>OY728133.1:1328489148-1330989148 GCA_963277665.1 Viscum album
TTTTAGAAGTCTTGGGTTTTGATGAATGGTGGGTGAAGACTATGTGAAGTGGGTTCTACCATGTTTAATCTCCAAAAAATGAGAAAAGTAGAGAGCATGGAGCCTAGTATCAGTCTCTCTAAAGCCTGGTTTTCTTCTAATTCAGGAAAGGGATAGGAATTTAGATCTTATTAATTATAGAAAAACTCATAATTAGGTATGGATCTGAATTTGAAAATTAATTTGGTTGTACTAGCATCCAAAACTTATTTGGTATATTGGTTCCTTTGATTGGAATTCTAGAAGGATAAACAGAAAAATATACAAATCAAGGTTTTTCCATTATACAAGGATCCTTATGGAGGGGGATATGTCTACCACATTTTATGGAGAAGTTATATTGACAATGTGGGATGATATCATTAATTTGAAGATTCAATATGTTAGAAAGCCAATATTGTTTTTTGGAAATTCAATTGCCTTGGGAATCATACCTATGTATGAAAAAGTGACAGAACCCGAAGCATATATAAATTAAGGGGGATGATGATGTCACCTATTATAGGATGAAAGGGAAATACAAGACCCATTTTCATGAATCCCATGATCTATATTCTGGACAATCTAGTGGTGAAATCACTAGTCTGTTGTCTAAGGTTGTGCTAATAGAATATATCCCCATGAATGATGACAATTATCACTCTAATATAAATCCTTTGTCCCCTATAATTGAGGCCGATGATCTGAATGATATTATCTCTTTAATTGGAATTTCTAATGTTGAAGTAGCTGTGAGAATGAATTTTTCTAAACAAGATTCTATAAAAGATCCTATAAAAGAGGACTATTTTTTGGAGGAATTAAAGAAGGTGGAAACAACTATCCTTACTTTTAATGATAGTGATGACTTTGGTTATCTTGATAAAAAAATGTTCATATATCTAGAAAGTCCACTCATTAGTCTATTTTTTGATTCTATTTGTGTTGTTCATGAGGATGTCTTCCACACATCTGAGAAGGCCTATATCACATTGAGTGAAATACACACTCCTAGGTTGTTTTCAATGGAATGTTTTCAAGGATATGATAGGAATAATGGTTTCTTCAATATAGATATAACTTTTGATACCTGAATGGAATTCCATTTAAATGTTTTGGTATATAGTATAAATTATTTAACCTATACTGATTCCCATACTAAGACAAAAATCACATTTTCATAGGTGCCACCAGCAAAAACAAGAGGAAGGAGTACTTCTGTAATTATCAATCAAGATCATGCTAAATCAACCAATAAATTCACCCCTTTAAGTTGTGTTTTTTTGGATGAGGATACTGAATATCTACTATATTTATTGAAAAATAAGATTGCAATAGATCTAGCAATTTGTCATGGTAAATTTTTCTGATCTAGCTATTGATCTAGTTGATGTAAGATCTATGGCACCTTCAACAGCTAATGTAAATAGGTCAAATGGAAAATAAAAAAAATTAGAAAACAACAACTAGATGGCCCCTGTAAATGTATCAGATCTTTTCATAATGTAGGCCCCCTACTAGAATTTATAAGGTCTTGGGAATTATCCCATAGTCAGAGACCTTAGGCGATTTTTTGTAAAAAAAACCATTCTTATTGGCTTTGATAAACAAAAAATGTGATTTAATAGTTAGAAATATTTTAAGTGGGATTTCATTGGCTACTAAATTTTCTCGAAATCATGATAGATTGTCTCTTAATTATGGTAGTAAAGATCATCATTAAATCACTCTTTCTATTAGAATGAATGGTATTGAAATTTTATTTTATTTTTTCTATTACTTTAATATTTATTCATTAAAAAGAGACCTTTAAAGGGGTCTAGAATGCATCTATGAGAATAATGGGTATATTTGGGTCATCTTGGGTGACTTGAATAATATTTTAAGACCTCAGGAAAATATTGGAATTAATTTTTATAGGCTGGTAGCATTTGAATTCTCTAATTTCATTGATAAGTGTGGCCTAGTTTAAATTTATGTAGTTGGAGATGATTACACATAGAGTTGATACACTCTTTATGGGAGGAAATCAAGTAAAATAGATAGATGTTTTGTACAAGTGGATTAAAGAAATGATGCTATTGATATATCTGGTCTTACTCTATGTAATATTTACTTGTATCATAACCCTCTATTGATGGAAATTTCAATTAATAAATCAATTTTATCCCCTCTGCCTTTCATGTTCAATAATTCATGCCTTATAGTGCATGGTTACATGGAAATTATCATGAATTCTTGGTAGGATGAATCCTTTGGTACCCCCTTACAAATCTTGGTCACTAAGATGAAAAATATTAAATCGAGGCTTACATAATGGAGTAAAACATCCTTCTCCAAAATTGATCTTGATATTAAGGAGGATGAAAATCATCTATTATAGTGTCAAGGTATCAATAAAAATAAAGAGGTTCCCTCTCTGATTGAGATGAAATCCATCCCCAAACTTTAGGATTTAATATCTCTCAATAAGAATCATCCACAAAACCAATACAAAATCACATGGTTGAAGGAGGGAGATAGAAATTCAAATCTATTTCATTTAATTCCTAGGGAGAATAAGGTCGTAAGAGGTCTCACTATCATCAATATAAATGGGGAATATTTTAGATATGAAAATGAAATATACAATGATATGACAAGATATTTTGAAGCTTTTTATGTGCAAAAAGGAGATGAAGACACAACAAAAATGCTCAGTAATATAACTCCTAGTATTGATGACCTTTAAAACATAATTATAGTTTAAGAACCTAATGAAAAAGAAATCAAGGCTGCCTTTTTTATCTAAATATTTCCAGTGTTGTAGGACCTGATGGGGTTTATAAAAAATTATTTCTGTTCAATTGGGTCATTGTTCACACTCAGAGAACTAATTCCATGTGAGAAATTTTCAATCATGCATCTATGCCTTATTGAGTGAATTCCAAATTCATTTATTTTATTTATAATAAGAATAATGTTCTATACCTTAAGGACTTATGAAAAATTTCTATTGGAAACTCAATTCTAAAAGTGATAAAAAGATCATGGCTGTTAGATTGGGGGATATTGACAAGGGATTTATTATTTCTAACTTGTTTAGGGTTTTCCCAATAAATAACATTCAAAACTATCTTTGTAATACAAAAAATGTGTTAAAATCAGGAGAAAAAAGTTGAAGGATTGAAATATTTCTCTTAAACATGTTATAGCGAAGTCTTTTGAAATAATAAAATGAAAGTTAATCTATTCTATTCTAAGAATACAAAAAATTTCTATTAATTTTATCATCTTGGTCCACAACATCCTCAAGAGTTCCAGGTTGATTATTCTTATCAATGAGTCCCATAGGGATTTCTTTCAGTTATCCAGATGGGTGAGGTAAGTGGATCCCTTCTCTGATTCTTTTTTCGGTAGCTAAATATTATTTGAGTTCTTATCTTAATGACCTTATCCATAATGATCTTTACAGGAAAATAAAGGTTGGAATATGACTCCTTTCACCCTCACACATTCTGTATATTGATGAAATTATTTTTTTGGATAGCTAATAAAACCACCATTTGTTATATTAAAGAAAGATTTGGGTACTGTGAAGAGGTTTCTAGATAGGTTATTATCTATAATAAGTTGTGTATGGTCTTTTGAGAGGGAGTGTCCATATATGAACAAAACAAAGTAGATAGGGATCTTGGTTTTAAGATAGGATCTCTTACCTTCACCAACCTTGGGGTTCCCCTTTATTGGATAGGGTTAGAAGGTGTTACATATAGAACATATAATCTATAATTATAAAATAATGGAAAACATGGAAAGGAAATTCTATGTCTCAATAAGGGATGATTTTTCTATTAAAATCTGTGATAACATACATTTTTCAATTATTTTTCTTCATATAGATGGCCTAGAATTATTATTTATATTTTATTATTATTATTCATAACTTTTTATATACAAGATGTATTCATGAGGTTATTATGGAATCCTGGAAATAACATCTCAATGTAACAGATATGGAAGGGTTGGGAATATGGGGTCTTAGAATCTTTAAAGAGGAACTTCACAAAAAATTCACTTGGAACCTCCCCACCTCCAATGACTCTTCACTGGATTTTATCTCTATAAGATTTTTCTCTAAATTGAAGAATTGTTATTCTATGTGCATCCCATCAACTTTCTGGACAACTATTAAGAAATATTACAAATATATTATTCAATATTCAAAGTGGATGGTTTGTAGGAAGTCATCTTTAATGTGTTGGACTAATTCATTAATTTCAAGGACAAAAATTGAAGATGTGGACATTCATTAATCTATAAAAGATATGTAAATTATTTATTTACAAGGAAATTTTTGTGCACAAGAGTAGCTTCCATTTAAAATAAGTATGGTGATTAATATATATGATTATAATGATAGGGGAACACTCATTTGGACACCAAGTTTGACTGGTAAATTCAATACTAGGGAGTGTTATAGGAATAATCGTGAGGAATCTACCACAATTACCTTATGTATTATGGGATTCTAAAATCCTTATATTTCACTTGCTACTATGCTACTTCTTTGGAGGATATTGAGGCAATGGCTAGCACTGCAAAGGTTGATTCAATATTTAAGGATGAAATTTTCCATACCTTCCATATTTGTCTCAAAGATGATGGAACAATTGATATCCTATTTGTCTATTGTGGTTTTAAATGAATGTTGCGGACTTATATACAGGATTTATTTGGATGAAAATTTTATTTTATAGTTTTGATGACCTGATAATGTCCATTAATAGTGGTGGATGTAGTGACCAGGTTCAGGTTCTTCTGAACACTGATGCATCTATTATAATTTCATATATATGGAAGTAATGGAATGTGATGGATTTTGAGAATCATTTTCCCCCATTACTTTCTGGAATTAGTGTAATTTAGAGGGGAATCATGATTGCATCCAAAATTCAAAATGGATAAATAAAAAATGATTTTTTATGACAAGGTATTATGGAGATATTTTTGTGTTAAGATTAGGGTTAGGAAACCATTTGTGACTAAGTTTATTATATGGACCCCTCTGATCTAAGAATGGTATATAGTTAATGTGGATAGAGATTCTTAAGGTGCATCGGGGCCCTCGTGTTATGGTGGTACCATCTAAACTCATCTGGTCTATTTTAAAGGATTATTTTATTATTAATTTATGAATAGTTAGGTAATTGAAGATGAATTGTGGGATATGATCAAGGTGGCCAGGTATGATATCCATCATGGTCGGTGGGATCTATGGATAGAATCTAATTCAAGTGCAGTGGTGAAAATTCTTAAATACCACTCCCAAAATATCCCATGAAGGATGCTTCTATATTGTATTGATTTCCTTTGGATTTGAGATCATATCTATATATATGTTACATATGTTTATAAGGAAGAAAACTAGATTATTTATGCTCTTTCAAAGAGGGAAATTGTGAATGCCTACTCAAGATGGTCCTTTGTGATCCCAAAATTTTGGTCCATTTGGGTTGAAGTGGATTCATGTGGTGACACGAATAAATTACCTTTTGAACCCCCTTATAATGCTCATCTTTTTATTTTTATTTTTAATAAAAAATTTAGGAGCGGGCCTACCTACCTCCTAATCCATCTAACTTAAATTGTTTGTTTGTATTAGTTTAGTCTACCATATTTTCCCTTACCTAACTATGAATTTTTTGAATTTATGGAAAAAATATTAACATTATTATAATATGTTAAATAAAAAAAATGTATAAATGATTAGATTAAAAAAATATTATTCTTGGTCTGAAAATGGTGTAATATTGTAAATAAATTTTACTATTCACACTCTATTTTTCGATTTCATTTATGCTATTTCATCTTTCATTAATGATGTTATAATTTTAGTTAACTAAATTAACAGATATGAATAAAAATTTATTTTGTTTGGTATAATTTTTGTGGGATTATTTTTCATTTTGTATAAACTTTTAAATTTAATTGTTGGATTTGTATATTTTTGTACTAATTGTTTGTTATTCACACACCATATTTGGATTTTTTTCACTCAATTATGGGTTTTCATATCTCATAGAAATTTTTAGTAATTTATTTAAATACTTTAAAAAATATATTTAAAAAGATATTTATTTTAGTTTACTTATTGTTTGAGCAGCTTTAATTGTTTATTTACTATTATATGTAATAATTGGATTTATATATTTGTTTACAAATTTTTTATTACTTTGAGTTTTAGGATAATGGAAGAAAAAGAGTCTAATCCACCACATACATATGGAGAGGATTGTACACGTAATTCTAGGGAGTATCATACATATACTACAATTAAGGAACCTACTCATACTTCTGTACATGAACCATCTCCTTATACAAGGGATAAAGAGTTCGAGGTTTGGTTAACATAGAGGCACTGGTTTATCAAAATTAGTAGTTTATCATAGCTGAGACCAGATGACAAAAGTTGATTTTAATGATACTAATTTCTCTAGGGATTGAAATTCAAAACAATTTAATAATTTTATTGTAGTGAAACCTTGAGGAAAAGATAGTATTTTGATTTCTAATTAGATAATTGTTATCAATGTGACTGTATCTCAATTATGGGATTCAATTTTGGTATGCTCATTTGTTTTTATTTTACTTTTCATGAACTTTTTTTTAATATGGGTTTTCCCTTCTTATCAGATGACATATGATATACCAGATAATAGAGGAGTTTTTAAGAAATTTTTATGTTTTGATTCCAGGATATGGAGGTTTTTTTAATCAACCCATTCATCAGAATTCATTTTTGGGGGTAGACAACATCAAAATCCATGTGATATATATCCATTTTCTGATGAAGATACATAAAAGATATTTTTTTAAAGTAGACAAAAAGAATCATTTTTAGTATGTTTATTGTTATATTTTAGTGATTTTTAATATTAATAATCTTATGTATGAATTAATTGTTCTCAATTTTCAATAAATTTGAAGATATCATCTGGAGATCCACTCCAAAAATATATACCCATGTACTTTATCTCATTGAGGGTATATATTATTGGAAGAAAAAGCGATAGATAAAAAAATTCAAAAAATGAGTGGTGAGTCTTCAGGCATCGAAGAGGTTGATCCTCCACCCCCAGGATAGACATACAAAATTGAAGAGGGATTTGATGATAAAAAAGGGAAAATATCTTAAGGAGGAGTCAAGGGTTGTATTTCATAGGATTATAAGAAATATTTAATTCATTCATTTTCTTTAGGTTAAATAAAATGTAGATTTTTAAATTCCCAAATTGAATTTTTAAATATTCTATATAGGATTCCCATATGGTGCATAACACATGTTGGACCTTTATGGCTGAGGATGAGAAGTATATTTTAGCTACGACATTGGGAAATCCCGAACTTCTAGGCCATGTATGTGGATTCCCAACATGTGTATCGGAAATAAAAGTGTTTGTTTTTCATAAAACTTCTTCAATGGAAGAATTTATAAAAGAAAAGTAGAATATTTGGAAGCAAAATTTAAGGATATGGGTGAGGTAATAAAAAAAATATCAAAGATTCAATATAGTTTATGTTTATAGACATAGAAATAAAATCTCAGGCTATTGATACCACTCCTCAACCTCAATATTCATTTCAAACTCATTCATGACCTCCTAAAGATATCACTCCTCCACCACCTCCTACATATCCTACTACTACACCTCCTCCTAAAAAACTTCCCATTTATTGTGAGTTATATGTTAAGGATACCCACCACCATAAACTACAACAAAACCGCTGTTTAGCAGTGGTTTATAATAAACTGCTGCTAAACATTGGTTTTTTTAACTCCCGACCATTCCCCCCACCCCGACCCTCCTTCCCCCTCTTCCCCGCCCCCCCCCCCCCCCCCCCCGATTCCCCGCAACCCCGACCCCCCGCGACCCCGGCGACCCCGCGACCCCGACCCTGGTGACCCCGGCGACCCCGGCGACCACTGGCCCCTCGTGACCCCCGACCCCCAGACCCCAGAAGCTGCACCATCTTCCCCTATAGGTAGGGTTTTTTTCTCCCACTATTTTTATGGTGTGTTTTAGCCTGTGAAAATATTGGATGATAGTGCTTTTGTAAATTTATTTGGCAAACATATTAATGGTTTCTCTTGCGGTTGCTAATTGATGTTGCAACATGAATTTATAAAGGATTCATGTGAATATCAGGAAAGTCATCATAGGAAATTATCCCTCACCAGTTGATCAAATAATAATATAATCCATATTTTTGGATGTTCAAGAATTAAATCATAGATTGTCCAGTAGTCCTGATCATTCTAATGAATCTAATTCTGGTCTATAGAAAGATAAGGCCCAAAAGTTCATATAGGAAATGGATCCTTAATTTTTAGTTAGAACATATGTCTAGAATTATTTTGAGTGGTTTGAAAATGTTGAGAGTATTTTCTTATTTTTTGATAGTCATTAAGCGATCAAGTTAATGTGTTCTTTATTCATCTTGGAAGTTCCTAGTCACAAATAGTGGGAATTAGTCGATCAGGTTAGTAAACATTAGCATATGTGTTAGAAGTAATTACATGTTCTCTTTAATGAACAATATTTTCCTATTAACTCACCAATTTCTATGTCCCATGAATTTTGGTATTTCCATTAGGGGGATCATAATATGTTGGAACATGCTAACCATTCAATGAAACCAGTTCATTTCTCACCCGATGTGATTTCTTATGAGAAAATAAAGTCCACTACTTTTGAAATGTGATTCCAAAAAATATATTTTCCCCTAGTATTCCTGATTATGTTTAAGATATAAGACGATGTGGTTGCACGATCTCGGATTGTGGAAATTTAACATGTTGGTAAATCTAGATTCTATAAAGAAGTTCTAGTAGAGGTCCAAGGTGATCATTTAATTTGGGAAAAGAAAAAGAAGTGTGAAGAGTATGAGGATAAGGTAGGTTGCAGATCTAGACACACATCCCAACAACATTCAACTGCAACCCACTTGGGGTGGGTTATTACTATGCTACAAAAGTGGAATGTTGGTGAATGTTTGGTTAGCATATACAATTCTACCTACACTATTCCATTAGTGCGAACGTATGGTCCACTTGAAGTAGTTCTTTATGGGTATTGTGATGAATTAGAGTGCTGCAAGATCCTCAATGCATAGAGAACTTCAATCTCAATCTAGTACATTAAATATTATTGGTTATCATTTTATTGGTTGTGGTGGTAACGATGAGTCCCCTTATGGACAGAGTCATCTCATGGTAGATCCACAAGTCAGTAATCAACCACATGTATTACATAATTCAATGCACCCCTACTATATGAAATATACAGTAGTTAAATCTTATTCATGGCATGTAATAGTACAATTTTAAATTTTTATTTCATAATTAATCGTCAATAATTTATTTTATGTAATTGCATATAACTATTTTACTTCTTCCCATATTGTAGAACTGTTCATGTAACAGACCCTGATTTTGCATTATTCATTTATTTTGATTGTTCTTATAGGAAAGAATTTGGAATAGTGGTTTAAATGTCAGTTATACATTCTCACTATATTAGGATTAAAATTTGAGTTTTATGTTAATGTTTTAGAAATAGATATTATTATTGTGATCCTCAACGAAGATTTTATGGTTCGTTTAAAGTAAAATGTTTATTGTTATCATTTTTGAGTGATACTTGTGGAACCTAATGGGTGTAAAAATGTTTTTTAAGGAGAATGTGATCCTTAATTAGGTTGAACTAGAACTCTACCTCCAGATTTAGGATATCATATTTTCTAAGTATCATCTCTTTTTATAGAGGATGGTGGTGTAGGTTTTGAGAATAGGTTACCTCCATAATTTGACGTAGAGTTCACCATTGGATTATTTTTGGGAATCAGTTGATATCTCTTCTATTATATCATATGGATCCCACTTAGTTGATGGATTTAATTATATAAATGGTTAATTTGGGATCTAAAGGATTTATTTTCCCGAGCGTCACTCTGAAGGACTCCCTAGTAACTTTTAAAAAAAAGGATAATTGATCTCTATTGTTTTTCATTCAGTAACAGAAGTCAAATGAGGTCACATTCAAGAATAAATACACCATACCCTACATTCAGGCCCTTTTAGGTCCCAAAAAGGGTAAAAGTTTGTTCTATGAGATCAACCTAAAATCTTTGAATTATCAGTTCAATGATATAGAGGAAAAAATATCCAAGATTGAAATTTGATGTAGGTATGGGGACTTTCAGAAATTTGTCATACAATTTGGACTAATGAATTATATAATTAGTTTTCATGGATCTTATAAACTAGGTGTTTCACCTATATGTAGATTCTATTATCATGGTGTTTATATGTGAAATATTTTTCTACTTGGGGAGTGAAGAAGAGCATGGGAAGTACTGGGGGAATAATCTAGGAACTCTAAATGATCACTACATTTATGTTAATCCCTTAGAGTGTAGCTTCTCATTTTGATAAGTAAAGTTTCTAGGACATGTAATCTCATAGCATGGAGTTTTAGTGGAAACAAATCAAACAAGAGTAGTTATTTAATGGGTGAACCAGAAGATCATATTAAAGATTGAGAATTTATTAGGAATGGAAGGATACTACAAGAGTGTTGTCACAGATTTATCTTCGAGTTGTTCACCCATGACCAATCTTACCTATAATAGGTTAAGGGTTAAATGTAGCCTAATATGTTAGGAATACATTATGGTGCTCAAGATGTGATTGAACACTCCCCATATATATATCTAACCCAAATCTTGAAAAGTATAAGTGGAATAATGTGTTCAATTATGTTTGATTATTGGGTTTGTGTTGAAGTATGATGATCATGTAGTGTCATTTGGCTCTCCCTAACATCAACCACTTGAAATAAACTACCCAAGTAAAAAATTAAAACTATTAGTGGTGATGAAAATGTCGAAGAAACGATGTCACTATATATTTGAATATAAAATCATGGTTTACTAAGATCATAAGAGTCTAGACAAAATTTACATCTTCAATGATTTGAATATGAATTATCGATGATGTGTTTATAGACACCCCACCCACCAGAAGAACCTCAATCTTGACAGTACTAGCTCATATAATTCCACAAAATCAGAAATAACATTACCCAAAGAAAGATAAAACCAATATTTGATAACATTAACCACTCATGAGATTTTTTATTGGTGACATATCAGTATGGGAGTATATCAATAACCTTTAAAGGTTTGTTATATATTCTCCAAAGATAGGGGTCATCAATTATGAGAAAGATCATTCCTTTTGTGATGGTCTTCACCCAGACCTTGGTACATATCTACTTTCTCTGGGCATAACACCCATTTTAGAGGTTGTCACTAGGGATATGTGAATGAAAGCTAAATATTCATAGAAATCAATGGTTTTTCATTCCTTAGTTTTATCAGGTTTGCAACAAATTAATAATGGGAATGAAGAGAATCCAATGTGCAAGGAGTAGAGGTAGGATGAACCATAACATGATGAAAAGGTCCATTCTTCTAGAAAGAGTTCCTCCATTTTGTGCTTCCAGTTTAGGGACTTTGAGGAATTTTGAGACCCATTTCTTGATATATCATTGAATTTTTTTCTATTATGGAAATTTTGTTCATCATTATTGTTTTGATGATGGGGTTAAAGAAGATGTCTCATGGTTGATTCCTTGTTTTTTTGTGTAGGCACATTGTGATATACATGGATAAAAGCTGGATCACATTACCGATGAACACACCTCAGTATGTTAAGGGTTTGAATGAGTTTTTAGATTTTGAAATTTCTAATTGATCCATTGAGGGGAGAATAAAATTTCCATGTCCTAAATGTAAATTTAGAACACGGTTGAAGAGAGATAAGGTTTATGAACATTTAATACTGAAGCAATTCCCTGCTCAATATTTGTGTTGGATTTGGCATGGAGAATCGAACGTTACAGAATGATTGAGAACTAATGTTAATCCATATAATGAGGTCCTAAGTATGTCGACAATGGAAAATGAAATGAAAAACCTAATAAATGATGCATTCGGCACTGTAAGACACCACTATCAGCATCAAAACATATCAGAACAACCAGAAGAGGGTGCTACAAATTGCAACGTGACAAGTGATGTTTTTGAGACTGTAATACAGGCAGATCAAGATTTTCACATATCATTTGATCCTCCTCTTGCTTCTGTGGAGCCAAATGTAAGAGAAAACTTCACTGAGGAAAATGTGTTTCATGATTTAGTTGATGATGGAAATCAAGAGTTGTATAGTGGGTGTTTGAAATATTCAAATCTTTCTTTTTTTGTGGAAGTTGTACCATATAAAATGTCTATGTGGAATTACAAATAAGGAAATGTCCATGATATTTGAATTGATTCGGGATGCATTTCTTGAAGCAAAAATCTCAAAATATTTTTATGATATGAAAAAAGTTGTTAACAAGCTTGTTCTGAATTATACAAAAATACATGCGTGTCCCAATGATTGTATGCTTTATTGGGGAGAGGATTCAAGTAGATAGAATGGCATGAAATGTTCTTCTTCTAGATGGCAGGCAAAGGGTTATGTTGGAAGTACGATTGAAAATAATTTCAAGGAGAAGAAGAAAGAAGCACACCAGCAAAGGTTTTGCGTTACTTTACTTTGAAGCCTCGATTGAAAAGGTTATTCATGTCATCAAAACCTCTGAACACATGAAGTTTCATTCTGTAGATAATAATAATGATGATTTAATGAGACATCCACGAGATTACCAATCATGGAAGATTTTCGATTCATTACATCTATATTTCTTAGATGATCCTAGGAATGTTTGATTGGGATTGGATGCCGATGGATTCAACCCATTTGGGACTTTGAGTACCAATTATATCATTTGGAAAGTTGTTTTGATTTTTTATAATCTGCCTCCGTGGATGTGTATGCAACAAACATCTTTTATCCTTTAGATGATTATTCCTGGAAAACAAATTCCTGGAAATGATACTGATGTATACTTGCAGCCTTTGATTGAATAATTGCAGGAGTTATGGAGAAATGGTGTTGAGACATTTGATTCTTCTTCTAAAATAATGTTCAAAAAGCATACTTCTTTAATGTGGACCATTAGTGTCTTTCCTGGGCTTGGGAATTTATCTGGTTGGAACACTTACATGGGTTTGGCTCGTCCCATTTGTAACTTTGATTTTGAGCCTAAATGGCTACCTTACAGTAGAAAATGGTGCTTCTTATGTCATCGAACATTTCTCGATGAATCTCATAGATTTCGGCTGAATAGATCAAAATTTAATGGTTCCATTGATCGTAGACCACCTCCAAAGTTATTAAATGTTTTTGAAATATTGGAACAGCTTGAATATGTTGAAACAGAATTTGGGAAGGTTCATCATTTTAATGATAGCAGAAAACGTGGCTGAAGTGCATCGTCAAGCGAAACCGGAACGCAATAATGGAAGAAAAAACATATATTCTTCAAACTTCTGTATTGGGAATTTAATTTGTTACGGCATAATCTTGATGTGATACATATTGAGAATAATGTCTATGAAAATTTGATTTTCACATTGCTTAATGTGCATGGAAAGTCTAAGGATCATCTCAATGCTCGCAAAGACTTACAAGCAATGAACATAAAACACGATCTCTGGCCAGATGAGAATGGAAAGTATACTCCGGCAATTTTTTCAATGAAAAATAGGGATAAAGATACATTCATTAGAATGCTAAAGAATGTTAAGGTATCTGATGGGTATTCAAGTAACATCTTGAGGTGTGTTGACTTGAAGAATCATAAGTTACATGGATTGAAAAGACATGATTCACATATTTTGTTACAACAGTTACTACCACTGGAATTGCATACATTATTACCTGAAAAAGTACTACTGTTGTACTCCAGGTCTGCACATTTTTCAGAAAACTATGTGAGAAATATCTACATCCATTTCAGCTTGACAACGTCAAGGAGAGGTTTATATTGAACCTTTGCGCAATATAGATGATCTTTCCTCCGTCCTTTTTTATTGTAATGATGCATTTAACTGTGCATTTGGTTGAGGAATCTAAATTAGGAGGCCCCGTTCATTATCGATGGATGTATCCAATTGAGAGGTACTTTATTTATATGTTTTCCATTAAAGTAACCAATATTTGGTACTTAATTAAATGCATAATTATGTTTATTTTATTTCACAGATATCTTGGCCATTTGAAATCATACGTGAGAAATAAATCTAAACCAGAAGGATCAATTTCTTAAGGATATGTGGCTAAGGAGTGTCTTAACATTTCTTCTCGATACTTGGATGATTTTGGGACAAGATTTAATCGAGTTGGACGTGTTGATGACACATCGACTCAATCTAAAATACATCAGAAATGAAAAATATTTCTGATATTGGCCGATCAGTTGGGAGGACCTCAAATGTGACATTGATTTAATTGGAATTATTACAGGCACATAGATATGTGCTGATGAATACTGAAATTTTATATCCATTTATTGAAGAGTTTAGGATACAAACAAAGAGATGAATGAGAGGACGAACACAAAATGAGAAAGATATAATGAAAGCTGTTAATAAAGAGATTATAGAATGGTTTGCATGACGTGTAAGTTCATAAATATTGCAATAAACATGAATATTAGTTTGATACATACATTTTATAAATCTAATAAAGTATATTTCTTTTTTCAGATCATGAATATTGATACTCGAGCAGAGGTGTCAGAAGATTTAAAGTTTCTTGCTATAGGTCCTCTAAAAGAAGTTAGAAAGTTCGACACTTATAATGTGAATGACATTAGATTTGGTACAGTCGATCGAGAAGTGGGTTTGAGAAAACAGAATAGTGGTATACTTACATTTTCTGAATTGGAATACTATGGAAAGCTACATGATATTATTGAATTAAACTACCGCAGACATTTTTCGGTTGTTTTATTCAAATGCAAATGGGTCGATATTATCAGAGGCGTTAAAAGAGATTCATTGCAATTTACTTCTGTGAACTTCACTCACTTAATGGATGTTGGTGATCGTGAACTGCATGATCTATATATCTTAGCATCGCAAAAAAATGGTATGTTATGTGAATGATGTTGCCAATGAAGGGGGGAGTGTAGTTTCTCACATAATACAAAGAGATTTGTATGATACGGGTGATGAAGTGGAAAATTTGGACTCTGAAATTGAATTTAATTAGCAACAGGAAGCATAATTATTTTTCCATCATGATATTGAAAATATTAGTCTAACAAGGATGAATGAAGTGGGTGAAGCAATGGAGCAGGAAAACAACATGATTTAAGGGGAAAATGATTGTATGTACAATTATTTATTTATTCAACAACCACTTTTTTAATTTCTGCAGTCATTAATTATCATTGTTATATATATTTTTTCTATTTGTACTCCATCTGTTATCATTTTTAATTTTTTTCTGCATAATTTTTTTGAAATATATATTCTGAACTTAATTTTATTTTATTAAATGACAGGAATTCCAAGGAAGAAGCGTTACGTTCTTTCATCCAGTTCTGCGACAGATGACTATCCATCTGGCTCCCTCCCCACGACATCTGATACACCAGCTGCCGACACCCTTGCACAATCTCCCCCTGCACCATCTCTCACACCATCTGTGGATGTCTCAGTAGAGGGTGAGTCGTCGACTCCCCCTTCAGGAGCCTCAACAGTGGGGCAGCGATGCACCTCTTCCAGTTCATCTCAGACATACTGGAGTGTCACTATCATAGGTACAAATTTTAATTAAATAAATTTATTTCATTTTGTTTATACTAATTGTTTTCTCATTGAGGATGACAAAAATACAACCGTGGAGAAAAACATAAAAAGTTAAAATGTTTGGAATCTGAATGGCGAGAAGATTGTTGTGCCATTTGATTCTTACGGGGTCCCTACGGATGATGCCGCGGGGTTGCTTGGCCAGATTCTAGGCCAGCTGGCAGTGGAGCCCATTTCCCTTCCCATCTCATATGACGATTGGATACATATGCCTCCGAGCTGGAAAAATGAAGTGTTTGATTCTCAAATGAAGGTAAATTTATTACATTATGGTTTAATTGAATGTCCTGTTACTAATATGTTCAAAATGAATTTCTGTATACAGATGTTCTTCCACTTTACCGTTACTGATGTGATAGCATGGAAGTAGACGTTGAAAAATCTAGGTAAGAAGTGGAAAGTTTTTAAATGGAGATTGTGGTGTGATGTCAATGATGCTTCGTTGACCGCGCTGCAAATGTATGAGAAGCTACCCAATGGGGTACCGAAAGAGCAGTGGAAAGTGTTTGTTGATAGGAATCGGGATCAGAAGCGGATGGTATTGAAATATATATATTATTATATTATCCTCATTTTACATTTATACATGTATATGAAAAGGACATGACATTCAATACATCAGTATTCAATTCCATTTTATTTATTTCAGGATCTATCAAGACAGAATACGTCAAACCAAGCAAAGTAAGTCATCCCGCACACTGTAGGTTCAAAAAGTTTTTCTAGAAATCGAAGTACATTGGTAATCTTTTAATTAGTTTAAATATTTATAAGACAATATTATCTGTTTAATATATTGAATTGTTGATTTATCTTTGATTAATGGAGTCAGAGAGTTTAGGCCATGAAGCATCCAGAACTGAACTGTGGTTGGATGTTCACAAGAAATCAAATGGATGTTTTTTTAATGAGCCTGCTAATGAAGATGGGGTATGAAGCCAATTTTTTATCATAATAACTTATTATCAATTTTTTCTATGTTAATATATTTTGATATTTGATTTATGGGTCAAAATTAAAGAACTATGGGATGCTAATCCAGCACATTCCTACTCTGTCTCCCAAGATGACCCGGTTGCCAAAGTCCTTGGGAAGGATCATCCTGGGAGAGTGCACGGGATGGGTCTGGGACCTGTGCCATTTGAGGTTTTTAGCATGCCACCAAGGATAGATACTTCATCTAATCCTAACTTTAGTCAATCCATACCCGGAGATGCTAAAAAAGAGATTGTTTCTTTACGAAACACAGTTCACCAGCAGGGGGATCAGATATCTGCATTGCAGAAAGAGTTGACTGAACTACGTCAGCAGATGGGTAGATATGACCCCGGTGGGAGTGCATCGATTGGTGGTATGCAGGTAAATCACAAAAAATAAAAATCATTTAGTTTTATAACTTTCATTTGTTTTATGTTTTAATATAAATATGTAATGGTATTTAATTTTCAATATAATGTTCTTACAGGTGACAACACAAAGTGTAAATGAAGGTGGAGAGGGTGATGATACATCATCAGACCCTGAGTAGTTGTACTGTTGATGTGTTGAAAAAAATGGAAATATTTGGTTTGTATATATAATATTTTTGGCACATAGTTGCCACCACACATTTTCATGTCCTAAAATTTCCTTTATTTCTCATGTTTCTTTTTATGCATTTTATTGAT
This sequence comes from Viscum album, assembly GCA_963277665.1. Taxonomy (NCBI): domain Eukaryota; kingdom Viridiplantae; phylum Streptophyta; class Magnoliopsida; order Santalales; family Viscaceae; genus Viscum; species Viscum album. The sequence continues at coordinate 1,328,506,644 of OY728133.1, forward strand.
TTCTAATGTTTCTTTTTATGTCTTCATTTCTCGAGTGTAGTATACACCATTCCATTTAGGTCTATGCTTGAATTGGTAGTTGAGATTTTGGATGACTAGGAGTTAAACCCATTGTTGATGTGTTGAACAAATTGGGTCATTTCATAGTGATCAAGGAGATAGTGTTGTGGACACTTTGGTGAGGCCAATTGTTGAAAATGTCTGATTTAAGCATCAAAAGTATCTAAACATGCTGTAGCTGTTCTAAAATGTCATGAGAATGTTGTAAATCAAGGGTGGTTCACTAAAGAAAAATAACTATGTGTGCACAAACATATCTAGAAGATGGATGTCGACTTGACGCACAATTGGTATGTCTTATAAAAACATGAATTTTAAGAAAATAACTTCTACCAAATACTTCAATATTAGGATGGTTAACTCATATATTTATGTATCTCGATTCAATAAAAAATATATGAAAATGGATAACCTGAAAAAAAACTAAAAATATGGCATATAAGATTGCACAATGATAACACATAGAGAAATGAAGAAAAAAAAGAGGTAAATGGAGCAGAATTCAAACCCCTATCCTTCATCCTCTTTAAATGGATGAATAAATGGAGGAGTATTGAGTTTTTTATTGGAATTGTTTGACGATACATACCTCCACTTACTAGAAACACACAATAAACTGACCGGTTACAATGGACCATTTCAAACCATAACTGTTTTGATCACTGAACTGTTACTTCTTGACTTGAACTGCATTCCCAATACAATTTCCACTTAATCATGGTCTGTCTGGTAATTATTACCAATCATTATTTCCCTGAATTATTTATATTATGATTCTTAATTCCATTTTTTGATTCATTACAAGCTATCCGATCATGAAACTTTAATTACTGGAATTCCAGAACATTCTTCTTTACCAACACTAGGACTTATAGGTAGATGTCATAGGTCTGGTACAAAACACTTCTATCCAAACATACTCATAAGAAACCATATTTATACTCCCACGACTCTGTGTAATGATGGTATTGAATTTGAACGACACCCACATCTAGAGGATGTCCAATTTAATAAGACCCCCCAAACCACCTCTCATCACATATCCCTAGGTTTCTTTGCCATCTAAATTTAATCTAGAAACATTAAACCAAGTGACACCACTCATACACATTAACAATGAAAACTACTTAAAGAGAGTACCACATGATTTATAGGTCCATGGTGTCTTCCCACCATAGTAATTCTCAAACCAGTAAACCATGAGCACTATACTACTATACATCACTTCTAGTTTCACATTTATATGTTCGAGCTTTGCTTGATTTATTTAAGATAGATCTCACCTGAGCTCACTTGAAAACTCTTTATGAAGTGGTGCCACATGAAAACCGCTACCTCTATTTACAAATCAACCATCACTGTTAATATAGTCCTAAAAATTTAAACTAAAGGGTCATAACCAAAACACACTCTTCATTATTAATACATCTTACACAAAGAAATACTAGCTCACAACATGCACTAGTTTACTGAAATTCCAGTCAGAACGCTTTAGGGTGACCTGCTTAGAGGACATCAAATTGATGGCCAATGCCTTTATTTGAAAACTAAATCATATTAACATAAATTGAAAAGTTATATCGTGATAATTAAGATGAACCCACTAAATTCCAAAATTGACTCATGGTGTGATTTAATGGGTGCATACTCAACCAACCATTTCAACATCATGCTACAATACAAGAAAATATGTGATATCAATCTATCACATTTCTTAGATTTCACATGCAGCCCGAGTTTGAATATAATTTCCAAACTTGATTCAAACTCATACCTAATTCTTAAACTCAACACCTCCTCCATCTCTGGAAAACATGAAATTTATAGCTCATAGACTTCTGAAAGTCATTTTGACCATTCATGACTATTATTTTTTACAACCACTCTCCCAATGGTTACATTTTCCATGACCTGTGTGATTCTCCACACCATAGGATTTTAATATTCATCATTTTAATAAAAATAAAAATCTAATTCCCATGAAAAACACTCTTTCCACCACTAAACATGGTTTTTGGATATGAGTCAACATAATTATACCATGTTCCATCACGACAATCCATCCTTGGAATACGCTGAAGCCTCATCTGGAAGTAATATTCCATCCTTGAACAACCTGTGGTTCACTTCCTACCACATAGATTTACATCATCCACATAATAATAAATAGAAATAGTCTATTCATAATCACATTCATTATGCAATCCTCATTCCATGCGCACACATTCAATCAAAATCAATAACTACATCTTGAACTTTAACCCAGATTGATGATGTTATAAAAATTGATCCTCTTACATAGTCATCCATAGAACTAGGATAACCTAGCATTTCTTCTAAAAACTTTGGTCTACATCACTCACCAAAACATAGTTAATACCTAGGTAAACTCAGACCAGGAGTGATCGGTTAACACAACCTTTTTAGATCCCACAACCCTAAACCAAGTAGTTATGTGATGATACCCCTCAAGGTGTTACCTATGATTTCATCCCTCAAACTCTTAGAGACTAGAATTTTTTTCACAAAACACCACACAAATCTCTCCACCAAACCTTAGTTAAATAGGAAATTTATATGATAATGAATAATAAATTGATGTTACATCAATGAAATGGGAACACCCATTTCATATAATTCATAGGACCAATGACACTATGCATTCATGGTATTTTCTAGCATACTCAAAAAATCAAACCCAAGGGTCATGTTATCCTACATAACCATTTAACATGGATAATGACTTCTTGAGTCATACACCTTTGAAATTAAACTCACACAACTAACTAAAATAAATAAAATTATATTGTCATGTTAGTCCCACTAATCTCAAGCAATAAATATGCTCATAACACCTAGAAGTTTTACTTATCTCATGATCACCTACCAACTTGGGGAATCATTCCACAACGAGAGTCCTACACAATCCCAAAATACATAAAAAACACATTATATGACCAAAAACTAAAAAGATGAATCCCATGATGCTTAATATGTCCAAGGATGCTAGAAAAACTAGGTTAACCCCTCACATAACACGAGGAATCAACTTTAATTCTATGTTTATTCCTAAAAGGTCACTAGAATCTCCCACCTAACCTATATTCCAACATAAAAAGATGTCAACTAAGACTCACTGGAAATATCCACATTCCTATAAAAAATATATCCCAATGTAACTCTAAAACTATTCCCACAAAAGGATTTTTTTACAATATATTTCTAATGTGGTATTTAAGCTATTTCATCAGTTCAAATTTATTATAAGTATTAAGGATGGTTTCAAGGCCCCAAAACCAAAAAAAAAAATTATATAAATTGGTTGGTACTAATATAACTACTAATTCATCAATTATGAATTTTTATTAGTAGAGTGGAATCGCTATGGATGATCTATCCTAAGAAAGTGAGGTTATAAGATTTAGTGGAATCTAGTTTGGGATGTTACAATGTTGTATCAATGGAGTTTTATCTTCCTAGTATTTACAATTTAGGATATTGTATACATGAGTATGAGGAATGTGTTGGAACATTTGATGGATATCTGACTGCTGTGTTAATAATACTTTCTCTAATAGGAAGTCTTATTTTCCAGAGTTTCAGATTTTTTTTCTATTTTTAAATATTAAAGTTGTATATTATTTCTCATTGATAGAAAAACATGTTTTTTGGATGTTGTGATTTATTCTGGATATTCAGCTCTTAGTCATTTGTGGGAGGCCAGGGATTGTTTTTTCTAGTTTTATTTGTTTTTCAGGGCAGTGGCGTAGTAGAATCCAAGAATTTTTTTTATTCTGGGAAGAATGTATACTGGCAGCTGTTGAAACCATCGCTAATAGATTTTTGACACCCTATTAGGCGGGGGTTTAAACCGCCGCTAAACGCAAAAAAAAAACCGCTGCTAAACGACAATTCTGTTGTAGTGATATTGTCACATATGAGATTATATATCATATTAGAAAAACATTTAATCATAAATTGGTAGATATATTGAATCATATCATAACTTTATAGGATATTATATATTGATTAGTAGAAATAACAACTGCTACATATGTCTTCAGTAAGGTTGGAAACAGTGTCATCAATTTTTTAGATTGACCAATTTGACTTTTTCGACAGATTACCATTGTAATATGTGGCGATTATACTATTTATTTCTTATTGGTGTTAATTTTTTTATAATTATAATGTTTTATATATTTATCTATGTTTATAGGAATAATTTTGAGGTCTATATATATTATATAGACAACAAAGAATATTGGATTTTAGGACTTCAGATATAACTTATTCTACTCTTGGTAGATTATCAACATATTCAAATTCGTTGTCAGATATTTATGTTATTCCAATGGAAGATAAAATTTTTGGGTGTTAAATGTCTATGATTCTTTTTAAAAAGGATATCATGGATATTTTAAATGAAGATGAGTTTAGAATGAACATGATGTCAATTTTTTCAATGTAAGTCAAATATCATATATCTTTAAGTTATTTTAATTTTTTTAAACTATATACATATTCTTATTTTTTATTAGGTGGATTTATAAAATTTATATATAGAATTATAGGAAATTAGTATGTAGATTTATGGATGCATAATTTATTTCATCTATAAAGAGTACAATGACTGATGTATAAAAAATATTTTATATTTCTGAAAGACTTCAATATAATTCAATTATTCAATATTTCATATTTCTTTATCTTCAAGTGTATGAAACTTATATCTCATAATGTTTTATATCTATTTTTATAATATCAACTCACATTAATATTTTTTATAGTAGTCACCATTGGAGAATGGGTGTAATTTTTCCAAGAGAGAAGACACTTTATTTGCTATGCTCTATCCATGATGAAGTTCAAGATAATTTTAAGAATGTACCAATCACATATGTTTGAATATTTTAATTCTTATATATATTATAATGAAATTTAAATTTATTTCGTACAAATTATTTTTCAAATAAGTAATGAGATTAATTTATATATACAATAAGAAAACGAAGTGAAAAGATCATATATGTAGAAGTAAAGGTGAATTTTCATTTACTGTTAGAAAATTTTGGATGTAAGAACATAAAATGTTATTTAACATTTAAAATTTATTTTCAAACAAAAGTTTCATCAACAAGGATTAATTTAATGTGGATATTGTTTTCTAATATTTTTATATTGAATAATTTCAATCAAGACACTTACAAAATTTCAGAAGGTTATATCTTTTTATCAACTTTTCCTTTAATTTTTTATTCATTTTATTTAGAATAAATGATAAATGATTTATTTTTAATTTTTAGCTTATTTATGACCCTCAACCTAATAATGGAAATTATTTAAGACACTTCCAAATTGAATTGGAAAATTATTTCATAGGTATGATTGGGTTTTAGTTATTTGTAATATACATTGTAAAGTATAAATTTCAAATTCTAAATGTTTTTTTTTGTTTTTTTGTTGCTGGTATGACACTATAAATTTTTGTTTTTCTATAATTTTAAATCATTTTAATGTTGTTTCTACACTACTAGGGGGGATTAATTTACTATTTTTATTAAAAAAATTATTTTTCACATCAGTTATTTTATAACTCATGAGAAAAATATTTATCATGCCTATTTTTCTAAAAAACCAATATGATAAATGGTTTTTGATGTTAGTTTCTATATAAATATTTGTGGAAAACTGAATATATAATATTTTTCTAGGATGTTTTCCATAATGGTTATAAAAAAATTATGTTAGAATAATTTTATCATTTTTTTTATTACAAAAAAATTTAAAAAGTTGTTTTACACATTTGTTTTATGAAAATCGATGGAAAAAACCATATCTAGATATGTTTTTAGTCTTGTTTTTATGGTCTGTTTTTAGAAAAAATGTTTTTTTAAAAAATATAATATACATTATCATGTCAGTTATTATAAAAATGATGAGAGAAACTATTTATAACATCATTTTTTTTATAAAAACTCAACTTATAAAAGAAATTTCACATTATTTTTCTGTAATAGATGTGAAAAACATCCTCCATATTCCTTTTTATAATGTCTATTACTTTTAACATTAGTGAAAAAATTATTTAAAACATTACCAAAAATAATTTCATAGGTTAACCGCCATTATAGAAAACAAAATATAAAAAGTTTAATGCCTTTTTTCGCACTAGTAAATGATAGTTAAAATTTAGTTTAACAAATCCTTGAATTTTTAAAAGGTTTTACTAGGGAATATTTTTTTTTCTTTCCATACAACTCACTTTTGAATCTTTTTATGAATGTTTATTAGAATGTTTTTTCATATATGAATTGAAATTATTTTCTCGCCATTATAAACATTATTATTTAATAATATTCCTATATAAGTTTTCATGATTTTTTAAACAATGCTGTATTTCGCATTAATCTATGAAATTTTCATTTTAAGGGTTTTTAGAGGAAATTAGATTTTATCCTTTTTTGTGTGAAGCATAAAAGTCCTACATATGTGTGAAATAAAATATTTTATGAAACTTTAGGATATAAATGTGATATTCTATGTGTTTTTGATATTTTATAATCCTTGTATATTGTTTATGGTTATAGGTGAGCCTAATATATCCCTCCAATGCATTGAGTATTGATTTGTTTATCTAGAGAATTATATTGCAAATAATTGAGTATATTATTCCATTTGTATTGGTTTTTTAAGGGCTCTATGAATATGATGTCCCATGGAAACAATATGAATTTTCTATGCTTGTAAAAGAAATTATATGAAAATGTTTTTATTTTAAAGGGTATGTATATTATTTTATGATTTAATAATGCTTTTGAAAATATTTAGAAGGAAATAATGTTTTTTTGAGAAAATGATTCATGGGTTCCCATGTTTTGTGATAAACCCCCATAATTAGTATTTTTGTACTTCATTAATTTTTAAATAATTTTTAATGAAAAAATTTGGTCAATAAATCTCATTCCAAAAGTAATTTAATAAATATTTTAGATTAAATAATATTATTAAAAAGTGAATTTTTTATAGATTTTAGAGATTCACAAATTTACTAAATTGTTTCTTTTCTTTTTTATATCCATTTTTATATATTTTTACTCATCCCATGTTTTCAAATATTTTTAATATGTGATAAGTATGAGTAGTACCTATTTCAAGGTACGTCTTTCTTCTATGGAAATTAATTATAAAAGAAACAAACAGGTTTTAAATAAAATAATATTTTATGTTTCAAAATTTAGTTTATGGAAAATTTATATTTGGGGTATATTTCCACTTTTTTATGGGTTTTATATATAATATTTTATAACAATTCACTAAAAATAAAAACTTAAAACATATTGGGAATGTAAAAATATTAAATCATTTCAATTAAATTGATAATAATGGGTTGGGTTTCCATAGAGTAAATAAGGTGAATGAAGTGGAAATGCATGAAGAGGATAATATCCTTCTAAATATGCAATTAGAATTCCTAGAATAGGAAAAAATTAGTTCATAGATGTGTTAACATAGTTGAGAAAGGATATTAATTGTGGTACCCATTTTAGGGAGCAACCAAACTATCCACAAAGGGACATGCATATAGTGTGCCAATTCCTGAATCTTTACCATATATAATTGGGTGGGACCTCATACCCAGTGGTTGAAAGAAGATAGATCAATGCTCTTAAAAAGATATTTGCGGTGTTTGGTTGTTTTGAAAATATGAAGGTAATTTTTTTTTCAATTTATCATTTTGAAGATGAGTCCAGTATGTGGTTATCATTGGTTAAAAATACTAAAGATAAATATAAGATTTACTCTAGTGAGTGGTTAGCATTTAAATATATTTTCCTTCGGAATTATTTCTCGAAGGATATTTAACTTAGGTTTGAAAGTAAATTTTTGGTATAGTTGAAAAAGGAAGAGAAATTTCTTTCCACCTATGAAATCAATTTTACTAGACTATATAGGTATGCACTAAATTTAATTTTAGATCATAATAGTAAAATTGATAGGTTTTAATCTGGATAGAAACCAGTTTAATGAAAATATTTTGACTCTCATGAGTTTAAAATATATTATAAAGTTGTGTAGTGTGATGGGAAGGTTGAGATGGAGGTTTTCACTTCTAAAATAACAAGGATATGAAGCTTCCTAGGTGTAAAGTAATGGGGAAGAACTCATCGATGAAATATGAAGGTTAGGGGGATAAATTTCCTTATTGTTATAAGTATGGTAAGGATCATTTCAGCGATTGTCTCTTGAACTCTGGAAAGTGTTTCTAGTGTTTTATGTTAAGACATACAGCTCTTGACTATAAGGGAAAAGGTAATGCGAATGTTCAGACTAGTAATGATAGTCAAGAAGTAAGGTGTTATAATTATAACAAGATAAGACAATATAAAAATTCATGTCTAAAGATAAACATTATGGATGGAAATCATCATGAACATCAGAAAAATGGTTTGAAAAATCTATTTGTGATTACCTTTGGAATTGTAGGACCTTCAAATTAATTCAGGAAAGGCACACTACATTTTTATTCATATTATTCCAATGTTTTTTCGATTTAGGTTCTAATTTTTTTTAGTGAAATTTAATTATAAAATGGAAATATCTCCTTAAGAAATTGAGATAAAATATTTGGAAAAAACATATAGTGGAAGTTTTGAACATATGGAGAATTATTTTTATCATTCTATGATTATATATGGATTGGTTTTTCCTAAAAATATTATATTATTTCCCATATATGTGTTTGATGTTATCCTTGGTATGAATTGGCCTGTAGTTTGTCTTGATAAGTTATATTTTAGAGCTAAGAAAGCTATATTTTGATTTCATAGTGTGATTTTATATATAAGAATAAATTCATACGTTTAATTATATTTTGAGTAGCTGATAAATTAATAAACTATATAAATGAGTGTTATCTTTATCTTATTGTTAGCGAAAAATAAATTTTACAAATTAGTGATGTGCTAGTAGTAAATGAATATATGGAAGTATTGATTTATGATTTTCCGAGTATTATTTCATAAAGAGAGGTTGAATTCACCATTTACATAGCCTTAGATGGTAATGAAATTTTAAAACCCACTTATCAAATGTATTTATTAGATTTTTTGTAATTATAAAATAAGTTAAAAGAGTTTCTTGATAAGGGTTATTAGTCAGAGTAGATTACTCAAGAGGGGGGGGGGGGGGGGGTGAATTGAGTATCTATAAAAATTTCTGATTAAAAGATATTTCTATAAGGTTTCCCAAAAATATTAAATATATCCCAGTTATTTAAGGTTATACTATTATAAGAGTTTGACTATTTGAATAACTTCTTAGAAGATTGATTAGTTATCAATAATCTTACTGTCAATTATTAAGATTGCTTTGGAAGATATTCTATTAAGACAAGACTATAATAACTTCTTTCCAAGATTAACTATGAAAGTGAATTTATATATTTCTAAATTATATAGTAAAGCAGTAAAACAGAGAAGACTAAATTAATCATCACAACGAATATGAAACAAGTGGTTCAGTCTTAAGATGAGACCTAATCCAATTCACTTGGTGATCACCTGCCACTAAGAAGTTTATATAAACAAACTTGATCCACACCCTGGATCGGGGTTAACAATAGTACATAATACTATCCAGGCCACACAGTGACCTCTTCCATAGTTCTTCATGGGTACAGACAACCAGGACACACAGGGAGCTCTTCCACACTTATCCGTGGGTATACACAAGAGTAAAAGAATGTTTGAGTAAGTATATATTATATCCTTCAGTTTAATGCAGGAGAAAGTGTATGTTTCTATAAAGATACTCACTCTGCTCAAAAAATAATAAAATGACACACAACAGAGAAGTAATGTTCAGATAGGTTTAGAGGTGCTCTGAGTGTTGGTCTTTGCAGCTCTGGACTTCTGACATGAGGCAGATGCAGAAGAAGTCCTCGTATGGAAAATAGAGTGTTGCAAGTCAGATAGATTCATCTTGTGTTCTTCGTGGTGTTTTATAGTGTGAAGATGTTCTCGGGACTCTAGTATGCCTCATGTGTTCTTCAGCAGAGTAGAGTTACATGAGCCAATTCTCTAAAATGTATTCTGTTATCATGCTCATGCCCACCAACTTTTTCTTTGTATCACGCTAATTCGTACTTTTTCTGGGCCGCATTACTCTTTTATCTTGGAGTGCATGTGTTGGGGAAAAAAGTTTTCATGTATTCTTCACCTCATACCATGTATTTTCCGATGATATGTCTACAAAGAAACATTAATTATGTTAGTGCATTAAAATAATCAAATATGATTGTTAGAGATTAAATTGAAAGACGAAAAAATATATTAGGAAATGGTGTCATATAATGTCATGGAAACAATGTCTCCTTCACATGGTGTCTAGATTTGTCACGGTGTCTCATAGTCACAGTGTCTCATGGTCATGGTGTCTCGTTGTCACGGTGTCTCATTGTCACGGTGTCTTGTATACAGTTTCTTGTTCACTGTGTCTTGTTCACGATTTCTCATGATCATGGTGTCTTATTGTCATGATGTCTCATGATCACGATGTCTTGTTCACAGTGTCCTGTTCACAATGTCTTGTTCACAGTGTCTTATTCACAATGTTTTTTTCATGGTGTCTGGAAATCCCGGTGTCTGGATGTCATGTTGTCTGGATGACTTTGGAAAATATCTGTATTCATATTTAAGCAGTAGTATTTATGAAATGAATTAGAGTTAATCATTTGTCAGAGAAATCATTATAAAGTGAATCGAGAGAAAGTGCAGAGTAAACAAACTTAATGTATAGAACCTAATAGGTTTGTATAGCTTTTACTAAGTTACTTAACATTTAATTTGAGATAGATAACATAGAGTTAACATAGTTTATAAACTAAATAAGATTTGTGATCAATAAAACATGATTAATACATGAGGAACCCAACAATCTCCCCCTTTTTTATGATCAAAAACCATGTAGATTTAGAATGTAAATTTGTTCTAGCAACATAGTTTGAATGAGTATATAACTTATATAGAATGATTTCTATCTCCCATATAAACATGTCTCATAAATTTCTCCCCCTTTTGGGATTATAAAAAAGTAGCAAAAAAATAAAGACAAAAGAGTCAAGAAAAGGTGCATAATGTTTTAGGTAAATAGAGAGGCATTACGAAATGTGAAACAAAGGAAACAGGATTCCTATCAAAATAGAGTAAACACTATCCTTAGTTCACTGACTGGTCTTATCTTTTCCTTTAGCATCAGCAACAGAAGTGGAAACCATAGGACCAGAAGTTGATGTAGAAGAAGGGAGTGATCTGGTTGATAGGGAAGGTAAAGTAAGACCTTCAAAGATAGAGGGAGCCAATGTAGTTGTAGTAGAAGATAGAGGCATTTGTTGATCAAGGATCACATGCCTAATCTTACTCAGTGCCTAACAGACAGACATAGAATTGGAGGCTTGGGAAGAAGTGAATGTTGGAGGATCAGGTCTCAGAGGGGCTGCTATAGGTGAAATAATGGTTGTACTCTATACATGAAGATAGGGCCTCAGAAGCATGATAAAATCCTCAATGATCTCTACACCATACTGCGTAGCATTCTCAAAGTCATTCTTGTTTTCCATAAACTTATCCAACAAATGAGTGGACTCTATGAGCTTTTGAAATTGGGTCTTGAAAGCTTGAGTAATTAGAGGATTCCTCAAATTTTCAACAAGATATTTAAAGTGATTGGTTAGGTCAATCATTGAGTAGATTCGGTTGAAGTAGAAATCCACCTTTTTTGAAATTTCTTGTTTTGAATCGTTGGAAATTTTTGAATGGATTTGGACCAGATCAAGAAGTCTTTCACTATTCTTTATAACTTCACGTAGAGAATCTCTATTGAAGCCACTAAGAATAGTATGAAGTTCTTTTTTGACCACTGTTTTGAGAAAGTCTCTATCTAGGAAAGGTTGAGATGATTTCCTGGATGCGTTAGGATCATTGACAGATGTGTTCAAAGATTTCTATTGGTTTAGCACCTTTTGAAGGCACCTCGTATACTCATCAGTGAGTTTGTTATGATTAACAACTAGCTCTCTAATCTCCTTCATAATCTGTTTATTCCTTTAAGAGATTTTTTTTAGCTATGGAAGATAAATGTGGTGAATTTGAGAGACAACATTCTATGGGGTTTGAGGAATAATAAGTTTTACAGGATGAGAAGCAAGCTCTGATCATGAATGAAAATCTCTCTGAATTTCTTCAATCATATCTCTTAGAGTCTTCACTTCATCACTAAGCAGTTTATTTTCAACTCTGACTTCCAGAATCACATGAAGCATTTTGGGTTGTATTTTCTAAATAACTTTCTCTAATAACAATGACGAATCTTTCTCACTTAGATTTGTCATAAGAGTAGGTTTGGATTTTAGGAATTTTTCATCACCATACAAAAGGGTAGCACCAAATTCGTTTAGATCAACTTTACTCACAAAGGATGGTTGTTCTGACGAAGGTTCAGAAATCGGGACTGATACAGGCTTATGTTCCTTCTCAAGAGCAAGATTAGAGGCAGATTTCAGTTGGAACCTAGTATAAATGTCAAGGAATTTTAATGAAACTTGCTGAGAGTCATCCATAGCATAGAAACTGGGTAACTTATACTGAGTGTCTATATGGCTTGAAACAATCGGGTTTGTTACTCCAATAGATTCTAGATTTGGGGTTTGCTCCCCCTCAAAAGTTGCATCTTTCTCGGGACCGAGCGGATTAGGTTCTTGATGTAATTCCACAAACTCATCTCTTAGTTCCTCTCTCATTTCCCATCTAGCTAGCTGAAACGCCAGCTCCATCCTTTCCCTATCCGAAGGAATGACTTCAGGAATAGATTGTTCCACTAGGAGTTCTTCAAGATCAGCTTCTTGCGTAGTAGGTAATTATTATTCTGTAGGTTTTTTCATATCATTATTATTAGTTTCTTTGATATCATATTCTATTTCAGCCTTGGGTTAATCTTCTAGATTAACAACTTCTGTTGAAGTAGGGACTACCTTTTCACATACAACATGAGTGACAAGAGTACTGTCTTCCTCAATAGAAGCAGTTATCATGGGGGGAACAACAAATTGTTCTTCCTATTCTTCAGAATACTTGACGACCTCAACTAGTTCCAAACTAGGATCAAAACTATCTCTTGGTATTGAGGGATGTTCCACATGATTGAATTTTTCATAAATTCTATCATTGTCTTCCACCCATGCTTTTTCCAGGGGTTCCAATTTATTTTCATCCTCTTGATAATGATTTTTGAAAGGTAGTACTCACAATCCTTGATAACTTCCTCATTAGGTCCAACCATACCTTTGGCATGAAGCATGGATGAGATAAGATGAGAGTAAAATAGGAAGGTTTACTTGGATGTGTCTTTGATCAGTTCACACATATGTTGTGTGATATACTTACAAAGGTTGATATTATGCCCATTTTTCATAAGTTGAATCAGAAACACATCCTGATATTTTAGTACAACAAAACCACGTTTTCCTGGGCTAATTAGGTTCTGTATAAACTTAAACAAAAGCCTTGATTCTCCATATAGTTCAATAGAAATGGATCTTCTCTTGTTTCCATTCCCAGTCATGATTTTCCGAGAATCTTCTAAGACAAAGAATTCACTAGAAGGTGGAGTTCCTATCTGATAATCCTCACATATGCCTTCATGAAGTATCCTAAGGCATGTAATCCATAACCTCGAAGATAATGATCATTTTTTCCCATTTATCCAACTTCTCACAACCTATCCATCTTGAGACTCAAAGGAGAACTGGACATATTGATTAAACTGAGCCACTAACTTATGGTATATAGGTCTATTTTCCTTCGAAAACCACTCTTACCAGTCTTAATCCTTTAAAAATTTCAGAACCGGAGACTTACATGATAAAATCCATTTAGGGATAAAGTCTTTTTAATTTACAATGAATCGGTTTACCAAATTTGGGTTTAGGGGACCTTCAGGTGATAGGTTGTGTGCAATTTTATTCTTCTTTGAGCTATGTTTCCCAGGAGTCAACGATGAAGGGAATTTCATCCTGGGAATTCACCGATGGTTCGAGAGGGAGAAAGGTTGAAGGGTTGAGGAAGGGTTAAAAGTTGGGTGAATAGAAGAAATGTCAACTGAAGGACAAGTGATACTTCATTTATTTTATCATTTTGGAATACAAAACATCCCAAAAGTAAAAACGTGGGAAAAATAAAGAGGTGAAATGAATAATAACCGTGATATGGTTTTTAATTAAAAAAACATTATGGTGAGACCATATCAGGTCTTTAAGGTGAGACAAAGAATGAATGTTACAATGAGACAGTAACTGAGTGTTATAGTGAGACAGTGACAGAGCGTTACGGTGAGGTAGGGAACGAACATCATAGTGCGACAGTAAATGAGCGTTATGGTGAGACAGTGATTGAGCATTACAGTGAGATAGTGAACGAACTTCACAATGAGGCAGTAAAAAAGAAACAGTAAGATATAAAATAGTATGACATTTACATAAGAATTATCATGCCTAATTCATGTATGATGTAGTCTATTCTTTCAAAATTTAATAGTTTGGTAAATATATCAGAAAACTCATACTCAATACCAATAAATTCCAAAGTGATATCACCCTTTTGATAATCATATCTCAAAAATTTATGCCTTACATCAATATGATTTGTCCTAGAATGTGAAATAAGAATTTTCGAGATGTTAATAGCACTTGTGTTGTCACAATTTATAGGTACGTGGCTGATATGATATCCATAATCTAGTAATGTGTGTTTCATCTACAAGATTTGTGCATAATAGCTGCCAGAATCTATGTATTCATCATCTATAGTAGATAATGCAAAAACATTTTGTTTCTTACTACCCCATGATACTAGTGACTTGCCTAAAAAGTGACATGTTCGAGAGGTGCTTTTTCTATCTAACTTATAGCCACCAAAGTTAGCATCCTAATAACTAACTAATTCAAATGATTTTCCTATATGATAAAACAATCTTAGATTAGGTGTATTCTTGAGGTATTTGAAAATTATATTTACAAAATTTAAATGAGATTCCTTATAATTTTCTTGAAAATGAGCACACATACACACACTAAACATAATTTCAGGTCGACTAGAAGTTAAGTAGTGTAAACATCCAATCATTCCTCTATAAGTGGTCTGATCAACAGATTTTCCATCTTCATCAAGATCCAACCTACAAGTCATATGCATGGGAGTGTTACTACTTTTAGTTCTATCCAATCCAAAACGATTTGGAAGATCTCTAGTATATTTACTATGAGTTAAGATACTACCATCATTATTTTGAAATATATGAAATCCCTGAAAGAATTCTAGTTCACCCATTAAACTAATTTCAAATTAATTTTGCATCCTTTTAGAAAAATCAACACATAAAGAATTTATTGGGGATACAAAGAAAATGTAATCTACATAGATTTGAACAACTAAAACATCATTATAAATTATTTTTATAAAAAGTGTAGGATTAGCTATTCATTTTATAAGACCTTTGGAAATAAGAAAAATACTTAACTGGTCATACCAGGCTCTTAGAGCTTGTTTTAAACCATACAAAGCTTTTGAAATTTTAAAAATATGATTTGGAAAATGGGGGTTTGTAAAACTAGGGGGTTGTTCTACAAAGACATCCTCCGCTATATACCCATTTATGAATTCACTCTTAACATACATCTGATATAGTTTGAAATTCAGATGTGCAGCATAAGGAAGTAGGATTCTGATGGCCTCAAGTCTAGAAACTGGTGCAAAGGTCTCCTCATATTAAATTACTTCTTCTTGACTATAGCCTTGTGTAACTAATCTAGCCTTGTTTCTGACTATGTTACCAGACTCATATACCTTATTTCTAAACACCCATTTGGTTCCTTTGGTGAATGTGTCTGTAGGCATTTGAACAAGCTTCCAAAATTTTTCCCTTTAAAATTGATTAAGTTCTTCTTGCATAGCCATCACCGACAATTCATCATTGATAGCATCATTAATGTTGTAGGTTCATGTTATGACAATAAAACTTGATGTTCAACCTGATTTCTAATAGATTCTCTAGTTTGTGTTTCTTTTTTTAGGACACCTACAATATCATTTAAAGGATGGTTCCTAAGAGTTCTAACAGTTCTAGAAAAGGTGGGACTAGTGACTTCAGGTTCATCAACAGGTTGAGGTTCATTATGGATTGAGTCAAAGGAATTTCCAGAACTGGAAGTTTTCACAGATTCTTTCAAAGAATGGTTTGAGTATTTTGGATTGATGTTCAGATTTGATAGATCATCCTCCAGGTTCTCTAGAATGGTTTTAGGCTCATGTGGATCTGTTTCATCAAATTTGACATGGACAGATTCTTCGACACATTAAGTTCTTTTATTGAACACTCTATAGGCTTTACTAGATGTAGAATATCCTAAAAATATACCTTCATCACTCTTGGATGCAAATTTTTCAAGATTTTCCTTAGTATTAAGAATATAGACTTTTCAGCTGAAAATATTAAAGTAGTTAACCTTGGGTTTTCTATTATTCCATAACTCATAAGGATTCCTCTTAAGAATGGGTCTGGTCAACATTATATTGATTATATAGCATGTTGTATTTATAGATTTAGCCCAAAAATAAATAGGTAGGCCATATTCACTAAGAATTATTCTTGAAATTTTCTAAAGGGTTATATTTCTTCTTTCTACAACTCCATTTTGTTGAGGTGTTCTAGGGGAAGAGAAATTGTGACTATAACCATTTTGTGAGGTAAAGGATTTAATCTCTTGATTTTTAAACTCACAACCATGATCACTTCTTAAGGATTTGATTCTAAGTCCACTAATATTTTACATGGACTTGGCATATTTAGTAAAATAAGAGGAGGATTCAATACTGTGAACTAGAAAGAAGGTCCAAGTATATCTAGAAAATTCATCTACAACAACATAAACATAGTGATTCCCATTTAAACTTCAAACTCTATATGGTTCAAATAAATCCTTGTGAACTAGTTAGAGAGGTTGAGAAGTTGACACTTATTTCTTTGGTTTGAAGGAAATTTTATGCAGTTTTCCCTTTTGATAGGGATTATATACTTTTTAATTTGGAAACTAAAGATTGGGTAAGTCTTTAACTAATATTTTTCTAGTTATCTTTCTAAGGGAGTGAATATTAAAATGTCCTAGTCTCCTATACTAGATCCAAGACTCTTTATGAAATACACTTAAACATGAGGCATTTTGAGAAGCTAAAAAATCTATGTTAACTGAGTAATCATTTTCATTTCTCAAAGCAGAAAACACTAATTCATCTTTATAATTAAAGACATTGCAAGCATCATTTTCAAATCTAACATGAAATCCATCATCACATAATTGTGAGATACTAAGCAGATTATATTTTAATCCATCAACAAAATTTACTTTAGAAATTAAAACAGAGGTAGTGTTATCGATTTGGATGAGGACAATTATCTTTCGTTTGGCATTGTCACAAAATGTGACATGTCCTCCATCTATTTTTATTAGATTCTTGAAGAATGAGTAGTCTCCTCTCATGCATATTGAACATCCACTGTCCAAGTAATATAAACTTTTACAAGAACTCTTTAAGTATCTTTCCTACAAAAATATTAAGCAAAAACAGATTTTGGTACCCATACTTGTTTGGGTCCAGTAATATTAGAAATAAGTGCTTTAGGAACCCATATCTATCTCATAAATTTTATATAAGAATTAAGTAATGTATTTGGAAAATAAACTCTATTTTTTCCAGAAGAACTTAACATAGTAAAAAATGTATTATGAATTGAATTAGTAGATTTGTTTCCCGAACTAGGAGCAAAACTATATTTCCTAGATTTGGAATCAAAATTTGTTCCTCCAAGATTTCTTTTGCTAGGTTGATAGCCAATGATAGTGTTGTATTTAGGAGAAATTTGTTTTCCTAGAATTTGAGTAAGGGAATTCTTCCCATTGGTAAAATTTTCAAGGTCATTCATCAATTTATCATTAGAAATTTTTAATACATTGTTTCCTTTAAGAAGTTGAGATTTTTTCTCTTTTTCATTTGTGAGTTCAGTTTTAACAGTTACAGTAAGAGCATACTATTTCTTCAATGATTTATATTTGTCTTTCAGTTTTTTGTTTATTTCTTCAAGCATGTTACATTATTAAAATATTTCTTCATTAGTCATATTTTTAGAGTGACTCTGATTTTTAGAATAGTATAAATTATGTACAATAGATTCCAGAGTTACCTCAGATGTTTTTTTCATAAAACACATATTGGATTTGTTTGCTTGTTCATCATGCAATGTTTCTGAGTCTCTTGAACTATCCTCAGAAGCGCACTAGGTTTCTTTCATGGCCTTTTTATACTTCCTATACTTGATCTCATATCTCTTTTTGTAATTGATCTTTGGACAGTCTGACTTGATATGTCCTTTTCACTTACATTTATAGTAGACAATCTCATCATCCTTGTCACTTCTTTTCCAATCCTTCTTCCAATTTCCTTTTTGGTCACATTTTCCCTGGAAGTTAAGCTTTCTAGAAAATCTCTTCTTCTTCTAAAATTTCTTGAATCTTCTATATAATTGATCCATCTCTTCATCACTTTTAGGTGATGATTTTTAACTGTTAGAACTTTCTACAGAAGATTTCAATTTCCCTTTGTCTTTGTGCTTAGAGGTGGTGGTCTTGAATGCAACATATTTCCTCTTTCGTTCATCCTCCTCTTCTATGTTGACTTTTAGTTTCTCTTCATACATCATCAATATCCCAATGAGTTCTTTTATAGGTAGATTTCTGATGTCGTATGAATCTCTAATAGAGAAAGAGGTTCCTCTCCATCTGTTAGGCAAACATCTGAGAATTCTCATGATTTGTTCTTTGGTAGTGACTTCTCCTCCAAGATAAATCATTGTGATGACAATCTCATTGAACCTAAGATAAATGTCAAAGATAGGCTCATCAGGTTTCATTTTAAAGTTATTATATTTAATAGTATAAGTATTAAGTCTCATTTATTTTACACTAGATGTTCCTTCATGTGAGACAAACCTGGTATCCCAAATTTCATGGGTAGTTTTACAAGAAAATATTATATTGAATTATTCATATCATAAAGAGTAGTATAAAGAATTCATAGCTTTGTAATTATTATTGTAGGAAATTTTGATAGGCTCATCCCATGTGTTTCTATCAGTAGTAAGAATATTATATTCATCTATAATGGAAGAACAAATTTCAAACCCCATACTTTCTAAATGAATTTTCATTTTAATTTTCCATTGAGTATAGTTGGTTCCATTAAAAAATGGTAGTATGTTGGCTGCATCACCTTCTAATCTATTATCGATAATAAATATTTTTAAAGAGCTAGAAATATAGAATTAATAGAAATTTACAGTTCTTTTAAAGTACAACTACAATAATAAGAGTTTAACTGTTTGAATAACTTCTTCGAAAATTGATTAGATCTTAGTATTCTTAATGTTATTTATTAATATTTCTTTTGAAGCTATTATATAAAGACAAGACTGTTAGAACTTCTTTCCAAGATTAACTATCAAAGTGAATTTAGAGATTTCTGAATTATATAGTAATGCAGTAAAACAGAGAAGACTAAATTAATAAGCACAATGGATATGAAAAAAATGGTTCAGTCTCAACCTGAGACCTAATCCACTTCACTTAGTTATCACCTTCCACTAAGTAGTTTTAAAAAAAACTTGATCCACACCCTGGATCAGGGTTAACAACAGTACGCAGTAATGTCCATGCCACACAACGGCCCCTTCCATAGTTCTCCAATGGAATAGACAACCAGGACACAGAAGGACCTCTTCTACACTTATCCGTGGGTATACACAAGAGTAAAAGAATGTTTGAGTAAGGATATCTTGTATCCTTTACTTTAATGTAAGAGATAGAGTGTTTTTCTATACATATAGACATTCTACTCAAAAGTTAATAAAATGATACACAACAGAGTAGTAACATTGAGATAGGTTTTGAGGTGCTCTGAGTGTTGGTCTTTGTAGCTATGGAATTTTGAGATGAGGTAGTTGTAGAACTCAAGTCCTCATATGGAAACCAGAGTTTTGTAAGTCAGACAGATTCAACTTGTGTTCTTCATGGTGTTTTATAGTGCAAAAATGTTCTCGGGGTTCCAGTATGCTTGATGTGTTCTTCAGTAGATTCGAGTTGCATGAGCCAATTATCTAAAATGTATTCTATTATCATGATCATGCCCACCAGCTTGTTCTTTGTATCGTTCTACTTCGTACTTTTTCTAGGCCGCATTACTCTTTTATCTTGGAGTGAATGTGTTGCGGCCGACGGGTTTCATGTATTTTGCACCTCATACCTTGTACTTTCCGATGATATGTCTACAATGAAACATTAATTATTTCAGTGCATTAAAATCTTTAAATATGACCATCTGATATTAAATTGAAAGGCAAAAAAATATACTCGGAAACGATGTCACAGTATGTCATGGAAATAGTGTCTCCTCCACATGATATCTGGATTTGTCATAGTGTCTCGTAGTCACGGTGTCTCGTGGTCATGGTGTCTCATGGTCACAATGTCTTGTTTGTGGTGTCTCATGGTCATGGTGTCTCATGGTCATGATGTCTCATTGTCATGGTGTCTTGTTCACGGTGTCTAGATATCATGGTGTCTGGATGTCACGGTGTCTGGATGACTTTCGAAAAAATATGTATTCAGACATAATAAGTAGTGTTTATGAAATGAATTAAACTTAACCATTTTTCAGAGAAATAATTATAAATTGAATCAAGAGAAAGTTCATAGTAACCAAACTAAGTGTATAGAACTTAAGAGCTTTGGATAGCTTTTACTAAGCTACTGAACATTTTATGTGAGATAGATTACATATAGTTAACATATTTTAAAAACTAAATAGGATTTGTGATCATTAAAACATGATTAATACATGAGGAGTACAATAAGGGTTTCATTCAAATTAGTAGCACACCATAGGGTGATCTTATTTTAAAAAATAAGGACAGTTTTATGTGGATTTTAATTGATTATAGAATACTAAACAACATCAATGTTAAGAACAGGTATCCATTTCCTTATATAGATGTATTTTTTGATCAGCTTTAGGGTGCATATTATTTTACGAATATTTATCTTAGGCGCAAATATCAGTACGTGAAAGTGAAGGAGGAAGACATTCTGAGGGAAATGTTTCATACTATGTATACCAATTACATGTTTTTGGTCATGATTTTCAGGTTGAAGAATGAACCCAATGTATTTATGTATCTTATGAATATAGTTTGGATGAGTATTTGGATAAATATTTAGTGGTTTTCATTATAAAATTATGGTTTATTCTACACTTTCTGGGGAACATGAGAAACATATAAGGATTTTACTAAATAATTTACAAGAAAATAAGTTTTATGGGAAATTTAGAAGATATGAATTTTTTTTATAGTATGTTTTTTTCCTTGGATATGTTTTTTCTAAATATAGAACAAATATTGATCTGGATAAAAATTATGTTGTGGATGAGTATACAAGACTTAAAATGTCAATATGATTCGATGTTTTATTGGATTAGTCGGTTACTACTGATGATTTGTTGAAAATTTTGATTAATTATCTAGATCACTAACTATGTTAACTAAAAAAGGTGTTAAATTCATCAAGATAAAGGAGTGCGATGAATATTTCTAGGAATTAAAAATTGTATTGGTTAATGACCCTATTTAATAATTTATATATATATATTGTGAGTTTGTTTTTTTTACATCGATTATTCTTTGAAGGAACATGGTTTTTTATTAAGGTAGGATGATCAAGTAATTGAATATAATTAATGTTAATTGAAACCCAATTAGTATAATTTTATTACTCATGATCATATTCAGATAAAATAGTATTTATTTAAAAATAAAGATATATAATAAATGAGGTAAAATATAAAACATATACTGGATATAAAATTTTAATGTATATATTCCCTGAATAAGAGTTAACGATGATGATTATTGGAACATACAACAGATTAATTTCACAATTCACTATTATCTAGGTAAATCCAACAAGCTGGAAAATTCTTTAATTTTAAAAGATAATATGACATTTTCTTTGATACATTTTGAACATGATCTTTTGGTTAACGATTTAATGAATGTTAGAGTGTAAATCATGCATGCATGAATGCCTTCTATTTTAGTTTATGTGGTAGTTTAGCCATCACTATTAGATATAATTAACAATACTCAAAATGAATATATTGGTTTGAATGAAAGAGTAGAGTTTGTTAAGAAGGTTATGTTTTCTGATTTTAGCATTGAAAAATATGGGTCTATACAATTTTAAAAGAGGCTATGGGTGCTAAGTGATCCCCAATTAGAGAAGGAATTATTGAGTGAAGCTCATAAAACTCCATTTTTTTCATCCTAAAAACACTATGATATATTTTTACCTTTGAGAATATTATTGGTGTGAGGGAATGAAGAAAAGATATATATAATTTTATGGTGAAATTTTATACTTTTTAACAAGTTTAATAAGAGAAAATATAATAAAATGGGACGATTCAACATTTTATATCCCTTCAAAGGAAATACGAGAATATATCTAGGTATTTCATAATGGGATTACAAAATAAATCTCAAGGTAATATTGTTATTTGGGTTATTATTGAAAAATTGGCTAAATATACTCATTTTCTTCTTAATCAAGATACAATGTATTAGGATTAGATTTATCGACTTAATCTTAAGATGATATTTGAGTTACAAAGAGTTACCCACATTATTTTATTTGACAGTGATCCATGATTTAACTCTATTTTTTAAATGACATCAATATTCATTAGGTAGAGAATTAAATTTCATTTTTTCTTTTCATACACAACTTGATAGGTATTCAGAGTACATGATTTAGACTTTAGAAGATATTCATTATTCATTTTTATTGGATTATAATAAAATTTGGGATTGAAATAATATATCTTTTGAATTTCCTTACAATAAAAATTTCCATTCTAGTATATAGATGGAACCTTTTGTGGAGTTATATTGAATTTGGTATCAATATCCAGTATGTTGAGATAGAACCCTTGAGTAATTTGTTTTACCAAATATTGTTTAAAACATGGTTGAGATGCTAATGATGATTCAATAGAACAAAATAGTATCTAAAAGTAGGTATAAGAGTTATATAGTTAATAGGAAGAATTAATTTTCATTTTAGGTTGGTGATCATGCATTTCTTAAAATATCTCCATGGAAAATTGTGATGTGATTTGGTAAAATTGTAAAGTAAATCTAGAATTTTATTAAGGCAAATGAAATTATGGAAATGGTGGGATCTATTTCTTACTAAATTATTTTTTCACTAAGTTTATCTTAGGTAAATGATGTGTTTCATGTTTCACTATTATTGAATGATATTCTAAATTTCTCTCAAGTTTTTATCCTTGAGGAATTACAATAATGTTGGTCCCAGGGGATAAATCAAGAAGGGGTAAATTAAGTTTTCAATAAAAATTATATATTTAGACATTTAAAAATTTAAAGACCCCAATTTATTTAAAACAACTAGTTAACTAAAAATATATAATTTTTTATTTTAATTGTATAAAAGCATCTCAAAAGTTCTATCATAGCTCATTTAAAATAATTTTGAAAATATGTTAACATTTGAAAGTAATTTACTTGAACAAAACACCATATGAAAATATACACTAATGTCAACTATCAGAGTAAATTTTCTCTTTATAGTTTAGAAAATAGAAAATAGTTTAGTTTAAAACAAAGAAAACAAATCAATAAAATCACACAATAGAATTTAAATAAGTGGTCTAGACTCCAGATGATACATAATACCCTCCACTAGGTAATTACCAGATTCCAAATAGTTTGTTATTAAATAAACCAATCCATAACCTTGGCTGCGTTTTATAAACAACTATACTCAAATTGTCCAGAGTATAAAAAATCCTCATCCATAGTTTTCTATGGGATAAAAGGAGTCTAGGTCACATAGGACTGTTAACAAAGTTATACCGGGGAGTAGAAATTAAAATAATTGAATGAGAGTGTCTAGAACTCTACTGTTCAGTATAAGAGTCTATAATTTTAAGATAAACAGATTAACAAAACATAGATCAATAAGTAAACTAATATAAGAATAGTAATAAATAAAGATTAAGGAAATTCAATACAGATCAATATGGTCATATTTATTTGTTTAGGAGTCCTTGAACATGTCTCTGAAAATAAATAACTATATTTGTACAGAAAATGAAAAAAACATTGTATCATTGATGTATTGGAAAATAATTCATTCATATTCATTCAATTGGTCAGTTTTTTCCACAAATATTTGTGTGGTTTCATCTTTTCTATTAATGGGATCCTCTAAATTTATATTTTTTGACAAATTATAATTATTTATTTTAAGATAATAATATAATTTAGAAGAATACTTTTACTGAGAGTCAGATATGAAAATATGAATTGTCTTTAGAACCTCTAAGAAGTTTTTATAAGTATAATCATTATTAAATAATGAAGCCTCTGACTTGCATTGAATGTGTTAATACACCCATTAAAATTAATAAGTCTGAAACTGATTATGAATATATGTAGTAGAAAGAGAATATAGTCATAGAACATACATAGTGGTTGAATCTCTTGATGTCAGTTTATTGTATTGGCAACATTTGTAGCTCCACTCAACAGTCACATTTTTTAGCAGTACAAATTATTGGTAGTATCTTCTAGTGGTATCTTAACTTAGTGGTAGCATCAATCGACGATGGATTTTAGTGGTATCTTCACTTTGTAGTTTCTCTTTAAGGTATATTTACTTAGTAGTAACATCAATTGGTGGTAGCTTCAAGTGAGAGATTCAGTTATTGATAGATCCTGAAAATTTCTTATATTGGAAGTATATGTTAGATAATGATACATAGTCTTAGTAGGTTCAAAATTTATTATTTTTTATTATTTTATTCATAAATAGTTGGCTATCATTAAACATGAAATTTAATAGAAAAAGTAACCAAAATTTGTGATCATCAATATAAGGTGGTTCTTGGAATAAGACAAAAAAATTGGAAGAAAATATTTCTTATGAGGAAAATCCCAAAAAGATTCTAGATCACAAAATGTATTTTCTATGGAATATGGTAACTCACTAGGTTAATGTTTTATAAAATAGACAAAATTTTGAGAATGAAATATGGGAACCTAAAAAGGATATGTGTGATGGCTCGTACCTTCCAGGACAATTACATTGACTATCTTGGTGGTTAGAGGTGTCTCATGGAGGTTTCATGTGTTTCATTAGAGGGAGGAGTTGCATCAAATCTTATGTTGGTTGTTCATATCATTTATTTTTAACATGATGTGTAAAGGTATTTC
Source organism: Viscum album (assembly GCA_963277665.1). Lineage (NCBI taxonomy): Eukaryota > Viridiplantae > Streptophyta > Magnoliopsida > Santalales > Viscaceae > Viscum > Viscum album. The sequence continues at coordinate 1,328,532,162 of OY728133.1, forward strand.
ATTGGTTATATAAGTATCTCAGTCACAGTCTGTGTATAGTCAAGGGTTAACCCATGAAACAATTACAAGCTATGTAATTTGAATTCATGATGTGTAATAAATAATTGATGATAAGATTTTTTATTTTGGTGAAAGTTTAAATTTTAGGAAACCCATGGATTAAATGCGGTGTAATGTTTATACGAAGTGGAACTGGTGGATACCATGTTATTTTATAACCCATATGAATGAATTTTCATACATTAAGTCGCCCTATCACTCTATCATTTTTGCAGAGACCTAGGGACCTTGGTAGGATCTTCAATCATCTTTCCCCCCACATTAACCATTGGTTCTAGTGGTTATTTGTTGATGATCCACGGTGAGTTCATTATATTTTCTCTAACGTTTTATCTTATTCTTTTATTAGGGAATTATTATGGAAATATTTTTTTGTTTGGGATGTGAATTGGGTTGAATTTTGATTATCCTTTGATGTAGAATTGGTTGATCCATGATCTCATGGTTCTATTGTAGTTTTTAGGCATTTCTTCTTCACCCTATGGTGAACAGTGAGTTGGAAAATCTCTTTGTGGTAGGGAGTCCCTCATTTATCTTTATTTTTTACCGCATGGGAGTGGTTTACTTTTTTTAATCTATGTCATAAAGTTATTCTGGACTAATCAAAGATAAATAAATGACTAATTGATATTGAATGGGGGAAAGTGGAAGGATTCACAGGCTTTTAAAAAATTTATATAATTGGGATATTATAGATTGTACGGGATTTACACCCTTCTAAAAATTGTACTTTTTGGGGGTTTTTTGTGTTTGATGATATGTGTTATGAAAAATGTGTCTATTATAATTATTAAGATTTCACCCTAAAATGGAAATTGTATAACCATTTACATTTAGATAATGGAATGGTTTCCCTCAGATTATGGCTCTGGTTATAAATCCCCTAAAATAAAGTTAAATTTTATTAAAATCCCCTTTATATAATCTATAAAATCATCATTAATGTGTTGTGATGTTTGGCCGTTATAGCATGAATTTTATGTTTTATTGAAATGCGATGAGGGGGATGGTGGCTCGGATGTGGCAATGGTTTTTGGGAGGTGATGTGGTAGTTGTTTAATCATTCTTTTGGGATGAAGAGGTATTGGTTGAATGGAAATTATTTTGTTGTGACGAGGTGGTGGTTTATTAGGATCACTTTTTGGGTGGCATGGCGGTGTCTATTTGGGCATCCTTTTTGGGTAGTGAGGTGATGGTTTGGTGGGAATGATAATCTTTATGTGATGTGTGGTTTCTTTGTGCTAGACGCCCATGTAGTGATGGAATAATTATTTTAATAATGTTTGAAATTGTTGGTGTTTGATTTGATTAATGGGATGGAAATGATTAATGAAAAAATAGATAATGGTCTTTGAGAAATAAATGTGGATGGGTATTAATAATGAATTTAATGGGTTGGATAATGGAATTGGTTGGTGGTGTGATGTGACTTGTGGTTTGTGTGGTGTAATGCATTTAGTCATGGCATCAAAAGAGGAGGTGTTGTGAGTTGGTTAGTGTTTGTTTTCAAACCCATAAGTTAGGATTGTTTGTGTGTGACTATAAATAAATAGCTTTACATTCCTTGTGATTTCAATACACACCCCACATACATCGATCACTATGTATTGATACCCATATATTCACTTGAGAGGTGTTTTCTCCAACATATCAGTGTTGATGATGGATGGATGGTAGCCCATTAATTCCAAATCTCTCTTCTAGGAGAGTAGATTTAAATAGTCTATGATGGATGAAGGTCTATTAGTGCACTATTCGATGGACCAAGTTTTTCCAGTGATATGTGATGTGACCATGCTGTAGGGTGGTGGCCCAGTTGTTTTCAGGCAATATGTGATAAGACTGTACTATGAGGTGGTGGATTAGGTGTCTTTTTCTGAGTTTTGATATGAACATACCATATGGTGACTTATGTAAGGGGTTTTTCATGGTTGGAGGAGGGAACAAGGTTTATGTCTTTTTTTTCATGATTCCCTACTACTCTGGTTATGGTTTTTATGTGGTGGCCCAGGTGTCTGCGGGCATGATGTGATGTGACCATGTTGTTGGGCGGTGGCCCAGGTTTCTGTGGCTATGGTGTGATGTGACATTGTTTTTGAGAATGTGTATATGTCATTTAGAGGATATGTGAGTTCAATGTCATATAAAGTTGATGTTTTAGAGTGAAAAATCATTTGTAAATTGGTGCGGGACACCCTTTATTGATATGCTTCTTATTATGTCCTTATACATGGATTATGTTATTTGGTGAGAATGCATTGGTGATGTTGGATTTGATCATTGACCTGTTTAGGGGATGTTAGTTCTGCTATTTTCTCTTAGGTACATTATTATGCTTGTTTCACATGCACAAGAGAGACATTGGTTTTCCTACGGAGTATATGTGTATGCTCACCCTATGTATATAAAATGAGGAGGTCTAAATGGACCATGTTGGATATTTATTTCTTTGATATTTGGATAGTTGTTGCGTCGCTACTTTATCATTACTTATGGGTATTTATCTTTGAGGATTTTATCTATATCTTTTTTATTTATAGATTTGATGTGGGGTGATTTTGGTTTCTTCTTATATAATTTTTATATTTATTTGTGGATTATTTATCGTATCTCCAAATCCTATATTATTATAAAGTGTAATACCTACCATTTCATGAGTTTTTATACGCTCCGTGCTAGCCTCTAAAATGGGGCCCACTAGAGGTGGGACTTGGTGGTCACTATCTCTCTCACCTCATTATGGTATCTTTGACAGGAGGGCATCACGACCGACTGAAATTTGAGGCGATTTTTGAGAGATAAGATGGAAATATATGTTAGGAATAGTGATGATTGCATCGGTTAGTATGGAAGTAGTTCAAGTTTACCTTGACACATGACATAGGGTAGAGAGACTGACTAGGACATAGGATTTTAGGCCCCCCTATGATCTAGTAGAGGAACTATGAGCTTATTGAATGACCAATTGAGGTGGTCCTATTTGCAAGGTAGAGACCCAGGAGAGGTACACACATCATTATTATTTATGTTTTTGTTTCAATTGGGATATTTTGGGATGTTTAAAATAAATAACATGAAATAAATAAATATTTATAAAATTCAATACTAACGAGGATTAAGAAATTATTGTTTCCTTTCAGATATGGATCCTATTTTTAATGTGTGTGTAGATGAGGAGGTTTTGGTTTAGTTGAATGTAGTAATTGATCTTTGTAAGGTTGATCTATTAGAGGTTGATGAGGCTTGGTAGAGGAATTTGTCTGCATTATAGATATCTATTTGAGTTGGGTCCCTTTGGTTGTATGTCAGATGTAGGGAGCTATGTGTCAGTAGTGGAAACTGTATATGGGATAGTGGAAGGTGGAATATGATTCATCGGTTAACTTTCAAACATATTTTGGGGAAGAGTTCCTTTCATTGAACATTAAGGAAGTGAAGAGACCAAAACTAGTTTCTCTTTGGTTGGTGAGTATGTCAATGTGGAAGTTGGGAATCAAGTTCAAGGAACATTTTCATTTTCCGGAATTTTTTTTCAGATGATGAGACTCATTTGAGACGTATTTAGAAGATAATCCATCATTTTATGTAGTGTGTAGTTACTCCTTTTATATTGAAAACATATTTAGAGGTTCACAATAAGGAGGATGTGATCGATAAGATGAACTCATGAGGTGGTTTTCTATGAGAGGTGGACCAAAGAGGTTCATTAAGTAGAAACATATTTAGTGTAAGGCTTCAATTGCTAGGTCCATCAAGTTTACAACTTGTTGGGATTTTTCTTCATTAGTTTCCCTTTTATCCTTCTCAGGATAATGGTTTCTATTTTTTGCCTGGAGATATCAGGATAGGGTGTTTTAGTTATGGGGTTTTTGGACATAAGGAAAAATAGTTCTAGTGTTTCCCAAAGGTTAGTTTTGTGGAGGTGGATATACTAAAAACCATCCTCAGTAGCAGATTCCGGTGAAACGGTTTGCATAGATGGGGTAAGAGGAATATACTCCACTGTGGGGGAGATAGAGAAGTTAGATGCTGACCATAGGATGTTCCTTTGTTCAGTACCCATGTTTGTTTAATTCTGGATCTTCACACTCCTTTTTTTCATACACTTTAGTCTATAATCTAGAACTAGATATAGAGTGGTTTTTTATTCCACAGGTGTTGACTATTAAAGTCACAAGAAAATCCAATTTTTTGATGTGTGATGAGGGTACAGACTAATGATGTGGCGACATTAGTCCTATGGGTATATTTTCTTACAAAATAAATTTCCAAAAGATGTCATCTTATCGATCATTTGGTTTTATTCTGCATGTCTTGTTCTCATCTACTTCCGGAGGAGAGTCCTGTTATCAGAAGTGGATGGATAGTTTGTGGTTTTCATTGGTGAGTGTGGTTGTCAGGAGGGTAGTCGGTGCATATAACTTCTTTATTATTTTTTAGCTATGTTATTGGTGGAGTCAGAAAAGAATGGGATGTTATAGGTTCCTAGGGTTATTAGGAAGTTTTTAGATATTTTCCCTAAGGGGGTTGTGATGATACGCCCCTAATCCGATACTAATTTCAGGATATAATTGTAGCATGCTGATTCTATGACTTCCAGAAATCCATACCAGATTATACCTTTTAAGATACAAGAGTTTAGGATTCATATAGATGATCTGATATAGAAGGTTTTATATGGCCTAGTGTGTCTTTGTGGGGTGCTCCAATGTTGTTTATTATAATACATATAGAAGTATGAGTTTGTGAATAGACTACCAGAGGTTTCATTAGGTGGTGGTCTAGAATTTTTTCTCTCTTCTGAGGATATACACACTTATAAACTAGTTCAGAGTGGCAAGTTGATTTTCTGTGAATGATCTTCAGTCTATATATCACTTGTTGAGGGTGAAAGAGGTTGATATCCTAATGATTTACATCATATACAGGTGTGGGAACTTCTAGTTTTTATCTATTCCATCTGGTTTTATAAAAACACCATATTGTGTTCATTGTGCTTATGAACTTTTGTTCTATGATTTCCTAGATAGTTTCTTAAATGTATTCATTGATGATATATTGATCAACTCAAAGTTAGAAGAGGAGCATGTTGATCATCCCATAGAAGTATTTCATGTTCTTCACCACCTCCTGCTTTATGTAAAGGTTTCCAAGTGTAATTTTTTGACACAATTGGTGTATTTCCTTATGCATGTGATGTCTCAGTAGGGTCTGGAAGTAGACTTGTAAATGGTTGAGGCCGTTGTTTCTTGGGAAGTAGACAAGAATGTTGACGAGGATCACATTTTTCTTGGTCTTTCAGAATATTATCAGATGTTTTTTCCCGATTTCTCTCAAGTTATAGCCTAATTGATTGCATCCACTTGGAAGGATTAGGCTTTTGGGTGGATTTATCAGTTCTTGGCTGATTTCAGTTAGCTGAAGGGGATGTTGGTTAATGCTCCAGTTTCCTAAGGAGGTTTTGATGTTTGAGGTGCTTCATGAAGCTTCCCATTTGGTATTGGGATACATTTTTTGTTAGTATTGGGATGCAACATATTATTTTTCTAGGAATTTAATAACCAATTAATCAAACTTTTTCACCTATTATCTGGAGCTATAAGTGTTTGTGTTAGTGCTGAAGTTGTGGTTGCACTACATTAATAAGCAGTGCTTTGTGATCTTCAACAATAAAAATATATTAAAGTATATCTTTTATTAGTGTGATATATTTTTTTTTGATTTATAGGAGGATTTAGTTTCTTTAGGGTTATGATTTTTAGATCTCCTTCCCCCTAGGAAATGGGAATGTTGTGGATGAAACATTGAGTAAGAAGTTGGGGAACAATGTTGTTCAGGAGCCTGGGGATGTTTGGTGAAAAAATAGAGGGGATGAAGCTATCATTTTTAAAAATTATATACTATAACTAAATATTTATAATCCCAACATAGAATTATTTTATGATAAATTTTCACATTTGTATGATTTAGTGATATTTTGAGCCTAATTGCAAAAAGACCTAATTTTTTAATTTAAATATTTTATTTTTATTCTATATTTTAGAAATATGTTTTTTATAAAAAAAATTTGATGTTATTTTTTTTTAAATCTTTGGCCTCATTTCATCCTTTAGAGGAAAAATCTCAATCCATTATTTGGCGGCCCAAAATTAGCTCACAATTTGGGCCTAAAAAATTGTACAAAGATTTGGAAACATTTGAAGATGAGTTTATAAATCGATGTGGGATGGTACAATTAATCTTAAATTCAACATGATGTTGGATAAGGAATTAATTAAAAAAATTAATAACAGATTAAATTAATGAATCTCTCATTTTCAATGTAATAATGGAATGAGAAGTTGAATTTTTGGAATACAAAGAGTCACTTGGACAAAATTAAATTAATGGAGTAAATATTAAATAAATTCTTCATCTATGGGTCTATAAATATTTAATTTTTGGCTAAAAGTGGGAGATAATATGGAACGATATTGAAAAATAAACCTCTTCCCAATTATACCATTTAATGGGTAATCCACATATATTCTTTCAAAGATAAAAGTTTTGGAGATAAATCTGCAACCATTTTCCCTATAAATATGTATCTTAACTCCTATACCAAATGATAAAATTTTTTCAGGGTGATGGTGGAGTATTTTTTCTATTCTAGTAATTTTTATTTAAAAAATATATTTGTGTTTATTTATTATTTTTCTCTGAATTTCTATTTTTTGGGTTCTTTTCCCACTACACTTCTTTTATCTCCATTATTGTGGAGAACTAATCCTCAAAATTGTTCGGGGGGGGGGGGGTGGGGTGGGGGTGATTGAGTTTAATTCACTATAATTTTTTATCATGTTTTATTCTAAGAACTCATTAGAGGTTAAAATTATTATGGTGATTAGTCTCCCCACCTTCCAAACTATTGTCTTCCTCCTCCTTGTTCACTCATTTTTATTCTCATTGATATCTAATTCATCCAAACTATGGAGTTTAATTTGGTTGTCGACATGGAAGAGATTACCAAAACATGAAGGTGTCTCCATGTAGGGTAATATAATTTTCATAAGAGGGTTTGGGGGCCATTTTTTTATCCCCACATTAAATATAACATTGATAGATATTTTTAATAACAATTATAATACCATCATGGCCCCCAAAAACATTGATTTTCTTCTGCTAACTTCTGTGTATTTTTATTCTTTTTCATTATGTTTTTCATTTTCATATATTTATATAGATATTTCATAAATTTAAAACCCCCATCTATATTATTTTAATAGTTTTACATTGGTTATATTATAAATAATGAAAATAGGAAAATACTATATGTGATCAGCCTCCTTGTGATCAACCATAGGGTGTGCCACTATGGTACATTCTTAGAATAATAATAATTTAATTGAATATTAGTTTGCGATAAACCCATACCATCGGAAGGATTTGGAATTATTTCATTAGGTGCATGGGTTGATGATGTTAGATGATATTTTTTAGATTACGGTGTAGTCTTCTCTGATGTGGAAGGTGGAGGAGCCTCAGTTGAATAGGCAATGATCGATCATGTCAACAATGGTGACACTTCAGAGGGATGGTCAGAGGATGGTCTATATTGGGTGTTGTTTTGTGTTTGGTTGTTTTTTCGGTATTTATGTGTGAGGGATTCCTTTATGAGTCTTATAGCTCACCATAGGTAGTAAAAGCCAAAGTTTACAAAATTTTTATTAGTTTAAAGATATAGTTTTAGTGGGCCATGATAAAGTGGGAGGTGGTGGAGTTTGTGGAGAAGTTCATGGTTTTCCAGTTGGTAATGGCTAAACATCATGTTTCTAGTCTTTTTTTACTGCATTTGGATTTTTCTTATTGAAATTGGTATGACATGTCAATGGATTTATAATTTTGTTACATAGAGCTTAGGGAGATTGAAATGTTATCTGGGTTATTGTGGATTGTTAGATGAAATCGTTTACTTCTTAGAAATCAATGAATCAGTACTAGATTATCTATCTAAGAGGTATATGAATGAGGTGGTGAGGTTGCATGGAGTTATGTGGTCCATTTTCTCTACGTAGGAAAAAAAATTTATTTCCAGATTCTATAGGGGACTAAAAAATTCATTTAGAAATGATTTCGGCCTCAACATTTCTTTCCACCATTCGGAAAACATGATGGCGGGGTGGACCATCTAGATGCTATAGGATATGTATCAGACATGCATCTTGGTCTTTGGTGGGTCTTTTGTATAGTACGTGCCATTGGTTGAGTTTGATTATTATAAAATCTATCAATCTTCCCTTATCATGGCTCTATTTGAGGCTTTTTATAGGTGACCATGTCATTCTCCATTATGTTGGTCAGAGTTTGTGGAGGTCGTATTTTTTGGTCCTGATGTGGTGTAGAGTATGATAGAAAAGGTCTAGTTGGTTCATAGGAGGATGAAAGTAGTGCAGGACCAGAAGAAATATTATGATGATCATAGGAGGAGGCCCATAGAGTTTGAGGTTGGTGACCACATGTTCTTGAATGTTTCCCCTTGATATAGATAGTGGGGATTTGGAAGGAGAATTAAGATTATTCCGAGGTTTGTATTTCCCTTCATGGTTCTAGGGTAAGTTGTTGATGCGGTGTATCCATTGGAATTTCCACCATGGTAGGAGGTTATCCAATACATCTTCCACGTATCTCAAATTTTTTAGTATCTTCATGATGAATCCAATATCACTGATAGGGGAGAGTTTGATGTCGAGGGTGCTGCGATATTTATAGAGTGGCTAAGAGAGATCTAGGATCTCCAATATAAGGAAATTTTTAGACAATCCATTCCTTCGTTTCATGTTTTATAGAGGCATGGAGTCCTGGAAGAGAGTTCTTGGGAGTGAGAGACGCAAATGCGTGCGTAGTACTTGGAGTTTTTTTTGAGTTTTTCTTTATTATTCTTGACTTTGTGAGGTGACGTTTATATCCTTCTGTTTTATATGATTTTCTATTTTCCATGATGTATGATGTATGATAAATTTCCAACATATAAAAAAGGAGCATATTATTCCTAATCAAGAGGCATTATACTATGATATGATTAAACTCTTGCGGGTGATTCAACGCCACATAGAGTGGATAATATCTTTCCTTGGATGATGAAATTATTTGATTCTTATGTTCGAGCAGTGTGGTTTTTTGGGTTGTTGGAGTTTTTGGTTTTGGATGTGTGGAGGATGTATGGTTGTGTTGATATGGATATGTAGTGATGTGGTTGTGCGAGTTGTTTTTTGGTCATTTGGTTTGGTGTCTTTAGCTGGTGGTGGCATTTGAGGTATGTCGAGGCCCTTGAGTGGTATCTCATAGTGTGGGTTTTCAAACCCCTATTCCTTATGGTGTTGTCTTAGATTATGGAGGGTGATAATAATTTTATAGGTATCCAATGTAATAGTTTTGGCCTTCCCACCCCTTTACTTTTCCATTTTTTGAGGTTGGATGTTTTTGGGGGATGTTTTGGGCGTATTTAGTGGTGGCTGGAGCTGGTACAGAGCTGATACAGGATGTTCACATCAGGTATTATTTACATGATGTGTGAAGGTGTTTCATGACTTGTGTAGATATATGGTTAAAATATCATACATGGATAAGGGGTATCCCATGAAATAAGTACACATCATGTAAGCTTAATTTATGATGTGTAATAAATAAAGGACTAGGTGATTCTTTTTTCAGTGAAAATAGAAATTTAAAAAACCGCATGGATTACACACCACGTAATGTTTACATGATGTACAAATACATGGTTTCATGTTATTCTATAACCCTTCTAGTCAAATTTTCTTTCATTTGGAAAATACCTCCCACTATTATATTGGTAGAGACCTAGGGACCTTAGGGGGATCTTCTATCCCCCTTCCTCCTTCAATCCATTGTTTTTCGTGGTTGTTGTTTAACGATACAAAGTGAGGGATTTATCTTTCCACATGTTTTCCTCTTGAAATTTTATTAGGAATTCACTATAGTGATGTTAATTTTGGTTTAGGGTGTGAGTTGGGATGCATTTTAATAATAATTGGATGCATTGTATGTTGACCAATGATCTCATGGTGTAATTTTGGTTTTCAGGCATTTCTTTATCATCCTACAGTGTACCGTGAGTTAAAATTTCACTTTGAGGTTGGGAATCTCTCATTTCTAATTAATTTGTATCATATGGGAGGGTTTTACTATTTTTTGTCCATGGGAGATTGTTTTTATATCCAATTCAAAGATAAAAATATGAGTAATTTTAATTAATGGGGTAAGGGGAATGATTCTCATGATTTTACATATTTGATATTATTTTCATATGATGGATTGTATGGGATTGATTCCCCACTAAAAATTGTAGGTTTTGGGGGATTTGTTTCTAGATGATATGTGTATGAATTATTTTTATACTGTGATTATTGTGATGTCACCCTAAAATAGAAATTAGATAACCACTTATATCTGGATGATGAAATGGTTTCCCATGGATTATGTCTTGTGCAATAACAACCCAAAAAAAGTAAAATTATATAAAAATTACCTTTAAAAAATATAAAAAATGGTCTTTGATATGTGGTGATCTATGTCCATGCTTGGTGGGTGGCGATGTGAGATTACAATGCGATGTAGGGGATGATGGCTATGATGAGAACATGATTTTGAGGTGGAGAGGTGGTGGTTGTTTTTTCATGCTTTTGTGGCTTAGAGGTGGTGGTTGTTTGAACATGATTTTCTGGTGGCGAAGTGGTGGTTATATGTCCATGCTCTTTGAGGTGGAAATGTGTTGGTTGTTTGGTCATGATTTTTGGATAATGAGGTGGTGGTTGTTTGTGTGTGATTTTTGGGTGGTGAGGTGGTGGTTGATTGGTCATGCTTTTAAGGTGGTTAGGTGGTGATAGTTTTGAAATTCATATGGGGTAGTGAGGTGATGGTTCGATGGGAATGATGTTCTTCTTATGATGTGTGGATAATTTTGTTCCAGATGCTTGGGTAGTATGGAATAATTATTTTAATAATGTTTAAAATGGTTGGGGATTGGTTATATTATAGGGATGGAAATGATTAATAAGAAAAATAAATGATGGTCTAAGTGGTTAAAAGTGGATGATGATTAACAATGAAATGAATGGGTTGGATAATGGAATTGGTTCGTGGTGTAATGTGGATTGTGGTTTTTGTGGTTTTATGCATTTAGTGGTTGCTGTGGAAGTGGAAGTATTGTGAGTTGCCTTGTGTTTCATTGTGAACACATAGGCTGGGCTTGTTTGTTACATCGAGCACTCTGTTCCGACACCTATATATTCACATGGGGGTGGTTTTTCCAACATCTTGGCATTGAGAATGGATGGAAGGCTACTTTCTCTTTCCTGATCTCTATTCCAAGTGAGTATATATGTATAGGTTGTGATGGCTAGAGGTCTATTAGTGCACTAGGGGATGTACCATGTGTTTTCGAGTGAGATGTGATATGAACTTACTGTTGGGCGGTAGACCAGGTGAATTCATGTGAGATTCCATATGACTATGCTATGGGGTGGTGGCCCATGTATCGTCAGAAAAGTTGTTATGTGACCATGTTGTGGGGAGTCTTATGATAGTGGTCATTCCTGGTAATATTAAGTCACATGGTTTATGTATTTCTATTCAGGATCCCCTATTATTGTGGTTATGGTTCTGATGTGATAGACTAGGTGTTTGTGGGTGTGTCGTGTTGTGAGCCTGTTGTGGGGTGGTGTCCTATGTGTCTGTAGGTGTGGTTTGATATTACTGTACTATGTTGCATTGGTATATGTTATTTGGATGAAATTGGAAGTCCAGGATGTACAAAATTGGGGTTTAGAGAAAACAATTATGGGGAGAGCAGTGCAGTGTACAATTTATCGATATAATTCTTATCATGGAATTATAATGGGCTTGAGTTATTTAGTGATCATGCCTTGGCAAGGTTGGGAGGGATAATTGAACTATATAGGTGTTTTTGGTTCTATCATTACTCTTTGGAGAATTAGTAAACTCTTTTCAAATGTGCACATGATACTTTAGTATTCCATCTAAGTATACTTATATGCTCTTCCTATGTATATAAATTTATTATAATGTTTGAAGGGGAAGTATGTGGAATGTTCTAGACATTTCTAGCTCAGATATTTGGATTTTTTCTAGGTTAAAACTTTTTCTTTAGTTTTGGGTATTTACTTTAGATACTTTTATCTTTATTATGTTTAGTTATTCTTGCATTGTGGGGTTATTTTTATTCCTTTTTATATTTTTTCATGGAGTTGCTTTTGAATGATTCGTATTATCTCCCAAATCTATATTTTATATATATTGTAATGACTCCCATTTTATGATATTTTTTATAGTATTGGTTTTGGTCCTTAAATTGAGGCCTAATGGAGGTGGGATTTAGGGGTTGAATATCTATTTTCCCTCATTTTAATATCTTTAGAGGAGTGGTTCATGACACTATGAGAGAAAAATTTCCCTTCCTATTTAAGTGAGGAATAAAATTGCGTAGATGAAATTTATTTAAAGAGAGAAGAATGTAAAAAACCAGGTCATGTTAATAATAAATTTATATCATATATTATTATTATTCATGATGATATTTTTTGGATTTATATTAATTAAAATAATTATATATGATTTTTCAAATCAATGAATGAAATTGTTTTATTCATACTAAAATGTTTTCCAAGAACATATGGATTTATTTAAAAGTAAAAATTATAATTCTAGAAATTAAAATTTGTGAAAATTAATTAATTTTTGAAATAATAATATCAAATATAGATGAGGGTGAATTTTGGGGATTTTTTTTGATAAGTTGACTTTTAAGTGAATTGTGAAAAATATTAACTTTTATAAAAACAATCATTTATTTTCAAATATTTAGAAAGACCAATTAAGTTTTAGATTTGTTTTAAATTATAAATGATACCATTTTTTTTAAAAATAATCCAATTAATTCCATAATAATCAAAATTAATCTTTATTTGGGTAAAAAATCATTTTTAATCTTAAAAACACATTTTTCAGAAAAAAGACTATTTTTCCTTATGTTTCACAAAAATATATAAAAAATAATTTGTTACACTTTTATAAATTGAATATTGAGAACTGTATTTCATAATTTCAATAATGGGGCACAAATTTACTAACAAGTTTAATTAAATTTTCGGTTATAATGTGTAGAAACCATGGAAAAGTTATGTCGTTACACTAAAAGTTAAAATGGATTATTAATCATAAATCTAAGTGATATGGTCACAAAATCACATATTGAATCTTATGGTATGAGTGTATTTCTAAAATAATCACTTTATATTATATATGATATATATTTAGTGCTACTTTCCTCATAATGAGACTTTATATTATTTTAAAACATTGAAAAACTTACAAGAGTTCCACTCCCCTCCCTTATAAAAGGACACCCTCTGTACTCTCATATACACACACTTTGGTCCATTTATGTTGACCAATAACTATGAAAATTCCTTCTTGAAATACTTCCCCATATCTTATAAGTATTTTTTCATCAAAACATCAACCTAGAAGGCTTAAAGTGGAAGCCAAATGAGGTTTCCCAAAGGAGATGTATAACTCTTAATTTAGGGGTTTCATTTTTATTTATTCTTAAAAATTATTCAAATATTCTAGGACTATGATGATATGATAAAATCAGTATCTTAAATTTCTTTAAATATATTATTTTTGTTGTAAAATTATTTTTAATTTATATTATCATCATATCGGAAATGAAAGCATGCTCGTACATATGGCTACCATCCCCATGAAGTGATGTGTCTCATTTTTCATCACTTCCTAAAAAGGATGGTTATTATGATCGATTTATTTAATATATATAATACTAATGAAATAACAATGATTTTAAATGTATAATATATTTATTCTCTTATTAACTTTTTAAATGATATTGGATCACTAAAAACTCATGAGGTGTGTGAATGGGGTTCTTGAACATTTATTTACTTTAAGACCACCCTATTCGTGGTATATAGGGTTTAATATTATCATTAAAAAATAAGAGAGATAAGAAATAAAATATTTAAGGTAAAATATTAAATTCATGAGATTTATTGGGGTTCGGGGAACACAAATCCCCTATTCCACTCCACCAACACTCTACTCTATGAGTTTAGTGACTTTTTCTATGATTGTCCTATTTATGGGGGCTCCCAACCAATTGAAAGAAATAGTTAATTTTTATAAGTATAAATGATATTGGAACCTTAATATACCTTCAAAATACATATCCATGTCCTTAACACACTCAGTAACAATGAGTGTAGATGAAATTGAGAAAAGTAAAATTTAAAGGAATGCAGCAACACACAGGTGTGAGTAGTAATTGACAGAAGACAAAGACATGTCCAGAGAAGATTATAATCTTCAAATAAAATATCTATATATTCTTTTATTGAGTTTATAAACATATGATAACAACAAAATATATTTTCATGAGAATTATTCCTTGTAGATGCCTTCATCCTTTTCATTATCAGAGTTTTCACATGTACGTATGTATCTCTATATTCCATGAATAAGTTACCTTTATTATTTATATATCCTCTTTGATTTTGAACATAAAAATACTTGATAATAAAAAAATTCGAAGGAATAAAACATTTTAGTTTTGATAGTATTTTTTCTTATTATCATGTGTCCTTTTCTAAATTTAGAATATGCTTCTCAGATGATGATGCCAAAAATTTTCTTCTTCTAATATTTCTATTTTTAAATAATAAATGATTTTTACAAATTTATATTTCTTTATTTAGATAAATCATTTTTCTAAAATTCTTAAAAGAATGAAATTACATAATAAGATATTAAGATAATGTCAAAAAATTTATAATAATAATCCACACAATAGATTATACTTTGTAAGACAAACATCTGATGGAACTGTTCTTGTACAATAAATTTATGGGAAGCTTTATAAGATGAAATACTTTTTATCTTTCACTATGTAGAATATCCAGAATATCATAGTTGATTTCCATGGGTTCTTAATTATTTTAAAATTATAATTTAGGAATATATGTTTTGAATTATGAGACAATTATCATAAATAACTTATAACTAATCTTCGTAACTAAAAAATTTCTGATATATTTCTTCATCCGTAGGATAAATCACTTTTCTGTATATTAAAAGATTAAAAGTAGATACTTATTTTACTCGTTTAGATAATTATATTACATCTAAGATAATCACATAGTGTAAGATAAAGTATAAAACTAAAATATAGAAGAATATATGAATTTATATTGACATACAATAAATTAATTAAAAATAAATAACTCACTTCTCATAATACAATAGAATTTGAATCACATAAATTAAACTTTTTAGAACAAAAATAAGGATTTTTTGAATCATAAAATCACATAAACAAAAAATATATGTTGAAACCATATAAGTATATCCAACAATATCCCCTTTCTTTATAATCCCAAAAACATTTAATGATAAACGAAAATTAGATGAAATGTGTTTAAAGATATTTTAATTTTTTATTCTTATTTTTATTCAACCCTTTATTGTGATATCAAAAATAATTTTGAAAAGAAAAAAATATTACAATTAATTTCACTCAAGAAGAAGTGTCAATTATATGAGTAAGATATACTAAATATAATTTAACATGAAATCATATTGAAAATATTTTGATACAGAAAATAACAATAGACATAGTAAAATAATTAAAATGATAATAAAATGCTTCAAAAAATCAGGGACTAAATAATTAATTAAAATAATGATGAGTAAAGAAACATATAATAATTGTAACAAATAAAGTAAAAAACATTGAGAATGTAGATAAAAATGATAATATTTTATAAAAATAAAAAACTATTAGGAAAAAAATAAATTAAATATATGTAATAATTTTATAAGTGAAAAAAATCAAATTTTTAAACAGCTGTTAAAATGTTTAAGAGAAACTATTCACCCAAAAAAACCAATCATGGAAGTGGGTTTAATCTATGGTGATGGTTGGTATTTCGGTTGTGTAATATTAAAATACTGAGGTCATCCAACTGGTTATAAAGATGTTGGAATAAGATCATCGACACTTTCTCCAACAATATCATCCCTAGAAAGTAATGAGCCTCTAAGCCCAGCTTTATCATCTCCATATATCATTATAGAAGTGAACTGAACATTGAGTGTAATTTTATATTACCATAGAAAATAAAAGTGTTTTATAGATAAAAATGATAAATTAGAAGAGGATTTAGGTTGAGGTAAAGAAATATTTCCCCAAATATGAGGTTCTCACTTGAATAAAAATCAGTAGGATAAAACCTTTCTTTGAATATCGAAGAGCTCTAGGAATGATGATGTGAAATTATGGGTCCAGAAGAGCGTATTCCTCTGAGATGGTATAAAAAATTCGTTCACATATTAATTTTCTTCACCATATCATTTTTTATGAGTATACTATTTCATATTCATTGAGTTTTATTTCAATTTTTTATAGATCCTCATAATTGGAACAATTAAATGTCAAAATCTTTAATTAATTAAATTGTTTGTCTAGAAAACCATCTAATGTAGTAACAAGAGAAACAAGGGATATTTAATTTCCATTTGTGAAGATTTTATGTTCCACAGGCACACCGAAAACATCTTCTTATACTTATTCTTTTTTAGATTATGATAAAAATCTATTCATTACCATGTTTTTTAAAATTTTAAATTTATTTTCCAGAACATCAAAATTATTAACAAATGATCGAGTCATTATTTGTAAAGAAAGATTATAAAATTGTTATCCTTTTTAACATTAACTAATATATCATGGATAACTAAAACTCTATCATTTATAAAATAAAAAATTTCATTTTGAGATTTATTAGTATTCAAAATATATCATTCTAGAATTATAACTACTATTTTAATTTACAAAACCACATCTCTATAAAGATATGTTAAAATTTGATTAGATGGAAGTTCACATTGAAGAGAAGTTATAGTGTGGGTCATAATATCTATAGAAATATACCAACCACCCCACATTGAATATATATAAACCTGATCAATAAAATTTTGTCCTGATGCTTATCCACCATAAAATTTTGAGACCTTTCAAAAATAAATTATAACAATATCTTTGACTCACCAAAATAATTTTATAAGAAAACTTATTCTCAAAGAGTCCTTAATTAATGTATAGATTTAACTAACTAGTTCCTCAATGAATCCACCTCATTCATTATATTAATGTATCTCTCACTAGCTCTTTGATATATAACATCCAATTCTACAGTAGGGGTTTTAGAAGTAGTATGCAGTAATAAAATCTGAAAAAACATGTCTTGGTTCACTTTGACACTACGTTCTTCATCAACTTATTAATATTTATCAACATAGTGTACTTTTTTAGTATGAATGGGTTCTCTGGATTCATATCTTGATCTTATATTTTCATGAAACTAATATTTACCTTTATATTCTTATTCCTCTTCACTATCAGTTTTGTTTTTAATAGTAAAACTTAGCAGTTTTCTTCTAATAGTTATACCAGTCTCTCTAAACATAGTTATTTCAGTGTGTGGGGATGCACTTGATGCAGTAGAAATTTATTTCTCTTGAGCAATACTGAATATTATTGTAATGGGTGAGGCAAAATTTTCTTTTATATAATAAATATTTAGTTGTTCTATATCATTATTTGGTTAATAAAATACTTGACATAGTTTTGAATTCATTTTTGGGATTACCTTATCGTTAGATTGAATTTCTTCAAAAACAAAAATGTGAAATCCTCTTTATCTACCCACAGGAGTTTTATTTCACCTAATATCTATTACATCTATGCATCCAAATAGATATCCTATAGTAGAAATAACATGAGAAGAAACCACACTAACAACAACTATATGAGATAACTCCCCCTAAGTAGTAGTTTTGTCTATCAGAAATTCTTATTTTGAACTGATCAAAATAAAATTATTCGAGTCAAATTCTAGAAGAATACACTTTTATTTAAAAAACTAGTACTCAAATTTGTTAATCCTTAAAAACATGTGATAGTAGTTTCATCCAGAAAAAAATATTTAGTAAAACTAAGGTTAACAATATGATAAATGGTTTTCTATGTGAGTTTAAATATAAGTAATATAGAAAATTGTGTATAAAATATGATTTTTAGGATTTTTTATATAATGGTTATAAAATAATTGATGTGATAATCATTTTATAATGTTTTTTAAGAAAAAAAAACGTAATAAATTGTTTTCCACATTTGTTTTATTAAAACCGATGCGGAAAACCTTATCAAGATATGTTTTTTAGTCTTGTTTTTATGGTCGGTTTTTAGAAAAAATGATGTTTAAAAAATATATAATATGATTTATCATGTCAGTTATTAAAAAACTGACGAGACAAACTATTTATAACACCAGTTTTCTTTTATTATCAAGGTGGTTAGGTAAGATATCCATCTTGGTTGGTGGGATCTATTGATAAAATCCGATTCAAGTTCGATGGTGAAAATTCTTAAATACCTCTCCTAAAATATCCCATGAAGGATGTTTCTATATTGGATTGATTTACTTTGGCTTCTAGATCATCTCTATATATATGTTATACATGTTTATTGGGATGAAAATTAGATTACTGATGCTCTTTCGAAGAGGGAAATTGTGGATGCCTGCCCAAGATGGTCCTTCGTGATCCCAAAATTTTGGTCAATTTGGGTTGAAGTGGATTTATGTGCTGACACAAATACCTGACATTTTGAACTCCCTAGTAATGCTTATCTTTCTACTTTTTATTTTTAATAAAAAATTTAGGAGATGGTCTGCATACCTTCAAAACCATATAACTTGAATTGTTTGTTTATATTAGTTTATTCTACCATATTTTCCCTTACCTAACTATAGATTTTTTGAATTTATGGAAAAAATATTAACTTTATTCTAATATGTTAAATATAAAAAAAATATATAAATGATTATATTCAAAAAATATTCTTTTTAGTTAAAAATCGGTGTAATATGTTAAATAATTTTTACTATTCACACACCATTTTTGGATTTCATTTATGTTATTTAATATTTCTTTAATAATGTTAGCATTTTATTTAAATACATTTATTGACATGAATAAAAATTTCATTAGTTTAGTATACTTTTTATGGGATCATTTTTCATTTTGTATATACTTTTATATTTAATCATTTGATATGTATATTTGTGTATTAACTGTTTATTATTCACACACCATATAAGGATTTTTTTCAATCATTTATGGGATATCATCTCTCATTGAAATTGTTAGTAATTTAGTAAAATACATTAAAAAATATATATAAAAATATATCTATTTAAGTTTACTTATTGTTTGAGCAGCTTTAATTTTTTATTTAATATTATATGTAATAGTTTGATTCGTATATTTGTGTACAAATTTTTTATTACTTTTATTTGTAGGATAATAGAAGAAAAAGTATCTAATCCGGTTCATATATATGGAGAGGACTGTAAACATAATTCTAGGGAGTATGATACATATACTATTATTGAGGAACCTCCTCATACTTCTTTTCATGATCCATCTCCTTATACAAGGGAAAAAAAGTTCAAGGTTTGGTTAACATGGAGGCAGTAGTTTATCAAAATTAGTAGTTTATCATAGCTGAGACCAGAGGACAAAAGTTGATTTTAATGATACTAATTTTTCTTGGGATCCAAATGCAAAAAAATTTAATAATTTTATTGTATTGAAACCTTGAGTAAAAGATAGTATTTTGATTTGTAATTAAATAATTATAATCAAAGTTACTATATCTCAATTATGGGATATAATTTTGGTAAGATCATTTGTTATTATTTTAATTTTCATGAACTGTTTTTAATATAGGGTTTCCTATCTTATCCAATGACATATGATATAACAGATAATAGAGAAGTTTTTAATAAATGGTTAGGTTTTGATTCTAGAAGATGGAGGGTTTTTAAATCAACCCATATATCAGAATTCATTTTTGGGGGTTGACAACATCAAAATCCATGTGATATATATCCATTTCCATATGAAGATACATGTAAGATATTTTTTGAAAGTAGACAAAAAGGATCATTTTTAGTATGTGTATTGTTATATTTTATTTATTTTTAATATTAATAATCAAATTAATGATTTACTTATTATTAGTTTTCAATAAATGTAAAGATCTCATCCAGAGATCCACTCCAAAAATATATACCCTTGTAATTTATCTCATGGATGGTATATATTATTGGAATTAAAAACGATAGATAAAAAAATTAATAAAATGAGAGTCGAGTCTTCAGGAATCGAATAGGTTGACCCTCCACCCCCAGGCTAGACATATAAAATAGTAGAGGGATTTGATGACAAAAAAAGGGAACATATCTTATGTAAGAGTCAAGGGTTGTATCTGATTGTATTTGAAGAAATATTTAATTCATTCATGTTCTTTAGGTTAAATAAAATATATATTTTTCAATTAACAACTTAAATTTAGAAATATTCTATACAGGATTACCTTGAGGTACAGAGCCCACGTTGGACATTCATGGATGGGGATGAGAAGGATATTTTAGATACAACATTGGGAAATCCCGAACACCTAGGCCATATATGTGGATACCCAACATGTGTGTCAGAAAGAAAAGTGTTTGTTTGTTTTGAAACTTTATCAATTGAGGAATTTCATAAAATAAAAGAAGAATATTTAGAAGCTAAATTTGAGGATATGGGTGAGGCAATAAAGAAAAAGATCAAAGCCTCAATATAGTTTATGTTTACAGACATGGAAATAAAATTTCATTCTATTGATACCACTCCTCAACCTCTATCATTATTTCAAACTCATTCATGTCCTTCTATAGATATCACTCCTCCAACCCCTCCTACTTATCCTACTCCTACTCCTCCTCCTCCAAAGCCTCCCATTTATTGTGATTTATATGCTAAGTATACCCAACACCATAGTGTTACATATGGAATTATATATTATATTAGAAACACCATTCATCATAAATTGGTAGTGATTTTGAATTATAGTATAACTTCATGGGATATTGTAGATTGATCAGTAGAAATACCAATTACTACCTATTAATTTAGTAAATTTGGAAAAAGTTTCATCAATTTTTTATATTGACTAACTAGATTTTTTTGATAAATTACCATTGGCATATGAGGTGATTATACTATTTATTTCATATTGGTGTTAATTGTTTTATCAATATAATGCTTATATATTTATCTATGATTATAGGAATAATTTAGAGGAATGCATATATTATATAGAAAACAACAAATACTGGATTTTAGGAATTTAGATATAACTTATTATACTCTTGATAGATTATCAACATATTCAAATTATTTTTCAAGTATTTATGCTATTCCAATTAAAGAAATTTTTTTGGGTGTTTGATGATTATGATTTTTTTTAAAAAATATATCATAGAGATTTTAAATGTAGATGAGTTTAGAATGAACATGATGTCAATATTTTCAATGTAAGTGAAATATCATATATTTTTAAATTATTAAAATTTATTTAAACTATAGACTTAGGTTTAATTTTTATTAGGTAAATTTTTACAATTTATATGTAGCATGATAGGAAATAAATATATAGATTTATGGAGCCATAATTTATTTCACCTATAGTGAGTACAATGACTGATATAGAAAAAATAATTTATATTTCTAAAAGACTTCAATAGAATTCAATTATTCACTATTTCATGTTTCAGTATTTTTAGGTGTATGAAACTTATATCTCATATAATTTTGAATCTCTTTATAGAATATCAACTCACATCAATATTTTTTTTATATTAGTCACCATTGGATGTTGGGTTTATTTCTTCCACGAGAGAAGACACTTTATTGGCTATTCTCTATCCAAGATAAAGTACAAGATAATTTTTAAAATGTATTAAATACATATGTTTGAATATTTGAATTCATATATATATTATAATAAAATTTTAATTTATTTCATACATATTATTTTCAAACATGGAATGAGATTCATTTAGAGATACAACAAGATAGCTGAGTGAAAAGATCAAATATGTAAAAGTAAAGATGAATTTTCATTTACTATTAGTACATTTTGGATGTAATCACTTAAAATTTATTTAAAATTTAAAAATTATTTTCGAACAAAAGTTTTAGAAACAAGTAGTAATTTAATATCGATATTTTCTTTCTAAGATTTATATATTTAATAATTTCAATTGAGACACTAACAAAATTCCAGAAGATTATATCGGTTTATCAAAGTTTCCTTTAATTTTTTATTCAACTTATTTATAATACATGCTAGTTGATTTATTTTTAATTTATAAATGATTTATGAACATCAAACTTATACTAGAAATGATTTAAGAAACATCCAAATTGAATGGGAAAATTATTTCATAGGTATGACTAGGTTTTAGTTTACTTGTAATATATATTGTAAAATTTAAATTTCAAATTCTAAATATTTTTGTTTCTTTTTGTTGCTGGTATGATACTATAAATTTTCATGTCTCTATACTTTTGATTCATTTTTCTATTGTTTCTACACTACTAAGAGGAATTAATTTACTATTTTTATTAAAAAAATTGATTTTTTACATTATTTATTTTATAATTGATGTGGAAAATATTTATCATGTCTATTTTTCTAAAAAACCAATATGATAAATGGGTTTTGATGTGAGTTTCTATATAAATAATGTGGAAAACTGGGTAAAAAATATGATTTTAGGCTATTTTCCATAATGGTTATAAAAAAATTGATGTGATATTCATTTTATAATGTTTTTTTGGAAGAAAGTTTAATAATTTGTTTTCCACATTTTTTTTATGAAATCAGATACAGGAAATCATTTCATGATATGTTTTTAGTCTCGTTTTTAAGGTCAGTTTTTAGAAAAAATGATGTTAAAAAACATATAATATACTTTATCTTGTCATTTTTTAAAAAACTGATGAGATAAACTATTTATAACATCATTTTTTTTATAAAAACTCAACTTATAAAAGAAAATTCACATAAGTTTTCCATAATAGATGTGAAAAACCTCCTCTATATTCCTTTTTATAATGTTGACTACTTTTAAACATAGTGAAAAAATTATTTACAACATCACCCACAATAATATCATAAGTTAATAGACATTATATTAAAAAAATACAAAGTGAAAAGCCATTTTTATGAAAGTGTAAAAAAATGTTTTTACATATATGAATTGAAATTATTTTTTTCCCATTATGAACATTTTTATTTAATAATATTCCTATATAGGTTTTCAAGATTTTTTAACAATTCTTTATTTCCAATTCTTCTAGAAAATTTTCATTTTAAGGGTTTTTATAGGAAATTAGGTTTTATCCTTTTTTATGTGAAGCGTAAAAGAGATTCAACATATGTGTCAAATAAAATTGTTTATGAACTTTTATAATATAAAGGTAATATTCTATGTGTTTTAGATATTTTATAGTCCTTGGATATTATTTATGGTTATAGGTGAGCCTGATATAGCTCTCCAATTCATTGAGTATTGATTACTTTCTCTAGATAATTATCTTGGAATTAATTGAGTATATTATTCCATTTATATGGGTTTTTATAAGGGCTCTTTGAATATTATGTCCCATGGAAACCATATGATTTTTCTATGCTTGTAAAAGTGATTTTATGAAAATATTTTTATTTTAATGGGTAAGGAAATTATTTTATGATTTAATAATGTTTTTGAAAACATTAATGTGGAAATAATGTTTTTCAAGAAAATGTTTTCATTGGTTCTCATGTTTTATAATAAACCGTATAATTAGTATTTTTTACTTCATTAATTGTTACATAATATTTGATGAAAAACTTTGGTCAATTAATCTCATTCTAAAAGTAATTTAATTAATATTTTTGATCAAAGATTATTATGAAACATAGAAATATTTATTATAGATTTTATATATTCTCAAATTTACTAAATTGTTTCTTTTCTTTTTTATATCTCTTTTTTAGATATTTTTACTCATCCCATGTTTTCAAATGTTTTTAATATGGGATAAGGATGATTAGTATATATTTCAAGGTATGTCTTTCTTTTATGGTGAATCATTATAAAATAAACAATTTTTTTTAATAAAACATGATTTTACATTTCAAAATTAATTTTTATGGAAAAAATTGATATTTAGTGGATGTTTCTACTTTTTATGGGATTTACATATAAGATTTTATCATAATTAACTAAAAATTTAAACATAAAATATATTGGGAATGTAAAAATAATAAATCCTTTCAATTAAAATGATAAAAATGGGTTGGGTTTCAATAGAGTAAATAAGGCGAATGAAGTGGAAATGCACGAGGAGGATAATATCTTTCTAAATATGCAATTAGAATTCTTAGAATCGGAACAAATTAGTTCATAGATGTGTTAACATAGTTGAAAAAGGCTATTAATTGTGGTATCCATTCTAGGGAGCAGCCAAACTTTCCGCACATGGACATAAATATAGTGGGCCAATTCATGAATCTTTACCCAATATAATTGGGTGGGACCTCAGACCGAGTGGTTGAATGAAGATGAATCAATTATCTTGAAAATATATTTGTGGTGGTTAGTTGTTTTGAACATATGAAGGAAATTGTTTAAATTTATCATTTTGAAGATGAATCTAGTATGTGGTTATCATTTGTTAAAAATACTAAGGGTAAATATAATATTTACTCTAGTGAGTGGTTCATATTTAATGATATTTTCCTTCAGAATTATTTCTCAAAGTATATTTGAATTAGGTTCAAAATTCAATTTTGGGGATAGTAGAAAAGGGGGGAGATTTTTCTTTCCATCTATGAAATAAATTTTAATAGACTTTATAGGTATGCACTAAATTTTATTTTAGATCATAATAGTAAAATTGATAGGTTTTACTCAAGATTGAAACCAATTTTACGAAAATATTTTTCCTCTCATGAGTTTAAAATATATTAGAAAGTTGTGTAGTGTGATGGGAATGTTGAGATGAATGTTTTCACTTCTAAAATAACAAGGATATAAAGCTTCCTAGGTGAAAAGTAATGGGTAAGAACTCATAGATGAAATATGAAGGTAAGGGGAATAAATTTCCTTATTATTATAAGTATGGTAAGGATCATTCTAGTGAGTGTCTCTCGAACCAAGGATATTGTTTCTAGTGTTTTATGTTAAGACAAGTAGCTCTTGACTATTAGGGAAAAGTTAATGATAATGTTCAATATAATAACGATAATCAAGAAGTAAGGTGTTTTAATTATAACAAGATATGCCAATATGAAAATTCATGTCAAAAGATAAACATTACGGATAGAAATCATCAAGAACATAAGAAAAAAGGGAATGGAAAATTCATTTCTAATTACCTTATGAAATGTAGGACCATCAAAGGAATTCGTCAAAGGTACACCACTCTATTATTCATATTATGCTAATAATTTTTTGATTTAGGTTCTAAGAATTATTTTATTTTAGTTAAATTTAATTGTAAAATAGAAATATCTCCTTAAGAAATAGAGATACAATATTTGGAAAAAACACATAGTGGAAGTGTTAAACTTATGGATAATTATTTGAATCATTCTATGATTATATATGGATTGGTTTTTCCAAAAAATATTATATTATTTCTCATATATGAAATTGATGTTATCCTCGGTATAAATTGGCTTTTAGTTTATCATGATAATTTAGAGTTTAGAGCTAAGAAATCTATATTTAGATTTCATAGTGTGAATTTATATATAAGAATAAATTCATACCTTTAAATATATTTCGAGTAGCTCATAAATTAAAAATATATATAAATGAGTGTTATAATTCTCTTATTGTTGGAGGAAAATAAATTATACAAATTAGTGATGTGCCAGCAGTAAATAAATATATGGATGTATTGATTAACGATTTTCCTAGTGTTATTCTATAACGAGAGGTTGAATTCACCATTTACATAGCTTTATATTCTTATAAAATTTAAAAACAAACTTGTCAAATGCCTTTATTAGAGTTTTTTTAATTATAAAAGAAGTTACAATAGTTTCTTCATAAGGGTTTCATTCACCTTAGTAGTACACCTTAGGGTGATCCTATTTTTTTAATAAGAAAGATGGTTTTATGAGGATTTTAATTGATTATAGAATACTAAATAACATCAATGTTAAGAATAAGTATCAATTTACATATATATATATATATATATGTATTTTTTGGTCAAATTTAGGGCGCATATTATTTTATGAAATTTTATCTTAGGTACGAATATCAGTTGTTGTAAGTGAAGGAGGAAGACATTCTGAGGGAAATGTTTTATACTAGGTATACCAATTACAAATTTTTCGTTATGCTTTTTCGGTTGATGAATGAACCCAATGTATTTATGTATCATATAAATAGAGTTTGGCTGAGTATTTTGATAAATATATAATGGTTTTCATTAAGGAAATTATGGTTTATTCTAAATGTTTTGGGGAACATGAGAAACATATAAGGATTGTACTAAATAATTTTCAAGAAAATAAGTTGGATGGAAAATTTAGAAAATATGAATTTTGTTTATAGTATGTTTATTTCCTTAGATATGTTATATATAAATATATAAAAAATATTGATTTGGATAAAAATGATGTTGTGGATGAGTATCCAAGACATAAAATGTCAATATGATTCGATGTTTTATTGGATTAGTGGGTTACTGTCGATTATTTGTTGATAATATTGATTAATTATCAATATCACTAACTTTGTTAACTAAAAAAGATGTTAAATTCATCAAGATAAAGGAGTGTGATGAATGTTTCTAGGAATTAAAAAGAGTATTGGTTAATGATCCAATGTCATAATTTACATATAGAAATGGTGAGTTTTTTTACATCAATTCTTCTTTTAAAGAACTTGGTTCTGTATTGAGGTAAGATGATCAAGTAATTGAATATAATTAATGTGAATTGAAACAAAATTAGTATAATATTATTACTCATTATCATATTCAGCTAAAATAGTTTTTATTTAAAAATAAAGAGATCTTTTAAATGAGGTAAAATATAAAATATATACTGGATATAAAAGTTTAATGTATATGTTCACTCAATAAGAGTTAACCATGAGGATGATTGGAACCGACGAGAGATTAATTTCACAATTCAATGTTATCTAGGTAAAGCCAACAAGTTGCAAAATTCCTTGATTTGAAAAGATAACACAACATTTTCTTTGATACATTTTGAACATGATCTTTTGGTTAATGATTTAATGATTGTTAAAGCGTAAATCATGCATGCAGGAATACCTTCACTTTAAGTTTTTGGGGTAGTTTAGCCATCAATATTAGATATAATTAACAATACTCAAAATGAATATAGTGGTTTGAAAGAAAGAGTATAGATTTTTAAGAAGGTTACGTTTTCTGATTTTAGCATTGAAAAATACGGGTATATATAATTTTAAACCAGGCTATGGGTGCTAAGTGATCCCCAATTAGGGAAGGAATTATAGAAAGAAGCTCATAACACTCCATTTTTTTCATCCTGAAAACACTATGATATATTTTTACCTTTGAGAATATTATTGGTGCGAGGAAATGAAAAATGATATATATGATTTTACTATGAAAAGTTTGACTTTTAAACAAATTCATGAAGATAGAAAACTATCAAATGGGTTGATTCAACACTTTCTAGCCCCAGAAATTAAATACAAGGGTATATCATGGTATTTCATAATGGGATTAAAAAATAAATCTCAAGGTAATAATGTGATTTGGGTTATTATTAAAAAATTGGCTAAATCATCTCATTTTCTTCTTAATAAAGATACAATGTATTTGGATTAGATTTATTGACTTAATCACAAGATAATATTTAAGTTACAAGGTGTTACCCACTCTATTGTATTTGATAGTGATCCAATATTTACCTCTTATTTTTTTAAATGACATCAATAATCATCACGTATAGAATAAAATTTCATTTTTTCTCTTCATCTACAACTTGATAGATATTCAGAGTGCATGATTCCGACTTTAGAAGATATTCGATGTTCATTCTCATTGAATTACTCGGGAAGTTGAGATCAAAATAATTCGTATTTTTAATTTTTTTACAATACCAATTTCCATTCTAGTATATAGGTGGAACCTTATGTGGAGATATATTTAATGTGGTATCAAACTCCAGTATATTGAGATAGATTCCTTGAGAAATTTGTTTTACCAAAAATTTTCCAAAACATGGTGAGATGGTTATGATGATTCAATAAACAAAATAGTATCTAAAAATGGGAATAAGAGTTATATAGATTATAGGAAGAATCAAATTTAATTTTAGGTAGGTTATCATCCATTTCTTAAAATATCTCCATGGAAAATTATGATGTGATTTTGTAAAATTGTAATGTAAATCAAGAATTTTATTTGGCCATATGAAATTATGGAAATAGTGGGATCTGTTTCTTACTAAATAATTTTTCCTCTATGTTTATCTTAGGAACATGATGTGTTTCATGTTTCACTATTAAAGAATGATATTATGAATTCCTCTCAAGTTTTTATCCTTGAAGAATTACAATAATGTTTGTCTTAGTGGATAACTCAAAAGGGGGTAAATTATGTTTCTAATAAAAAATATATTTAAACAATTAAAAAGTTAAATCATCCAGTTTATTGAAAACAACTAGTTAATTAAACTATATAATTATAAATTTTAATCTTAGAAAAGAGTCTAAAAATTCAATCCTAACTCAGTTAAAATAATTTTGAATATATTTTAACATTTGAAAGTAATTTACTTGAATAAAACACCATATACAAAACAGAACCTAATGTAAAATATCAGAGTAAATTTTCACTTTATAGTTTTGAAAATAGAAACTAGTTCAGTTTAAAACAATGAAAACAAATCAAGAAAATCACAAAATGGAATTTAAACAAGCGTTCTAAACTCTAGATGATACATAATCCCCTCCACTCGGTAATTACCAGATTTAAAACATTTTGTTATTAAATAAACTAATCCATAATCTTGGCCATGTTTTATAAAAGAGTGTACTCAAACAGTCCAGAGTATAAAAAATCTTCTTCCATAGTTCCCTATGGGATAAAAGGAGTCTAGGTTATATAGGGCCTCTAACATAGTTATACATGAGAGTAAAAATGAAAATAATTGAATGAGAGTGTCTAGCAATCTATTATTTTGTATAAGAGTCTATGTTTTTTAGATAAATAGATTAACACAACATATATTAATAAGTAAACTAATATGAGAATAGTAAGAAAAAATATTAAGGAAATTCAATACAGCTCACCAGGGTCATCTTTGGTTGTTTTGGAGTCCCTGAATATGTCTTTGAAAATAAATAACTAGATTTTTATAGAAAATGAAAAAAACATAATATCATTGATGTATTTGAAAATAATTCATTCTTATTCATTCAATTGGTCTGTGTTTTCCACAAAATTTTTTTTTGTGTCCCTCCTTTCTCTTATGGGGATCCTCTAAATTTATATTTTTTGAAAAAGTATAATTATCCATTTTAATATAATAATATAAATGAGAAGAATACTTTTCCTGAGATTCAGATCTGAAAACATGACTTGACTTTGAAACCTATGAGGAGTTTTTATATGTATAATCATTATTAAATACCAAATCCTCTTACATGAATTAAATGTCTTAATATAGACATTAAAAAAAATAAGTTTGAAATTAATTATGAATAGTTGTATTATAAGGAGAATATAGTTATAGAACGTACATAGTGGTAGAATATCTTGATGTCAGTCTATTATATTGGTAGCAGTTGTAGATCCACTCAACAATCACATCTCTTAGCATTAGAAATGATTGGTAGTATCTCCTAGTGGTATCTTTACTTGGTGGTATCATCACTTGGTGATGTATTTTAGTGGTATCTTAACTTCGCATTAGCTCTTGGAGGTAGATTCACTTAGTAGTAACATCAATTAGTGGTAGATTCTTGTGAGATATTCCATTATTGATAGATCTTGAAAATTTATTATAGTGGTAGTATATTTTAGGTAATGATACATAGTCTCCGTAGGTTAACAATTTATTATTTTTATTATTTTAGTCCAAAGTTAGTTCACTATCATAAAAGATGAAATCAAACAGAAAAAATAACCATAATTTGTGATCATCAAAATAATGTGGTGCTTGTCATAAGCCAAAAAATTGGATGAAAATATTTCTTATGTGGAAAATACAATAATGATTCTATATCACAAAATGTAAATGCTATGGAATAATGTACGGGAGTTTTGAGCCTTTGAGCGGTAACAACTTTTCTCTCTCACTCTATAGGTTTTCTCTTTTAGTTTCGTTCCCTTTCATCCTCCGTCATGGTTCTGGTCGGGTCGGCGACAATGTCCTCGTCTTGCCATCAGTGGACTCCAGTGATGGGTGGCGAGGATCCGTTTGACCACGTCGGCTCGAGGATGGTTAGGGTGATGCTTCAACTTTGGTTTCCGATAGCAGTGCCTCAGCGGCGTGTCAGACGTGGATTCGTCTTCCATTTCGGAGGCTCTGGCAGCATGGATCTCTCCTTGCCTCTCCTGCACGGCGAGTTTCAGGCGTTTTTGCTATGGACCTCAGTTTGGCGTCGGCGGGCGTTGGAATCTGCTAGGATAGATTCATTTCAGGCGTGGCTCAGTGCTGGCCCCAGTATTGCGTGGAGGGAGGAGGGTCTACAGTTTCAAGCTTCCAGTGTCGTTTAGTGCTCCCTGATGGTCTTCCTTTGATATTGTTATCATTTTATGTTGATAGTAGTTAAATTGTGGTGGATTTCGTGCATTGATTGGGGGTGTCTTCTCCTTGATGTGATTGTTGTGTTGATTGTGCTGAAATGATGGTGGATTTCTTTCTGGTTGGTTCTACTCGTTGTGATTGTTGTTTTCCAGCTTCCTACTTTTCAAAGGTTCTTGATTCCAGATTATCTTCAAGGACTGCTCCAGATGAAGTTTAGAGCTGCAAGTTTCTACCAGACTTATGTGTTTCAGTTTTGGATGATTGAGAGGGTATGGCATTGGCCATCGGTACCGGCCCATCTATGTATGGGACAACTTTCCATTCACATTGGAATGGTGGAAAGTGGACTTAACATTATTTATGCTGGGGAGGGGCCATCCTTTGTTTTTTGATATTGTTT
Source organism: Viscum album (assembly GCA_963277665.1). Taxonomy (NCBI): domain Eukaryota; kingdom Viridiplantae; phylum Streptophyta; class Magnoliopsida; order Santalales; family Viscaceae; genus Viscum; species Viscum album. Next base: position 1,328,563,427 of record OY728133.1, read on the forward strand.
TTGGAATTTGGACCATTGGAGCACGGTTTGATGTCTTAAGTCATTGAAGTCATGTTTCTTGGTTACTCACTTTTTCTTTAAAAGTGTTTCTTAATAAAAAAGTTAATTTTCAGCAGCATGCAATAAGGTAACTCACTTGGTTAATGTTTTAGAAAATAGAAAAAATATTGAGGAAGAAATATTGGAACCGGAAAAGGATATGTCTGATAGCCCATGCCATCTAGGAAAATTACATTGACTCTCTTGGTGGTTAGAGGTGTCTGGTGGTGGTTTAATTAGTTTCATTAGAGGGTGGAGTTGCATCAGATCTTATGTAGGATTTTCATGTCATTTATTGTTTACATGATGTGTAAAGGTGTTTCATAAGTTATATAAGTTTTTGGTTCATAGTTTGTACATAGTCAAGGGATAAGCCATGAAACGAGTACATGTTGTGTAATTTGAATTTATGATTTGTAGTAAATAATTGAGGAGAAATTTTTTTATTTCGGTGCAAGTTTAAATTTTAGGAATCCCATGGATTACGTGCGGTGTAATGTTTACATGAAGTTAAATTGGTGGATCCCAGATTATTTTGTAACCCTTATGGATGAATTTTCATACATTCAGTCACTCTATCACTCTATCATTTTTTCAGATACCTAGGGAACTTGGGATAATCTTCAATCCCCCTTCCCCCCACTTTGAACCATTGGTTCGAGTGGTTATTGGTTGGCGATCCATGGGGAGTTCATTATCTTTTCTCCAACATTCTATATTATTCTTTTGGTAGGGATTTACTGTGGACATATTGTTTTCGTTTGGGGTATGATTTGGGTTGAAATTTGATTATCCTTGGATAAAGTATTGGTTGATCCATGATATCATGGTTTTTTTAGTTTGCAAGAATTTGTTCTTCACCCTATAGCGAACAATGAGTTGGAAAATCCATTTGATGTCAGGAATCCCTCATTTATCTTTATTTTGTATCATGCAGGAGGGGTTTACTTTTCTTATCTATATAATAAAGTTATGGTGAATTAATCAAAGATAAATAAATGACTATTTGAAATTAAATTGGGAAATTGTAATGATTCACGGGAATTTACAACTTTGATATTATTGGGATATGATAGATTGTACTGGATTGACACCCTTCAAAAATTTTTGTTTTTAGGGTTTTTTATATTGGATGATATATGTTATGACAACTGTGTCTTTTATAATTATTGTGACATTACCCTAAAATGGAAATTGGATAACCATTTATATTTGGATAATGAAATGGTTTCACCCAGATTATGGTTTATGTGACAAATCCTCTAAAATAAACTAAAATTTTATTAAAATACCCTTTATATAATCTATAAAATCATCATTGATGTGTTGTGATTTGTGGACGTTCTAGTATCAAAGTTATGTGTGATTACAATGTGATGTGGGGGATGATGGGTGGGATGTGGTGATGGTTTGGGGGAGGCTATGTAGTATTTGTTTAACCGTTATCTTGGTATATAGAGGTAGTGGTTGGATAGAAATTATTTTGTTGTGGTGAGGTGGTGGTTTTTTAGACTCACTTTTTGGGAGGTGAGGTGTTTTCTGTTTGGCCTTCCTTTCGGGGTTGTGAGGTGATGGTTTGGTGGTAATGATAATCTTCCTGTGATGTGTGGTTTCTTTGTGCTAGATGCCCAGATAGTGAGGGAATAATTATTTTAATAATGTTTGAAATTTCTGTTGTTTGATTTGGTAAATGGGATGGAAATTATTAATGAAAAAATAGACGATGGTCTTGGATGAAAAAATGTGGATGGATCTTAATAATGAATGAAATGTGTTGGATAATGTAATTGGTTGTTGTTGTGACGTGACTTTTGGGTTGTGTGGTGTTATGCATTTTGTCATGGAAGCGAAATTGGAGGTGTTGTAATTTGGTTAGTGTTTGGTTGTGAACCCATAAGATAGGATTGTAGGTGTGTGAGTATAAATATATAGCTTTACATTCCTTGTGATTTCAATACACACCCCACCTACATCGATCACTATGCACTGATACCATATATTCACTTGAGAGGTGTTTTTTCTGACACTTGGTCTTAATGATGGATGGATGGATGCCCATTAATTACTACACTCTCTTCTATGAGAGTAGATTTATAGAGTCAATGATGGATGAAGGTCTATTAGTGCAGTAAGTGATGGACCTATTTTTTCATGTGATATGTGATGTGACTGTGATGTGGGGTGGTGGCCCAGGTGTTTTTATGCGATATATGATATGACTGTACAATGAGGTGGTGAATTAAGTGTATTTTCCGTTTTTTCATATGACCATACCATGGGGTGACTTATGGAAGGGATTTTTCATGGTTGGAAGAGGGAACAAGGTTGATTTCTTCTTTTTCCATGATTCACTACTACTCTAGTTATGGTTTTGATGTGATGGTCCAGGTGTCTGCAGGCATGACGTGACGTGACCATGTTGTTGGGCGGTGGCCCAGGTGTCTGTGGTAGTGATGTTATATTACCATGTCTAAGAGAATTTGAATATGTTATTTAGAGGATATGCGGGTTAAATGACATATAAAGTTGAGGTGTTAGAGTATAAAATCATTTGGAAATTGGTGCGGGACACCCTTTATTGATATGCTTCTTATTATGTCATTATACTTGGCTTTTGTTATTTGGTGAGAATTCATTGGTGAGGTTGGGATGGATAGTTGACATGTTTCGGTGCTACTGGTTCTATTATTTTCTCATAGGTACATTAGTATGCTTGTTTCACATGTGAAAGAGCGATATTGGTTTTCCTATAGAGTACACATGTATGCTCACCCTATATATATAAAATAATTTTTAGGTTTCCAGGAGGTCTAAATGGACAATGTTGGATATTTATTTCTTTGATATTTAAGTAGTTGTCATTTCACTACATTACATTTACTTAAGGGTATTTATCTTAGAGGCTTTTATCTATATCTGTTTTATTTATAGATTCATTTTGGAATGATTTTGGTTTCTTTTTATATAATTTTTATATTTATTTGTGGATTATTTATCTTATCTCCAAATCCTATATTATTATAATGTGTAATACCTCCCATTTCATGAGTTTTTATACCCTCAGTTCTAGTCTCTAAAATGGGGCCTACTAGAGGTGGGACTCGGTGGTCATTATCTCTCTCACCTCATTACGATATCTTTGACAGGAGGTAATAATGAAAGATTGGTGTTAGAGGGGATTCACTACTGGAAATATCACTTATACCCACGGTTCAAAATCGTGGGTATAGCCCTTAAAACCGTGGGTATATCCTATACCCACGGTTTTAAAAACCGTGCGCTGCAGTGCCGTCGCAATAGGCCTATACCCACGGTTTTCTGAAAACCGTGGGTATAGCCCACTAATATTTCATCATACCCATGGTTCTGATAAACCGTGGGTATACATCTATACCCACGGTTTACAGAACCGTGGGTATACATTTTAAAAGAACAACATATATACCCACGGTTTTTAACCGTGGGTATAGATTGTTTCACAACAGCATATATACCCACGATTTATATAACCGTGGGTATATATGGTTTACCTGGAAAAAGAAAACATGTCACACAGTTCACCCAGAACCCAAAAAACCGAACATAAATCCAGAATCCAGAACCCAAAAAACAGAACAGAAATCCAGAATCCAGAATCCAGAACCCAAAAAACAGAAGCAGACAAAATGCCCAAAAACGAAGCAGAATGCAAAAGCTAAAATGGAATCTCACCTTGATCCTTCAAACCAGAATGCAAAAGCCAAAATTCCCAAAAATGAAGCAGACAAAGGAATCTCACCTTGATCCTGCAAACCAGAACGCAAAAGCCAAAATGCAAAAAAACAGAAATCCAGAACCCAAAAACAGAAGCAGACAAAATACCCAAAGTTGACTGAAAAAAACAAAAAAATGGGATGGGGAATGCAGGTTATGAAAAAAGTGTGTTTTGTTTGGGGGGTCGTGCGGTCCCTCTCTTTCATCTCAATCCTTGCATCAAGCGGCGTACAACACCAGGGGTGGCGATGGATGCCCCTCCCTCCGGCCTCTTTCCTTCCCCATCGGTACAGTGGGCCACCCCAAACTCCCACACTAGGTGAAGCACACAACAACCAGCCTCAGACATGCAACAACCCACCTCATACATGCAGCACAATGCAAAGGCCCTCTGGTCTTCCTCGCTGCCAGACATGTAGTAGCTGCAACACATAGTTGGTGCGACATCCCAGACCGACTTCCCTCTCTACGCAGCAGCACACCGCACCAATTCCACTCCGGAACCCCGACCGCCTCACCACACAACCCTAGACAACCCCAATCATAGCCTTCTCACAGCAGCACTCTGCGCACCCCAAAATAGACGTAGGCACTGGCCAGCCCCTCTCCTAGATAACTGCTCCCTCGGCGCGCCACGGTGATGGCCTTTGGGGAAAACCTGCAGCTACACCGAGCTTGGTTGGACCATATCTAGGACCTTCTCTTACACAGGCCCTCGAACACGCCTCATTCCATGTGAAGACCATTAGTTAGTACAAACTAAAATCAGGAATGATTTGAGAATTCTAGAAAAGGAAACCTTTAGTTAAATGATGAATTGAACAATATAAAGTCTGAATTGGAACTATTTAGGAAGTTGTTGCCTTCATCCTCTACCTATTATTATGTTGGTATCAGTATGTCAGATTCTACCTTTGTTTCCAAGATGGTGATAAATGATATTTAGCTTAATCTCATTTCAACCTTGGAGACCATTGTTGAAAGAAACACCAAGAATGAAAATGATGTAAATAAATTGACTCTTGGGATTAATGGGTTGACTATATAGTATAAAACAACAATGGAGTACATTATGGAGGATCTTAAAAACCTTGTTACATATCTTGACAACAATGATTTGTCTCTGTTGAAGACTGAAATTGGATAACTAATTAAAGGTTCTTATACTTCGGCTGCGGATACATCAACCTCCACTAATATTGAGCCATTCAAAAATATGATTAGAAAGGAATTGTATGCATTGCCTAGTGAAACAGACCATGATAATTTGGATAAAATCACGAAGAATAGTGACCATGTTTATAATATAATCAAGCCGTTTTCAAATGAGGCTTCCACTTACCAACTGGAAATTACCCCAAAAAGTTGACTATTATTTCTCCAGGAACAATTCCAAGCATGAAATGAATAATAACTTGAAATTTCTTGTAGAAAATATGATATTAACCCCAGTTACTCAAGCCTTCAATGATCAAGTCAAACAACTTAAGGATTTCACTAAATCCCATGAGATATTTTTGGAGAAAAAAATGGAAAAGGGCCAGAAATAGCTATCAGTCCAGAAAAAAATCAATGGACCAGAAATAGATACCGGTCCAAAAAAATGGAAAAGGGCCAGACACTGCTACTGATCCAAACAGACATTTCTATCGGTCCAAACAAACACCGCTCCAGAAAATTCACAAAGGATGTGAAACAGCTACCATACTAGAATTTTCAAAAAGTATATAACACACTTCTACGACTTCAAGACACTAGTACTAGAATTTCGCAAAGTATGAGTCACTACTCCTATGAAAATGGGTTTTTACACCACTCAGAGATAGGAAAAATCACCACTCCTGAGTCACCGCTCTTTAGTGACATTGCTCAGTGACACTGCAACTGTGACACAGCTCCATACTTTACCTCTTTTATATATAATTTTCGATTGTTTGTCTATGGGTCATATTATAGTTATTAATTCTACTGATTATAATAATTCTTTTTGGCAAAACATATTTATTGACATGTCATTGAACTATATGATTCATGAGGATATCCACATGCACAGTTTTGGGCCGCTGAACATAAAATAAGGAGAACCAGACAAAATTGTAGAGAAGGCGTGGAACCAAGAATAAGAAGAACACACATACAAACCTGTACAAATGTATACACGAGCATCAGAGAAGAACAAACAACAAGAACATCATTGTTCTTTGCTATGAACCTGTTGTGCATCAACATTTCTACATCTATTTAGCATACAACAAAACCAAATGAGAAGATCCTAGAAGATAGAGAACAATTTATAGACAACATTCTAATGTCACTGTATGCTTCTAGAAGTGAACTGGAGCTACAAATCCAATACACTAAGAGTCCAAAGCTAACCTTCAAAACACACAGAGGTAAACTCACCTAAGGGGCTCCCAATAAAGAAAGGTATTCTAATTCAGATGCGCTCATTGAGTCTAAGGAAGTGGAAATGGATGGGGAATAAATTATAACCACTTAAAGGAAGGGGGAAACACTCTTATCGATCCAGAAGGGTTTATCTAGCACTCTCAAAGGCTGTGTAGAAAGAAATATTACTATTTATTACCTATCCCTCCTGTTACTCAATCCTCAAGAAAAGGAAGTATACCTCTAAAAGTTTCCAATACAGAAGAGGTAAACTCACCTATGGGGCTTGACTCTTCAGCATAGAATTAATCTATATCTGACCGGGTGCATGCTGTCAAGGAGGTTACTGAATTTGATATCCCTTAGTGTGTTAAGGAATTGATAGAATATGACTAGTTGGAAACATCGTCAACTGTAAGGAAGCTTTTTGTGACAAGATCCTTCAGGTAATTACTACATAAGAGGAATATGACCAGTTACTAGGGAGGCATCTTCAGGCTAGCCACTCTAAGGAGAAAGGTGTCTGGATCCACAATCATCTTGGCATACTAGAAAATGGTTTCAATGGGAAGATTATTTTTGTGGAAGATCTCATCCAGACTTTGGAAAACGTACTATACAACATTGAAATCTATCTTAATGAATATAGGTGTGGGAATGATTCACCTCTAAAATGGAGTCTCCTAAGAGTTAAATCCTCTAATAGGATTAAATTACAGTTCAGTGATTCGACTATTTCATGTTTGTTTTGGTGATGTCTGTGTGTAATCTCAAATGGTTTACCACTTTTCCATAAATGTGATTTTTCATAATAATAATATATAATTAGTAGTTGATTATATGAAACTCCAACTGGTTATAATGGTAACACCAATATCCCACCTTCATAATGATCATCTGTATAAAATTTTCTTTATTGATTTCTCATAACACTTTTTTCCTCAACTATTTACTTCGATTGAATTCCAGAGTCTTTGTTTGAGAAATTTTCTTCAAGAGAGTTCACCTGTATTCTAAACCACTAAGAATATATTTATATTTATAAACTTTTTTTTGGTGTTTCATATATTAGTAATGTTATCATTGACTACACATCAATCCTTTCAACCTGACACTAGCCAAGATTTTGGTGAATATATTTCTATTTTGTGAACCTTTAATGCTATGAAAACCATAACTCACATCACAATAGTCACCTTATCTCCACAGTAAATATGAGTTCAGTTAGGATATAACTTGAATGTTGAGAACAGGATGTCCAGCAGAAGGAGTAGCAGAATTTTCTGTAGCAGAATGAAAAATAATAGCAGGAGAAACAGTATGGACAAAAGCAGTATTATATAAAGGGACCATGCTAGTTTTTCCCATTTCAGAAGAAATATATTTATCAGCATCAGTTAGCAAAGACCTCTCAGTGACTGTGCAATTAGTGCTAAGCAGTGCAGGGAGAGGGTGATTAGGGGTACCTGTTTGAGAAATCTTGGAACTGCTAGCATGAGATGGAACCACAGTGTTAACTTCAGAAGAACAGGAAATGAGAGATGTTGATCCAGCTAAAATAAGTGAGTCATTCACATGCTGGGGTTTCAGAGAACTTACCAGGCCATTGTCAGGTTTAACATGAGCCCTTTCAGCCAGATTACTCTTTCTTCTCAGGATGACATCCCTTGTAGAATAAATGTTTTTGTTGGTATCAGCAGGGATGACAGGATTAGAAGCCTCGTGAGTCTTGCAAGCAATTCCTTTGTTGGTTTCTATACATGAGACAAATTCATGAGCATTCAAGTATTGGTTAGAAAGTGTAGTGGTCTTATTGTCATTGGTGTCATTGACATCATTCAAGTATTGGGAGTCTACACATTCTTTCTTTTCTTGATAGAATTTTTATACATTCCAGTAGTGTATTTTAACCAAAATGGAATGTATATAAATATGAAATGTATAGAAAATGAAGTAGGGTAGATTGGACAATTTTCAGTTTACTCTCTCTAGTATTTCACAACCTGAATCACTTTATGTCTAACCCAAACCTGTTTAACTCATGTCATGTCCAAATATCATGTCAAGTTAAAAATTGTCACCTCCCTCCCCACTGCCCATCAATCCCCACTGCCCATCAATCCCCCTGCCCAGCCCTCCCCCTGCCCAGCCCCCCTCCCCCTCCCCCCCTGTCCATCCCTTTCCCTGCCCAGCCCCCCTCCCCCTCCCCCCATGCCCAGCCCCTCCCCCTCCCTCCCCACTGCCCAGCAACCCCCCCTGCCCAGCCCTCCCCCTGCCCAGCCCCACTCCCCCTCCCCCTGGCCAGCCCTTTCCCTGCCCAGCCCCCCTCCCCCTCCCCCCATGCCCAGCCCCCTGCCCAGCCCTCCCCCTGCCCAGCCCCCCTCCCCCTCCCCCACTGCCCAGCCCCTCCCCCTCCCTCCCCACTGCCCAGACCTCCCCCCTCCCTCCCCACTGCCCAGCCCTCCCCCCCTGCCCAGACAACCCAAATAACAGAAATTTTCAAACAGTCTAAACAGAAATTCACATACAACAGTCCACCAATACAAAAAAAAAATAAACTCCAACAGAAGTCTCTCTGATAAGTCAAAAATGGAGGGGATTAATATCCCCCCCATCACCATCATCATAATCCCCATGTCCAGCATCATCATCATCATCAACATCATCACCAACTGCACCATCAGCATCATCATCAGCAATATCATCACCAACAACAGCATCAGCAATATCCTCACCAGCTCCAACATCCTCACCAACTCCATCACCACCACCCTGACCGCCACTAGGACCCTCATGGGAATCACCCGAGGCATAATTTAAAGAGCACATTGATGCCATATATGAATGAAAAGTGGCAGCAGCCTCTGATGGTAGTAACTGACTCAAAACTGACATTGCTTTCATGAAATGTTCATTCATTAGCTTACTTTTTTCACGCTCCTCTAATACCATTTTCTTTGTTGCAGCTAATTCAGCAGAGCTTTCCAACTCAGAGGCCTTAGAGGATTCCGATGATGACCAATACCTAGAGGGGACAATGTTTTTTCCTGGTCTACAACGGACTCTTCCTGGATGCTCCGCACCTAACACCTGACTCAAATGATCATTTGGCCCTAAGTTGTCAGCTTCCTTTTCATCCATGGCCTCCAAGGCAGACTTTTGAAATTATAAACATATTAAATTATGAATTTCGTATAAATTTTTGAAATATAAATAAAAAAAACTTACAATTTTATCTTGTGTTTGTGAATTAACTGCAGTTCCATCTTTTTTTTTTCTACTGGAGCAGAATAACTTGGCACGAGGTACATGACCTTCAATGCCCAATACATCTTGCTACATATCAGAAATGCATAAATTTGGATTACAACCATATATGAGAAATGCAAAAAATTGGATTGAAGTGAGTTGCAACAAAGACCTACAAACATTGAGGTAAATGGCAGTCATAACCAATTGGTGGTTTTCTGAAATGGTGTTCTGAAATGGGTTTCAAGGAAATATACTACTTGTTTAGAAAAAATAGACAAGTCTTCTCCTAGTATAAGATGTGATTTCCAGGATACATAGACTAACCAAGGGAATTCATGAATAAATTATGATGACATGTTATAAATAAGGACATTGTTTTAATTCAGATGAACGTACCCGTTTTTTCTCATGCTCGGGCATTGTAGTGCGCCCTAATGTGTGTAAATATGTAAATTCATCTTTGTTTTTTTTGTTTCTCTCTGACACTAACTAAGAAACACAAAAACAATACAAGTAATAAGAATTAAATTTTTATATAAAAATCATTAAAGATTGGTAGTACCTTAAACCGTTCAGTCTTCCAATGTGCGGTCATTTTTTGATATTGACTTTTTGGACAGTCAGGGTTTGTGGGTACACCCTCTAACTTAGTACCCACTCTACTCCTCCAACCAATATATAACTCATGTTTGTATGACCGCCAATACTCTCCAAGATCACTCAACCTAGCAGCTTTGGCAGCTTCACCGTTAGGAAAGTTAAATCGACTCTGCAACGAACATGTTAAGTCATATAAATACATTACTAATATAAATATAAATTTATAAAATTTCCATACCCATATCTGCGCCCATGCCCTATCCTTGATGTCAGCACTGATATGTCTCCATGAGACTGGTTCCACTGGAACGATATCATGATATTTGGCTAAAGTAGCCATGAAACTTCTACACTCCTTAGCATTTTTACCTACCATTTGATTTTGAGGATTATAATCCACCATAATCTGAGTTTCACGATTCCAGGCATCCCGCATTCGAGTGCTTCCACGTCGCCTACTAGAAGATCCCACTAAATAAGATAAGAGGTGAAAAGAGAAGAGTTAAGTGACAATACAATAGGACAGAAGTGAAATGCTATATTTTGAAAGATTTATAAAAACACCTGATGTAGGCTCCTGAATAGACTGTGAGGCATCTGTAGACTTTGATGGATCAGCATCCTCCGAAGGAAGTATTTGTTCCACAGCATGCTCCGATTGATCTTCATGAATAAGTGTGGTAACTGAAGCAACAGACTCAATATGTGTAGGAAGGATGGTAGGAAAAGGAGGTGGTGCAGTCATGTCAGAATATGCGTAGTAAGTCTGGGGATACATGAATGGATATGGAAATTGTGCAGGTGAGAACATCGGTCGAGTCGGCATGGACATGGAATGGGAAAAAGAGGGTAAATGGGATGATGATGGCGGCATGTATGGGAACATCCCAAGGGTCTCAAGCAGAGGGCGTACATGTGTGGTAGATGGGATGTCCAATGATGGGTTAGTGGGGGGAGTGGTAAGATGGGAGCTCCGCCTAGGCCTAGGAGAATCCCTGCTCGGTCCCATAGTGGGAAGAGGGCACTCTGGAGTTATATGTCCCTAAAAAATTGATCAAAAATATGAAGATTACATTATATGTAATGCAGAAGATAAATATTAGAATTATTATACTCACTGAAGACAACTCAGGGTCGCGTCTAACAGGATCAACATCAAATAATCTCTTCTTGCGAGCTTTTGTAGTTTTCTTCATAATCTGCATAAGAATGAAATAAATATTTTTTAGCAACAATTTTTAAAAATCATACATACAACTTAGAATTCAAAGAAGACAAATAATGTCATAACATTTTTCATTAGTACCAACCTGAGAAACTCACGTCAAGTTAAACTGAATGAACTCTAAATATATATGGTTGCTTTTATATACTACCCTCCACCACCTCAGGTTCAACATCATCTCTCACAATGGGACAATTTGCATCATCAAATACAGTATTTTGGCTAACACCGATGGGGGCATCAATAGTGACAATTTCATCTCCAGCATCATGAAAAATATGTCTTGGGATTACTTCATTAATGACACCGTAATCAGGTTTCAAATGATCTTTCACATAAAACACTTGTTTTGCCATTGATGCCAAAATGTATGGTTCATCAGTATGCATGAATCGACTCATGTCAATAACTCTAAATCCACAATCATCAATAAATGTACCATGTCGCGTCATTGAATCAAACCATTTACATTTCATCATAGTGACTCGACCTTGAGAGTAGTAATCCAATAACAATATTTTCTCAACCAGTCCATAATAATACACATCTTCATATCGAGGTCGACTATCTGATGCACTGGCATAACAATCCGTTCCAGCGGTTAACATAATGCCATAATGTTGTGTTCTCATTTTCATTGCTCTATCGGTTGTGACAAATTTATATCCATTGATTATTAAAGATTTGCAGTCACAAACCAAAGAATTGGGACCAAAAGCCAACGCTCTTAATTCTTGAGAAATGAACTCAGCAGGTAAACTCAATACCTGGAATACATATGACTAATATAATTAAACATATATCTATATTTTAAGGTATTTAAAGTAATGTTCATACCTTTGATTTCAACCAAGCTGGGAACTCTTGGCTATGTATAGCCTCTCTCCTTCTCAATGGCAAATATCGATGAACTCTACCTATAATTTGTTTATGTTCCCTACATAAAATGATAATAATAGTATAAGTTATATGTGATATGATATCGTATGAGATGAAATATAGATATTAAAATTACTTACTTGATATAGGCATCGAACAAACCACAATTAAACAAGACTGTACGATGTGCCATATTCCGCTCTTCAAAGCTCAATGTAACCAATGTATATGACCCGACAATTCCACCTGTTTGAGGAAGAGAGGGAAACGAGGGTTGAATTTCCTCATACTGCTCATCTTCATTTCTCATTGGTCGATTATGTCTTGTGGTCACATCGGACAAATACATTGAACAAAAATCCATACATTCTTGGGCCAGATAACTCCTCACAATGGAACCTTCAGGATAATTCTTATTTCAGACATATGATTTCATTGTGCACATATTTCTTTCAGTGGGATACATCCACCGAAAAGCGACTGGTCCCCTAAGAAGTGCCTCAGTTGGAAGATGAACTGTTAAATGCAGCATGCAAGTGAAAAAGGATGGAGGAAAATTTTTTTCCAACTCACACAGAATTAATGGTGCCTCTTGCTGCATTTTTATCAATAATGATTTGGATAACCTTTTAGCACAAAGGTCTCTAAAAAAATGACACAAGCGAATCACCGTCAATCTTACATTTTTGGGTAGCAAATGCCGAATTGCTATTGGAATCAATTCATGAAGAAGGATGTGATAATCATGAGTTTTTAGGGATTTCAATTTCAAATGTCTTCTGTTGACTCGTTTAGATATGTTGCTGGAATAACCATCTGGAACCTTGATATTCTCCAATATTTCCAGAAATTGATCTTTCTCTGTCGGTGTAATCACATAAGAAGCACAGGGAACTTTCCATTTGTTTTCACCGATACAAACAGGGTGTAGTTCTGGTCGAATACCCCAGTCCAATAAATCCCGACGAGATCGGAAGTCATCTTTGGTCTTCCCCTTAATATTCAAAAGAATTGCAAGAAACATTTCACATATATTTTTCTCAATATGCATTACGTCTAAACAATGACGTAACAAATTAGTAGACCAATATGGCAACACAAAAAAAAATACTTCTCTTTTTCCAATTGTAAGTGACTTGAGTATCAGAAGTCTTCCTCTTTTGAGATTTCAACTGACCTTTCCCTAATGAAAAGATGAAATCTTTCAATTAATTAAGCACATCACTTCCAGACATACGTTGAGTTGGTTCTTCAGTGTCAACATTATTATCAAACCTCCGACGATTCTTCCTATATTGATGATCCATTGGCAAGAATCGACGATGCCCCATGAAACTGAAACTACGACGATATTTAAGCCTTTTCGATCGTGTATTCTTCATACAAACGGGACATGATAATTTTCCCTTCGTGCTCCACCCAGAAATCATTGCATAGGCAGGGAAATCATTTATGGTCCATAGAAGGGCACCACGCATCTGAAACGTATTCTTTGAAGAAGCATCAAATGTTTGCACGCCTAATTCCCAAAGTTGTTTCAATTCTCTTATTAAAGGCTGCAAGTAGACATCTATATCATTACCAGGATCTGATGGTCCAGAAATCAGTATACTCAAGAAAGAGAATGGTTTTTTCATACACATCCACGGAGGAAGATTATAAACATGAATAAAAACCGGCCACGTGCTATGAGCAGTAAGCATCTGACCAAACGGATTAAAACCATCACATGATAGGCCCAATCTGACATTACGCACCTCAGCTGCAAAATCAGGATGTTGTGAATCAAATGTCTGCCATGCTAATCCATCTGCAGGATGGACCAACTCATCATTACCTTTAATTCTCTCAACATCGTGCCATCGCATATTGGCTGAGATTTCTAGAGACATGAATAGATTTTGAAGTCTGGAAATCAATGAAAAGTGCCACATGACTTTCTGTGGCACACGAGATGGTGTTCCATCTGCATTTGTCTTCCATCGAGATGTACCACATACTTTACAGTCATTACGGTCAACTGTTTCCTCCAAAAATAAACTGCAATCTTTCGGACAAGCATGGACTTTATTAGTAGCAAATCCAAGCAGCTTAATTAACTTCCATTCCATGTAATGATTTGAGGGAATATCTGCACCATCAGGAAGCAAGTCCTTCAAAAATGTAAGAATATAATCAATGGCGGTATTAGAAATCCCATACATGGTTTTCCCATGATATAACCGCATTAAAAATTCCAGCTTAGTCATTTTAGTACATTCTTGATATACTGGAGTTCTGGCATCATCCAATAAATTTTTCACTCTCTCAACATCATCGCCTTCAGTATTTTCCTCATGTCTACTAATATCATTTTCTTCTTGCACCGGAATACTATCTCTCTCGGAATGATGCACATTTGGAAACCGATCAAATATCAAATTCTCCATGTCACTTATTTCATTTCGTTTATGAACAGTCGAAGATTGGTTCATATCTCCATGGTGAAACCAAACATTATAGTTTGCTTGAAATCCAAATTTCGTTAAATGGTAACTAACTTCTTCTCGTCTTAACCATGGTCTTCCAACACAATTATAACAGGGACACTGTATACAACCTCCATCTGACGCATTGTTAAATGCAAAATCTAAAAAATTCTCCAAATTATTTTGAAACTCGGTTAAAATCCGATCGGCACGATACATCCAGCTTCTATCCATTCTATATCAAGAAAAAAATATCTTTCAGTCAACAATGTAAATCATATTTAAAAAATTCATTACAATCAAATTCATTATTAAATTAATCAAAGCATATTAGTAGCTAGAAAAACATATTTAATTTCCTCTTCCACCTCTCCTAAAATTTTTTATCATGAGAGAAACAGTCTAAGTATAATATTTCATATTTTTATATTCATTTTATAAGTATTTATTTTCTTAAATCATGACCCCTTTTAAATGATGTCCCCAACTAGTTACAATATCATATTATAAGTAAGCTATAATTCCTTTCTATTTGTTGTTTATTAAGATAAAAGTCAAAAAGTAATAAAATAATTATGCAATTAATGAATTAATTCATTTATCTGAACTTCCCATCCAAACAGTCCTAGGGATTCAAATTTTCTATAATTTTTAATAAATTAAAAAATATTAATTAATTTAAAAGTAATTCATGCATTGCATGAAATGACAGGGAACACAATAAGAACCCTTCTTGTTAGTTCTTAATTTCCATCAGAAATATAATAAACATATATTGTATTAGAGGCAACATGATATGAACCCTTATACACTATAGGGTGTGTATTCTCACTCACATAGTGTGGGGAAAAAAATTTATATAGTTTTTTGTTGTGTATGACATACCAACAAAACATGTCTGCCTATATGATGTGTCATGATATTAGACAACGTGTAGTTCCATGAGTAAAGGCACCTAGTTAGCTTGACATTTATAATTACCTCACATGACATTAATACATGCAGAGTGTACAAAAAGAAATGAGATTGAAGTATAATGAATGTGTGAAGAAAAACACATAATTCAGTTCTAAAATAACATAGAATATAAATAATTTAGTCACTTAATTTGACAGAACCCACAAATAATCACTCCATATGTGGGGTTTCATTTTAATAAAAATAAAGATGTAATTTCTTCAAATGTCAATGGAAATTCATTAATGATTTCTTCTATAAAAAAGGATGATATGTTCTATTGTCCCCATGAGGGAGAGTTTAGTTTCAGTCATATGCCTGTTGAAATAGGCTCATTTGGGCCATCAGAAGTGTTTAAGTTTTTATTTGGAACCTATAATTTTGAAAAGAAGCCCGTGAAATATTTTCAAGTAGAATAGAAGGTATTGTGTAAGTTTGTTCATACTGGAATAGTTTAGAAATCTAGTGATATGGATAAAGCTCTTTTCCAGGATATATATTTGTTGTATATTACAATAAATAACCTGAAATCGAATCTTCCAAGGCACGTGATGCATTTTTTGCATCATTGTTACAATGGAAAGGGTACGCTTAATTACTACCCTTATGGAAGGTTGACTTATTTAGTTTTGAAGACAAAAGAATTGGATCTCGATGAAGGGGGTGTAGTGAAGTTTCACAAGAATGACACTTTACATGTTATCTTATTGAATACCATTGGTTACTTTTGGGATTCTAATTCAAGATCCTTAAAGGAAATATGCTAGGAAGGTATGGATCAATGGGATCCATCTCAGACCTCACTATCTACGAATGAATCACCTATCAAGATGGTACCTTCTAGGAGAGTGGAGGAGTCAGTACCATTCAGAACTGAAACTTTGGTTCCAGAAGTAAATCTTACCATGGTTGAGCTTATTCAATGTCAAGAAGAGGCTGCTCATAGCCAATTTGATTAGTCTAATGAATAATTTCATCAGGTTGAGGAGCTAGTTATTGTGACATATATTTATTTTCCCAAGGAAAGTTCAGTTGAATATTTTTCTATAGTTTCTAATGTTCACGGAAGGTTTGAGGCTGAGGATGAAGCTCAAACAGTAGATCCAATTCTTCATGGATCGCCTATTGTTAGATAAAGGAGTGATAATGTGGTTATGGGGTCTGCTAAACATTCCCATATACATCATGTACTATCACCACCACTAGTGGATCATGAGGATGTGCCCTCTGACAGTAAGAGCTAAGGTGGCTAAGGAAATCCAAATTTTTCAGTGCACATTTTATCAGCTCTCACTACTATAGACATTTCTTCTTTACTCCAACCTCAAGCAGTCATTACTCCATTGAGTTTCACATAAACTCATATTAAATATTTTAAGTGGATTATCAAGAGTGGATTTTCTTTAATTCCCCAGGTTCACAAGTAAGCCTCTATCATTCCTTTGGAATTATAAAAGTCAGATATTAATCCTAGAATAAACATGTGTGTTGAAGCTCTATTTCAAATTATAAGGATACCTATTGGTTATGATCCTATTGAATATTATCATGGTGATAGAAATAAAATTGACTCGGTTTAATATTTGTCATCTTTCTATTAGAAAAAAAACATGAAAAGTATGATGTTGCTTTAGCTTTTTAGTGTTCTCAGGGAGAACCATCTTCTTCTGATCCTTTTAAGAAGATACATTTTTTAGGATCCTAGACCCTATGACTTCACTCTAGGTCAATTCCATCTATGTATCACCAAGAAATCCAGATTTATTGTATCCAAAATAACCATCCATAATGGACGGAGCCTGGAAATCGACATTCACATCAATCAGCAACTCTGTTGCTAGGATGGGGAAATCATATTTTGAGAAATGGTGATTGATATCTCAGAAGTAAATATAGATCCTAATTTTTATATTCTTATTCATGACTAGGATAATGTTGTCCAGACATGTGAGGTATTGGACTTCCCAAAAAAAGTTGGTTTTAATGAGCTTATCGATTTAAGCCTCAACCATTATAAAACCACACTCGAACCTCAACCCAAAAATTGATGAAACATAAATGCAATGAATCTGCCGGTGAGTATGTTCGTGCGGGAGTTGGGAATCAATTTCAAGGAACATTTTCCTTTTCCTAAGATCATTTTTCAGACGATGAGTCTCATTTGAGATGTATTTAAAATACATCCCATTATTTCATGCAGTTTGTAGTTACTCCTTTTATATTGAAAACAAATTTAGAGGTTCACAAGAAGGAGGAGGTGATCGAGAAGATGAACTCACGAGGTGGTTTTCTACGAGAGGTGTACGAAAGAGGTTCATCAAGTAGAAAATTTTTTAGTGGAAGGCTTCAATTTCTTGGTCCATCAAGTTTTCACCCAGTGGGGAGTTGACTTCATTAGTTTCCCTTTCTGCCTCCTTGGGCCAATGGTTTCTATTTTTTTCCTGGAGATATCTGGCTAGGGTGTTTTAGTTATGGGGTTTGTGTACATAATGAAAAATAGTTCCTAGTGTTTCCCAAAGAATAGATTTGTGGAGGTGAACATATTAAACACCATCCTCCATAAAAGATTCCGGTGAAACGATTTCCATAGAAGGGGTTACAGGCATATACTCTAACGAGGGAGAGCTAGAGAAGGAAGATGCTGATCATATGATGTTTATTTGTTTAGTACCCATGTTGGTTTAATTCAGGATCTTAAAACTCCTTTTTTTCAGACACTTTATTCTATACTCTATAACTAGATATAGAGTGGGTATTTATTCCCCTAGTTTTGGCTATTCTAGTCAGAGGAAAATCCATCTTTTTTGATGTGTGCTGAGGGTGAAGACTGATGATGGGGCCACATAAATCCTATGGGGATATTTTCTTACAAAAGATATTGCCACAAGATGCCATCCTATGGATCAGTTGGTTTTATTCTGCATGTCTTGTTATCAACTACTTCTGGAGGGGAGTCCTATTATCAGAAGTGGATGGATAATGTGTGGTTTTCGTTGGTGACTGAGGTTGTTATTAGGATAGTCAGTGTGTGGAACCTCTTTTTTCTTTTTTAGCTATGTTATTGGTGGAGTCAGTAAAGGATGAGATGTTATAGGTTCGTAGAGTTATTAGGGAGTTTTTTGTATATTTTCCATAAGGGGGTTGTGATGCTACACCCCTAATATGATGCTGATTTTAGGATAGTATTGTAGCATGGTGCTTCTATGATTTCAAGTAATCCTTTCCAGATTATACCTTTTAAGTTACAAGAGTTTAGGATTAATATAGATGATCTGATGTAGAAGGTTTTTATCTCGACTAGTGTGTCATTTTGGGGTGTTCCAGTGTGGTTTATTATAAGATATATAGAAGTATGGGGTTGTGAATAGACTAACAGAGGTTGAATCAGGTGGTGGTTCAGAATTTTTACTCTCTTATGAGGATATAATATTTTATAAACTTGTTGAGAGGGGCGATTTGGTTTTCTATGAATGATATATAGTCTATATATCAATTGTTGAGGGTGAAATAGGTTGATTTCCTAATGATTTACATCAAGTACAGGTGTTTGAACTTCAATTTTGTATCTATTCCATTTGGTTTTATAAAAACCCCATATGTGTTAATGATGATTATGAAATTATTGTTCTGTGAGTTCCTGGACTGGTTCATCAATGTATTCATTGATGATATATTGGTCAAATCAAAGTTAGAGGAGGAGCATGTTGATCATCCCATAGAAGTATTTCATGTTCTTCAACCCCACTTTATTTATATAAAGGATTACAAGTGTAATTTTTGGACACAGTTGGTGTATTTACTTAGGCATGTGATGTCTTAGTAGGGTCTGGCAGTAGACTTGTAAATGGTTGAGGCAGTTATTTCTTGGGAAGTAGACCAGAATGTCAATGAGGTTCACATTTTTCTTGGTATTTCAGAATATTATCAGAGGGGTTTTTCCCAATTTTTATCAAGTTATAGCCCATGTGACTGCATCCACCGAGATGGAGTAGGCTTTGGGTGGATTTATCTGTTCTAGGAAGCTTTCATTTAGCTGAAGGGGAAGTCGGTTAGTGCTCTAGTTTCCGAAGGAGGTTGTGATGTTTGAGGTGTTTCATAAAGCTTCCCATTTGGTATTGGGATAAATGTTTCTTTATTATTGGTATGTTATATCTAATTTATCTAGGAATTTAATTCCTAATGAAAGTAACTATTCCACCTATTGTCAGGAGCTATAAGTGTTTGTGTTTGTGCGGAAGTTGTGGTGGCATTTCAAAAATAGGGAGCGTTTTGTGGTCTTCGAAGATAAAAATATATTGAGGTATATCTTTTATTAGTGTGATATAGTTTTTTAGGTAGAGGAGGATATATTTTCATTAGTTTTATGATTTTTAGATCTCTTTCCCCTTGGAAATGGGAATGTTTTGGAAGAAACATTGGGCAAGAAGTTGGGGAAGGATGTTTTTCAGGAGCCAGGGGATGTTTGGAGAGAAATTGTGGGGATGAAGCTATAATTTTTACAAATTTTATAATATAATTAAATATTTTTAATTCCACCATAGTGTTATTTTATGATAAATTTTGACATTTTTATGATTTAGTGATATTTTGATTTTAATTGAAAAAAGAACTTATTTTTGAATTTAAATATTTTATTTTTATTCTTATATCATAAATATTTTTTATATATAGAATAAAATTGTGATGTTTTTTTATGATTTTTTAAATCTTTGGCCCCATTTAATCCTTCATAGGACAAATCTCAATTCACTATTTGGAGGCCCAAAGTCATCTGACAATCCGGGCCTAAAAATTTGTGCACAGATTTTGAAACATTTGAATATGAGTTTATAAATCGATGTGGGATGGTCCAATTAATCTTAAGTTCAAATTGATTTTGGATAAGGAATTAATTAACAAATTTAATAAAATATTACATGCATGAATCATTCATTTTCAATGTAATAATGGCACGTGAAGTTGAATTTTTGGAATACAAAGAGTCACTTGGACAAAATTAAATTCATGCAGTAAATATTAAATAAATTCTTCATCTGTGGGTCAATAAAGATTTAATTTTTGGCCAAAAGAGGGAGATAATATGGAACAATATTGAAAAATAAACCATTTCCCAATATTACCATTCAATGGCTCATCCACATGCATTCTTTCAAAGATAAAATTTTGGATGAGAATTATTCAACCATTTTCCCTATAAATATATATCTCACCTCCTATACCAAAGGATATCCATTTTTTAGGGTGAAGGTGGAGTATTTTTTTTATAGAAGTAATTTTTATTTTAAATATCTATTTGTGTTTATTTATTATTTTTCTATGCATTTCACTTTTTTTGGGAGCTTCTCCCACTGCACTTCTTTTATATCCATGATTTTGGAGAACAAACCCTAACTATTGTTTGAGGGGTGGGGGTGATTGAGTTTATTTCACTATAATTTTTTATCACGTTTTATTCTAATAACTCATTTGAGGTTAATTTTTTTATGGTGAGTGGTCTGCCCAGTTTATATACTATTGTCTTCTTCCTCCTCGTTCACTCATTTTCAATCTCATTGATTTCTGATTCATCCAAACCGTGGAGGTTAATTTGGTTGTAGACATGGGGAAGATTACTTCAACATGAAGAGGTCTCTGTGCAGGGTAATATAATTTGAACAGGAGGGTTTGGGGTGAAATTTTTTGATCTCCACATTGAATAGAACATTGATTGATATTTTTAATAACAATTATAATACCATCATGGGCCCAAAAAACAATGATTTTCTTCTGTTAACTTCTTTGTATTTTTATTATTTTTCATTGTTTTTTTTCATTTTCATATATATATATATATATATATATATATTTCATTAATTTCAAACCCCCAACTTTATTATTTTAATTGTTTTACAGTAGTTAGATTATAAATAAGGACAATAAGAAAATAATACATGTGCTCGACCCCCTTGTGATCGACCCTAGGGAGTTCCACTATGGTACATTCAAATGATAACAATAATATAATTGAATATTAGTTTTCTATAAACCCATACCATTGGAAGGGGTTGGAATCCATTCACTTTGATTTAAGGGTTTATGATGGTAGATGATCTTTGTTTTAAATTACGGTGTAGTCTTCTCTGATGTGAAAGGTGGAGGAGTCTTAGTGGAAGAGGTGATGATCGATCATGTCAACCATGGTGATGCTTTAGAGGGATGGTCATAGGATGGTCTAAACTGGGTGTTGTTTGGTGTTTGGATGTTTTTTTGTTATTTATGTGTGAGGGATTCCTTTAAGAAGTTTATAGATCACCGTTGGTAGTAAAGGACAATGTTTAGAAGATGTTTCTTAGTTTAATTATATTTTTTTGGTGGTCCATGATAAAATGGGTGGTGGTGGAGTTTATGGAGAAGTTCTTGGTTCTCTAGTAGGTAATGGCCAAGTTTCATGTACCTAGTCTTTTGTTAACTGCATTTGGATTTTTATGAGTGATAATGGGATAAAATGTCAATGTATTTATAATTTTGTTACACCATGATCAGGGATATTGAAATGTTATCTAGGTCATTGTGGATTATTAGAAGAAATTGACCACTTCATAGCAATCAAGGAGTTAGTACTGGAATATCTATCTAAGAGGTATATGGATGAGGTGATGAGGTTTCATGGAGTTATGTGGTCCATTGTCTCCACTTAGGGGAAAAAATTTATTTCCTAATTCTATAGGGACTACAACAGTCTCTTGGAAATAATTTATGCCTCAACACAACATTCCACCCTTCGACAAACGGGAAGACGGGTTGGACCATCTAGATGTTAGAGGATATGTCACAGACATGCATCTTTGTCTTTGGTGGGTCTTGGGTACAATATGTTCCATTGGTTGAGTTTGATTATAATAAAATCTATCAATCTTTCATTATGAAGGCTCCATTTGAGTATTTTTACAGTTGACAATGTCATTCTCCATTGTGTTGGATAGAGTATGGGGAGGTAGTAGTATTTGGTCCTGATGTGGTGTAGAGTATGATAAAAAAGGCCTAGTTAGTTCATAGGAGGATGGAAGTAGTGCAGGACCAGAAGAAATATTATGATGATCACTGAAGGAGGCCCATGGAGTTCGAGGTTGGTGATCACATGTTCTTGAATGTTTCACCTTGATATGGATAGTGGAGATTTGGAAGAGGGATTAAGCATTCTCCTTGGTTTGTTTTTCCCTTTAATTTTCTAGGGAATGTTGTTGAGGTGGTGTATCCGTTGGAATTTCTACCATGGTTGGAGCATATCCACTACATCTTCCATGTATATCAACTTGTTTAGTATCTTCACGATGGATCCTATATCATTGATTGTGGATAGTTGGATGTCGAGGGTGTTGTGATGTTTGTGGAGTGGCTAGTAGAGATTTGTGATCTCCAAGATAGGGCACTTTATAGAAAAAACATTCCTTTGGTTCATGTGTTATTAGGGCATGGTGTCCTGGAAGAGAGTTCTCAGGAGTGAGACAAGCAGATGCGTGCCTAGTACCAGGATTTTTTTTGAGTTTTTCTTTGTTATTTATGTCTGTGAGATTATTTTTGTATCCTTCCATTTAATAAGTTTTTTTACTTTCCATGATGTATGATGTGTGATAAAGTTCCAACATATGAAAAGGGAAGTATATGATTCCAAATCAAGAGGCATTATACTATGATATGATTAAACTCATGCTGGTGATTCAAAGTCGCATAGAGAGAATAATATCTTTCTACGGAGGATGAAGTTCTTTGATTCATATGTTCGAGTAGTGTGGTTTTCTAGGTTGTGGGAGTTTTGGGTTTCGGATGTGTGTAGGATGGACTATTGTGGTGATATTGATATGTAGTGATGCATTTGTGCAAGATGTTTTTTGGACATTTGGTTTGGTGTCTTTAGATGGTGGTGGCGTTTGAGGTATGACGAGGACCGTGAGTGGTATCTCAAAGTGTGGTTTTTCAAAAACCTTTTCCTTATGGTGTTGGTTTAGATTATGGAGGATGAGAATCATTTGAGAGGTATCTGATGTAATAGTTTTGGCCTTTCCAACCCTTTAATTTTCTAGTTTTGGAGGTTGGAGGTTTTTGGGGGTTGTTTCGGGAGGTTTTAGTGGAGGTTGGAGTTGCTATAGAGCTTCTTCAAGATGTTCACATCTGGTATTGTTTACATGATGTGTGAAGGTGTTTCATGACTTGTGTAGATATATGGTTCAAAGATTATACACAGATAATGAGAATCCCATGATACAAGTACACATCATGTAAGGTTAATTCCTAATGTGTAATAAATAAAGGAAAAAGTTATTCTTTTTTTGGTGAAAATAGAAATTTTAGAAACCCTATGGATTAAAAACCATGTAATGTTTACCTGATGTGAAAATGCACAGTTCCATGTTATTTTATAATCCTTCTAGTAAAATTTCCTTTCATTAGGAAAATCCCTCCCAGTATTGTATTGGTAGAGACCTAGGCACCTTGGGAGGATCTTCTATCCCCCTTCCTCCTTCATCAATCCCTTGTTTTCTGTGGTTGTTTGTTAAGGTTAAATAGTGAGTGATTTTTCTTTCCCCATGGGTTACTATTGTTATTTTCTTATGAATTCACTATAGTTATGTTAATTTTGGTTTGTGGTGTGAGTTGGGATGCATTTTAATGATAATTGGATACAGTGTGTGTTGATCAATGATCTCATGGTGTAATTTTGGTTTGCGGGGATTTCCTCATCACCCTACGGTGTGCTTTGAGTTTGAATTGATCTTTGAGGTAGGGAATATCTCTTTTCTATTTATTGTGTATAATATGGGAGGGGTTTACTATGGTTTATCCATGGGATATTGTTTTTTTATCCAATTCAAATATGAATAAATGGAAAACTTTGATTAATAGGGAAAGGGGAATGATTCTCATGATTTTACATAGTTGATATTATTTTCGTATGATGGATTGTATGGGATTGATTCCCCACTAAAAATTGTGGTTTTTGTGGGATTTGTTTCTAGATGATATGTGTATGAATTCTTTTTCTATTGTGACTGTAACAACTCGAAGCTTGAGGTACATGGACATTACATTACATTTGCGGAATACTTAGAACATTACAAAAACACACACACAAGGACCGTAATAGTTTAGTGTCTTTGGAAACTCGGAATATAATCTTCTAATCCTGGTGAAAGATCTTCAATATCTCCCATAAAGAACTTCCCTTTTTTTTACCAAAAACCTTTCTTTATATCCTGGGGAAAAGAAAACATAAAAGGGTGAGCTCAAATGCTCAGTAAGGGTAAACAAAAGAAATATAAATCACATCATATACATAAGAACATAACTTTTGGAAATCTTAACCTGCAAAAGAGATCATAATTTCATAACCTGGGATAACTCATGGCAGTGAAATGTATTCACAATAATCATAACTTAAAACATTAAACTTTGTGGTATACACACATAATCATATAGAATCATTTCTTGTTAGTCAAGACTCATTGCCAAGACTATCTTAGTGGACAAAGTCCATTTCTGAATCGAGTGACCCTCGTTTCAGTCCTGTTTCACTGAACCGGTATAACCTACCATTCCATCCATGTCTATCTCGTGAGATATAAAATCTTTACCCAATGCATTGGAGGGAGATATAGGTCCCACCCATCTCATAATTATACCATTCTTATGTGTGCCACAAAATCATAAATCATACAATATTGCATAACCCATGTAATAAAAATGGGATTCTTAAACAACATGACATCATAAAACAATTCATATAAGACAAAGGAATTCATAAAAATATTTCCATCACAACATAATCAAATCCATGTAATAATAGGAATAGAAACAGAACCCTTTATTATCTTAGATGGAAAATAATTTTGATAAAACACTTGAAATCCATTCTTGAGGAAAATATCCTTTCTACTTCAAAAACATTTTCCTTTATTAACATGTATTGCAATTTAAAACTAAAAGAAGTTGATTAAAAATAAACTTAAAAACTTGTAAAGGAAGCTTCTTGGAAATAATGTTTTAAAAGTACATTCATGCCGTATAAGTTAAAATAAACATTCTTCTCGTACTTTTGTCGGAAAAGTCAAAAACGTACCTCGTACGAAAAACGACAAAAGATTCCTTTCACATCTTTAACTAAAAACTCACCGAAGGGTAAAATTGGATTTAAACAATTGTAGGTGGATGGAAATAATATTACATATTGAGGAAATATGTATGTGGATGATAAAATACACCCCAGTAAATACTAAATTATAAACAATCTCGGATAAAAATGAGATTGTGATATTTCCCTTACCTTAGGTACGATTTGCTTTGTACGTGTCTGAAGCTCCTGTATAATGGTTTAAATAATGTTATTGACTTATTCCAGAATCATAAATATTGATATGATATCATATATGGTCATATTCTTAGCTTCTTGTTAGTAATATTTCGTTGTTACTTGTTACACGGGTCTTTATTGCCTTTTGTTCTTATGCGTGTTTTGCCGAATAAATTCTTATTCTTCTTTTAAGGTTATAGATAAATTATATCCAGAATGTTATTAGTGTAACATATATCATACTTATTCATTCAATTCATTTATATAATTACTATGTAATGATGATCATGTAGAACGAGTCGCATCACATCGTGGAGACGGTATTCCGTACGTACACACGAGTGATGATATCGTTCCTATGACCGTGGAATTGTATTGGAGTATATATGTATTATTTCGGTATCAATATTAATTTATAATAATCATAAATAGTTACTCATTACTCCATTATACCCATCCTTGTAAGGTGGTGGTGGAAAATAGATTACACCACGGCGTGGAGACGGTATTCCGTACGTACACACGCGCGATGATTTCATTTTTCCGTAGGATGGATAGAAGGTGAATTAGGGTTGTTTCATATTTATAATAACATATCAGTATGTATGTAATACTGATTTTATTACTTTATCATGAAACAACTAAAGAAGAAGAAGTTGAAGAAGAAATAAATTGAAAAGATCGGTAATGGATATTACCTCTTCTTTGAAACGCCTCTTTGAATCCTCCACTTAGGGAACTAAGATTGGTCTTTGAATAAGACCAGGACCTCTCGGATTATTCTAGGGAAGTGGATAAGGGATTTTGGCAGGGTTTGGCCGAGCTTGAGTGCTCAAATTGGTGTGAGGAGGAGGGGGATGAGGTGCCCTTTTATAAGGGAGGAGAGGGGCACCTTAGGAATATCTAAAAATATTATTTTATATTAAAGTCAAAATCGGTTTATAATGGTTCCAAAGGGTCTTATTTCGAAGCTAAAGTGGGGATGGGTCTAAAGCCTATCAACCAATAGGATTTAGACAAGTTTAGGGTATTATTTTAACCTTATCAATTAGATTTAACTCCAAGTTAAATAATTTAACTTTTACCGTGTCTTTTTGTTTTCTTTCACTATATGGTTAATACACTTACTATAACATGCAAAACGAACCCCAAATTGTTTATTATTAATATATATATCCTTATCTAAGTCATTTGGCCGAACCTTATATTTTTAGGAATAAAATAACGATTAGTAATATAATATTTTATTTAAAAACTATTTTGTGTCAATTTTGACACTATTTGATATATGATTTTTGTGAAAGTCATAACAAAATTATATGTTCTAACCAAGTTGATTAAATCAACAATAATATATCATAGTAACCTATAAAATTAGTTGAATTCATAAAAAATCTTAAATTACATTTATTTTGGTATTTATAATATCAATTATGTCAATATTTCATTAATAAGATAATTACTGCATCATCTTTGTGACAAAAATAAATTAAATTATTTGATGTCTAAAAATTACAAATAAAATACCATTATGTAGGAAATCTTTTTATATTTCTAATGAATATTTATAGTCGAATTTATCTTATGTATAACCCCATATTAAAAATGGTTTACTTATTAAACATTGATTTTAACTATGGTAACCCTTCTTTAAATAAATTAATAATAAATGTCCTAATCTAATCCAAGTGGGCCTAAATGATAATATTTTACACTTAAGGTTGTTTTTGGTCGAGATAAACTTGTTTAATAGGATTACGACATGTGTTAGGGTAATATTATATCATTTTTACCCTTAATTACCCAATTTACTTTTAACCGTGGTAAATAAAAGTAAAAAGTTACTATTCACCAAAAATTATTTTCATCTAATTGAACCACATTTTACTTACTGACATCAACCGTGTCTCTCGAATTTTTGAAATTCCATTCACAGAAGCGGTAAAAATAAGATTTATGAAGAAATTAATTTTTTTAACTACCACTTAGTAGTTTCACTATTCATCAAAAATTGATGTTTTTCAGAACAATGCAAAAATTTCAACCTAAGCTATATTTCATATTCCGAATTAAAAAATGAAGTCTATTTTACCAAATTCATATCATAGAAGTTGCATTAATTAATTTTATAATTAAATCCCGCTGTTAAAACAAATAGCGTGTTTTTAAGAAACAATATTTATCAAAAGATTGACACTTGATTATGTCTGGTTTAAATGTGAAATTAAATTCAATGACCAACATTGTATTAAATTGTAAAAATATATTCTAAATATACTTTAAAACCACTCAAATTAATAATTTATCACTATTAATTATTTCGATTAAAAAAAATTGTTTTTAATTATAATTTAGTAATTTTCACTATTCATCAGAATATGAAAGTTATCCGAAAAGTACCAAAATTTCACCTTAGGCTAAATTCGATACTCCGAATCCAAAAATGAAGTCCATTTTGAGAGCTAAAATTTCTAAAATTTTAAAAGGTGGTTATTACTATTCATAACGGCTAGTTATAATAATATTTTAATAGCATATCATTGTTTAGTGAAACTCGGTATTGCGTACTACACACGCTATCGAGGAAGGTCGTGATTGCGTGTAATGCTAGGCAAGTCAAGGATGTGTGTTGTGCAAGCTCCTTTTGGTGTAGCGTACAACACAAGACATTAATAAAATTAAAAAGAATATTTTTCATAAAATCTCGGGCTGTTACATTCTACCCCCCTTAAAATGAATTTCGCCCTCGAAATTCATCGGGGTTATAAATGGTTTACTATTCGAAAGTCTCTTTAATAGAAACCCACATCGTAAAAAGGAATATCAAAACCAATCTTTAAAAACAAAAGTATGAAACGTAACGGTTACCCAAATAAACTAATCACTGGGTTTCCACATAGGTGAAAATATGGATATGGAAGAGAAATCTAACCATCATGTTCTGATGGAGAGTGGTAGAGAACATGGCTATGGAAAAGCCAGCAATCACAAAGCCATAAATTTGTGACGAACTAAGGTACCATCTGATTCATCAGATATAAGATCACTAGGACAACATTTTTGGTTTTCAAGATCGTTTCCCTAAAGTTAAAGAATTTGAATTAGAATAAATACTTACTTTATTGTGGTACAATCTCACTGTTTTTCGTGCCTTTGAAAATTTCCACTTCATCTATTAAATAAATGAAGATGAATTTGTTATTCGTTAAGTTTTAGCAGATCATGTGATTGAATGACGGGTCATTCCATTTGTCTCAAACAAAAGGTTAGCAAAAATTATATACATAAGTCGATCTATAGTGAGATTAATCATATATGGTTCCTAAAATGGACTTTATACTTCATATATCATACTGCTTATTATAATAAAACTAGTTTCTAATAAACAGGGACTTCCTGTAGGCCAGTGGTAGGCGATAAAGGCCAGTCGCACTTCAGTTGTGGGTTCGATTCCCACATCCTTGTCCGACGCGATGGGCTGTCGCCCGTCCTGTAGGTTGTCCTTTTTCTAAAACTATATTACTATAACATCCCATCAATAATATCGAGAAAACTTCTATCCTTAAAAAATACTAACTTATGTCCAACATAATCCATTCCAATCTTTAGGCTTATCCATAATACTGCAGTACACTCTCATAACATAGTGAAAACGATTACCAGAGATTTAACACCATCGTCGATCCCCATATATCATAAGATATGTTTTGTTGGACACATTCCAAACATTCAAAGTCCTTAATCATGTATTCTCTTGAATACCTTAGTGAAAACATGAATGCGGTAAAAAAATTAACACTTTCCACATACCAAAATCCTCAAAATTCTATATACTCAAACAATGATATCACTTAGCCCATATATCAATCATGATCTCATGAATACTGTCAAACATTTCATTTTCACCTTATCCCTTCATTATGCGCATATCATCTGCTTTCCAAAATATTTGAATCACTTTTCAAGGTTACCGATACCTTAAAATTATTGAAAACCACAATAATACAAAAATATTATAATAAACAATAAAAGTACCTCAACAAAACTTCAATCCATCCTCTTCAATTATTGTCCTGGAATAAGTCCTTCCATGATTTAGAAGTAACTTTTTAGGTCAGGGCATTGAGTTGGGTAATGCCCATGTTCTCCACAAATAATACATTGAACTCCATAACAGTCTGTAACTCTATGACCCTTATCTCCACACAAATAACATCGGTCCCTCCATTTGAGGTATTCTTCAAGGTTCTTCTTCCCTTCTTTAGAAATCTCAATCTTCCTTTCTTTATGCTGCTCAACATGCGAACATGCATAATAGTCTATCTTCCTCTTCTTTGATGAATTAGGTATACCACTAAATTTCACCTTGTTAATCATATATCGCGATGACTGATTCAGCATAATCACAATATCTTTCTCTCTAGGAATTACATAATTTTGTTGCTTATAGTCACCAATTTGTCCATTGGATTCAATGTTAACCGAATTCCGTCTGGTTCCCTCCATTAACTAAAACACAAAAAGAATTCGTTGAGAGGAAAAAATCATGCTAGAGAAAACAACATAGTAAAGGAGGAGTACCCTCAATATCTAACATCTTAGGTTAAATTCTAAGATCGTTACCATAGTTCTAGGACTATATCCTACATGTATACTTATCCTTAGAGACATCCCTAGACATACCTTAGAAATATCTCTAGGGATCTCACTAACGTTCTCACATCCTAGTTTCCAAAGGTTGACTCAACCTTTCATCTGATACCAACTGTAACGACCCGAAGCTTGACGTACATGGACATTACATTACATTTCCGGAATACTTAGTACATTACAAAAACACACACACAAGGACCGTAATAGTTTAGTGTCTTTGGAAACTCGGAATATAATATTCTAATCCTGGTGAAAGATCTTCAATATCTCCCATAAAGATCTTCCCTTTTTTTACCTAAAACCTTTCTTTATATCCTGGGGAAAAGAAAACAAAAAAGGGTGAGCTCAAATGCTCAGTAAGGGTAAACAAAAGACATATAAATCACATCATATACATAAGAACATAACTTTTGTAAATCTTAACCTGCAAAAGAGATCATAATTTCATAACCTGGGATAACTCATGGCAGTGAAATGTATTCACAATAATAATAACTTAAAACATTAAACTTTTTGGCATACACACATAATCATATAGAATCATTTATTGTTAGTCAAGACTCATTTCCAAGACTATCTTCGTGGACAAAGTCCATTTCTGAATCGAGTGACCCTCGTTTCAGTCCTGTTTCACTGAACCGGTATAACCTACCATTCCAGACATGTCTATCTCATGAGATATAAAATCTTTACCCAATGCATTAGAGGGAGATATAGGTCCCACCCATCTCATAATGATACCATTCTTATGTGTGCCACAAAATCATAAATCATACAATATTGCGTAACCCATGTAATAAAAATGGGATTCTTAAACAACATGACATCATAAAACAATTCATATAAGATAAAGGAATTCATAAAAATATTTCCATCACAACATAATCAAATCCATGTAATAATAGGAATAGAAACAGAACCCTTTTATTATCTTAGATGGAAAATAATTTTGATAAAACACTTGAAATCCATTCTTGAGGAATATATCCTTTCTACTTCAAAAACATTTTCCTTTCTTAACATGTCTTACAATTTAAAACTAAAAGAAGTTGATTAAAAATAAACTTGAAAACTTGTAAAGGTAGCTTCTTGGAAATAATGTTTTAAAAATCCATTCATGCCGTATAAGTTAAAAAAAACATTCTTCTCGTACTTTTGTCGGAAAAGTCAAAAAAGTACCTCGTACGAAAAACGACAAAAGATTCCTTTCACATCTTTTACTAAAAACACACCGAAGGGTAAAATTGGATTTAAACAATTGTAGGTGGATGAAAATAATATTACATATTGAGGAAATATATATGTGGATGATAAAATACACCCCAGTAAATACTAAAGTATAAACAATCTCGGATAAAAATGAGATTGTGATATTTCCCTTACCTTAGGTCCGATTTTCTTTGTACGTGTCCGAAGCTCCTGTATAATGGTTTAAATAATGTTATTGAGTTATTCCAGAGTCATATATATTGATATGATATCATATATGGTCATATTCTTAGCTTCTTGTTAGTAATATTTCATTGCTACTTGTTACTCGGGTCTTTATTGCCTTTTGTTCTTATGCGTGTTTTGCCGAATAAATTCTTATTCTTCTTTTAAGGTTATAGATAACTTATATCCATAATGTTATTAGTGTAACATATATCATATATATTCATTCAATTCATTTATATAATTACTATGTAATGATGATCATGTAGAACGAGTCGCATCACATCGTGGAGACGGTATTCCGTACGTACACACGAGTGATGATATCGTTCCTATGATCGTGGAATTGTATTTTAGTATATATGTATTATTTCAGCATAAATATTAATTTATAATAATCATAAATAGTTACTCATTACACCATTATACCCATCCTTGTAAGGTGGTGGTGGAAAATAGATTACACCACGGCGTGGAGACGGTATTCCGTACGTACGCACGCGCGGGGATTTCATTTTTCCGTAGGATGGATTGAAGGTGAATTAGGGTTGTTTCATATTTATAATAACATATCAGTATGTAAGTAATACTGATGTTATTACTTTATCATGAAAAAACTAAATAAGAAGAAGTTGAAGAAGAAAGAAATTGAAAAGATCGGTAATGGATATTACCTCTTCTTTGAAACGCCTCTTTGAATCCTCCACTTAGGGAACTAAGATTGGTCTTTGAAGAAGACCAGTACCTCTAGGATTATTCTAGGGAAGTGGATAAGGGATTTTGGCAGGGGTTGGCCGAGCTTGAGTGCTCAAATTGGTGTGAGGAGGAGGGGGAGGAGGTGCCCTTTTATAAGGGAGGAGAGGGGCACCTTAGGAATATCTCAAAATATTATTTTATATTAAAGTAAAAATCGGTTTATAATGGTTCCAAAGGGTCTTATTTAGAAGATAAAGTGGAAATGGGTCGAAATACTATCAACCAATAGGATTTAGACAAGTTTAGTGTATTATTTTAACCTTATCAATTAGATTTAACTCTAAGTTAAATAATTTAACTTTTACCGTGTCTTTTTGTTTTCTTTCACTATATGGTTAATACACTTACTATAACATGCCAAACGAACCCGAAATTGTTTATTATTAATATATATATCCTTATTTAAGTCATTTGGCCGAACCTTATATTTTTAGGAATAAAATAACAATTAGTAATATAATATTTTATTTAAAAACTATTTTGTGTCAATTTTGACACTATTTGATATATGATTTTTGTGAAAGTCATAACAGAATTATATGTTCAAAAAAAGTTGATTAAAGCAACACTAATATATCATAGTAACCTATAAAATTAGTGTAATGCATAAAAAGTCTTAAATTACATTTATTTTGGTATTTATAATATCAATTATGTCAATATTTCATTAATAAGATAATTACTGCATCATCTTTATGTCATAAATAAATTAAATTATTTGATGTCTAAAAATTAAAAATAAAATAAAATTATGTAGGAAATATTTTTATCTTTCTAATTAATATTTATAGTCGAATTTATCTTATGTATAACCCCATATTAAAAATGATTTACTTATTAAACTTTGATTTTAACTATTTTAACCCTTCTTTAAATAAATTAATAATAAATGTCCTAATCTAATCCAAGTGGGCCTAAATGATATTATTTTACACTTAAGGTTGTTTTTGGTCGAGATACACTTGTCCAATAGGATTAGGACATGTGTTAGGGTAATATTATATCATTTTTACCCTTAATTACCCAATTTACTTTTAACCGTGGTAAATAAAAGTAAAAAGTTACTATTCACCAAAAATTATTTTCATCTCATTGAACTGCATTTTACTTACTGACATCAACCGTGTCTCTCGGATTTTTGAAATTCCATTCACAGAAGCGGTAAAATTAAGATTTATGAAGAAATTAATTTTTTTAACTACCACTTAGTAGTATCACTATTCATCAAAAATTGATGTTTTTCAGAACAATGCCAAAATTTCAACCTAAGCTATATTTCATATTCCGAATTCAAAAATGAAGTCTATTTTACCAAATTAATATCATAGAAGTTGCATTAATTAATTTTATAATTAAATACCGCTGTTAAAACAAATAACGTGTTTTTAAGAAACAATATTTATCAAAAGATTGACACTTGATTATGTCTCGTTTAAATGTGAAATTAAATTCAATGACCAAAATTGTATTAAATTGTAAAAATAAATTCTATATATACTTTAAAACCACTCAAATTAATAATTTATCACTATTAATTATTTCTATTAAAAAAAATTGTTTTTAATTATAATTTAGTAATTTTCACTATTCATCATAATATGAAAGTTATCAGAAAAGTACCAAAATTTCACCTTAGGCTAAATTCGATACTCCGAATCCAAAAATGAAGTCCATTTTGAGAGACAAAATTTCTAAAATTTTAAAAGGTGGTTATTACTATTCATAACGGATAGTTATAATAATATTTTAATAGCATATCGTTGTTTAGTGAAACTCGGTATTGCGTACTACACACGCTATCGAGGAAGGTCGCGATTGCGTGTAATGAAAGGCAAGTCAAGGATGTGTGTTGTGCAAGCTCCTTTTGGTGTAGCGTACAACACAAGACATTAATAAAATTAAAAAGAATATTTTTCATAAAATCTCGGGCTGTTACCGTGACTATTGTGATGTCACCCTAAAATGGATATTAGCTAACCACTTATATCTGGCTGACGAAATGGTTTCCCATGGATTATGTCTTGTATGATAACACCATTAAAATAATGTAAAATTAAATTAAAATAATCTATAAAAATATAAAAAATAGTATTTGATATGTTT
The DNA here is from genome assembly GCA_963277665.1 of Viscum album. Classification (NCBI taxonomy): domain Eukaryota; kingdom Viridiplantae; phylum Streptophyta; class Magnoliopsida; order Santalales; family Viscaceae; genus Viscum; species Viscum album. The sequence continues at coordinate 1,328,598,258 of OY728133.1, forward strand.
TGATCTATGTACATGCTTAGGGGCGGCGAGGTGATATTACAATGCGATGTTGGGGCTGATGGCTATGATGAGAACCTGCTTTTTGGGTGGAGAGGTGGTAGTTGTTTAGCCATGATTTTGTGGCTCAGAGGTGGTGGTTGTTTGAACCTTAGTTTGGGGTGGTGAGGTGGTGTTTATATGTCCATGATCTTTGGGATGGAGATGTGTTGGTTGTTTGGTCATGATTTTTGGATGATGAGGTGGTGGTTGTTTGTATGTGCTTTAGGGGTTGTGAGGTGGTGGTTGATTGGTCATGAATTTGAGGTGGTTAGGTGGTGATTGTTTGGAAATGCTTATGGGGTAGTGAGGTGATGGTTCTATGGGAATGATGATCTTCTTATGATGTGTGGCTGATTTTGTGCTAGATTATTTTGTAGGTTAGGAATAATTATTTTAATAATGTTGGAAATCATTGAGGTTTGGTTAGATTAATGGGATGAAAATTATTGATAAAACAAATAAATGACGGGCTAGGTGGGTAAATGTGGATGATGATTAACAAGAAATGAATGGGGTGGATAATGTAATTGGTTGGTGGTGTAATGTAGATTGTGGTTGGTGTGGTGTTATTCATTTATTTGTTACAGTGGAAGTGGAAGTATTGTGAGTTGGCTTGTGTTTCATTGTGAACACATAGGTTGGGCTTGTGTGTTACATTGAGCACTCTGGGATGACTCCTATATATTCACATGAGGGTGTTTTTTCCAACATCTTGGTGTTGGGGATGGATGGTAGGCTACTTTATCTTGCCTAATCTCTATTCCAAGTGAGTATATATGTACATGTTGTGATGGATAGAGGTCTATTGGTGCACTAGGTGATGGACAATGTGTTTTCGAGAGAGATGTGATATGAAAATTATGTTGGGCGGTAGAACTGGTGTATTCATGTGATATGTCATATTACCATGCTATGGGGTGGTGGCCCAGGTATCGTTAGACATGTTTTTATGTGACCATGTTGTGGGGAGTCTTATGATGGGGGTCATTCCTTGTAAGATGAGGTAATAATGTTTATGTCTTTCTATTCATGATCCCCTATTACTGTGGTTATGGTTCTGATGTGATGGACCAGGTGTCTTTGGGTGCGACATGTTGTGAGCATGTTGTGGGGTAGTGTCTTAGGTGTCTTTATGTTTGCTGTGATATTACTATAATATGTTTCATTGGTATTTGTTATTTGGATGAAATTGGAACTCCAGGATATACAAATTTGGAGTTTAGAGGAACAATTATGGTGAAAGTAGTGCGGTGTACCCTTTATCGATATAATTATTATCACGTTATTATAATGGTCTTGCGTTATTTAGTGGTCATTCCTTGGTGAGGTTGGGAGGGATAATTGAACTATTTAGGAGTTTTTGGTTTGGTCATTACTCATGGTTGAATTAGTAAACTCTTTTTACATCTGCATTGGATACTTTAGTTTTCCTACTTAGTATACTTATATGCTCATCCTATGTATATAAATTGATTTTAATGTTTCAAGGTGAACTATGTGGAATGTGTTAGACATTAATATCTTGGATCTTTGGATTTTTTATAGGTTAAAACTTTTTATTTACTATGGGTATTTACTTTAGATACTTTTATCTGTATTACTTTTATTTATTCTTGCAATGTGGGATGATTATGTTTCATTTTTATATTTTTTCAAGGAGTTTCTTATGAATGATTTTTCTTCTCTCCCAAACCTATATTATTGTAGAGGGTAATTCCTACCATTTTAGTATATGTTTATACCCTTGGTAATGGTCCTTAACTTGTGGCCTAATGGAGGTGGGAGTTAGGTGGTCAATATCTCTCTTCCCTCACTGTAATATCTTTAGCGGAGGGGTTCATGACACTATGAGAGAAAAATATCCCTACCTATTTAAGAGATGTATAAAATTGTGTGGATGAAATTTATTTAAAGAGGGAATAATGTAAAATTCCATTTAATGTTAAAAATAAATATAATTCTTATATTATTAATAATCATGATGAGATTTTACATATTTATATTAATTAAAATAATTTATATGATTTTTCAAATCAATGAAAGAAATAGTTTTATTCATACTAAAATGTTTTTCAGGTAGATATGAATTTATTTAAAAGTAAAAATTACAATCCTAGAAATTAAAATTTGTGAGATTTAATTAATTTTTGATATCATAATATCAACAATAGCTGGGGGTAAATATATGGTATTTTATTGATAAATTTATTTTTAGGTTAATAGTGAAAAATATTAACTTTTATAAAAACTATCATTTATTTTAAAATATTTACAAAGAACCATTATGTTTTGAATTTATTTTAAATTATAAATAATACAATTTTATAAAAAATAATCAAATTATTTCCCTAATAATCAAAATTAATCTTTATTTGGTTAAAAATTCATTTTTAATCTTAGAAACACATTTTTCAAAAAAAAAATTTATTTTTCATTATCTTTTTTGAAAATATATAAAAATTAATTGGTTACACTTTTATAAATTGAATATTGAAAAAAGGATTTCATATTTTCAACCATGAGGCTCAAATTTACTAATGATTACAATTTAATTTTCGATCACAATGAGTAGAAACCATGGAATGTTTTTGTCATTACACTAAAAATTAAAATTGATTAATTAATCATAAATCTAAGTGAAATGGTCACAAAATAACATCTTAAATCTTATTGTATGAACATATTTATAACATAATCAATTTATATTATATATGAGATATGTTTAGTGCTACTTTCCCAGTAATAAAACATTTTATACATTTAAAACATTGAAAAACGTACAAGAGTTCCCCTACCCTCCCTTATAAATGGCCACCCTCTCTCTTCTCTTATACACACACATTGGTCCATTTTTGTTGAACTATAACTATCAAAATTCCTTCTTGAAATACATCCCTATATCCTATAAGTATTTGTTTTCATCAAAACATCAACTTAAAAGGCTTAAAGTGTAAGCCAAATGAGGTTTCCAAAAAGAGAGGTATAATTCTTAATTTAGTGTTTTCATTTTTATTTATTCATACAAATTTTTAAAATATTATATGACTATGGTGATATGATAAAATTAGTATCTTAAATTTATATAAATTTATTATATTAATTTTAAAATTATTTTAAATTTAAATTCCCATTCTATTGGAAATGAAAGCGTCGCTTGTACATATGGCTACCATCCCCATGAAGTGATGTGTTTTGTTTTTCATCACTTCCTAAAAAGGATGGTTATTATGATGGATTTAATTAATATATATAATACTTATGAAATAATTATGATTATATATGGATAATTTATTTCTTATCTTCTTGCCTTATTCAAAGATATTGGCTCACTAAAAACTCAAGAGGTGTGTGAATTGGGTTCTTGAACATTTCTTTACTTTAAGACTACCCTATTCATGGTATATAGGGTCAAATATTTTCATTAAAAAAGGAATAGAAGAAATAAAATATTAAAGGTAAAATATGAAATTCATGATATTTATTATGGTTAAGGGAACACAAATCCCCTATTCCACTCCACTAACACTCTACTCTATGAGTTTATGACTTTTTCTATGATAGTCCTATTTATGGGGGCTCCCTGCCAATTGAAAGAAATTATTAATTTTTATAAATATCAATGATATTGAACCATAATATACCTTCACAATACCTAACCGTGTCCTTACCAAACTCTGTAACAATGTGTATAGATGAAATTCAAAAAAATTAAATTTAAAGGAACACTGCAACACTCAGGTGCAAGCAGTAACTGACAGAAGACAAAGATATATCCAGATAAGATTATGATCTTCAAATAACATATCTATATATTATTCTATTGAGTTGATAAACTTATGATAACAACAAAAAACATTTTCATGAGAATTATTCCATGTACATGCCTTCATCCGATGCATTATCAGAGTTTTCATATGTACGTATGTATCTCTATGTTCCATGAAGCATCTAATATTATAATTTACATATCCTCTTTGATTTTGATCGTATGAATAATAGAAAATAACAAAATTCAATGGAATGATACATTAGAAATTTTATAAGATATGTTCCTAATGTCATGTGTCCTTTTTTAAATTTATAATATGCTTCTCCAATGATGATTTCAAAATTTTTCTTCTTCAAATATTTCCATTTTTAGATATAAAATGATTTTTACAAATAGATATTTCTTTATTTAGATAAATCATTTTTCTAGAATTCTTAAAAGCATGAAATTACATAACAAGAGATTATGATAATGTTAAAAAAGTAATCATGATAATATAAACAATAGACTATACTTTGTAAGACAAACATCTAATGGAACAGTTCTTGTATGATAAATTTATGGGAAGCTTTATAAGATGAAATACTTTATATCTAACACTATGTAGAATAATAAAAATATCATAGTTGATTTCTGTGGTTATTTAATCATGTAAGATAATCATTTAGGAATATAATTTTTTTAAGTATTCAACAATTCTTATAAATAACTTATAATTAATCTTTGTAACTAAAAAAAATTGTTGATATATTTCTTCATCTGTAGGATAAAACACTTTTCTGTAGACTAAACGATTAAAAGAAAATACTTATTTTACTCTTTTAGATAGTTATATTACATGTATGATAACCACATAGTGTAAGATAAAGTAGAAAACCAAAATATCAAAGAATATATGAATTTATATTGATATACAATAAATTAATTTAAAATAAAACACTCACTTCTCATAATATGAAAGAATCTAAAACACATAAAATAAACTTATTAGAACAAAAATGGAGATTTTTTGAATCATGAAAGCACATAGAAAACAAATATATTTTGTAACCATATAAGTATGTCCCACAATCTCCCCTTTTTATAGGATCCCAGAAATGCTGAATGATAAACAAAAACTAGATGAAAAGTGTTTAAAGAGATTTTAATTTTTTATTCTTATTTTTATTCTACCCTTTACTATGATATAAAAAATAAGTATGATAAGAAAAATATATTACAATTAATTTTACTCACGAATAAGTGTCAATTAAATGAAAAAGATAAAATAAATATAATTTAACATGAAATCATATTGAAAATAGTAGGATACATAAAATAAAAATAGTCGTAGTCAAATAATTAAAAAAAATAAAATGCATCAAAAAATCAGTGTATAAATAATTAATTAAAACAATGATGAGTAAAGAAACATATAATAATTTTAACAATAATGTAAAAACATTGATAATGTAGATAAAAAGATAATATTTTAGAAAAATAAAAAACTAATAGTATAAAAAGAAATTAAATGCATGTAATAATTTATATGTGAAATAAAATAAAATTTTTAAACAGCTGTTAAAATGTTTAAGAGGAACTATTCTCCCAAAAAAACCAATGAAGGAAATGAATTTGTTTTATTGTGATGGTTGGTATTTTAGTTTTGTAATATTAAAATATTGAGGTCATCTAACTGGTTAATAAAATATTGGCATAAGATCATCAACACTTATTACAAAAATATCATCCCTTGAATGTAATGAGCCTCCAAGTCCAGCTTTATCATCTCGGCCCATCCTTATAGAAGTTGACTGAATATTGAGAGTAATTTTATATTACCATATTAAATAAAAGTGGTCTATATATACAAATTATAAATTATAAGAGGATTCAGGTAGAGGTAAAGAATTTCTTCCTCAAATATGACGTTCTCACTTGAATAATAATCCGAAAGATAAAAAATTTCTTTGAATATTTTAGAGTTCTAGGAATGATGATATGAAATTATTGGTCGAAGAGAGCTTATTCCTCTAAGATGATATAAAAAATTTGTTCACATATTAATTTGCTTCACCATATCATTTTTTTATAAGTATAGTGATATTGTGAAACTATTCCTTACCCACTGAGTTTCATTTAAATTATTTTATAAATCCCCATCATTGGAATAGTTCGAAGTCGAAATCTTTAATTCATCAAATTGGTTATCTAAAAAACTATCTAAAATTGTTAAAAGAGATACATGGGACATTTCATTTCCATTTGAATAGATTTTATGTTCCCTAGGAACACCAAACTCATCTTCTTATACTTATTATTTTGTAGATTGTGATCACAATCTACACATTACCAACTGTTTTAAAATTTTAAATTTCTTTTCCAAAACTTTAAAAGTATTAGCAAATATTCAAGTCATTATTTGTAAACTAGGGATTATAAAATTTTAATCCTTTTTAACATTAACAATAACATCATGGATAACTAGAACTATATCATTTTTAAAATAACTGATTTCCTTTTAAGATTGATCGATATTCAAAATATATCATTCTAGAATTATAGATATTATTTTAATTTAAAAAACCACATCTCTATAAAGATCTTTTTACATTTCCTTAGAGATAATATCACATTGAAGGGAAGTTATAGTGTCAGTCATCATATCTATATAAATATATCATCCAACCAACTTTGAATCTATAGAAACCTGATCAATAAACTTTTGTACGGATTCTTATCCACCATAAAATTTTGAGAGCTTTCAAAATTAAATTATAACAATAACTTTGAATCACCAAAATCATTTTTTTGAGAAAACTTATTCTTGAAGAGTCCTTACTAATCTATATATTTAACTAACTAGTTCCTCATTTAATCCACCTCATTCATATCTTAATGTAGTTCCCTCAAGCTCTTTGATATCTGACATCCAATTCTGTAGTATGGGTTTCAGAACTAGTATGCTATAATAAAAGACAACAGAACATGACTTGGTTCACTGTGATTCTATGTTCTTCAACAAATTATTAATATTTATCAACTTAGTGTACTTATTCAGTATGAATGGGTTCTCCCGATTCTTATCTTGATCTTATATTTTCAAGAAACTATTATTTATCTTTAGATTCTTCTTCCTCTGCACGATCAGTATCAATTTTTATAGTAAAACATAGCAATTTTTTTATAATAGTTATACTAGTCTCGCCAAATAGAGATATTTCATTGTGTGGATATGCACCTGATGTAGTAGAAATTTATTTCTCTTAAGAAATTATAAATATAATTATAATGGATAAGGCATAATTTTCTTTTATATAAGAAATATGTAGTTCTTCTATATCATGATTTGGTTCATAAAATAATTGAAATAGTTCTGAATGCACTTTTGGGTTTACCTTGTCCCTTGATTGAATTTCTTAAAAAAAGTGAAATCTTCTCCACCTATTATATATTACATAGATGCCTACAATGAGTTATTCTATAGGAGAAAGAACATGAGAAGAAACCTCACCAGAAAAAACTATATGAGATGACTCCCCCAAAGTAGTTGCAGGGTCTATCACAACTTATTATTTTGAACTGATCAGAATCAAATTATTCAGAGTCAAATTATATAAGAATATACTTTTCATTAAAAAACTAGCACTCGAAGTTGTTAATCCTTGAACAAAAGTGATAGTAGTTTCATCTAGAAAAAAAATATTTAGTAAAACTATGGTTAACTATCTTCTGAAAGTGTAAAATTTACGGATTTGTTTTGTACATGGAAATGTTCTTCATAAGATACAATTTCTAATTCCCAGGGATCACTATAATAAACAAATAAAATAGTGTAACATATTTAAAAATAATCTTTTTATTCTCACCATTTTTTCATAAAATGGCCAACTAAATGAACTTCATATGAGAATTTCTCTCATGTTCTAGGTTTTTTACAATTTTCTTCTCCATGTTACACTTTCAAAAAAAGGAGGTTTAATATTTTCATAGGACTTACTGCATCAATAGTCATTATCGAAGTATCTCAATTGGAATATCCTTCACAAGGGAATTTTAATACTTCAAAAATTGTTAAATATTTCATTGAAAAATTATTATAGTCTATTGTTCCTATAACTAGATCCTCATTTCCACCAAATGAAATATATCAATTTTATATAACTCTCATACATTATTTTTAAAGAAAAATTATTTTATGTTATCTTTATGTAAAATTCCAATCCATGATGGTTTATAAATTTTTTAATAAATATATCTATACCATATAGTTAGATGAAATTGATAGATATTTTACTTGATACTTTTAATTTCCTCCTTGAGAACGTGGATTTTCTAGAAGTAGCTCTATCTATTCTCTTAGATTTCACATTTTTCAAAAGGGGTTTGAAGTATTAAAAGATCCAGGAAAAAATTCTTGGATTGCATGGAGATGAATATTCAAAGGATTTCGAGGGTTTATCATACATAATTGTCAACTTTATTTTGCTATGCATGAAATAAAGGGACACCCAGAGTGATGTTCAAAATAATCATGAGTGAATAATCTATGTTTCCAAATGAGATTTGACTGATACTCAAAGTGGAAGTGCTAAATCTGATATAAAATAATGAAAATAAAAATATTTACTAAATATAAATTATCATTATAAAATAAGTGATGTAGAAATGAAATGGATTAAAAATGAATAATACTAATTTGAATTAGATAAAATCAAATTAGTTTTTAGGTAACGGTTTAGTAAAAATATTTTCTAATTTATTTTTCATATTAATAAATACTAAATAGATATCTCTTTTTTGTGCCTTATCTATTAATAAAATATGCCTCTTCATTCTAGAAGGTTTTATTGAATTTTTTGAAATGTTGATAGCATGTGTGTTATCTAATTTGGATAGAACATGATTGGAATTGAATCCAAAATTATTTAGGGTGTGTTTCATCCACATCAGTTGTACACAATAACATTCAACTGAAATATATTTAGGTTTATCAATAGATAGTGCTACATAGTGTTGTTTCTTAAAAAACAATATACTAAAGATTTACTAAGAATGTTCTAGGTTCTTGAGGTTCTCTTCCTATCTGTTCCACACCCAATAAAATTAGGATATGAATATGTATTTAAATTAAAATATCTCATTTTTGGAAAAAATAGTGAAAGGGGAATTGTTTCTTTCAAATAATCCAAAATCACTTCAGAAACATTTTAAAGATATTATTTTGTACTAGATTGAAATTTTTCCTTAATACAATGAAAACATAATGTATGGAATACTTATAGTAAGATAAAGAAAACTTCTAATGATTACCCTAAATAAGTAATTATCAACTATTTATTTAGCTTCATCCGGATAATGTTTAAAATTTGGTCTCATAAGAGCTGAATATGTCATACTATTTTCAAGTAAGAATCTTTTAAAACTAGGGTTGATATATTTTCATTAGTTTAAATAATTTCCAAGAACAATTCAATAAAATTGAAATCCTGGGAAATAGATTAACTCACCCATCATACTCATGTAATATTTTTTTTCATATCCTTTGGAAAATAATGACATAATTTCTGGTTTTTTTATCTAAATATAACATCATAAACTTATATTTTCAAAAAACATTACCTTTTGATGAAGTTATCTTATAATGATTTGGGTCTAAAAACCCCACATTAAAACCATTTGAGATAAGAAAATAAGTTAATATTTAATACAATCATTTAGGTGTTTTTTTAAGTCCATAAGGATATTTTCTATGTTTGAAAATAGAATTATAAAAATGAGGTTCTTTAAAAATGAGGATGTTGTTCAATATAAACATCACCCATTTAAAATATTTTTAGAAATGTAGATTTAACATCCATATGATATAATCAAAAATTTAAATCAAAGAAATATTCTGGAAAAGTTATAATTTATTTTAACCTAGATACCAAGGAAAAGTTATCTTCCTAATATATTCCTTCTTCTTGAATATAACCTTTTTCATAAAATATATGTTTATTTATAATGATCACACCATGATCATCCTATTTTTTCCTAAATACCCATTTAGTTCTAATAATATTATTATCAGAGTGTATATCAGGTATTTCTGATACATTGTACCAATTGAGCTAGTTTAATTCTTCTTCCACTATTAAAATCCACCTCTTATCAGCAAACGATTCTTATATAGTTCCAGGTTTTTATTGGGATAAACAAGGAGAGAATTATTCATGGTTTCCTACATTTTTTTAGTCCTAATTTATTTATCTAAACCACAAATTACTTTCTATAGAGGATGGTACTTAAGGGTTCTAGGTTGTCTTTGTGATACAATTTAAAGTTCACTAGTATCAACCCCTAGAAAATTTTGTTCACAAAACATAAATTGAAAATATTCTCCCTTTTTATTGTTAAAAATTGGTTCCGGTCTCACAAACTTGATAGAATTAATCAACTCATCATCTTGGATCATTTTGTGATCTAAATTATCTCTTTTTTCAAAATTCACTCGAGTTGACTCATCTTCAATCCTTGACCTTTTATTAAAAATTTTATAAGCATTAGAACTAAAATATTTAACTAGGAATATACCTTCATCAACTTGACCTTTTATTAAAAATTCTCTAAGCATTAGATCTAGAAGAATTACATAGGAAGATACCTTCATCAACTTTTATACCAAATTTACCAAGATTTTTTTGGGGTTTAGAATATAAACCTTACATCCAAATACTTTTAAGTATACTACTTTATAATTTTTATTAGTCCATAACTCATAATGTTTTTTCTTTAAGAAATGACTTATTAGAACTCTATTAATGACATAACATACCACGATGTCAACTTCTTCCTAAAAGTAAGTAACCATGTTATATTCACATAAAATTGTTCAAGAAATTTATTGTAGTGTCCTATTCAACCTTTCAACAACACAATTACCTTGAGGTGTCCTGGTGGTAGAAAATATCAATTTAATTCCACATACGTAAAAAATGAATTAAATTCGTTATGCTAAATTTCTTCCCAAGGATCAGTTTTAAATGAATTTTTTTGACATTATATTCATTTTTCACATGGTTATAAAAATTTAAAAAGATCAAATTGGATTGACTCTAAAATTTCATGAAATTAACCCAGGTAAATCTTGAAAAATAATTAAAAATTTCATAAATAATGGTTTTTCATGAAAGACATGTTATTCAAGTACGTCGAAACACACACACACACACACACACATCTGTGTGTGTGTATAAGCTCTAGAGGTATATAGCTATAAAATTAGTTAATTTGTTTAAAAGATTACATGTATTTTATATTTTAATTGACACATAAGAAATAGTTTTTTTATCCAATTAAGGGTTAAGAAAACAAGAAATCAAAATTCTATTGGAAAATTTTTCCAATGAATAAACATTGAAATTTCCATGTGTTCTATGAAAAATTAATGATTCATTTACTACAATATTCAAAAAAATTACATTTTTTTGTAACAAATAATTATGATATAATGTATAGATATTATCTGTTCTCAGTGATATAAACTTGAGATATTTTTCTTTAAAAACTTCGAAAGCATAGTTAGAAAAATCAATTAAATAACCATCATCAATATATTGAGAAATACTTAATAGTTTGTTCTTCAAGAATTTTACATAAAGTACTTTATTGATGAGGATAGATTATGGATTCAAAATAGATCCAATGAAAACTAAATTTCCTTTTTCTTTGATCACTAAATGTTACATAGCTTACAAAAATATTGTAATGTGAGTGAAGGTTAGAGAAATCTACTCTCATGTATATTTAATAACCAATGTCTGTAAACCATTTTTCATTGCTGTTCAAGTGTCATGTTTCATATAATGAAAAAAATAATTTGATTATTAGATCCCAAATACTCTTAGGTCCAAAAATGTTTTCTAAAAAAGTCTTGGGATCACATATCTATTTGTACTGTTCAAAATATCTTGTAGTAAACTCTAATTTTTTTTGTAAGAACAAAATTTTTAAATCCAAAAAAGAGGATTTTTTATATTACCGATATTAACATATTTTATTTATTCCCCATAGAGAAAACAAGTAGCAATGGATAAATTTTTTTTAGAATCGTGAAAATGATAGTTTTTATAAAATTAATTCGTTTCACCTAAATATCTTATTCTAATTTATTTCTTTTTATGCTAGTTTTGACCAATAATTTTTTAGGTAATCCGAACCCTCAGTAAAAACACATGTATAATATTTGATGGTTTGAACTTATTTCTTAATGTTCCCAAATATGGTAGTCTGCTCAAAACATGATGTAGTAGAGTCTTATAACTATTTTTTAGGTCCAAAATTTTCTTATTTAATTCCTCATATTTGTTAAAATATTTTGTATATAATTTTCTAAGAGGTTTAGTTTTATTTTTCATTATTTTTTATTTAGTTTCTAAGTTGGTAAAGTACTCATTTAATTCTTTATTTGATAAATTTTCATTTTCATCCTAAAATTGATGGATATAATAATAATAAGAGTGTGAATATTGTTAATTCTCTATGAAACACATGATTAAATATTGATTTTATATATCATCTTATGATTCTAAAGATGAATATTAATTAGACCCTTTATAGGAACTGCATGTAGCTTTCATAGCCTCATTGTATTTATCATCATATCTTTCCTTCTTGATAAAATTTTTATTAGAATTTTTATTTTTAAGAATTTCTGGAAAGGTTGGATTGATGTGTCCAAGAATTTTACACTCTTTGAACATCAATTAGTTAGAATTTCATCCTTGCTACTTTTCCAAAAGAATTTAGAAACCTCTAATATTATTATAAAACCTTCTAAAATTTTAAGTAAGTTGTTCAAGTTCATTATCTAGTATAGAGTTTCTTGAGGATTCTTCTTATTTAGATAATTCAAAGATAATTATGATATTGTTAGTTTTGTCATATTTGGAAGTAGAAACCTTCAAAGTAAAATTTTATTTCTTAACCATTTTAAATTCTCCGTATTTAGATTCCACTTCTAATTTAAACATCATAAGAGTTACAATGAGATTTTTTATTCTAAAATTCTTGTCCGCTGTGGATTTTTTGATAGAGAATGATATTCCACTCTACATAGGATGTAAAATTTTTAACACTTTCAATGATTTCTCGGGATTAATAATTGGTGATCTCCGAGTAGAAACACAATTAAAAATCTCAACGAGTCTTCCAATCAAATTATTAAGGATTCCATCTTCATCCATTATAATGGTGTCAAACATATGTTTGGAAATATCATATCCTGGAGCCTTCACATTTTGTATACCCTCGCATTTGACCACTATAATGTTCCAAATTTCATGGGCAATTTAACATTGATAAACTCAGTTAAACTCATCAAGTCCTAGTTTACATATTATATCATTAATTTAATTATATTTCAGAATATATAATTCTTCAGTATCAACATCTCAAATTTTTGGTTGTCTTTTTGGAATTTCATAAGGCTTCACTACATTAAGAATTCCTCAAAAATAAGGTTCTTCAAAGAGATGGTCATATGTGATGTCCAACAACCATAATTTTTACAATTAATATAAAGACATCAAACCATCGACCTAACTTACCTGTTATATACCATATAATCTATTTGAAAGAAGATAAATGTATTTAAAACATTGACTCATGTGAACTAAAAAGTAATGATAACTGATATTAATTGTTGTCCCAGAGAATGGCTAACTAAAAACTCAAGTTGGGGGTGAATTGAGTTCTTTAAAATTTATTCAATTTAAAATAACCCACTTCAAGGTATGTAGTATCCAATATTTTCCTTAACAAAATAAGGTATAAAAAATATAAAATAATAGGGGAAATTGATCAAACATTGGAGATTTGTAATCGTTTAGGAAATAAAAAAAATCCTTTTGTACACTCCTTGAACACTCTACTCAATTATTTTTGTTCTCTTTACTATGAAAACATATTTTTAAGGGATATTAGATAATTGAAACTAGTTGTCACTTGTTACCACGATCCAAAATATTTGAACTGAGATATACTGTTAAAATAACTAACCATGAACTTTTCAAACTTAGTTACAACAAGTGAAGATGAAGTAGAAATAAATGAAATTTGAATGAATTTTACTATGTAGTGTTTTAAGAATAAACAAAAACAAATAAATACACACACTGAGAATATGATGATATTAAAATCATATCTATGAAGGTTATTTGATTGACATATAAGCTTATAATATCATAAAACAAGTTTTATTTGATATTTCTTCTATGTAAATTCATTTATCATTTATTTTATCTAATTGTTTGAATGTACATGTTTATCCCTATATTCCATGCCGTAAAAACATTCTTATTTATATCCACTCTTTGGTTATAAACATAAATATACTAGATAATCAAAATGGTCAAATGAATAATTCTTTGAAAATTTGATAACATGTGTTCTTAATGGCATGTGTACATATTTTCCAAATATAGAATAATATTATGAAGTGTCAATGTCGAAAATATTCTTCTATAAATATTTCCATTCCTGAAGGAACTAATTTTTTTTCAAATGAGTATTTCTTTGTTAATACAACTCCTTTTCTAAAATGATTAAAAGAATTAAATGAATTATCAATAGATTGTACTAATATAAAAAGGTAATCATGATAATCCACACAATATATTATACTTTATAGGATAAAAATATTGTAGCACTTTTCGCAAAGGATATATTGATGAACAACTTCATAGGATGAAACAATTCATATCTTGAAAAATATAGAGTAACATGATTTCACAACTTCATAAGATAAATTCATTCTGAGCAAACTCATTGGTTGATCATATGATAATTCTTCCTTATAATTTTTCTATTATCTTATGATAATTTCTTTCCACAAAATATTCTGATTCTCATAAGATAATAAATTTATGAATATATTTTTTAGAAGATAAATGACTTATGATAACTCTCTTTGACATTGAATTTCCTAACTTAGAACAATTGGAAGATAAATTTATTCATCTGTAAAATAAAATACTTTACCGTATATTGAAATACTCAAGGAAAATAAAAATTTTACTCTATAATATAATTATGTCACACATAAGATAATCACTCATTATAAGATAAATACTAAATATTAAATTTACTATAATAAAAAACTTTATATACATATAAAATAAATTCCTTTAAAAAATAACTCACATCATATAAAAAGATATAAAACTAAACACTTAAACAAAAATTATTTGAATGAAAATTGTGTTTCTATGTACATCAAAACACATACAAAATGATATATTTTGGAATAATATAAGTATGTCCAAAAATTACACATCTATCTATTTAAAATGATTACATCAACTATGCATACATATAAACGCCCACCTCGAGAAAGTGATGTGATTAATTTTACATTTATACATTTATTGCATTTTTTGAAAATTTTATTTAAATATAATAATTATAATTGATTCATGATTTATATTATGGATATAATGAAACCCTAGATACTTTAACAATGGTTAACCTTCCAAAGTTGTTTTGGGATTATGAACTGAATGTCCTCAAAAAATCATTACATGAACTTAATAGATTTAGTAACTGTAGAAGAAATTTTAATAAATGAAATTAAAGGGATTTTGATAAGGGAATAAACCGGAATTTTTTCTGTTAAAAAATAAAAATCTAATATATGTTTATTGTGAAGGAATTAGATAGCATATGAGGTGAATCTAACTTGAGTCAAAGTAATTTTATTTGAAACATTATTTAAAAGGTTTTAATATCCTTTTAATCTATCTCAATGTTCTTAAAAATGATTCAATAATGATATTATATATATTTCAATAGATATTTAATTTCATTTTATACTATCTTTAACTTTTTACGAAGGTTTAAAAAATGTAATCTTTTTAACATTCTCTGTACAAGTCACTTTTTACTCTTTTTACTAATTTTAAAATGAATATTTCTTAACATATACAACTTGATCATATTTTCCAACTAATGTAACCATTATTATTGAAGAAAATTATTCTAAATAGTTTCATAATTCTTTAAATAATATTCTATTAACCATTTTTCATGGATTTTTTTTTCATTTTAAGAGTTTTCAAAAAAAAAAAATTATTTTATACTTATACTTTACATGAATCCTAAATTTGAATCTACATATGTGTTTAATAGAATATTTTATGATATTTTATGATGTACATTCAATATTCTATGGGTTTTAAAAATGTTTTAGCCTATGTATTTTTGTGATGGGATCGCCTGATATTGATCTCTAATACACCGAGTAGTGATATTTTCTCCAAATAAATACATTGGAATTAACTGAGCATATTATTTCTTTTTAAGGGTTCTTATAGGGGTTAAATGAAGATGATGTCCCAGAAAACATACATGAATTTGTTTTAGAACAATATGATACCATACCCAATGGGTATGTCTCTTATATAATATGGAACCTATATCACTTTTTATTTTCTTTCAAAAGAATTTATATAGAAATATTTTGATTTCATTAGGAAATAAAACAAGAATTTTTTTTATGAAATTTTTTGATACCTTTAATGGTGGAAGGTATGTTTTTCAGGAAATGTTTTTTCAGGGTTTCAGATGTTTTTTAATAAACCTTCATGACTATGATTTTACCCTCATTCTTTTTTGAAAAATGTTTTATGAATAAATTTTGGAATGAAATCTGATTTCATGACTAATTAAATGAATATTTTATATCAATGTTTTAGCCTATGTATTTTTTTGATGGGTTCTCGTGATATTGATCTCCAATACACTGAGTAATTATTTTTTCTCCAAATAATTACGTAGGAATTAAATGAGCACATTATTTCTTTTTGGGGGTTCTTATAAGGGTTCTATGAGGATAATGTCCAATGGAACATACATGAATTTGTTTTAGCACAAGATGATACCATACCCAATGGGTGGGTCTCTTATATAATATGGCACCTACATTTCTTTTGATTTTCATTCAAAATATTATATATAGAAATATTGTTTTTTTATAAGGTAAGAAAACAAGAATTTGTATTAAGATTTTTTTGATACTTTTAATTATGGAAGGTATGTTTTTTAGGGAAAGTATTTTAAGAGTTATCATGTTTTCTAATAAACCCTCATTAATTTGATTTTAACTTGATTGTTTTTTACAAAATGTTTGATGATTAAATTTTGGAAATAATGATGATTTCATGAGTAATTAAATGAATATTTTAGATCAATGATTGTTGTAAAAATGGGTAAATTTTCTAATAAATTTCATAATTTTCAAATTGAATAATATGTTAATTTTATTTTTTATCCCTTACTCATATTTTTTTCTCATCGCATTTTTTCAATTTCGTTTGACATAATTGAAGGAAGATTAGGAACTATATCAAAGTCTATATTTCCATTATAGGAATTCATCTTAAAATAAGTGAACATGATTGGAATAAAACATGATTTCAAATTTAAGAATCATGTTTTTGGGGGAATTTTTGTAAATTTAGTTTAATTATCCAATTTATTTGGAAAAGTTTGATGTGTATGAGTTTTTCAATGTGTTATAAAACACTAAATGTAAAAGATCATAAGAATATAAGAAAATTAAATCATTGTAATTAAACGCATAATAAGGTGTTGTCAATAAAATATGTCATTATAATATATATAAAATGGATGTAATATCAAATCAAGGATGTACACAAGCTAGCAGTTTGTTCTATAACCTTATTGCTCTTCGAACATGGGTTTGAGCCTCGCAGCCTCACCTGTTGTTATGGGATGTTTCTAAAACTGTGGGATTCCCTTTTGTCAAAAATAATTTCATTTTTTTAAAATTTGTGAGCTCTTATTAATAAAATATTATAGACACAAATACACAAAAAAAAAAGATAAAATAAAAAACCATGTAAAAGATGAATTTTTCTAGAATTCACTTAGTTTTAAGTCGTTACCCCGACTAAGACCTCCTACCATACCCAATAATTGATTTTAACAAGTTAAAAATTTGTTTTTTCCCAACTTCCATTATCTTGGGATTGATTATATATTGGGTTTAGAGACATTCTTTTGTTGCAGTTTCATGAATAATCCTATGGGTCTCGATGAGTGGGATAATTCCAATAATATCAGAAATATTTCACCCATTACATTATCATTCCTTTTAAATAAATCTAGAACCATTATATATTTTATAAAATTTACAAAACAGAAAATGCAACTGATAGAGGTTTGTTTGTCCCTTAATAATTCATAATTTAGTTAGGTGGGTACGACCTTGAATTTGAGATCATTTTGGTTATAAATTGTTGATACAGATTGGGAATTTTAATCAAAATCATATTTTTTCTAGAATTCCATACAAATTATTTTCGCTGGAAAATATGTTTCATCCATAAAATTGAATTGATTAATGTTTTGAATGGTTATTGACTCTAATTTTATGATTTATATGAAGTTTTTTTTGAATTATTATCCTAAAAGATCATAATATGAGTTATATAAAGGAGATTTTATCCAAGGGGAAAAATTTTTCTCATGAGAATAGAGGAAATCAATCTCTTTTTAAATTAACCATCAATAAAAAAAATTGTTTAGGTTTATCAGGTTAACATTGAACACTACTTATCATGTTCCCTTAATGATCATCCTCAATAGCCTTGATTTGAGAGTTTTCATTGTAAATGTTTATATCATGGCTCATCTTATCAAATGGATATATATTTTTTCTATTCTTGACTCATATGATTGAGATGATTATTTTCCTATAGTTAAGACAAAGGGTAATAAGTGTTTTTTCCTAGAATCCAAGTTTGGATGATTATAAAGGACAATGAAGTTTATAGGTTAGATGAGGTTTTAAAAGTTTAGTATAACATCATTTGAGTTTCCCTTAGGAACCTAGGCAATATGACTATTCAGTTAGAGAGTAATAAAAGTGGGTCCAATATATTTAGGCCTTAACTATCAACATATGGTATATATAATGAGGATAAAATAGATCGTATATCAAATAAGGACCTATAATATTTTCTCTATCCATATTCCATATTGATGTATAAAAAACTAGGTATTTTATTTTAGAAGGCATAGTTCCCTGGATTGTGGGGCTCACAATATTAGTGAAAAATACTTTGTCTTTGTGTGAATATTTTCTTTTGAAGGCACAAATGTTTTTTAGGTAATTGTAGAATTACTATATAGTTTTTATTTAATCAATAAGGGAAATTTTTATCTTAACAAGAAATAATATTTACTTCAATGTTTTGTTCTTATAATTTTGATATTTTCCTCTAATTATTTGAGGTAACGGGGAATATTACTATATTTGTTAGGGTGGAGGTGGTTCCTCCTAATCATCTTCAGAATTAAAAAATATTAAGGGTTGTTATTTAGTATTATTAAGAGTCTTTTAAGCATTAAATGATTTAGGAATAGTTAATCTAGTTTTCCTAATGGATTTACCACTTTTCAATACTATCAATTATTTGATATATTTAAGAGATAACCATGTGAAACTATGTTCTCCCCTTAATGTTGAGGAAGATAAAATATGAGTGGGAAAGGATTTATTAAATGGGTTAAGGGTTTAAAATTCATGATTTTGTGATGAATCTTCAGAATCCATTATCTAAATTTTCTTTAATAGTTTCTTATTTAATGTTAGAGGGACAATTTAGGAAGGGGTTAGAGCCAGTTGGTTTATCTCAGAAGGATATTTTTAATATTATACGTGTTGTTGTATAGGTTACTATAATTGGGTTTAGGGATGTTGAAATTAAACTATTTAGAGTTGAAAATGGATATGGGATGGAAAATGATTTTGATAATATAGAGAATTGAACTTCATAATTGTCACATCTAGAATTACTTCCATTATGGAAGAAATAATTTATAATTTTTCATATTATGGTCATGTATCTCCCAAATTGATTAAACATGGTGAACAAATTGAATTTCATAGACTTTCCTAAGAATGATATCCTCGTACTTCCTAATGAGGGATGAGTTTATCCTTAAGGATTTATTCCTCACTATGAGTGTTTATCCCACCAAATTTTTGTGGCTTTAGTTAAAAGATTTTGGTTCCTCAGTTTGTTTTTGTTCATTAAGAATTCCAATTACTTGTATGCTTTATATGTGGATTTATTTTTTAATATTCCATTCTATGTCATTTAATTAAATTGTTTTTCATTATACCTAACCATTTATAAAATACTTTTACTTTTTATGAGATTGAAAAACCATTGTAAGGTACCATGTTTGGGGTATATTTAAACATTTCCCAAGTTTTATTAAATTACTCATCTTCCATTTAAATAATGTCTGGAATTATTTTTTAAGTGAAATTTTTATGGGGAATGTATTTTTTATATAACTCTATTTGTAATTGGTATCATTAATGGATGGGGTTTGGTATCAAATTATGTAACTAATTATTTAGTTGATCATTTAGGGACAAAGAAATATCCTACTCTTAGTTGACAAAATTTCTTGTGGTGGGTGGGATATGGTATCAAAAAAGTCAATGAGCCCTTTGAAATAATGGAAAGAAATATCTGAATCCATCCCATGAATAGAGGTAATATGTTCAATGATATGGGGTTTAAATACATAGTGGGACTATCAATGGTTATCAGGTCTAACTAAAGAGGGTTACGTGGTCCATGATGGTGGGGGGGGGGGGGGTAATAATTTCTAGTTTGATCTACCTCATTTCCAAAGTAAGGTGTTTCCTCATTAGGATTTCCATTTTCATTTATTCTAGTGTTTATGAGTGTGTTTAATAGGATACCATCTATTATATTATACCTATGTTTATAATAATAAGTTATATAAATATTAGGATCCCTATAAAGACAATCCCTAGGTTTACTTGACTCCCTACCCCTAAAATTATCCACCCTAACTTGTCGGTTTGAATGGTGACAAATATAGTATATATAAATAAGACAAGAAAGGAGAAAAGATAAGAGAAAAAGATGTGGGAATATAAAAAATGGTTTGATAATATAATAAGAGTTTTTAATATCTCCTACAAGAATCTATAACAATTATGTTGAAATTTATTTCTATGAAATCTACCCTATGGGTTAAAGAGATCTCTTATAATATAACTAGGATTGTTGAATCCTTAGAGACCTAAGAAGTATCCTCTAGTATCATGAATGATATAAAGATTAGTTTTGATATAAAGTTTCTATTTTTTGTTTTTATTGGAATTTCAATTATACATTATGATCTTGTAAAAATTCTATTATGAATCCTGAGTTGATCATAGGTTAATTATAAGGGTAGATTAGATAAATTTATTTTTAAAGGACATCAATTTGTTTATTTAGATAAATATTAATTAAATGACACTAGTTAGTTACTTATATAATCCCAATGGTAATTACTTAATCATATAGAGGTTCACTTTTAAAAACACTCCATGTTAGATTATTTTTATAGTACACAGAACATGTAAGCTTAAACTTTAGTGTGGATAATTAAGTAAGTATCCATCAAATGGACTTACCAATTAAAATAAGTGATTCTATGTTAATATAATAATAAATAACATCAAATTAACCCCATTTAAAAATATTTGTCCAAATAATATGAGTGTTACCTTGCCATTATTTCAAGGATCGGGATGGAAGACAATAGTTAACCCCTAGAGAAATAATTAAAGAATATAAAAAAAAGAAAATAATGAACAATCCACCATCATGTGAATAATTTTACGAATTTTAGGGATAATAGATCCAATATTTGAGAAAATGGTATATATATGTGAATTATAAGAAAAAATTTAGGAAAATAATAATGTTTACTAAGAAACTAGTGTTAATTGGAACAGTAAACAATTAAAGCAACAAGATCACAAAGACAAACTAGAAGCATAACATTATAATAAAAACACTTTGAATTCATCCTAATTTTTTCACCAAAACATCCTTAAATAATATTTTTTTTAGAATTGGTGTGAAACTAAATTTTCCATGGCTTCGAACATGATTATGGATGGTATTGTTGGGTGGAAATGTTGTGGAAGGTGGACTTTTCTACCCTTGATCTAGAATTGGTTCATGCAAGATCCCACCACTCAACGGTCCAAAAAAATATTCAATATGGAAAATTTTGGTTGGGCCATAGAAGGATAACATTGGAACTATATTTCTTCAAAAATATATTAATTTTTTATCCAAATTTTATTCATCATGTTAGAGTTATGATTAAAATGGAGAGATGTAATTTTGAGCCACATAATAGTGTCTATAATTTTATATTTGACTTGGGCCACCATGAACACATTGGAATCCTTAAAATTAGCACTATAAAGTTTTTAATGAAATGTTCCTCATGATATCATCCATTTGTAATCAATATTTTAGAATTAATATACTTATATCATCAATGTTCCATGAATTTTAATGGACTAGTGTCATATTCTATTCACCCAAAAAATTATGGATTCAAGGCCCAAACTGGTGGTTACCCCAAATTTTTCCCCCTTTCTCCATTAATAAAAAATAATACCAATCATATAGTTAACATGATTATATAATTTAAAATAAATATAATTATCAATGGTTGTTTTACAAGTTGTTGAAAAATGTGCCAAGTATTAGCCATTTTGATAAATAATTATAAACATGAAAAAGAGTTGATGGTTAAAAAGTAATATGATCTCATATTATTTTTTATGAACAGTTAAAAACATGAATTTTAAATGTTAAAAAATGAATATTATCTTATTTTTTTGGATGATCAAAACCTCTTGGTTATCTTTATAAAAAGTGTGATTGATGTTGTTGAACCGAAGAGGTACTAAGATGGTTGTTATGATAAGTGTGGATGAAGATTTAGTGAATAGTATATTATTGAGTACATTGGTTTTGGTTTTCAATAAATAAATCATATTCAATGTTATATTAGGTGATACCTTGTAAGATATTATTCATTAATAAATATCATTATTGGTTTATCATGATTTAGGATTTTCATAAAGTGATGATGGCCACTATCATGAACCAAGCCGAGATTCCATCCAACCCAACTCCCATCCCAGACCGAGACATGTCTGGAAGGGAACCCCTAATCCCCATGGGATGGAAACTAGTGTCTGGAATCAATGTAATCTTAATGGGTATGAATTTTCACCAAAAAACCACGATCAAATAAATATACTAAGCACCCAACATAACCAACAATAACTGAATATCGATATATACAAAACTGATCCAGATGCGGCTTTTAAAAAACAAATTGATAGAGAAACTCATATCGATCCATGTGGACATGATCTCCAGCTGACCTCTTCATTAGCACAAACCACAAGACCAACCTACTCCAAAGGTACAACCTAACTAGAAACCTGAACCTACAACGTAGTTCGGGTCTACCAATGTTTAGTGGCACATGTAGAGTGTCAGTTAAAAATCAAAATAGGTAATCAGCATAGTGTCCAGGCATTTACATTCCCAGAATAGACCACAGGATTTGGTTTAAAGTAATTTTAAAAAAATATCATTTTAATTCATTTCTAGGATGTAAACATAGCTTTCCAAAAATTTCCATTTTTAAAAAACACACGTAGCGTCCCCTTTCAAAACGACTCCACATTCCACAACCCATATTAAAATCAAAACCAAAATACAAATTGAAACTGGATAACCGAAAATGATCTGTAAAAAAAGTAAATGAAATGAAACAAGCATAAAATATTATAAAATACAATATCCACAATGCAATAAAATTAAACAAAACATATATTTGTTAATTTGGATAATTTAGTAAATATATATATAGGAAATCAATGGACATACTCAGTTAAGAATCCCATACCGGCATATGGTGATACTCCATCGACAATAGCCAACTAACTACTCTAAACTAGACAATATAGTGGAACCCCGCACCTAGACCCATCATGTTCAGGAGGTACCAACCCATCTAATTGGGGTTCAAAATCATCCATCACTCGACCCTCTAAATTATTCCTAGGAAACCCAAGATAATAATAATACTCAACAGAACATGGTATTGTAACCATAACCCACGAAATTCTTATGCATGATCCATTAGAGGGGATCCCATACCAAGGTCCAATGGTCTCCATATCATAATCCAAATACCAATAATGTTCTTAGGAATGATCCACTAGAGGGGAACACATCCCAAGGTCTAGTGGTTTCCAACATAAGCCAAGAATCACAAAAACACATATGAAAAACCATTTCTTTAACAAGTAATTAAATTAAATAATAATGTATTACCTGGAAACCACCATTTTACATAATCAAAACCACTTTCCATATCCTTTTAAAATACCAACTAGGACTTCTTGGTACCCATGTTTTCAATCCTCTTTCCAAAATATACTAACATTCCCTCCATTCCCATAAATCACATGAGTTCCAAAACAACCAAAATATATCACAGGGTTTCAATTGGGCATTCACATAATTTCATCTCAAACCAAATTTTCAAAAACAAAACAAAACACTCATCTGGAATTTAATAATTTAAAACCGTACACATTTAGATAGACACTTCAAAACCATTTCTAAAGTTAATATAAAACACCACTTTCACATTAACAATGCCAAATGAGCCTTCACATTTAATATCCAAAACTATTTCCAAGACAAGTGAATAAACACAAAACAACATGGGATGTTTCAGACATGCCTTTTTATCCTTTGAGAGACCAAACCAAATCACAAAACCACAAATGAGCCTTTATTAAAATTATTCACTGTAACGTACCTCAAAATTAAAAATGGGTAAATTTTTAGAAATAAATTTTAAGCCACCTTTAAAGTCATATGAAGCAATAATGTGCCCTTTAGAAATCAAGACACCATTCTGGAAAGAAAAAGTGGGATAAGATGTAGAGCATTTGGAAAACCGTGGTTCAAGGACGAACCAATTTTCATCCAAGATCCAAATGGGCAATAAGATACCATTAATAAAAAACATTAGGAAATCCAATCATTACTATGAGAAAATAATCATTATAAATTCAATCACACAAAAAATATATTTTAAAACATGCTTCACATCATTTTTAAAATTTACAAACACATTTCAAACATTTCACATAATGTATAAAATACATATAAAAGCCAAATTGAGGAAGAAAAATTGAATATAAATCAATTACATTTAGAAAAACATATTCCAACACATGAGTACTTGAAATAATTTTGAAAAAACCATTTTGATTAAACATCACATGATTTTAAACCAACACAACAAGCCATACATAATCATCACATCATAAGCATCACCCAATCCCACATACACTGCCCACCTCAAAACCCAACCACACTTTTAAAACATACCTATGTGATAAAAACACTCAAAGAACCAAATTTCACCTCAAAAGATAAATTATCTTTTTATCAAACACCATACATGCTTTTAAATATAGTTATAATTAACTAGTCCCTTGAAAATCGATTTGACACCAATTTTCGATCATCAAAAAACCTAATAAATTCATACTAACACATCAAAAGAAATGTAATAACATTTAAAAGTCATTTAGTAAATCACAATAATCAAATGGAATGTACAAGAAAGTGAAGGGATAGAAAAAACTACATCAACGACATGAGAACACAACGAAACATTGGGTGGAGGAAGAACAAAGCCAAAGAGTAAATCTTCACACCCTAACATAAAATAAATTGAACCAAACATCAACCCTAACCTATATGGCTGATCCAATAAAGGTTACACCAAATAAAACCAAGGAACCAAGATAGTGAAGTCAAAAGTGGAGGAAATCAAATAGAAACTATGAATAACTCACATTATAACCTTCAAAATGCATCCATGGGAAAATGTGTTCCAAAAGAGGGAATCTTTAGAGCTCCCATGGTGTGACTATGTCAAGGAAGGGAGGAGAAACCCCAAATAGAATTAAAATATTGGATGACAAAAGTGGTAATTTCTAAATTTTAGTTTCTAGGGAAAATTATTTGTCTTTCCAAATGGGCATCAAATGTGTGCACCTCAATGTCCAAGAGGGACATACTACACTATTAACTCTCACGGTTTTCCAAACCATGCATCAACCGTGTGGTCCCCACTATCCAAAATCCACATTTTCCATATGGTTTCTTGGGTGATGGTGCATGGTTCCCCAAACCATGATCCAACAGTGCACCACCTACTACTAAGCCCAAAATCTCTATTTTTCCACCAACGACTCACCCCAAAACATCTCAAACTGAATTATTCATTCTAGGAACTCAACCCCAACTTCAACTGAAGGATCAAAATCATAGAAATTAATAAAATAAAAGAATTTACAAGGTCAGGGTGCGATAATTATCCCCACCACAAACATGTTATTCCCCTATAAAGTCACCTAGTCAAAGGATGAAGAAAAATAAATGCCAAAACCGAAGAATGCAGAATAGAACCACAAACCTGTAGGTGACATTTCACATCAAAAGTCACACATGATGATTTTTAGAGGGATACATCGCATGAATTATAGTGAGAGAACATGAGATTATTCTCCCCACAATAAGAAAATTACTAACATGATCAACATTAAAACTCCCAACAAGACCACCTCAAGAACACTAGCATGGGATATCCCAATTTGATTTTACCAAAATATCTTTACACAAGCCAAAAAACATCACCACTTGGATTAGAAATTCCCAAATTTAACCAAACAACCAATACAACGGTAATCCCATTGAAAGTACCTGAACCAAGAAGGGATCTAGAATAGATTCTATATTCATTGATTAACAAAAGCCTAATCATATCAAAACAAACAAAAAATAAAACTAAAACATTTCATGAATGGATAACCATTTAAAGATCCACATCCAACGTATTAAATAAGGATACAAAAAATATGACCGCCATGTATCTTACAAAGAACAAACAATAATATAGAAACCACAATAATAAACTTAAAATATTTCCACTCTAACACTAGAGATAAGAACCGAGGAAAAGTTCCTCAAACCCCCTGAAATCCATGAATATGAGGAACCTTAAATCCATAGCCTATGTTCGGAACCCCGATGTCTGAAGCATACAAAGGATCACATATAAGAGATTCCACCCATTGATCAAAGATTATTCTTTAGGGAAGACTTCTTACAAAACATCTCTAGATGACCTAGATGACCAAAATAGTGATAGGTACTTAGAGGACCGTGACAAGAACATTTTTAATTCCTAAGTTGACCACAATGAAAACATATGAGTGAATGGTTCACCAAATGACAAGTTGAAACCAATGGAAGAGTATTTTCAGAAATAGATTCCTCTGGAACATACCTCTTTACATATGGGAAACTTTCATGTGAGGAAAAACATATTCAATTTCCAATTTCCTGCACTATTGAAACCAAATCATCTGAAAAACACTTTATCCACTAAATTATAATAATATAGAACGTTAAAGGATATGGATGAATCATTGATATCTGTATAAAAATACCAAATAAAAGGAATATTCTTTAATAGATTCTAAGACACAACCTCTGCGGAAAATGAGAATGGTTCCTTCAAGTGGTCAACACAAGCCTTTATTATCTATTGTCCTTTTTTAAAAATTCACGAGCCCTTATAATTTATTCGTATTTACCCCCTTAGTTATAAACCATTATATGAAATTGGTCTGGAACACCTCCCATGGCATCACAATTTTTAACAATGATAGATAAATCACCTTCCATAGTTCCAAAACTAAACCCTCAAACTAACCCAATATTGAACACACTCTCACAAATTCTAGAGTTCCTAATGATATGAATATACACTAATCTTACTCAATCCATTCCACTACCTCTAACAAACCTCGATCACCATGAATGTCAGGAAATAACTAACAAGAACTATAAAATGGACAAAACCCACCAGTATATATGGGACCTTTCTGGGTCGCATACTTTAAAAAACACAAGGAACAAAAAACCAAAATCAACATTAACCCCTAACACTTTGTAAAAGAACATCTCAAGCCAAAAAATTGGATTATAAGAAAAAAATATAAGTGCAACCAAATATCCAATTAAAAAAAAACTTTTTGTCCCAATTCCAAAACCACATTTTTCCAAGGCCACTTTCCAAATACCAAAATCCACTTTTCACAAAATAATAAACCACTCTATTAAAAAATCCATCCCTGAAATCATTTTCTCTTTTAAAAACCATTTTGAATTAAAAAGAAGATAAACCTTTGATTTAAAATACTCAAACTTGGAATCCTATGAACCATCACATATGTTTTCATCCCACATACACGTAAATCATCCATAAACACAATCAAAAATGAACTTTCAACACATACCCACACATATGAAACTGTTCATAAGGAATACCGGAGACCACACATTACATTTCATCATCAAACCCAAACATTCACTAAATTTTCAACACAAATCACCTTCTCCTTTAAAAATAATTATTGTCATTCCAAAACCACTTGAATGAAAGTATTTACATTAAAAAACATTTTCATTTTAAAATAAAACTCACACTAACTAATACCAAAACAAAAAACAAATCAAACCAAACTGCTAGAATGAGGAACTAATGGCTATTCCTAACCCAGTGATGTGGTTAGTGGGACATTCTCCAAGTAAGAATTAAAAACTAAGAGGACCTTTAACCATGAAATAGGACACCACATGGGTCACTACTCCTTGTGAGATCACAACATAACACAAGATGGACTCCCTTATCATTCCTTATCCACAAAAATGAATACAAAACAAAGACTCAAATCGCAGAATTCCCCTAACAACTGAATGATCATAACATGTATGAGTACACGACTTCTTTCATGTACCTACATTTTGAGTATCAACATTCCAAATATCTGATCTACTTGACACCCCATATAACAAGAACCTCCTTTGATTCCATTTTTTTGAACCAATATGGGATTCTATCCAACCCGACACCCAACCTGGTCTGAGACTGGGCCCGAAGGGCGTTCCTGATACCCATGAGATGGATACCAGTGCTAGAAATCAATGTAATTCCAATGGGAAACTTTTTTCCCAAATAAACCTATATCAAATAAACAAACTAATCACACGAAATAACAAAAAATAACTGAATATCTATAAATAGAAATGGATATATATACCACAACTACTAAAAAAATAGAATTGGGTGAAAACACGAGACCGAACCATGTTGGAATGATCTACATGTGAGATCTTGGTCACTTCCAACTAGAAGACCAAACTCATCAAAAGGTAAAACTGAACCCGAAAAATAATCTGGAAAAATATGTTGGGTTTACCATTGTTGAGTTTCACTAGGAGGGTGTCAGCTTGAACAACATAGAAGGTAATCCCCCTAGATTCCAAGCATTTACTTTCCAGAAAATTTTTATAAACATTGGTTTGAAATACATTTAGAAAATTATAATTTTTATTCATTTCAAGGATGTAAACATTTCTATCATCAAATTTCCTTTTTAAGAAAATACACACAACTTCCCCTTTCAAAACAGTTTGAATTTCCATAATCCTTTTCAAAATAAAAACCCAAATAATAATCAAATACATATATCTAAAAAGGGGTTGTGCAGAAACAAAAGGAAACCAAAAAAACATGAGAAACTAAAAAAATACTATATCCGACATGAAATGGAAATAAACAGTATATATAGATAGTAATCATGATCATTTCTTAGACATCACTAGAGGAAATCTGTAGAGATACTCAGTTTGAAATCACCTGTGAATGTTTGGTGTATCTCCATAGACTACAACAAACTGACTGCTATAAACTGTCCAATCTAGTGGCATGACCCACCTGGACCCATTAAGTGTATAGTGTACCAACACACATAATTTGGGTCGAAAAGAAACCATCACTTGACCCACTAGATGATTCCCAATAATCCCATGTTATTAATAAAACTCAGTGACACATGGTAGAAAATCAAAAACCCAATTCGTTCTTGTACATGATTCATTTGTAGGGATGCCATACAAAGGTCTAATGGTCTATATATCATAAACCAAAAACCAACAATTTTTCCATTCATGAACCAATAGAAGGGAACTCAACCCAAGTTTTAGTGTTTTCCAACATAAGAAAAGTATCCAAAACACACACATGAAATACCATTTCTCTCATAAATAATTTCATTCAAAAATAAATGATTACATGGAGAAAACCAATTTCCATAATCAAAAAAACTTTCCAATTCATTTTAAAATACCAAGTAGGCCTTCATGTTACCCATGTCTTCAATCCATTTTCCAAAACATGCCAACATACTCACTGGTCCCATAGATCACATGCGTTTTAAAAAAGATTTCAGAGAACATCACAAGGTGTCAATCAGGCATTCACATCATTTCATATCAAAATTACATTTCCAAAATCACACAAATCATTGATATATTATTTAATAATTTTAGACCAAACATATTTACAAATACACTTTGAAGTAGTTTTTAAAGTCAATATAAAACACTATATTCATATTCACAATGTTAAACATGCTTTAAATTTCAAATCCATTACTATTTCCAAGGTGAGTAAAAAACAAAAAATAACATAAGAAGTTCCAAATGTTCCTTTATATCTTTTTAGAGACCAAGACACATCAAAAAATTCCAAACCAACCTTTATGATAATTATTCACCAAAACATACCTCAAAATGACAAATAGTCTAAGATTTTGGAAACACATTTGAAACAACCTTTAAATTAACATGAAGCCTCAGCACACCATTTAGAAATTAAGCAACCAATTTGGAAAGAGAAAGGCCTATAGGAGGAAGAGAATTCAGAAAACCATAGTTCATGGAAGAACCCATTTTCATCCAAGTGGGAAACTATTATCATGAATTTGTTATAAAAAAATTATAAAATCTAAACATTCCCTTGGGAAAATATCCTTTCAAAATTCACACACACACACAAAATACATTTTAAAACATGATTCACATCACATTTAAAATTTACAAACACATTTCAATCTTTTCACACAAGGTATAAAACACATCTATATAGCCCAATGAAGAGGATTCCTTTAATCACAATCAATTCCTTTAATAAAACCATCTTCAAACTCATACCTACTTTAAATAACTTTGAAAATGAATTTTTAAAGAAACGTCACTTGATATTAAACCAACACAACAAGGAACACATAAGCATCACACCATAAAATTCATCTAATCCCACATACAATGACTAACTCAAAACCCACACATATTTTCAAAACACACCTAAGGGAGAAAACCACACAAAGAAGTAAATTTCACTATAAAAGTTAAATTATCATTTTATCAAACACCTTTCAACAATTCAAATGTATGCATAATTAATGAAACCCTTGAAAATAAATTTTGCACCAGTTTTACAGCATTAAAACACCAAATAAATTCATAACAACACTTCAGAATAATGGGAATCACATTTATTAATCATTTAGAAAAGCTCAAGAATCCAATGGGTCTTTTTGGAAAGGAAATGGACAGAAAAACCTACCTCAATGATGTGAAAATGAAACCAAACTTTAGGAGGACGAATAACCAAGACAAATAGACAATACTCACACACTAACATCAATGAAATGGAACCACACATAAAACATAACCTATAAGGTTACTCTATGAGATTGTTTAGTGAAGTAAAACTATAGAACGAAGAGAGGTAAGAGAGAAGTGAAGGAAATAAGCAAAAAAAATGAAGAACACACCATAGAACCTTTAGAAATAATCTATTAGGAAAGGAAGGATAAAATAGGGAATATTAAGAGCTCCCATGGTGCACCTCGGTCATGAAAGGGAGGATAAACCTGAAATAAGTTCAAAACATCATAGGGAAAAAGTGATAATTTCCAAATTTTTATTGACATAGGGAACTCATATAGATTTTATGCATGGTTTTCCAAACAATTTATTAACCATTCACACCTCATCGCCCAAGAGGGACATGCCGCATGGTTAGCCTGCAAACTATTCTAGACCATGCGCCAACCGTGCATTCACCATTATAAAAAATGCACAATTTCATTATGGTTTCCTGGATGATTGTTCACGGTTTCCTCTAAACGTGTGACAACCATGAACTAGCTAGTGCCAATCCCAACATCACTATTGTTTCCTCAAAGGACTCATCTCAAACATCCAAAACAGAAAAGATCGAACTCGGAAATCAACCCAATCCTCCACTAAAAGATCCAAATCCTTGAGAAGAATAAAATAAATAATTTTCATGGTCAGGGTGTGATAATTCTCCCCACAACAAAAAATTCTTATCCTAGAAATTCACCTAGGTAAAAGTGGAGAAAAACTAGATCCCAAAAATGAAAAAATATAAAAAAAATAGAAACCTTAGGGGGAACTTTTGCTTCACAAGTCACAAAAAACCATTTCTAGAGGTAAACACAAGATGAAGAACTATGAAAATAATGAGAGGGTTCTCCCAAACATAATAACCTGAAAAACAAGTTCAGTGTTGAAACTCCCAAAAACCCCACCATAGGGAGACCATAATAGGAACTCCCAATGAAAGCTAACAAAAATCCATTTACACAATCTAAACACCACCACCACCGGAATTGGAAATTTCCTACATAAACCAAAATCGAAGCACAAAGGGGAAATCATAGAAGGAACTTGAACCAAGAATAGATACAAAAAAATATACAATCATAAATCTTTACATGAAAACATATATATATATATATATCTAAAATCAAATGAAACGGAAAACTAAAATCTATTAATGGAAGGATGACCATTTAAGATCCACATCTAAGATACTAAATAGGACAACAAGAAAACATGATCACTAAGCCTCTTAAAATTAAGTCACAACAAGATATAAACAAAAATAGAAAACATAAAATGTTTCAACTCCAACATTTGACACATGAACTAAGATATGGTTCCCCACACATCTAGAAATACCTAACTACAAGCAGGTTTCACTCTAAGGCTTATGGCTGGAGCTTTATTGTTTGAAGCATCCACATCATCATAATCAAGAGATGACACACATTGATCAAGGCCTCTTAATTGAGAAATTATTATTATAAAACATCTCATGATGACCCAAAAAACCAAAATTATGATAGGTCCTTGGAGTATTTCGATAATAGGGATTTGAATTCCCAAATGAACCGAAATGAAAAGATATGAGTGAATGATGTGAAGAAGAAAAAGTTTGAACCAATGAAATTGTCTTTTCAAAAATAGGTTCCTTAGGGACACACCTACTTTCAGATGGGGAAAGACCATGTATGGTAGGAGATATCTGATTTCCAACTACATGCACTCTAGAAACCACGGAAGCTAAAAATGATTCATCCACTTATTTTTGAAGTGTAGATCCCTAGTAGAGAGAGATATATCCTTGATCTCTAGATGAATATCCCAAGTAAAAATATGATCCTTCAATAGATCAAGAAATTATACCTTTAGGGAAAATGATATTATCTCCTTGAAGTGGAAAATATAGGCCTTCACTATCTGCTAGCGTTACTAAACACTTATGATCCCTTCAACTTTCTTTATCTTTACCTCCTCAGGTACAAATCCTCAGATGAAAGTTGTATTTATCACCTCCCACATCATCCCAATTTGTATAGATGATGGAAAAATCACAATACACTAATCCAAATATAGTCCCTAAAAAACACATAACAAAATGCACTCTCATATCTTTGAGAGTTCCCATAAATATACTATACCATCAACTTTCTCAATCCAT
The DNA here is from genome assembly GCA_963277665.1 of Viscum album. Lineage (NCBI taxonomy): Eukaryota > Viridiplantae > Streptophyta > Magnoliopsida > Santalales > Viscaceae > Viscum > Viscum album. The sequence goes on from OY728133.1 coordinate 1,328,631,757, forward strand.
TCCAATGCCTCTAATAGACCTCGATCACCGTGAAAGTTATGGAAACATTTAGAAGAAAAAAAATAGATAAGACCCACTAAAAACTTTGGTGAACATTCTAGGTGGCATATTTTGAACCATAAAAGAAATAAAAAACCAAAATCATCATTAAAATGAAGCACAATAAAAAACAACATCTCAAGCTAAAAGAACAAGCTCACAAAAAAAAATACTAGAAACAGAACCAAAGATACACTTGTCAAAAAAATCATTTTTTTCAATTATAAAACTACCATCTACAAAGTCCACTTTCCATATACCAAAATCCACTTTTCAAAAAACAAGAACCCGCTATTTAAGAAAACCACCCCATAAATCATTTTCCCTTTCACGGACCTTTTTGAAAAAAACCAATCCAAACCATTGAATTCAAATACTCTATGATTTCATGCTATGAACCATCATTTATGTGTTCACCCCACATCCTCTCAAATCAACCATGAACACATAGGGACATGAACTTTCCACACATACCCACACATATGTGAACAATCATAAGGAATACCAAGGTTTACACATATCATTTCATCATCAAACCCATGAATTAACTTACTCTTTCAACCTAAATAATATTTTTTTAAAACTAATTATTTTCAATCTGAAACCACTTGAAGGAAATTATTTTGTAAATACCCAAAAATTTCAAAGAAAATTTTCTAAAATACTTTGGAATTTTACGAGTCTGCGGTTTCTAACGACACTTGATTCCGAGGGCCGGTGTTCTCGGAATCAATTTCTAAAGTGTTGTTTAGGTACATTCAGTAAACGTACGTGCGATTTTTTTTATCTTTTGAACTGGTGCTCAGAATTGTAATCTGAGGACATCGATGAAAAATCAGTGCCAGTATTTTCTTAAGGGGAACTTTATCGCAGTTGCGTTTTGTGCGGGTTGAGAGTTAATATTTGGGGATTTAGAATTAAATAAATAAAATTTGTAGTATACAATTTTATTTATGGATGTTGGTTATTTTCTCCTAAGGGGAGTTTGAGGTGGGGCCCACACCCACATAACCTCCCATGAGAGGATTTAGTGTGGTGGGACCCACATGTGCCCTAAACCTTTCATCTCCCCCTAACTCCCCATAACTCCCTTAAAAACCCTTGATTAATTTGAAAAATCTCCCAATAATTATGTGATCTCTTCACCTCCCTCTCTCCCATTAATGTTTTCCAAAACTTTTAATTAATGAGTTCAATCCTCCAATTAATTAATTAAAGTGTTTGAATTTTAAAAATTCATGTGTGAATAAAATAATAGCCTTAGATATTATTTTATTCTGGCACTCGTTATGTTGAGAGGATTTTGGGAGAGCTCTTGAGAATTAGAAGAAGGAGTTCCTCTCTTCAACGAAGAACACTGTCCTTCCAACGAAGAACCGCAGAAGAACGATGATCATCTCCTTCGATCTTTGTCCAAGATAAAGGAGAAGGAGCCACCCGCAAGGAACACCAACGATGTTCCATCCTCATATCCTTCTTCCCCGACGTCAATTAGTTGACATAGTCTCCCCGCGACGCCGTCTTCTGTGAAGCCCGACTACCGTAAACCTTATTTTGAGTAGGGGTTTCATATAATATATAGTGAATAAATTATCTTGTTTGTGTTGATTTTTTTGGAATAACTTTGGCCAATTGTTACCGCCTAACGCAGAGGGCGCTGGCCGAACAAGCATGGCCTGACAACCCTCCAATATTTTCCTGAATTTATTCATGATGGAGGGGCATTGGAAGAGGCAATGACGAGAAAAGGCTGCGGCCACACACCGGACACGGGCCGATGAACCGCGGCCCGCAACCACTCGGTCGCGCGCCAGCTGCGTGTTGTGTGCGGGAACCCTAGAGCTTGCTACGACTGCGATGACTACCATTCTAGGATCCTCCATGGGTTCGAAGATGATGACTACTATACTTGGATCCTCCATGGTTTCGGCAGTGATGACTACTATACATGGATCCTCCATGGGTTCGGCAATAATGACTACTGCATTTGGATCCCCTGTGGGTTCAGCAGTGATGAATACTGTACTTGGATCCTTTGTGGGGTCGACAGTGATTACTACTATACTTGGATCATCTGTGGGATTAGCAGCGACAACTTATGTACTAGGATCTTACGTTGGTTCATAAGAGGAGATGATTCAGAGGCTACATCTAATCATCTCCACCCCTCTTCGTGAGTTGTATATCTGTGTGAGATAAGTCTTGACTTTCAATCATTTCCATCAGTGTGATTCACTTCTATACTGTGTGGACTGGGTTGTGCTTGGGCTCGAGATTTGGATCCGAACTGGTATTGATGACTTAGGTGTATGTATGGGAATATACCTAAGTAGAGTTGGTTGATACTTCATGATTGTATCTTTCCATTGTGGTTTATCCTTCGTGGATTCTGGGAGACCTTCTGGGGTATCGAGGTCCCTACTGAGTATTGTTATACTCACCCTTGCACGGGATATCCTCGCACTACGTTGTGTTGGATGTAGACGACGGACATCACTGATCGTGGTAGAGACTTGTTGAGCTGGAAGGTAACCGAAGGTGGAACACTCGGCGGGACATTCACAGAGCGGATGGACGGACCCAAGGTGTTGAGGAGACCACATGTACCCAACCATCAGGTGGGATTCCCAGAGGATGACTCAGTGGTTGCTGTTTTACTTTACTGCTATTGTACTAGTCTTTCAGCTGTAATGTACATAGTGGTTGGCATGTATTTCCGACCCCTTTTCTTTTCAACACTTATTTTTGTATACAGTTTTACTTGTGCTTACTTCAATTGCATACTATGTTGTGTATGTTTACTTCTATAAAGTAAATGACTTCCCAGTATATGGATTTATGCCTTTGGTTCTAGTCTCCATCCCTTGGCCTATGGTAGGCAGGCTTGGGGTAGTCACGGCACGGTCCCCGAGGATGTGTTGTGACAAATTGGTATCAGAGAGAGGTTCTACTACAAAACATAGGACTCTGATCTATCTTACAGTGATGAAATAGTGTTAAGAATATTGAGTGTGGTTTTTAGTCCAGGGAGTCCAGTATTGGTGTGGTGGCCGACGTATCCATACACTAGGACCCTGACCTCGGTTTTCCGACTCATTGCACAAAAACACTGATTGCATGTGGGTTTCCTTTGAAAAGTTTTCTTTGTGATTACTTTGTGTCAGCTCACCAGGTATACTATTTTGACCGTGACACACCTATTTCATTTTAGGATAGCCCCATGAAGGCATCCAGCTAGGGTTCCGAGTTACATGAGAGATAGTAGCCCACCGAGCGACGAGGCCTCTGTGTAGGGCCCCCTCACACCGTATGCACCAGTGGTACCACTACCTGCTGGGCCACCGATACCACCAGCCCCAGAAGCAGAGAGTGCACGCCGCTTGAGTGCATTGCATGAGTTCCAGTGACAGAGGATTCCTAGGTTCCATGGAGAGAGGGACCCATAGGCAGCTGATGACTGGCTGGAGGCTGTCGTCAGAGTTTTCAAATTGGTAGGGACACCATCCGACCTTATGGTGATCCTTACCATGGGTATCTTACATGCGGAAGTAGGTAGATGGTGGAGCCTGATGCTCCAAGTGAATTATGAGGAATCTTTACTCTGGACGGACTTCTATAGTCTCTTCCGCTCAGAGTTTGTTCCAGCCACCCTCTATGTGGTGCGGATTCAGGAGTTACTTCATATGCGGTAGGGCAGCATGACAGTAACTCAATACATAGTGAGGTTTACATACCTCTCGCGCTACTCCACGGATGTGGTACGAGACCTGTTCTTTAGGGCCCTAACATTCTAGCAGGGACTGAGGCACGAGATCAGGGCTTTGAAGATTCCTCTCAGCATCCCGACGTAGGTGGGGGTGCTGGAGCGATCCATTCCAGTGGAGAGCTTTCTCGCTGAGCAGTCTCTAGTTGAGAGACCCACCACAGGATGACATGTAGTGGAGTCTTCTACAGCTGGTAGTAGACAGTTGACGCAGAGGTCAAGAGGACTAGTCCATCAGGTGGGCGACCTTAGGATACTAGTTCAAATGTGCGGGGCACAAGAAACAGAGTCAGCCATACATGGGGCAGTCAGTGTTATGCATACGGAGGATAGGGTCAAATGGCTCAGGACTGCCCGACCCGTTGTGAAAATGATCATCAAACAGTGGGGGGAACTCCCAGGTAGAGACAGAGGATCGACTGTGGGGGTCCTCCAGGAGCAGGAGGATTAAGTAGAAGAGATGACTGAGCAGCGGGTGGTGGACAACATTTTGAGGCTCTACCACCCCCACCACCACCAGGATGTCCACCCCGACCATAGGTAGTTGGCGAAAAGAGGTGGGCTCAGCTCCAGGCAGTCAAGGCCTATGACCACGGCGCACGTGATATGATTCGAGGCACTATCTATGTCTACTCCACCTTTGCTGCAGTACTTATAGACACAGGTGTGAGTCATTATTTTATTTCCGCTACCCTTGTTCAGAGATCAAATATTCCGACAGTGTCGTTGGATCGATCCTTATGGGTAGAGACCCATACGGGAGTAGACTCGACGATTACGCACTGGTATCGGCAGTGTGAGCTTACTCTAGGAGGCGAGAGCTTGGGCTGGGATCTTCTTGTAATGGAATCGAGGCCTTACAACGTCATCTTGGGTATGGACTGGTTATCAACAGTCCATGCTTAGATCAACTGTATTAGGCACAAAGTGCGGTGTGTCTGCACGGATTGGATCCGGTTCACCTTCACCAGTAAGAAGGGAGCCTCTGTAGCATAGGATGGTCTTACACTGAGGAGAGGGCAGCCGTTCACTCATCAGTTGGCTAGTCTCATCCTCAGAGCAGTTGATGTGAAGAGTTTGAGTTTTCCTATTGTGGTGGATCAGTATGAGGATGTTCTTCCTAATGATGTTCCAAGACAACCTCCTCACAGAGAGGTATACTTCTACATTGACCTTTACCCTTGTACAACACCAACATTTACTCCATCATATCGGATGGCTCCCGATTTTGTCCACCAAGAAGGCGGATGGGATCTTGCGACTGTATGTCGACTACCATCGCCTAAAGTAGGTGACCGTGAAGATCAAGTACCCACTATCGAGGATTGATGATCTCTTTTATTAGCTCAAGGGATCACGATGGTTCTTGAAGATAGAACTCAGGTCAAGCTATCACCAGCTCAGGGTTCAAGATGAGGATGCGCAGAAGATGGCCTTCCGGTGTCGGTATGGCCACTATGAGTTCTTGGTTATTCCTTTCGGTATAAACAACACACCAGCAGTGTTCATGAGTCTCATAAATAGGATCTTCCTACCTTACTTTGATCGTTTTGTCATAGTCTTCATTGATGAAATAATTATTTTCTTGACTAATGAGGAGGAGCACACCTACGTCTTGCGAGTTATACTGGATACACTTCGAGAGAACTAGCTTTATGGTAAGCTCTCAATGTTCCAGTTCTGGATTTGAGAGGTTCACTTTCTGGGAAACCTCATCTGAGAGGCTAGAGTTGTAGTGGATCCAGTGAAGATTGAGGTAGTACATGATTGGGAGCCACCTAGAAGCATGACGGAGGTGCATAGTTTCCTGGGTCCGGATGGGTACTATCGGAGATTTGTGCCAGTATTCTCCATAGTTTCAGCTCTACTTTCATCCTTGACGAAGAAGGGAAAACCCTTAATGTGGTCAAATAGATGTCAGTAGAGATTTCAGGAGCTGAGGCAGAGGTTGAACAGTGATCCCATATTGAGGTTACCAGAGGAGGGAGTTTGGTACGTAGTGTATTACGACACATCAGTGACCAGACTCGGGTTTGTCTTGAAGCAGGATCAAGCGATGATCGCATATGGTTCGCAGCATTTGAGACAGCACGAGCAGAACTATGCTACCCATGACCTAGAGTTAACAGCAGTGGTCTTCTCCTTAAAGATGTGGCGAAACTATTTGATGGGTGATCGCTTTATAGTCTACTCAGACCACTAGAGTCTCAGGTATATCTTCTTTCAGAAGGACCTGAACCAGAGACAGCAGCGATGGCTCGAGTTCCTCCAGGTCTATGACTTTGATATAGTCTATATTACTAGAAAGGGGTATATTGTAGCTGATGCTATCAGTAAGAGATCAGGTATTCAACTACAAGGAGAGGCGACAGAGCAGCTAGCCACGTTATAGATATCCTTTGTGGGTAGAGATGGATCAGCCTTTATACAGTCACTCACAGTCACTCCTCTACTCCTTCAGCGAGTCAGAGAGGCACAGTATTGGGACGTTGACTGTGAGACATGATGTGCTTAGATATCCACAGGGAAGGTGCCATATGGATTTTCTGAAGGAGGGCAACACGTCATCCTCTTCAGGGGATGTAATATGGTACCAGTTGCACTATAGGAGTAAGTTTTGAGGGATTTTCACACTTCCGCTCTAGCGGTACATGCAGGAGTGGAGAACATGTATCAAGACCTCAGACCACAGCACTGGTGGCCGGGTATGAAGAAGGCTGTAGCAGAGTTCATTTCACGATGCCTCACTTGTCATCAAGTGAAGGCAGAGCACCAGGTGCCAGCAGGCTTGGTTCATCCCTTAGAGGTCCCAGAGTGGAAGTGGGATGGGATATCCATGGATTTTGTGACAGGGATTCCACGTACATACAGAGGAAATGACTCCATTTTGGTGATCGTAGACTGACTCACCAAGTCGGCCCACTTCCTGCCAATCAGAGAGTAGGGCTTAGTAGAGAGCTTGGGATGCCTCTACGTTCGAAAGATCATACGACTTCATGGTGTTCCATCATCTATCATTTCTGATCGAGATGATCGTTTCACTTCTCGGCTATGGAAGGGGTTATAGGAGGCTTTTGGGAATAATCTATGTCTGAGCACTACCTTTAATCCTCAGACGGATGGTTAGACTAAGAGGACCATTCAGACTCTTGAGGACATGCTCCGTGCAAGTGTCCTTGACTTTGGTTGCAGCTGGGAGGATCACCTACCCATGGTGGAGTTTGTGTACAACAAAAGCTATCACACCACCATCAGGATGGCACCTTAAGAGGAAATTTACTTCCGAACCTTGCAGATCACCTCCATGCTGGACTGTCCCAAGGGAGTCAGCATTTGTAGGACAAGATGTGGTTCAGGCTACGATGGAGAAGGTACAGATCATCTAGGAGCGGATGAAGACTCCACAGAGCAGACAGAAGTCCTATGCTGATAGGATAAGGAGACCACTGGAGTTTGAGGATGGAGACCACATCTTCTTATGGGTCTCACCTTGATTAGTTCTATGGAGATTTGGCTAGGGTGGCAAGCTATCTCTGAGTTTCATCGGACCTTTCCAGGTCCTCAGTAGAGTAGGCAAGGTGGCTTACCGCCTGTCCCTTCCACCTCAGTTTTACAGGGTTTATGACGTCTTCCACGTATCTCAGCTGAAAAGATACGTGCATGACCCGTCCTACATAATTGACCACGAGGAGCTGGACATCGATTATGGGGAGACATTCTCAGAGGTCCCAGTGGAGATCGAGGATTGACAGGAGTGGGTCCTATGTGGGCATTCGATTCTTCTGGTGTGCATTCGCTGGCAGCACGGGAACCTCGAGGAGAGCATTTGGGAGCGGAAGGATCAGATGCATGTACAATACCCCCATTTGTTTCCCTTGTGTGTGTTGTAGTTTTACGGGGATGTTAATACCTAAGGTGGGAGTAATGTAAATACCCTAAAATTTCAAAGAATTTTTTTCTTAAATAGTTTTGAATTTTACGAGTCTGAGGTTAATGATGGCACTTGATTCCATGCCCAGTGTGCCCAAAATAAATTTCTGAAGTTTTTTCGGGTACATTCAGTAAACGTACGTACAGGTTTTTCTATCTTTGAATCGGTGCTCAAAATTGAAATATGGGGACACCGATGAACTCGCAGCACCTATATTCGCTTAAGAGGAACTTTACCGGAGTTGTGTTTTATGCGGGTTTAGAGTTAATATTTGGGGATTTAGAATAAAATAAATAAAATTTGTAGCACAAAATGTTATTTATTGATGGTGGATATTTTCTCCAAAGGGGAGTCGGAGGTGGGACGCACAGCCACATAACCTCCCATGAGAGGATTTTGTGTGGTGGGACCCACATGTGCCCTAAACCTTTTATCTTCCCATAACTCCCCTTAAATCCCTTAAACCCCCTTGATTAATTTGACAACTCTCCCATTAATTATGTGATCTCTTAACCCCCTCTCTCCCATTAATTTTTGCCAACACTTTTAATTAATGAGTTGAATACTCCAATTAATTAATTAAAGTATTTGAATTTAAAAAATTCACAAGTGAATAAAATAATAGCCTTAGATATTATTTTATTTTGGAAGTCGTTGTGTTGAGATGATTTTGGGAGAGCTCTTGAGAATTAGAAGGAGTTCCTCTATTCAACGAAGAACACCATCCTTCCAAAGAAGAACCGCCAAAGAACGAAGATCATCTCCTTCGATCATTGGCCATGCCAAAGGAGAAGGAGCCACCCGCAAGGAACGCCGACGATGTGCCATCCTCGGCTCCTTCTTCTCCAACATCAATGAGTTGATGTCGTCTCCCCACGACGCCGTCTTCTGTGATGCCCAACTACCGAGAACCTTATTTCGAGGTAGGGGTTTCCTATACTTTATAGGTGAATAAATTATCTCGTTTGTGTTGATTTCTTTGGAATAACTTCGGCCAATTGTTACCACCTAACACGGAGGGAGTGGGCCGAACAAACAGGGCTCGACGACCAACCGATATTTTCCTAAATTTATTCACGATAGAGGGGTGTTGGAAGCGGCGACGACGAGCGAAGGCGGCGGCAGCGCGGTGGCCGTGTGCAGAAGAACCGCAGCCCCCAACAGTGGTCCGCTCATCTGACAAAGAACCGGACGACTAAGCCATCCGGGCCGAAGATACCGCGAAACCAAGAGGGCGCCACGCTACGGAGGACTGTGGCCCATGTTCCGCGGGCCCCTCGGTGGAAAAACCGGCCAAAAGCTGGCCGGCCGGGCTGGGAAGACCCGCCCGTGCGGGCTGTTGGCACCATGAAGACCAGCTGGCTTCGACCGACCGGACAGGAGGGCGGTGCCGCTTGGCGCCCCTGGTTCTAGAGACATAGGGGCCGCACACCCCCACAGTGCTCGGCCATCTGGCCGAGCCACGGCCGGCCGAGCCTGGCTGCGCACGCGCCGGGCCGGGCCACGCCCCATCGGGTCGGGCCGTGCCCTCTCAGACTAGGCTGCACCCCACCGGGCTGGGCCGCGCACTTCATCGGGCTGGTCTAACCCTCTATCGTCTTGGAAATGCCGAACCAGGTTAGGCTGACCCACTAGGCCACTGGGCTTGACGGGCCGAGGCCATTAAGCTTAAATGTGAATAACTTAAATGCCGCGCGTCCGATCGATGCGCCATCTACTGCATTGGGACCCTCATAATGAAGAGGTCCTTTTGCGATACTCTAAGTGATTTATGGATGAATTTGGAAACCGGCCAGGTTTGGAACGAGCATATTTCCAATCGGGCCCTAGAATAGAAAAGCCAATATCTCTCAGACCGGGCGTCCGATTGACGCGCCGTCTATCGCATCGGGTTCCATTTGATGAGGCAAAACATCAGGATACATCAACTCTAGACGTAGTGATAGTTGTTGTTTCAAACCCTTTTCTCGAGGAGTAGAATCTCCCGAAATCGAGCGTGTTATGTGCGGGAACCCTAGAGCTAGCTGCGTCTGTGACGACTAACATACTGGGATCCTCCGTGGGATCGACGACAATGACTACTGTACTTGGATCCTCCATGGGTTTGAAAATGATGACTATTGTACATGGATCCTTCATGGGTTTGGAAATGATGACTACTGTACTTGGATCCTCCGTGGGTTCGGCAGCGGTGACTACTGTACTTGGATCCTCCGTGGGTTCGGTAGAGATGACTACTCTACTTGGATCCTCCATGGGTTTGGCATCGACGACTTCTGTACTAGGATCCTACGTGGGTTCGGCAGAGAAGATGATTTAGAGGCTACATCTAATCATCTCCCCCCTTCTTCAGGTGTTATATATCTTTGCGAGCGGAGTCTTGAATTTCAATCATTTCCATCAGTGGGATTGAATTCTATCCGGTGTGGACTAGGTTGTTCTTGGGCTCGAGAGTTGGAGCCGAAATTGGATTGATGACTTAGGTATATGTATGGGCATATATCTAAGTAGAGTTTCCTGATACTTCTTGATTGTATCTTTCCTTTGTGGGTTATCCTTCATGGATTCTGGGAGACCTTCGAGGGACTCAAGGTCCCTACTAACTATTGTTATATACTCACACCTGCACGGACTATGCGCACACTATATTGTGTTGGATGCTGATGACAGACAACACTAATCGTGGTTGAGACTTGTGGAGCTGGACGATACCCAAAGGTGGACCACTCAGTGGGACGTGCAAGGAGTCGACGAACAGACCCGAGGTGCTAAGGAGATCATATGTTCCCACCGTTCAGGTGGGATTCCTGGAGGATGATTCAGTGGTTTCTTCTTTACTTTACTGCTATTGTACTAGTCTTTCAGTTGTACTGTACTCACTGTTGGGCTTGTATTTCTGACCCCTTTTCTTTTTAGCACTTATTTTTGTATACAGTTTTACTTGTTCTTACTTCATTTTCATACTCTGTTGTGTTTGTTTACTTCTATAAAGGAAATACCTTCCCAGTATAGGGATTTACACCTTTGGTGATAGTCGCCAGCCCCTGGCCTATGAATGGTGGGCTTGGGGAAGTCATGGCATGGGCCCCAAGGACAGGTTGTGACATAATTCTATTTCAAAAAATATTTTCATTTTAAAATCCCACTCACATGAACAAAAACCAAAACATAAATCAACTCACACAAAACTACCAGATTGAGGAACTAGTGTCCATGCCTAACCAAGTGACATGGTAAGTGAGCTATATACCAAGTAATCATTAATAAATAAAAGGACCATGAACTATGTACTCACAATCCATATGGGTCAATACTGAATTTGATATCACAAAATAACACTATCATTCCTTCGTTATCATTCCTCATCCACACAAAAAAAAAATACTTAAATCTCGGATTACCCCAAGAAACATGAGGATCAGAATGAGAAAGAGTTCATGATATCTTTCCTGTACCTATGTACCATGTCCTGAATGTCCAAATATTGAATTTACATGACACCCAAAATAATAAGAACATATTATGATACCATTTTTTCATGAACCAAGCTAGGATTACATTAAACCTAACACCTGAACTGGTTCAAGACATGGACCAATGTGAATTATCAATCCCCACGGGCTAGAAACTAGTGTCCGGAATCAATGTAATCAACATGGGAATGATCTTCCAAAAAAATAATCAAATAAACAAACTAAGAATGAATTATAAAAAAAAATTGAATATCAATAATACAAAATTGATCCAAATAAAAAACAACTAAAAAAAATATAGAATTGAGATAAAAACATAGGCCAAGCAATGCTGACACGATCTCTACACAGCTCATTGCTCACCACCAACCAAAATAGGGAGATCTTAAAACAAAAGGATTGGTTTTTTAAAAAGATATTAAATTATATATATATATATATATCTAACAATATGAAAAAAAGCATGATTCAATTTTTTTCTGATTAGTGTAACTAAAAAATCATATTATTTGACCATAAAAAGAGAAAATCAACTATGAAATAAAATACTTGGTCATCTTGGACAAAAGAATTTTTTTAAGATTTTTAATAAAGAAAGCTTTTTTTTGACATTCCTAAGTTAAAATGAGAAAGGAATTGGATGTGTTCTACTTGAGGAAAGGGTATTATTGGGAGTACTCCACCCATGAGTGTTCAAATACAATCTACTCATCCATTAGAGTTAACTCAAACTTACTTTTATGGGACCATGTTTATGAAATAAGATTATAAAGATAAGTATTTTTTTTCATTTATTTATGAATTTAATAACTTTACATGTATTATTTTCATGAAACATAAATTGGAGGCTATGAAAATGTTCAAGAGTTTCCAGAGAAGTGATGAAAAAGAGTGTTATTACTTCTTTAAGAAGATACAAACTGATAATAGTGCTAAGTATACCAGTGGAATATTTAAAGAACACATTGAAATACATGATATCTATTAGGACCCCTCTACCCCATACACACATCAACAAAATGAAATGGAAGAAAGAAAGAATATAATTATTATGGTGATGGATCATACTATGTTATTAGAGAATGACACATCTCATCATTTGTGAAGATAATATATTAGAAAAGTGATAAATATTAACAATCACTTTCTATATAGAATGAATAATGATTTGTCATTATGTGAGATTTACTACAACAATTCTCTATGTTTTAAGTATCTTTGAGTATTTGGAACCCCATTCATTATCATTATTAAAGGGGACATTATGGAAAAATTTAAAAGAATTGGTGTTGATGGTATCTTTCTCGGTTATCCAAGAAATGTAAAAGGATATAATTTTTATATTAATAATATAGGAAATATTATTTATTTAATTAATGTGTAAGTGATAGACATAAATAATTTGGACTGTCATGATGATGTAAGTTCCATAAGGGATGAAGATGATTCTACTTCCACGAAACAACATGGAGAGGTTTCCAAAAGCAGTGAGAACTCTGAAGTAGTTTATATTAAAGAATTAGATTTAGAAAATTTAAATGAGGATAAAATATATTGTTTCATCATCAAATGATGAGATTGAAATTTTTGGTTGAAAATATCATTGAAAATCATGGATAAAAAGTATAAACTAGATTAACTTTATGGGAGACCTATCATATCATATAATTATCTCATGTTGAAAAAATATATGTCCCTAAATAAAAGTAACATGAATATTTGATTGATGTTATGAATGATGATTTTTATCGAGTAGAAATACAAGACTTGGGAGTTGGTAACCAATCTTAAATTGAATAACATTATTGGAAAAAATTGGATATTCTGAAACAATATAAATGAAAAATGTGATTTAGTGATAAATAAAACAAGATTGACATGTAAAGAATATTCATAGGTTTAATGAGTTGAATTTTATGAGGCCTTTGCACCAGTTTCAAGGCATACAACAACAATAACTTTTCTTTCCCTTAAAAAACAAAGGTAATGAAAAATATTTCAAATGGGTGATGAGTCATCCTTCTTCAATGGTGAATTGGAATATAAGGTATAAATTGAATAACCCTGTGGTTTATTTCATATTGAAGATTAAAATTGTTTTTAAAGGTTAAAAATTATTTATATGGGATAAATTAATTCCCAAAAGTGTGGTATTCTAATTTGGTGATCTGTTTGAAGAAGATGCAATTTAGAAAAAGAATAGTTGAAATAAATTTCAATATTAAAGATGAAAAGGAGGTAGTTTTAATTTTTATTATTTATGTAGATAATATAATTTTTATAGAAATATTGAAATAGTTTTAAACAGGTTTCTAAAGAAATGGAGAATATTTTTGGAATGTTTATATGATTTGAGATACTTTCTTAGTTTATAATGTTCCCAAAAAGGGATTACATTTTTATATCTAAATATAATTATGATAATGAAATGTTGAAGAATATTGACAAAGAGGTTTCAATACCCATTTCTACAACACTTTCAGTGGGAATATTGTGAACATAAGATGATTAGAGAATGGATGTTGATCCAATATAATTTTTAAAGTTTATTTGTATTTTAATTTAAATGATATCTTCAATACTAGATATAATGTACGTTTCAATTATTTTATAGATGTCAAAAAATTCCAAAAGAATCTAATTTAATTTCTAAAAATGGAATACATTGATATATCAAAGGCACATTGAACTATTGATTGAAATTTAATAGAAAATATAAGATTGATCTTTTTAATTACTTATATGTATATTGGGAATGATGTGTTGATGATATGAGGTATACATATATTGGATATTTTTATCTGAATAAAAGGTTTTTTTTGAAAATCATCAAAGCATAATTCAGTCAATTGGAGAAATTATGCGGCTGAATATGTGGCTTCCACCCCAGACTCTGCACAAATTAATTGGACGATGAATGAGTTGGAATATATAAAATTTAAATTGATTCCTCCAATACTATTGGGATGTGATAGTAAATTTTCTATTAATAATTCAAAGAATCAAATTAAGCATTCAAGATCATAGAAAATTGTTATTAAATATCACTTCCTCAAATATAATGTGAATAAGAATGAGTTGAAATAGGAATTTATTCCAATAAAGGATTATATTAAAGATGTGTTCACTAATCCAATGTCTAAATAAGCATTTTAGAATCTGAGGATGAAGTTATTATTTAAAAAAAATCTTCTTTATGATAAGGCATGATGATTTTTATCCCCTCTCTCATATTGTATTTGAATTTAATTTTCAAAGGGTGTGGAAAATGAAAATATAAGCATTTATCTTAAGTTTATCTTTCTATTTTTAATTAATGGGGAGTATATAATGTAGGTATAATATCCATTTAAACTTTTCAGATTTATCTTTAAGGGAAGCATAAATTTAGAGAGAGTTATTAAAAGGAAAATGCAGTGATTTCATCATGTGATGAATTATGTTAATAGTTTATTATAAGGGGTTATAGAAATATTTTTTGTTTGTAAGAATTTTTGATGTGATGATGAAGCACCGATTGAATACTACAAGGTTAATAGTAAGAAACCTAACTATAGATCACTTTTATATGAAAAAGGTGGAAATATTTTTTCAATGTTCTTGTTTCCTACACAAATTTCTCTCACGTTGATTGATAATTATTTTATATTGATCCATTCCTATTTTTTTCAGTGTTTCATAGTGATTTTTGCTCCTTAGTTGATAAAAAATTCAAAGGGGGATATTGTTGAGCCCAATAGGTACTAAGGTGGTTGTTGTGATACGTGGGATTCAAGATTTAGTGATGAGGAAATAATTCAGTGTGTTGTATTTTATTTTCAATAAATAAATCATATTCAATGTTAAATTATATGATTCCTTATAAAATATTATTCTTTCAAAAATATAATGATTGGTTCATCGTGATTCATACGTTTTATGAAGTGATAAAGGACACACCCATGGAAGAGGGTGTATTAGATAATCCAAGAAAGGACACACCCATGGTGGAGGGTGTATTGATAAGTCCATTCAAAAAATGTGAAATTGTAAAGAGACCACATCCATGATAATTATCAGTGTGATATTCTATTATAACAATGTGAAATGTGTAAGGTAATATTCCCATGGTGGTGTTTAAAGTTATATGTGGTTGATATGTTGAATAACATGTCAAAAATGGAAAAAGTGAAGAACTAAACCTATGGTTTGAAAAGCCATAGTCGATTGATAATGGTGTATAACAAAATTTTGAGACCTAGGTGACCACTTCTATAATGATTGGTGTTTTAGAGGAAAAATATCCAAAGAACATCCCCCAACCCAAGGTGAAAAATGTGTTAGATAGATTGTCTAGGTTTCAAGAGGTTTGGATGATGTTGCATCATGAATGACTTAATGGCTAAATAACATGATCTATGATGTTATTTTAGAAGTAACAAAAATATAAAATCAATCCAACAAGTTCAAAAGTCCAAAATTGATGTGGGAGTACATGAGTAAGTCGATATAAGTTATAGGTTTGAATTCAATTTTAAAAAATTGAAATTGGCTGTTATACATTGCAATTGCTACTGTGAGAATATTGGTATGTGTGTAATAATAGAATAATATAAGACATTATAAGAAGAAGATAAGTTATAAGAAGAAGAAAATAATCAAAATAATTGTTTGTGAAAATGGGCATAGAGTGAAGAAATCATTACTGAGTTTATTCATGTTAAATAAGTAGAGGAAGAGCATCATTACATTAATAAATAAAGGCTATGTTGGAACAATACCTTCTTATTTATTTCACATTATTTGTAATTATAAAAGTTTGTGAATAACAATCATATCCAAGGGAATTTTTTGTAAGATTATTGTAAGGATAAATACTTCTTTTTGTATCAACATTTTGAAATTAGTGAGTAATATAGTGTCAATGTAATCTAGATCATACCAAGGATTAGTTTTCTCATTTTTAAAGGAAAACCTCGTAAATATTATTTTCACTTTATGTATGTGATTAAGATAGTGATCAAGATTAACTTTACCCATTGATGAGGTGTGTTTCCCCAAAGAAACCTAAAAAGTAATTGAATCACATATTCACCCCCTCTCAGTGATCCTTCACTAGATCAAGGTGGTGAATTTTTAAAATGTAGTGTTAGTGGAATTCATCTGTGAAAGGCAAAAAAAAATTATTTAATATTTTTTAGTTTACACGATTTTAGATTCAATTACTGTAATCCTTTGATTTAACTTTTTATAATTTCGCAAACTGCATTAAATATGATTTTTCAAATCCCTAGAAACCTAGTAGTGGTATCATAGCTTCTCCATGTTTTTGGATTCAAAAAATTATAACGAGGAACTTGAAATTTTAAATTATTTTACATATTTTTATGAAATATTTAAAGATAATTAATTTTTTTCATGACTATAAGATATGAAATAATATATACTATGATATTGTCACATTATATAGTACAAAATATCATCGGTGGTGACATCATTCAATTCCATTGGATTTTCATGTATCATAGTGTACCATAGGGGATGTCATATGGGGTAATAACATCAATTTGAATTTTAAAAAAGAGAGCATCATATACCTCTTATGATATATGTTATATTATATGATATAGAACCCATGAATCGATAAATGATTACTCATCAATAAATATCTATCACAAAATATGACATATATTGAGGCCAATATCTCCCAATGATATAATGTACATGATAAAATACAATATCAAGAAAAAAATTAATTTTTATAAATTTCAATTTTGAATTGAATTATATAATATATAAAATGTTTATAAATAATAGAAAAATCTAATTTCTAGATATTTATTTAATTTAAAATGGTTTTTAAATATTAATTAATATTAATTTTTTTATTAATTCGTTAAATGATTATAATATATTTATTAAAAAAATATCCAAAATATTATATGTTAATATTAAAATATCATTATAAAATTATATGACATAACTTATAATTTAGTTATAAAATGTTTATATAAAAATAATAAGTGTAATTTATATAATATTTATAAATTATATAATAAGGAAGAATATAAAAGAATTATATTATACAATTATTAAATGTTAATAATATTTAATTTATGTTTTACAAAATAAATTCCTTATTTTGGATTATTATTTAAACCATATTAAAAGCAGTTTTGATAATTAATAAGAGTAATCTTTAAATAATATTAAATATGTGATATTTAAATTGTGTGAATTATTTATATAATTGAATTGAAATATAAAGTGTTTATATTTCTTTTAATATTATAAATTTATGAAAAATTAAATATAAAAGAATAATATTAAGGAGGTTATATAATAGATAAATTTAAATTATTTTTATTTGTTTAGTTATAGAAAGTCTATAATACCTTCCTAAATTAAGAATCATTTATTAGTTTTTAAAATTTTTTATTAACTATTTATCACATGTTTAGATATAAGAATTGTTGATTTATTTAGTTCATTTCTTGATTTATTCAAAAATATAATATTTATTTTTTGAATATGTTTATGATTTATGATTAAATAGTTAAACTACTTTTATAAATTGTAAACATGCTTTTAAGTGGTTAACTGCTTGGTAAGATAATTGAATATGTTTTATTCAAAATTAACATTGACATATACCTGGATGTGACCTTCAAATTAATGGTAAATTATTGTTTATACATATTAGTTGTAATAATTATGATGAAACGATGATATCCGTTTTGTAAATTATATTTGGTTAAAGGGAATTCAGATTAGACTTCTCACTTGCCCATAGAATTTTGCCTTATCTAGGAAATATCATTTACTTGAAAGAATTCTGTGTACCAAATTGATGGGATTAATTTGGATCTGTTTAATTATAATTTTCTTTTTTAATTCGGGCCAGTAACACAAATTTTTAGTTTTATAAACAGACACACATTAATATAGTTTGAACATGTTGATTTGGTGGAAGAAATTGGATTATAAACTAAATTATAAGAATCATATAAATATATAAAGGGGATAAAAAAGACAAATTAATGATATTTGATCCCCAATAAAAATATTTATTGTTAGATTCTCTCTAAAGTGATCACTTATCAGGACCATTATCATTCAACCAGATTTGTTTTTGTAAAGTAGGGTAAACCAAAATTATATTGTTTAAGGTAAGAAATTATGTTTGTAACCTTAATAGTTAGGTTCCCCTTTTTTGTTATTTTAGTTGGAATAGATATAGCTGTGAAACCATTAGGAAGGATAATAGTGTAATGGTGTTGTGTTAATTTATATGATATATTGGTAAAATAGTTCTCCACTCAAATATCCAAGAATCATATATTACATGATTGACATGACTGCTTTCCTAAATAGCCAGTGTGATGATATTAGAACAAGAGAGGGGGTTATTTCATCGTGAAATATGAATCTTACAGAACTAATATGTATTATGTGATTTAATACGTGGTTATCATTTTAATGGGATCACATTTACTAAATTTACTTATTAAATTTATCTAAAACACGATGCTCTTTTAATAAAAGCTTATGTTGTTGATTAATGGAATCATCATTATCATCATATTTACTTTTATATTAATAATGAGACAACACAACCAAAAAAAAAAAAAAGGCCTAATGTGGTATGAAATGGTAAAGTTCGGGGGCATCCCCTCTAATCAAATTGACCCCTTTATGTTTCAAAGTGATAATATCATGAAACTATACGTGATCATTATCTGGAACCTTCAACAAAGATAAATGATCTTTGAGTTTGTTACCCTCATTCTAGGAGTGCCTAATTTTGATGTTATTGGTGACCATGCCCTTGAACTTTCTGATAATATACATTATAGGCTATGGAGGAGAGAAAATATCATTCAGGACATCAAGGAGGATCTTTGAGTTTGTTTTAACTTCTGATAAAATTAACTCCTTCTGATGGGAAAGATTAATACCCATAATAATAACATTGGATTCAGCCTAAATAGAGGGGCCATGGACCAAGCATGAGGATAAGACCAAGAGGATCGATCCTCAAGAGTCCCGGACAACCCCACCCCCTCTTAAATCTCTCATCCTGCAAGACCCATCAGTATTAAGCTTAAGGCCCCTGGACCAGAGATTCCATATCACCCAGAGGCCTCAGGAACTACTTTTGTCTGATTGTACCTCATGAGTATGAGGAATCATCCATAGAATGGAGGGGGAATCCCTCAAGTTTCCATTGACCCAAGCCAAATCAAGGAGTATACTCTTCATCATAATAATGATAGAATTACCGGTGGAATGAATCCCTTTATGTATAAGCTTATTCCTAGGCTTCTATATATACGAATACCAAGCATATAGGATCACAAAGCATTCTATCTTCTCCGACCCTCTGTCTCTTGAACCATAGAATGACGTCTCCTAGAATGGGAGAACCACCAGATTAATGGAATCATTATTATCATCAAACATGACATTAAGACCAATTCTTGAAAATTAAAAGTTTAATGTAATAAAATCATTAGAAAATGATAGTAATATAATAATTATTCTTAAGCAAGAGATTTTTTTTGTTCTTTGTAAATACAATCTTATGTAACTAAATGAAATATTCTAATATTTTAATAAAACAGAATGATCGAAAGAGTATATAACACAAAACACCAAGATTAAATGAACCAAAAAACATTATTATTTACATATTATATTTATAAACTATCAATTAAATTGGTAGGAAATCATAGGAAAAAATTTATTATGCATTGATTAATTTTTAGGAAATATGCACTAAAAGTTTCAATGAAGTCATTTTATGTTTAAGAAACATGTTTTTAAATGGTTTTTTTGAGTGAATATTATAATTAATTTATAGTAATTTTATAAATATTATTATATAAAAAGGGTCACATTTTTGAAATCATAATATCAAATTTATAATAAAGTGAAATATTTGGATTTTTAGGAAAATATTGATTTTTCAGTAAACAATGAAAAATAATTATTTTTTTGTAAAATTTCAATTTTTTCATTAAAATGTCCCATAATGATTTGAATTTGATATCATAGTAACATAATTATTATTTAATTATATATAATCTAATTAATTAAATTTGAATCAGTACTACACATTATTTTGGGTATAAGCTTATTTTTGGGCGTATAAGAACATTTTTTAAAACAATTTTTCATTAAATTTTATGCCTTAATGTTAAAATTTATTTACTAAACTTATATAAATTAAATAATGAATAATATATTCCATATTTTTAACCATTAGGTTTATATTTTTGTGTATATGTCTTTTCTGGTCATTATAAATAGTAATCATGGTTTAATTTATCACCTTGGTAAGGGTAAAATAGAAAAAAAATGAATAAAACATAGGGGTGATCCCTTAAAATCACATAAAAACACTCCTTAGTACTATTTGATAAGTATGTTTCATCCATAATGGGATATTTCCTCCAAATATGGAAACATCAGGCTATTTTTCCTTAATAATCACATAAATATTATTTCCACCAATCCTGAAGAACATTACTTATTTTTGCACACTTTTTAAAATAAGATGAGGTGTCAACATAAAAGTATTGTAAGCCCAAAGACACTAATTAATAATTCATTACCCATAGGCCCAAAATCAGTTTACCTAAAACATGACCTAGTAGGTCCCAAAAAGCTCAACCACTAGATCATTCCCTACCAGTATAGATTTGGATACAATAAACCAAGAACCGAAATTTGAAGGAATAAAAATCTAGTATAGACCCATGAAGAAATGAATAAAGATGATTATCAATTGTAGAATCCATTCCCCCTAAATATTTCAATTTGGAATCTATGCAAACTTGGGTGTTGCTACTCTGAACCCCATCTGGATTTGCATAACAGATTGATGTCCAAAAAAATCCTCTTCCTTCCAAATATCATCACACCTACTACAAAATGTTGACTAGCCAATGAGATGCCCATATAGATGCCCTCCCTCTCACCATCGACCATTACATCATCAAGGACATCATGCAGTGATTATGAAAGAAATAGAAAAATCAAAGGAAATAATTTTCAAAAAATAAAAAGTAACATTTATTGGATTACTAATGTTGTAGAAACAATATTATAGTTAATAATAATGTATTATATATGGTTAAATGGAATATATTCTAAATTAATTTATACTATTTTTTCAAAGTCAAATTATGTGAATAGTATATAAAATTACATTAATGACATTTTATGTTAAAAAATATTTTATTAAATTATTCAATAGTCAAAAAAATATTGAAAGTGAATAATTAGGATGAGAAATGGTCTAAAATGTCAAAAAAATGGCCATTTATGAGACATTTTGTATCTTATAAGTAATATAAAAATCATTTAATATTGAAAAACTCATTACCATGGTTACAGTCAAAATTAGTTAACAGAGGGGTTAAACCCATATATAATGTTTAAAATAATATCTAAACATGAATAAATCGATTTGGATAAATATATTAAGAACTTATCATCCTTATATTCTAATAAAGATCATTTTGGAACCATTATAAATGAGTTAGACACATACAGTATTATAAATTTCATATATTTCCAAAAAATGAGATAAATGATATTTTATAATAAATTGTATTTATTAAATAAGTTAAAGCACGACAAAATTCTACCATCAAGAAAGTGATTGATATATGGTTTAAAATTTCAAAAATAGTTTATTTATTGGTAACATATACATTTAAAGTAATTTTCATGACCCGTAAATTATAAAAAACACAAATATCACAGTAATTGTCAAGAGGGTTAATTTGGGGGGGGGGGGTTAAACCAAATAAGTAAAGGTGAAAACATCACATAAACATGTATATATTTTTTATGAGAGAATATAAAATCATAATCATTCTAAAATATAATTATATAAATTTTTATACATTTTCCCATGAAAAGTAGTTTATATTAATTTAATACTTTAAGATATCCTAAGATTGCCTCTCCCCTCAATTTTAAATAGGAACCCGATATCTTTTCCTCTACACACTTCAAGAGCAATTTTTTTAGGAAAATTCCAACCGAAATACCTTTATATAACCCATATACACATTTTTGAGGAATTATTTTGTGAAAAATACCAACCTTATAGTTCTTAAGGTGTAAATAAATGGAGGTTTCCAAAATAAGATGTATAGATTTTAACCGATTTTTTTGGTTTTATTTCATTATCTACCACTTAAAATCCTCTATAAATATGATACAATAAATACATTAGTGATTTAAATAAATTTATATTTTTTATGTTTATCTAATAACCTATATCCATCTCATATTCAATGAAATAGGAAATTAAACCTTCATTTGTATTTAAAATGGACTACCACCTGTACCCATTTTACCTTATTTTCATGATGTTCGTTGAAAAATAGAAATGTTAATCTTACAAACATACTACCTACCACCTCCATGATTGTAATATTATTCAGTTTTCATAACCATAATTCATGGTTAGATTTAAAATTATAATTAACGTATAAAAAACTTAATTATTTTATTATTATTATTATAGGGATGTTGAAAAAATGACTTCTTTAACCACAGTCATGATACTGATGTCATTTTGAAATTATGAAATGAAAATTCTCAAAACAATCAACGCAAAAAAAAGATTATGTAATTAAACATGTCATTATAATAAAATAAATAATTTTTTAATTATAAATTAAGAAACCTATATTATTTTAATAAAAATATTAACAATTTATATGAGTTTATTATATATAAGATAAAGGAAATACATTGAAGGTATCGATATAAGGTGAAGGATTTTATATGAATTTTATTTTATTGAGTTATATTTTATTATTATATACATAATTTATCTTTTTTGGTGAATACAATGAAATTTACATGACATATCATGAATCCTTCAAAATTCATGAAATATTATGTTGGAATTCAAATTATTTAAACTGAGGGGATTTGACTTCAATGTTACCAAGTTATAAGGAGTTTATTATCTCAATTTATATTTATTGGGTTATAATTCTACTTCATTGACTTTGGTATGAAATGATTATGTGTGTATTTATATATAAATTGTTTATGTACAATTTTTTTATGTGGACATAGATTTTTGCACAAAATCTACAACAACCCTGATCTATATTTCATATTTAAACAAGATTTTTTACATAAACATTCACTTTATATAACCCAGAAGATTTAGTGGCCTAGTTTATTTGGTGATTAGGAACATTACATGTCAACTTAAGACATAAAATTCAAGATCTGAATTAAAAACATCTTTTTCATGACCTTAAATTCCATCGTACATAACATTGATTGGGATAACATAATGACATACATAAGAAAAGGGTGAAGTATAAATCCCTGTAAGGGAGTAAATAAGTCATAACATGAAGAATAAAATACATGTTAGGAAATAGACATATCAATGTAGCATAAGAGAAACAGGAGCATAAAGGCATGATATTACATGATTATCATAACATGGAAATGTGGAAACAACTTAAAACAATACATCATTAACATAAAGGAATTAGGAAAACCCATGTACCATCATAATGGATAAATATCCTAAAAGGAATCTGGTAAACCTCTATCCCAAAATAACATATCATGATACTAAAAATTACCCAATGCATTGGAGAACTATCTGGGTAAACCCTTAAAAATCAATTCTATCTTATTCTTAAGTGTCCCACATAGATCATATAACATGGATTCATTCAACATCATCATTTTTACACACTAAAAGAATTTAAAATAAATTCATGTATGATACATTAAATATTTATTTTTTCATAAAGGTTAATACCCTTGATAGATAAATGGGTATGGTATTCCCTACATGATGATTTTGGCTCAGAAAATCCCTGTGTCATTTCAACAGCATAACAACTATATATGAAGATTCATAAATTGGGTTTATGAGAGGGAAATGGGTCTCTAAAAATTTATAAATGAAATATACAATAAGGTAATCATGAGACATAATATATGGACTTATTAAATTGAATTTATATGCATAACATAAGAGAAATGATTGACTGAAAATAAAAAGAGAAAAATTCCATACAGAATTTCGGCATGGTAATGGGTGTACCTTGAAGGAATTAATGCGATAGAAAGGGGCCTATCATCATTGAAAAATAAGTAGGTAAGTATGGGGAAGGTTTTAAATCATACCCCAACATTTATAATTTAAAATAAAAGTGTATAACAACATAAGGAACTTGGATAAAAATGAGAAAGGAAGGAATCCCTTTCTTGGATGTGTGACTTCAAAAGCCAGAAGAGGGGATTCTTTAGATTTTGGGGTGCTTTGGGAGGATTATAGATAGGGCATGATAGATTTGGTAAGTTCTATAAGGATTTTGAGAGAAGTTAAGGGGGATATTGGGTGGGTGTATGTAGGAATTGTGAGTGGAATTCTTTAATATTTCACAAACTTAGGTTTTGGAACTTATATAATTAAATACTTCAAACCAAAAACAGTCCCATAGTTTTTTTAAAATAGTTTTTTCCAAATAAGAGTGGATAAAATTATTTTATATGTCCTATGACCGAACATATTAGAATAATAGCCTTTATTATGTGGAGGTGAGTCACATAATTAAAGAAATAAATTTTAAAACATAAAATATATTATTCATTTTGGAGGATTCAGTAAGGCTTTATAAAATAAGTAAAAAAATCTAAAATAAATTTTTTTAATGGTAAAACATATATTGGGCCTATAATACCCATTATAGTATTTATTACACCTTTTTGGCGTAATTATGATGTTATAAACTCATATTTTATTTATACTATATTTAATTTTTACCCAAACATTCGATTTTGTAAAGAAATTTTGGAAAAATCACCATTTCGAGAATTTTGAAATCCTAATACAATCAATTATATTCATTTTATCAAATTTTTTTCAAAATGCGTGGATTTTTACTTTTAAAATTAGTATCAATATTATTTGAAAATTAATGGCCATTGAAAAAAATAGTTTTTAAACCTTAATAAAAATTACAGTTGAATTCATAAAATATATATGATCATTTATATTTAATAAACGTAATTTAATAATAATATTTTATTAAAATATCATTTAATTAAATAATCCATTAATTCATAAAAAACTATTTCCTAATTAAATTTGAATATTAACCAAAAAATACTATTTGTGCTTTAAAATTCATCTACAAAGTAAAAATAAAAAAATTAACATATTTTATTATTCTATAAAAAATTAATGCAAATAATCATAATGTTAAGGTCTTGTTACATTTCCCATTATTACACCATAACATTCCCTAAGAGTAAGGTGTGGGATGGTGTGTATTTCTTGGTGTCGTTTAGTTAATATGGTTTGGGTTGTGATGTTAATGAAATTGAACTTCTCTTGTAAACAGTTTCACTTAGGCTTAAGTTGTTGGATCTTATCATGGGTTTAGTCTTGGGAAAATCCCAGTAATTCTATTTCCCTAAAAATATATCTTAAATTGGATTCAAAGGGAATGATCTTACTGGTTGAATCCATCACTCCCTTTTCCTGTATCAAAAATATTTTCTAAAACCCTATATTTATACTATTCTTATGATCACTGTTCGAAGACTATATTATCCACAATAATGATACTTAACTATCATTTAAAACCAATAATAAAAAAATGTGTGTACTTTTTTTCTATATCAATAAGATATGAAAAGAAAGGTACTTTTATTCATAAATTATCTGGTTGCTACAACCTTCCCCCCTTAAGAATATTGTAACATTATATGTATTATTTTTATGAAACATAAATTAGAGGCTTTGAGAATGTTTAAGAGTTTCCAGATAAGTGATGAGAAAAAGTGTAATTACTCATTTAAGATGATTCGAACTAATTATAGTGCTGAGTATACTAGTGGAATATTTAATGAACATATTGAAATATATTGTATCTATTTTAAACCCAGTGCCCTATACACAAATTAAAAAAATGAAATGGATGAAAGAAGGAATATAATTCTTATGGTGACAGATCGATCTATGTTATTATAGAATGACACATCTCATCATGTTTTAAGATAATATATTAGAGAAGTGATTCATATTAAAAATTATTTTCTTTATAGAATAAATAATTATATGTCATTATGTGAGATTTATTATAAGAATTGTATACGTTTTAAGTACCTTTTAGTTTTTGGAACCCCTTTTATTATCAGAGTTATAGGTGAAAATATGGGGAAAAAAATAAAAGAATAGGTGTTGATAATATCTTTCCTGGTTATTCACCAAATATAAAAGGATATAGTTGTTACAACAATAATATTGGAAATATTATTGATTATATTAATTTGTAAGTGATAGACCTAAATAATTTCGAATGACATGATGATTTATGTATCATAATTGATGAAGAAGATTCTACTTCCATGATACAACAAGGCGAGTTTTCCAAAAGGAGTGAGAACTCTAAAAAAGTTTATATTAAGGAATTAGATTTATAAAATTAAAATTGGGATAAAACAAATATTTTTTCATCATCCAATTATGTGACAGAAATTTCAGGTTGGAAATAATATTGGAAATCATGGTTAAAAAATACATTCTAGATTAACTTTGTGGGAG
Organism: Viscum album; assembly: GCA_963277665.1. Taxonomy (NCBI): domain Eukaryota; kingdom Viridiplantae; phylum Streptophyta; class Magnoliopsida; order Santalales; family Viscaceae; genus Viscum; species Viscum album. The sequence goes on from OY728133.1 coordinate 1,328,658,555, forward strand.
ACCTCTCATATCATATAATTCTCTCATGATGAAAAAAAGATATGTCCCAAAAGAAATAAAACTTGAAGATTTGATTGATATTATGAATGTGGATTTTTATCTCGTAGAAATACAAGACTTGGGAGTTGGTACCCAAGCCTAAATAGAATAACATTATTGGGAAAAATTAACTGTTCTGAAACAAGGTGAATAAAAAATTTGTTGTAGTGAGAAATAAAACAAGATTGACGTGTCAAGGATATTCATAGGTTTAAGGAGTTGAATTTGATGAGGCCTTTGCACTAGTTTCAAGTCTTGAAACTATAATAATTTTTCTTTCCATTAAGAAAAAATATTATGAAAAATATTTCAAATGGAAGCTATGTCATCCTTCCTCAATGGTGAATTGGAATAAGAGGTGTGAATTGAATAACCTTGTTGTTTATTTAATTATGAAGATGAAAATTGTTTTTAAAGGTTAAAAAGTATTTATATGGGATAAATTAAGCCGCAAGAGTGTGGTATTATAATCTGGTCATCTTTTTGAAGAATTTAAAATTTAGAAAAAGACGATTTGAAATAAATCTCTAAATTAAAGATGATAAGTTGGTAGTTCTCATTTTTATCATTTATGAAGATAATATATTTTTTGATAGAATTATTTAATTAGTTTTTAATGATATTTTTAATTACATGGAGAATCTTATTGGAATTTTTATAATCAATGAGATGAGATACTTTCTTAGTTTATAAAGTTCCCAATAAAAGGATAATATTTTTATATCTATAGATAATTAAGATAATGAAATGCTGAAGAAGGTTTATATAGAGGATTAAATTCCCATTTCTACACCAATTTTAGTTGGAATAATGTTAACAAAAGATGATCAGAGAATGGATGTTTATCCAATATTATTTTTAGTTTTTATTGGAAGTTTACATTAATTTATAGCTTCGATAACATATATAATGTATATTGAATTTATTTTTAGATGTCAAACAATTTAAAAAGAGTCCCATTTAATGTATAGAAATAGAATATATAAATATATCAAAGTAACATTGAACTATGGATTGAAATATAATATCAAAGGTAATATTGATCTATTGGGTTACTTATATGTATATTGGGCATGATGTGTTGATGATATGTGGTATACATCTATTGGAGTTTTTTTCTTAGGAAAATGTTTATTTGTTAGAAATCATGGAACCATAATTCAATAAATTTGAGAAATTATGATGCTAAATATGTGGCTACCACACCTGGCTCTGCGCAACATATGTGGATGAAGAAATAGTTGGAATATTTAAATGTTAAAGGGATGTTTCTACTAGTATTGGGATGCAATAGTAAAAGTTCTATTAACAATTCAAAGAATCAAATTAAGCATTCAAGATCTATGAAAATTTCCATTAAATATCTCTTCCTCAAATATACATTGAATAATAATGAGTTGAAATAGGATTTTATTTCAATAAAGGATCATATTGAAGATGTGGTCACTAATTCACTATCAAAATAAAAATTTTAGAATTTGAGGTTGAAGTTATGATTTTAACAACAATCTTTTTTATGATATGGTATGATGATTTTTATCCCCTCTCTCATACTATCTTTGAATATTATTTTCAAATGGTGTGGAAAATAAAAATATAAGCATTTATCTTATGTTTATCTTCCTATTATTTATTAAGGTGGAGTATATAAAGTAGGTATAATATCAGTTGATAGTTGTCTGATTTATCTAGAAAGAAAGCATAAATTTAGAGAGAGTTATTAAAAGGAAAATGCAGTGATTTTAGCATGTGATGAAGTATATTAATAGTTTATTGTAAGGGGTTCTAGAAATATTTATTGATTGTAATTAAAATCAATGTGATGATGAAGCTCCGATTGAATATTGTGAGGTTTATATTAAGAAAACTGACTATAGATCACTTTTATATGAGAAATGTGGCAATATTTTTTCAATGTGTTTGTTTCCTACAAAAATTTCTCTCTATTAGGATTATAATTATTTTATGGAGGTCTATTTATATATTTTTAGACTTTCATAGTGATTTTCATTCCATGGTTGAAAAACAATCCAGAGGGGGATATTGTTTAGCCCAAGAGGTGCTGAGGTGGTTGTTTTGATAGGTGGGATTCATGAAATGGGCAAGAGGATATAATTTAGTGTTCTGTATTTGAATTTCCATAGATAAATCATATTCAATTTTAAATTAAATGATTCCTTATAAAATATCATTCATTGACAAATATCATGATTGGTTCATCATGATTAATAATTTTTATGATGTGATAAAGGACGCACCCAGAGAATAGGGGGTATTAAATAATCAAGGAAAGGACACACCCATGATGGAGGGTGTATTGATAAGTCCATTAACAAAAGGGGAAATAGTAAAGAAACCACATCCATCATAGTCATCAGTGTGATATTCCATTATACCCATGTTAAATGTGTAAGCCAGTATGCCCATGGTGGTGTTTAAAGTTAGAAGTGGTTGATATGTGGTGTAACATGTCAAAAAGGAAAAAATAGAGAGACTAAACCTATATTTTGAAAAGCCATGGTCTATAGGTAATGGTGTATAAAAAATTTTGAGACCTAGGTGACTACTCCTATCGTGATTGGTGTTATAGAGGAAAAACATCTAGGGAATTTTCTCCAACTCATGGTGAAAAATGTGTTAGATAGATTGTCTGATTTTCGATAGGTTTTGATGATGTTTCATAAGAAATGACATAATGGATAATTAATGTGATCGATGATGTCATTTTAGAATAATCAAAAATATAAAATCGATCCAAAAATATCTAACATATAAAAATGACGTGGGAGTTATTGAGTTGGTAAAAGGAAGTTATATGTTTGAATTCAAATTTAAAAAAATTAAAATTGGATGATATAATTTTCAATTACTGCTGTGAAAATATTGGTATGCATGAAATAATCGAACAATATATGGGAGAATAAGAAGAATATAAGTCATAAGAATAATAAAATAATCAATATAATTGTTTGTGAAAATGTCCATAGAGTGAAGAAATCATAACTGATTTTATTCATGATAAATTAGTAGAGGAAGAACAATACTACATCAAAAAATAAAGTCTATGTTTGAATGATTTCTTCTAATTGATGTCAAGTTATTTATAATTATATAAGTTTGGGAATAACTATCATATATGAGAGACTTTTTGTAAGATTATTGTAAGGATAAATCCTTCTTGTTGTACCTACATTTTGAATTTATTGAGTAATATAAGGTCAATGAAATCTCGATCATATTAAGGACAAGGCTTCTCGTTTATAGAGGCAAACTTTATAAATATGATTTCCACTTTATTTATGCGATTCCTATAGTGATCAAGATTAAATTAACCCAATGTTGTGGTGTGTTTCCCCAAAGAAACATAAAAAGGAATTGAATCACATATTCACCCCTTCTTAGTGATCCTTCACTAGATCCTGGTGGTGAATTTTTAGAAAGAAGTTCCAGTGGAATTCATCATTGAAAGGTTAGAAACATTTATTTAATATTATTAGTATACATGATTTTGGTTTCAATTAATGTAATCCTTTGATTTATCTTTTTATAATTTATCATACTGCATTAAATATGTTTTTTTAATCCCTAGAAACCTAGATGTGGTATCAGAGATTCTCCATGTTTCCTAATTCAAAAAATTATGATGAGAAACCTAAAATTTTAAATTATTTAATATATTTTATTTTAAATATTTAAAAATAATTAGAATTTTTTTCCTAGCTATAAGATATTAAATAAAATAGGCTATGATATTGTCACATTATATTGTACAAAATATCATCGGTGGAGACGTTGTTCAATTTCATTGGATTTTCATGTATTATAGTGTACCATAAGGGATATCATATTGGGTTATAACACCAATTTGATGTTTCAATAAGTGTTCATCATATACCTCTTAGGATATATGTGATATTATAAGATATAGAACCCATGCATCAAGGAATTATGACTCATCAATAACTATCTATCACAAAATATGACATATATTGAAACCATAATCTCTAAATGATATAATGTATATCATAATATACAATATCAATAAAAAAATTAATTTCTCTAAATTTCAATTGTGAATTGAATTATATGACATATAAATTTTATATAAATAATAAAAAATCTATTTTTTGGATATTTATTTAATTTCAAAATGATTTTATATATTAATTAATATTAAATTGTTTTTTAAAAATTTGTTAAATGATTATAAAATATTTATTAAAAAAATATTCTATATTATTATATGTTAATATTAAAATATCATTTTGAAATTATATGACATAACTTATAATTTAGTTGTAAAATTTTTATATGGAAATAATAAGTGTAATTTATATAATGTCTATAATTTATATAACAAGGAAAAATAAAAAAGAATTTACTTTTAAAATTATGAAATGTTAATAATATTTAAATTTTGTTTTTTAAAATAAATTCCTTATTTTGTATTGTTACTTAATCTATTTGAAAAGTAGTTTTGATAATTGATAATAGTAATCATTAAATAATATTAAATAAGTGATATTTAGATTATCTAAACTATTTATATAATTGAATTTCAATATAAAGTGTTTAGATTTATTTAAATATAATATATCTATGAAAAATTATATGTCAAAGAATAATATTAAGGTGGATATTTTATAGATAAATTTAATTTTTTTTATTTTCTCAATTATAGAATGCTTATAAAACCTGGATAAATTATGAATCATTTATAATTTATTATTATTATTTTATTAACTATTTCTCTCATGTTTAGATATATGATTTATTGATTTATTTATTTAGTTCCTTGATTTATTCATAGAGATAATATTTATTTTTTGAATATGTTTATGATTTATGATTAAAGAGTTAAACTGCTTCTATAAATTGTCAAACATGCTTCTAAGGGGGTACCTGCTAGGTAAGATAATTGATTTTGTTTTATTCTAACATAACATTGAAATATACCTGGATGTGACATTTAATTTAATGGTAAATTATTTTTTATAAATATTAGTTGTATGAATTATGATGAGATAATGATATAACTTTTGTAAATTATCATTGGTTAAAGTGAATTCAGATTAGACTGCTCACTAGCCAATATGCTTCTGCCTTATAAAAAATAGCCTTTATTTGAAAGGGTTACATGTACCACATTCATCTGATAAATTTATATTTGTATAATTATATTTTTTTTAACATGGGTTAGTAACCCAACTTTTCAGTTTTGTAAATAGTTACACATAAATATAGTTTGAGCATGTTGATTTTGTGGATGAAATTGGATTGTAAACTAAATTATTAGAAGAATATAAATATATAAATGGAATAAAAAAGGAAAATTAATGATATTAGATACCCTATAACAATTTCATGTCTTAGATTCTATCTAAAGAGAACACTTATCAATACCTTTATCATTCAACCAAATTTGTTTTTACAATGTTGGGTGAACCAGAATTTTATTGTTTAGTGTAAGAAATTAATGTCGTGACCCCAATTGTTAGGTTCCCCTTTTTTTCATTTGATTTGGGATATACATAGTTCTGAAACCATTAGGAAGGATACTAGTGTAATGGTGTTGTTTTTATCTATATGATATATTGGTAAAATAGTTTTTCACTCAACTATCCAAGAGTCATATATGTTATGATTTACATGTATGCATTCCTAAATAGACAAAGAGATGAGACTCAAACAACATAGGAGGTAATTTAATAGTGAAATATGAATCTTGATGAACTAATATGTATGATGTGATTCAATATGTGGTCATAATTTTAATGGGATCACATTTAATAAATTTCTTTATTTAATTTAACTAAAACATGATGAACTTTTAATATTAGCTTATGTTGTTGTTTAATGGAATCAACATCATCATATTTACTTTTTTTATTAATAACTAGACAATACATCCAATGAAACAACAAAAACAAAGAGGCATATAGTGGTCTATTATTGTAAAGGTTGATTGAATACCCTATAATCAGATTGACCCCTTCATGTATCAATGTAATAATATCATGAAACCAAACCTGATTAATACTAGGGACTTCTAACAAAGCTAGATGATCCGCCACATGGATACCCTCATGCCAAGATCTCCTTATTTGATTTTATTGGTTACCATGCCCTTACACTTTCTGTTAATATATATAATAGACCATGGAGGAGAGAAATATCATTCAGAACATTGTGGAGGATCTTTGAGTCTGTTTCAACTTCTGATAAAATTAAACCCATCTAGTGGAAAAGATTAATACCCATAAACATAGCCTTGTATTCAGCCTAAATAGAGGATCCATGGACCAAGCATGAGGATAAGGACAAGAAGACCAATCATCAATAGTGCTGGACAACCCCACCCCCTCGTAAGTTTCCCATCCCGCAAGACCCATCAATATTGAGCCTACGACCCCTAGAGGGGGGATGCCATCTCACCTAGAGGCCTAAAGAAATACTTCTGTCTGAATGAACCTCATGAGTTTGGGGAATCATCCTCCATAGGGAGGGTGAATCCCTCAAATTCCATTGATCCAAGCCAAATCAAGGAGTATACACTTTATCCTAATAATGATATAATTACCAACTGGATGAATCCCATCTTGTCTAAGCTTATTCCTTGCCCGCAGTATAGACCAACACCCAACATGGAGGATCACCGAGCATTCTATCTTCTCCGTCCCTATATCTACCACACCGTAAATTCACATTTCCGAGACTGGGAGATCCACCATATTAATGGAATCATAATTATAATCAAACATGTCATTAAGAACAATTCTTGAAAATGAGATGTTTAATGTAATAAAATCATTAGAAAACTATAAGAATATAAGAATTATTCTTAATCACGAGAAATTTTTATGGGCTATATAAATACATTCCTATGTAACTAAATGTAATATCCCAATATTTTAATAGAACACTATTTTCAAAAGAGTATATAACAAGAAAAACCATGTTTAAATGAACAAAATAATATTATTATTTAGATTTTACAGTTATCAACTAGCAATTAAATTGGTATGAACTTATAGTAATATCTCTATTATGCATTGATTAATTCTTAGGAAATAAGCACTAAAATTTTCCACAAAGTCAATTTATGTTTCAAAAATATATTTTTTAAATGGATTCTAAATTTTTTGAGTGAATTTTATAATTAACTTATAGTAATTTTATAAATAGTATTTTATAAAAAGGATCACAATTTTTAATCATCATTTTGAAATTATATTTAGCTGAAATTTTGGGATTATTATGAAAATATTTATTTTTCAGTGAACAATGAAAAATAATTATTTTTTTAAAATTGCCATTTTTTCATTAAAATTTCCCATACAGATTTTAATTTGATCTCATAGTAACACAAATATTATTTAATTATATATAATCTAATTAATTAAATTCGAATCAGCATTATACATTATTTGGGTATAAGCTTATTTTTTGGCATAGAAGCACATATTTTTAAAACTGTTTTTCGTTACATTTTAAAAATTAATGTGAAAATTTTATTTAATAAACTTATGTAAATTGAATCCTGAATAATAGATTCCATATTTTGAATCATTAGATTTATACTTTTGTGTACATGTCTTTTTTGGTCATTATAAATAGTAATCATGGTATAATTATCACCTCGGTAAGGGTAAAATGGGAAAAAATGAAATAAAACAAAGGGGTGAGACCTTAAAATAACATAAAAACATTCCTAGATACTATTTGATAAGTATATTTCATCCATAATGTTATATTTCCTTAAAATATGGAAACTTCATGCCATTTTTCTTTGATGATGACAAAAATATTATTTCCACCATGCCTGAAGAACATTAATTTTTTTATTTATTTCCTCCCTTTTTAAAGTAGTATTAGGGGTAAAATTAAATGTATTTAAATCCTAGAGACATAAATGATAATGCAATACCCGTAGGCATAGAATTATTTAACCTAAGACATGACCTAGTAGGCCACAAAAACCTGAACCACTAGATCATTCTCTACTAAAATATATTTGGATACAATTAACCAAGAACCAAAATTTTATGGAATAAAAATGTAGAATAAACCCATGAATAAATTCAAAAAGCTCATTATTAATGGTATAATCCATACCCTCTAATTCTTTCAATTTGGAATCCCTAAAACATGGGTGTTGCTACATGGAACCCCATCTGGATTTTCATAGTAGATTGAGGTCCAAAAAAATCCTCCTATTTCCAAAGATCATTACCCCTACTACGAAAGGATGACTAGGAAATGAGATGCCCACATAGATGCCCTCCCTGTTACTATCTTCCATCACACCGCCAAGGACATCGTGTAGTGATTATACAGGCAATAGAAAAATCATAGAAAATTAATTTTTAAAAATAAAAAGTAATATTTGTTGGATTACTAATTTTATAGAAAGAACATTATAGTTAATTATAATTTATTATAGATGGTAAAATGGATTATATTCTAAATTAATTTATATATATTTTTTTAACGTCAAATTACGTGAATAGTATCTAAAATGACATTAATGATATTTTATGTTAGAAAATATTTTATTAAATCATTCAATTGTCATAAAAATATTGAAAGTGAGTAATTAAGATGAGAAAGGGTATAAAATAATAGAAATTGTCCATTTATGAGACATTTTCAACTTATAAGTAACATAAAAATTCTTTAATATTGAAAAATTCATTACAATGGTTAAGGTTAAAATTAGATAACGAAGGGTTTATCAAAAATATAAGGTTCAAAATAATATATTAACCTATATAAACAGATTTAGATAATTATATTTAGAACGTATCATACTTTTATTCTAATAATGATCCTTTTGGAACCATTATTAAAGCGTTATACACATATTATATTATAAATTTCATATATTTCCAATAATGACATAAATGATATTTTATAATAAATTGCATTTATTAAATAATTTAAAACTCATCAAAATTATACCATCAACCAAGTGAATGATATATGGTTTTAAATTTCAACCATATTTTATTTATTGGTCAACTATCCATTTATAGTAATTTTCATTACCACTAAAATAAAAAAAACACTGATATCACAATAATTGTCAAGAGGGTTAATGGGAGGGGGGGGGGGAGGGGGGTTAAAACAAATATGTATAGGTGAAAACATCACCAAAACATGTATATATTTTATTTTACGAGAGAATATAAAATCACAATAATCCAATATTATTGTTATATAAATTTCGATCCATTTCCCATAAAAATTAGTTTATATTAATATAATACTTTAAGATATCTCATGAATTCCCCTCCCCTCACTTTTAAAAAGGAACCACATATCTTATCCTTTACACACATCGAGAGCCATTTGTTTCAGGAAAAACCTTCCCAAAAACCTTCCTAAAACCCCTATACACAATTTATAGGTATTATTTTATGCCAAATACAAACCTTAGAGTGCTTAGGGTGTAAGGAAATAGAGGTTTACCAAATAATATGTATATATTTTAATCAATTTTGTAGTTTTATTTCATAATCTACCCCCTTAAAATCCATTATAAATATGATACAATTATAACCTTAGTGTTTTAAATAAAATTATATTTTTATGTTTATTTTGTAACCTATATCAATCTCATATTCTATTAAATAGGAGATGAAACCATCATTTTTATATACAATGGAATACCCCCTCGACACATTTTTCCTTATTTTCAGGATGTTCATTGAAAAATGGAAATGTTAATTATACAAATGTACTAAGTTTCACCTCCATGATTGTTATATAGTTCAATTTTCATAACCATCATTCATGGTTAGATTTATAAGAATAATTAATGTATAAAAAAGATAATTATTTCACTATTAGTATTATAGAGATGTAGAAGAACTTACTTCTTTAACCATAGTCAAGATACTGAAGTCATTTTTAAATTATGAAATTAACATCCTCAATACAATCGACATGAAAAAACCGATTAAGTAATTAAACATGTGATTGCAATAAATGAAATAATGGTTTAATGAAAAATTAATAAACCTATAATATTTTAATAATAATTTATATAATTTATATGAGTTTATTATATAGGAGTTAAATGAAATACATAGAAGGTATAGAACCAAGATGAATGATTTTATCTCAATTTCATTTAATTGAGTCATTTTGTTTTATTATATACAAAATTTATCTTTTATGGTTCATACAATAACATTTACATGACATATCATGAATCGTTCATAATTTATGAAATATTATGTTGGAATTCAAATTATTTATTTTGAGAGGATTTCACTTGAATGTTACCAAGTTGTAAGGAGTTTCATATCTCTATTTACCTTTATTGGGTTAGAGTTCTACTTCATTGACTTTGGTATGAAATTATTATGCGTGAATATATATCTAAATTGTTTATGTACCCTTGCTTTATGTGGAAATAGATTTGTGCACATAATCTATAACAAACCTACTCTTTATTTCATTTTTAAACAAGATTTATTACATAAAAGTTCACTTAATACAACCCAGAAGATCGAGATTTGTAGTTTCATTGGAGCTTAACAATATTACATGACAACATAAGACATAAAATACAATTTCTTTATTAAAAAATTATTTTTTATGACCACAAAATTCCTTCATACTTAACATATCTTGATATAACCTAATGACATACATAAGAAAATAGTTAGCAATAAATCCCAGCAAGAGAGTAAATAAGTCATCACATGATGAATAAAATACATGTTAGGCAACATATATATCAATGGATCATAAGAGAAACATGATCATAAAGGAATGATATAACCTAATTACCATAACATGGAAATGTCTAGACAACTTAAAACAATGCACCATTAACACAAAGGATTTAGGTAAACCTGTGTCCCAACATGGTGGAAAAATATCCTAAAAGGAATCAGGTAAACCCCAATCCCAACATGTCATATCATGATACTAAATATTACCCAATGCATTGGAGCGCTATCAGGGTTCACCCTTCAAAGTCATTTCAATATTATTCTTAAGTGTGCCATATAGATCATATAACTTGGATTCATTCAACATCATCATTTTAACACGATAAAATAATGGGAAATACATACATGTATGTTCCATTCAATAAATATAGTTTCATAAAGGTGAATACCCTTGATAGATAAATGGGTATGGTATTCACTACATGATGATTTTGGCTTGGAAAACCGCCATGTCATTTCAGTAGCATAACAACTATATATAGAGATTCATATATTGCGGTTATGAAAGAGAAATGGGTATATAATTATTTTCACATGAAATATATAGTATGTTAATCATGGAACATAATATAGTGATATATTAAATGGAATTTATATTTATAATATATAAGAAACTCATGACTGAAAATAAGAAGAGAGAAATTCCTTACGGAATTCCGGCATGGTAACGAGAGTACACAAAAAAAATTAATTAGATAGAAAGGGGCCTCTAATCATTCAAACATAAAGATGGTAGCATGGTGCAGGTGCTAAATTAATCCCCAACATTTATAATTTAAAATTAAAGTGTATAACAACATAATGAAACTTGGATAGAAATGAAAAATGAAGGAATCCCTTACTTGGATGTGTGACATGAAAATCTTGAAGAGGGGCTTCTTTAGAGCATGGGGAACCTTGGGGGATTAATGAGTGGGCAAGATAGAGTAGGTATGTTCTTTGTAGATTTTTAGTGAAGTTAAGTTGGTGATTGGGTGGGTCTATATTGAAAATATTAGGTAAATTCTTTACTATTGTGCAAACATAGGTTTTGGAAACTATATAATTAAATACTCCAAACCACAAACACTCACATAGTTTTTGCACATGGTTTTTCAAAAGGGGAGTGGAAAAAATTAATTTATTAGTCTAATAGCTAAAGATATTAAAATAGAAGCCTTTATTAAGTGAAGGTGTGTCCCATTATTAACGAAATGAATTTAACACAATAAAATATGTTATACATTTTGGAGGAATAACTAGGATTTATAAAATAAGTAAAACAAATCTAAAATAAAATTATTTTAAATGGAGAAAATATATTGGCACTATAATTCCCATTATAGTAATTATTACACCATTTAGGGTAATTATGAAGTCATAAACTCATATTTTATTTATATTACATTTAATTTTTACCCAAAAAAGTGATTCTATCAGAAAATTATGAAAAATTCACAATTGGAGAATTATGACATCCTAATGCTAAAAATAATATTCATCTTTCTAATTTTGTTTCTAAATATGTGAGCTTTTACTTTTAAAATGATAATTTAAACTTATTTAAAATTGATGGATTTTGACAAAAATAGTTTTTAAAACATAATAAAAAGTATAATTGAATTCATAAAAATTATGCAATCATTTATATTTAATAAAAGTAATTTAATAATAATATGCTATTAAAATTTTATTTAATTCAATAATCCATTAATTCATCAAAATATATTCCCTATTTAAATTTAAAAATTTACCAAAAAAATAATATTTGTGCTTTAAAATCATTTACAAAGTAAAAATAATAAAATGAAAGTATATTCATTATTCTATAAAAAATAATCCCAATTATCATAATGATAGGGTATAGGTACATTTCCGTTTATTACACCATAAAATTGATTAAGAGTAAGGTGTGCGATGGTGTGCCTTTCGTGGTGTCGATCAATTAATATGGTTTGGGGTGTGATGTCAATGATATTGAACTTCTCGTGTAAATAGTTTTGCTTAAACATAAGTTGTTGGATCGTGGATTGTGTTTTGTCTAGGGAAAAGACCTGCAATACTATCTCCCTTGAAAGATCTGATAAACGAGCATCAATGGGAAGGATCCTACTGGTTGAATCCATCTCTCCCTTTGTCTGTATCAAAAATATTTTTTAAAACCCTCTATTTATACGAGTCTTATGGTCACTATTCGAATACTATATTATCAATAATAATGATACATAATGATCTTTTAAATCCAATAATTAATAAATGAGTGAATATTTTTTCTATATCCATTAGATATTAAAAGAAAGTAAATTTTATTGATAAATTATCTGGTTGCTACAACCCCCTCCTTAAAAAATTCCACACCCAAAATTTACCTTTCAAACAAAAAAATATGGGGGTAACTCTACCTCACAACTTCCTCCAGTTCACATGTTGCTTCTTTAAACTTGTGGTTTATCCACAATACTTTGATTGGGAGAATTGTAACGACCCGAGAAACCGTGTTTTGAGTAATGACAAGTTTGTTTTACAATGCCACCCATTAAGTGAACAAACAATCATCTTATAAGATAATAATAATAATAAAATAGAGAAAACATATTAAAATGAATTAAAGGACCTTTTATTCAAATGGGTAATATCTCAGTGACTACAACTCACACTGATCGAACAAGAAGTTAAGCTAACCAAAAATCCCAATTAAAAACCCGATTACAATTATAGGGAGATAGCTTAAAACCACCAGGACCCCAAGAAGTCGCTAAGGGATTTTGGCATCCATCAGAACAAACATGAGGATGGCCAAAGCCACTACAACCATGCTGAGCACCAAAGGAATCACATAGACCATCTTCTCTTTTCTCCTTCAGTCACCTTGAGTGAGGGATACGCCGAGACCAGAATTTTTATAAGAACACTAATTCGACCATTGGACCCTAACGGCTATAAATATAACTGTTGTCTCCCCCATGATTTTCCTATCCACTAATGTTTTATTTTGGACCGTTGAAGAAAAGAGTTGTTTACCCACAAAAGGTTTGAAAAGTTAATTGTGTAATTTGCCTTAATATTTAAAGAGTGACATCAATAATAATATAATTAATTTATTTCTTGTTTTGCCAAAAAGGGAATTATATTTTATGTTTCAAAACGATGAAAATTATTATTATTATTTTTCCACTATTTACTATACATGTTTTTAACTTGAACAATTAGACATTTATTTTGTAATTATATTGAATCTGATGGGTTTTTACTTTGTCTAAGAAAATATGTACTCAAACTCTTGAGTTCTATATGTTGCATCAAACCTTAAATTAAATGTATTATATTTATCTCTAAATTAAATATAAGTAATAATATTAATGCGAATGTTTATAATTTGAATTAACATTTTTGAAAACTATGTCAAATTATGATTTCATTTACTTATGTGTTTCATAATGATAATATTTATATCAACGCACTCTTATGTGTGAAAATAATTATAAATGTTTCTATGTTTAATGTTTAATTGTATTAATAATATTGATCTTTAATTAAGGAAATTAATATAATTAGTTAATAATGTAGATTAAAATATATATATATATATAATAACATGTTTTGATTAATTAATGCATTTTTATATTAAATGAACCATTGACCAATGAATATCTAAAAATAATAAAAGATATATTAATAATTTAATATTAATAATAAAAACAATGTTATAATAAGTTAATAGAAAATAATATTAATACAGCTTTTTTTAACCGAAGACCTACGTTTTCCTTTTTAACACCGCATCGAGCCGGAGCCGTCCGATCCAGCGCCTTGATCTCAACCAACCATTTTTTAAGCCGCATCACATTTGTGGCGCACGATCACCTCCCGTGTGATCTCAGCCATCCATCCGTTTCCAGTTTTCTTCTTCCCCCACATCCCGCGTCTTCTTCTTCTTCGTCGCGGTCACCAACCAGCAGGTAGGGCTTCGTTTTCTTCCATAGGTCGGTGAATAGACCCAGCTTTGCCCCCTCTTTTCCACTGGTTGGCATCGACTCCACTCGAATACCCTCCATGCAAGTTAAGTGCTCTGTTTTTTTACCTCGGTTTGCACCGAAGGCCGGAGAGTTTTGCACCGAAGGCGAGGAGAGATTTTAGCACCCGACTTCTTTGATCTTGCCGACCACCGGACCGGCTCCGTTTGCTTCGTCTACTCCTTCCCTTCGAACTGGTAAGGGGATAGATCCTACCTCGTTTTTTTAAAATCTTCGGTATGTATGTTTAAAATACATGATTATATATATATATATAACTATTAGTATATACCCCTTGTTCATACACTTAAGCATGGCTTTGAGAACCATACTTTTCTACTTCTGAGCAGAATCCCAAAACCGGGGTTATGGTACTCGGAGGACCTATTTTATTTGGGTTTGGGTATTTTCATATGCACTTTGTGTGTATATATATACAATTATATACATATATGTATAAAATGATATATACAAATATACAAACCTCTTCTAAATGTTTATAACCCTGATTTTATTTCGCCTATAAAAATGGAGATTTTGGGTAATTGTATGAACATGTAAAATCATGCAAGTGTATGGAGAATATTGATATATATATACATGTGATTATATCGATGTATATATACATTGATGTGCATAAGGGATGAACATGGTTCTCTTGTTTTGTAATTTATTACAATATAGCGTGATGATTAAAATTTTATTTACCCAAAACATTATTATTTCAAGAAGAGTACCAAAAATATTTTTTTACATGTTTATATATATGATGAATATTAAGGATTAGTTGGTATCAAAAAAATTCTTTCAAATTTTAATTTATCACCATTCTTGATAAATCATGATTTTGTTTTGTGAAGATGGGTAGTGTGAATTCCTTAAACGTTTACAAGTGTATATATATGTATTCATATATATATATACTCATATTTATGGATTGACCATGTGGTATGCAAGAATGATTTTATGCCAATATGGTTTTTATGAAAATTATGTTCACTTCTTTTTATAAAAAAGAACCCCATTCTGTTTTACCAAACTTTAATTTTGTTTAATGTATTACATGAGAAATATTATTGAGTATGGTTTAATTTGGTAAAACCATGCACATGTGTATATGCACCTAAATTTATATATATATATATATGTATATATAACAATGTATCAATATGTTGTCTTCAAATACAAGTTCTTCCTATAATGTTCGCAAAATTCTCAAAGGAATGGTCATGTTATTCAAAGTGCAAATGAGTTTTTACACAAATATATATATATATTCACACAGTTTGTATACATATATACATGACTTCCCAAGATGAACCTAATTACACACTTTATATCCCTAACTGTATGTATATTCGCACAGTTTTAATTAAACACCCCCAATACCCATTTATCAGCATGTGTATAAGTTATGAACGACCTTGTTTTAACTTGGTATTATGATGCTTTGGAATGTTAAAGTGTTTATGTTCATTTCCTTAAAACCCATGATTTCAGTTCTTAAGATAATTTATTATGTGTACGGATTTTTAGCATGCATGTCTTTGTTTTATCAATGATTGAACTGTTTTCAAGTTATGAATATGTATATGAAAAGGGGGTTTGATTAAGAATGTATGAATGAAACCATATGAATGAAAGACCATGTCAAGATATGTGAGGGATGTATTGGACTTAAATGTGATAGGTGCGCCCGGAATTATATAGCGCAATATTAATGATGTGATGGGTATGCCCGGAATTATACAGTGCTCCAATGCATTGGGTAATGTATGAGTCTCATGAGACGTTATGTTCGACGGTCTTGGCAGTAAGCCTTGGATTGTGCTATAATGGAAACGGGATTGGTGGTTAGCCTTGACCCGTTAAGTATGTTTTACGGTCTTAACGCATGGTCTTGACAAAGTCCAACATTATACATTCCCTCTACAGGTGATGATAATTGCTCAACCAGGGGTTAGTTCAACTAATAGGACATCCCCTAGTTGAAAATTCCCTTGACTATGAAAATGTAATTATGTGATAAGAACTGTATTTGACGTGGTAGGTTGTTATAAGAACTGTATGTGCTCATGAATCATGTTATGAATGTTTTCCTTCCTTACAAACAGATTTATTTTAGAAATAAAGTAATCTTGGTTTAATATTATGCATTATCTATTCTACATGTGTTGTGCTCTCTGATCATGTTTACAGTAAAGTTTATTTTATGTACGTACTTCTTCCCTGTGAAAGTGGTTTTCAAAATGTTGGATTTCATGTTTTAAGAAAAGATAATGCTTTATTTTTAGCAAAGTGTTTTATTATCTTCAAAAAGGACTTCTTTAAGAAAGAGTTTTCTTAAAACGTTTTTAAAACCCCTTACTGGGCATATTTGCTCACCCTACATTTTTGTTTTAAATTTTTCAGGCATGGTTTGTACTAATGAAGTTTATCAGAAGAAGCTGGTTTCCCAAAATCCTGATCCTCGCGATCTTCTGTAGTAATGGGACATGATATCTAATTTGTAAAAGGATCTATTGAAATGTTAGTATATCATGTCTCATAGGAACCCTGGAATCGGGGTCACTACAGTTGGTATCAGAGGATAGGTTCAGGAAACTCTGGAAAACCAGGTGGTATGAACATATTACTATGATTGACTAAGTAAAAATGTTATAACTTTCAGATGGCTGATGAAAATGTACCTACCGACCTACTATCACTTCCCACTGAGGCTCTAGAAATTTTTTTATCTCTAGCTAGCCGTGAGAACATTCTAAATTACGTCCAAATTCGCATAACATGTAAGAACCTGTGTGATGTGTCACACTCGCCTAGGGTGCTTAGTCTTTACTAGGGATTGGGGATGGATTATCTCCTAATGATGATGACCCGATTTCCCTCTTATGTACGTCGGGGAAAGTATCATGAGGGACTCTTCCGAGTGTTCACGACTGGCAAAGAATTTGGAATGATGCTTGATAACCCCTTTCAAGAAGATGCTGCTTCCAGAGACCTCCGATCGGCTTACCAATGCCAGATTTTGTACTACGGCTTCTGGGGCCAGTTAATGGACCTTGGAGTGTTGGAAGATGAGTCCACCCGATTGTCTCTTAGGCAAGAGGTTTATACTGATATTTCCCAACTCTATAACCCTCACGCTAAACTCAGGAGGCGTCATAGATGTTCCCATGAGTTTAGTCCTATCTGTTCAGCAAGCGTGTGGTTTGAAGAGTTAGGGAGTTTTGCCACTCTTTGTGGTGTACATTTAGTAAACTCTGGCTTTGTCATGTAAACGTTTGAATAAATGAAAGTTTCATGTTTCCTTTCCTACCTTTTCCTTATAAGTGTTGTTAAGAGTTTCCTTTCGAATGTTTTTTTTCAGATGGCTAGTCCAACGAACATCTCATCGGTACTCAATGAGTTAGTAGAGGTTATCACGATCAGGTCGTGCATGGTGGATTATCCATCCTTTCTCCACCTGCGAGGGTCCTTCCAGCGTCTGCTCAATCTAGCAAACGGTCCTGAGATTCATCGTTTGTGTCAAAAGGATGATCATGTTTTTTCACCTCATTGCCACTGCTCAACTCTCGTGCTATAGGAAAAGGCGAAGGTACTATGAAGGCCTATTCTAGTGTTTTACTCTGACACAAAACTTCTCTGCCAGTGCGTGCTTCCTCATAGCTGCCCAGGATGACCACATTAGTGAAGCCTATATGTTCCAGGTCTTGAATTTCAGTCTCCTAAATCGCATCATTCCTCTCGATTCCTCGAGTGTGATGTATCTTGGAGAGTTATCAGAGAGTTTATCTACTCAGACGTTTCCGAGCTTTTCACCACACGAGCCTCCCTTTGGAAGTCCATGTGCAGTACACACGAGCAGGAGTTCAAGACATACTGTTCAAAGTGAATCTGAGCTAGGGAAATGGAAGAACTATGTGCCAACTTTGGTATTCCGTTAACCGAGCCAGATCCACTGTTTCGTTAATGTTGTAAGTGTGGGATTTCTGTTTTTTTTCTTTTTATGAATAGAATTGCGAGGGCGCAATTCTTTGAAGGGGGAAGTAATGTAACGACCCCTGAAACCGTGTTTTGAGTAATGACAAGTTTGTTTTACAATGCCACCCGTTAAGTGAAAAAATAATCATCTTATAAGATAATAATAATAATAAAATAGAAAAAACACATTAAAATTAATGAAAGGACCTTTTATTCATATGAGTAATATCTCGGTAACTACAACTCACACTGATCGAACAATAAGTTAAGCTAACCAAAAATCCCAATTAAAAACCCGATTACAATTATAGGGAGACTGCTTAAAACCACCAGGACCCCAAGAAGTCGATATGGGTTATTGTCATCCATCAGAATAAACATGAGGATGACCGAAGACACTGCAACCGTGCTGAGCACCAAAGGAATCACACGGACCATCTCCTATTTTCTCTTTCAGTGACCTTGAGTGAGGGATACCCCGAGACCAGGCTTTTTATAAGAACACTAATTCGACCATTGGACCCTAACGACTGTAAATATCACCGTTGGCTCCCCCATGATTCTCATATCCACTAATGTTTTATTTTGGACCGTTGAAGAAAAGATTTTATTACCCTCGAAAGATTCGAAAAGTTAATTTTGTAATTTTCCTTAATATTTAAAGAGTGACATCAATAATAATATAAATAATTTATTTCTTGTTTTCCCAAAAGGTGAATTAAATTTTATGTTTCAAAATGGTGAAAATTAATATTAATATTTTTCCACTATTTACTATACTTGTTTTTAACATGAACAATTAAACTTTTATTGTGTAATTATATTGAATCTGATGTGTTTTTACTTTGTCTAAGAAAATTTGTACTCAAACTCTTGAGTTCTATATGTTGCATTAAACCTTAAATTAAATGTATTATATTTATCTCTAAATTAAATATAAGTAATACTATTAATGCGAATGTTTATAATTTGAATTAACAGTTTTGAAAACTATGTCAAATTATGATTTCATTTACTTATGTGTTTCATAATAATAATATTTATATCAATGAACTCTTATGTGTGAAAATAATTATAAATGTAGCTATGTTTAATGTTTAATTGTATTAATAATATTAATCTTTAATTAAAGAAATTAAGATAATTAGTTAATAAAGGAAATAAAAAATATATATACATAATAATATGTTTTGATTAATTAATGTATTTTTGTATTAAATGAACCATTGACCAATGACTATATTAAAATAATAAAAGTTATATTAATAATTTAATATTAATAACAAATTTTTTTTATAATAATTTAATTGAAAATAATATTAAAAAAACTTTATTTTTTTAACCGAAGACCCATGTTTTCCTTTTTAACACCGCATCGAGCCGAAGCCGTCCGATCCAGCACCTTGATCTCAATTGACCGTTTTTTGACGATGCACTGCATCTGTGTCGCACGATCACCTACCGTGTGATCTCATCCGTCCATCCATTTTCCTGTTTTCTTCTTCCCCCATGTCCCGCGTCTTATCCTTCTTCGTCGCGGTCACCAACCAGCAGCTAGGGCTTTGTTTTCTTCCATAGGTCGACGAATAGACCCAGATTTGCTCCCTAGTTTCCATGGGTTGGCACCGACTCCCCTCAGATACCCTCCATGCATGTTGTGTCCTCTGTTTTTTTTAACCTCGGTTTGCACTGAAGGCCGGAGTGTTTTTGCATCGAAGGCGAGGAGAGATTTCAGCACCCTGCTTCTTTGATCATTATGAACACCGGAACGGCTTCATTTTCTTCGTCTACTCCTTCCCTCCGAACTGGTAAGGGGATAGATCCTACCTCATACTTTTAAAAGCTTCGGTATGTATGTTTTATATATTATTATATATATATAAACCTATAAGTATATACCCCCTGTTCATACACTTAAGCACGACTTTGAGAACCATACTTGTCCGCTTTTGAGTGGAATCCCAAAACCAGTGTAATGGAACTCGGAGGACCTATTTTATTTGGGTTCGGGTATTTTCATATGAACTTTGTGTATATATATACATTTATATACATATATGTATAAAATGATATATGAAAATATGCAAACCTCTTCTCAATGATTATAACCCGGATTTTATTTCGCCTATGAAAATGGAGATTTCAGGTAATTGTATGAACATGTAAAATCATGCAAGTGTATGGAGCTTATTGATATACATATACATGTGATTATATCGATGTATGTGTACATAAATGTTCATAAGGGATGAACTTGGCTCTCTTGTTTTGTAATTTATTACAATATAGCACGATGATTAAAATTTTATTTACCCAAAATATTATTATTTCAAGAAAAGTACCAAAACTATTTTTTTACATGTTTATATGTATGATTAAGATTAAGGATTAGTTGGTATCAAAATAATTCTTTCAAATTTTCATTTATCACCATTCTTGATAAATCATGATTTTGTTTTGTGAAGATGGGTAGTGTGAATTCCTTAAACGTTTGCAAGTGTATATATATGTATTCATATATATAAGTACTCATATTTATGGATCGACTATGTGGTATGCAAGAATGATTTTATTCCAATAAGGTTTTTATGAAAATTATGTTCACTTCTTTTTATGTAAAAGAACCCTATTCGATTTTACGAAACATTAATTTTGTTTAATGTATACCATGAGAAATATTATTGAGTATGGTTTAATTTGGTAAACCCATGCACATGTGTATACACACCTAAATATATATATTTATATATAGGTATATATAACTATGTATCAATATGTTGACTTCAAATACAAGTTCATCCTATGATGTTTGCAAACTTTTCAAAGGAAAAGTCATGTTATTCAAAGTGAAAATGAGTTTTTACACAACTATTTATATATTCACACATTTTGTATACATATATACATGACTTCCCAAGATGAAATTAATTTCACACTTTATATCTCTAACTGTATGTATATTCACACTGTTTTAATTAAACACCCACAATACCCATTTATCAGCATGTGTATTAGTTATGAACGACCTTGTTTTAACTTGGTATTATGATGCTTTGGAATGTTAAAGTGTTTATGTTCATTTCCTTAAAACCCATGTTTTCAGTTGTTAAGATAATTTCTTATGTGTACGGTTTTTTATCATGCATTTATTAGTTTTATCAATGATTGAACTGTCTTCAAGTTATGAATATGTATGTGAAAAGGGGGTTTGATTAAGAATGTATGAATGAAACCCTATGAATGAAAGACCATGTCAAGATATGTGAGGGATGTATTTGACTTAAATGTGAAGGGTGCACCTGGAATTATATAGTGCAATATGAATGACGTGACGGGTGCACCCGGAATTATACAGCGCTCCAATGCATTGGGTAAAGTATGAGTCTCATGAGACGTTATGTGCGATGGTCTTGGTAGTTAGCCTTGGCTTGTGCTACCATGGAAATAGGATTGGCGGTTATCCTTGACCCGTTAAGTATGTTTTACGGTTTTGACGCAAGGTCTTGACAAAGTCTGACATTATACATTTCCTCTGCATGTGATGATAATTGGTCACCAAGGGGTTAGTTTAACTAACAAGACATCCCCTAGTTGAAAATTCCCTTTACTATGGAAATGTAATTATGTGATAAGAACTGTATTTCACGTGGTAAGTTGTTATAAGAAATGTATGTTATGATGAATCATTTCATGAATGATTTCCCTTCTTTCTCACAGATTTCTTTTATAACTAATGTAAACTTGGTTGAATATTATGCATTATCTATTCTACATGTGTTGCACTCTCTGATCATGTTTACTTTAATGTTTATTTTAGGTATGTACTTCTTCCCTGTGCAAGTGGTTTTCAAAATGTTGGATTTCATGTTTTAAGAAAAGATAATGCTTTGTTTTTAGTGAAGTGTTTTATTGTCTTCAAAAAGGACTAATTTGAAAAAGAGTTTTCTTAAAACGTTTTTAAAACCCCTTACTGGGCATATTTTATCACCCTACGTTTTTGTTTTAAATTTTTCAGGCATGGTTTGTACTAATGAAGTTTATCAGAAGCAGCTGGTTTCCCAGAATCCTGAGCCTTGTGATCTTCTGTTGTAATGGGACATGATATCTAATTTTTAAAATGATGTAATGAAATGTTAGTAAATCATGTCTCATATGCACCCTGGGATCGGGGTCACTACAGGAATTGTCTAGTTTCGTCAACTTTTTCCCTACAATATAATATCTTCACTGACTTCTCTTAATAGGAAAGGTCATCCTATAATGGTACCACCTCTTGTTTTAGAACATATGAGGTGTTAGTTATGTACATCTTTATAAGTGATACATGGAATACATCATATACTTGATATTTGTTCAATGGGTGTAATAGTCGATAGGCCACTTCACTAATGAGACCAAAAATCTCAAAAGGGCTGATGTACCTTGGAATAATCCTTCCCTTCTTCCAATATCTCATCACTCTCTTCCAAGGATATATCCAAAATAAAATCATATCTCCTAAATCAAAATCTATGTCTTGTTGACGGTTGTCATCATATATCATTTTTTGACGCTAATCAGCTTTGATGTGCTACTTGATGGTCTTAACCTTATCCATCAAGTCTTTGACTATTTCTGTAACTTAAAGTCTTCTCTCCCAAACTTCACCCCAAAATACTAGTGTTATGCACCTATTCCCATTATTTGATTTATAAGGATCCATTTGGATGCCTTAATAGAAATAGTTTTCGTTGGAGAACTCAACCAGAAGAAAATTTTGATCCCGTCCTCCTTTGAAGTCCATTGATCGTTGTCTCAATATTTCCTCAAGTGTTTGGATTATCTACTCTGATTTTCCATTAGTTTGAGGACGATAATCCGTAATTATGTTCAACTTAGTATTCAAATGATGTTGGATATTCTTATAGAAAATAGATGTAAATATTGGATCTCGATCAAATACAATTGATAATGGAATACCATACATCCTTACCACTACTTTGATGTATCTCCATTCTAGTTGATCTAATGAGAAATAATCGTGAATTTTAATGAAGTGTGTATTCTTTATAAGATGATCCCCCAAAACCAAGATAGGATTTTTTCCATTGGATATATTCAAAAGTCTGCTGAAAAATTCCATTGTGATGTTTTACCAGTTCTATTATTTTATGGGTACTGGTTACATCATCCTCTTAGACTTTCAACTCCCTGCCATCACATACTGACATATCGGGCACTCTCATACTCAATGATATCCTTCTTCAAGTTATCCCAGTAATAATTCTCATAGATATCTCGATACTTGTTTTTGTTTCATGAGTGGATGGATAAATTTGAATAATGTGCATCATCCAAAAGTTATATTTTTAACTCCATATTTGATTGAACATATAGACTTGAACCAAATCTCACAATTCCACTTCTTTATTATTGAACTCCAAGGGTTTACCTTTTCCAATATTTTCCACTTTCTTCTGAATTACAATACCTTCTTTTTGAGCATCCTTTAACCTTTAAAAATACATGGTTGAGTAATCAGTTGTGGAAGGATTGATTATGTTCCCTTATATATGATTCTCATGTCCATATTTTTTAAATCTATGATGATTGGATCCTTTTCAATTCTCATCAATGATAGAATCACAAGGTCCTTTCTACTTAGAGAATCCACCACCTTGTTCTCTTTCCTAGGGTGGAAATGGATTGAGAAGTCATAATCATCTATGAGCTCTAAGAAAATTCATTAGAACATATTAATATCTTTTTGTGTGAATATATATTTGAACTTTTTGGATCCCTATATATTTCACACTTCTCCCCAAAGAGTTAATTCCACCATATTTTCAATGTAATGATCACAGTTGTTAAATATAGATCATGCATGGGATAGTTTTTATCATGAATTTTCAAATGCCATGAGGGGTAGAAAATTACTTTTTCATTTTTCCTAATTTTTTTTTCAAACAGAGACTTATAATATTTTCAATAATAAAATTCCCACAATCTTTAACATGTGATAAAACACTTATATATGTTTTCCATACTGATTTAATATCATTTCTGGTTGGGACTCAATGTTCTTAGAAAACATAAAAGATATACTAATAGGAAATGAATTGACATACAATACATTTATATAGTGGATACATATAATTTATTCATCATTATATATATTAGTATAGGAATGTTCATGCTCCCTTTATCATTGAGATTGTTTATGCTCCTCATGATTCTTAGCCCTTACAAAAGATAATTTTCTTATATAATGACTGAATTTTTCACATTTATAACACATAAAAATTTAAGATTTCTTAGATGTAAATTTTCTTCCATCCATCTTAATATCCAATCCTTCATGGAAATTGGATAATTTATGCCCTTCCTTACCACAATTAATACATCTCATAGTCCCTTTATGCTATTTCCCTTGGTGCCTCTTTCCACACATATTGAATGATGGAAATTGAGCCTTCTTTCCTGTATCCCATTTATCCAATTGGATTTCATGAGATGTCATCTTCCTCTTCCTTGATGTACTTGGGAAATAAAAAATTACCAATTTTTAATCATTATTTTTTGATAGCTGGTTTGGCATAATCACGATATGTCATACTTGAGCTCCCATTTTATTAGGAATATATTTGGGAAATTCATCACATTACCCTTTAAATTAGTTATTATCCAAATTCTTTATATTACCATCCATTTTATAGAATAAATGGAAAATTAAATATGAGTATCTTAAATAGTTTAACACATAAAGGGAAATTCAATGACATTATATTGATAACATTTAAATTACATTTATCTCCTTAACTTGTGAATTTATAGACTTCAATCCATGTTATCCATGATCTATCTACTAACATATATTCATGTGGGATTTTTTTTGATCCCTTAATAATGGTTCATACTGTGCTTTTAAATTTATAAAATCATATCCCCTGAGAGTGTCTAATAAAGAGTGAAATAAGGCACATTGTTGTGCACCAATTTTCATTCGAGTCTAGCTCAAAGTGATGTTTAGGGGTTTTCCCCTAAATTCATCTGTGCCAGAGCCACCTCTACATGTTTGTTTCTATATAGGGATGTATTATCATGATAAAACACTTACTCTATACTCCCCAAACATTAGGTATTATTTTCTTATACTAGGTCTTATCCTTAATTCATTTACTATAGTTTTATAACCATAATCCCAAAAATAACTAAACCTATCCTCTGATACCAACTATAACAACCCTACTATTTATTTCAAATATAAACAAGATTTATTACATAAATGTGAAATTAATAGAACCCATAATATCAATATGTATACAATATTTAGAGCCTAGTAACATTACATGACAACATGAGACATAACATACAATATCTTTATTGAGAATTTCTATTACACGACCACCCAATTATTTTGTACATAGCATTGCATGGGATAACCTGAGGACATACATATGAAGATGGTGATATATAAATACCAATAAAGGGGTAAACATGGAATAACAAGAAGAACAAAGTACATGTTAGGAAATGGACATATTAATGGAGAATAAAAGAAACTTGAACATAAAGTCATGATATAACATGATTATCATAATATGGAAATGTGGGAACTACTTAAACACTACATAATTAACATAAAGGAACCAGATAAACCCATGTCCCAACATGATGGAAATTTTTCTAAAAGTAAGATGGTAAATGTAGAGACCCAAAGCTTAACGTACATGAACATTACATTACTATTGCGGAATACTTAGTACATAACAATAAAACACACACACAAGGATCGTAATAGTTTAGTGTCTTTGGAAACTCGGAACGTAATCTTCTAATCGTGGTGAAAGATATCCAATATCTCCCATAAATATCTTCCCTTTTTTTTACATAAAACCTTTCTTTATATCCTAGGGAAAAGAAAACATAAAAGGGTGAGCTCAAATGCTCAGTAAGGGTAAAAGAAATATCAATCACATCATATACACAAGCACATAACTTTTGGAAATCTTAACCTGCAAAAAGATCATAATTTCATAACATGGGAAAAATCATAGTAGTGAAATGAAATCCCAATAATCATAACTTAAAACATGAAACTTTTTGGCATACACACATAATCATAGAGAATCATTTCTTGTTAGTCAAGACTCATTGCCAAGACTATCTTAGTGGACAATGTCCCTTTCTAATCCGAGTCACCCTCGTTTCAGTACTGTTTCACTGAACCGGTATAACCTACCATTCCAGCCATGTCTATCTCATGAGATATAAAATCTTTACCCAATGCATTGGAGGGAGATATAGGTCCCACCCATCTCATAATTATACCATTCTTATGTGAGCCACAAAATCATAAACCATACATCATAGCATAACCCAAGTAATAAAAATGGGATTCTTAAACAACATGACATCATAAAACAATTCATATAAGATAAAGGAATTAATAAAAATATTTCCATCACAAAATAATCAAATCCATGTAATAATAGGGATAGAAACAGAACCCAATATTATCTTATATGGAAAATAATTTTGATAAAACACTTGAACTCCATTCTTGAGAAAAATATCCTTTCTACTTCAAAAACACTTTTCATTTCTTAACATGTCATAATATTATTAATATAAGATGTTGATTAAAAATAAACTTGAAAACTTTTAAAGTAAGCTTTTTTGAAATAATGTTTTAAAAATCCATTCATGCTGTATAAGTTAAAAAAACATTCTTCGTACTTTTGTCGGAAATGTCGAAAAGTACCTCGTACGAAAAACGAAAAAAGATTCCTTTCATATATTTTACTAAAAACTCACCGAAGGGTAAAATTGGATTTAAAAAATTGTAGGTGGATGGAAATAATATTAAATATTGGGAAAACATGGATGTGGATGATAAAATACACCCTAGTAAATGCCAAAGTATAAACAATCTCGGATAAAAATGAGATTGCGATATTTCCCTTACCTTAGGTCCGATTTACTTCTTAAGTGTCTGAACCTCCTGTATAATGATTTAAATAATGTCATTGACTTATTACAGAATCATATTAATTGTTATGATATCATATATGGTTCACTTATGACTTTATATTACCCGTTCTTTTGTAAATTCCATGTTAAAGAGCGTTTTGGGAAAAATTGTTTCATTTGTTGTCTGTGTTTTGACTTGTAATTATTCATATGATTACTTAGATCATGATTACTTAATTCCAGAATATAAAACATGATTTATATATATATATATATTCAGAATATAAATATATATAATAAATCATTAAATGGAAAGAAATACATCGTTCATGGAGACGGTAGTCCGTACGTACGCATGAACACTGTTTTAGTTTCCTTATTGAATTGAATGGAGTTAAGTAGATGACATACATATAAATATAAATAAATCCAGTATCATTATTATGTCATATATTTCATTAGTACTTATTATATATACTTTATAATCATTCAGGAATGGTTAATCATTGAGAATGAATCTCATCGCGTCGTGGAGACGGTAGTCCGTACGTACGCACGAGCGATGATATCATTCCCATGGTCGTGGAATTGTGTTGAAGTGTATGTATACTATTTCAGTATCAATATCACTTTATAATAATCGTATATAGTTACTCATTACACCATTATACCCATCCAATTATGGTGGTGGCAGAAAATAGATTACACCACAGCGTGGAGACGGTATTCTGTACGTACGCATGCGCGGTGATTTCCTTTTTCCGTAGGATGGATAGAAGGTTAATTAGAGTTGTTTAATATTTATAATAACATATAAGTATATAAGAAATACTTATGTTATTACTTTATCATGAAACAACTAAAGAAGAATAAGTTGAAGAAGAAAGAAATTGAAAAAGATCGGTAATGGATATTACCTCTTTTTGACGCGCCTTCACTTAACCTCCACTTAAAGAACTAAGGATGGTCTTTGAAGAAGACCAGGACCTCTATGATGATACTAGGGAAGTGGAGAAGAGATTTGGGCAGGGTTTGTCCGAGCTTGAAGGCTCAAAGTTGTGTGAGGAAGAGAGGGAGGAGGTGCCCTTTTATAAGGGAGGAGAGGGGCACCTTTGGAATTCTAAAAAATATTAATTTATAATAAATCTAACCCCACTTAAAAACCACCAAAAATGACTCATATTCAAATTTTAGATGATATAGGGTTTTAATATATTCAACCAATCAAATTTAGACATGTTTGGATCTTATTTTAAACCTTATCATTTTGATTTATCCTTATTTAATCTATTTAAGTTTATTTGTGGTAATAAAAATCTAAATTTTAAATTATAACAAATAATTACTTATTTGTTGTTAGTTTTCCATAATTGTTTACTTTATAAAATTATAGACCATATAAATTTAAATTTATAATTTTTAAATATTTTTGTGATTTTTAAACAATTTTATAATATGTTATTTTTATAAAATAACAATAGTGTCAATTTTGACACTATTAATTTATTTGAATTTAAATAAAATATATACAGAAGATATGTTCAAACTAAAAGCTTTAATATATTAATAAAAGGTCATATGTATCTATAAAATTATTGGATCACATTAAATAGATCATATAATATTTATTTTATTATTTTTAAAACCATTTATTTGGTTTATCTCTTACTAAAATAATTACTACATCATTTTTGTATAATTATTTAATATACTTATTTGTTTCATAAAAATTTAAAATAAACTATTATGATGAATATAAATATATTAACTTTCCCAATAATACTTTTACTCTAATTTATCATCTTAAAATAAAAATTTTTAAATTGTTATATTTATTAAATTATGAAGGTGACAACTTTGGCATCATTTAAAATAAAATAATATAAGTGTCATAATTTCTTTTATAAGACTCCAAATGGTCAAATATTAGACCATTGGATTATTATAGTTTAAATTTACATGAAAAATATGTTTTGGTCAGGGTTTTGTGCCTTTTATGGTCACTATTAGTTTAATAAAAACTATATTCTTGATTTTTCACTAGATAAATAATTTCTGCATCACTATTGTGTCACAATTAATGATAATTATTTAATCCCAAAAAATTATAAATAAATTCTCATGATGTAGATAATTTTGTTAGATTTCTGGAGAATATTCATGTTGGATGTTTTATGATGTTTATCTCTAAGTTAAAATTATTATACTTATATAATTTAAGAAAGTGACATGTTGTCACATTCTTTGGTTTTAATAATAATTAAATTATTTTCATTGAAAAAATTAAATTAAATGAATCTAATCCGACCCTTAGGTGATATGGGTCGACTTTTAGTCCTCCAATAGGATTTTTACATTTGTTATGGTAATTTTAAAATATTATATTTACCCTTAATTACCCGATTTACCTTTAACTATGGTAAATAAAATTTACCGCAGTAACTATTCATAATTCCCAAAAATAAAAAGTAGCTTATTAACATTTTTTGGACATACTGATTCCAAATATGGAATCCATTTTTCCAAATTCAATACACAAAATATGCAGAAATTAAATTAAAATTAATCCCGTTGATGAAAGAAAACAGGTTTTTCTTTAAAACATTGCAAAAGATTGAATTGATTTAACCTATGAATTCAAGGTAAAATCAATGCTAATGACATACATCATATTAAATGGTAAAAATATATTCTATTTATACTTTAAAACCATTCAATATTATAATTTAACTACATAAGATCTTACGATGAAAAATGTTGTTTTTAATTAAAATATAGCGGGTTTTTACTATTCATTAAAATATGAAAGTTATCGAAAAAATATCAAAACTTTATCTAATGTAAACTTTTATATCTTGATTCAAAATAAGAATTTTATTTTGTCAAATTGAACATATAAACATGTCAAAAACTAGATTTAATGTGGGTGTGCCATCAAAAGGCGGCAAAAATGCATTTTTTAAAAAATACTTATTTTACCCGAAAAATTTATTTTGTTCTTATACCATATTCTAGAAAATGTGTAAGATGAATAATAATTTTATAAAATTCAAAATTTAGTTAATACTATTCATAACGACTATTTCATGACAATATTATAATAATATATCATTGTTTATTAAAACCCGATATTGCGTAAAACACACGCTATCGAGGAAGGTCGCGATTGCGTGTAATGCAAGCCAGGTCAGGGTTGCGTGTTGTGAAAGAATCCTTCATTGTTTTGTATAACAGAATCCAACCATATTTCATTTATACATTTAATATATATATATATATACACTCAATGTTGCGTAGAATAACTATTATCAAAATTGTGTGTAACACTGTCCAAGAATAGTGTTGCGTATACTGCAAGATAATATGGTGTTGCGTATCGCGCAAGGTAATCTTGGTGTAGCACAAGACATTAATGAAATTAAAAGAACATTTTTCATAAAATCTCGGGGTGTTACATTCTACCCCCATTAAAATGAATTTCTCCCTCGAAATTCGTCGGGGTTATAAATGGTTTACTACTCGAAAGTTTGTTTAATAAAAACCCACATCGTAAAAAGGAATACCAAAACATGGCTTTTAAAAACTAAAGTATGAAATGTAATGGTTACCCAATTTAACTCATCACGGGGTTTCCATGTAGGAGAAAATAGGTGAAAATATGGATATGGAAGAAAAATCTAACCATCAAGATCTGATGGAGAGTGGTAGAGAACATGGCTATGGAAAAGCCAACAATCACATATCCATAAATTTGTGATGATCTAAGGTACCATCTGATTAATCATATATAAGAGCACTAGGACAAAATTTTTGGTTTTCAAGATCGTTTCCCTAAAGTTGAAGAATTTGAATTAGAATAAATACTTACTTTATTTTGGTACAATCTCACTGTTGTTCCTGCCTTGAACAATTTCCACTTCATGTCTTAAATAAATGAAGTTGAATTTGTTATTCGTGAAGTGTTAGCATATCATGTGATAGAATGACGGGTCATTCCATCTGTCTCAAACAAAAGGTTAGCAAAAGTTATTAAATATACATAAGTCATTCTATAGTGAGATTAATCATATATGGTTATTAAAATGGATTTATACATCATATATCATACTACTTAATATAATAAAACTAGTTTCTACTAAACAGGGACTTTCTGTAGGCCAGTGGTAGGCGATAAAGGCCAGTCGCACTTCGGTTGTGTGTTCGATTCCCACAGCCTTGTCCGATGCGATGGCCTGTCGCCCGTCCTGCAGGTTGTCCTTTTTCTAAAACGATATTACTATAACATCCCATCAATAATATTGAAAAAAAGTTTTATCCTTAAACAATACTAACTTATGTCCAACATAATCCATTCCAATCTTTAGGCTTATCTAAAATACTTCGGTCCAAGATCATAATATAAAGAAAACGATAACTTGAAATGTCGTCAACCATACATGTGAATACCATCATTTATCCCCCATATATCTTGTTGGTCACATTACAAACATGTAAATACCTTAATCATGTATTTTCTTGAAGAATTAATACCCATTGAACCTTAGTGAAAACATGAATGCAGTTAAAAGTTAACACTTTCCACATACCAAAATCCTCAAAATTCTATATACTCAAACCATGATATCACTTAGTCCTTATATCAATCATGAGCTCATGAATACTGTTAAACATTTCATTTTCTCTTTTTCCCTTCATTATGCGCATATCATCTTATTTCCAAAAATATCTCAATCACTTTGAATACCACATTAGACCAACAAATAAATATTCCAATACTTTATGATACCACATTATTTTGGAATCCCATTACATAAACACTAAATCATTCCACCACATCGTTGTCATATTCAACATCTCCAATAGTGATCGCATGTGACTTCCCTTTGTCCTTTTCCTTCAGTGGTTGCTCATGTTGATCATCATTATCCCTTGGATTAGGGCATTTATTATCATAATGCCCCATTTCCTTGCACTTGAAGCATTAAAGTGTTGTTGGTGCGTTCTCTGCAGTCTTTGCTTTATTCACATCATTAGAAACCCTTTATCCATTACATCGACACTCAGCTGCTCGATGACCTTCTTTTCCACACTTAAAACATTTTCTAGTCCCTTTAATACAATCTCCACCATGCTTCTTTACACACTTTGTGCATAAGGAAACATTCATCTTCTTTTCACCGTTATTCTGAGATTTCTCCTTGAACTCCATCCTTCGTTTCTTGTCAAAACCATGAGATGGATATGTAACACCAACTTCCATTTCTACCTTGATATAAAAACGCACAATTTCTTCATAGCTACTGATGTCTCTTATAGCTAATGCCCTTCGAAGACTTGGTTTTAAGCCACTGAAAAATCGATCAACTTTACTTTCAGGTTGGATGATAATGCCAGATGCATACCTTGCAAGTCGTGTAAAATTTGCTTCATATATACCAACAGATTCATCATCCTTCTACTTCAGCTCAAGAAACTCCTTTTCCATATTTGTTCGAAGAATACGAGGGAAATAAGTTCTTGAACTCATCCCATTCCATGGACTCAATTTCATCTCTTGGCCTCGTATTCTTGATAACATTCCACCATTGATCAGCTTCACCTTCCAAACGATATACTGCTAAGATGACTTTATCATGTTCAGAACATTGAAGAACTGAAAATATCTTTTCAGTGGTACTGATCCATTGTTCAGCAACAAGTGGATCAGAAGACCCACTGAAAAAAGGTGTACGTTGCCTCATGAAGGACTCAATAGAATATTGTTCCCTTCTCTGCTCATTTGGAAGTCCAAAATGATTCATAAATTGCGTAAGTATAGTAATAAGATTTTTCACTCCATCTCCCATAACATTTGTTTGTTCAGGAGGAAAATCATTGCATTGCCCATTGCATTGATCAACACGGTTCCTTCGGGTTCCAGCCATCGTCTAAAACCCAAAAAGAATAGTATGAGAGGCAAAAATCGTGCTAGGGAAAACAACATAATAAAGGGGGAGTACCTTCAATATCTAACATCTTAGGTTTAATTCTATGATCGTTAGTGTAGTTCTAGTACTATAACCTATACGTATACTTAACCTTAGGGACATCCCTAGACATACCTTAGAAATATCTCTAGGGATCTCACTAACGTTTTCGCATCCTAGTTTCCAAAGGTTGACTAAACCTTTCCTCTGATACCAACTATAGAGACCCGAAGCGTAACGTACATGAACATTACATTACTTTTGCGGAATACTTAGTACATAACAAAAAAACACACACACAAGGATCGTAATAGTTTAGTGTCTTTCGAAACTCGGAACGTAATCTTCTAATTGTGGTGAAAGATCTCCAATATATCCCATAAATATCTTCCCCTTTTTTTGCCTAAAACCTTTGTTTATATCCTGGGGAAAAGAAAACATAAAAGGGTGAGATAAAATGCTCAGTAAGGGTAAAAGAAATATCAATCACATCATATACACAAGAACATAACTTTTGGAAATCTTAACCTGCAAAAAGATCATAATTTCATAACATGGAATAAATCATAGTAGTGAAATGAAATCCCAATAATCATAACTTAAAACAAGAAACTTTGTGGCCTACACACATAATCATAGAGAATCATTTCTTTTTAGTCAAGACTCATTTCCAAGACTATCTTAGTGGACAATGTCCCATTCTGAACCGAGTCACCCTCGTTTCAGTCCTGTTTCACTGAACCGGTATAACCTACCATTCCAACCATGTCTATCTCATGAGATATAAAATCTTTACCCAATGCATTGGAGGGAGATATAGGTCCCACCCATCTCATAATGATATCATTCTTATGTGCTCCACAAAAACATATACCATACATCATAGCATAACCCATGTAATAAAAATGGGATTCTTAAACAACATGACATCATAAAACAATTCATATAAGATAAAGGAATTCATAAAAATATTTCCATCACAACATAATAAAATCCATGTAATAATATGGATAGAAACAGAACCCAATATTATCTTATATGGAAAATATTTTTGATAAAACACTTGAACTCCAATCTTGAGGAAAATATCCTTTCTAATTCAAAAACACTTTTCATTTCTTAACATGTCATAAAATTATTAATATAATATGTTGATTAAAAATAAACTTTAAATCTTATAATGTAATCTTCTTGGAAATAATGTTTTAAAAATCCATTCATGCTGTATAAGTTAAAAAAAACATTCTTCGTACTTTTGTCGGAAATGTCAAAAAGTACCTCGTACGAAAAACGAAAAAAGATTCCTTTCATATCTTTTACTAAAAACTCACCGAAGCATAAAATTGGATTTAAACAATTTTAGGTGTATGGAAATAATATTACATATTGGGGAAACATGGATGTGGATGATAAAATACACCCTAGTAAATGTCAAATTATAAACAATCTCGGATAAAAATGAGATTGTGATATTTACCTTACCTTAGGTCTGATTTGCTTCGTAAGTGTCCGAACCTCCTGTATAATGATTTAAATAATGTCATTGAATTATTACAGAATCATATTCATTGTTATTATATCATATATGGTTCACTTATGACTTTATATTACCCGTTCTTTTTTAAATTCCATGTTAAAGAGCGTTTTGGGGAAAATTGTTTCATTTGTCGTCCGTGTTTTGACTTGTAATTATTCATATGATTACTTAGATCATGATTAATTAATTCCAGAATATAAAACATGATTTATATATATATATTCATAATATACATATATATAATAAATAAGTAAATGGAAATAAATACACCGTTCATGGAGACGGTAGTCCGTACGTACCCATGAACGCTGTTTTCGTTTCCTTATTGAATTGAATGGAATTAAGTAGATGAAATACATATAAATATAAATAAATCCAGTATCATTATTATGTCATATATTTCATTAGTACTTATTATATATACTTTTCAATCATTAATGAATGGTTAATCATTGAGAATGAATC
The DNA here is from genome assembly GCA_963277665.1 of Viscum album. Taxonomy (NCBI): domain Eukaryota; kingdom Viridiplantae; phylum Streptophyta; class Magnoliopsida; order Santalales; family Viscaceae; genus Viscum; species Viscum album. The sequence continues at coordinate 1,328,694,235 of OY728133.1, forward strand.
TCATCGCGTCGTGGAGACGGTAGTCCGTACGTACGCACGAGCAATGATATCGTTCCCATGGTCTTGGAATTGTGTTGAAGTGTATGTATACTCTTTAAATATCAATATAAATGTATAATAATCATATATAGTTACTCATTACACCATTATACCCATCCAATTAAGGTGGTGGCAGAAAATAGATTACACCACGGCGTGGAGACAGTATTCCGTACGTACGCACGCGCGGTTATTTCCTTTTTCCGTAGGATGGATAGAAGGTTAATTAGAGTTGTTTCATATTTATAATAACATATAAGTATATAATAAATACTGATGTTATTACTTTATCAGGAAACAACTAATGATGAAGAAGTTGAAGAAGAAAGAAATTGAAAAAGACCGGTAATGGATATTACCTCTTTTTGACGCGCCTTCACTTAACCTCCACTTAATGAACTAAGGATGGTCTTTGAAGAAGACCAGGACCTATAGGATGATACTAGGGAAGTGGAGAAGAGATTTTGGCAGGGGATGGCCGAGCTTGAAGGCTCAAAGTTGTGTGAGGAAGAGAGGGAGGAGGTTCCCTTTTATAAGGGAGGAGAGGGGAACCTTTTGAATTCTAAAAAATATTAATTTATAATAAATCTAACCCCACTTAAAAACCTCCAAAAATGACTCATATTCTAATATTAGATGATATAGGGTTGTAATCTCATCAACCAATCAAATTTAGACATGTTTGGATCTTATTTTAAACCTTATCATTTTCATTTATCCTTATTTAATCTATTTAAGTTTATTTGTGGTAATAAAAATCTAAATTTTAAATTATAAAAAATAATTACTTATTTGTTGTGAATTTTCCATAATTGTTTACTTTATAACATTATAGACCATATAAATTTAAAATTTATAATTTTTAAATATTTTTTGTGATTTTTAAACAATTTTATAATATGTTATTTTTATAAAATAACAATAGTGTCAATTTTGACACTATTCATTTATTTGAATTTAAATAAAATATATACAGAAGATATGTTCGAACTAAAAGCTTTAATATATTAATAAAAGGTCATATGTATCTATAAAATTAGTGTATCACATTAAATAGTTCATATAATATTTATTTTATTATTTTTAAAACCATTTATTTGGTTTATCTCTTAATAAAATAATTACTACAAAATATTGGTATAGTTATTTAATATACTTATTTGTTGCATAAAAATTTAAAATAAAATCCTATGATGAAGATAAATATATTACCTTTCAAAATAATACTTTTAATAGAATTTATCATCTTAAAATAATAATTTTTAAATTGTTATATTTATTAAATTATGAAGGTGATAGCTTTGGCATCATTTAAAATAAAATAATATAAGTGTCATAATTGCTTGTATAAGACTCCAAATGGTCAAATATTAGACCATTGGATTATTATAGTTTAAATTTACATGACCAATAAGTTTTTGTCAGGGTTTTGTGCCTTTTATGGTCACTATTAGTTTAATAAAAACTATATTCTTGATTTTTTTCTAGATAAATAATTTCTGCATCACTATTGTGTCATAATTAATGATAATTATTTAATCCCAAAAAATTATAAATAAATTCTCATTATGTAGATAATTTTGTTAGATTTCTGAATACTATTCATGTTCGAAGTTTTATGATGTTTATCACTAAGTTAAAATGATTATACTTATATAATTTAAGAAAGTGACATGTTGTCACATTCTTTGGTTTTAATAATAATTAAATTATTTTCATTGAAAAAATTTACTTGAATGAATCTAATCCGACCCTTAGGTGATATGGGTCGAATTTTAGTCCTCCAATAGGATTTTTAAATTTGTTAGGGTAATTTTAAAATATTATATTTACCCTTAATTACCCGATTTACCTTTAACTATGGTGAATAAAATTTACCGCAATTACTATTCATAATTTCCAAAAATAAAAAGTGGCTTATTAACATAATTTGGACCCACTGATTCCAAATATGGAATCCATTTTTCCAAATTCAATACACAAAAGATGCATAAATTAAATTAAAATTAATCCCGTTGTCGAAAGAAAACAGGTTTTTCTTTAAAACATTGCAAAAGATTGAATTGATTTAACCTACGAATTCAAGGTAAAATCAATGCTAATGACATACATCATATTAAATGGTAAAAATATATTATATTTATACTTTAAAACCATTAAATATTATAATTTAACTACATAAGATATTACGATGAAAAATGTTTTTTTTAATTAAAATATAGCGGGTTTTTACTATTCATTAAAATATGAAAGTTATCAGAAAAATATCAAAACTTTATCTAATGTAAATTTTTATATCATGATTAAAAAAAATAATTATATTTTGTAAAATTGAACATATAAACATGTAAAAAACTAGATTTAATGTGGGTGCGCCATCAAAAGTCGACAAAACTGCATTTTTTGAAAAATACTTATTTTACCCGAAAAATTTATTTTGTTCTTATACCATGTTCTAGAAAATGTGTAAGATGAATAATAATGTTATAAAATTAAAAATTTAGTTAATACTATTCATAACGGCTAGTTCATAACAATATTATAATAATATATCATTGCTTATTAAAACCCGGTATTGCGTACAACACACGCTATCGAGGAAGGTCGTGATTCCATGTAATGCAAGCCATATCAGGGTTGCGTGTTGTGAATGAATCCTTCGTTGTTTCATATAACAGAATCCAACCATATTTCATTTATACATTTAATATATATATACACATATATATATACACTCAATGTTGCGTAGAATAACTATTATCAAAATTGTGTGTAACGCTGTCCAAGAATAGTGTTGCGTATACTGCAAGCTAATACGGTGTTGCATATAGTGAAAGGTAATCTTGGTGTAGCACAAGACATTAATGAAATTAAAAGAATATTTTTCATAAAATCTCGGGGTGTTACAGTAAAACACTGTCCCAACATGATGTATCATGATACCAAACATTTCCAATGCATTGGAGTGCTATCACGGGGAAGCCTTCATATTCATTTCAATATCAAGCTTAAGTGTGCAACATATATCTTATAACATGGATTTATTCAACATAATAATTTTTTCCACAATCAAGTAATGTTTAATACATAAGTGTAAGTAACATTCAATAAGTATTTGTGTATAAAGGTGAATACCTTTGACCGAGAAATGTGTGTAATATTCACTATACAATTATTTTGGCTAAGAAAATGGCGGTGCAATTTCAATAGCATAATGATTTTATATAGAGATTCATAAATTGGATTGATTAAAGTCAAAGGGGTATCTCAAAATTTATACATGAAATATATATTAATGGATTCATGGAACATAATATCCCAACATATGAAATAGAAGTTTTTTTCATTATATAGAAGAAATGTTTGAATAGAAATAAAAAGAGAGAAATCTCTTATGGAATTTAGGCATGGTAACAGGTTTACAAAGAATTCATTAATGAGAGATAAAGGAGTGTATAATAATTAAAAAATAAGGAGGTCTATGTGGGGGATTTTTGAAATCATACCCCAATATTTTTAATTGATAATAAAAATGGTATAACAACATTAAGAAATTTGTAGAAAAATGAGAAATGATGGATTCCCTTAATTGGATATATGACATCGAAAGCCTAAAGAGGGGATTATTGAGAGATCATGTAGACTTGGGGGATTATATAGATGGGCGGACTGAGTAGGTAAGTGATCCATGGATTTTTAATGAAGATAAGTGGTAGATTGTGTGGGTTTATATAGGAAATGAGATGGATCTTCTTTAATATTTCACAAGCTTAGGTTTTGGAACCTATATAATTAAATACTCAAAACCCCAATTCTTCCCTTGGTTTTTTCCCATGGTTTTTTCCAAATAGGATTGGAAAAAAATATTTTACATTTCCCATGGAAGAACATATTAAAATATTATCCTTGACTATGTAGAGCTTAGTCACATGATTACAGAAATGAATTTGAAATCATAAAATATATTATACATTTTTGAGGATTCACAAAGGTGTTATAAAATAAGAAAAAGAATATAAAATCACATTATTTATATTGGAAAACATGTATTGGGACTATAATACCAATTATCGTATCTATTACATTATTTTGGGGAAATTATGATATCATAACACACAAATTTTATTTATACAATATTTAATTTTTACTAATAAATTATACTGTCTCAAAAAATTATGAAAAATTCACCATTGGATAATTTTGACATCTAGATTAAAAAAAAATAATCATTTTATATGAATTATTTTCTAAATATGATATTTTTTTACTCTTAAAATGAGAACTGAAATTTATTTAAAATTAATGGGGTTTGACAAAAATAGTTTTTAAACATTAATAAAAATGACAATTGACTACAAAGAAATCATATGATCATTTATATTTAAAAAAAGAAATTTAATAAGAATATTTTATTAAAATATTATTTAATTAAATAATATATTAATTCATAAAAATATATTTTCAATTGGAATTTAAATATAACCCCAAAAAATACTATTTTTTCTTTAAAAATCATTTAAAAAGTAACAATAATAAAATTAATTTATATTTATTACTATATACAAAAAATTCACATAATAATAAGGATAGGGTCATGTTACATATCCATTTATTACACCAACATACACCTTATGAGTAAGGTGTGTGATGGTGGGGCTTTCTTGCGGTCGTTCAGTGAACATGGTTTGGGACGTGATGTCGATGAGCTCGAACTTCTCCCGTAAACAGTTTCATTCATGCTTAAGTTGTTGGATCTTGGATTGGTATTGGTTAATGTGAAAGAAAAAAAATTATATCTCCCTCAAGAGATATGATAAATGGGCTTCAAAAGTAACGGTCCTACTGGTTGAATCCATCACTCCATTTTTCTATGTGAAAAATATTTTTCAAAACCCCATATTTATACTAGTATTTTGATGACTATTCAACAGCTATATTTTCAAAAGTAATGATACTTAACTGTCATTCAAACCTAGTAAGAAAGAGTTTATGTGTTTTATACATCCATAAATCATTAAAAGAAAGGGAGTTTTGTTCATAAATGACTGTGTTGTTACATAATGACTTCATGTATTTATGATCACTTCTCATGTTATGATCATTAAAAGGTTTTTCTTTGTCTCAATCCCATTTTACAGAGTCATGTTTCGTGTCATGAACCATGATCTCATTAAATTATTTATATAATACCACATGAATGAATTTTGATATATACTTCTTGTAATTTATATTATTTAATAATCAATATAGTATTCCTTCCTTTAATGAATTTTGATTTTGAATGTTACCAAAGAGTTAAAGTATTTATGCTAAAATATCATTTATTTTCAAGATTGAATGAAAATAATTTATCTTATTTTATTGAATCACATCTCATTTATTCTCTTTTGGTTTTGAATTTGTTTTAAAATTTTATTTCTCATTTCCTCCATTGTTGAATAAAGAATAATCATGAATGTTTTTTAGGTGATACTAATATTGTATCTTGTTTGAGATTGGGGATATTTCTCCTCCAAATCCATGTTTGTGAAAATTATTTTAGGAACATAATTTTCTGAAAATAAATTATTTCTTGATGTTACTTTACATGAATATTTTCCTTTTTTAGAATGTTTTAAATGGAAAGTTCTTAATTTTTTCCATATGGGTCACATTTTACTCTCATTAAAAATGTATGAAAATAATATTGATGAATAAATTTTCCCACCATCTGAAAAATTATTTTATTTAAATATTAATATATATGTTTCCATGGTTATTTTCAAATAAAATTATTTGAAAAATATTTTGTGATTTTTTTTTGTTTTTATAAGTTATTTTCAAATTATAAAGGATATTTCCTTCAAGAATGTTTTTAATGATTATATTTAGGTTATTTTAATTCATGAATGACAAAAAACCTTGATGTAACTTATTCTTTATAAGGGATATATTTTAATTAACCCATATTTATTATTTCTACTGATGGATTATAATGGTTTCAAAGTAATTTTTTGGAAACCCATTTCTTTCCATTGGTAAGTAAAAATATGAAAGAACAATTGTTATTGTTATTTTGAAAAATGAAATATTTTATAAGTAATGATTTTTTTATGGTTTATGGAAATTATTTATGAGGATGGGTGAGCGACATATAGCTTAGGATGGTGGGTGAGCCTGATATACCTCTCCAATATATTGGGTAATGATGTGAAAGTAAATTGAATATAAGTAACTTCAAAGAGATAATAGAGTTAACTAGTTTAAATGTTACTCATAAGTGATTACGGGCATTAAAAAAGTAAGGATATACTATATTTATGGGTTATTTTAAGTGTTCTATGAAGATAGTGTTCTAAGAAACCAACATTTTTTTATTATTTATCTTGGTTTTTTATTTTTATTTTTACCAAGATTGATATCACATGGATCTTGATCATTGATTCATATTAATGTTTCTATTGTTAACAATTTTTCCATGTCACATGTTCAATAATCTTATTTTTTATGGGTATGAATTCGTTTATGTTATACTATACTACTTAATTATGTCACCATTCCCTTATATTTATCATATGTTCATTAATTATCTTCAACAATAAATTATTATGTTTTCCCTTAATGAACCTTTAAGCCCACCCTTCTTATGTTGTCGATTTCCCCAGGTTTTGAAGAAAGATTTTGTGTATGATATTCCAAAAAAGGTTACTAAATGTGAAGAACATAGTGGGAGATGTTTTAGGCTTTTATGAACAAATTATTAATTTATTAAAGTTTCCATGTAGGTGTTCTTCTAATTATATAAAACAATAATCCTAAAAGGTCATAAAGTATGTAATTAATATAAAATTTACTTTTGATTTTGTAAGTTTTTAATAGTTGAAATTGGATCTCATTTATCATTATCAAAGCCAAAAATGTGATGTTTAATTTTTATCAATAGATCTAGAAGTGCTGGTCTATGGTTGATATAGTAGGTATCTGAGTAGGGATCAGACAACATTGTATAATAAGATGTTTTAATATAAGGAAATCTTAAGAGTAATGGATACCATTATGGGTTTATAAGTTTATGGTTGATCATAAGTTAAACGGATTTTGAACCCATTTTGAGTTTTTCATTGATTTTATTTTGAGGTGATTAATGATATTTTGGGAGAAATTTTATTGGGATGAGTTATATTCAAACATTAGGTTAAACATAACCAATTATTTAATATGAATTATGTTATATTTTTGGATATGTAAGATGATGATTATGGTACAACCATTTTGATAAAAAAATATTTAATGTAGAGTTTATTAAAGTAATTTCAGGTGTTGGGTTATTTATTTATAAAATGATATAATGTGATACTTTTGTGTGATTATTAAATTTTATAGATTAATGTATTATTTCTTCATATGAATGTTCATAAATTTTAGATAATATGTTAACTCATGAAAAAATTCTAGTTTAGTTAATATCTAAATATAGGAAGAATATCCTGTTATCGTTTTTTGGATTATGTTATCTGATAGACGTTGATTTTAGTTCTTTAGGCATGGAAAATTCATCTTTAATACTAATAGTTTTTAAAAAATATTAGAATTTTCTAAAAATTAATTAATGGATAAAAGTACACATATCAAGTAAGTGTATTTCCTTATGTTTTTATTATTTTTGGTAAAGTAATTCCTCATCTTTTTTAAAAGGATCATGAAACATAAAACATTTCCTATTACCTTCACATCATATGAATCAACAATATTTTTCATACCATATTAGTTTATGGGTTTGTGGTCATTGACTTTATTATAAACATATACTTCCTTGTGATCAATTTTTTCTATCACTATCCCTAATTATTTGGATATAATGTTTTCCCCCATATCAATATATTCACATCCTACTAATATTCTTCTATTTGGAAACCTATTATTTGTTATTCAAGATGACTATCTTATTTCTCATTTCCTCCTTCTAAAGGATGATTTTTTAACTATTTTTATAATGTGGGGTTTTGAAAAAGTAATTTTAAAATTTCAAATCCCTTGTTTCCTTTATCAATTTCATATTGTGAGAATAAAATTTATTAAATGGGGGGACAATTTAATATCATAACATTTTAAAATAATACCATGTTCGATAGAATTTATAACAACCACCACCAAGCTTAAACGAACTAGGAAATATTATTGTCTAAATGTTATAATTATAATCAATCATTAAATTGGAGGGTATAAATAAGATTAAATAAACTAATATATATATATATATATATTGTTTCCAATCAACACAAAAGTATTGATTTATTATTCATAAACATGCACTCATTTTTTCAATAAAGTAATTATATTCTTTACAATTTTTTTTTCAAAAATGGTTTTTATCAATTTTTCTAACCCCATATTATAATTAATTTCTAAAACTACTATAACTTAAATTTTATAAAAATTATATCATTTTTTAAATAATTATCTAAAATTTATCTTTGAGTGAGCTATTAATATTTTTATGAAAAATCAATTTTTCTATGAGTAGTGAAGTATAAAGATTATTATAAATTTGTCAATTTTTATATTCAATGTCCCATTTTTATTTGAATTTGATATAGATTAAACATTAATATTTTTTCAATAATATATGATTTCATTAATCAAATTTTATTCATAATTATATTTTATTTTTTTATATGTTTATTTTTGTGCATAAAAACACATTTTCCATAAAAATATTTTTCGATGCATTTTACACATTTAAATTAAAATTTATTTCTTCCACTCATAGAAATTTAATCTTTTAAATTTTATTCCATATTTGGAATCATGAGGTTTATATTTATTCAATATGTCCCTTTTATTTTTGGTTATTATGAATAGTGACTATAGTAACATTTATCACCTTAGAAAGGGGAAAACAAGTAAAAGAGGGCTAAAATTATGGGGTAAGACCATAAAACTACCCAAAAAACATTACATAATCATATTTAATGACTTTAATTATTCTAAATTTTTTTAATTATAGAAATATTGGACCTTTATTTGATTTTTCTTCGATAATAACATCATAATTTATGTGAACTATAAATTAAAAAATGAAACTCTTTAACAATTAATATTTTTAGTGTATTATGAAATAGACACAAAAAATATATTATATTACAATTTCTTATTTTAAATAATCATGGTTTTTTAAAATTTTTATTTATTTTCAATTTTCAATAATGTAATTGTTTACACAAATTTTTACACAACGCTTTCGCATTGTTTGTGCAAGTAGAAGAAAAATAAAAGTAAATGAATTTTTAAAACAACAAAATAAATATGTTTTTTATTGAATATGGATTAATTTTTTAGTTAATAATAATTTATTATTGATGGCTAGATGGATTATATTTTATATTTATTTCTATCTTGTTGTTTTCGAAGTCAAACTATGTGAATAATGTTCCTCCAAATCCATTTTCTTATTATTTTTTAAAAAGATACTATACACTTATGTGGGAAACTCACATTCAAAATATTAACCCAAAAAACCACATAAACCAAATTTGAAACTGAAAATATAGAAAAATTAAATCCACATTTGATATTCAAAATCCATCCCTTGAACTAAACACCACCGAACTTCATCGGGTCACCAAAAGTCGAGTGATGAGCCACCTCAATCCACACCCATGACAAAAAGGAACCTTCATCATCATCACTATTTTAGGGAACCCACTAAAAAAACATCCCAGTAGAGCTGAAAACCACTATCAGTAGAAACACCTTTATCCACTCCAATATAATATCATGATTACACACTATTATATCAAATTAAAATCCATTACTAGAACCCCTCGGATACAACACCCTCTTAGACAAACATCATGAAAAAAAACCAAGTCCATCGACATGATCTCTGTATCCACTATAGACAACATATCATCTTCCAACATCATCGGATTAATCAAGGTAAAAAACTAAGCCTCTTTTGAGAGTGATCCATGAAAATCACAAATCCAACATCCCTTTATTTAAATTACAACATGAAACTAGGGATCAAAAAATCCATTTCATCAATAAACGTATAATTAAAATTAGTCAAAAGTACGACATAGATAAAATATGATAAAAGATGTGCCTCCTATAGAATTGATTACTGAAAAAACAACTGCTCCCAATGCCTCTGGATAACATCAAAACAGAGCGAATGTGAGAGTGATGAAGGGAAAAGTATCTAGAGAAGAGTTGGAACTAGTAGGGTATCCAAGAAGAAGTACATCCTATCTTGGAACTACCAACCTTGACTATAGAATCCTCTATCAGGAAATGATAAAATGATCCACCCATCAAAGAATCAATGACCACTAAAAAAGAGGAAACCAAAATGACCAAACATAAGTCAAGGTCCCGGGACACAAACACAATTCAATTGGCACATCCAAATATTCATGAGAAAACCAACACAAGAGAGTAGAATGATGTCAGAAATGTTGTAACTAGAAGTAAAGTTTAGATAAAGAACTATTTGGGCTTCAATAGGTGCCAATACCGTATACTATAGAGAAAAAGGTCAGGGGAATAAAGGAACCAAATAAAACAAGAAAGTGAGAGTGATGAGGAAGAAGAAAAAGAGGGGAGAATAGGGATGGAAGTAATAAAGGATTATGGGTAGGGGAGATAATGGTAGAGAGGTGGAATAAATTCCTCCCACCCCCAGATCACCACAGAAGGAACCGTATATTAGGAGAAAAGTGAAATCCTTATCTGAATGGTCTCAAAATATGAAATTAATGATAATTTATGTTAAATAATATTTCATTAAATTATTTAAAAGTGTTAGAAATATTAAAATAAGAAAATTATGATGATAAATGGTATTAAATTTTATTCCTTGAAAATTTATGAGATAATTCCCACATTATAATTAAAATTATAATCCTCTAGTATTGAAATAGTCATTACCATGGTCAAGGTTGTAATTGGTTAACCAAGTGGTTCAACAAAAAAAGATATGGTTTAAAATGATATCTAAACCTATATAAATATGATATTGTGATTATTTTAAGACCATATTCCCATTATCATTGAATAAATGTAATTTGGGACCCATTTTACATAAGTTATACAGATATATTATTATAGTATTTCTTGTGTATCAAGAAATGACCTAAATGATATTTTATAAAAAAATATTAAATGATTTAAAATTCATAAAAATACTATATTTAGATAATTTACTAAGATATGGTTTAATATAACAACTATTTTCCATTTATTGGTTAATGTACTTTTTATAATAATTTTATTTTCCCCAAATGAGTGAAAACCATAGATATCATAGAAATTTTAAAAAGTGTTAAGAAGTCATTAAAATAATGAGATAAGGGTGAAAAAATCTGCAAGAATTTTAAAAATTTTATTGTATGAGAATATATAGACTCATCATCAAAATATTTTCAAATTTTATCAATCTAAAACCATTTTTAGATAAAAATTAATTAATATTAATTTTATAGTTTATGATATTCCAGGAATGGTTGTCCCCTCATTTATATAAGGGAAGCCAGTTTCTACTCCTACACACACTTCAATATCATTTTGGTTCAATATTTACTTACTGAAATACATTCCTAAAATTACTTTACCTGATTTGTAGTTATTATTTTGTGATAATACCAAACTTATGGGGCTTACACTGTAAAGAAAATGAGTTTCTCCATTGAAGAGGCAGAACTTTTAACAGAATGTTTTAGAATTATTTTTTCAGATACCTCTTTTAAATATTCATCAAACAAAATAAAATAATTAAAAAATTATTTTCCATATAAATATACTATTTTATGTCTATTTAATATGTTATATACATATCCTCTTCAGTCAAATGGGAAACAAAACCTTAGTTCGTATGTATGGTGTGCCGTCACCCTATGAACCAATGTAATTCATTTTCCACCACTTCCTCTCACATATGTACATATTTAGGGATTCAATTTATATATATGGTATTCATGAAATTATTATTATTATATAAACATAATATATCATCATGTTTCTTACCTTTCAATCAATTGAAAAATGATAATGTCATTCGTGCGTATGTATGGATTACCACCTTCGTAAAGCGATGTGTTTCATTTTTCAGAGCATCATCACCTGGTTGATATATATAAGTGTATTTAAATAAAATATATGATATTTATGATATAAAAATAATTCTATTATGATTAAATAATACTTAATTTCTTTCCATAATTCTCTTTAATAAATGGTAACGTTACTCATGCGAACATACGACCTACTATCTCTATGATTATTGCGTATTTCATTTTTCGTAACTATAATTCATAGGTGTTTTTAATAGAATAATTAATATATAAAAATGATTATTGTATAATTTTTATTATTATTTATACTTTTAAATAATTTCATATTTATCCATAACCAACATACAAAAGTTGTTTTGAAATTATGAACTAAACGTCCTCAAAACACCTGATGTGGACATAACCAATTAAGTTATTAATAATTTAATTATATTATATGAATAATGGTTTAATGATAAATTAATAAACCTATAAAATATTTGTAAACATTTGAATAATTGATATAATTTTATTATATTTGAGTTAATGGAAACACAAAACACGTTTGGATTCGATGTAAAGGATTCCATCACAATTTATCTTCATTTTGGAATATATTAATGTTATACACCTAATTTATTTTATATGATGTATATAATAACCACTTACATGATATATGATGAATAATTCATAATTAATAGTATTTTAGTTTCCAATTAAAATAATTTTATCCAATGGTATTTGACCTGAAAGTTATCATGTGGCGAGTAGTTTCTTATATCAATTTCCACTATTTGGGTTATACTTCTACATCATATACTTTATTATGGCACGATTATGTTTGAATTTATATGTAAATGTTTTTCTATAAAATTATATATATTCACATAATAAATTCATTGAATAATTGTCACATCAATGATTATGATCCTTGTAAGGGTTTTCTTTGTCTATATCTCATTTTCATATGACATGTTTCATGTAAAACAACATGATTTCCTTAAAATGTTTACTTGTTATCAAATTAATGAATTTTTACAGATTTATTAATTTAAATCATCATATTTATTTATTCATACTATAATATTTCATTCAATTAATTTTTATTTTGAAAGTTACCAAATTAGTAAAGGATTTATGTTACAATCTCATTTCATTTCAGGATTTGTATGTTTAAGGTTCATATGGGGGAACAATATTATATTTCATTATTTTAACACATATATTATGGTATCTAAAATTAATGACAGTGGTTTGAGGTTCCATTTTATCCCTTATTCAATATATAATCCTCAATAATGTTCTTTATATGTGATATCGATCCTATATCCTTTTTAGACCAGGAACTTCTTCTTCTAAATCAATGATTTAAGAAATGATTTCAATAATATCATTCATAAATATAAATTTTTTCTTAATGTTATTTTAGATGAACATTTACAATCTTTTAAATGGATTTAAACTAAGTGTTCTTAATGTTTTTCACATGGGTAACTTTTTATTATTTTTAAAAAAGATAGAAAAAAATGTTTTTGAATGGATTTTCCCTTCATTATACCGATTTTTTTCTTTAAGGAAACATTTATATGATTCAAAAATTATTTTAGAAGAAAAGTATTTTCAAAATATATTTCTAATTTTTAGTTTTTAATTGTTTTTTAAAGTTGAAGGCTGTTATACTCAATAATTTTTTAATGATTATTTTTTTGAAATTTTATTCCTTAATGACAACACCCCTTGATGTTACTCATGCTAAACTATGGGTATGTTGTAATTATAACATCATTATTTTTTCATGAAATAAATTATTATTGTTTTTATGATTTTTCCATGGAACTAATTTCATTCCACTAGTTAATCTAGAAATAAAAGAACAATGGTTATTGTTAAATTTAAAAATATACGATTTTGTGTGTCATGGTGTTTTCATGGTTCTTGGACATTTTTTATGATGATGGGTGAGATTGATACGTCTCATGATGATGGGAATAGCTATAATTTCTCTCATATGAATTGGCTAATGGTGATAGACTTGAATGAATATAGTAACTCTTAATAGACGATATAGTTAACTGGTTAAGATGTTACGTTTATGTTTTTATGGGTATTAACTAGTGAAGGTTTTCCCATCTTTATGGCCTCTTGTAAGGGTCCTATGAAATAAATTTCCAATATACCAGCTTGTTTTATTTATACTTTCTATGGATTTTTAATGTTTTATTTGATAAATATTGATATCACATGGCTAATGATTATTGATTCTCACAACTATTACATTCTTAAATCTTTATGAAATTTGACATTTTTATTGATGAAGGTTTTTATGGGTATTACTTATCTCATGTTATGATCATAAACCTTGATTATTTAATCATACCCATATTTTAGTGGGATATGCTATAGATTTTGTAATCAGTTGTTTATGTATCCCATTTTCCATATAAGTTTTTTCTTAATAATCTAAAACTCTAAACCTAAAAGGTCATTGGGTATATAAGTGTTGAAACTTTTCCTTTTTATATTTAAAATTTTTTATTTTTGAAATGGGATCAAATTTATCATTATCAAATAAAAAATGTGAAGATGAATTCCTAGAATTATATATGAAAGTGTGGATATGAAGCTGTAATACAAAATTCTTAATTTTTTTAATAAGTGGATCAAGAATTTTATGAGAAGAATAAAATGAGTCACTTTTGGTTTGAAAGGAATAAAAATAAAGATAAATAGAGGTATGATAGACTCTACTTAAATACTAAATTTCATAGTATCTATTAATGACATAATGTGACTGAATTTATCCATAATGATATATCTAGCTAGGATATTGTTTTTAGAATCATCATTACAATTGTTTTGAAAATGTAAATGTCTACAAGAAATATATACACTATTTTATCTCTATGTTTAGAATAAATTAATTAAGAATATGGTTTCAAAATTATTATACATTGATGATATTAAAAATTATAAAATTTTAATCCAAAATGGGATTTTATTTTTCTAATAGTTAGCATTGATCATTGAAAATAAATAGGGATGTCAAGAAATAATGATAAATGGTCCATATAATGGAATTACTTGTGATGGATTAATGGTTTTCACAAACATCACCGGACTTCCAAATTAGGTATTACTGGTATAGGAATCAAGTTTTGTATATTAAAGTGTATATGATAACAAATATATAATTTTAAAATTTTATATGTGTATAGATTTAATGCCCAAACCCAAACCACTAGGTCAGAGCCAAAAAGTCACATGACATTATGTGCACCTCCCTATACTCAAGAGGATTTGGAATATGAGTGAGGGTCTTAATATCATCATTAGGGAGACTATAACCTCAGTATCAAATCCTTGAACTAGTAATAAAAATAATTTATAATAATTAAGATTAATTTTGGTAGAATAATATAAGATTAAAAGGAATACATTTCATATGACAAGAAAATGAACTCCATTTTTGGAAATCAAAACTAGAGTAAAAGTGAAAAAGTTAACTAATTAAATAAAACCATAAAAAATTAGTCTCGAGTCTATAATGGAAAAACCAAAAGCACTATGTTCTAGGAACCATCCAATTTCATTGGTCCAATTCCCTTTCTTGGATCCCAATACATGAAATATACATGCACATAAAACTACCATAAAGGTGTGTGTAATAAACCCATTAAGACATCACCAATGAATCCTTAATAAATATAATCATGTGCAATAGGTGCTTGAATTTGTAATAATAAAATCATAAGATAAAATAACAAACATATATAAACACCCTTGTGATAACCAATTCACAATGATCCATGGTCGTACCTGCTTCAGCTCCATATTGAATGGAATATCAAGGTATATTTAGTATTCAATAACTATCCATAATGAAAATGAACATTCTTTTTAGCATCGTGTGGGAATGCTACTCAAATACAATAGTCACAAAGTAATCCATGATCTTAAAATCCATTAGGTATTGATATATTATGTTACTCATCATTTACTAGGTCCCTTGTAATCAGGAAACATCTAATATACTATGAATCAAGTGTATAACAACCCTGCTCTTTGTTACAAAGATAAACATGATTTATTACATAAAACCTTCATTTGATAAAACATATCATATCGATATTTCTAGTGTATTTGGGACTTTAGAACATTACATAACAACTTAACAGATATAACACAACATCTTATTGAAAACATCCTTTACATGACCACTACATTCCCTTGTACTTAGAATTGCAAAGGATAACCTAAGGGTATGCATAAGAAAAGGGTGTTCCATAAAGCCCAGTAAGGGAATAAACATGGAATAATATGAGGAATACTGTACATTTTAGACAATAGACATATTAATGGAGCTCAAGAGAAACATGAAAATAAAGGCCTGATATGGCATGATAATCATAACATGGAAATTTGGAAACAACACTTAACATGGAATTAGCATGAGCCAAGGCTCATTGCACATGGAGCATGAGTAAACCCTATTTGCTCATGAAGAACGAGTAAAATCTAATTTCACATTAATTATCAAGAGTTAACACTCATTGTACATGAATAATCATGATATCGTACTATACCCAATGCATTGGAGCGTTATCAGGGCACACCCTTCTTAAATATTTCATTCCATGCATAAGTGTGCCACATAGATCATACAACATGGAATCATTAAACATAATAATTTATTCCATGATAAAGGAATGTGGAATAAATAAATGAAACACTATATTCAATAATTAGATGAGTGTAAAGGTGAATACCCATGATAGAGAAGTGGGAATGGTATTCACCACACAATAACTTTAGCTTGGAAAATCGCACTGCAATTTTGACAACATAACAGCGTGACATCGGAATTCAAAAAAAATGTTGATGAGAGTGAAATGAGTGATAATAATATGTACATGAAATGGAATTTAAGGGGTTTACAGAGATTCATTTCCCAACAAATGTAATCAAATTTATATTCATAATACAAAAGAATTTCTTGAATGTAGATTAGAAGAGAGAAATTCCTTACAGAATTTCGGAATGGTAACAAGTCTACATGGGAGGCATTTAATGAAATAGAAAGGGGTATCTCATCATTAAATCATATATATGAAAGTATTGGGGATTTGATAAATCATACCCCAACATTTATTATTTAAAATTAAAGGGCATTACAATTTTATGAAACTTGGATAAAAAGAGAGGGGTAGGAATCCCTTACTTGGAAGGGTGATCCCAAAAGCTTGGGAGGGGCTTGGGAAAGGCTTATTAGGGGATAGGGGCGCCTTGGGAGGATTATTGAGAGAGGAAGGAAGATGTTGGAATAACTCCAAAAGATTTTATTGAAGAGAAAGTGGGAGGTTGGATGGGTTTATATAGGAAAGGAGAGGGAATTATTTATTATTTAGTTTCGGGACACCACACATTAAACTAATCAAAACCACAAACCAGACCATGTTTTTTGGACATAGTTTTTTCCAAAAGGGAGTTAAAATCAAGATTTTTATGAGGTAAATGGACTAACTTCTTAAAATAATAGGGTTTCTTATGTGGAGGTGATTCACACTCTCAAGGAAAACAATTAAAGAAGACAAAATGTTTTATAAGCCTTGAAGGGACCACTAAATCTTTGTAAAATAAATAAAAACCCCCACCCCAAAATCACATTATTTTAATGGTAAAACATATATTGGAATAAAATAATGTTTATAGTATTTTATTACATCACTATTGGGTCATTATTATGTTACAAAACACATTATATATCTAAACAATATTTAATTTTTACCCAAAAATTCAACTATATCTGAAAATTATGAAAAACTCACCGTTGGAGAATTTCTACATCCTGATTACAAAAATAATATTCACTTTATATAAATAATTTTTTAAATATTTGAATTTTTAATTGTAAAATAAAAATCGTCATCTATAAAAAATTCATGGGTTTTGACAAAAACCACATTCAAACATTTATAAAGCTTACTATTGTATTCCAAAAAAATTGTACAATCAATTATATTTAATAAAAAGTAATTTATCAAAAATATTTCATTATAATATTATTTAATTAAAAAATCCATTAATTCATCAAAATATATTTCTTAGTTGAATATTAACTAAAAAAATACTATTTGTGCTTTAAAAACTATTTTCCAAGTAACAATAATAAAATGAATGCACATTATTTATAAAAAATAATATACATATATATAGTGCTAGGGTATTTTTACATTTCCTCTTATAACACCCACATAGGACTGAAGGGTAATGTATGTAGTGGTGACAGACTCTTGGTGAGGTTTGGATAACATTGTTCGGGTGGTAATCTCTATAAACTTCCACTTCTCCCGTAGTCGGTTCCGCTCAAGCTTAACTTGTTAAAGCTTGATTTGGGCTTGGTCAAGAGTGAATCCCAATAATGCCCCCTCTTTTTTGAGCTCCGACAAATGGGGGCTTTGTATGGGGCAATTCTACTGGATGAGGCCATCACTTCTTTTATCTGAGAAAATTGGATCTCTTAAATCCCTATATTTATTCTAATCATGTGATCACTATTGAATGACTATATTAGCAACGATCAAAATTATTAATGGTATTTTAAAATCCAAAACATAGAGCCAGTAAGTGCATATGTTTTACATAACTACAAGGATACATTTAAATAGACCAATATAAATTTTCCTTAATGAATTTTTGGGTTGTTACAATCTTCAACCCTTAAGAAATTTCACCCTTGAAATTTCATTTTCCCAAACTAAAATATACATGGATAACTTTTCTCCATCACTTCCTCTGATTCCCACATCTCCCTTCCAAACTTGTGGTTTCTACATAACACTTTCATGAGGATCATTGTCTTATTTCGTAGAACTTTTTCTCTACGATATAAAATCTTCTCTGGTTATTCCTTATAAAAAATATCATCCTCTAGATGTACTGCCTCTAAAGAGATTATATGTGAAGGGACTGGTATATATTTCTTTAATATGGATACATGAAAGACATCATTTACTTTGGAAATAGTAAATGGAAGTGATAGCCGATAGGCCTCAGCCCCGACACGATCAAGAATCTCAAAGTAGATGATGTACTTAGGACATAACTTACCCTTATTTCCAAGCCTCATGACCTTATTCGATGGAGATATGCATAGAAATACCATGTACCCAATTTTAAACTCAAGGTCACATCAACGGTTATCTGCATAACTCTTCTGTTGACTCTGGGCTTCCTTGATATGCTGCTGAATGTTTTTCACCTTTTCCATCATTTCTTTAACCATTTTCAGTCCTAGCAGCATACGCTCACCGACTTCATCCCAACATGCCATTGTTCTTCTCCTCTTCCCATACAAGGCTTCATAAGGTTCCATTCAGATGCTCGATTGGAAACTGTTATTATAGGAGAATTCAACCAGTGGAAGATGTTGGTCCCTCCCTCCTTTGAAGTCCATATAATATGTTTTAATATATCCTCTAGTGTCTAAATTGTTTACTCATATGATCCATCCGTTTGAGGATGACAGGCCATACTGAAGTTCAGTTCAGTATCCAAAGCATATTGAAGACTCTTCCAAAACATAGAGGTGAATCTTGGATCTAGATTAGATACAATAGATATTGGTACTCCATACAGCCTTACTACTTCCTTGATATATATCCGTGCCAGTTTATCCAATGAGAAATCCACAGAATTGAAATGAAGTGTGGAGACTTTGTAAGTAAATACACAACAACCCATAATTCATTGTTTCATTTGGATGTCTTCAGAAGTCTGGTGAAAAAGTCCATGGTGATGTTCTTCAATTTCCATGCTGGCATGGGAAATAAATGCATCATCCCATTAGACTTCTTCCTCTCTGACTTCACTTGCTGACAAACCAGACAGTTTGATGTATACTCAACTATCTATTTCTTCATATTATCCCACCAACATTTCTCTTGGAGATCTTTAAAAATCATTGTGTTACCTAGGAGAATAGAGAAATTTGAACTATGTGCACCATACAAAAGATCCTTCTTCAGCTCCAGATTTGATGGAACACATAGTCTTTTCCCACATCTCACAATTCCTTCTTCCATAAAATTAAACTCCGAGGGTTTCCCATTTATGATTTCTTCCACTTTTTTCTGAATTCCCACATCACACATTTAATCATATTTTAACCGTTCCAAAATAGATGTTAGAGTAATCATTTGTGAAAGGATTGATGATGTCCCATTATTTATGATTCCCATGTCTAACTTCATCAAATCTAAAAATATTGGATCCTTTTCAATTCTCATCAATGATAGAATCATTGGGTCCTTTCTACATAGAGAATTCGGAACCTTGTTCGCTTTTACAGGGTGGTAATAGATTGAGTAGTCATTGTCTATGATCCTCTCCAACAATCTTCATTGGAACATGTTCAACTATTTCTCTGTGAATAAATATTATAGGCTTTTGTGGTCCGTATATATATCACACTTCTCCCGAATGAGATAATGTCACAAAATTTTTAAAACAAAGATCACCGCAGTGAACTCCAGATCATGGGTTGGATAATTCTGCTCGTGAACATTCAATTTACTTGAAGCATAGACAATTATATTTTCATTTTTCATCAACACACAACCTAGGCCCTTCTTCGAAGCATCACTGAATACCACAAAAAGTTCTCCACCTATGGGTAATGTTAGAACATGCACAGTGCTAAGCCTCCTTTTCAACTCCTTGAAGATTTATCCACATTTACCAATCCATGAAAACATTACTCCCTTCTGAGTTAGCTTGGTAAGAGGGTTGAAAATTCATGATAAATTTCTCACAAATCGTCGATAATATCCAGCTAACCCGAAGAAGCTAAGGATCATTTCTGATGTTGGTCTTGACCATCCCTCTATTGCATCTATCTTGGAGGGATCCACAGGTATACCATTACTGGTAATGATATGGCCTAAGAATGAGACCTCTATCAACCAGAACTCACACTTTCTGTACTTTTCATAGATCTTATCCTTTAACCAAATCTCTAGTATAGTTCTTAGATGCTCCTCATGATCCTCCGTAGTTTTGGAGTATATTATATTATCATCTATATATACTACCAAATATTTGTCTAGGTAATCTCTAAAGACTCTATTCATCATGTCCATGAGGATTTCTGGAGTATTAGTGAGTCCAAAACCCATAACTATGAATTCATAGTGCTTGTATATTGTACGAAAAGTAGTCTTGGGGATATCTTCCTTCTTCACCCTTACTTGATAATATCACAACTGAAAATCTACATTAGAGAGTATTGTGATCCCCATAGATGATCAAATAAGTCATTAATTCGTGGGAGGGGATACTTGATCTTTATTGTGGTTTTGTTAAGATTATGATAATCGATGAAAATGCACATTGACCGACCGTTCTTCTTGACGAAGAGAACAGGTACACCCCAAGGTGAAGCACTTGGGGGTATAATCCCTTTATCTAGATTTACCTGTAGTTGTTTCTTCAGCTCCTTAATCTCCACAAAAACCATTCTATATGGAGTCTTAGATATTAGAAATGCCCCAAGTATAACATCAATTGAGAATTCCATATCTCTTCTAGGAGGAAGACCGGACAATTCTTCTGGAAACACTTCAGTAAATCCCCTCACAATAGGTACGTCTTCAAGGATGGTTGTCTCCTTAGACTCAATGATATGATCTTTATATGTGTTCTCAAAGGGTAGTAATATCCATGCTTGAGATGATGAAGCTAAAGAAGATTTACCTTCAACGTTGCACTTGTACAGAATTGGGGGTCGATTCTCCACTTGGGGAGTGATTTCCGTCTCATGAAAATTTAAGTTGGATCTATATAGGGAATGACAATACATGCCAGGAATTGCATAAAATTCCACTAGAGGGAGTATGATGAGGTTGGCTGGGAAGTTCAATCCACTGATTATGATGTGAGAGGAGTTATATTCATGGGATGTAATGATTACCCCTTTTTCTGTAATAACCAAAATCTTTACTTCTATGATTTGTGGTGCTGTTGGGATTGTTCTACTAAACTTTTGGGATATAAAATACCATGTAAAACCTAAATCAAAAAGTATGTTTGCTATTCCTGAATGAGTAACTAGCATACCTATCGCCACATTGTTGTTGGGGTTCATTTCGGCAGTAGTGATGGAAAAATCTCGGCCCTGATGCCTTGAAGGTTGTTAGTTGCCTCTGAAAACCCTTGTCTTAGGGCACTGATTTGCATGATTCCCTAGTTCCTTGCCGTTGATGAAATGAAACATGCGTTGAGAGTCGAACGGAGAATTATTCCCCTCTATCACACTCATGGGGTTTTCTTGTAAGAAGTTAATGGCTATGTTCCCTTCTCTTCCACACCAAAATAATTTCCTCGTCCCCTTTAGGAATTTTCTAGGGTACTTTTTTCCGTACCTTTTGCTAGTGGGGTGCAAGATTTTTTTAGCACCATAGGATTTATCCATCGGACCTATAGAAACGAAGTCCACCATATGATTCTTATCCCCATGATACCCCAGAGGTTCTTTGATCTCCATTTCAACCTTGAAGTCACATAATACGATTTCCTCATAGTTTTCAAAGTTGTGGATCTCCAGGGCCTTCTACAGGCTAGGTTTCATCCCACCAAAGATGTGGTCATCCTTGGATTCAGGGGTAACGACAAAGCCAGAGGCGTATCGTTCAAGACTTGTTATGTTTTACTTGTACTCTCCGAGGTATTCGTCATCTTTTTGATTGAGGAAAATGATGTCCCTTTCCATCTTATGTTGGATGGTCCATAGAAAATACTTATCGAAAAAAATCTTCCATAAATCCTTCAATTCCAATGCCTCGATCTCTTCATCAGGCTTTGTATTTTTCATCAATGTCCACAATTGATCATCATTACCATCAAAAAAATAAGATGTAAGGAGAACCTTCTCTTGTTCAGAACATTAAAGGATGGTGAATATCTATTCAATGGACTTGATCTATTATTCGGGGGTTGAGGGATCAGATGATCCATTAAAAGTAGGAGGCCTTTGTCTCATGAAGCTTTCGATAGCGACTTGTTATTTCTCGGGGGAGGGGGGTTGAATGTACCTATTGAACCATGTTTCTATTAAAATATTGAGTTAACTAATAGATAATCATAACAAAGTTCATGATTCCCTCATTCATCAAATTGGGCATCTCATTAACACAATCATCACATTGATCTTCAAATCGGTTGTTAGCCCGATTCTTCCTATTACTAGTCATTGGCTGGAATAAAAAGAAAGTTTGGGATAACACATAAAGCGTAATCCAAGGACTAAACAAATGACTTATAAATTTATTTTATTTCCTTAACTTACGTATCTATAGGTTTTAATCTATGTTATCCATGATCTACTTTTAAACATATATTCTTAGGTGAATATTTTTTAATTCCTTTAATAATGGTTCATACTAAGCTTGTGAATTTACCAATAAATATCCCTTAGGAGTGTCATAAACAAGAGTGAAGAAAGGACCATTTTTATGTACCCAGATACCATTGGTCAATCCTTAAACTCTTTTTCAGGGTTTTCACCCCTAGGTACATCTATGTTAGAGCAGCCTCTACCTACTCGTATCCAGATAGGGATGTATTTGCTTGATAAACCACTTACTCAATACCCACCAAAACATAGGGATGTTTTTACTATAATTAATCATGTCTCTAAGGCTCGATTAGGGTTTTCTAATCCTAATCACAAAATTAACTAAACATATCCTCTAACACCAACTATAACAACCCCGATCTTTATTACATAACTAAACATGATTTATTAAAAAAATACTTCCTTTGATAAAAAATAGAAGATATAGAGTTATAGTGTATTTTGAGATTAGGAACATTACATAACAACATAAATATGATAACACTATATCTTATTGAAAACTTCCTTTACAAGACCACTACATTCCCTCATACCCATCATTGCAGAGGATAACATGAGGGAATGCATAAGAAATGGGTGAGCTATAAATCCCAGTAAGGGAATAAACATGGAATAACATGAAGAACACTATACATGTTTGAAAACAACAATATCAATAGATCACAAGTGAAACATGAACATAAAGGCATGATAAAGCATGATAATCATAACATGGAAATGTGGAAAAAACACTTAACATGGAATTAGCATGAGCCAAGGCATGGAGAATGAGTAAACTCTCATTGCACATGAAGCAAGAGTAAACCCTCATTGATTATGAATTAGCATGAGTCAATGCTCATTGAACATGAAGTATCATGATACAATACTTTACCCAATGCATTTAAGCGTTATCATGGCATACCCTTTTTAAACATTTCATTTCATGCATAATTGTGCCACACAGATCATACAACATGGAATCATTCAACATCATAATTTATTCCATGATAAAGGTATGTGGAATAAAATAATGAAACACTATAATAAATAAGTAGATGTGTGTAAAGGATAATACCCTTGATAGAGAAGTGGGCATGGTATTCACTACACAATAACTTTATCTTGGAAAATCTCAGTGCTATTTCGGCATCATAACGGCGTGGTATAAGAATTCATAAAAAATGATGATGAGAGAGAAATGGATGTCTCATCATATTTACATAAAATGGTAGTAATATGTTTATATAGATACATGTCCAAACAAATTTAATGGAATTTAGATTCATAATACAAAAATAATTTCTTGAATGTAAATGAGGAGAGAGAAGTTCCTTAAGGAATTTTGGCATGGTTACAGGTGTACATGGGAGGAATTTAATGAGAGAGAAAGGGATCTCTAATCATTAAAACATAAATAGTGCAGTATGGGGGATGTTCTATATCATTCCAGAACATTTATAATTGAAAATAAAAGGGAATAATAATATTAAGAATATTGGAGAAAATGAGTAAGGTAGGAATCCCTTACATGGAAGTGTGATCCCAAAGGCTTGTGAGAGTCTTGAGAGAGGATTCTTGGTAGCTTGGGGCACCATGAGAGGCTTCTAGAGAGATTAGGGAAGAGTTTGGATGATCTCAAAAGGATTTTAGTGAAGAGGAAGTGGGAGCTTTGGTATATTTATATAGTAAATGTGAGGGAATCATTTATTATTTAGGTTTGGGACACCACACAGTAAACTAATCCAAACCACAAAACAAACCATGGGTTTTGGCCATGGTTTTCACCAAGGGGGAGTGGAAAAAATAATTTATATGTCCTTTGTACTAACTTCTTAAAATATGATGGTTTCTTATGTGGGGGTGAGTCACACTCGTAAGGAAAACAATTTAAAAAGGCAAACTGTTTTATAAGCCTCGAAGGGTCCAATAAAGCTTTGAAAAATAAATAAAAAACCCCAAAATCACATTATTTTAATTTTAAAACATATATTTGCCAAAAATATGTTAACAATATTTTAATACATCTATATTTGGTCATTATTATGTCATAAAACACATTATATATTTAAACAGTATTTTATTTTTACCCCAAAATTCGATTATCTCAGAAAATAATGAAAAATTCACTACTGGATAATTCTGATTTCCTGATTCCAAAAATAATAATAATTTTATCTAAATAATTTTCTAAATATTTTATTTTTTAATTTTAAAATAAAAATCGACATTTATAAAAAATTCACGAGTTTTGACAAAAACCACATTCAAACCTTAATAAAAATTACAATTATATTCATAAAAAAATTGTAAAATAATTTATATTTAATAGAATGTAATTTATTAATAATATGGTATTAAAATATTATTTAATTAAAAAATCCATTAATTCAAAAAACTAGATTTCTTATTTGAATGTTAACTAAAAAAATACTTTTTGTGTTCTAAAAGCCATTTATAATGTAAAAATAATAAAATGAATACACATTCTTTGTCAAAAAATAATGTACATAGTCATAGTGCAAGGGTCTTGTTACATAACCCCTTATAAAACCCATATAAGACTAGATGGTAATGTGTATGATGGTGACAGACTCTTGGGGTGGCTCAGATAACATCGCTCGGGAGGTAATCTCTATTAACTTCCACTTCTGCCATAGTCATTTATGCTCAAGCTTAACATTTTTAAGCTCATCTTGGCCTTGGTCAAAATTGAATCCCAATGACACCAACTCCTTTCCGTGCTCTGAATAATGGGCTTCTTAAGGGGAATGTCTACTGGATGAGGCCATTTCTTCCTTTGACAGATTAAATGGGAATTTTTAAAGCCCTATATTTTTACTAATAATGTGATCACTGTTCAATGAATATATTAGAAACAATAACAATTCTTAATAGTATTTTAAAATAATAAACATAGAACCCAATAAGTGCATACATTTTACATAACCATAAGAAGAAATTTAAATAGACCTAGAGGAATTTTCATTAATTAATTTTTGTGTCTTTACAATTGAATGGCATGGAATCCCTTAAGAGTCATCATATCCCTACCCCATTCATAGGTCCATAATCTCCATCATTTGAAGTCATGTATACTCCCCCATTAAGTGATAACCATGTCATGATGGTCAACCTATTTTGATAACAAGGAAAAATATATGAAATATCATAAGATTATGATAACATAACAATAATAAAAAGAAAACATTTAAACAAAATATCCCAAAATGGTAGTGAGCTTCCTACCTCAAGGTTTTCAATATCAACATGAAGGTTAATTAAGGGAGTCATCTCTGAAACCAAATTCCCACTCCAACATGAACAATCTATGTTGCCAAGATATCGTAGAATCGATTTCACGTAAAATAATACAGTTTCTAGAGAAATACACATAGAGGAACAAGAAAATTGGGTACAACAACACTAATCTAATGAAGAAAAAGACATAAATGTTAGACTATAATTTTAGATTAGGAGAAATATAAAATCTAGATTGTAAAATACTGACCAATGAATATTTCACCCTTAGTTTTAACACCAAGACATCATAGAATTTCAAATTTCCTCGGTAAGTGCTACTATCCATTAACATTAATTAATACAAAATTATTTTACATGGTATATCTTGAACATAACCATATTAGTCCAATTTTAGGATTATTCAAAGAAAAAGAAGAATAATTTATCTAGAATAAGAAGAACACACCATGTTCTCCACCGAATCACTTCAAAATAGAAGAACCCATAAATGAGGAGAAAAAGTTGCCTTAGATAAAACAAATAGAGGATAATATCAAACTAACAAATGAATAAATATAATATGTAAATAATAATATATCCTGTTATCATCAATATCTATAATAATATTTTAAAATCACTAATCTCCAAATATAAATAAAAATCGGTCAATTTAATGGGGGGAAGAAGTTAAAAGGGTATTAATTGACCCTTAATTATGTTAGAACATGATTTGAAATATAAATGTTGATTATTTATAGATAAAAAAGGATTAAATAGGTGTTTTGTCAATTAAAAATAAACCATAATGCTGTAAAATTTTCCACGATGGTGTTGTTCCCATTTCATGGGAGTTTTCCATCTCTAATACATCTAAAACATATTATAGGGAAATACCTTCTTTCATGATTTCCATAGGTGAAAACCAAAAAAAAGACATCCTATACTTTGGCATGGTGTTGGAAATTTCAATAGAAAAAATAAAAATTAATTTTAAACATCCAACAGCTCTTAAGATAAAAAATACACAAGATTCATCCATCACATGGTT
This sequence comes from Viscum album, assembly GCA_963277665.1. Lineage (NCBI taxonomy): Eukaryota > Viridiplantae > Streptophyta > Magnoliopsida > Santalales > Viscaceae > Viscum > Viscum album. The sequence goes on from OY728133.1 coordinate 1,328,721,986, forward strand.
TTAAAAATTCATTTAAGACATATTGTTTTTTAGAAGAAGATAACCACCCATAACAAGGGTGTTAAAATACTCCCCCTATAAGTATTTATCATCCTCATGAAGTATCTATATATTTTACCACAAAAAATTCAGTCTATTTCACCTAAACATTATACTCATACTTGAATGTATCCTCTCGAATCTATCCACGACACTAAGGAATCTATACTAGTGGCACCATATTCTCTTGTAGGAATTTATTTCCATGATATAAAATCATAAATGGGTGTCCCTCATACAATGAATTATGATTTGGTTTAATATTCTCATAGTCGGTGAAAGGTGTGGTTTTAAGCATGTACCATTAGAGCAGTGGCCCGTGATGCACATCATGCATACCTCTATTGAAAGAAGGAACATAAAACAAATACAACACTATCCCTATATGATTGATGATCAAGATTGGTATAACATAATACATCATGAGATTTTATTTCTTTCTTCAATGTTTGTGTCCTAACCAAGGAGTAAATCATAGTAAAACCTGACCATCTATAACAAAAAATAAAGGCACTCTCTTGCAGTCTGTATAGGATCTATTCATGATCTGAGTTGTGATGAACCTTTTCTGAAATAGTTACACTATTGTAGTGGTCCCCTATACCTTAGTAGAACCCAAAAATACAAACTCACTAGTATTGTTCAAAAAGATTAGTGAATTATATGGCATACCATAATGAGACTCATAAGTTTCCATATAAATCGTTGTCGGGAAACTACTAATATATCTGAATTCCACCAAGGCTAGGAGATCATCCAGTGTTACACTGAATTATAAAAAATAAGGCTAAATCGTCTCATCTAATATACATACAATTCTCTCTTACTGTCCATGTTTATGGTGGTGGTATGATGTTATTAGTCTTGATTGATTCCCTATGGTCTTCTATGATCCTTTTAAAATTCTACAACCTAATGTTTTATAACTGAAATTCCTTTTCAAATGAACAAATTCTTTATTAATAAATGATGTTATAGAAAAAACATGCCTGAATTTTGTATTTTTGGACCACATAAATTTTATCCTATAATAAATAAAAGAATGTTAATAATCATAACCATTTACAATATTGTTGTTTTACAATGAACATTAAGATTAGTATATATTATGGGTTGTGATAAATACCAATAGACATAGACCAAATAAGTGATGGCCTCAACTAGCAAGAACATACCCTATAAATCCCATTTATCAGAGATTCTGAGGGACATGGACCCATTGGGATTTTCCCTCAACCAATCCCAATCCAAAACACAATAAAGAAATCATAACCAAACTCATTTATTGGATATGTTAAAGCTCATTGAGATCACGACCTGAACAATGTTCTCCAAATCACCCAAAAAAAGTATTACTGTCACACACCTTATTCTTAGGGTATACACTTGTGTAATAAGTTATTATGTATCTAGATAATAACCGTATAAATTTTTATATTTCTATTTTTAATAAAATTATTATTATATTTATATATTTTTTATTTTATAAATGAATTAGCAAAGAGTTTCATAAAAATTATATTTTGATACAATGAAATGGTAATTATATTTTTAAGAAATATAAAATTTCAATGAAGTCACTTTTTTAATGAATTCAATAATTTTAAAAAATAACTTTTTTTAATAAAATATTATTACTAAATAATATTTATATAGAGATAAATGATAGTATAAGTTTATGATGTCAAATGTAATTTTTGTAATGTTCATAAACTATTTTCATCATAGAAACACTAATTTTTCAATAAATGGGACTTTTTTGTTTAAAATTTAAAATTTTCAAATTTATAGAATTTTTTAATTAAATAAAAATTATTTGTTCAACAAGAATATAGAAATTTTAAAATGGTTATTTTTTCATAATTTTATGAGATAGTCGGTTATTTGGGTAAAAATTAAATATGATATAAATATATGGTGTGTATCATGAAATAATAACATAAAAAAAGTGATATATTAAATCCTTTAAAGAGCTTCCTTGAAGAAAATTATATTTCTTATTTAAAATAATGCCTTTTGAAGTGTTTTTTTAGTTTTATAAACCATTAATGAATCCTCCAAAACCCATATTATACATTACGGTTTTGAAATTATTTATTTATGAACATGATTCACTTCCACATCAAAAAGGGTATAATTTTTATGATTTATGTTATTAACCATATAAAATATTGAAAACCTATATTCATTAGTAAAAAATATGAGGAAAAACCATTGTTATGATTATTGTATTTATTATTATATCATATAGAATCTAAATTTAAAATTTGAGATTTAATAATTAATTTCCATCACTTTTGGTATAAAACATACCTAAAATCCCATTCCTATTCCCAAAAAATCCTTTTATCATGAATTTAATCTTTATTTACCTCTATAGATCCCTACCACGGTGTTACCAAGTTCTTAAGATGCTTCTCCTAATATTTTAGAAGATCCCCTCAAGGAAAAGGATCATCTCCTTCTCTAAATTCAAGAACCTTATTTATACTATTCATTTTTATTTCAAATAAATTATGTTGGGATATTTTTTAATTATCTCTATCACTATCCTAATGATTTCCATGTGTTGATAGATCCTTCCTTGAATAGTAATGTATACCCTTTTTTCTGGGAAATATTTATGTTATTTTCCATGAAAAACAATTGTGTAGTGAATACCCATCCCCATTTATGCTCAAGGGTATTCACCTAGATGGACCTATAATTAATTTATTGGGTAATTACATGTATTTTACCAACATTTCTTAATTTTGGTATTAAAATTTATGAAATATGTTCTTATTATGTATTATCTATATGCAACAAAATTTCACATACGTGATATGATTGTGATCCAAGGGACCATATTTATATAGCCCTCCAATGCACTGGGAAATGTATTTATTCCATGAGGGACCATGTATAGTGCATTGGAGATTATCTTAAGCACACTATCTTATAATCTATTGGTGGTTTCCTTGACTTGTGTTTATAAGATCTGGTTTAATGTTATTTCCACATTCCAATGTTGCATTCATGTAATAATCTTATATCATTATTTGATGTTCATGTGTATGATTCCTAAACCTCTTATATTACCTTGATATTACTCTTGAATCGCTGGTAGTACTTTACTATATACTATACATTGATTATTCCTTTATTGGGATTTATAGCTCCCCCTCTCTTATATACATCCCAAGGTTCTCCCATGCCAATTTAGAGTGGAAATGTAATTTTAAGTGCTTGTTTTGGAGTTTTTAGATAATGTTATTATAACCATGTTTCATGTTATTCCACTGTGTACTTAATTTCCCAATTAAACTAGGCCTTTTTCTCTTTATTGGATTGTTTACGTGTACCATTTTGTAATACATCATTAATTTATATGGATTAAAATGTAGTTTATTAGAGTTGTTATCAGATAAATGTGTAGTTATTTTTGGTAATTAGAAATATAATACCTTATAGAAAGACATAGGAATAAAAATAAACATAAGAAAAAATCATTATATTTTGGTAACTATAGAGTAATTGGTTTTGAAGGAAAAATATTGTCTTTTTGGATATCACAGGGGGAAGTGGCATTGGAATTATTATACCTAGGGTTAATAACCCCAAAAGGAAAATTTGTCTTGAATCGATCGTCACTTAGTGAATGAAAAGGTTTTCATACTGCACACCTAGTCAGAAACTCGTGGGGATATTATTTATTAAATTCACAATATCTTTTCAAACCATTATTAAAGGAACAGAAATACGAAAAATATTTCATGATTGAAAATATATCATTGATAACATAGATTGAAAAATAGATATTTATATCTTAAGAAATATATTTGATTTATGATTTATCCAATTAGTTCACATGGTTTCAAATTTATGTGTTTAAAAGTTTAAAAATTCACATCCCTAACTTTCAATTTTTTTAATGGATGAAAATAGGTGAAACTAAGTCAATAAAAATTGTGATGATAAATATAATGGTTTCCCAAGATATATTCACATCCTTATGGGAGTGGGATATAGAAAGTCATGAATATAATGTCACAATTAAATCATGTTATGATAAAAACACAAATTAGGGAGAAAACCCACATCACCCTATGAAAGTAAAAGTTGAAATTGATAAATTTATGTGGAAAATGAATTCAAAATTCAATGTATCTTATGATATATTAATTACAGAAAAATGGATCAACACCAATGAAAATATCATCTCCATCCTTTAATGCTTTGGGCAAGAGAAGTTTGTGCTGGATGTTTTTCATATTGAGGTAGAAAATGATAAAAAATGGATGGTGTTAAATAATACAATGCCTAAAGAAGATAATGAAGTGATGGAGTGAAAATAATTCTTAAATTGTTTTCTAAAAAAATATTTTAATTTATATCTATAACTAAAATTAGGGATTGAGTTCGTTATCTTTAATAAAAAGAATGATGAGTCTGTTAAGGAATATCAGAAAAAATTAACCCAAATTTCATGATACGTCTCTAGCATTGAAATCTCTCCCGAAATTAAGTTTTACCAAATATTTTTTGGGATAAATATGAATATATAGAAATACTTTGTGATTTAATATATTTATAGTTAACAATAAATTGTCATATATTCCCTCAAATTTGAAATCTAGAGAGGATAATATCATAGGTCTCGCATGTTTATAAATATAATATGGATGATGGATTTAAATTTTGGTGGTATGATTGATAAATATCATGGGGAAAATAAAGTACAACATCCCACTTGTTAGAATTGTGTGAAAATTCATCTTAGGAATTCCATAAAGGGGTTAAGAAAATGATTTAGGTGCTGGAAAGAAGTACACCTAACTAGTGATTGTTGTTGGGCGAAAAAATCAATGTGATTGAAGAAACAATCGATCTAGTAAAACCTTAGTATATTATCCAATGTTTCCAATATAATTATTAAAAATACTACGTTAATAAATCAACTAAGATGCGGGTTATGGATCATAACCAAAGGAAAAAAATATTCAAGGCCTGGTGAGAAAGGAAGGGCTTATTCCACTACAAATACTGGGGTCAATCCTAAAAATTATGTTGTGATAGTTACTAAAGTAATTCAATAAAGGAATGATATTATACTATTTTATTCTATTATTATTCAATATTTTATATGATGCATGTTTAGTAGAAGTATTAAAACACCACCACAAAATGTAGAAGTCACGTTATCAATGATGATGGAAAATGTGTCAATTTTTTCACATTAAGCATATAAATTCTCCCATATCCATATTTTCAGGATAAACTTCTAATACATCCATGTAATACTCACATTAGAGGAATTTTATATAATTATGGTAATGTATTGGTTTTCTAGATATAAAGCCTACATAAATTGTAGAGAGAAGGATATGACCTTCCATATCATACAAAATCATCCAATTATATATAAGTGAATATAAGAGGTTGAATCTCCATTGGTGTCATCATCTCAAACATGGATATTATTTTTTTTGTGAGAAGCTGTATGTAGTGAAAAAATTATAGATAGTGGAAAAGTCATCTCTTCTGACATTCCCATTGTAAAGAAATTTGGTTATGTATTTCCCAAATAATTTACTAGTATTCCTCCTCTCTCAAAGGTTGATTTCACAATCGATGTTATACTTATTCTTTTTTCATTATCCATGACTTCATATAGAATAAACACTATTTAAATTCAATATCTGAAGAAGAAACTATATGAAAATGTAGATAAGGGGTTTATCTGCCCAAGTACTTCACTAAGGGGAGAACTAATACTTTTCATTAAGAAGAAGGATGAGTCAATTAACCTCAACATTGATTATCATTTGATCAACAAGATCATGATAAAGAATAATTTTGCAATACCATATATTGATGACCTATTAAATAAGATACATGGATCCCAATAGTTATCAAATGTGGATATTTGGTTATGATATTATCAATTAAAGGTGTAGAATGAGGATATCACATAGACTACTTTTTGTACAATGTTAGGGTACTACGTGTTTATAGTGATTCCATTTAGAATCACTAATTCAAAAACTATCTTCAATTAATAAGTAACTTGAAACTTTTTGTTAAGTAAAAAAATTTATAGAAGTATTTACAATTTATATTTTTATATAATCCAAAATCAAGTAGTAATAGTAGAATAACTTGAATTCTATACTAAATAACTTTTAGTTTAAAAATTTGTATGAAAATTACAATAAATGTGAGTTTTAGATGGATCCAGTATTATTTCTATAGAATTTTGTAACCAATAAAGGGATAACTATGGATCCTTAAAAAATTGATGTAATTAAAGGATGGAAAAGACCAACATATATGATGAAGATTCGTATTTTCCTTGAAATAGTTAGGTACGATCATTGACTTGTGAGAAACTTATAATGATTTTCAACCCTTATAAAAAAACTAAAAAACATGTTGGGTGATGTTTCTCAAAAATAATGAAGTAATCGAAAAATTAAAAGAGGTAAATAAGAGGCCAATCAATGAACCTGTGTTGACATTATGCTATACTAGGGAAGTATCTTTGATATATAATGATGCATCCAAAATAAGATCAGGGTGTGTACTCATGGTAAATGAAAAGGTTATAGACTATGCCTCCCACCATTTAAATTTATATAAGCCGAACTACCCGACACACGATCTAGAATCAGATTTTGTGATCTTCACATTATAGATTTGGTGATACTATCTATACAGGGAGAAGTGTAAAATATATAAATACCACAGAATCCTCAATTATATTTTCTAAAAAAAGTATCTCAATGTGTACCAATAATGTTAATTATAATTGATCAAGGATTATGATCATTCTATAGGTTAACATTTTTAGAATGCGAATAAAATGACATATTCTATGAGTAGAAAAGATCCCACAACCCAATCCATGAAAAGTATTAAAAATGGTTCCAATATTCTTGGGCATGAAAATTATGGAAATGGAAATAATATAAAGAATATAATCCAATCATGCTAAAATAATTCCCAACCATCCATTCTTGAGAGGATTATGGAGGCCCAAAAAAATATATTAGAGCTATAAAAATAGGTATCGAATAATCCGATATTTATCTATTGAAACATGTATATGTGTCTCATCAAAAATATAAGTGAAGAGGGAACATATGGATGATGTGAATACATCATCCTTCTCTATACATCTATGAATCACTTATATGTGTATATATTAAAATAAAAACTTTTAGTGGGATAACAAGAAGAACGATATGGAAAAATTTATATCTCGATGCTTAGTATACTAATAAGTAAAGGATGTATGACATACATATAAGGGTATTATGAAAATATTTCCCATGTTATTATCAAAATGGGAAAAAATTACAATGGAATTGTCATAGGGATTCCCTAGATGTGTAAGGGAAATAATTAAATCTCGTTGGTTGTTGATCACGTTAAATGTAAATTCATTACATTACTATTAATGATGATTTCAATAATGACAATCTCAAAAACATATCTATAAGAGAATTGGTAAAACTATATAAAGTTACACTCTCCACTATATATGATTGAGATATGATGTTTACCTCAACATTATGGAGAATCCTTCAACAATTGTTGGATAAAGAGATGATTTTTATCACTTGTTATGACCCTCAAATGGTTGTTAGTATGAGAGAAACGTTCAAACTCTCTAGGATATACTGATGTCATTTTCAATATATTTATATGTTTTTTGGAATCCACAACTTCCCTGAGTAGACTTCTAATATAACCAAAAATTCAATTCTAATATCCAAATGAAATTTTATGAGGCTATGTTTGGGGAGCAGTTTTAGACTCCAACATGTTGGGATGATGTTGGATACTAGAAGCTGATGGGACAACATCTATTCAAAGAGATGAAAGATATGGTTTATACCATTCAACATCATTTTAAATCCATAAAATTTGGATGAAAAATCCATGATGATAATCATTAATGATATCTACATTTCGATGTCTAAGATAAATTGTTCCATCATATATTACTAGGAACAAAGGCATGCAGTTTTGGAAAAGGAAAAATCTTAGTCTATGATACACGATCCTCTTTGAGTTCCCTAATCACATCATATATTTGGCTTATCAACAACACTCCCTAATAAACTATCATAAGTTATTGGGGTGTTCCATTTATTTCTATTGAGGAAGTACATACCTGAACCCTCACATTCAATGAATTAAAATTTTGTTCCTTTAGGTTCCCCAAGCCTAGTGGGCCACATGGACTCTTGCGCATCTCCCCAAACTCCAAAGGCTACCAACTGGAAGTGATGGACTAATGTGTATCAATGGGGAGACTATTCTATTATTAATAGAGTGTTGCATAATAGAAGAATTTAAACACAGGTAATTAGCATAAGAAATATATATAAACAATAGAAGTATACAAAATAAATAAATAAAATGGATAAAAATAACTACATCAACTAGAATAACTGATGATGATATGTTATGTCACTAGAAAAAAGGAAAACATGGATAAAAGATAGCACGCATATAATTTTCCATAATAGAATAATGGAAAAAAAGACTACCTCAAGCATCCCATGCACCATCTCTGCCATCTGCTATCATGATCCATCCTAAACTAAAACCAATAAATTGTTCGAAGCTGTATGATTCCATTTATTAATGCCTATATTCATGTAATCTATCCAAGATATCAAAAAAAACATGTTTAGGGTGTGAGATTAATCTCTGTGGGCCACTACCAATGATGTCTATAACATCCATCCCGTGTAATAGAATATATCAGTGTGCAAGTAATCATATATAATGTGAAGTAGTACAATGTTACTAAATACCCAAATACCTACTTCAGACCTCAGATGGTGTTACAACCTGTAACCAATTCATTATTTTATTGCATCTAGTTTATAAATAATTCACATGTTTATAATAGTAAAGGTTCTAAGATTTAACATGGAAACCTGTAATGACATTTAGTAATGAAGTTCCAAGGTAATAAAAAAGGAAACATATAACTGAATGGTCTCCAAATTAGTAATAACTATAGTCTATCATAGGGTTAAGAGTGTAATCCAAGGATCATAGTCAAAGGTATTCCACAATGATATTCCTACCGAGTCCAAGGAGTTCATCGAAGGTAAAGCAGGGCTAAGCAATGATTGGGCCCAATGGGCATTAACCATGGAACCTATTTGTCAATACTCGATCCAAGGAGTGTAGCGAAGTCATCATGTGGTAAAACATGAGGGATACTATAGTGTCATACATGGAATCAAAAGTTATAAAAATATCGGGTTGTGGGTGGGTTTTAACAAAATCCTGAGGCATCCTTGAATTCAGAATGTGGTCCTTGAGTGCTTAAGGAATTCACTCGAGAATACAAGGAAAGATTGAGCCAGGCCACTCTTATTTTGATAATGAGGTCATATATAAAGCCTAAGGTTCAATCAATTATATTTAATTAGTGTGGCATGGATAATTGAGCTTTAAACCATTTAATCAATCCGTAATTAATTAATAAATCCATTTGTTTCAAGCCTTTCCATTCATTAGCGTGATAAGGATAAGTAGAATTAATCCACTAATTTAAGCTAATTTAAGAATATTAATAATCATGGTTCACTCAAATACCTAGCATTAAAATGGTAAGGGGTGATATGGACATGCATCCTATTAGTAAATCATATTTAATACGGTGGAATCATATTTTTAGTTTGCTTGCCAATTTCCATTTCACATTTGATTATCAATTGAAGCCCATACCTTAGGTGGGTAAAGTGGTGAGAGTACATGTTACTTTCCATTATTCAATTAAAAATATAAATCAAGAAATTTAATTTATAAAATGTCAGCCTTAATATGGTCAAGCCAAGGCACACTCAAATGGTTTCCCAAATGTGTCGAAACACCAAAACGACAATTATGATATAACATCATACATGGGATGGATAGCGTTGTTGGTGTAACCACTAAAAAGTAATAAAATATTGAGATAGAGAATAACCACATATTGTTTATGATCATAATTATGACATATATTCTCAATAAATGACACCCTTTGAAATCAGTGGGTACCACATGACAATTCCAGATTGAACAAACTTGAGTGATGAGTTATAGACCTCCCATGTTAGGCCCGAATGATTCTATTTTACCAATAAAATTTTATTATTTGTCTTGGATTATAGTAGATATGGGAAAAAGTTAAAAATTATCACACCTTTATAATTAGTTTAAGGGAAATAGAGAAGAATAAAAGCTCAAACGGACTCGAGTACTTACCATTGCACATCCAACGCGACGAATAAAAGCTAAAACATATCCCAAATGAATGAGATCTATTGATCCCAAGATTAGGCCATAAAATCACTCCAAAATGGGAGTAATAGAGCCTCATAATACTTAAAATCATATTATGCATGAAGGCTGAGGATAAAGTAGATCATTAACGGTTAAATGGAAACATTTCCCAAAATTTTGTTGTTCCACGGTTCATCTGCACAGTTTAAAAAAAGTGTGAAATCCATAAATGAGAACCTAGGGAAGAGGGGGAAATTATCATTTAGGATGCATGTGTTGGGAAACCATGTACAAACCATGCAAGATGGCTATGCTAAAAAATTCAGACCATTCAAAATTTTAGAACTAACTGTGGGGCATACCTGCATGATTTTTTCTAACTACGCAACATGCCCAGTTTTCCATAAAATATGGGTTTTGGGCTCCGAACAATCCATAGACACCATCAGGACCTTCTCTAAGTAATTATGCATTAATATTAGGTTTAAAATAAGTAATCATTCTGAAATTTAAAAAATAAACACCTAATTGAAAATTGGTTCTTACAGTCTTCCCCCATTAAAAGAACACATCTCCGAGTTCACCTTCCTAGGGCGGTGAAACACTTTCTAGGAAAAACTCTATCCACATGGAACTTATGTAAGTCTCCCACCCACAATACTTACGTTATACATAATCATGATTCCATAACATCTATAAAATAGGGAAAAACCATCATCGGAGAGCCTTCGTGCTCCGACCAATGATGCGTACTAGATTCTCCTCAAAGGTAGTATCAAAATTTAAGTCAACTTCCTCAAGGTTGAACTTATTAGATAGGTAGGAATGATTTTGATGAAGCTGTGAAACAAAGAATACATCTTGCATGGAATGGTACCTCTGAGGTAATAACAACTAATAGGATACTAGACATTATCTCTATAGAATTTCAAATGGTCATATGCAATGAGGCAAAAAATTCACGTTCTTTTGTAACTATCGATGCCCAAGACTAAGAGATACATGATGGTGTAAGAATATTGATTTTTAGAATGGGTCAAAATCCCAACCTTGTTTGAATTTTTGACTTGTTTATGAGAAAACTAGGAGAATATGGGAAGTTCTGGAAATTTCCTGACTACATGCTGTGTACTCTAAAGTACAAGCCATGTATGGGTTAGGAAAATATCGGCCGTGTGCTCACCGAGTGAATTCCATGTGATGAATGTTTAGGTATTTTCTACTAGATGGAATTTAGTGTTGCTCAAAACACCGTGTATCCTCTTTTCTACATTTTGGCTGGGTTCAAGCCGTGTGTCAATCCGTGTGTCAACCCGTGTGGAGCGCCCAAGCGGTGTGGCTACCTCTTTTTAAGTTATAGTATGGAAAAGGCCATTACATGGTGCTTAGCCCTTAAACACACATAGTTTACTTTTTTTATTTGCTTAAATTAAAGTGCGTCATGTCTTGTTTCAGAAAATCGCTTTTTCTTCCCCAAATTCAGAACATGACCATTCTAAAGTTCTGAAGAACGTTTCCTACCCTATAATCATCATCCGATGTCAGTTCTTTAATTTTTCAGTGGTTATGGGATCACAACAGTGATGCTAAACCCGTGTACCTTGTTCCGTTCCAGTTTTCTTATCTTACGCATCACAGTTTCCATCCGAGTGGAATTATTGGGATTTGATGGAAATGTAGATCTACGAAAAGAGTATTTAAATTAGAGCAGGATATCAGGAGTGACTACGTATAAGAGTCATAGTTAAGTGTTTCATACCTTGTTTTGTGTTTTCTAAGACTTTTGGGTCATGCGACCTATGGCACATTTCTGGTTATTTTTGAGAGAGACCCTAATTTAGGTGATATTTTCTATTTAATTGCTTATTTGACCTATGGGATGACCTTGGGTATGCCCTTTTACCATTTTTATTAAGTGAGGCCAGGAGAGGGGTCATTAATCAATGGGTCATTTTGGCTGTGGGATTCCGAAATGGTTATAATTGTTTTATTTTGTTTTAAACTATCAAGTTTAGTGTATTGAACATTGATATGAATCGTTGGGGACCTTAAAGACCCCAATACTAGTATAGGACAACACATTGTTTGAACATAAAACTGTTTATATTGTTTTTCTTGTTTATGAGTTTTGTTTAAATGTTTTATACATGTAATTGTTGAATTTCATATGCAAGAACCATTGTATTGGGTTGGGAATGGCCCAAATAGTCTTGAGTGATGCTGATCACAGGTTTGGCATGGTCATGGTTACATTGGGTGGTTTTGACCACAGGATTGGGTATCATGGGCATTGACTTGAGACAGGATGACTATCACGTTGGACATGGACAAAGTTACTAGGATGGAGAGTCCATAAGACTTGAGCGGCATGGTCGCAGGGACATGAGGTGTCAGAGGTGTTGTGGCGTGGATATTATTTTGGGGATTACGACTCACCTGAAACTATGAGTAGTGTTCCAAGAGAGAGTCTCTATGATGAGGTGGGTTTTTCCACTCGTGTGGGTAGAGGCCCCTATTAGTTGTAGTTTAGGAACTATTGGTTTGGGGGTGCCTGTCGTAGGATGTCACGTGGGAGGTGAGGAACTTTCAGGGGATAGCATTGAGGCTATCGGGTTGGGGGCTGAGTCTCACTGTTATTTTTAGGGCAGACATCGCTGTCCCTTTGGTTACTTTATGTTGAGGGTAGATATCGCAGTCCCTCCAGTTACTTTATTTGTGGGAAGACATCGTTATCCCTCTAGTTACTTATTTTAGGATAGGTATTGTTGTTCCTCTGGATTATGATTTCATGGGCCTGACTTTGGGACGTTGGTACTTGAGACACGTGGTTCCAGGGGGAACATGGTGGCGGGTTACATGATAGAGATTCTGGCGTTGGTCGAAGCAGGTGACACTCCATGGTGGCTGCTGAGCACCAGTGGGTTTGCGATTATTTGTGTATCATATTGTTTATTGTTTTTCTTATAACTACATGCCTTCTTAAACACTTATATTTGGTAGGCACATTTGGGTGGTATCCTACTGAGATTCATCTCACACCCTGCATGGGCCCTTAGATACATGTGCATAATTTATGAATTTACGTGCAGGAAAGGGATCGACGTCAGGAGTTGGACTATTTTAGCTATCCCATAGAGATGGTATGGACCTTAATGTATTTACCAGCTGGAGTTTGTTTTGTTTTGCTTTCTTTTCTGTATCAACAAGCTTACTCGTTATGTAGATACAGTTGGTTAGCTATTGGTGCCACTAATTATGGATTTTTATGACTTTCTTTGGGATGAAATTTTATTGTGATGTAGTATTTATAAGTGATTAGAATATTGTTTTGTTTATATTATCTTGTTGTTTTTTATATTTATTGCATCCCCTGTTTATCAATATTGAATGTGTTTTTGCTCTACGAGTCTGGTTCGAGTCTTCAGAGTTGTTTATTCCACTACATATTTATTATTATACTCAGAATAGTTCCATTATTTTCCTTCGAGAGGTTATAGCCTCCCCACTATACCTTTAAAGACCATCACTACTAGTCGACAACATTTGGAATTCGTGGAGATGAGCCTAAGGTTGTAACATCTGACCCATTTAGCATTGTTTGGGTGGCTGTTCGGGTCTAGGTCGTTAAAAAGTTGTATCAAAGGAGTTCTTGATAGGGATTTAGTAATAGTGTTTTGCTGGATACTAATGTGGTTGAGACTTATCTTTTATTCTTATGATGGTTTTACCATTTGGGATATTATAGAATTGAGTTTGGTTGTTACTAGAAACTAGGTTTCTAGCTTATGCTTGGGTTCCTGTAGCCCCAGGTACGTGGGATAAACCATGTTTCCATGGGTGGGAATTGCTGTTTGCTTTAGTTCGGATTACGGTTTATATGATTTCCACCTCAGTGGCTCACTTGGTGTGTGATGTTATTGATTGTGATATGTAACACTTGACCCGGTGCAGTAAAAGACAATTGGACTTTGGCCCGGTATGGGAAGTCTTATTTTTTTGGATTTTGATAGGCACATTTTTTGGGTATTTCATTTTCATAACTATACATATGCTTTGTGAAGTGATAATACCATGTGAAAAATATCAATTTCCATGCGTTGAAATCTTTGAAACGTGAATAGGGGAAATTCAGGATAGGATTGTAGATTTATTACAATGTATTATTCAATGATTTATGCTTTTGTAGAATTGCATGTGACAAGAAGGTACTATGGTTGAGGTGATTTTGATCACCATGATTGGGTGAATAGGTCATCAGTTTGAGGAAACGTTGGTTGTCAGGACGGGCATGGTCTGAGGTACATTTGATACTTGCCTCTATTCAGGGCGGGTAAGGAGGCCATGAGGCCGAGATCCCATGGGGCATGGTTGTAGTGGGGGAGAGTAAGGGTAGTTGTTGTGTGCTACCTTTTACTACATTCCTTAACTGCATTTAATATATATATATATATGAGGTATCAGACCATTTATGGCATTTAGCGGGTTCCCCTTATACGTCTTGATAGATCATCAGGCAGGTGATGATACAGTGACACAGGTGCATGATCTGGTTCAAGATTAGGTGCAGGCTGAGCAGGAGCTGTAGGTATAGGCTCCAGAATATGATCAGGTTTTGGATCCAGTGAAGGTAGGACAATAGCCGGGTTTGGTAGCTTTCAGACCATGGATCGACGAGCATATATGAGGTATCCTAGTACGTATCTTGCTGGGGATTGATAAAGGTTCATAGGGTACAGATCCATCTATGGAATATCTGACACGGGAGTTCCAGTCACATCACCCACCGATTGTTCAAGGTGAGGGTGGTCTGCAAGTGGCTGAGAACTGTATAGAAAACATGTAGATGATCTTCGAGCAGTTTAAGATGCCTCCAGGGTGGAGAGACTAGCTAGAGACATACATGGTAAGAGGACCGACAAAGAATTGGTGGGATGTGCATGTTCAGGATCGCAGGCACGAGGGACTAGCATTGAAAGACATAGAGGACATGTTCTTTGAGAAATTTTGCCCCGATACACTAAGGACCGAGAGAGCTTAGGAGTTCTTGATCCTTCAGCAGGGAGACATGACTTTCATGGACTATGAAGCTACATTCATGGAGTTTTCCCTCTTTGCACCAGGTATGGTAAGCGATAACACGAAAAGAGTGAGGCACATCGGGGATGGTTTACGACACGCCAATCAGATCCAGGTGAATATCTTTAGGCTTGGTTAATTATCAGAGGTGGTGAATGAGGTGCTCATAGAAGATGGAAACCATAGGGATAGTCCCCCGGAAGGTTGGGGAATAATTTTCGGTGATGGTTCAGATAGCAGGAAGAGAGGATGGGATGAGTTCCATCAGGGCAGTCAGGCCAAGGACTTAGCTAGACCACCTTATAGTAGTTCTTCAGTGGTTTTCATTCTGTGTGGACAACCAGGACATGTTCATACTTAGTGCGATAGGCCACCAAAGGAGTGCCACACACGTGGAAATGTTAGGAATCTAGAGAGGTTCTATAGGCAGCCTTCTCAGACATCTAACTTATAGGGACCAGTGGCATTTGGAGTTGGTTCAAGTTCAGTACCAAGAGAGGGTAGCTGAGTTTCAACAACACGTGAAGGACGTGACAGAGACAGTGAGATCTAGGTGAGGGGTCAGTGGTGGGTAGCTGGAGAAGCATTGTAGGAAGGTTAGACATCTGGTAGTCGTACTTCAGGCCCAGAGTATGCTGTGGAGCTGCTAGGGGATGAGCAGACTGGTGAGTTGACCACGGTTAGAGGTACACCACAGGGGTGGCCGTGATTTCAATGTTTTCATTTTGGCATGACCTGTATTGGCATGTCCATTTTGAGTTCACGTGATGCATAAGATCTATGTGGACTGACTAGATGCTAGTCAGTGAAATTGGCCCCGTATCGGGGGCGTGATATATTATATATATGTATGATGTGTGTAGTATCTAGGGCATCGAGGATGCGGGTTACATGAGGTTTCGTGGGAATTAGGGCATCGAGGATGTGGGTTACATGAGGTGCCTTGGGTATCAGGGCATTGACGATGTGGGTTACTTGAGGTGCATGGCATCAGGATTTATTTTTGAGCATCAATAGGGTGCAAGACCTCATGGAGGCAGACACCGACACTGTGTTGGAGATGTTTAGGCATGTTTGAAACAACACAGGAGCACCAAAGAGGCATAGGGGAAACGATTCTTCACATGAGGACCATGTGTCCAGAAACAGGTTAGTAAATCCTTGTTTTGTTGATTTTTGTCAGGTTGAGACTAAGTTAAGAAATTCCTAAGGTTGGGAGCCCCTTGATGAATTTATCCAGAACCCTTGAGACCCGAGATGTCCAGGTTATTTTAATCGAGGTGGTACAACGGGGCTTGTTTGATAGCTTGGGGATGAGCTAAGTTAAGGTGGGGAGATTGTAAGAACCTTAGTTTTTAAAACGGGTCAAAATCAAAACATTGTTTGAATTTTTGACCCATTTTTGAGAAAACCAGGAAAATATGGGATGTTCTGGAAATTTCTAGACTACACGCCATGTACTCTAAAGTACACGACATGTATGTGTTAGGTGAGTATCAGTCTTGTTATCACAGAGTACATGTTGAGTGATGACCGTGTATGGATTTCCTACTTGAGGACGTGTAGTATTGCTTGGCACGCCGTGTATCCTCCTTTCTACGTACCGGCTAGGTTCAAGCTATGTGTTAGTCTGTGTGGCTACCTCTGCTTAAGTCGGATTATGGAAAAGGATACTACATGGCATTTAGTCCTTAAATACATTCAATGTACTTATTTTATTTTATTAAATGAAAGGGGGTTGCGTCTTGTTTCTAAAAATAGCTTCCTCTTCCCCAAAATCAGAACTGGCCTATTCCGAAGTACTGAAGAAAGTTTCCTACCAATAAAATCATCATACGATGTTCGTTCTTCAATCTGGTAGTGGCTGTGGGATCGGAAAAGTGAGGCTAAACCTGTGTACCCTGTTCCATTCCAGTTTCCTTGCCTCACACGTTGTAGTTTCCATCTGAGTAGAATTGATGTGATTTGATGAAAACATAGAACTAAAAAAAATTGGTTTTGAATTGGAGCTCAATATCGGACGTGCCTACATCTAAGAGTCTCAGGTAGGTGGTGCATAACTCCTTTTGTGTTTTCTCATACTTTTGGGTGGAATGACCTATGGCGCATTTTCGGGTATTTTGAGCAAGACTCTAATTTACCTGCTACTGCCTATTTAATTGATTATTAGACCAATGAGATAAAATTGGGTATGCCATTTTACCATTTTTCTTGAGAGAGGATGGGTGAGGGGCCATTGCTCATCAGGGCATTTTGGCCGTGGAATGCCAAAATGGTTATAATTGTTTTGTATTTTTTTAAACAGTTGAGTTTAGTTGATTGAACCTTGATATGAATTGTTGGAGACCTTAAAGACCCCAATGCTGGTACGGGAAAACACTTGGTTAGAATAAACAACTGTTTAGATTGTTTTTACTATTTATGTGTTTTGTTTAAATGTTTCATATATGGAATTGTTGAATTGAATATGATGGAACCTTTGGGTTGTGTTTGGCGTGGCCTGGATAGTCTTTAGTGATACTGATCACAGGATGGGCTTGGTCGGGGTTACTTTGGGTGGTTTTGACCATAATATTGGGTGTCATGGGCATCAACTTGAGGGCTGATGATAGTCTTGTTGGGCATGGCTCGGGTTATTGGGAAGGCAAGGCCATTAGACTTGAGTGGCATTGTCACAGGGACATGAGGTGTTAGAGGTGTTGTGTCTAGGGTATAATTTTGGGGATTACCGCTCACCTAGATCAATGAGTAGTGTGCACACAGAGAGACTCTGTGATGAGGTGGTTTCGACCACTCGTGTGGGTAGAGGCCCCCGTTACATGCGGTTTAGTTACAATTGGTTTGGGGGTGCGTGTCGTAGGAAGCCACATGGGAGGTGAGGAGACCTCATGGGATAAGGTTGAGGCTATCGAGTTGGGGGTATAGGCTCACCTTTATTTTGAGGACAGACCTCACTGTCCTTATAATTACTTTATTTTGAGGGTAGACATCACTGTCCCTCTAGTTAATTTATTTGAGGGAAGACATCACTGTCCCTCCGGTTACTTATTTGAGGATAGGTATCTCTGTTCCTCTAATTTACTATTTCTTAGGTGTTCCTTCGAGATATCGGTACTTGAGACACACAGTGTGAGGGGGCACATGGTGCCGTGTTACATGACAGAGATTCCGGCATTGGCCGAAGAAGAATACACTCCATGGTGGCTACTGAGCACCAATTGGTTTGTGTTTAGTTGTGCGTCGTACTATTTATTGATTTCTTTATAACTCCATGCCTGCTTAAACACTTATATTAGGTATGCACCTTTGGGTCCTTCCTACTGAGATTCGTCTGACACCTTGCATGGGCCCTTCGGGGTGCGTGCAGACTTTTTGAATTTACGTGCAGGAAAGTGATCAGCTTCTGGAGATGGACTATTTTAGTTGTCTCATGGACATGGTATGGAACTTAAGGTCTTTCCTAGATGGAATTTATTTTCTTCTAATTTCTTTTCTATATCAACATGCTTACTTGTTATATAACTACAAGTGGTTATCCATTGGAGCCTCTACATGTGGATTTGTATAGCCTGCTTTGGGTTTCTAGATTGTTGTGCAGTAATATTTATAAGTAATCAGTATGCTGTTGTGTTTACTTTCTGCTATTTTTGTTAATATTTATTACTTCCACTATTTATCTATATTGAATTTGTTTCCGCTCTGTAGGTCTGGTTTATGTCTGTTGAGTCACTTGTTCTACTACATATTTATTATAATACTTAGACCAGTACCATTATTATCCTCTGAGAGGGAATAACCTCACCACTATACCTATAAAGTCCCTCACTGCTAGTCGGAAGCCTTTGGAATTCGAGGAGGCGTGCCATAGGTAGTAATATTAGACCCATTTAGCATTGTTCAGGTCATAGTTTGGGTCCGGGTCTTTACAGATGGAAGGAACTTTCCCAGAACTCGAACTCCAGAGTTCATGAATAGCGATCCACATAAGATTTTTGTTTAGACTAAGAAGTATTCATATGTTTTATGATTTTATGAACCTACTCCAAAGTCTCTTAAATTAAACTAGGATCTAGTCATGTTTCCTCACCTGCCTATAGCCAACACATGGGTGATTAACATGACCTACCATACAAGGCCTCAAAAGGAGCCATTAGAATCATTGGTTGGAATCTATTATTATGCGAAAACTCAACAAGGAAGATATTCTTCTCTCAAGAATTATTAAAACCAAGGACACATCCTCTGATCATGTCATATAGGACCTATATTGTCTGTTCTAACTTTCCATCAGTTAGAGGGTGAAAAGCTATGCTAAGAAGCGCTTATAATCCCATAGCCTTTATAATTCCTTCCAGAACAATTATGTGAAATGGGAATCCCTATCCAAAATGATAGTACGAGGGACCCCGTGTAGTCATATGATCTCTTAGACATACAGTCTTCCCATATCATCAACAATGAAAGTCTCCCATATTAGAATGGAGTGCTATAATTTTTTTAGTCGGTCGATAATTACTCGTACAACATCACTACCCCTTGGCGACCAAGGTATAAAAAACACAAAGTACAAGGTGACATCTTCCCATTTCAACTTTGGGAATGGAAGAAGTTTTAATAGGAATCTAGGTCTCTGGTGCTCCTCTTTTACCTAGTGATAGGTGAAACACCTAGTGATAAAGTCGACAATATAAGAATTCATACTATGCCACCAATACTTACATCACATATCCTGATACATCTTGGAGATTCCTGGATGAAATACCCACTGAGAAGCATAGGTCTCACACAGAAACTACTCTCTCATATTTTTAGAAACCCAAATATGTCCATGAATATGTTGGATGCCATAACTATCCACAGACAAATCTGGAGTTTTTTTATCTCCTGATATACTCCCACAGATAACAATGCCCTTAGGATCAGAAATTTTTTGACCCCTCACCTTCTGAAGGAGGGTGGAGGTGAATGTAAACGTTGAGAGGTAATACTAATTATGAAATTCTTGAAAATCCAAATGCCATTAAAAAAAGAGGTCTATTAATTTTATTCATTACTTTCTTCCTGTATGGTATATGCTTTAGTTTTTTTGACTCATCGCATTCGAAACGACGTTGCCCTTACCAGATATAAATAAAAGATAAAAATAAAATGACTGTAGATATTTGACCAATCATTGTTGTTTGAGGTTCAATCCATGCTATGCGGAGACATATTCATGGCTGTTGTTGTTTGTGTACACCATAGAACGCTCACCCAAAAGATAGTGTCTCAAACAATGTAAGGCATGGTCAATTGATGCTATCTTAAGTTAATGCATTAGGTAATTTATCTCATTGGGACTCAACTACTAATGTAAAACTCCAAGCTTCCATGGAACACTTCATTTAAATTAATTACATAGCTTGTGCTGCATGAAACATTGAGTTCGAGGGCACCATGACCTTTCAAACTAGCCATTTAAAGAGAATTTATGAATAGAATTAACCAAAATTTGAATTTTATAATTTTTTTTTCAAAATTTCATTCATTTTTGAATTTCGAATATCAAAATTATCTTATGGTGAAATTTTGGTAATTTTCGAAAAAGTTCCAGTTTTCGAAGAGTAGTAAAAAATACATCATTATCGTTAGAAACCAACATTTTCATTTAAATAATTATTTTCATATAATGAGATTTTATTGTCATAATAGATAAATAATAAATATATTAATCATCTATAGTCCATTGAAATCATTTTATAGTAGAATCATATATAAAAATTTATTAATCTTTTGAACGTCTCTTCTACCCTACTTCTAGCCACATCTTTGGGATTGGCATTAAACGTAATTTTACCACAGATGAGATTTGAATTTCATAAAATGAAAATTCTTGATTGTAATTATAATGAAAAAATTGGTCTAATAAGACCAAAATTATTTTTCATGAATAGTATCGTCAAGATTTTCTTTACCACCGTTAAAGGGAAATACTGTAATTAATGGTAAAATTAATATTATAACAATATAATATTACCTTAAAACTTGTTTTAATATCATTGGATAAATTTGTTTCTACAGAAATCAACCTTATGTCAAAATTGGGATCTTTTTTAAGCCACATTTATCTGATTAGGATATTAAATATATTTTATTTAAAGAAGAGTTAAAAATTGCATATTCATATTTTAATAAATAAAACATTTTTAATTTAAGGTTATACATAATATAAATTCAATTAATAATTTTATTTAGATAAATAAAATGATTATATACATAATAATGTATTTTATAATTTTATAAAATAAATAATTAAATTAAATGGAGACACAATAATGATGCAATAATTGATTTATCAAAGGAAGAATCAATTAAATGATATTAAAAATATTTCAAAAAATATAATTTGACTTAATTAATTACATAAAATATATATATATAACATAGAAATTTTAGTGACATGTTATAATAATTTTTTTGAAGTTATCACGTGGTTTTTAAATTTGAAAAAATGAAAATTTTGGATAGTATTAAAATTGACATAAATGATACATTAAAATAAATACTATTTAAATAAATTTTTCTAAAATTAATAAAAATATAAGGCTCGTCCAAGTAAATAGGATAGTGTTAAATATGTAATAAATGATCCAATTGTTGTTATTTTGACATTTTATTGTACCTATATTAAACTTATAGTGTAAAAATACAAGAACAAACATTAAGAGTTAAACTGTTTAATTAAGGTTTAAACCAAAAAGATAAAGATAGTTTTGTGACCTAAAAATTTCTAAAAATCATTGGATGAGAGGATTTAGACCCATACTCATATTTTACTTTAAATAAATTAGTTTTTATCAGTTCATAAGTAAAAATTAATTTATAATAAATTAATATTTTAGGATATTCAAAAAGTGCTCCTCACCTCTCTTATAAAATGGTACATATCCTTTTCTTTAATTAAAACTTCTAAAGCTCCTGGTCTCTGCCAAAACATAACCAATTATTCTCTAAATGTCCTTAAATTCATCCTAGAGGCCATACAATGAGGAAAAATCCATCCTTTGGAGTCCTTTTGTGAAAACCAAAAGAGACTCTCGAAAAAGAGGAAATTTTTTATCACCTCTTTCAAAGTTATTTTCGTCTTATAATTCCTCTTGCTATGTTTCCATATCAAAATAATAAATCCACTATCATCCATATAATTATATTATATTATTATCATGGGACCACCATATTACTCATTTTATCCATCATATGAATAACAATATCAGTATGCGTGCGTACTTATGCCTTACCGTCTCCATGTCATGGGGTAATTTGTTATTCAACACTAATTTATTTGTTCGGTATAATTATGAGTATAATGGATATAAATATAAAATGATAATTATTCTTTATAATATATATAACATCCAATTACATACCATTTAACCATTAAGGGAACAATATCTTTTCTCATGCATACGTATGGCCTACCATCGCCACGATGCAGTGAGATTTATTCTATACGTTAACCAATATATGAATGATTATAAAATTTATATTATGAGTAAAAATAATAATTATGAATTTAATTTCTTTATGGATATGAATAAAATATATCTCATGCATAACAAACATGACTTACATGACTAAATAATAATGAGATAACAAAGTAGTCAACACACGAAACATTGGTAATATTGACATATTATTTACAAAATTATATAAGAGGATCATATGAGATATCATAAATATGTATATGGTCCTAGTATAATTTAATAACATGTTTTAACCATTATATTTTAGGCTAAATCACTTTCGATTTCCGGAAAGTGTAAGGCAATGGTTAATTTCACTATCTCTTTATTATCAAATATTGCCTATATATAAATATATAATTGGTCATCCTTATCATCCATGTCCATGTTCCATAAAATGTAAATAAAAATATTAACAATAAATTTTTAAATACATTTTACCCCTATTTTACTTTTTATAAAACGTTTTGAAATAAATCTTTATCTCTTTTTCCAAACAATGTACATTGTTCCCATTTTGAAAAATTAAAGAAAGAATGTTTTTTAACTTATACAGCGCAAGAAACTATTTTATACTATTACGATGCATTAACATTTAGAATATTCTCTTAAATTCTTACATGGTTATTTTGAAAATAAATGTTATATATTTTAATTTCATTACTTTTAAATGATTTTAAAGGTAAAGAGGATATCTCTCTCAAAGAGTTCTATTGATTTTATTAGATCACTTTCATCTATTTCAACATCCTTTTCTAGATTTAATGCATCATTATAATTTATTTGTTAGGATAAAATATTCCATATTTAATTTAAGGTTTTATGATATGTTGGAATGTGGATGTGATATTTTTATACCATTCATATTTTATCTATAAATTATTAACAATTCTTATTCTAGTTTTAGTAAAAATGTGTATGTTATGTTTCTACCTTTTCATACAAGGAATGTAGTGGAATTAGTATGTGATGGAAAGGGCCCAAAATAGCCCCTTGATGCATTAGAAAGTCTCATGAGTCAAACTAGTTTCTTGGAATAAGTATTTGATAGTGCGGTAATGGTCATGTCACGAGGCCTTGATTGTATGGGTATGATGTCTGGAATTATGAATTTCCTCATTATGAGATTAGTTATTGATATTAAATGCGATTATTCGACTAATAGAATATACATGTGAACGTTTAAATGGAATTATTTGGTTTATTCATATAATATTATACTGATGATTGTGTTTAAAATAATTATGTTTCAGTTTTATACCTTTCCTTAAAAGTTTATATTTATTTGTGATAACTTTTGCTATATTGTTTATCCCTGCTGAGAATCTGAGCCCACCCATTTGTTATGTTTAATTTTCCCCCAGATGTTAAGAAGTATATTTAGATTAACCTTCAAGGATATTATAATGGATATTAGACTCTTCAAAGGGGATAATATGTTGTTTTTTCATTTCAAGATGTAATGTAGAACTCATGTTTATATCTAGTATTTCCAGGTCTACTAAATCGATTGTTCTTTAGAGATTTTATTTTATTGTGATCCTGTTAATGTAATAAAATAATGCACTAACTCTGGGAAACTAGGGTTGGTCCATTACAATTGGCATTAGAGGAAGTTTAGTATAAACCATGGAAACATTATTTAGAAGAAAAAATAATTATGGAACATTACCTTAAGATAGAATTTTAGGATTAGTGTAAAAGAACATCCCATAATTTTGTTAATATAGAGATAATGTGGTTACTCTTTAAAAATACTTCCTTGTATGGATACTAAATGTGTATGTGATTCTAGAATAGATGTACCTAGGAGTAATAACTCCGAGAATGTGTTTTAGGCTTTACTCGAGGTAACCTAGTAAACGAAAATGGGCCTTACCATGCACCTGGATTCACACTCCTAGGGGATATGATTAATATAATTCATATTTTATTTAAAAACCATTATGAAAGATTTAGGATTAACTATGTCCTTAAGGAATCAGGTTTATGATTATGTAATTGATGTGCACAAAATTTTCAATTTATGCTAATTTTTTACTAGTTTAGAAATATGAATTATGATTCACAACCTAATCTAGTGTATTCCATTGTCTTGAAGTGGTGCCTAGTTGAAGAAATGGAAATCATATCAATGCACATAATCCATATAGGGACTTCCCTCCTATGAAAAATAATGACAGTAGAGTGGGTGATATAATTGGGGATGAACAAATTAAACCCATACTTGGAAAGATAAATCAGGTTATTAATAATAACCATACCTGTATAGAGCACCCTAATCCACAACACAGAGGATCAACATTAGACCGCTTCATAAGACAACATACTCCAATATTCAGTGGGACTACAAATCCATTTTTATCTGATCAAAGGATAAGTTCCTTATAAAAATTATTTCTTTCTTTGGGGAGTAATGAAAGGAAAAGGTTATCATCAATTTTTATCATCTCTCAGGTGATATAGATAAATTGTGGTCATTAATAAGAAACATAAAGGAGGATGAATAAGTAGAAAATATGGAATGGAGGGAGTTTAAATAACTTTTACTAGAAAAATAGTTTCTTTGGGAACATGGAATAGACATGGAAAGGAAATTTATGAGTCTGAGGTAAAAAGAGGATGAAGAATGTTGCAAAGTTTGAGGCTGGAATCCCAAATATTGTAAGTAATGACGTATACTACATACGTAACCCATGAAATAAGATTGATCGATTATTTGATGGGTCAAAACCATTCCTCCGACAGGCTTCAATCTCATAATATTTCTCATCATATGATGATATTGTATCATGTGATATCAATATAGAAAATGAATTCTCTAAGTCATATGAATTTAAAGGTAATATAGAGAAGAATATGTATACTTAACACTATAGGAAAAAAATTAAGAGGAATAAGGGAAAAGATGACTTTCAACGCTACTGTAATTGTGGAAAAAACATTCTCGGTACATACCTAAAGGGGAAGGGAGTTTGTAACCAGTGTTAAGAAAAAGTCCACTAAGATCGAGATTACAAGGGGTGGAAAGAGGCTATCAATGGTTAATGTCAAAGTTTTAATGAAATAGAACATTATACAAATGAATATTCTCATGATTAAATAAAATTGCCTAAAAAAGGCCATGGGAGAAAGTCCAAGAATATTCTATCACAACTGCACAAGATGATGTTTCGAATGATGTGTTGGTAGGTACTAGAATCATCTACTCTAATTTAGAGAAAGCATTATTTAATTTTGGATCCTCAAATATCTTTATATCATCCAGGTTTCTATAAACATTATAGATTTCCAATTCACTTTAATAAGGGAGTTGTCAGTCAAAACCCTTAAGGGAAGTCTCATTATAACAATGACGTGTCAGGAAGTTCCCATTATGGCATATAAATGTGCATTATATACTGAATTTATTATCATAAATATGGTAAAAATTTATATAAACCATAGTTTTAATTTCCTATCAATATATGTATTAAAATTTTACTACAAGAAGAAGGAAGTTACGATTTGTGAGGATGATGTTGAATCCATTATCTTTATATCAAAGATTTTATCACCTGATTTTTATCAGAATACAACCCTGATAGATTTAATGAATGTTTTTCTTGGAGAGGCAGAGGAAATAACATCAAGGGATGAATAAAGAAAAATTAAAATTGAGGATTCACCTATTGTAAGAGAATACAATGATGATTTTCTCAAAGATTTACCATGACACCCCTATAGCGTGAAGTTGAGTTTTAAATTGATTTAATACATGATTCAAGACCAATATAAAATAATCCGTATATAATGGACATTTTGGAATTAGTGGAGTTGAATAAAAAACATGATTAGATGAGTAAAAAGAGATTTATTCACCCATGTGTTTCCCAATGGGGATCCACAGTTCTTTTGATTAAGAATAATGATGGATTAATGTGGCTATGTAGTGTCTATAGAGAAATGAATGATTTTATAATAATGAAGAATAATCCTCTACCACACATTAATGATTTTTTTGATCAAGTTGATTGAGATCAATATTTTTTTAATATTTATCTTCATTCTAGATATCATCCATTGTTTGTAAAAAAGGAATATATTTCAAATACAACACTCCAAATGAGGTATGGTCATTATGAATTTATAATAATTCCATTTGGATTGACTAATGCACCATCTGTTTTCATAGATCTAATGAACATAGTGTTCAAGTAATATCTTGATGATTTTTTCATCATATTTATTGATGATATCTTGGTATACTCCAAAACCTACGAAGACCATGAGAACCACTTATATATTTTTTTTAAGACTCTTAGTAGAAATAAAATATATGGGATGTTTAGCAATTGTTAATTATGGATTTAGAAAATTTAATTTCTTAGTCAAATAGTCTCTAAGTATGGAATCTTTTTTAAACCTAAAAAGACAAAGGAAATCCATGAATGGTCAGTACTACCAAGTATAACTGAGGTGTGTAGTTTTATTTGTTTAGTAGGTTAGTATTGGTGTTTTGTACAAAAATGTTTCTGATTGGAAAATCTATTAACCAATATCGCACATAAATGGGTTAAATTCACATGGATAAAATGGTGTGGAGATTGTTATTAATAATTGAGGAGAAGATTAATCAATGCTCTTATCTTGACTCTACCATGTGCTAATGAGGGGTTTTAGTTTTATAGTGATGCGTCAAGGAAAGTACACTATTTTTTCCTTATGCCGAATGACATGCTTATTGCTTATGCATCAAGGTGATTAAAAGTTTAAGAACAAAACTATCCAACCCCTGATGTGAAGTTAGATCTATAATATATCCTTTGAAGATATGGAGACACTATCTCTATGGAGAAATATGTGAAATAAATATTGATCTTAAGAGTTTGAAATATATTTTATTATTGAAAGAACTCAACATGTGACAAAGGAGATTGCTTGATCTACCCAAGGATTATAAATTCACAATACACTACCTCCTAGGGATGAAAAATAAGGTGGTAGATGCTTGGAGTAGAAAATACCATGGAGTTTTAAACAAAATGAGAGTTGAAAGGGATCCAATTTTTATGGAACTATTAAATAAGGATATGTGAATTATCATGGAAGGTGAAACATCACTAATTTTCCAAATGGTTGATGAACCTTCTTTACCAGAAAGGATAAAAATTTCTCAGTCTGATGATGAGGAGTTTCAAAATAAAACTAATGTTGTAAATGATGGGTGACTGATTGACGTCGTATTTGAAGATGGTGGTTTAAAACATGGAAAGAGGATTTTTGTTCCACCTTTCCCTAAGATAAGTAGGGAATTATTGGAAGATTCTCATAGCTCAAATTTCTTTATACACCATTGTAGACTTAACATGTACAAAGATTTGAAGTAAAAAATATTTGTGGGACAGCGTAAAGAGGGATATTTTTTTATTATTTATCGAGATGTTTGGTTTTTCAATAGGTGAAGGTTGGAAGACACAATCCTATAGGTGTCATACAACCTCATCCAATAACTGTGTGGAAATGGGATGATATTACGATAGAATTTTTCATGGGGTAACAAAGGACACCTTAGAGAAATGATGTGATATGAGTTACTGTTAATTGTGTTACCAAATCAGTACATTTTCATTCTATAAGAGATGATTTACCACTTGAAAATTTTGAAATACTACATATTAATGAAGTTGTAATACTTCATAGTGTACGCATTTCGATTGTTTCTGACTATGATCCTCATTTTACATTACTATTGTAGAGAAGTCTTCAAAATTCCCTAGATAACGAGCTTCATTTGAGCACTACATTCCAACCTCTGACTAATGTGCAATCAGAAAGGACTATTTAAACCTTATAAGACATGTTAAGATCTTTCCCTCTAGAATTTCATGGTACGTGGGACCAGTTTTTACCTCAAGTGGAATTTTTCTATAATAATAGCTTTCATTCAATTATAAAAATGGAATCATATGAAGTATTATAAAGAAATAGATGTCACACGCTGACTTGTTGGGTTGATGTTAGTGAAATAAAACTTGTATGCCCATAAAATATTGAAGAAATGATGTAAAAGGTAAAAATATTTAGACCCATATCAAAATATCTCGAAGATGGAAAAATTGATATGATGATAACCGAAGGAAGGATTTGGAATTTTAAGTGGACAATAATTTATTCTTGAAGGTATCTCTATGGAAGGGTGTTATACGATTTAGTAAGAAGGGTAAATTAAGTACCAGGTACATCAGGGATTTTGATATTCTAAAATGAATTGGAGTTTTAGCTTACCATTTGGCAATTCTGCTAAGTCTCTGCCAAGATCGTGATGTGTTCCACATATCAATGTAAAAAAAATAAATGTAAGACCCAACATGTGTACTCACCTAGGAAGAAATAGAATTGAAACCTGATCTATGTTATTTTGAAGAGCCTATTAATATTCATGATAGCCGAGAATAAGTGTTAAGAAAATAGACGACTCATCTGGTAAAGGTTCCTTGGAGAAACTATAAAATGGAAGATGCGACGTGGGAACCTAATAAACTTCTGATGAAGAACGGCCCAAATATTTTTATGAAGTGATATTTTAGAAAATTTGAGGAAGAAATTATTTTAAGAATGGAAGAATCTAACAGCCTAATATTCCATGGTACAATTCCCTTTAAATAATTCAATTTCTTGCACTACCCACAATATCGAGTTCGAGCACACTATAACCTTTCAAACTAGCCCTTTAAAAAAGAGTTATGAATAGTATTAACCAAATTACGAAATCGATATATTTTATTTTTCAAAACAGACATCATTTTTGAATTTTTAACATAAAAAATATTTTAGGGTGAGATTTTGGTAATTTTCTAAAAAGTTTCAATTTTTGATGAATAATGACAAATACTGCATTGTTATTAAAAACTGACTTTTTCATATAAATAATTATTTAAATGTCAGAATAGATAAATAATAAATATATTAATACAATATTGTTCATTTGAATAATTTTATAATATAATTATATATAAATATTTATTTAACTTTTGAACGTCTCTTTTTCTCGCCTTCTAGCCACATCGACGATATTTTCCTTAAACATAATTTTACTACTTTTGAGAATAGAATTTTAAAAAATTTACATAAATGGTGGTAGTTAGTATGAAAAATGCGGTCTAATAAGGTAAAAATATCTTTTGAATAATAATATCTCTTGGATTTTATTTACCATAGTTAAATTTTGATTGGGTAATTAATGGTAAAATTAATATTATAAGAATATAATAGTACATTAACACATATACTATTTTCAATGTATAAGTTTTTTTAGACCAAAATAAACCTTTGGTGTAAATTATGATATTTTTTAAGATACTTTTGTGAGATTAAGACATTTATTATATTTTATTTAAAATATAGCTAAAAATGTCATATTCAAATTTTAATAACTAAAACATTTTTAATATAGGGTTATACATAAGATAAATTAGACTATAAATTTTATTTATAAATACAAAATTATTACCTACATTATGGTATTTTGTAATAATTTTTTAAATTAAATAATTAAATTAAATGGGGACATAATAATGAAGCAGTTGTTGAATTATTAATGGAAGAATAAATTACATGATATTAAAAATATAAAAATAAATATAATTTAACTTAACTAATGACATAAAAGAATTTTATAGATACCATAGTCCTGTTAGTGAGATACTATATATATTGGTTCTATGCTATCATGTTGGTTTGATATTTTTTAAAATGAAAATTTTGAAAAGTATCAAAATTTGGAAAAATGATACTTTAAAAAAATAACATTTTATTTAATGTTATAAAATTCATAATAATATAAGGTTAGAAAAACTAAATATTATAGTGTTATATATTTCATAAATAATATAATTGGGGTTCTTTTGGTATTTTATATAAAATATATCAACCATATATTGTAAAAAAACAAGAAGACATGGTAAGAGTAAAACTGAAATATAATGTTAATTTTTTGACCTACAATTGTAGAACAATCATTGGATAAGAGGATTCATACCCATCCTCATATTATCCTATAAATAAACCAATTTGGATCAATTCAAATTTTAAAATAAATTTATAATAAAATAATATTGTAAGATACTCCAAAAGTGCCTCTCACATCTCTTATAAAAGGGAACTTATCCTTCCCTTTAATTTACACCTCCAAATCACATTGTATCGGCCAACCCATTCCCAATTATTCACTCAAAATTTTATCACTTCATCCTAGATTCGAAAATTTGGGAATAAAGCCATCCTAAGGAGTCCTTTTGTGCATAACAAAATTTGACACCCGAAAAAGATGTAATTGTTTTATCCCTCATTCAAAATACTTTTTTACTTACTATTTTTATGTTTCTTTAAAAAAATAATTACTCTAGTATCATCCTCATACTAAGATGTTATTATAGTCATGGTATTACCTTATTACTCATTTTATCCATCATATGAATAACAATATCACCATGCATGCACATTTACAACTTACCATCTCCACATCGTAGTGTAATTAGATAATCAATAAAAATTTATTTGGATGTGTATAATGATGAGTATAATGGTTATAAATAATTAATAAAATATTATATTTATTTTTTTATAATTAATGTACCATCCAATTCCATACCATTTTACTATTAAGGGAATGATACCATCACTTGTGGGTTTGTATGGCCTACCATCTCCACGATGCGATAAGATTAATTCTCTACTTTAACAAAAAAAGAATGATTATAAAATTTATATGATTAGTAAGAAAAATAATTATGAACATAATTTAATTCTGGATTATAATAAAATCGATCCTATGCATATCAAACAGGAATTACTTAACAATATAGGAATGGGAAAATGAAGTTGTTTACACCCGAAAAAACTGTTATAATAACATATTATTAACAAAATGATATAAGAGGATCATATATGACATCATAAATATGGATATGGTCAAGATATAATAATAATATAATGGTTTATCCATTATACAGGTGGATAACTCACCCTTAAATAAAGGAAAGTATAAGGAAGGGGTTAAGTTCACAATCTCTTTCTGTCGTTTTCCTAACAATGTAATTTATAAACTTTTCAACAAATTAAGGAATTAATTTTTATCACTTGTATGGTGAAAGAGGATATTTTCCACCAATATGATGCCTTAATATTATGATGCTTTCCATAAATGCTTTTAAGGTTATTTTCAAGAGATATTTTTTATAATTGAATGGAATTTAAAATATTTTAAAGTGAAAAGCGATATCTATCTCAAAGAGTTTTAATGATTTATTAGATCACCTTAATTTTTGTCAATATCTTTCATTGTGTTTACTACTTCATAAAGGTTGATTTATTGTGATAAAAAAATCCATATTTTATTGAAGGTTTTGTGATGTGTTTGACTATGGATGTGCTATTTTTATACCATTCATAGTTTACAGTTAAAGTATTTTGATTTCGTATTCTAGTTTTAATAAAAATGTGAATTTTATGTTTCACCCTTTTCATCTGAGGAATGCATTAGAGTTTTTATGTGATGGGAGAGGCCCACTATTTACCATTGATGCATCAGTAGGTCTCATTGAGAAAAACTAGTGTATTGTCATAAATCCTTGGTGGTATGGTAATGGTCATGGCATGTGGGCTCGATGGAATGATTATGATATCTAGAATTATGAATTTCCACATTATGATATAAGTTATTGATATTTCCTATGACTATTCTACTAGTAGAATATCCATGTGAAAGTTTAAATATAATTATTTGATTTATTATTTCCATATTATGATGATGAATATGTTTAAAAGTCTTATGTTCTAGTTTTATAACTTTATTTAAATTTTTATGCTTATTTGCAATAGATTCGTATATAGTGTGTATCCCTAATGAGCATCTGAGATCAGCCTTTTCTTATGATTCATTTTCCCCATTATGTGATGAAGTATAATATGATTGACCTACAAGGATATTCTTAGGGATATGAGAGTTTTCAAAAGATTATAATGTATATATTTTTGTATTTCAAGATGCAATGTAAAAAATATGTTTGTATATAGTATTTCCAAGGAAACTAAACTGATCAAGACTTCAAGATTTGTTTTTCTTGTGATCTTTCTAATGTAATAAAATAATGCATTGATTCTTGACAAATGGGGTCGGGGTGTTATAACTGATTTTCTTATGCAATGTTTCTATCATCCTGCATTAACACTACTCCTAATACAATGCCTAAACCATCATAGAAGATTATATAACCTTTATCTGGATCAAAAATAATTAGAATTGGTGTTGAGACGAGCCTCAATTGCAGCTCCTGAAATGATTTATTGTATGCATCAGACCTAAGGAACATGACACTCTTCTTTGTCAGGCCATTGAGAGGTGAAACAACTGCAATATCCAGACAACCCTAAGAAACTCCATATATCAATCACATTCCAGGAATGATCCCAAGAATCTACATCACTATCTTATTCAGAGCTAATAGATACAGCTGATTCTGAGATAATGTGACCCATGAAGTGAACTTTATTGATCCAAATGTGGCACTTGACAAGCTTGGTGTAAAGCTGATATTCTCTCTCAGAATAGTCAAATTGATCTCAAGATGATTAGTATGGTCATTATGAGTATGGTAATAGACTATGATTTTATACATAAGGAAAATTACAAAGAATTAATGATTTGGATGAAAAACCCTATTCATTTCAACAATTAAAATGGAAAGTGAATTCGTAAGACTGAAGGTTATAACAGGGTAGTCATACAGACCATACCTACTATGGAAAGCTATACGAGGTATGTATGATGGAATTACTTTCAATTTTTGATATCCCGACTTTAGGTAAATCTTAGAGGAGACCTAGGATGCTTAGAGATGGTCAAAGAGATCATCTATTCGAGGTAGTGGATACCGATTCATGATCATAAGTAGATTAATCTATCTGTAATCCACACATAGATGTAAGGTTTCATCCTCCTTCGAGAAAAACAAAAGTGAAATACATGAAGATATACTAGTCTGTATAAAACTATTGGTCTCTAAATAATCTAACTGCTACTTGAGCTCTTGAAGCTCTGTAGGTGAAATCCTATAAGGAGGAATGGAAACTAGATCTACTCCTGGAATAATCTTTGTGATAAACTCTACCTCTATCTGAGGAGGTAATCTAGAAATGTTTTTGGGAAATATGTAGCTGAAATGATACACTACTTGAGTGAATTAGCTTTATGTAAACCCTAATCCTCCATGAAGATATTTTCATTCTGGTTAGTCTCTCCACCTATCCCAAGTTGTTATGGTCCTCCTCTACCTTCTTGGAAAACCCACTCACCCTTATAGAGATAATTGCTTCCCAATGGTGACATAGAAGATACCCTGCAATGATAATAGTTTCGAAATGAATGATACTACACCCACCAATCCATCTTAATAATGACATTGAAGTGTATAATCTTATGAATGAAGAGGTTAATTAAAAAAGGGTAAATTCCTACCTCAAGGGGATAATCCAAACATTGGCATGTTCTCTTTGACCACACTCCTAAATGTGTATCTATGTTCATCCCACCACATTAATATTGTGCCTCCAGTATGAGACTTTCTATGATAGATACGAAGATAAAAGAGTTTAAATCACCTGTATCAAATAATGTAGATGCTATAGTAGATGCCACTAGAATAGTACATCGTACTATAGACGAACTCATAGCCTGATCCTCTGGTACCTTATGTAGTGCATCAAACTGGCTTGATCCATGAACCAGTATAATAGCTAGACCACCACAATCAAAAATGACATGTTGGCGCTATTGGTGATCTGGGGTCTGGATTCCACTACCAATACATCCTCCTTAGCCAGACCTGATAGTTCTATTCCAAATCCCATCTGAAAAGACACAAAATAACCTACTCTTGAAAGTGGGGCTGGTGAAACATATTTTTCACTAGAAGCTGGTTGAAGGGTCATGAAAAATCTCTAATGATGCCCCATATAACTGCAAGCCCAACACTCTATTGGGTCTCTACAACTTTGGGGATTCAAGTTACCATGTTGTCCACATTGATGAAAAACCATGGAGCTATCAAAACAGGCACTCTGGTTGTCACTGACCTGATGAGAATCCACAAGGGAATGTTTCCTGCCATCTGGAGAATGACTCATCTACTGCGACGTAGATCCTATAAGCCCATTACTATTTTCATCTCTCAGGTTGCACTAAGTGATAAAATCCCGATTGACTATTTTATAAAAATTAAGTGGTAGGAAGATATTCACTGGCATATGGATGGAATACTAGAGCTCGTCCTGAAATCATCAAGCACATGAAAGCTCATCACCGGCTAATAGCGGTGAAAAGAACAACAACTCTGGGAAACACAATGAATATTCCACAACTGATATAAAACCATGCTCAATATTCCTGAAATAACTGGTTCTATTAGCTCTCAGTGTTTGAGGAATGAAATTATCCTAGAAAACATTATTTATGTTAGCCCATATCATGGATTTATTATGGTCACCTTGCATAAGCATATCCCACCAATGCTTGGATGAATCCCAATGCATGTATGTAGCTAGGTGGACCCTCTACTTAGGAGGTGTTTCCAGATTACCAAAGATAGATAGGGTGGCCAATTTATAAGACATATCTTCATATTGACCACCATGCCATTAGAATGTACAAGGATCATGCTGATGGAACTTAGAGTCAGATCATCGATCACAGGTTCCAGCCATGGTGCAACATGCATAGACTTTTTTTTATGGAGGAAACTATCAAGAACATGGGAATCAGTGTGAAAATAATGTCAAACAAGTTGTTCCTCAAGTGGCACACCTGGAGGTAATACTGGTGGATCAGGTTCTACCCCATCTTATGTATGATCACCACCACCTTCTTAGCATACAATATGAGATATCATGGCATAATTAGTCAAAAAATGGAAATCAGACACTACATAAATATCAGTAAGAAGATAGATATGAACACTTAGGGATGGTAAACAAATAAGGGATCAATCCCCAAGGTATACTACCCCTACTATAAGCTTATATGTCTAGGAACTTGTAAGTTCTCATGTATAAGTTTCATTTCATTTTATGTTAAATTACTAGGTTCACTCCATTAACTTTTACAAACATTAAAATAAAAGACAAAGAGGTGAAACCATTTCATTTTAGATGTAATTTGTATCTTAATAATGGATAGTCATTCCTATTGAATCAGTACTCATACACCTAATTAATGAAAACAACACCTATTTAATTATATCATAATGGAATGACATGATAAATTACATATCTCCACCCATGAGGGCCTATAAATCTCATTAATTGTGATAGGAAATTACTCAATTGCAACCAAGAGTAATACAAGCATAAGATACCTATCACAACGTCACTCAATAATCATAGGCATATCAAGAAATGAAAATTAGTGAAATAAACTTATATGGAATGGAAATATGAATGAAATTCCACTTGTAGGTGCATATATTGATGCATGTAAAAATGATCATTTCTCTAATATCATCAGGCCAAGGATAAAATAAAATCTCATTCAGAATAAAAATCAACAACACCACACAACATGTTTATCATCCAATAGTTATATTATTTCAACATTAGTAGGAAAAAAAGAAAGACAATAATATTTTTGGTGACATGGATTTTATCCCAAACTGAGGTTCATGACAAACATACACAACTCATTACCTAGTCCAAAGCATTCCTAATCTACAATCTATTATCTATAAATATTAAAGAATGGAAGGAAACTCTTATGATGCAATTTTGTGATGTCTTGGATCTGGATGCCACTTGATAGGTGCCTCGAGCCTGGTGGGTCACATGTCCTTAAGCACATCTCCCTGAGCACCAGGGGCTTCCAACTAGCCGCAAGGGCCTAGTGTGTGCCCATGGGGAAACTATTCCATCATTACTATAGTGTAGCATAATGGAAAAATATAAATAGAGGTAACTATAGGATGTAATATATGTAAACAACCAAGTAAGAAAATTGAAATAAATAAACAAGGATTACAATAACTGTATCTACTATAATAGATGATGATGATTTTTCATGTCACTAGAAAACTAGAAAACATGGATTCAATATAGTAGGCATAACATATTCTACAAAAGTATAATGCAAAATCAAAAGACTATTCCAAGAATCGTGAGCTTTGTCTATGTCATATACTATCAAGATCTTTCCCAACTAGAAAGAAATCCAGTTTTCAAAGTCGTATGCTTCACTTAATGAATACCTTCATACATGTAATCTATCATAGGTACTAAACAGAACCCAGAGAGTGTGTGAGATAAATCTCCCTGGGACACCACCAACGGTTTCTATAACATCCAGAACGTGTAATGGAATATATATGTGTCGAAGTATGTATTTATAAAGTCAAGTAGTACAATGTAAAAAAATACAGAAGTATCCAGTTCAGACCTTAGTTAGTGTCTGAACCTATAAAATATTCATTATTTGATTGTTACTAGTTTATAAAGAAGTCACAAGTTAATAATAGTAAAGGTTCCAAGATATAACTTGGAAACATGTATTGATATTTGATAATGAAGTTCCAAGTTAATAGCCAAGGCAATGTAGACCTCAAGGGTCTCCAAATTAGTAAAAACTACAACATGGAATGGGGGAAAGACAACTATCCAAGGAGAACAGTACATAGAATTCCATAATGATACTCCCACCTAGTCCAATTAGTTTACCCAAGTAACAATGGGGTTATGAAATGAATGGGGATGACGGGGTTTAACCAATGTACATACTTTTCAATGTTGGATCCATGGAGGGTATCCAAGGTATATTGTAGTACTATAGGATGGATCATATGGTTTTATACCCAGAATCAAAAGTTAGAAAAATATTGGGTTCTAGGTGGGTCTCAACCTAAGAAATCTATATCCTTGAATTTGGAATGCGGTCCTCGAGTGCCTAAGGAATTCCCTCAAGAATGCAATGCGATCTCGATTCATGCCACTCAAATTTTTATAACAAAGTAATATATATTTTATAAGGATCAATCCATTACCATTAATTAGTTTTACAAGGTTAATTGGAAGTGAAACCATTAAATCGATTAAAAATTAATTAATAAGTCCATTTGGTTCAAGCCTTTCCTTTCATTAGTGTGTCATGTACAAGTATCATGAAACCATTCATTTAATCCAATTAAGGCATTGTAATAATCAATTTTACTCTGCTGCATTCTATTAACATGGTAAGGGGTGCGTGGGACACACAACCTATTATTGATTCATATTTAATATATCCAAATAATATATTTATTATGATTTCCAATTTAATTTTTACATTTAATAATCAATTGATGATCTTACCATAGGCTGGTCAAGTGGTGAGAATACATGGTGCATTACATAATGATGTTCACAATATAAATAAATCCATTTAATATAGAAACGATTAATGTTAGTAATGTAATGTCAAGGCACACCTGGACATTTTACCAAGTGTTTCAAAACACTAAAATATCCATTATGGCATAGCATCCTACATGAGATGGATGAAGTTGTAGGTGTAACCACTAAAAATGAATCGAATATTATGAAATAGAATAACCACATGGTTCTAATGATTATAATCATGGAATTTAAACTCAACAGATAGGAAACGATGAAATTGGCAGGCAACACATGATAATTATTGAATCAACAAACATGAGGGATAAGTTTTAGAAAACACATATTAGGCCCGTACAAATCTCCTCCTCCAACAATAGACATTCATTTTTCATGTATCGGAGTATATCTAAGAAAAAGGTAAAAATGATCAGACCTTAATAACTAGGTCAAGGGAAAAGGGAAGAAGAATGCCTCAAAGGGGATCAAGTACATACTGTTGCACATACATCATGATGAACAAAAGCTCAAATGGATCCCAGATGAAGGAGATCTCATGATATCTATATTAGGCCTTCCAAATTCTCCAAAATGAGATACATAGAGGCTAATACCACTAGAAATCATATTCGGGAAAAAGGAGGAGGCAAAACTAGATCACTATGGTTAAAATGGTTAAATTTATCAAAACATATCCGATGCATAGTTTTTCCACATGGTTTGAAAAAATAAGTGCAAACCATGCACGAGTAAGTGAGGAAGAGGGGTTACAACATTGTTAAGACACTATGTAAGGGAAACCATGTATCAGCTGTGCAAGATGGCTCCACCTAAAAATTAAGACTATTCGCACAGTGAGATCTAACCGTGCAAGACCTTCTCAAACACATTTTATATCAAAATTATGTCCAAAATAATGAATTAGACTGAAATTTAAAGGATCCATACTTGAGTAAAAAACCGGGCTCTTACAGTTATAGGTTTTATCCTATTGAAAATAAAATAAAATTATTCATCATAACCATTGATTATATAGATACTTTACATTGAACATTAAGATTACTATATATATTAAGGGTTATTATAATTCCCATTGACACCAATGTATGAAGTGATGGCTTTGACTAGTAGGATTAGACTCTTTAAGGCCCATTTATCAAATCTTCTAAGGGTGATGACTTTATTAGAATTTTCCCTTAACGAATCCCAAACTGAGATTATAAAACTAAAGCACAATAAAATCCATTTTTGGAATAATTTAAAGCTTATAAATATCATGACCCAAACCATGTTTGCTGAAACACGATAAGAAGGTTTCACCCTCAAACACATTACACTTAGAGAAAATAATGGTGTAATAAGGGGTTATTTATGTAGACCCTCATAGTATGAAATTGTATATTATTTTTAAAAAATAATGATTATATTTATCATTTTTTATTACTTTATAAATGATTAAATAATGATTTTGATAAAAATTATATTTTGATATGATAAAACCAAAGTTGTATTTTTGGGACATACGTAAGTCAATTAAGACACTCTCATTGATGAATTTGATAATTTTTAAAACAAAAAAAATTAATAAAATAATCATATTAAATAATATTTATTTATATATAAATGATAGTATAATGTTGTGGAGTTAAATGTAATTTTTATAGGGGCCAGAAACCACCAGTGATGAAAAGACATATTTTTCATTTAATGAGTATTTTTGATTTTTAAGTGTAAATTTTTATATTCATTTGTTATTTAGATAAAATTAATATTATTTTCTCTATTAGTACATCATAATTAGAAAATGATTAATTTTTTATAATTCTCTGATACAGTCAAATTTCTTGGTTAAAATTAAATATTACAAATATATACAGTTGGTATTAGGATATGATAAATGCCCAAAATGGATGTAACAAATACTATAATGAGTGTAAAAGACCAAAATTATGTTTCCCCATAAAAATAATGTCTTTTGAAGTTATTTTAATTAGTTTATAAACCCTTAATGAATCTCCAAAAATCTAGATTATATTTTCTGTTCTCAAAATTAATTCACTATGAACATTACTCTTTTCCACATAAAAAAAGATATTATTTTAATGTGTTTTGTTATTAGACTTATATAATATTGAAAAAACTAATCTTTGCTAAAAAACATGGGAAAAATACAATATTAGTTATATGTTTTTTATTATTTTATCATATAGAGTCCAAAACCTATTTTTTAAAAATTAATAAAGATTTACTCTTTCTTTTGATATAAAAACTCACCCAACCTCCCATTATTCGTCAAAAACCCTTTTATCATGAATTTATACTTCCTTTACTCTTATATATCTTTGAAAATACGTTCACATGATCTTTTGAAGCCCCTACCAATCTTTTATAAGGGGTGCTTTCTTGGGAAGGGATCTTCCCATTCTCCTCTTTATTCATGAACCTTATTTATATTATGAAATTTTATTTACAATTTTCGATGTGGGGATACGGTTTGTAACATTCATTTTATTTTCCTTATAACGTATAAGTGATGTTATACCCCTTCCAATATCATTTAATCCTTTCTTGCAACTTTATATACCACTGTTATTATGCTAAAATTATCCTATGATTTTCGAAGACAATCATTTATGTGGTGAATACCATTCCCAAATTAAACTTAAAATGACTCACCTCTATGTACGTATCCTTGATTAATTTATTATTTCCTTTTATGTAACCCATTTTCCTTAATTTTTGTGTTAAAAGTGATGAAATATTTTTTTATGTTGTATGATCTATGTGACAGACAAATTCATGTACAAGATATGAATGTGATGGGTGGTCCCAAAACTATGTAGCCCTCCAATGCATTGGGTAATAGTTTTCTGTCATGAGAGATATTTTATAGTGAAAGGGTGGATAACTTAAAAACACTTTGTTATGATTTCATAGTGATTAGGCTTGACTTATTCTTATGATGTCATATTTTATGTAGTTTCCACATTCTCATTTTGTCTTTATATGGTCATCTTATATCATCCTTTTATGTTCAAGTTTATGATTCTCACCCCTCGTATGTAAACTTTATATTCCTATGGACTCACATGTACTAATTAAACTTATGTTATTCTTTTATTTTTCCCCTACCGATATTTATAGTTCTCCCCATTCTTATGGATGTCCCCAGGTTATTCCATGCAGTTTTAGAAGAGAAATGGCATTAAAATGACATATTGTAGTGTTTTAACTAATATTTTTATAACCATATTTATAGATATTGTTATATGTATATAATTTAAAAAGTACACCATGACTCACCATCCTATTGTAATGTATTATAAGATCCTTTATGTAATAAATAACAAATTAAGATGTATTAAAATATGGGGTTTAACACTAAAAAAACAACGTAAAATGTGGTTCTTTTTTAGATGCAATGATCAAGGATTCTCCTTGAAATTATAAAATCTAATGGATAGATAAAATTACCACATTGTATATAAGTGAGTCTCATGTAGTAGTAATAAATATCAACATTCATTAGTCAATTAATGATCAACCAATAAACATAATGTCTCCTTTGGTTCCTAGGAAATCACATCAAAAATTCCATTGTTATGTACTCCCGATTCCACATAGACACTAAAAGGGGATAGAGAAAATAACCAGGGTGCTGGTGCCTAATATTTTTCCTATTGAATATATAGAATGAATAAAAAAATCAAGAAATTTCCATCTTCATCCCTTTCCATAAGAACTTCCCCCTAAGGTCACGATGCATCTTTTGTACTCTAGGATGTTCCTCCCATTAAGAGGTATAGAAGTATCTCATTATATATATATTCCAAAATAGAACTATTCAATACAACCCTACCATGTATTAAGATTACATCATCATCTTATAATGGTCAACTGGGTATCAAATCACCACATACTAACTGTTCCCATTGTGCATCACACTCAAAGCTAGTATCTCATCTATCATTTTCCTGGTTTACTAAATTAGTTTTTACCACAAATGGAGAAAATTACATCAATCAACAGTCATCAGAATAATTGATCATCTAATCAGCCAACAAACTCATCAGGCCCCAAAATTCCTTCATTGTCCATTCAATAATATCCCGACCTACCAAGATCTTATGTATAAGATAATATATAATGATGTTACCCTTACATGGTGCATAGTCCATCTCAAAGTTGAATATCTTAGGATACTAAATCGATGCCTCTATCTCAAATTTATGTTCTTTGTGAATAGATACAATATAAAATTTTGTGATTTGTGTAGAAAATGATTCTATAATTGAAGTGTTCATGTCAACGACACTTAAAATAATTGATGATTAATTTCTCTATGTCATGGGTAAGATATTTCCCCTCATGGGTTCACAGTTGACACGAGCTATAAGCTACTACCCCTTTCACTATATCATGACTAATCCCAAAGCAATATTTAATTAATAACTGTATATTTCATATCTGATCCCGTGTTTCAGAATAATCATTAATGGAGCAATGGTCATCCTCTTCTTCAACTTATGAAAAACCTCCTCACACTTTTCCAAGAACTAAAACCTAACTCCTTTCATTTTTAGTGTAGTCATTGGTGGTTTTAAATGGGACACATCTTGGACAAAGTGCTGACATAATCCTGCTATAGCCATAAATCTTTTGATATCCAACATTTTACAAGGAGATTCCATGATATCATTGTTTCTAATTTCTCTAGGTCTATGGATATACCTATCTCAAAAACAATATGCCCAAATAAATTCAACTCCTAAATCGAAAATTTACTCTTCAAAATCATTAAATAAATATAAGGTGTTTGAAGTATACTTAGGAATATGTTGATATGTTTGGAATGATTCTTTGGGATCAGTGAGAAGATGACGGATTCATTAAGGAACACTAAAATGAATATGTCTTTATATAGGTAGAAGATCTTTTTCAGGAGACCCATAAACACTATCGATAGATTCATCAGTCCAAATATCATCATAATGTAATTATATTTCCCATCCCTGCATAGAATTTACATAAACAATATTCCATTATCTATAATCCATAATTGATGATTGCCCATTTAATGATCAATATTATAGAACCACTAAGATCCCAATAACTGATAAAAAATATCAAAGATCCTTGGAAATAGATACATTCTCTTCACCGTCACCCGATTCAACATTTTATAATCTAAATATAGTCAAAGAGTGATGTATGAATTCTTGGTGAACAAAACAGTTTCACCACAGAACAAAGTACTCATCTTGATGAAGTCCCTCTACTCAATACAATCAGGTCATACATTGAGATCATTCAATATAGACATCATTATATGATAAGGGGTATCAAAATGGGATATGAACCTGACATGATTTATATCTCAAATTTATCTCATCTATATGGGGTATGTATAGTGATGTCATATTTTAATATGTTCTGATAGAGATCCATAACTAGAGGAAATGAAGAAATGGCTTCCATTAATCATGTTAAAAGAGAATATACTATAATATACATGATGATTTTTCTAATTTGGATCCTGTCCACACTAGTTCTATTTTCTCCCAATTCCAACTCACTAGTCATCATCAAATTCTCTCCCTTTAGTGAAGTAAACCATACTAATATCCAATAGAAATGATTGTAGGATAATAAAGTTTTTAGCTAGTTAATGAAGTGAATAATATCAAATCCCATTGTCAAAGGAATATTGAAGTCCCACAGATGTCTATGATCAATATTGACTAGGA
Source organism: Viscum album (assembly GCA_963277665.1). Classification (NCBI taxonomy): domain Eukaryota; kingdom Viridiplantae; phylum Streptophyta; class Magnoliopsida; order Santalales; family Viscaceae; genus Viscum; species Viscum album. The sequence goes on from OY728133.1 coordinate 1,328,766,015, forward strand.
AACAATGGGCATTGATGGCAACATTCCACTTGCATGCCCAATGATTTATTAAGAGAATGAAACTTGGAAGAATACATGAATGGTATGTCATGTTGAACCATAACATGTAATGATATTTGGAATGGAAGGGAACAATATTAAAAAAAATAGTTGAAAATGTTGAGGTGATCATGATTGTAACTTTAATAGTAGATGGTCCCTCACTGATATATACTAGACTTTGATTTTTTGTATATACTCAGCTCACCTCAACTCTGTGACCCGATCCCTAAGACCAATAACCCGCATGAATCATCATTTTCCAAATTTTTTGTTGAGGAACCCAGATAGATATTTGGCTCACTAACAAAATCTTCCTCAAACCTCTATGTAAAAGTAATATTATAAGCCAAGAGAAAAACTAATAGATATTACCCATTTTTACAAACTACCAAAACTAGATCTGGGGAGCTGTGAAAACTATATAGTAATGAGTACACTTCCCATAGTTGAATCACTATTGTACTCCTTTGGAAGGAACTAAATAATTTGAAATCTGCTCTACAGTAATTACACAACCCAACTCCACATCCTAGATCATTACCTTCCTATTTCAAGAAGCTAAACTCATAGTAGAAGAAAGAGGTCCACTTGAGTACTAAAAGGTGGAAGAAGACCAACTACTCAATCCAACTCCATACTCTTCTTAATAGTAAAGGCCTTGCTCAAAACCTATAGATATGTTACTAGATGAATTTTCATAACATTCCAATTGATTTTGAGATGAAGATAAATCTCAAAATTCTTATAATTATATACATGGTTTCTAGATAAGATTAGAGAAAATATAATTAGCTAAATGGAACGAGAATATTATGATGAAATCATCACGAACCCCTACTATAACTCCATGAACTATTGTTCTTGTTCCAAATTCATCATATTGGGGAACAATTACGTAACTAAAAGGTTTGTGAAGGCATCTTTTGTAACAACCTGATATTTTATGATAAGTATTTTTTTAATTTATTTTATGTCATGTGTTTTATGCTACAACAATATTATCATGTGCTATACGCCACACTGTATTAGCTTGAAGTATATGCAACACTATACTTAGATTGTGTTACACACAATTTCAAGTTCGTTTTATAGTAGTCATTCTACAGAACATTGAGTGTGTATATATATATATATATTCAATTTATAAATAAAATATTTTTGGATTCTGTTATATGAAATAATAAAGGATTCTTGCACAACACACAACCTTGACTTGTATTGAATTACACCCAATCGTGACCTTCCTCGATAGCATGTGTTGTACGGAATATCGGGTTTTCCTAAACAACCATATATTATTATAATATTATTATGAAATATCTGTTATGAATACTATTAACTAAAATTTTAATTTTATAACATTATTATTCAACATAAACATTTTCTAGAACATGGTATAAGAACAAAATAAAATTTTCGGGTAAAATAAGTATTTTTAAAAAAATGCAGTTTAGCCGCCTTTTGATGGCGCACCCACTTTAAATATAGTTTTTTACATGTTTATAAGTTCAATTTTACAAAATAAAATTATTATTTGGAATCGGGATATAAAATTCTACCTTGGATAAACTTTCCATATTATTCTGATAACTTTCATATTTTAATGAATAGTAAAAACACACTATATTTTAATTAAAATCAACTTTTTTCATCGTAATAACTTATGTGGTTAAATTATAATATTGAATGGTTTTAAAGTATAAAGAGAATATATTTTAACCATTAAATATAATGTATGTCATTAGCCTTGATTTTACATTGAATTCGTAGGTTAAATAAATTCAATCTTTTGCAATGTTTTAAACAAAACCCGTTTTCTTTTGACAACAGGGTTAATTTTAATTTAATTTCGGCAACTTTTGTGTATTAAATTTGGAAAATTTTATTCCATATTTGGAATCAATGGGTCCAAATTATGTTAATAAGCTAATTTTTATTTTTGGGCATTATGAATAGTAACTACGGTAAATTTTATTTACCATAGTAAAAGGTAAATCGGGTAATTAAGGGTAATATAAGATTATAAAATTACCCTAACATCTGTAAAAATCCTATGGGATGACTAAAAGTCGACCAATATCACCTAAGGGTCTGATTACAATCATTTAATGGACTTTTTTCCATGAAAATAATTTAATTATTTTTAAAACCAAAGAAAGTGACAACATGTCACTCTCTTAAATCTTATAAGTAAAATAATTTTAATTTACTGATAAACATCATGAAACATCAAGAATGAATAGTATCCAGAAAGAAAATAAAAATATCTACATCATGATAATTTATTTAGAATTTTTAGGGATTAAATAATTGTCATTAATGGTGATACATTAATGATGCAGAAATTATTTATTAAGTGAAAAATCAGTAATATAGTTTTTATTGAAATAATAACACCCATTAAAAGGCCCACAAACCTGACCAAAACTTACTGGTATTGTATATCTATACCATAATCATCCCATTACCTAATATATAACCGTTTTGAGTCTTATATAAGTGATTATGACACTCATATTATTTTATTTTAAATGATGCCAAAGTTGTCACCTTCAAAAGTTAATAAATATAACAATTTACATATTGTGATTTTAAGATGATAAATTCAAGTAAAAGTATTATTGTGAAAGGTAATAGATTTATCATCATCATAAGATTTTAGTTTTAATTTTTAGGAAACAAATAAGTATATTAAATAATAATACAAAAATGTTTTAGTAATTATTTTATTAAGAGATAAACCAAATAAATGGTTTTAAAAATAATAAAATAAATATTATATGAACTATTTAATGTGATCCACTAATTTTATAGATGCATATGACCTTTTATGAATATATTAAAGCTTCTATTTCGAAAATACTTTCTGTATATATTTTATTTAAATTAATATAAATGAAGAGCGTCAAAATTGAAACTATTGTTATTTTATAAAAATAACATATTATAAAATTTTTTAAAAAACACAAAAATATATAAAAATTATAAATTTAAATTTATATGGTCTAAAATGTTATAAAGTATCTAATTATGGAAAATTAACAACAAATAAGTAATTATTTTTTATAATTTAAAATTTAGAATGTTTTTACCACAAATAAAATTAAATTGATTAAGGATAAATCATGTTGATAATGTTTAAAATAATTTCCTAACATGTATAAATTTTATTGGTTGATGGGATTAGAACCCTATATCATCTAGTATTCGAATATGAGAAATTTTTGGAGGTTTCTAAGTGGGGTTAGATTTATTATAATTTAATATTTTTAATATTTCCAAAGGTGCCCCTCTCATTCCTTATAAAAGGGAACCTCCTCCCTATCTTCCTCATACCACTTTGAGCCTTCAAGATCGGCCAAAACCTTCCAAATTATCTTCTCCACTTCCCTAGAAACATCCTAGAGGTCATGGTCCTCTTTAAAGACCAATTTTAGTGCCCTAAGAGGATGTCTCAAAGAGGTGCTTCAAAGAAGAGGTAATGACCGTTACCGATTCTTTCAACTTTATTTCTTCTTCCACTTGTCCTTCTTTAGTTGTTTCATTATGAAGTAATAAAATCCATATCCCTAATATACTGATATGTTATTATAAGTATGAAAGAACCCTATTTCACTATCTATCCATCCTACGGAAAACGAACTCACCATGCGTGAGTACGTACTGAATACCGTCTTCACGCCATGGTGTAATCTGTTTTTCCAACACCACCATACTTGGATGGGTATAATGGTGTAAAGAATAAATATAAATAGTTATTATAACATCATACTGATTCTTATATATTGTATCATTCTCTCCAATTCAATTCAATAATTATGGGAACGATATCATCGCTCATGCGTACGTACGGACTACCGTCTCCATGACGTGATGAGATTCATTCTCAATGATTAACCATTCATGAATGATTATAAAGTATATATAATAAGCAATCATAAAATATATGACCTAATAATACTGGATTTATGTATATATATATGTATTTCATCCAATAAATTCCATTCAATTCAATAAAGAAATGAAAATAACGTTCATGCGTATGTACGGCCAACCGTCTCCATGAACAGTGTATTTCTTTCCATTTATCAATCTATTATATATATGTATATTCTGAATATATATTATATATAAATCATGTTTTATATTCTTAAATTATTTAATCATGATCTATGTAATCATATGAATAATTACAAGTCAAAACCCGGATGACAAATGAAACGATTTTACCCAAAACACTCTTTAACATGGAATTTACAAAAGAACGGGTAATATAAAGTAATAAGTGAACAACATATGATATCATAACAATGAATATGATTCTGTAATAAGTCAATGACATTATTTAAATCATTATACAGGAGGTTTGGATACATACAAAGCATATCGGATATAAGGTAAGGGATAAATTTTCAATCTCATATTTATCCGAGATTGCTTATACGTATGTATTTACTTGGGTTACGTTTATCATCCATGACCATGTTTCCTAAAAATGTTTTCATAAAATTTTTACCATTCTTCCATGAATTTTTAAAGTCATTTTTACCCTTTATTTACTTTTTACCACATTTTATGAATGGAATCATTCATTTGGTTACCATATAAGGTACTTTTTGACTTTTTCGACAAAAGTGCGAGGAGAATATTATTTTTAACTTATACGGAGTGAACGTATTTTTACAGTTTTTAACACCTCATTTTCAAGAAGCTTCCTCTACATGATTGCATGATTATTTTCAAAAAAACCCTTATCTGTTAAAATTGCATGGAATTTTGTGAAAAGAAAATGATTTTAAAGAATAAAGGATATTTTCCTCAAGAATTCATTTCAAGTGTTTTTTCAAAACTATTTTCCATATAAGATGACATTATTTAATATGTGTATGTTTCAAGTAATATGTCTCTATGATTTAAATGGTTTCAATTTTATTATGATGAAATTATATCAATTTTTTATCGATTATGTTATGATGGCATGACGTTTAAGAATCCCATTTTATTACATGGGTTATGCTATGATGTATGATTTATGATTTTGTGGCACAAGAAAGAATGATTTCATTATGAGATGGGTGAGACCTATATCTACCTCCAATGAATTGGGTAAAGTTTTATATCTCATGAGATAGACATGGATGGAACGACAAGTTAAACCGGTTCAGTAATACAGGACTGGAACGAGGAGTGAACTCGATTCAGAAAGGGAATTTGTCCACTAAGATGGTTTTGGGAGAAATGCCTTGGCTAATAGGGAAATCATATTATGTGCTTAATGGTTGCCAAAATTTCATGTTTTATTCCCATGCTATTTTATCATTCTTAATGTTTCTTTATGATCTATGCCTTACGTACTTCCATGTTTTATGTCATTGCTCATGTTTTTGATGTTTAAACATTATGTTCATGTTTTTAAGTTCAAATGTATATGGTGTGTTTTACTTTATCCATTTTTACCCTTACTGAGCATTTGAGCTCACCCTTTTTATGTTCTATTTTCCCCAGGATATAAAGAAAGGTTTTAGGTAAGAAAAAGGGGAAAGATCTTTAAGGGAGATGTTGAAGATCTTTCACCACGATTAGAGGATTACGTTCCAAGTTTCCAAAGACACTAAACTATTACGGTTCTTGTGTGTCTGTTTTTGTTATGTATTAAGTATTCCGCAAAAGTAATATAATGTCCATGTACGTCAAGCTTCGGGTCTCTATAGTTGGTATCATAGGAAAGGTTTAGTTAACCTTTGGAAACTAGGACTTGAAAACTTCAGTGAGATCCTTAGAGATATTTCTAAGGTATGTCTTGGGATGTACCTACGGTTAAGTATAAGTATAGGTTATAATCCTAGAATTACGGTTACAATCTTAGAATTAAACCTAAGATGTTAGATATTGAAGGTACTCCCCCTTTATTATGCTATTTTCCTAGAATGATTTTTGCCTCACACACTATTCTTTTTGGGTTTTAGAAAATGGATGGAAACAAGATGATTCAAAATAATGGAGGATATGATGGAAAATGAAAAGATATTTTTCATGAGAAACCAAATGAAATGGGATTTGGAAGTCCAAACATCATTATTATGCCGAATCAGCAATCTCATAATATGATCAATAAACTCAAATTTGGTAAGTTTCTGGACTCGGCTAATAAGAGAAAGACGGAGTTTCATGATGATCATAGAGGAAAGAAAGTTCAATTTACCCTATGTAAATCATGTTGGAAGAGGAATCAAGGAGAATGTTTCAAAGGAACTGGAAGATGCTTTGGGTGTGGAAAAGAAGGACATAAATCCATTAAGTGCAAAGGAAAAGGTTCAGTTAACACCATGGATTAGGATAATGGTATTGCTACAACATCAACAATGGTTAAATGTTTTAAATGTGGAATGTACGGGAATTATGCAAACCAATGCCCTAAATGAATGTCTCATGAAGAGAATCGGTATGGTCGTATGGGTAATATTTATGTTGATGATGATAAAGAGACTACAAATGATCTGTGAGATGAAATAATTGTTGAAGCTCGGTCAATAGTTTAAGAAGGTAGGGGAATGATTAAATGTTTATCAAGTGTAATGTTGTATAAGTAATCTCATAGTACTATAGAATAAAGATACATCTAAGGATTGTTACACTGTTGTCTTTCCTTATGTTTTGAAAGTATATGATGAATGGTACCAGTGACCATGAAAGGTTATTAAGATATTTTTGGAAAGTAGATGATATGCACATAATGAAGGTATAAGGAGAAAATTAAATGTTTGACAGTATTCATGAGATCATGACTAATATAAGGAGAAGGTCATATCATGGTTTGAGTATATAGAATTTTTCGATTTTGGTATATGGAAAGAGTTGACTTTTGATAGCATTCATGTTTTCACTAAGGTTCAATGGGTATGCATTTTACAAAAGAATACATGATTACAGTATTCAAATGATTGGAATGTGACCAAAAAGATATATGGGGGATAAATGACGGTATTCACATGCTTGGTTGATGACATTTCAAGTAATCATTTTCTTTATACTATGATCTTGGACTGAAGTATTTTAGATACGCTTAAAGATTGGAATGGATTATGTTGGACATAAGTTAGTATTGTTTAAGGATAGAAATTTTTTAGATATTATTTTTGGAATGTTATAGTAATGTAGTTTTAGAAAAAGGACAACCTGCAGGATGGGCGACAGCCCATTGCGTCGGACAAGGATGTGGGAATCGAACCCACAACTGAAGTGCAACTGGACTTTATCGCCTACCATTGGCCTACAGGAAGTCCCTATTTAGTAGAAACTAGTTTTATTATATTAAGCAGTATGATATATGAAGTATAAGTCCATTTTTGGAACCATATATGATTAATCTCACTATAGATGGACTTATTTATTTTTGATAACTTTTATAACCTTTTGTTTGAGATAGATGGAATGACCCATCATTCTATCACATGATCTGCTAACACTTCACGAATGACAAATTCAACTTCATTTCTTTAAGAGATGAAGTGGAAATTGTCCAAAGAACGACCAACGGTGAGACTGTACCAAAATCACGAAAGTATTTCATCTAATTCCAATTTCATCAACTTTAGGGAAATGATATTGAAAACCAAAAATGTTGTCCTAGTGCCCTTATATATGATTAATCATATGGTACCTTAGATCATCATAGATTTATTGCTTTGTGATTGATGTCTTTTTCATAGCCATGTTCTCTACCACTCTCCATCGTAACTTGATGGTTAGATTTTTCTTCTATATCCATATTTTCACCTATATTCTTCTACGTGGAAACCTAGTGATGAGTTAATTTGGGTAACGGTTACATTTCATACTTTAGTTTTTAAGCCATGTTTTGGTATTCCTTTTACGATGTGGGTTTTTATTAAAGAAACTTTCGAATAGTAAACCATTTATAACCCCGACGAATTTCGAGGGCGAAATTCATTTTAAGGGGGGTAGAATGTAACAACCTGATATTTTATGATAAGTATTTTTTTAAATTTATTTTATGTCATGTGTTTTGTGACACAACATGATTATCTTGTGTTATAAGCCACACTGTATTAGCTTGAAGTATACGCAACACTATTCTTAGATTGTGTTACACACAATTTCAAGTTTGTTTTATAATATCCAATCTACACAACATTGAGTGTATATATATATATATATATTCAATGTATAAATAAAATATGGTTGGATTATGTTATATGAAATAATAAAGGATTCTTGCACAACACACAACCTTGAATTGTCTTGCATTACACGCAATCACGACCTTCCTCGATAGCGTGTGTTGTACACAATACCGGGTTTTACTAAACAACCATATATTATTATAATATTATTATGAACTAGCCGTTATGAATAGTATTAACTAAAATTTCAATTTTATAACATTATTATTCTTCTTACACATTTTCTAGAACATGGTATAAGAACAAAATAAATTTTTCAGGTAAAATAAGTATTTTTCAAAAAATGCAGTTTTGCCGCATTTTGATGGTGCACCCACTTTAAATAAATTTTTTGACATGTTTATAAGTTCAATTTTACAAAATAAAATTATTATTTGGAATCAGGATATAAAATTTTACCTTGGATAAGTTTTTCATATTATTCTTATAACTTTCATATTTTAATGAATAGTAAAAACACGCTATTTTTAATTAAAAACAACTATTTATCGTAATAAATTATGTGGTTAAATTATAATTTGAATGGTTTTAAAGTATAAATAGAATATATTTTTACCATTAATATAATTTATGTCATTAGGCTTGATTTTACATTGAATTCGTAGGTTAAATAAATTCAATCTTTTACAATGTTTTAAACAAAAACCCGTTTTCTTTCGAAAACGGGATTAATTTTAATTTAATTTCTGTAAATTTTGTGTATTTAATTTGTAAAATTTGATTCCATATTTGTAATCAGTGGGTCCAAATTATGTTAATAAGCTATTTTTTATTTTTGGCATTATGAATAGTAACTACGGTAAATTTTTTTTACCATAGTTAAAGGTAAATCGGGTAATTAAAGGTAAATATAAGATTATAAAATTACCCTAAAATTTGTCAAATTTTTTTGAATGACTAAAATTAGACCCATATCACCTAAAGGTTGGATTAGAATAATTTAATGGACTTTTTGCAATGAAAATTATTTAAATATTATTAAAACCAAAGGAAGTGACAACATGTCACTCTCTTAAATATTATAAGTATAATAATTTTAATTTAGTGATAAACATCATGAAACTTTTAACATGAATAGTATCCAGAAACCTAATAAATGTATCTACATCATGATAATTTAATTAGAATTTTTAGGGATTAAATAATTGTCATTAATGGTGATACATTAATGATGCAGAAATTATTTATTAAGTGAAAAATCAGAAATATAGTTTTTATTGAAATAATAATAACCATTAAAAGGCCCACAAACCTGACCAAAACCTACTGGTATTGTATATATATAACATAATAATCCAATTACCTAATATATAACCGTTTGGAGATTTATATAAGTGATTATGTCACTTATATTATTTTATTTTAAATGATACCAAAGTTGTCACCTTCAAAATTTAATAAATATAACAATTTAAATATTGTTATTTTACGATGATAAAATCATGTAAAAGTATTATTTTGAAAGTTAATAGATTTATCTTCATCATATGATTTTATTTTTAATTTTTAGGCAACAAATAAGTATATTAAATAATTATACAAAAATGTTGTAGTAATTATTTTATTAAGAGATAAACCAAATAAATGGTTTTAAAAATAATAAAATAAATATTATATGAACTATTTAATGTTCTCCGCTCATTTTATAGATTCATATGACCTTTTATGAATATATTAAAGCTTCTATTTCGAACCTATTTTCTGTATATATTTTATTTAAATTCAAATAGTTGAATAGTGTCAAAATTGACACTATTGTTATTTTATAAAAATAACATATTATAAAATTGTTTAAAAATCACCAAAAATATGTAAAAATTATAAATTTAAATATATATGGTCTAAAATGTTATAAATTATCCAATTATGGACAATTCACAACAAATAAATAATTATTTTTTATAATTTAAAATTTAGAATATTTTTACCACAAATAATATTAAATTGATTAAGTAAGGATAAATCATGTTGATAATGTTTAAAATAATTTCCTAACATGTATAAATTTTATTGGTTGATGGAATTAAAACCCTATCTCATCTAGGATTTTAATATGAGTCATTTTTGGAGGTTTTTAAGTGGGGTTAGATTTATTATAAATTAATATTTTTAAGATTTCCAAAGGTGCCCCTCTCCTCCCTTATAAAAGGGCACCTCCTCCCTCTCTTCCTCAAACCACTCTCATCCTTCAATCTCGGACAACCCCTGCCAAATTCTATTCTCCATTTACATAGAAACATCCTAGAGGTCATTTTCTTCTTCAAAGACAAATTTTAGTTCCCTAATAGGGGGTCTCGAAGAGGCGCTTCAAAGAAGAGGTAATGACTGTTACCGATTCATTCAACTTTATTTCTGCTTCCACATGTTCTTCTTTAGTTGATTTATTATGAAGTAATAAAATAAGTATCACTAATAGATGGATATGTAATTATAAGTATGAAACATCCCTATTTCACCATCTATCCATCCTACGGAAAACGAAATCACCGCGCGTGCGTATGTACGGAATACCGTCTCCACATCGTGGTGTAATCTGTTTTTTCAACACCACCTTACTTGGATGGGTATAATGATGTAAAGAATAACTATACATAGTTATTATAACATCATAATGATTCTGATATACTGTATCATACTCTCCAATTCAATTCAATAATTATGGGAATGATATCATCGCTCGTGTGTTTGTACGGACTACCGTCTCCACGACGTGATGAGATTCATTCTCAATGATTAACCATTCATGAATGATTATAAAGTATATATAATAATTAAACATGAAATATATGACATAATGATACTGGATTTATGTGTATATATATATATGTATTTCATCCAATTAATTCCTTTCAATTCAATATGGAAACGAAAACAGCGTTCATGCGTACGTACGACCTACCGTCTCCATGAATGGTGTATTTCATTCCATTTATCGATCTATTATATATATGTATATTCTTAATATATATTATATATAAATCATGTTTTATATTCTGTAATTAATTAATCATTATCTATGTATTCATATGAATAATTACAAGTCAAAACACGGACGACAAATGAAATGATTTTACCCAAAACACTCTTTAACTTTAATTTACAAAAGAACGAGTAATATAAAGTCATAAGTGAACAATATATGATATCATAACAATGAATGTGATTATATAATAAGTCAATGACATTATTTAAATCATTATACAGGATTTTCGGATACATATGAAGCATATCAGATATAAGGTAAGAGATAAATTTTCAATCTCATTTTTATCCGAGATTGCTTATACGTAAGAATTTGCTGGGGTTACGTATGTCATCCATGACCATGTTTTCAAAAAATGTTTTCATAAATTTTTTACTATTCTTCCATGAATGTTTGAAGTCATTTTTATCCTTTATTGACTTTTTACCACATTGTATGAATGGAATCTTTCCTTTGGTTACCATATAAGGTAATTTTTGACTCTTCCGAGAAAAGTACGAGGAGAATGTTATTTTTAACTTATACGGCGTGAATAGATTTTTACAGTTTCATAACGCCTCACTTTCAAGAAGCTTCCTCTACAATATTCCACGATTATTTTCAACAAAACCCTTATCTTTTAAAATTTCATGTAATTTTGTGAAATGAAAATGATTTTAAATAATAAAGGATATTTTTCTCAAGAATTCATTTCAAATGTTTTGTCAAAACTATTTTCCATCTAAGATGACATTATTTCATATGTGTATGTTTCAAGTAAAATGTCTCTATGATTTAAATGGTTTCAATTTTCTTATGATGAAATGATATCAATTATTTATGGATTATGTTATGATGGCATGATGTTTAAGAATCCCATTTTATGACATGTGTTATGCTATGATGTATGATTTATGATTTTGTGGCACATGAAAGAATGATTTCATTATGATATGGGTGGGACCTATATCTCCCTCCAATGCATTGGGTAAATATTTATATCTCATGATATAGACTTGGATGGAATGGCATGTTAAACCGGTTCAGTAATACAGGACTGGAACGAGGAGTGAACTCGATTCAGAAAGGGACTTTGTCCACTAAGATGTTCTTGGAAGTAATGCCTTGGATACTATGGAAATCATATCATTTACTTAATGGTTTCCACAATTGAATGTTTTATTCCCATGATATTTTATCATTCATAATGTTTCTTTATGATCTATGTGTTACGTACTTCAATGTTTTATGTCATTGCTCATGTTTTTGATGTTTAAACATTATGTTCATGTTTTTATGTTCAAATGTATATGGTATGTTTTATTTTATCCATTCATACCCTTACTGAGAATTTGGGCTCACCCTTTTTATGATTTCTTTTTCCCAGGATATAAATAAAGATTTTAGGTATGAAAAAAAGGGGAAAGATCTTTATGGGAGATGTTGAAGATCTTTCACCATGATTAGAGGATTACGTTCCAAGTTTCCAAAGAAACTAAACTATTACGGTCCTTATGTGTCTGTTTTTGTTATGTATTAAGTATTACACAAAAGTAATGTAATGTCCATGTAAGCCAAGCTTTGGGTCTCTAAATCTTTGTTGAGACCCTCACATATCCCAAATTTTCCTATCATTCCCCACGACCTCCCAAATGATTCCTGTAGTATGAATGCTTATAGTTTCACTGCCCTATCCCTAGGTTCCTGAAGGTTGTCAATGATACCATCGATGATTTATATCTAGTTCTACACGTCATTCAGCCCTCCAGTGCCTTGAATGTATGGTTGATGCCGAAGTTGTATTGCTTTGGCATAGTAGACAATGGACCTTGGTTCCCCTCTTCCTTGGGTAGGAACAAGATGGAGGACACCTAGCTAAGTTAGGCCCACCATATATTCCACCAATGTGGGTGAGAGAAAATATATTACTGCTCCCTCATATCGAAAAGGTAGTGGAATGGTGTCTCCCTCCATGAAAGAGATACCTGGACCACATAAGTTAGTGGTCCCATCAATCTCTTTCATGGTGAAATGTTTTGAAACATAAAGGAAACACTTAAAAAATAAGATGTTGTTATGTTAGATCCAAATTATTCATTAGAATAATTTTATAGTTCTCCTAGGAGTATACCCATAATGCTAGGTATATTCTTACTAGTAGTATCCAAGGTCTCTAGACATACACATTAGGTACAACCTGATATATACAAAAAACCCAAAATCATGATCAGGATTATCTAGTTAATATAAATATATATATTACAAAGTTAAAGAATACTAGTTTATTCGGAAAATATTTCACGCAAAAAGGCATTAATTTAAAAAACTTGCATGAAATACATGATCGGTATATATAAAGAATGTGATCCTACTTTCCTTATCATGATCCATGAATTCTCTCAAATTCCATTAAAATATAATAGTAATATTATCAATTATAACTCAGAGTTCTATTACATGTGATACGACCTTGCAAATGGAATCTCCTTTAGGTGACTCATATGAAACCTATCTTCTTTCTATAATGTCCTATGTTGGTTAAAAGGAATGAAATAAAATTTTACTCTAATAACATTTTGTAATACCCCAAACCAAACCATCAAATCTATGTTGGAGAGTCACCTGACCTCAAGCACGCCTCCCCATAAGCATGTAGCTAACAACTAGTAGTGAGGGTTTAAATGCTATCAGTGGGGAGACAGTACCCTCAGTATAATATCACCACAACTATTAAATAAATAAAATTTAAAAACTCAAAGTAAATTCGACGGAACAAAATAATATCAAATGTAATACATGTTATAAAACAAGTAAAAAATCTCCAGATATGAAAGTCCAAACCATATTAAAAGAGCATGCATGTAAATAAATAATTTAAACTCTATGGGAATCCATGAATGTTTTTCTAAGATCAACCACTAGGTCTATGCATTATGAATTTTCTATATTTTCTGATACCCTATCCTTTTCATGGATTTATATACATGAAATATGCATGAAAATAAAAATTCTAATACATTGTGAGTGTAATAAACCTAGTAGGACACCACAAATGAATCCTGAACAAATTTTCCCATTTATAAAAGTTATATTTCATAATAATAATAAAAAACAAGTTTGTATAAAAATTATATACAAAGAACATATGTTCTAACCAAGCCACCATCAACCTCAATTTTACCTCATTTGGATCCATTCTAAAAGGAATATCAATGTATCAATATTAATCAAGAACCGTCCACAAGGATAATAAATATACTACTCATCGTCATGTGAATATGATACTTGACATATACTGGGAATCAAGCGAGTCATGTTCTTATCATCAAGGCATCGAGTGATCGTGCTACTCAGAATCCTATAGACCACAAGTAAACAAGAAATATAAAGTCCACTAGGCATCAATTGAATCACACAACATGCATGAGGCATAATTTTATCCATACCCTATGATTAAGTATATTTTATTAATTGAATCAAGTCATTCACACCCCCTCTAAGGGATGACATGTTATAGTGTCCCACCTATTCTAAGCACCAATAATTGTTGCTCCCCATGAATGGTAACACACATAATTGTGTAGTTAATACTAGGTTAAAATAATAGAATGAAATAATAAATATGATCAACATCAAACATGACCAACATGAAATAGGCCTAGTCATGACAACTAGTTTCATAAATAGGCACCACATGATACATACCCACACCCACATGTGATCATAATCGAGACTGAAAATTAATTTTTTCTTAAAAAGAATCATTACAAGCATAAAGGTTCAAAAAAGAACCCCATGTGGTAAGAAAGTCCTTACTTAAAGAATTTCAATGTCAACATCAAGGTCCATCAAGCTTTTTGACTATCAAAAAACATTCCCACCCCAACTATAAAATGTATACTTTCCCATAACTCCCAGAAATGGGATTGCATAAAATATTATAGTTTATAGAGAATGAAACATTGATGAATAAGATAAGGGGTAGAATAAAACATTCCCAAGGACAACCGTAATCAATGGAAGAATAGATGGTTTTTTGAAGAGAAATGTCATATCTATAATCCAAGAAACTCACCAATTAAGATTTCACCCAGAGGGTCACCACAAAGATGTTGAAGAATGCCAAAGGCAATTATGAAGAGATACTGTCAATTTATATTCATTAAACTCCCATTAGATCACATGATATATCATCTCCATAACTATATTAGTTTAATTTTAGGATTATCCCAAGAAGGATAAGAATAATTCAACCAGAAAAGTTAGAACACTATATGATCTCCACCGAATCACCCCAAAATAGAAGCACCAAAAAATAAATATTTAAGGAGGCCTTAGATCAATCTATGAGAGTGAAAATATATCATAAAATTAAAGACATATGATCTCAAAAGAATATGATAACACTAAATAATTCATCCCATTAAGAACATTGAAAAATTCCCAATATTTGAATGGGAAGTAAAATCAAGAAATTTAATCAGGGGAAAGTGAGGAAAGGGTAATAATCAACCCATTATTATGTTAGGACCTGTTTTAAAGAAAACCAAGAATTATTTATAGATATCCAATGAATAATGATTGTTTTCATACATTACTACATAAATCATAGTAAATAAAATCTTCCAATGGGGAATGGTTCTCGTTTCTATGGACTTTTCCCCCCATAATGGCCTCAAAAAAATGCTTGAAAAATAGTTTTTCATTTCCCATTTTATATAGGAGTGAACTAGGTCTAAAATAGTTTTCACCAAGGTTTGGTGATATCCATTTTGTTCTAAATAACACTAAAACATAAATTTTAATCATGCAAAAACACACCATACAAAAAAAACCCAATATTGTACCATCAAATAGTTCACAAATATCATTTTTGAAATTTTGGTTTTCACGAGAACATTACCACCCAGAACGAGGGTGTTAAAAGAGATGTTTAAAATAATGGCAATAAATGATGAACTATATAGTTTTCATTCAATTGGTAACTAAAATTCTTTCTAATCATGGATTTTAATGTAAATGAATTATTTAATCTAACATAGATAAAAACATATGGTTTGTATTCTCATCTCATTAGTCATATAATATAATTGAAGTTATTTTTTAATGAAGAGTTGTAATGAGAAAAATAGTTGATACACATGTTTTATGATTAGTTATATTCTATAATATGTTTAAAAATAAACTAAATATATAGTGTATTTTTACAGGACAAAGAGTTTATCCTTCATATTCATTAAATTATTAGGAATTGAGATCCCAACACACTTTCGTTATATATTTTATGGAATAAATTTCTTATTTTTTTTCCAAATTCTCTAAACAAATAGAATTAAATATATGATATTGATATGATAGGTTATTTTCTATATATTCCAACAATGGGGGAATGTTTTATTTTCTAAGAAAAAATATGTTTTTTATCTTTTCCTGACATTCTAAAGTGAATGGAGTTTCCATGAAGCATGTGGGAGTATATTTTGGACTTATAGAAGTCCAAATATGAACATGAAAAATATAACAAGATCCAAAATTGAATGGGAATGTAACATTGTATCCTAAAAAATATTATGATATATCGGAGAATATAAATATAAAGAGTTATATATTTTTATTGAAATTATCTCAATGATTATTTTTTAATAAAATATATTCTGAATATGATGATAATTATGAATTTAGAAGGAGTTATAAGTTGAAGAAGAGTTTTTTGAACATGGTAACATTTGATGCCTTTATGTAAATGGGTTTGAATAAAATGTTCAATTAATTGAAAATTAGGAATATGAATCCTAATTCATACCATTATTTAAACTTGATTTATTCATATATATTATCCTAAAAATGTTTATTGGGATTTATATTATTATATGGGTATATGGAGATGTGTAAATAATTATATAAATATGTAATGAGTTGAAAAAACCTTAAAATGTATCAAACACAAGTTTTATTTAGAGGTCTATCATATATGATATGATAAGATATGTTCGTATATATTATTTGTTTAATATTCTTAATGTATTTGGTGAAAATATTATCATGTTATATAGAAGTATGATTTCACGTTTTCATTATTTCATGTTGGATGTATATTCCCATGGAGTGAAATGATAATTGAATTATCCAATAATGACGTTGAGTTATCACTTATAAATGTTTTTCATGGAGTATTATAAATTTTGAAAAAATGTTAAGGTTAGTAAAGTTAATATTCTTTTATAGAGATAAAAAATATTCTCATGTGGCACAAAATGTGTTTTTTTTGGTACTAGATGAACCATAAAATATACCTCGTGGATTGTCATAGACTATGTCATTATTATACTTGTGGAACATGTTTCATGTTGAATCCCCATAATAAATGTTTCTGAGATACCAATCATGAGAACCTTAATAATTTTATTCTTTTCTTATTCAAAACATACATCTTAGAAAATAAAGTGGTGATTTGATATGTCACTGGTCATATCATCGGTTAGATACTACCCAAGATGATATTTTTCATCTTATGTGATGACTATGACATTTGGGACCTCAATTGAGATAAACCATGGAAGTTCATGACTAGACCTATGTAAAGTACATATTATGTGGTAATATTCTTAAAAAATGAAATATATAGTATTAATAAACCTTGTAAGTCAATTCTCAATGAATTGAGAACATATTATGAGGGTATATGGGATTAGAATGATTCATATCTGATAGTCACTCAATTTCTTGGAAAAATGGATTATATTATAATCAAATTTATATATGATACATATAGTGGAAATAGGTATACTAATACACATGTATGATATAGATCATGATAGATTTGTATTATTTTAGTAGTACTAATTATTTTATTGTGGAAACTCTTAGAATCATTCCTAGATTTGAGAATTCATAATTGTTATCAATGATATTAAGGATTATAAGGTCATAATTTTTGATTGACTGAATGGGATTGAGTTTATAAAACATAAAGTTCTACTTTAAAATGTGTTGTATATTTTATCACAAAGTGTATTAGATACATAATCAGACAATATTTCAGATTATGATATAAAAGTTGAAATTTTTGGATAACAATTCAAATGTGTTTTGGAAAATATCCAAAAAGTGTTTTGGATGTGATTTCACACCGTGAGGCTTTTGTTAATGTGGGAAACTGATGGATATATTAACTAAAACCATTATAAATGTTATGTATTTTGGATTTTATCAAATGATAAGATATAATTACATCATATAATATGACAAACTAAAAAATAAAATATTGTATGCTTTTGTTTTAGGCATATCATAAGGGGTTATATATGATATTACTCCCCCGACTTAGCCAAACCATATTGTATGATATGAGTATATCATATGGACATCATAAATGAAATGATATGTTAAATCATATTATATGAATCATAAAATGTCTTATGAATTATTAATGGTATTCGACGATTACATATTATATTCATAAATATTCCATGCATGACTATCATTATTCCTCAAATGTTTTAGATGATAAAACATAAGGAAAATTGAATCATTTGAATGGTTTTAATGAGTTTTAACCATAATACTTTTATACAAAAAATATGGATGTATGAGTAAATTCTAATGGTGTAATGGGAATATCCTGAGGCCAATATAATAGAGCAGTATCCATGATAATGGCTATGTGATCCTCGATAAGTACTCATATAGAATTTTTATTTAATGGATCCATTATTATTTATTCTTTACCATGAGATATATATGTATGTCAAGAGCATAATAATATTCCCACTAAAATATTTTTTTGATTCTTGTTAACCAATGTATAAACGACTGAGGAGTGAGTTTGATGGTTGCCTCTTTATGATCATTATCAAATGTTTTATTAGAGGTAGTGGTAGTGGCACTCATTGATTAATGATGTGAAAAAAAGTTATTATTTTTAGTTTATATGATTATAGTTTCAATGCATAATAATTATTTAATTTATCAGATATTATTTATTTCCACTACATTGAATTTTTTTATTCAATCCATAGAAATCCAACAGTACATATGCATGTCCATTCATATGAGAAGATATGCCTCCTTTGTGAGGTTGACTTATATATGGTATATCATCAAAAAGTGATATGAGCCTCATATATTATAGTGATTTATATAATGTTTCTCCATAGGGGAATGATTATATATGTCTATATATATAAAGAATAATACACACATACATTTACCCCAACACACACACACATATATATATATAAGTGTGTGTGTGTGTATTGTATCCTATAAAACATGGATTAGATAAGTCATCTATAAAATGTTGGTCCCACATAAATGAAATGTAAACTATTTCAATTCCAGGATTGGCCAAAAGATTGTTTGAATGATGTTTCTCAAAATGTTTTCTATTCTATTATGATATGATATCTATTTACTTGATTTATAGAAAATCATATATAATTTCTCATGAATCGTTATAGTTTTAAATTGACTTACTTATATGATAGTTTCTGTGATAATTTTTAACAATTTATAAATTTATTTGAAATCATTTTTGTAAATGTATAGAAATGTTAATGCATACACCTATCTATTCACTCGGTGTGCTGAGACACTATTGTTGTTTCGATACTATGTATTTATACACACAACCTCTGTGGAAAAACTTGTTGAAATGGGACCTATCATTTGATAAATTTAATATATGAATAAGTATATTGGATTCCATTAGATGTTCATGTCTTAGTTTCTCTTTTAATTGGGATAGGTTCAGCCTCTACAATGGTGTTTTTTCCGATAGGTGTTCATCAGGAGGACGTGTTTGACACATAGGAAATCCACATTATAATTTTATATGTTTTAGAACTATTGTGGTTTGTAATTAGTTTTTATCTATTTTAATTTTTGGAATACACATTTTTGATTCAGAATTCAGTTATTTAGTGATATTCTTTATATATATGTGTGTGTTTCATCGATGCACTGTTAGTGATCATTTATATGAATTTCATTTGGAAATGATTTACATAAATTTGTGTTATGTAACTCATTAAGAGGACCCAATTATGAATTTAATCTGATTCCACAGTTTTTAAATCATTATCCACCAGTATATAAAGACCCACAACACTAGATTTCAACCTTTGGGGATCATGGAATTCCCTTGGGGCCGGTTGAGTTCTGACTATGGGGATATGTGGGTTTCATGGTCATGGTCACTAATTTTTTATTATCAAACTAATGTTTTGGGATATATTGTTTTTATCCTTAAATACATGATATAGTACTATTAATACATGATTTGTAACCCATAAATATGAATGATCAACCTCTTTACAGTGGAATATCATGTTACTAAGGGATATATGGGTATTTGTTATAGGAACCATATGCTTGAGTGTGGTTAGTTTTTTGGAATTCATTGAGTATGATATGGTTAAACATGAGAAGTGTAAAAGTCTTAGTAGAGACACCAATTAATTATAGATTTATACATCACTAAGAGACATTGATAGGTAGGAACTAATAAGAAAACATAATAACTTGGGTGATTTCTTATTGTATATTCACGGTTTATATAGAGGCGTGGATCCTAATTTTTTTCTAGACCATTTTTTATCTGAGTGGATGTGTATAAAGTATAAAGGGTGGTTATTGGAGTGTCCATACTTAATTTAGGGTCTAGAGTTCTATTTTTTTAATGAATGGGAGAGGTTTATGCTCAGTGCACAATTATTGCTAACCAGCCACCTCAACCATGCATACCATTAGGGATGGAGAATGGTTAGAAAACTCGTGAATCCTTGGATTTAGTACCATGTATAACCTATAAAAAACTTATAAGGTACCAAACATATTTTTTTCATGTATTTTTAATTATGAAACTAATCCATTTGGGGCTTGGGAATTGAGACAGTGAAAAATGTACGGTTGGAACACAGGTTGGACAACCATTTTTCCAAGCTATAATACCTATTAAAAAGTCTAGAAAATAACACTTTTCTATTTTGAATGTAAAATATAAATCCCTTCTCCTCCTCCCTCAAATGAAAAATAGTCCAACAATTGGATATCTCCCTTTTCAATCTTCATGTATTTGAGGGATCTCCTCTATCTGGACTCTAATTCAAGAATCATTCATCACATTGGATCCCCCAGGGAATTTCTAGGAGTCATTTGTCTTCCATTCATAGTTTCATTAACAATGTTCACTATTATTTTGGTGTGAATTAATATTACCTATTTTTTGGGAAATGTTTTCATTTCTCATTTTATCACATTGCATCCCAAGTAGGAGGCTGATACCGGATGGAGAGTTTAGTACATGGTTAAGGTAGATGGTCTTTTACTTTTCCCTAAAATGCATTACATTTTAAATTAATTTAATAGAGCATGAAATAGTCCTTCTATTATACCTTTTGTCATTGATGTAGTGTGGTGACCTCCACATAAAGCACACCTTAGGGTGAGTTCATTTATATACCCTTGAATGTGATTCTTACCTAAAACAAAAACAACCACAATGTGTTTTCAAGTTTTCATATATATAAAAATGAACCAAATGTTTTAAATTGAATTATAATATGGAATCCATAATCACAAGATCATTTTTATCACATGTATGTGAATTGACTAATGAAATGAATATGGATAAATTGTAAATTGGTATTGATGTTTCACAAAACATATGGTTAATTATTAAATTTATGGTCGAAAATATTTTAGACATAGATCACTATTAAATGAATGTAATTCCATGAGTAAGACTTTCACTCTAGACCTAAAATGGATTGGGACAACTCATTGGATTACAGTAGATTCATTGAAGTGACAAATAAGTAAGATACCACACTAGGATTTAAAAAAATTATTATATTAATTAATGGATCTATATACCACCAAATATTCATATTTGTCAATAGAAAATAGAATGTCAAGACTATCACCTTTGATTTGACTTGATGTACTCAAAAATGTGATTCCATGGATTGCATCTTTGGGCTTCAAAACATGTCATGACGGATATTATCAAGTATTTTTTCTTCAGACCTTATTAGAATGATTTGTGGTGGAATTATTAGGTTTCATCCAATGGATTACACTTAGACCCCTATATCCAACCTACATGGTTTGTTATTAGGAGTCAATTCGACCTCCTATGGTCATAGATTCCTTAGTTTCACTTTGGATCCTATATGATTATTATACATAGTATCCAAATATATGTTCCTATGGTATCCATATGAATTAAAAGGCCTTATTGTATAAGATATATGACTTTAGACTAAGTTGGTAGAATCAACTGGGTATCCCGTGGGGAACCTGAGGTGAAATATATATTTTTAATCTCTAATTTTTAGTATACCTACACACTGTTACATTTTATATTAATGAGATAGATTTGTATGATAAATCATTGGGAGTGGTATACAAATTTGTACTCGGAAATTATTAAGTATTCCATTTGGTACATGAGAAGATTTCCTTGATATAAGAAGGGAAAAGAGGAACTGGTTATGGAATCTTGATTTTTTTTTTGGGTGGAATGTTTGTAATAGATGAATGTGCCATTGCTAAAGATGATCATTGAGATTTTTTTGAACCTTTTTTATTTTTTATACTTGTATCGTAAGTATTCCTACAACCATATATGCATGTTAATTTTGTACAGGCATGAAATTATATATACATGATACTCATTATAGATTGATGGTTTATTATTATATATATATTTATTTCTACTTCCCTATATTATTCCACTACTTTATTTTAGGGTTTCTGTTGATTTATTTAATACTTCCACCATTATCCTATACCATTGTAAAGCGATTATAGTCAGTCCATACCACAATAGATCCTCACGGATAGTCTGTAGCCTCTGTTCTATTGGGGGGGGGGCATTTGGGGACATGTGGACTGAAAATTCAGTTACTTATGAGTGAAATGGGTCTAGAAATCCAAAAGTGATAACCATGGTTTTTATTCCTTTCTATTACTATTTGGGATTGTTAGATAGGAGGATAGTACATGTCCGAACATGGTAATAAGCCATGTCTAGAAGTATCCAACCCATGTTCTATGGAAGATCCAAAAATATAAATAAGGGAAGTGTTGTTTTGGAATTTTCCTATTACAGTTATACTAATTTCATAGTTGAGTGATACACATGTTATATGATATGGTATCTTATAGATTCATTTCATTGGGACAGTATGGAATGTATTGATTACTTCAAGAATCCTTATTGGCACCTATGAATTTATATTAAATGAATTTTCTATTCCATATTTATCTTATTACCTATTTCATAATGTATATTCCTTGATTTCTATACTTGTATTTGTACTAAAGTTTATTTTATAAAATAGGAGAAATATTATTAGTTAATTAATGTTTTATTGTATAAACCTATAAGTATTTTCCCACATATCTTGATGGTGGCACCTTAGCTAACCAATTTCGACCTATTTATGACATTGAAATTTAGTCACATTGACTGAATGGTCAGTTCATTGTTATTAAATGGATGAAAATTTTATTTTAAAAAGTTTTTTCCTTCATAAACATGGGAATGGAGATCCATATAATCAAACCATAATATGTGGGATTGTTACAACCTGAGATCATGTGTAAAGGTTAGATATAATTACATGGAATTACAAATGTAACTTATAAAATTTTAGGAATTTTTAATTTGGGAATATAAATTAATATAAATAATCCTTTATATATATAAACTTCTAAATTTAACTTTTATAGGAAATGTTTTCCCTTAGATCAGGTTGGAAATTTAAACACAAAGGGTGTTCCTCTATAATGTTCAATTAAAACGTCATGTAACAAAACATTTATAATTGAATCCTATAATCTTAGAAATACCATGACCATAGATTTGGGTAGAATTACTAGAAAAATGACCTATATCCACAAACCTATAGCAAGAGTTTTATTGGTCAATATAAATAACTTAATTTATATCCATGGTTAAACTAAAACTGTGGGTTTATGGGTATTTTAGTCCACCCTTTAATAAAACCTGTATAAATAGAGTTGATTATGTTAAGATGAATTCCTCCTCTATTTGACCCTTTGCATTAACCTATCCTATAAATGATCATCCTTCCCCGATGGTTCCACTCCTGATCTCTCATCCAACCTAACATCCTCCTCTAGTGGTTCCCCTTGCAACACTATCCCTCATAGCCACAAAAAATGAGGCCACCCCACTATGAGATCTTCTCTCCAACCCTCCTCCCCCTATATTGTGATCGAACATAGACACCTCACCTCCCCACCGATGATTCTCTTAGGCTACCTTCCCTCCTCCTCCTTTGGTGCGCCAATGACATGTCCAACCCCTCTCATATGATCCTCCTAATCCATACAAATCTCAGCCAATCAGAACTCCTAAATTCTCATACCCATCAATGCTATTTAGGGTTTTGTCTTGAATGTTCGGTGCCTCATATTTATTATCACTATTACAGGACAAATTTGGATTAATTAAAATTGAAATTTCATTAAACAAAAAGTTAGAAAGATAATAAACTTATGAATAATCAAAATAATATTAATTTAGAGATTGGTTTACTACATTTGGCAGCCCATTTGTGAGATATTGGTCATGAATGGATTCCTATAGATTAGGTTTTATTGCAGGGGCAATGGATCCATATGATTTTCTTCTCATAATTTATATTCATGAAATTCTAAATCTATATATTTAAAATATATTGGTTCAATTATAATTAAAGTTTGTGAATAATTAAAAAATATGTGGCATGTGGTTTGATCACCCCTTTTAATAATTTAATTGGTAACATGGGTTTATATAGGAGTTCCATGGGAAAAATCTCAAAAATATGTTTGAGGGAAGTGTCTTTATTTGAATCTTTGACCTCTTGTACAACTTCTTGGGAAAAGGATGAGGCCACCTCTTACTCTTAATATTCTACTGGTGGTTTTCCATACTCCATAAGTTATCAAAAGGATGCAGATATCAAGGAAAACATGTCCTTAAACTCACTCATCTCACAATTTTTGGTCATTGAGTTATTTTAAAAAACTATGATCAAGTTATATAGTCCGGAATTTCTATAGTGTAGCATATTCTTCAAAAAATGGTTTCATTTAATATGTAGTTGATGTTAATTAATATCATTGATATTGAATAAATCATCATCCCATGAATTAGTGATTTTAAAAATCTACTCAAGCCACTACCATTGAGTTTATTATTTCTTGGGATTCTATGGGAAGATATGTTGATTATTGGTAAATTTCCTTATTATGCATGGTTCCACAAACTCAATAATAATTATATAAATCTATTTAATATTTTTATAATGTTGGGATCTAATAAAAAATTTCCGCACTGTCATACTTAATGAACTTATAAATAAATAAATAAATAATTAAATAAAGACATTGAAGAAAAATAAATGAATAAAAAGACTAATTAAATTGTTTTAGAGGTATAAATTTCACAAAATATCTCCATGTTAATGGTTCCATGTTTTAATTTTCATATTTTTGTATGGATTTAAATATATATTTTAATTTTTTTACACACATAATAGTGTTTAGCAATGGTTTTTTACTCATGGAGGTGGTCCTAAAGAATCACTATCCCCACACTTAAATTTATTTATTTTTTTTCAAATGATTGGATATATAACCAAATTTATTTGATGAATGGATCAAAAAATGAAAATTATGATATAAACAGAGTGAAATTGTTTTAGTGAGAGATACATGGATTTAAACATAGTGATACATCATTATATCATTGTATTAATGCCCTTATCATACTCTTTGTTCATCTATAACAAATTAAACACATCATGAGTGCATATATCATTTTACTATACATCACACAAGAAAAAATCTATGTTATCATCCCACCACATTTGTAAATAAATCATAACCATATATAAATCCACCACTTAAACAACTGATTCCATCATACAACAGTGATAAAACTATCAGAGATTCATGGATTTTATAAATGTCAATGAAAATAGTGGAATCTGAAGTTCAACATGCCATAATTTTCCTCTAACTATAATAGAACTCAATCTATAGAATAAAATAGAAAACACAAGGTTATGTGTTTGAGCTCTAGAATCACTATTTTCTATATTGTGTGTCATCCTTGAGTGAGCCTCCCATCATGACTGTGATATTAGTAATCACGAAAATTTTGATCAAAAGGAAATATAATGGAAGAAACATGAACAAAACTAAATGTATATATATTAAAATGAAGGAATATTATATAATCCTAAACCAAATCATGCCATGGATGAAGTAAAAAAAAATTAAAATCCAATCCACCACTTAAAAATTGGGAAATAAAATTATTTATAAGATGTTCCTTGTACTATTATCCTCTCTCATAGGTTTCTATATAGGGTATGGTTAAATTATTTTTTGAATCATCTTAATATATAATGGAATAAAATTATTGATTTCTTCAACTAGGAATCTCTCAAGTGCTCTCATTGGCTCGTAATTCCTTCTAATGATTAATGTAACCTTCTTCTGCTGGATGAGTTCCATCTAGATCAGTTAGAGGATATTTTCTTAATGTGGTTAAACCAGAGAATTTATGAATTGATCAAGGTTATATATTTTCCATTACATTGATTTAGGATTTCACACTCCCCTTACCCATATTCTAGAAATTTACCATGTCATATGATGTGGGGATGACTTTCATAGTTCCTCTAAATCCATATAATGCCCCCAAATTCCAACATAGTGGCTATGTCTTTCCCATTGAGTCTAAAGTATAATAAAGTAGAATGAATTCATAGATTATTTTAAATTCATGGACACAATGTATTATATTGAATCTTAATTCTTACATGTCTTTAATTCAATTAATTCATTTTTAAAATTTTAGAAAACTCTAATGTAATATTCATATAGAATGTCTTATTCAAAGAAACCAAAGCCTTATAGTCTAACATGGAAAGTCACACACACTATATTTACTATTATATAAATTATAAAAATTCATCTGAATATTAGAGTGACATATAATCTCTACACCTCTTCCACTATCTCATGATAGAATCAAAATTTTATTTTTGATATTTTTTTAGAAGAAATTTAGATCTTGTATATATTGATTATTTTCTTTCATTTATTGATTTATTTAAATCTATATCCTTCCTAACATAATTTTTGGGAAAATTAACATCATTTAAAATCATTATTATTTCCTTTACATCAGGTTCCGTGATCAATAACCCAGTTATATAACTTGCACACCAATATTTTTGTTATGATTTAAACCCATTTGGATATCCCAACCCTTAACACAACTTGAAATTCAATATTTTTGAAAAAACATGTAGTTTTACTCTAATTTATCAAACAATATTGTGTCAATCCTATTTGAGACACCATTATTTTCTGATCTTGATAGCATATCCTAGAGTCTTTAGATTTTATATTCCTCAGAATACCTGAAATCTAGAACCCCAATTTAGATACTTTAAAAAGTCTCTCAGAATCTATTTATTTCTCATATATTCATCTATGATATTAATGGTAGGATATCATAATTTTAATTACTTAAATAAAAATACATAATGGGTGTTTATGAAGTTTATAGATTTGAAAGTATTGCATTGGACAACCTATTTAGATCATAAAATCTGGAAACATCATATTTCACTCTGTAGAAAATTATAATTTCTCTAAGTATTGATGATAAAGTTTATTATTTAATTATTACACAAAACTAAATCATGTTTACATAGAGAGACAATTATTTCTATATAGGAAAATATTTCATATTAATTGATAAGTATTTAAAACCCCTCATCTTTGTTTTTCATACATAGAGGCCAAATGATTTTTATTTAAACATGGATGTTGCTTATATGGAATGCTAGATTTGTATTTTTTCACTAATGTAAACAAGATAATGGATATAAATGTTATAAATGATTCTTATGAAAAGAATATATGATAGTTCTATAGAACATGGTAATAACAAATATAAAGTTCTACAGATATAGCCATTTTTTATCCTTATCATCTGAATTTTAGTTTTCCTCAAATTAATACAGAGCTAAAATAATTGACTTTATTCCATCTAATCTCTTCTCATAAACTATTTCATGTTTTATTAAACACTTATATTTTGAATTCTTTATGTGTGATTCATATTGGATGGTTTCTAAAAAGATATTTCACTTTATTATCCTATTGAAACTATATTAGATATTTTTTAATAATATCTCACACATTTTAAAAAATATATTGTACCATATAAACTCTTTAAATGTTTTAGATAGTAGTTATAAATCCTTGGTACTTTTATTTTACATTATGAATAGTTGAAAATCATAAAATGGAAATGGTTTCTCACCCATCAACTAGCTTCATTACCAATATTCCATGGGTAGTCTCTTCACTTAACTTTTCTATCTTAATGAATATTCTATTTTTCATCTCTAATGGAATTTTACAGTATAAATTTAAAACATACATTTATACTCACTAAATGATAAAAAAATAAAAAATTAGAACTAAAAATAAACAAGATTATCAATCTCCCTCTTTAATGTTGTTTTAAATTATAAATTTTCTTAAGATTAAATTATGTACTTTTCATCCTAATTGATAGTAATTGAAAAGGACAGAAATTTAGTCTCCCCCATTTTTATAATAATAGGTTTTCGTTGAAATTCAATTCATACCCATAATTATGAAAAAAAATGGATGGACATATCATATAAATCTATTCTAATTTATAGAAACTCATATTCTTCTAATGAATTCATCCACATTACTAGTTTTTTATAATTTCCATGTAAAATGGGTGGAATAACAATTTTCCTTGAACTTTATAGTCAACTAGACAACTCTATGTCTACTAGGTATAACCTGGGGTTGATAAAGAAGGGAAACAATCAGTGTATAAGTTTGTCCAAAAATAAACCACAATGTAATATTACATTTGAATTTGATTCTCATGGGGTAATCCAACTATATTTTCAAGAACTTATATAAACCGTTTTCTTCAATTCGACAAAATTTTTCTATAATTGAAGATTCCTTGGAATTTAATAGTTTTTAGAAGATTGGGTATCTTATGTTTCCCACCATCAAGTGATACCAACCAATCTTAACCATGGTAGTTTCTAGGAAATTATAATATCAATTTTTTAGTTTATGTGATATGAGTATTAGGGTACCAGAGTATAATGATACCCAAGCATGTAATATTTTAATTTCATTAATTACAGAATAATAAAATGAAAAACATAGAGTAGTGTATGAAAATATATAAAATAGATTTTGATAGTAATAAATAAGAATAATGTGCAAAGATATATGGGTTCATTCAGGAGGAGAAAAACTCACACCACATTTTCAAGAGACCTCTATATCTTACTACACCACACACCTCTTTCATATATTGTACACATTATCAAGGAACTTACCAAATTCCACATGATGTTTACAATATCTATGATAACTTTGTCCTTCTCATCCATAAGAGGTAGATTAATGTGAAGGTTATAAGACTATTCGAAACATCACGAATAAAGCCTCATGAGTTGAGCATAAACAATCTAGACCCCAATATAAGAAATATTTACATCCAACACCAAAAAATTGGTGAAATTTGAATGATAAAAAAGTTCAAAAACCTTTGAATTTAGTAAAAACATAGATGTTCAAACTAATTTGTATTCAAAACCATCTAGTTGATGACATGAATTGTAGTATATTGATTCTATTCAGAAGCACCGCTACAAAAGTTTATTCATTTTATACCACTCATAATATTTCACTGTTTAAAATTTTAATATAATTTTCACTTCTCAAAATATGTTTTATGGTTTTCTTTTCTCTTTCTTTTTATGATTGTACAATGTTTACTTGAGTGGAGTGAAATGATATTAATAGTGGAAACTGATTTTTATTCTTTAAGATCCCATTTATTTTTAATGAAGTTGAATGATATCTCTACCTTTTTTAAGTGAAAGTAGTTCAATTTACTAATTTCTTTTCTTGTATATTTATTTTGATAGATTCTTCTTTATTAGAAGCTATAATAGAAATAATCTTTTCTAGTAGTGTTTCTTTATTTATTTCACAAAATTTATATAACCTTTTTTATGTTTGTTAGTTTATTTGAGGATAGAGTAAACTTATTTGTTAGGCCATAAGGCTTTGTTTTGTAGACATGTTCTAAATGAATGAAAAAAGAAAGAAAACGGGGTGATGTTTGAATTCATAAATTTTATTCTAAATTTGAACAAGAGGTGGGGGTTTACCATGGTGAACTATACAAATTAGTTTATGTGAAAGATAAAGATCAATGACATTATCAATTGAGTTAATACAAAGATATTGGGAGATGAAAAAAGAGTTTAGCTTAAAAAATGCATCCATCAAGGCCACTGGTAATTTTATTAATTTTTATATTCTTTTATTAATTTTTGTAATTTCATTTTTTCCAATTAAAAAATTATATAACATTTCTTTTCATAGTCATGTTTATAATATTTAAGTATACTCAAGAATAGTTTACTATAAAAAATATGCATAAATAAAACCAAACATTAAAATAATAATAATCAATTGATATATTCAAGTGTTTTCCATTGAAATGTTTAATTTTTAACTAATTTCTTGTTTTCATATTTTTAAATATTTCTATTCTAATCTTGGTTTAGTTAATCTATATTTATTTACATCACCTTCTATATTTCCACAGAAAACCAAAGTTGCAGACATATTGCATTCACCTATCAATTTTACAAACTAAAACATTATTGCTCATCCGTTAACATCCAAAACATGACTTCCATTTTTTCTTCTATACATTATACTGTATTTCATGCAATATTTTTTCAATACTATTTCCTTTTTTATATCCTTATTTGTGGAAACTCTATACTCACACATATATTTTTAATAATTTCTATGTAATTTTTATACATTCAAATACAAGAATATAAAATGTATCAAACTTTATTAATATTCACACATTATGTTAAAATTCATTAGAAAAATTAATACATTTTTATATATATGAAGCATAAAATATATGTCAATTAGTGTAATTTATAAATCAAATAATATATACACCGTCAAAAATACTAAAATATATCATGACTAAAATATAATTCCTAAAAAATACATATTATCCTACTTATACATAAAACAATACTATGATACAAAGACATTTTTTCAGTTTATAGTTTATATTATAATCTTTAAACTAATGATTACCCAAAAAATATATATTTTTACAACCCTATATACATATAACATGCATATATTTTTTGAAATTAAATAAAATTAAAATGGATAAAAAAATATTACATGGCTCACAGTAGTGTATAAATTATTTCATGTTAAAAAGACACAATAAAAAACAGTTTATGACAAATCAATAATAAAAATCAAAGGATTCTTCAAAAACTACAGATCAACACCTTCTTCCCCTTCTCCAAATAATTTTCAATATATGATTTAAATACTCAAAATATCTTTATAGATAAATAAAATAATTTTCAATACATTCCTTTTATTTTACCATTTCATCTTAATATTCACAAGATATATGAACATTATTTCCTCATTTGTTACCATTTTTCACGTAAAATCGACACATTTATCACACACACACACACAAACATATATATAAGATGTTTTTATATCTAACTCCTTTTCCAATTATTTATATAGAGGTGGTTTCATATGATGTGGTCTATTTTATCCACCATTATCAAAGGCAGTGAGTTCAACATTGGATTTTGGTACGATTTGTAACATTCTTATCCATTGGCCCAATTTTAACAGGGGAAATTGTAATTTTTGGTTTCCTTATATTCTTGTACTACATTTTGTAATTCTTTTAGGTGGATTCAAGACTCCATTGTCAAAGGAAAATTATATATGTATTTATAGTTAGGTTTATCGATTTATAAGTCCCCCTTTATATAAATTCACTCATGAAAGTTTGAATATATATATATGTTGGGGCTAGTTGTGCTTATATATAGTTATAAAAATTCATGCATGTTTAAGTGTAAATGGTATATGTAATTATAAATATATATATAAGGAACGCCCTTGTGCATATTTGTCCATGAAAATATGTACATAGGGGATAAGTGTCCTTATATATATATATATATATATTCTAAGGTGCATAATCATGCAAGCTTAAAAAAGAATATTGGATTTTCCATTGTCAAATGCAGCGCACTTGGAGGTTGAGGTAGGTACACTTTTCCAATCCCTTAAATTTGAATTCCATTTTTTCCTGATTGTTTGAAACAATTACTTTATTATAAAACGGGTATATTCTATGAAAATGGGTTGTGGATCTTTGAAATTATATTTTCAGATATTTAACATTATTTCCCTGAGCATAATACGAGAGAATACTAAATTTAATGGATAGGATGACCCTCTTGTAAAAGAATACTAGATTTATTTTGTGGGTTATTTGTTTTTATATTATTAATATACTACTAATTGGAATGTGATACTAACTTCTTGCATTATCATTGGGGGTTTTAATAGATGGTGGACATCAATCATGTGGAGAAATGATATGTTTTCAAATTAATGGACATTGTTCAATCTACTTTTCAGCGAAGAGTGTTTACTGGAGACATTAAGGCCCATTTATATATAGTTAATATTGTATTCGATGAAGAATATATTAATATTCATGTATATCATGTGGTACTCAATTGAATTAATTCATGATATACCCCTCTGATAAGAGTGTTTATTCTTGTCCTCTATAGATAGATCCAATTGACCATTTTACAATATAAATTATAAAATATGTGAGGGTTGTAGGGATTCTTTTTAGTGTAATTATTCAATTTAAAATAAATGTAGGTAGTAGGTTTCAGTGGAATCATGCATAAAAATTATTATAAAATATTTCTAGTTGATATTAGACATTAGGGATAATATGTAGGTGGGTATTCCCATGCAGAGTTTCAAACTCATTGATTAGAGGTATATGAGTCTCATATAGTATAATTTCATCCAAAGGACAATCAGTTTCATTACAATATATGATTTAGTAATCTGGGAGAATTCACCCTAATCATTAATACGGACAAAGGGAATTAGGCTACCAGTAGACATATGTGTTTGATATTAACAAGATGAGGGACTTCATATAGTTTTTGACATTGGTCCTTAGTAAATCATCATTATTAAATGAACATCTAGTGCTCAAAAAGTTGGAGACAATGATGGAAAATGATATGATCCAATTCCCCCACCTCCACCACTATAACATGAATTGAAATATTAAAGATCATGAAATTTTTGAGACTTTTTAATGTTGTAAATGATGGTTACAACATAATGATCAACAATATATTATGTTTTTTCTAAGATAACTCTATAGTTTCAACCATATTCATTTGAAATAGTTAATTTGAACATTTTTATTCATCCCATGAGTGAGAGGTAGATATTTGAATAGAACCCGTTGACCAAAAAAATGTTTTCACTAAAATTATATATAGGAAATCACATAATTGCAAACATATTTTGAGTACGTGATCATGTACTTAATGGGTGATATAATCTAAGGTATATACATCATATTATAATTTGGTTCTAGGATAGAATACATTCATTAAAGAGTGATTTCCTATATAGCAGACAGATTAAGATTATTTTTAATGTGATAGTGGGATATTAAATTAGGATAAAAAAGGAATATCAATGGAATATTACTCCAAAAATACAATTAGTTAATAATTATAAATATTTGTGTGATAGTAACCTCATAATATTAACATAGAATAGTTATGAAAGAGTTTACAGACATTTTTCATGATGATGTTTATTCGTTTCTTCCTAATCTAAATGTTGAAATTTGTAATCATATATACACTATAGCTACTCAACTATCTTTTTATGCTTATTAGATATCCAATGTTTAGACTAGATAACTAAATATTGTATTTCTATGTCTGTAAGGGGAATGATTGATTCATAATAATTATGTTTTTTGTTTATTTTTATTTATTTGAAATGAGTATATTTATCTTAAGAAAACTCCTAAATGATTTTAATACATTTTGAGAATAACACATTATCCTACATAATATGTTATTCTCAAGACTTATATGTTCACTTTGAATAACATGTAGTGGAGGGAGTGTAGTGATATAAATCTCTTTTTTGTGACTATTATGTAGAAACATTTTAACACCATGGAATTAGTGCACCTGTTTTTTTGGAAAGTGACAAATATAGCCATGGTTTTAAACCTAGGATTTAATCCTATTTAAGTGGTTCATTCACGGGTTATTAACAATTATCCCCAATTTTAATTTAGGGAAATACATTTCAAATGAATTTCCTATTTCTGTAATTTGAAACCATGGCACTAGAGATATTTCTATGGTTGGAATCTATGGATATAGACTTTATTTAAAATACCCATATCCACATTTTCTAACCATCGCTACAAGTTTACTTCCATAGTTTAAACACTAACTATAGGTTTAATACCATGGTGGAAACTATGTATATAGACCTATATCCATGGTTCCCAGCCCTGAATATTTTTGTAACACGCCAGGTAAATAATGAATATGAAATTTTCATATTTATCCATATTTGTGAATAAAATATTAATATGACTTTAAAGGGGACGCTATGCTCGATGGCGTACCCAACACGCAACAACGAGTGTCTTGGGAATCTTACGTTGCACTCTAATAATAAAATAATATTATTTTAAATGGTAGTTAACATGTAGCCGTTGTATTGGCGGGAATGGATAGAAATAACTAAAATATGATTATATATGTTCTTAAATATTTTTACATTTAGACAATAAAAGATAAAGGTTTAAAATATGGAAAGAATTCAATTTTTGGCGTATATGCCCTAGTTTTCACTAAAGGTTCACTTATCACCTTTTGATGGAGAACCGTCATTAAAAATAGTTTTGTTCACTCTTAAACATTATTTTGGACCAAATAAAACTCTTATTAAGAATCGGGACA
Source organism: Viscum album (assembly GCA_963277665.1). NCBI lineage: Eukaryota > Viridiplantae > Streptophyta > Magnoliopsida > Santalales > Viscaceae > Viscum > Viscum album. The sequence continues at coordinate 1,328,801,237 of OY728133.1, forward strand.
TCAAAATTTACTTTGTGTAAATTTTTGGTATCTTTCTGATAAAGTTCATTTTTTTTAATGAATAGTGTAGAATGTTGTGTTTTAATTCAAAACCTCTTTTTAATCTAATTTATTTATATGATTAGATAATATTTTGAATTGGTTTTAAAGTTAAATTAGAAAATATTTTTACCATTAAATCCAATAGTGGTCATTGGAATTAATTTCACTTTGAAATCAGACTTAAACTAGTGTCAATCTTTTGATACTTATTGTTTTATAAAAACACGCTATTTGCTCTGACAGCGGGAATTAATTATTAAATTAATTAATGTGACTAATATGTTTTGAATTTTTTAAAATAGACTGCATTTTTGAATTCAGAATATCAAATATTGCTTAGGGTGAATTTTTGGTAATTTTTTGAAAAACTTCAATTTTTGATGAATAGTGAAACCACTAAGTGGTACTTATAAAAACTGATTTTTCATTTAAATGAAATTTTGCCATAATTGTGTTTTGATTTTCAAAAATCCGACATACATGGTTGTCATTAAGAAGTAAAATGTGGTTCAATGAAATTAAAATAATTTTTTGGTGAATAGTAACTTATTAAGTTTTTAATCGCGATTAGTGTTAATTAGTGTAGTTTAAGGTAAAAATGATATTATAAGAATGTGAAAACACCATGACACATGTCCTACACCTATTGGGTGATTATTGGCAGACCAAGACAAGCCATGGCCCAACTTGGGGACCCCATGGATCCACTTTTGTTGGGAAATGACATAAATTACTTTTTATTTAATGTTGAAGTGAAAATGACACAAACATAATATGTTTTACGTAAACAATTTTTAAGTGGGGTTATACAAGTCCAAATTTTGATTATAAATAGTAATTGGAAAGCTAAAAAGATTTCCTATATGATAGTATTTTTTTTATAATATTTAGACATTAAAGAAATTAAATTATTTATGACATAATAATGATGCAGCGATGACATTATTATTCGACGATTTAATTAAAATGGAAAGATAATGAAACATCTACAAACTACACATGGCCAAAACCAATTGGATGAGTGGATTTCGAAGTCTTATCACCTTATCCACGAATTCTATCAATGTGGGACCTTTTAAAACCGAAACACATTATCAAATAAAGTAATATTTCTTACTTTCCAAAAGTACCCCTCCTCTCCTCTTATAAAAGGCCCCCACCTCTACCTCATTCCACACACTTCTCAAGACTTTGGCTCGGCCAACCCCTGCCCATTTACTCCTTCCACAGCCCTCTACTCATCCTAGAGTACTCCCTTTGGGCAGAATCCTTTCAAAGTAAGCCTTTAGGCTTAAATCAAAAAGAGTTACACTTTTAAAGGTAAATCATTCTCTCATGTTCATTTGTTTTATTTTGCTTCTCCAACCCCCTAAACTCTTTTTATTTACTTCTTTTGTAACAACACCAGTATCTTAAATATACTAGGATGTTGTTATAAGATTTATTCATGCTACACTATCACACAACGCCATCAAATGGTTAAAGAACATACGGTTTCCGTGGATGGTGAAATTCTGCCTCCCGAAACGATGATTGTTCAATACTCATTTAACACCTTCAAAGGTGGCCATTATGATGTCACTATTTTTATATATGATATATAATATGTTTATGTTTTATTTATGCTTCTGTATTTTTCATTTTTGTCTTACCTTTTTGGCTTCCATTATGGGTATACGCGATATCTTCATTTAAGGAAGTGCGGACTACCACACCCTCAAAGTGATTTGATTCGTTAAATACCATATGTGGGATGTATAAAGGATGGAAATATGATATTATATATATTATATTATACTGGAAATATAATATACCTTTATATCATTATTATTACATTCTATAAAATACGAAATAGAAATGAAAGTAGCGTTCATGCGTACGTACGGCTTACCGTCTCCATGAACGGTGCATTTCATTTCTTACCTCTAAATGATTATGTAATGTTATAAATGCATGCATGTACTGGATATATATGAAATATATTATATCTACATAATGAATACAATTATGGATATAATAAACATTTGGCCACATGAAAAACATGTAATTGTAAGAAGACCACTTTCGACTTAAGAACCAAATATCGGCAAAACAAATATTATTAACTTAAATGATTACATAATGTTTGTGACATGGTAATAAGTGGTATAAAAGTAATAATGAACTTGAAAAAAAGGTTCTTAAGGAATTAGAAATTAACTCAAGTTTATTATTCAGGAGATTAAAGAACGATCGAGTCAAGTCGGAACTGAGGTAAGGGATCCTACAACTCTCTTTCTTTTTAAGTACACTCTTTTATGTCATTTCTTTTAAGCTCATCTTTCTAATGATTGGGATGTTCTTTTATATTACTACTACTGTAATTTTTATGTTAATGTGATGAGATACCCTATTCTCTCTCATCAATCCATTTTGGATGTTTTGAGTGGCGCCGTTAGGCTGCCGAACTTTCGTAAGAGATCTAACCTCTCTCTTTATTTTTAAGTAATCTCCTTTATGTCACTTCTTTTAAGATCCTCTTTGTAATGTTGGGCGATGTTATTTTATATTCCTATTGCTGTAAATTTTATTTTAATGTGATGAGATACCCTATTTTATCTCATCAATCCATATTCGGAAGTTTTATGTGGCGCCGTTAGGCTGCCGAGTTTTCGTAAGGGATTTTTCATCTCACTTTTATTCCCGTGAGATTTACGCTACATTCGCCACAAATTCGATTGAGTGGTGTATTTACTTCCCATTATTCTACTCTTTGTGTAATATACTTTATTTTATGAGTATTTACATCAATGACCTATTGTCTTTCTTTCATGGGGTGTATGTTTTGAAAGATACCCAAGTCGGTAAGGGAAACTTTCACCCTCCTCTTTTTTAAAAGACTTCTTTTGTTGGGTATTTTAATTTACATATTATTATGTTGGGATATGTTTTCATATATCCTTATTGATGTAAATTTTATGTCCAAGTGATGAGATACACTTTTTATCTCTCATCAAGTCATTTTGATGTGATGCCATTAGGCTATCAAGGGAACTTTTTAACCCAATTTCGATTTCTTTGGGTTCAACATGTAGTCATTGAATATGTCATCCATTGAATATGTGTGAATGAACTTTTATTGTTTTAAACTTAATATCCACTTATATTGGGTGTATTTATATTTGTCACATATATTTTTGAGATTGATTTGTCCTTAATTTAAGGATACCTTCTTTATAAGGGATTTCATCACATTTGACATTTCTATTGAGGGTTCATTGTTGTTATGCACCAATTCACTCTTATATGGTGTATATACTGTCCTTTGGAATATTATATCATGAATCCATTTATTCTCATGATATTATAAAGTTCTGACTAAATGTTATTCCTCAATTATTGTATTCAAGTGTCTCTAATTTTGGTAAAACCCCTTTAACCAAAATGTCATTCTAAATGTTTTAATTATTTGTTCTTATTAATATCCAGGTTTTCAAAATGGTTTTAAGGATTTATTTATATGGATATTAATGGTTTAAAATGTTAAAAGCTTCAAGGTGGTATGAGACACTTTGATTCAAAAATCTCTTTATTAAATGTTTTAGATGGTTTTGAAAATGGGTTTTAATGGATTCGTTATTTCAATATCCTAAAATGTTATATTGTGATTGAAATATGGAAATGTAATGTTTCATTTATTCATGTTTCATGTGATACGATTATGTTATGGTTCTTGGGCATTGTTATGAAGAACGGGTGGTTCCGTGATAAACCAAGGGCGGGTGAGCCCGATATAGCTCTCCAATGCGTTGGGTAACGCGAAGGAGTGAAACATTAATGTTTCTCCGAAGAGATTTTAGGGAATATATTGTGATGGGTATTCCAAACGTAACCATGAGGGTTACTCCCTACGTAAGAATGTTATGAATGCCTCAAGTTACCTTTATGTATTATGATTTCTATGATTTATTCATGATTTGATGAGGTAGGTTAAAGTGCCTATGTTTTATGGGTAAATTATGATTTCAGTATTATGTATATATGAACTCATGTTTCCTTTCCATATTTTTATATCCCTTACTGAGCTTTTTATGCTCATACCAAGTTTTTGAAATGTTTTTTTCAGGTCAAGGGAAAGGTACATGATAATATGATAGAGTCAAGGATGTGTTAAGAAAGAATCCATGTTTTATTTTCAATATGTTTCCGTTGATGGGAAGAATGGATACTATCTATTATGTAACCACTTTGTTTAAATGTGGAATGTAATGCAAGTTTCATGATCTAATTCTCTAAAACTCTAAACCTGAAAAGATCCTCAATGTGTAAACTTGTAATAACTCAAGATTAAGTAAGTTTTAAGGCTGGGGCCTTATAGTTGGTATCAAAGATCGGTTTAGATAACTTTAGAGGTTAGGGTATTCTTTAAGCATAAGTGACATTACCATAATGGTTAGAATTTCAGAAAGAGTCCTAATTTTAGATAAAGTGAATGAGTAAGTATATCTTGGAGTCTTCCTTCCTCATTATTACATGATGTTTTTGTTGATATACTCACAATGAAATTTATGTTTTTAGTGAATGGATGGATCTAGCAGGAACCAAAGTGACAATGGGTTTGAAGGAAACTGTGGTGGTTCTTTGATTAAGATACTAGATGAGATGGGGGATTCAATGAGGAATCTCATAGTTGTTCTAAACCAACTATCAAGGAGTCATGATCAATCACTTCAACCTTTGTGAGTTCTCTAATGCATCATTTACGAGATGGCCAACTCGATGTGGAAATTCAGGTAATAATTATTAAGGTAACCATTAGGGTTTATATGATCCTTACTTTTTAGGTAATTATGGGTTACTCTATGATATGATGGAAAAGGAAAGGAATGAGATAAACTTGAGGTTAAAATATGTTATGAATATTTTTGAAGATTTTATCTCGTTTTGGGGAATGTTTTGAGAATTATATAGTTTTGGAAAAAGGACAACACGCAGACCGTGTGACAACCCGTTGCGTCGGATAAAGCTGCGGGAATCGAACCCACAACCAAAGTGCGACTGGTATTTATCGCCTACCAGTGGACTACGTGAAGTCCCTGGTTAGTTTGACTGATTCTTTTTGGTTATATGATTTTATGAATTAAGAGTAAGTTGATTTTGGGTTATTTATGAAAATGATTAACCTATCATGGAGGATATGTGATTAGGATAATTACTTTTCAATACGAGACTTTAAGAGCAACTGATGTTGTTTGGAGATAAATGTTATGATTTAACTTGGAAGACTATGTGACTAAATCCTTCAAATATTTGGGTTTCAATCTTATATTGGTTTACTTTGAAGAATTTTATGGACAAATTGTTTATCGGATGGTCCTCGTTGAACTTTGGGTTTTGTTGGACAAATTTTGGAGATTAAGCATAAATTTTCTTTTTAATGGGTTATCCTTTTCTGGATTATCTGATCTTGTAGTAACCTTTTTGGTTTTAGTTTTGGTTAAGGTTTGAAGACATGGGAAATGTATAGTTCTTTTTTTAGGTGCTCCTCTAGAAGTTTTTTATAGTACTCTTAATGTGAACAAGTCTTCCTAAATAATATCTGTTGGAGAAAATATGAGTTTGTGTAAGGAATCTAATAAAGGTTGAAAGTCAATATGATAAGTGAATATGTTTCCTTATGAATAAATTCCTCAATAAAAAGTAACTTAAAACAAAAATGTTTTCTATTAACTTTTCCTACTGGGGAATCGAAGACCGTTTAACCCATCACAAGTTTGTGATTTTCTCGTGGTTAACTTTCTCCTAAACATGTTTTCTATCACTCTCCATCAGAACATGACCCTTTGTTTTTTCCTCCATGTCCATATTTTCATACTTGGAATCCTAGTATGGGTTAACTCGGGTGACCTTTGTACTTATCTTTCTTTATTTTAAAGTGTTTGTTTTACTGACTTTTGTTCCGATGTGGGACTTTCAAGGATGTTTCCAAGCGCAATTTTAAAATTGCGAGGACGCAATTCCCAAAAGGGGGGAAGGATGTAACACCCCAGGTAAATAATGATTATGAAATTTTCATATTTATCCATATTTGTGAATAAAATATTAATATGACTTTAAAGGGGACGCTATGCTCGATGGCGTACCCAACACGCAACAACGAGTTTCTTGGGAATCTTACGTTGCACTCTAATAATAAAATAATATTATTTTAAAGGGTAGTTAACATGTAGCCTTTGTATTGGTGGGAATGGATATAAATAACTAAAATATGATTATATATGTTCTTAAATATTTTTACATTTAGACAATAAAAGATAAAGGCTTAAAATACGGAAAAAATTCAATTTTTGGCGTATATGCCCTAGTTTTCACTAAAGGTTCACTTATCACCTTTTGATGGAGAACCGTCATTAAAAATAGTTTTGTTCACTCTTAAACATTATTTTGGACCAAATAAAACTCTTATTAAGAATCGGGACATCAAAATTTACTTTGTGTAAATTTTTGGTATCTTTCTGATAAAGTTCATTTTTTTAAATGAATAGTGTAGAATTTTGTGTTTTAATTCAAAACCACTTTTTAATCTAATTTATTTATATGATTAGATAATATTTTGAATTGGTTTTAAAGTTAAATTAGAAAATATTTTTACCATTAAATCCAATAGTGGTCATTGGAATTAATTTCACTTTGAAATCAAACTTAAACTAGTGTCAATCTTTTGATACTTATTGTTTTATAAAAACACGCTATTTGCTCTGACAGCGGGAATTAATTATTAAATTAATTAATGTGACTAATATGTTTTTAATTTTTTAAAATAGACTTCATTTTTGAATTCGGAATATCAAATATAGCTTAGGGTGAATTTTTGGTAATTTTCTGAAAAACTTCAATTTTTGATGAATAGTGAAACCACTAAGTGGTACTTATAAAAACTGATTTTTCATTTAAATGAAATTTTTCCATAATTGTGTTTTGATTTTCAAAAATCCGACATACATGGTTGTCATTAAGAAGTAAAATGTGGTTCAATGAGATTAAAATAATTTTTTGGTGAATAGTAACTTATTAAGTTTTTAATCGCGATTAGTGGTAATTAGTGTAGTTTAAGGTAAAAATGATATTATAAGAATGTGAAAACACCATGACACTTGTCCTACACCTATTGGGAGAGTCATGGCCGACCAAGACAAACCATGGGCCAACTTGGGGACCCCATGGATCCACTTTTGTTTGGAAATGACATAAATTACTTTTTATTTAATGTTGAAGTGAAAATTACACAAACATAATATGTTTTACGAAAACAATTTTTAAGTGGGGTTATACAAGTCCAAATTTTTATTATAAATAGTAATTGGAAATATAAAAAGATTTAATATATTATAGTATTTTTTTATAATTTTTAGACATTAAAGAAATTAAATTATTTATGACATAATAAGGATGCAGCGATGACATCATTATTTGACGATTTAATTAAAATGGAAAGATAATGAAACATCTACAAACTACACATGGACAAAACCAATTGTATGAGTGGATTTCGAAGCCTTATCACCTTATCCACGAATTCTATCAATGTGGGACCTTTTAAAACCGAAACACATTTTCAAATAAAGTAATATTTCTTACTTTCCAAAAGTACCCCTCCTCTCCTCTTATAAAAGGCCCCCACATCTACCTCATTTCACACACTTCTCAAGCCTTTGGCTCGGCCAAACCCTGCCCATTTACTCTCTCCACATCCCTCTCCTCATCCTAGAGGACTCCCTTTGGGCAGAATCCTTTCAAAGTAAGCCTTTAGGCTTAAATCAAAAGGAGTTACACTTTTAAAGGTAATTCATTCTCTCATGTTCATTTGTTTTATTTTTCTTCTCCAACCCCCTAAACTCTTTTTATTTACTTCTTTTGTAACAACACTAGTATCTTAAATATACTAGGATGTTGTTATAAGATTTATTCATGCTACACTATCACACAACTACATCAAATGGTTAAAGAACATACGGTTTCCGTGGATGGTGAAATTCTGCCTCCCGAAACGATGATTGTTCAATACTCATTTAACACCTTCAAAGGTGGACATTATGATGTCACTATTTTTATATATGATATATAATATGTTTATGTTTTATTTAGGCTTCTGTATTTTTCATTTTTGTCTTACCTTTGTGGCTTCCATTATGGGTATACGTGATATCTTCATTTAAGGAAGTGCGGACTACCTCCCCCTCAAAGTGATTTGATTCGTTAAATACCATATGTGGGATGTATAAAGGATGGAAATATGATATTATATATGATATTATACAGGAATTATAATATACCTTTATATCATTATTATTCCATTCAATAAAATACGAAATAGAAATGAAAGTAGCGTTCATGCGTACGTACGGCTTACCGTCTCCATGAATGGTGCATTTCATTTCATACCTCTAAATGATTATGTAATGTTATAAATTCATGCATGTACTGGATATATATGACATATATGATATCTGCATAATGAATACAATTCTGGATATAATAAACATTTGGCCACATGAACAACATGTAATTGTAAGAAGACCACTTTCGACTTAAGAACCAAATATCGGCAAAACAAATATTATTAACTTAAATGATTACATAATGTTTGTGACATGGTAATAAGTGGTATAAAAGTAATAATGAACTTTAAAAAATGTTCTTAAGGAATTAGAAATTTACTCAAGTTTATTATTCAGGAGATTAAAGAACGATCGAGTCAAGTCGGACCCGAGTTAAGGGATCCTACAACTCTCTTTCTTTTTAGGTACACTCTTTTATGTCATTTATTTTAAGCTCATCTTTCTTATGATTGGGATGTTCTTTTATATTACTACTACTGTAATTTTTATGTTCATGTGATGAGATACCCTATTCTCTCTCATCAATCCATTTTGGAAGTTTTGAGTGGCGCCGTTAGGCTGCCGAACTTTCGTAAGAGATCTAACCTCTCTCTTTCTTTTTAAGTAATCTCCTTTATGTCACTTCTTTTAAGCTCCTCTTTGTAATGTTGGGGGATGTTATTTTATATTCCTATTTCTGTACATTTTATTGTAATGTGATTAGATACCCTATTTGATCTCATCAATCCATATTCGGAAGTTTTATGTGGCGCCGTTAGGCTGCCGAGTTTTCGTAAGGGATTTTTCATCTGACTTTTATTCCCGTGAGATTTACGCTACATTCTCCACAAATTCGATTGAGTGGTGTATGTACTTCCCATTATTCTACTCTTTTTTTAATATACTTTCGTTTATGAGTATTTACATCAATGACCTATTGTCTTTCTTTCATGGGGTGTATGTTTTGAAAGATACCCAAGTCGGTAAGGGAAACTTTCACCCTCCTCTTTTTTAAAAGACTTCTTTTGTTGGGTCTTTTAATTTACATATTCTTATGTTGGGATATGTTTTCATATATCATTATTGATGTAAATTTTATGTCCAAGTGATGAGATACACTTTTTATCTCTCATCAACTCATTTTGATGTGATGCCGTTAGGCTGTCAAGGGAACTTTTTAACCCAATTTCGATTTCTTTGTGTTCAACTTGTAGTCATTGAATATGTCATCCATTGAATATGTGTGAATGACCTTTTATTGTTTTACACTTAATATCCACTTATATTGGGTGTATTTATATTTGTCACACATATTTTTGAGATTGATTTGTCCTTAATTTAAGGATACCTTCTTTATAAGGGATTTCATCACATTTGACATTTCTATTGAGGGTTCATTGTTGTTATGCACCAATTCAATCTTATATGGTGTATATACTGTCCTTTGGAATATTATATCATTAATCCATTTATTCTCATGATATTATAAAGTTCTGACTAAATGTTATTCCTCAATTATTGTATTCAAGTGTCTCTAATTTTGGTAAAACCCCTTTAACCAAAATGTCATTTTAAATGTTTTAATTATTTGTTCATATTAATATCCAGGTTTTCAAAATGGTTTTAAGGATATATTTATATGGATATTAATGGTTTAAAATGCTAAAAGCTTCAATGTGGTATGGGACACTTTGATTCAAAAATCTCTTTATTAAATGTTTTAGATGGTTTTGAAAATGGTTTTTAATGGATTCGTTATTTCAATATCCTAAAATGTTATATTGTGAATGAAATATGGAAATGTTATGTTTCCTTTATTCATGTTTCATGTGATACGATTATGTTATGGTTCTTGGGCATTTTTATGAAGAACGGGTGGTTCCGTGATAAACTAAGGGCTGGTGAGCCCGATATAGCTCTCCAATGCATTGGGTAACGCGAATGAGTGAAACGTTAAGGTTTCTCCGAAGAGATTTTAGGGAATATACTGTGATGGGTATTCCAAATGTAACCAAGAGGGTTACTCCATACGTAAGAATGTTATGAATGCCTCAAGTTACCTTTATGTCTTATGATTTCTATGATTTATTCATGATTTGAGGAGGTAGGTTAAATTGCCTAGTTTTTATGGGTAAATTATGATTTCAGTATTATGTATATATGAACTCATGTTTCCTTTCCATATTTTTATATCCCTTACTGAGATTTTTATGCTCATCCCAAGTTTTTGAAATGTTTTTTTTCAGGTCAAGGGAAAGGTACATGATAAGATGATAGAGTCAAGGATGTGTTAAGAAATAATCCATGTTTTATTTTCAATTTGTTTCCGTTGATGGGAAGAATGGATACTATCTTTTAAGTAACCACTTTGTTTAAATGTGGAATGTAATGCAAGTTTCTTGATCTAATTCTCTAAAACTCTAAAACTGAAAAGATCCTCAATGTGTAAACTTGTAATAACTCAATATTAAGTAAGTTTTAAGGATGGGGACTTATAATTTTCCCCTATTTCCGTGCTAATAGTGGCTGAAGTTCTCTAAAATGTTTCTAAAACATATGGCCATTATTTTTGGAACTTATAGTCGTGGTTGAAAATCGTGGATATTGCTTGATTTTCTTGTACTGTAGTTAGGTTAGTTTGTTACGGGTAGTGAGACCTTATGTCTATATTCTCATCCTATGAAAAATAATTGTTTCATTTTTATTAGGTTTTGAGGTGTGTTCTTGTCATTGTAGATATATACCTCTAAGATGACCTCGGGCTGAGAGCCCAAAAGCATGAAAAGACCATGCTCCTAATGTGGTGGAACTCGATCAAACTATAGTGCCATTTATGGAACCTCCTATAGAACCAACTATTATTCTTTTAAAAATGATTTATTATTATCTTTGAGAGGGTTTCTTATGGTTAGTACACTCTATGGAAGTAGATCCATGACTGACACCAACTATGTTTGAGTTGATGCGAGAGTTTTAGAAATAACAATCATATATGTTTTCTCAAGATAGTGACCCTAATGATGTTAATTAAGGTATATATTCCATTCAATTTATCTTCAAGAATATATAGAGACATTTAAAATGAGGTTTAATATCACAACTTATGAGTGTTATGGATCCACTATGCATTGGTGGGATGTTCTAAATCAGGTATATCAATATCAAGGCTTGTTCTTAAGTGAATTTGACACAAACATTTTAGATTAAATTTTATTATAAATGATTGTAGATTATTGAGATTGGGAATTTATGAACCTATAGTAGGGTATTATTTTCAATTTTAATTATTTAACTCACTTCACTAAGCTCTAGTGCATTGCACTAACCCTTATTGGTGATGATCTATCATGTGCCATATGTTTTGAGGATGGGAGTTGTTTTGAAGTATGATCAGTGGGGAAATTATTCCTATTATCTACCAAGTAGAAATGGAAATTCATTACCTTATATTTGATTTTAATAAGAGGAAAACTAATGGTACATGACATAGCGGTTCAACTCCTTGGATGGGATGTGCTTCATCCAAGGGAAGGAAGCATCACTTCGAGACTTCCCATGATAACAGTGTCAGTCAGAGTCTATGAATTGATATATATATATATATATATATATATATGTAATTTCATCAGTGTGGAAGGTATGGGCACATGAAGCTTTTTTCTAACAAAAACATAGTTGATTGTAGAGCTTGTGGCCAAAAGGACCAACATTAGATATATTTCCAGAAAATTCCACCAGGAGATGAAGAGCCATTATTAGTAAAGGATGAGGATGTGGGTGAGTTCGAGGAATATAGACTCACGATGTGAAATATTTGTATATTTGACTGGATCAGGGAGGTCCTGATATAATTTTGGTTAATGTATATAGCTGGTTATATGTAGAGCAGCCTATTCCTAAGGAGCAGATTACTGGGTCATCTGTAGTGAGAGGTATGATTTTTTATACATGACTTTATTAATTTATTTTCATTCAAAATGTTCTTCAGATTCATTCATATCCTCAGTGGTAATATATATTCATGGGCTCGAGATTTAGTACTTTTGTTGGGTAATGGCTATTGAGACTCTATTAGGAGTATAGTCAGAACGTATACACAAAGGAAGTGAGCGTCACCTAAAGATTGGATGTTTCTATTTCTTATAGAACATTTCAATCCTTGAGATGAAAATATTTTACATAATTATCATGATACATAGTTCCTTATCAAGATACTAAATATTTTTATCACATGAGGTTATCTTTCTTATCACACCTGGGTGATTGTTAGATTTAAAAGAAGGAAAGGTATGTCTAAGCAAGTCTAGATGTACATGAACATCTTGGGCTATGAATAATGTCAAACTAGACAACTAGAATTTTTCTTAATGGTTGAGGAGTATGAAATAAAGTTTTTTCTCTTATAGTGGACCATTTTATAGATTTATTTCATAATTTATTTTTTTGGGACACCTCCTAAGAGAGATGTAGGGTTCGCAATTGATCGTATTCAAGGAGTATAACTAAAAGCTGTTCCTCCATACATGATGGATTTTAATGAGATTCAGGGACTCTAGATATGGTTGTATGACCTAGAGGCTAGGGGTTTTATATGACCTAACACTTCTCCTTGCTATTCGCATATGCTCTTAACCAAGATCATGGATGGGACCCTAAATATGTGTGTGGATTACCAACAGTTTAATAAGCTTGTAAATAATAACCAGTACCCACATCCTCATATAGTTGATCTCTTTTAATATCTCTATAGATCTAGTTTCTTATAAAAGATTTATTTGAGGCCAAGAAATCATTGGGTAAGAGATAAACCATCCGATATACAATTCACAACATTTTTGATGTAGTTACAGCCTTTATGAGTAGTTGGTTTTGTTTTTTAGACTAATGAACATGAATTATTTTTTATGGCCTTATTGAATCAATTTTCCCCAAGTTCCATGATTCCATTGTGGTTGTTTTTATAGTTGAAATATTAGTGTATTCTCATACAAAGGGGGATCATCTCAAACACATTGAAATAATGTTTAGTACTAAGAGAGCATAAGATCATTGATAATCTCACTAAATGCCAATTTTGGATCAACAAAGTTAACTTCATGGGTCACATTTATATCAAAATTATGGGTGTATGTGTATCTTGAGAAGGTGAGAGACGTCATTTCCTAGAATAATCCCAAGAACATTTTTGACATATGGAGTTTCATAGGGATATTAATTATTTATTAGAACTTCGTTCATAACATTTCATGCCATGTAGAACCAATCAGCTATCTGATTAAGAAAGGTGAAAAGATTACATGGTTCAATGATTATGAGAAATCATTTTGGGGGTTGAAATGAAGGATAACATGAGCACCGATTATGATTTTATAAAATAATAGAAAAGGAAATACAATGTAATTTGTTGCATCAATGATGGGTGGGGAGATAATTTGATGTAAGGGGAGTGATTTTTAGTGTATGCGCCTCATTAGTGGATGAATCACAAGCATAATTAACCAATGTACAACCTTAAGTTAGAACTAGTTTTTCAAGCCTTATGTTTATAGATATATTACATACAAGGAGAATGATTTTTTTTATAAGGAACAAAAAATCCTCCTGTACATATTCTACCAATGGGACTTGATCCTCCAATCTAAGAGAACGTTTAATTAACTTCAGTATTTTGACATTGAGATTTCTAACATTTCTGGTATGGGTAATGTGGTTTCTGATGTTCTGAGTTGAACTAATTTTACTCAACGGTTTTAGGAAAACTATTAGTTAATGGACGTTGATGTATCATTTTTCAAAAATAAATTTAGATGTTAGAAAGTCTTTCAAGTTTCATTTTTCATGGATATTTATTAGTGGATTCATCACTTATGGATCAATTAAGGAGGATAATATTTTCATATCATAATGGATTGGTATGGATGTGATGTTTTTCTAGTGAGGTATCCATATATGGTTGAATTATTGATAAGAATGAGATCCTACATATCCATGGGCCTATCTGGGTAATTGAAGACATTTGATAGGAGTTGATGCATGAATCTCATGATTCAAAATGGGATGTACATGCCTTACTCACAAAAATGTACCATGATAATTTCCTCTAGTATGGGAGTCATGGTATGAAAAGTGAGATCAGATTTTTTTTCACTTAGTGTTCCACCTATTAATTGGTGAAGGAGGAACACTAGTGTCCTACTATACTATTAAAACCTCTACCCATCTGAGAGAGGAAATGGGACTAATATACCATGGATTTTGTGATAGGTTTACCAATTTCACCTCAGGTAAGTGATACTGTTTGGGTGATCATGGGGAGGCTAACGAAGGTTACCCATTTCCAACATATTTGGCTTTCCTTCATAGTGGATGACTTTTGGCGGCTATATAACTAAGATTTGATTTACCTTCATAGTGATCCATATAACCTTTATTAGAGAGGGATGTTAGGTTTACTACATGGTTCATGAATTAATTAAGGAAATCAATTAGTTTATATGTACTTCTAAGTACAGAATACCATGTACAATATGAAGGTCAAACCGATAATACTAAACAGGTGTTAGAGGACATGTTTAGATCATGAGACCAAGATTATTGAGGTTCTTGAAAAAACACTTTACTATTATTGAGTTTACTTATAATAATATTTTCCATGTGACCATGTAGATGGATCCTTATGGGTAAATCTACTGTAATCTATGGTGTTCACCACTGTGCTGGTTACTCGAACAAAATCACCTTCAGGAGACATAAAAGCAAATAAAATTGACCAGGAAATGTATGGATATGGATTAGTAATGTCTGAAGTCAAATTACAATCATCATCAATGTCATATAGTGTTTGAGTTGGGGGTTGGTTATTCTTGATTTTTCACCTTGATTATGTCAATGACGGCTTCATAGGAAAGGTAAGATATTACTAAGATTTATTGGGCCTTTCTTGATTTTGGATCAATTTAGGAAGAAACCATATTAAATAGTTCCTCACATAGGTTCTAAGTCAAGAAAGAGCTCTTCTTCATTTATTATATTTTCCTTTATTACTCTAACCAATCTCATGATTTCGATCCTAAAGTGGTTTCATTATATGTTGATGTTATTTTTGAGGTTTACCCAATTTTTGTCATTGATAATAGCATAAAGGCTCTTAGATATATCATCATTCCACCCGTTTGGGTTCTGTGGAAGCAAAATGGGTTATAGGGTGATACCTAAGAGTGAGATTTGGATATGTATTTTTAATGGATGGAGTAATTTTTTTGATGCACCTAAACCGCCATTGAAAGGGAAACTGAAGGATAAGTTTTTATAAATTGGGGAGGTTGTAATATCATAATTTGTAGAGGTAAGTATCCTTTAAATATTTTCCTAAAATATTGTTTCTCTGACTGAAAGTTTGTAAAGGTTTAAGGGATGTCCTAGGAGAATTATGTCCTGGGTAGGGCTTTAGGTTTCAGTTTTTTAATGAATGGGCGATGTGCATGGTTAACACACAGTTACTTCTAAACATGCACTTCAACTATAAAACACTATAAGGGAGGAGGATGGTTAGCCAAACCATGCAACCTTGTTCACCCAATGGGATGGAACATATAATAAAATACAGAGGCAATAAACCGGGTTGGAAAATGGTTGGTCTAACTATGCACCTAGACCATCTAGGGTGTGATCATTGGTAAAGTTCCAAATGCATGATTAGATTATAGTTAGGGAAACCATGTGGATAAATCATTCTCCCTATTAAAAGTCCTAGAAAATGAATTTTTCCTCTAATCCCTTTAAATATAAATCCCTTATCCTCACCCACATAATACACAACATCGCAATCAAGGGAGATCTTCATTCTTCTTATTCCATTATTTGAGAGATATCCTATATATGGACTCTGGTTCAAGCATGATTCGTCATGTTGGATCATTCATGGTAATTATATAACTTCATTTTCTTCTGGATTAGTTTCCCTCTCTATTTTTTGGTGTAATTTTTGTACAACGTAATATACTATATTTTTAGGTAATTTTCATGTGTTCTCATTTTCTATCATTACATCCCAAATACAATTTTGATACTGGATGAAGATTCATCTACCATGTAAAGGTATGTGATCTATTACTTATCCCCTCATTTCTTAAATGTTTATGATTTGTCACCATTATACCACACAATGATGTTTTAGCACATTGCCTCTAAAATGTTTAGCTCATTAAATTAAATACCAATACAATCATATAAAACTTTTAGTATACCCATTGTCACATTTGGAAATTGGTGGCCTCAAAATGAACCACTCCTTTAGTATAGTGTGTTTATATGCCCTATAAAGTCATTCATATTTAAAACTGAATTAACTATGGGGTTTGATTAGGTAGTTTTCAATTAAAGGAATGATCAAATTTTTGTAAATTGAATTGTAACATGGAATGTATGCTCACAAGGTTATTTTTATAACTTTTAAGTGAATTTAATAATTAAATGAATAACGATGAATTGAGAATTAGAATATATTTTTATCATGTGATATTTTTAATTTTTAAATGTATGGTTCAGACTGTTGTGGACATGGAATACTATAAAATGTGTGTCCTTCCTTGAGTAAGACATGGATGGCTAACTGAAAATTCATTTGGTGAACTCATAGGACAATAAAAGATTCATTTTAAACCCACTATGTAAAATACAACACTTGGGATTAGTCAATTTCCTGAATTTGTGAATGCCATGAAATATTATTGATGATTCACATTAATCCCCAGAAAATAGAATGCCATGATTATCTACGAGGATTTAGCTCTATTTTTATATAAACATGATTCCATGGGTTATCTCATTGGTGTCCAAATTATATCTATCTTGAGTTGTTCCTCAAAAATGGTTAGAAATATCTATGGTAGAACTCTAAGGGTTCATCCCATTGATTACACTTAAAAACCCATAAACAAGTTGTATGGTTTGTTACTTAGAGTTGGTTTGACCACCTAAGGCCAAGGATTCCTTGAGTTTACTCATAATCTTACATGATTATTATACATCGATTCCATTTCTATGTCTCTTAGTTCATGCTATGAATTAAATGGCCTTATCCTTAAATACTTCTAGATTAGGACAAAACTTGTTGAATTAGATATTAATCCCATAAATAACTCGAGATGACATATTTACTAGTACTCAAATATTGTATATTATACCCTCACACTAGATAATTTTATATCCATAGGATGTAATTGTATTTAGAACCACTGATGGTAACCTAATGAGTTATACTCTCACCTTGTTTGGGCCATTGTTTATTACCATAGAATATTTCTTGTTTATAGCTATGCATAAAGTAAAGTTCCCCTTCATGGGTGAGGGATTTTATTTTTGGATGGGATGTTGTTAGAATTTGATTGAGCCAGTTCTCAGGATTCTCATGGAGATAGTTTTTATTCATTTGGTAAATATATTTAAAAATGTATTGTTGCTATGATTGATAGCATTGATTCCTCTTCATTTTTTTATAAACATGACATCTTCTATAGGTGATATTACTTATAGGCTGAGTATTTATTATTATCTGTATGTCTATTTCTTCTTCCCTTCTTTATTACTCTTTTGCATTATATGGTTTTTACTATTTTATTTATTATTCCCACTTTTATTCTTAACAATAATAAATAGGGTATAGTCTATCCACCGTAAAACTATAGACCCTAACTACAATTCTACATAAAATGGAGTATGTGGAGGTGTTCTTGAGGCAATGTGGCCCTTAAGATCAGTTTCATGTGGGAGAATCTGGATTGGGACATCAAATTTATGATTTTCTATATTTTATTTGGAATCAATTGAATATTTTTACTAACTTAAACATAATATATATATATATATCATTTCACTATTTATATATTGCTTATAAAATTATTATAATGAATAAAATATTAATTCCTTTGATTGTGATAAACCAATTTATATCTGTTAATAATATAAAAATAGTTATTCATGTTTTTTATTATAAAAAACGATGAAAAAATGAATCATTAGATTTTTCATGATGTTTTTTTTGAATTTCACTATGGAATTATGAATGTTTTTTAAAACAAATAATTCATGATATGGAGGTACTATCTGGTGGGTGAGCATTTTACATTCTATTCTGACCACCAGAGTCTTAGGTACACCTTCTTGCAGAAGGAACCGAACCTAAGAAAGCGGCGATGACTCGAGTTCCTCCAGGACTATGACATTGAGATAGTCTATACTCATGGGAAGGGGAACTTTGTAGCAGATGCTCTTAGAAGGAGATCATACATTCAGCAGCTAGGAGAGGCGACAGAGCAGCTAGGCGCGTTGCATATATCCTCTGTGGATAGAGGTGGAGAAACCTTTCTTTAGTCTCTCATAGTCACTCCTCCACCTCTTCAACAAGTCAAAGAGGCACAACGTGGGGACGTTGACTATGAGACACGACGTGCTCAGATATCCTCGGGGTAGGGACCTGAGGGGTTTTTTGAAGGTGGGGAGCACAACATCCTCTTCAGGGGATGTACCACGGTACCAGTTTCACTACAGGAGGAGGTGTTGAGGGAGTTATAGATTTCCCCTCCCTCGGTATATCTAGGATTGGAGAAGATATATTAGGACCTCATACGACAGCACTGGTGGCTGAGTATGAAGAAGGATATATTAGAGTTTGTCTCACGATGCCTTACTTTCCAGCAAGTGAAGGCAGAGCAATAGGTTCCAGTAGGATTGTTTCAGCCCTTAGAGGTCCCAGAGTGAAATTGGGATGGGATATCCATGGATTTCATGACTAGAATTCCACGTACATCTAGAGGACACGACTCTATCTGGGTGATTGTCGACCGACTGACCAAGTCAGCCTACTTCCTATTGGTCAGACATCAAGGCTTAGTAGAGAGCTTGGGAAACCTCTACATACATGTGAATATATGGATTCATGATGTGTCATCAACGATCATATCCGATCGGGATGCTCGTTTCACTTCCCAGCTATGGAAGGGGTTGTAGGAGGCTTTTGGGATGCAGATTCGCTTGAGCACTGACTTCCATCCAAGACAGATGGTCAGACTGAGAGGAAAATTCAGACTCTTAAGGACATGCTCCATTCATGGGCCTTTGAGTTTGTCGCAGTTGGGAAGATAACTTACCCTTGGTGGAGTTTGCATACAATAACAACAACCACTCCACCATCGGGATGGAAAATTACGAGGCACTAGACGACCGACCATGCAGATCATGACTGTGCTGGACTGACCCAGGGGAGTCAGCACTTGTAGGACTAGAGATGGTATAGGCTATGATAGAGAAGGATTAGATCATCTATTAGAATATGAAGATTTCATAGAGGAGGCATAAGTCCTATGGTGATAGGAGACGAAGACCACTCGAGATCGAGGATGCCGACCACGTTTTTATACGGGTCTCACCACGATGAGGTATGCGGAGATTTGTCCGAGGTGGCAAGTTATCGCTGTGATTCATTGGACCATTCCATTTTCCCAGTAGAGTTGGTGAGGTGTCTTACCACCTGGATCTTCCACCTCTAGTGCATCGGGTGAAAGATGTTTTCTATGTATCCCAGCTGAGGAGATCCGTGCATGACCTATCCCACATCATCAACCGTGGAGAGCTGGACATTGATGACACGACAATACTCACAGAGTTCCCAGTGGATATTGAGGATCTACATGAGTGGGTCCGACGTGGACGGTCGATTCCTCTAGTGTGCATTCGCTTGCAGCCTGGGAACCTCTAGGAGAGAACATGGGAGCGGGAGGCTCATATGCATGCACAATACCCCCATTTGTTCCCCTAGTGTGTTTTTTATGGGGATGTAAAGCTCTGAGGTGGGGACAATGTAAAGGCCCATAAATTTCATGGAAATTTGTTCCTAAATACATGGGAATTTTAAGAGTCCTCTATTTTTGACATCACTTGATTCTGAGGCCCGGTGTACTCGGAATCAATTTTGGATGTTTTGTTCGGGTACGTTCAGTAAACGTACATGCGGGGTTTTCTATGTTTTGAATTGGTGCTTGGAAATGAAATCTGAGGACACCGATGAACTCATCGCACCGGTAATTGTTTAAGGATACCTTTACTACAGTTGCGTTTTATTGGGAGTGGTAGTAAATTTTAATGGGTTTTCTAATTAAAATAAATAAAAATATGATTAACATATTTTTTTATATAGGTGGTGGTTAAATCCACCATAGGGAAGTTGGAGGTGGGGCCCACATTGAACATAACCTCCAATGGGAGGATATTGTGAGGTGGGGCCCACATGAACTCCAAACCCCTCAACTCCCTTTAAACCCCGCTTTGAAACTCTTGGACCCACTTTTGAATTAATGAAGCCACCTATCTTTTCTTTTAAATTTTAAACCTTATTCCTTCCCTCATTAAAGTGACAAAACCGAAGATTAATAAATGCCACATATAATTAATCTATTTGAATTCATTTGAATTTATTTTGCCAACATTAAAATAAGAGATTACTTTCTCTTAATTGGGTTGGCATAATCTTGGTTTGGAGAACAAAGGAGTGGAGGAGAACTGTTGAAGGAATAAAACTCTCTCCACGAAGAACGCCCATCTTCTTACATCTTCCTCTTTTTCAAGGGGGAAGATGCCATCGACAAAGAACATCGCCAACGACAAGGAATTTTCTTCCGACGTTGATGGAACGACATCTGTCTTTTGCGACGCCGTCTTCGGCGGCTTCAACAACATTCTTTGAATTGAGGTAGGTGGTTATTTTGAGTTGTTTATATTTTTGAGATTCGTTGTTCTAATTACGAGATGTGAATTTCCAACGGTTAAAGTCATAACAAGAAGTGTTAGGGCTGCATGAACACGGCCCAAAACTCCCCCATTTTTTTTGATCTTAATGATGATGGAGGTGGAGCCGATAGGGCGCGTTGCCATCACACTGCACTGGAGAAGAACTGAGGTGGATGAAAAGGTGTGGCGCCGTTGCGCCGTTCCATGGATCCGAAGGCCGTGGCAAGTCCAGGCCGCAGTAGTGGTGGACCAGCACCGTCGTGCCGGCCGTGTGGAGTAAAAACGCAGCCCAAATCCATGGGTCGCTCGGCTGGAGAAGAACCGACCGACCTCATACCGGACGGGCTGGAAGAACCGGCCAACAATAGGCGGCCGAGATGGAGGAAAGCGGCACACACAGGCACTGCGTAGTGGGGGAACTATGGGCTCCTTGATAGGAAAACTGGCCGGGCTGAGGAACCGCATCACCGCGTGGGAAGAGAAGCGGCCCGCTGTGCAAGGCGCTCACGCCGGACAGAACCGAACAGCTACAGCCGGCTGGGCAGAGGAGGGGCGGCGCCGCTGGGTGAACCAAATCGGCCTGCAGTGCGGGCCGGGTCTGTCGGAGGGCCGCACCCCACTGGGCCTGGCCGACCCCCCAACCGGGTTGGACCCGCTGGGCCCGGTCCACGTGTGGGAAGCGCCCCACCGGGCCGGGTCCGCATGTGGGCCGCACCCCACTAGACCGGGCCGACCCCCCAACCGGGTAGGATCCACCGGGCCGGGTCCGCAGGTGGGCCGCGCACTAGCTGGCCAGGCCGACGCCCAGCCTGGTCGGACCCGCCCAACCGGGTCGGGCTGACCTGCCAGCCCACTGGGCTTGATGGGTCGGACTCGTCTTCGCTTAAACGCGAATATCTCCTGGACCGTGCGTCCAATCGATTTGGCGTCTACGACACTGGGACCCTCGCAATGAGGTGGTACTTTTAAGAGAATCTATATGAGTTTTGGAAAACAATGGAAAACGTCCAGGTTTGGAACAAGCCTAAATCCAACTGGGTACCTTGAACAGAAAATCTAATAACTCTCAGACCGGGCGTCCGATTGACGCACTTTCTATCGCGTTGGGTTCCTTATGATGAGACAGAACTACGCGTTACATCAACTCAGTACTTCATTTATGTATCAATACTTGAATAGAGGATCAGCCCATACCAGAATCCAGCGTGCTATGTTTGGGAACCCTAGATCTGGATGCGATGACTACTGTACCAGAATCCTATGTGGGTTCGACATCGACGACTTCTGTACCAAAATCCTGCATGGGTTTGATGACGGTGCTGCTGTAACAGAATACTCCATGGGTTTGACAGAGATGATTATTATAACGGAATCCTCCGTGGGTTCGACAGTTCTGACTTATGTTCCTGTATCCTGTGTGGGTCTGACAGAGTAGCTGGTCCTATATCCTGTGTGGGTCCGACAGCTTAGCTGGTCCTGTATCCTGTGTGGTTCAACAACTTAGATAAATCAGTGACTACAACTGATCATCTCCATCACCCTACGAAAGATGTATACATGTGTGAATTGAGTCTTGTCTTTCAATCATTATCATCGATGTGATTGACTTTACTTCCTGTGTGGAATGGGTTGTGATTGTGCTTCAGAGTTGGAGCCAGGATGTGACTGGTAACATAGGTATATGTATGGTCATATACCTAAGTAGGGTTGGATGATACTTCATGATTGTATCTTTCTACTGTGGTTTATCCTTTGTGGATTCTGGGTGACCTTTGGGGGTCTCGGGGTCCCCTACTGAGTATCATTATACTCACCCCTGCACGGGCTATGCCCGCACATCGTTGTGTTGGTTGCAGATGATGGACAACAATGATCGAGGCAACGACTTGTAGAGCTGTACTGTACCCAGAGGTGGACCACTTTGCAAGACGTACTCGGAGTAGACGAATGGACATGGAGTGCGGAGGAGGCCATCTGTACCGACCCATGGGGTGGGATTCCTGGAGGACGACTCAGTAGTTCCTGTTTACCATTCTGCAGATGTACTATCTTTACAGTTGTTGTAATTTACTATTGGTCTTGTATTTACAGCCCCTTTCTATTCAACACTTACTTTTTTATACATTTTTACTAAGTTTTTACTTTCAGTTGCATACTCTGCTGCTTGTGTTTAGGATGTGTGTTTGTTATAGGATAAATGGAAATGCCTTCCCTTTTTATAGGGATTATGCCTTTGGTGCTAGTTTCCAGCCCCAGGCCTATGGAAGGCGGGCTTGGGGTAGTAGCGGCACAGGCCCCGAGGATGGGTCATGACATCTATGATCAATCATTCTATTGAGTTTTGATTTTTTCAATAGAAATATAAGATATGGTTAGAGAAATATATGACGACACATGAAACACCATATTTTAGTTTAATATAATAATACATGCTCGAAATTAATATTCAAAACAAGACTAGCCAAACCGGTGTAAAATCTTTCTCTAGATAAGTTTATAAAAACATAGATGTCATTAATAGTCCACGTTTTCCCTTCTAAATGTCCTAAATGCCTTATTTATTTTATTTATTTTTGATAGCCCCCATATAAATGGATGAGAGGAACCCTTAAAAGGCATATAAGATTAGAGATTACATGTCCTATCAGTATTAGAGGAAATATCCTGACTATAACTACAAGGAACTACTCCTCCCCAACGTCTACAACATGACTATCTCTCCACCTTCACAGGGATCATCCGTTAGGCTTCCTGTGCATGAACAAGATGGTCCTGATGGCTTCACCATACCCTCTATTTATTCCACATCTATTTAAATTTTAGTCTGTTGAATATTCCTACTCTGAATCATCACCTGGATTCTGCTCTATGTAGAGTATGCCTGGTCCATTATGCACAATTTCAATTAGTCTGAAATCCTTGAGGTGGCCCAATGACCTTGAGGTGGCTCGAAGGCCTTGAGGTGGCCCGAAGGACATGGGGTGTTCCGAAAGCCTTAAGGTAGCCTGAAGGCCTTGTGGTGGCCCAAACTTCTTACTGTCCAGAAGGCCGTGGGTGGCTCGAAGGCCTTGCAGGACCCGGGGACCAAACTGGTGGCCCAAAAACCTAAATAAGTGAACAGTTTCTATTGCTATAGTACTGAATATTACCTACTATATTAAAACTACTATATTACTAAAATACCTCTATATTAATACTACATTACTATTATAGCACTGCTATATTACATCTATATTAACTCATAAATATATCTTATCATAGTTTTGAACTCTGGTCTCTTGGATACACTTTCTAAGTCCTCACCAACTGGGCTGAGGCTCTTGTGCAGATATTCTGCATTAGAGGAACATTCATTTCTAACACTGTCTGAGTAGATGAATCACATGTTTTGACACCATTGTTCTATAAATACTCTAATTTTTATATTATGAGTTAAAATTAAAAATCAATGTCACTTCTAGGAATCTATTTTCAAGGATTTATTATTGAAATGGTGGAGAATTTTTGCTACTTTGACATCCATTGATGGAGATTATAAGGGTTCATAAAAAATCCAAATGTTAAAACTCATAATAAAAGTCTCAAATGGATTCAATCCATCTATAGTCAATCACAGTCAATCCTTTATTATATGTAAAAATAAAATTTTATGTTATAAATCAAATGTTTTCCATGTATTCTAATATCATGGATATCTCATTATCCTATCTTTGTTATTTTCCATAACACACCACTTTATGTGTTCAAACGTTTTAGAGGAAATGGATATTATCTTCCAATAGGGTTTTAAATTTAATTATAAAAACCATTATAGGTGTTTTAACACCAAGTTATTTTAGTTTAAAAATAATTCAATGATTATATATGTATACAACAAGCAATAACGACATTAAAATGAATTTTTATATACTATTAAAATAGTCATATTTTAGTATGACTATTTTAACATAGCCATTGGATTGGAGAGTATTAATAGGATTAAAATATTATGAAATATATGTAGAAAATTTTGTGTCATAAAAATTTATAGATTAATTACTAGGAAATATTAACTCAATTATAAATAAAAAAACATAACATTAAGGGAGTTATTTCTTAGGAAATTGTTTTATGTGTGCATTAATATTTTATCAATGTAAATTATTTGAATAAATTTATAGGAATGATTTTAATTGAATTTTTTGTTTGATATTTAATAAAATAAACTATAATTCTTCTAAATGTTGTTTCAATCTATGGAATGAATATAAATTCATTTTATACTCGATGATATATTTTTTAAAATATGTGTTTATTGAGATTTTCATGTGAATTTTGTGGATTGTTTTCAAAAATCATAGAAATTATATTTGATAAAATTGAATTGAATTTTTATATTATATTTTAAAAATTATCGTAGAGTTATTTTTTGGGATTTTTCTAAAAAGGATGTTTTTAATTGAGTAGTGAAAAATGCAGATGTTTTAAAAACTGTCAATTATTTTCTTTAAAAAAGTAATTTTAATGTCCCGTTTAATTTTTTATTTGTTTCGAAATTAAAATAATATCCATTTTATTATTCATAATTAAATTAATTCCTAATGAATCAACCTTATATTTCATTTTGGTATATGTTAATTTTTGTGCTTAATTGTTTTTATAAAATATATTTTTCATTATGTTATTTGAAATTATATTAAAATTATTTTTTTGCATATAAAAATTGATACTTTAAAAATAGATTTCATAATTATAATCATGAGGTTAAAATATATTATTTATTTTTATTTCATTTTTTGTTGTAATGAATAGTTACATTGGTAAATTATTCTCACCACGATAAATTGGAAAACATGTTAATTAAGGTTAAAACATTATGTTACTGTAGAATAATCTCAACATTATTCTTATTTTATGATTGAATTTCAAAAAATATCACCTTATATTCAAAATTTAATTGTTTTTAGGGAACCTTACCAGAAAAAAGATGGTTATAGTCTTTAAAATATGATAAAAATTACAAGTGTGCAACACCCCCAACTTATTAGAGGGAATTTCCTCTCCTCCTATATCCACCAACATAAGAAATTTATCAATACATATATATACCAAAATTACTCCACAAACATCATACACGTTTCATATATGCTCTAGTATCACAAATGACTAACCTATAAGGCATATGTTGTATACCAAAACAGGTTTTCCAAATAATAGGTATAAGTATTAATCGAGTTCTTTCTTATTTATTTCTTTTTCTTTTGTCATTAAAACCAATCATAATGATGATGTTATAATATAATTAATATATAAAATACTTATAAATTTTGTTATCTTTATATTACACCCCTTTTAATCTCTTTATCAATCCTATGGGAAACGAAAACATTGCTCATGCATATGTGTGGACTACCACCTCCATGAAGCCATGTGTTTCATTTTCATCACTACCGCTGATGGGTGGTTATAAATATTTAAGTAATGATTATTTAAGATATATAAAAAATTATTATTATTTTGGAAATATAATATATTACATACCATCTTACCCTTCCTTCCATTAGTAAATGATAATTTCAGTTGTGTATACGAGTAGACTACCACCTCCATGAAGCGATGCAAGTCATTTTTCATTACCACCTCTTATAAATGGTAATAAGAGTTTGATTAATGAATTAATATGATTTATTTAACACTATTAATAATCTTAAAAACTTATTTTATCAGTATATAATAACATATTCTTTATCAATATCTTGTTATAACATGTTCTTGTTTGGGTCGGTTTTATCAATGATATAAACACTATATTAATATTTATGTCAATAATGATTACAGAATTTATGTATCAATACTATTATATAATATTGTATTATTTATTATGTTTTATATATTTTTTAACGATAAAAAATATAGGTATATTTTTTAATTTAATGAATTCTATCAACGGAAGAAGAACATCAAACAAAATGAAATATTCAATTTTCTCTTCTAAATTGTTATAATAACTTCCCTGAAAAATACATGGTCTAAAAAATGATAATAAACACCAATATTTAATCCTAATTAAAATTATTGGAGTTATAAAACCATGAATAAGGTGAAATGACTGAACAAATGATCCAAAACATACATGAGGAATTGAACAATAAAAACCAAAAATAGTTGTTTTAATGAAGAATTTTTAATAATTGGGTGGTAAAAATTTATAAGTGATTTATATGTTTTATGATAAGTATTATTATTATTTTGGTATATATTTATGATAAATATAAATTTATTAAGAAGGAATTTACAGCGTGTTTGACGTAGTGTTAGTCTGAGGTTAGGGGATTTCTCTTCTCAGATTCCTTTCTTTGAGGATTATACAATTTTAACCACATGATTCCCATTGTGTGGTGTATAAACACCCATATTTATGTCTTTATGATCAATTTAATGAAATTAATATGGTTTAAAACTTATTTTAGGTTCTATCTTTCATTTTTATTTTGATTCAAAACATACTAAATTTAAAATGGATTTTAATTAAATCGTTATTTAAAATGTTTGAACATTTTATGTCAAATAATTTTCCTCTATATCCATGTTTCCTGTA
Organism: Viscum album; assembly: GCA_963277665.1. Taxonomy (NCBI): domain Eukaryota; kingdom Viridiplantae; phylum Streptophyta; class Magnoliopsida; order Santalales; family Viscaceae; genus Viscum; species Viscum album. Next base: position 1,328,828,996 of record OY728133.1, read on the forward strand.
ATGTTTCAGGAATATTTTTATTACTATATTTTTTTTATAAAATTAATTTTAACACTACCTTTGACAAGATGTATAGTGTTTCAAAAAGGTATATTTTTAACGTTTTCTATATGAGTAATTTTTAAAAAATTATGAAACACATTTTTTTATTTGTATACATAATGAATGAATTATAGCATTATCATGAATGTTATTATTTACAAATTATAATATATATGTTTTTATGTCTTTAAAATAAAATATTATTTTCTATTCCTTTGGTAAATTTTTATTTTAAGATTTTTCAAAGATAATGGGTTTTTTATCATTATCTTTACATAAACCCCAAAACTGTTTTCTAAATGTGTTAAATAGAATATTTTATGGTATTTTATTTTTAATGTTCGATATTTTATGTGTTTTATATATTTTATAATCTTTGAAATTAGTTTTTTTATAAATTGTTTTATTTCTAAAGGTAAAAAAAGATCATATATTTTTATAAAGTTTATGAACCTTCTAAGGTTTAAAGGTATGTTTTTCATGATTTTTTTCATGGGTTGACATGTTTTCTATGAGATCCTATTGATAAGGATTTTTATTTCGTTATTACCTCTGAAATTTTAAAAAAACATCATAAAATAAATATTATTTTATGATTATGTATAGGAATATTTAAACTCAATTTTGATTTTGTAAAAAGGGAATATTTCTTTTGGATTTCCTTATTTTCGAATTGGATGATGGGTTAATTTCCTTTTTTATATCCCTTAAATTTATTTTTAGCCTCATAACATTTTTTAATTTTTCTTAATAAGAAATATGAATGTGTGAGGATTATTGAAAGGTCTATAGTGAAAAATCTTAAATTAATCAAAAGTGACATGAAAGAAATATACATTTAAATGTAATAGTTTATTCCTTGTGGAAAAACTGGAAATATAGTGGATGTGTATACTTTGAAAAGTATTTATTTGATATATAAGAGTATTTATTAATTACCTAAAACCAAAAACCTAATATATATTAGGAATATAAGAAATTGAAATCTTTTCTTTTAAACAAATTTTTATGGGTAGTTAAAGGCACTATTTATTGTGGTTGGAATTAAAGAATATGTTTAGATAACCTTATAGGTTAATACATTTTCAAATGTGGAAAATTTATGAGTTTTAGATACCATGATAGCTTAATAAGTGCATTAATTTTTATTATATGTTAAAAGTCTTATATAACATTATAGGTTAGTATGTTATGGATAATTATTCTTATTTTGGAATGAATCAAATCATTTTAATAGAATATGAGATGGTTATCATTATCTTAGTATTTATCTTGATCATAGTATGGGTTTTTCGGATTTTATTTACTTTTAAATTCACTTCATATGGATGATGGTCTTCTTTAATATGGATGATAATAATGTTAACCCTAGATTTCATTCTAGTAGATGGGATTCACTCATAATAATAATTTATAAAGCTAGTTCAAGTGAGATAGAAACCTTCTATAGTATCAAACATTCATGAAAACACATTATAATATATCATGTTCATCTTAATTTCATTTATATCATGAAGGACATTGGGGTAAATTTGACCATAATTTGAAAAAAAATTATCCTATGTTAATGACATTAGTAAATATCTAATGGTGATTTGTCATGTTTTTATTACATATTACTCGAAAAAGTGCCTGTAGTTCTCTATTTAATTGCAATAGTGGGTCACCCTATAGAGAAATATTTCATTAAATTGTTATCTGAATTTTTTTATGGTCATAACTTCTAGTCATTATTAAAATAAAAATATTTAAATAGTGTCATTATAAATTATGTAAAACCAGTCTGAGATGATGTATCAATGTAATATATTTATAACCTTGGATTGTTTACAAATTTTGATCAATGAAAATATCAATTTCGATCAATATTCATAAACTATGCATGGATAAGACGAGAAAATGTACTTTTAAATGTTTGGAGTAATTAAAAAATTGTACAGTCTCAACTGGGAGTGTTATGTGGCATCCAAATTTGGAATTTTGACTCAGAATTCTGGTGATCAATATTTCCAAGGTCTGGTTAATTTCGTTAGTTGTTCACATGTTTAATGTTTATTTAATTGATATTTATGTATCATATGACATGATTGATATTACATAAAGGAAGTATTAATGAATAAGCTTAAAAATCCTGTTTAATCGTTTATAAAGGAAGATTGATGTGTCAACTTATTGGGTTTTGAGATTTATAATATATTGGTATTTTATTTAAGGATTAATAAATTTTAATTTGATCATATGTTTTAATTCATCAATACCCATTTTATTTTTTATGTTATGGGAGTATATGAGGTTTCATTTCTCAAATTGTGATAAATATTTCAGTCATATATAAACCTTTAGTTTAAAATGTGGTTTTACAAAATGTTTATTTTTGGTAAAATGCTTAAATATCTTGTAGAAATAATTTTTATGATATTAAACACATTTTTGGATAATATGATATATGATGTTGATGTAATTATATTTAATTAGTCAATGGGCTATTAGATTGTTTTGACATATGTTTTACCATATTGATATCCATAAGATACAGAAGTGATTTGGGGATTATATTTTTAATGATATTTTTAATGATGTTAAAAATATTTTCAGGAACATGGATTAAGGTAATTGAAATATTATTGGATAATATGAGGTTTTATTTTCAGGAATAATGGTTAATTTATATTTAACATAATATATGAATTTATTATGAATTTATGGTGATACAATTTCTTTATGGAAAAAATTATCATATTTTTGATATTATAAGATTGGAAATATACATTTTTAGTATATGTATCTATAAATGATAGATGTTTTTTAGAGATAAATCTTAACTAATCTTAGAAGAATATGTGATAAAATATTTATAATATGTGAGTTTCATTTTTTTGTAACATATTTTGATGAGTTTTATGGAAAATTATTTATCAAATGATTTAAATTGAAATTTTGGTGTTTTATTGAGAGATTAATGTAGTATTTCTTTATTGTGTGTGTTATTTTTCTTTGATCAAACCATTTTTTAGTAAATATAAGAGGAATATAATTTCATCATTTAATGGGTTTTATGAAATTTTATTATTTTATTTTAATAAAAAAGGATGAAATTATGTTTATGGATTTGAAGAAGTCATGAAAGTTGATTTTCTCGTGTTCTTTATGTCGATGGTAAAACAATCCATCCAATATATAAAAATATTCCTTGATTTATTTTTTTTAATTTTCAATAATTTATTATGAATTGATTGTCTCTTCTATATTTAGTTAAAAATAAATTTTAAATAAAATATTTTTCCTTGATACACATCATTTTCATAAAATTTTATTATTGATGAGAATAATTCCCATCTACATTAACATTGTTTTCTCTTCTATGTCCCTATATTCAAATCCCACAAACATTCTTATAATTTTGTAACCCAATTATATGTTATTCTAGATGAACATTATATTTCCATTTAACTATTTTAAAAATCATGTTTTATTATCCCCATTTACAATGTGGGTTTTCAACAATGGTATTTTTTATTTTAAAAATGTTGTTCCATTCGTGGAATTTTTTTATGATCAATTCGTAAAACTTGATTCTAAAAAATTTTTTGAAACCCTTTTTATTATACCTAATATAAAATTATGATGATAGAATTTCTTAAGGGTTAATAATTTAACGACCTTTTATTTTTGTTTATACATAAAATTATGATCATCTGTTTGTACCACATGCAATACTGAGTATAAAATGAATTGCGATATACTCTTAGAATATAATTTTTTAAATATAACTATTATAAATAAAGACATTGAGTTGAAGGGTGTTAATAGGAGTAACAAAATTATGAAATATATGTAGAAATATTTTCAAATGAAAAATGTTCTAATGAAATCCTTGGAAGTAAAAACATAATATAAAATAAAACTCATATAATATTAATATAGTTGTTTTTTAAAAAAGTGTTTTATGTACAAAATCTATTTTTATCATCATAAATTTACTTAATCTGTATTGATGAATGATTTTAATGAAATTTAATGTCATAATTTTTTTAAAATAAATTAACCTTCATATAGAGGTGGTTACTTGACAATCAAACGGTATAAAATCATTCTATGCTTAAAAAATTGTTTTATTTATCTTTGTACACGGATATTATGATTAATTTCTAAAACTTTTATAAATTTTATTTGTTAAAATGTACATGATTTATTAAATATTCATGTTAAAATTTTATTAGAGTTAATTTTTTTATATTTTCTGAATAGAATGATTTTCATGGGAATTGTGAAAAATTATGATTTAATGGAAAAATATCCATTTCTAATCTTTTAATCAAGTAATATAAAATCAAAATTATATTTTTGATATGGTTTCAAAGTAACAAAAGAAAAAATTTATTAAAAAAATATAATCAATTCTATATGAATGAAAATATTAATGACTTCGATATAAGTTCTGGTTATTCTTAGAAATGCATTTTTTTGAAAACATTTTTTCATTGTTTTTTATAAAAATATTTTAAATTAAATAAATGAAATATTAAAAATTTTAAAATTAATTTTTTTTCTTATCACGATTCTTGGGGTTATTTTTTTAATATGGTGAATATCGTTTCTATTCCGGATGGATAGTAACCATAGAGAATTATTATCACTACAGTAAAGGGTAAAATCGATTAATTAAGTTAAAGAAGTTGTGATGAGGTGAAAATGATATTAGTTATTATTAGATGAGGGTATTTCCACCCTTATAACATTATATTATAAATTTAATTTTCAGTTCCACTTTATGATTAGTAATTCACTTAGAATATTTAGAAGTTTCAATAAATTACTAGTGCGCTACTCCCCTCACCTATAATAGGGCACAAAAATTCCTCGCTTATCCCCACCAATGGAGCACTTTATAAAAATAAATCTCCACTAAAATAACTATATTAATTTCCTTCCCATTCCCTATATGTCATTTTATTAATAAAATACCAACTCATAAGTCTTGAGGATTATTATAAATGAGATTTTCTAATAAAGTGATATGACTCTTAACTGAGCTCTTTCATGTTTATTTCTTATTCTACCTCCATAAAAACCATCATGAAAATAATGATATAATAAAATCAATATATATATTCAATATAATAAAATTTATTATATTTATGGTATACCATATTTCATCCAATCTCTATCCTATGGGAAATGAAGACATTGATTATCTTTATATGTAGACTTGTACCTCCATGAAATGATGCGTTTTGTTATTCATCAACACAACGCACAGATGGTTATAATGATATAATTAATTAATAAATTTTATTTTTATTAAATTATTATGAATATATAATGATAAGATACTAATTACCTTATTACCATTCCATCCATTGAAAGCGAACATGTCTCCTTGCGTGTATGTGTGGATTACAACAACCAAGAAGTGATGTGATTATTTTTTTACCATCTTGAATCTTGGTAATAATAAGGAATTGATTGAATTAATATGATATATATAAATTTATTATTCTTATACAAAATTTTTACTATCACTATTAAGTTACATATTATTAGTTGTTCAGTGAGAATAACATGTTCTTGTTTGTGTCAGTTTTACAACCTCTGGAAACATTGTTATAATGTTTATGCAATTAATGATAATGAAATATTATATGATAGTAATATTATATAATAATTTTGAATTTATGATTTTTAATTTTTATTAATGATTAAAAAGGTATTTATATTGTTAATACAATCAATTCCTTCTATGATATCAAAATTTCTTAAAAATGGAATTTTTGAGATTCCTATCTAAAATATTAGAATAATTTCCTTGAAATGTACATATAACTATATAATAATAATAATAAATATATTTCATCCTAATTAATGTTCTGTTAGTGATGAATCTGGGGCCTATGTGCAAGGACTAGAACTAATGAACTAAATCCTACACAAGAAACCAAACAATTAAGACCCAATGAATTGATTTTAAGGAATAATTATTAATAAATGTGTAATTAGAGGTCATATGTAGATTATATAAAGTATCATATGTATTTATATGATTTTAGTTTATATTTATTATAAATTTAAATGTGCTATATAATAATTTTGTGTGTGTACAACTAATTTGAAGATCGAGATAAGGGGATTTCTCCTCTAAATTTCATTTCTTCAAGAATTATGTCATTTTCACCACATATTTTATTTTATGCAGTCATATAAACCACTATATGGATTTATTTTATCATTTGATTAGTTAAAATAAAGTTTTTTATAAGTTAATTTCAATTTCAATGCATTTATGATATTTATATTCAAAATATACTAAGTTCATAAGGGATATTAAGTAAATCCTTTTTAAACCATTTTAAAATTTTATTTCAAAATATTTACTCTCCATATTCATGTTTCATAAAATGTTTAAATAATTTTATTATTATTATAATACTTTTTTATAAATTAATTTTAAATATATATTTTATATATCTTATTGTGGTTTAAATGGGTGTCTTTTTTGTAATTTTTATATAGGTTATTTTGGAATAAGATGGAAATGAATCATTATTAATATATGTAGAAAGAATGAAATTTACATCCATTATAACTATTATGTTTTTAGGAATATTCCTTTATAAAGTTTAAAATTGTTTTCAACGAAAATATTATTTCAAATTATTTTTGGAAATTTACAATTTAATATTTTTAAAATAAAAATGATTTTTTCCATATATAAATCCTGATATTATTTATAAATATTTGTTAAAAAATAAATTATAATATTTTATTATATAATGTTTGTATTATATTTGTATTTTTTTTATGGTCCTTGGAAATTATTCATAATGATAGTTTATCCCAATTTAGCTATCCAATGCATTGGATGAAGTGAACCATTTAATGAGAATTATGTTAATACAAAAGGATATATGAGAATTAACTAAGTAGGTTATTCCATTTATAAGGGTTATTATAAGGCTTCTGTGAAGATGATATCCCAAGGCACCCAAATAAATTTCCTATTTTTTCTCAAGAGTTTCTATAGAAATATATTTATTTTACAATGTATGAAAATGACCATATGTTTTAAGAAATTTACCATTCTTTTAATTGTGAATGAAATGTTTTTAAGAAAACATTTTTAATGGGTTGTCATGTTTTTTAAGAAATCCTCATGATTATGAATTTTTATTCATATTTATTATAATTTTTTTTGATTAAATTCATTAAATTATTCTTATTTCAAATGTAAATAAATGAATAATATAAATCAAAGTTTATCATGTAAATGGGAAAATGTTCTGATGGATTACATAGTTTTCAAATGAACCAAATAGTTTTTTCATTATTTATACATTAAATAGAATTTTTCCACATCCCAAGGTTTTAATTTTTTTCATAGTTCTCAATGATATGTAATGATTATTGTAGTGTAAATTGTGAAACATCATGAATGAAGTGTATATGAAATTATTAGTGCAGAAATGTAAGTTTAAGAATACCGTTATTGTGGAAATAATAAACATTATGTGTAAGTGTTTATATTATAATTTTTGGTTTTTATATGTAATTTTTTTCATTTTTCTCCAAAAATATTAATATAAAATATCATGAGAATATAATAAAGAGAATTAATTTATATTTAACACCTAATTATTGGTTTTTAAATGGATTATTAGTTATAATAACATTATTTTTTATGCTTATTCTCTGTAATAATTTGATTCAAATATTCAACATTACTCATTTACTTCCCTATAAAATCTGAAAATATTTTTCACAATTGTTTAATATAATAATATCCCCAATATATTTTACAACCATTGGAATGGAAATGTATTTTTTTTATTTCTCAGTAAAATATTTTTTAGAAACATTCTTCTTATCATAAAAAAGAACCAGGGATATTAGTTTGAAAACATTCATAATTAAAAAATTATAAAATATGGAAATTTACATATTATTTAATATTTATAGTAACTTAATAAAGTATAATAATAGTAGAAAATAATGTTTTTGAATACTTTATGTATCCTCCATAATTCTATTAATTTCCATGATCAATTTAATCAGTAAATACATTTGTTTTCTCAGTAACAATTTCATTGCATTAGTATTTTGTAACATTAGAAATAATATTCACTAATTTGTTACAATATGGACCTGGTTCTCTATATTTTATAAAAACATAATTTTTCAATTTAATATCATCAATATCATTTATTAGTTATATTTAAATGTTTTGGTGTTGGAAATGTTTCCCCATAATGTCAAAAGAATAAATTATAAATTAATAAATTTCATTCTCTATTATTGGAGAAGTGTCATGTTCATTCACATAATTCATATCTATTTTCGATAATTTTATAATGCTTGATTCTATATGCCCAGTCTAATGCACTTATTTAGTTATAAATTTTTCTAAAATAAAGTGTTTTTAGACTTCATAATCATTAGACATGTGTTGAATTTACATTTGGGACATAGATATTTTATTCCCCCATGAATGGGTTGATTGAAAATTAAAATTCTAGAAAATCCAATGAAACATTTCAAAATATTTTGTATTCCAAGGAAGTCTAATCCAGAATTTATAAATATATCAAAATATATCTATATTTTTATAAAATCATGTTATATAATAATGATGCAATAAAATAATACAATTAACTTATATTATGTTTTTTGTATATTAAAATAGTAGTAGTCTAATAATGAGTTTTAATATAATCAGTGAAGGTTTATCAAAAAAAATTCTATTAAACGTTTCCTCAGATGTATTCTATATGAATATTACCATGCTAAAATATTGTTCTCTATTCAAGTGTTTAATTCTAGCACACATACATTACATTTTATTTACCAATAAAATGTTACAAATATATTTATAGGAAATAAGAGGATCATTTAAGGCCTAACTCAAAGGAAGTTGTGAAAATTCAATTGAACACTAAAAGAAATATTATACTCTGAGAAATGAAATTTAATAGTTTATCATATAAAAACATTTATTTATGTTAAACTCTATTATCCATACACCAACACACTAATAGATCTTAATTATTAATAGTGGATTGTGTGGTATTCAGACCTGATTAATTTCATGATAGCTCTTCATGTTGTAGTAAACAAGAATAAACTATCACTTAAGTCTTAGAAACAAGATATATCTATAAAGGAATTTTGGAATGAGAATTAATTTAGAGAATAGATGTAATATGGGAAAAAAATCAAAAAATTAACCTAACATCACCCAATTGAGTCATATTTCATAACCAAACTGAATGAAATCTGATAGAAATAATGAATTCTATAATCTAATTGTCTGGGTGGAGTAGATTAAATTTTTCTACCTAATAGAAAGAGAATGATAATTGATATTGGTGTGATTTCATTGAATTAACATAAATTATGACAAGTATTTTCACTACATCCAATCAAAATATAGATAATAAAGCATCCCCTATTTGGAGACAAAGCATAAAAGGGTACTGATTAGGGAGGGAAGGTGTTGCTCAAGCCTATGTAATGAAGTTGAAGCTCGAGGGAGGATCATGTTTCCCACTTTTTTTAAACATTTAACAGTTGTTTTTAAAAATCATCACTAATAAATGTGAAATTTGTTTAGCTGAGGATTTATAAATTGTCACTAAAAAGCTATTGTTAACCATTATTATTGTTTTATTGGTTGATAAATAGTCCTTCCGTAATCATATAAAAATAATGTTTCAATAAGTAATCCAATGATACATATTTACTATTTCCTAGAGTTATAGCAATTTATGACCACTTTCATATTTTATTTATTATTATTAGTCATGCTATATGTTTCCTTTTTAGTATTTTTCCTACCAATCAGCTATTATGATAATTGTTTATTAACATTGAGAATAAATCATATTTTGAAAATTGTTTTTTAAAGAATCTAGTTTCCAGAATAATTTATTTTATATCTAATGATATATTTATGAGTATGCTAATTATTTTACTTTGTTCTGATCTACATATTAGTATGATACATATTTCTATTTGATATATTATATTGGGCTTGTTAAATTATATTCCCATGCTAGGCTTATTTATTTTAGGATTCATCATACATGAGACATGGTGGGAAGTGTATTATTGTATCTGAGTAGTTTTTTCCTAACTTGTTAATGACTTCATGTAAGGAGAGATTCAAATAATTATTAGTTTAAACACAACATTGATAAGGTGATGTTTATAGTGAAATGTAATTTTATGAATTAGACACTGATTTTTTTAGAAATAAACCGAAGTGGATTTTGATTTTTTTTGAATACCAATCTATTTCAATGAAGGGATGTTGTTTTCATAATCAAATATTTTTTTTAAATTTCTATGTGATTTGAAACATGGGGTAAAATTCATCCAATTACCATATTTGTTGGAAGGTAATTGATTTTAAACAACATAGCCAATTAGAATGTTTTATTTTTAAAACTTAATTTGAAATCTTTTTTAAAATTTTCTATCCACATGATGTATTTATCTTTTTCAAGAAGTAAACAAATAATAATTTTTTTTTCTTTCACAAATTTTAATTAATAAATGACATAAATTAAAAAATGTTTTTTTAATTGTGTTCACTTTTTATTATTGAAATAATGTTTCTTTAAAATCCTTGTATAATTTTTAATCAAATAGAAAAATAGTCATAGGATATATATTTACATCCTTAGGAGAGTGATATGGTGTAAAGAAACAATAATGATTTTTGGTACATTTTCTTTCTAATATTCAATAAATTATAAGAATATTTTTGTATTTTAAGATATTGAAACCTTTTAGTGATTTAAAACACCCATGTTCTTTTTATTACATTCATACATGATTTAATGACATAAAATTACACATAATACCACATGAAATATCAATAAGCCTAGTGTATTGGGAAATTATGAACATTACAAAACATCCCAAAACATGAAATACAATATCATCATTGAAAACTTTCTTTACATGACCTCAACATTTCTTCCTACTTAACATTTCATGAGATAACCTGAGGGCATACATAAGAAAGGGGTGAGCTATAAATCCTAGTAAGGGAACAAACAAGGAATAATAAGAGGAATAAAACACATGTTATAAAATAGGCATATCAATGGATCGTAAAAGAAACATATACATAAAATCATCATATAAAATGATAATAAAAACATGGAAATGTGGAAACTACTTAAAACATTACATCATATTTCAAGACTAAAACCAAAATGACATAATAGGGGAAAACATTCCACAATGGAATCTGGTAAACCCCTATCCCAACAAGTCATATAATGATAATAATCATTACCCAATGCATTGGAGAAATATATATTTCCATTTGCATGAGTCTCCTTCAATTTATTATCATTCCTAAGTGTGCCACATAGATCACAAATCCATGCTTCATTCGCCATCCTAATTAATTACACAATAAAGAGGTGTCTAACAAATGCATGTATGTTTTCAATAAAAAGGCATATGTTTATAAAAGTGAACACCATTGATAAAACACGAGTACAATGATCACTACACAATTATTTTTGAATGGTGATTCATAGTGCAATTTTCGCAGCCTAACGACTTTACATAAAAATTAATAAAAAGGGTATAGAGAGAGAGAATGGTATCTCACCTATATACATGAAATATAAAGTAAAAATTTCATATAAATACACATAACAACAAAAAAATTTGGAAATATAAGGCATAACATAAATAATAAACTTGACGAATGAGGATAAATGGAATAACCCTTATAAAAGTAAGGAATGGTAGCTGGTGTACATGGGAGATATTAATGACAGATAAATGGGTATATAATCATTAAAAAATAATAATGTAAGTATGGGTGAGGTGAAAAAACATACCCTGCCATTTTTTTAATGAAAATAAAAGGGTGTAACAATATAAGGAAACTTGGATAAAATTGAGAATAGAAGGAACCCTTAATTGAGCGTGTGACTTCAAAATAATGAAGAGAGGAATATTGATCGCGTGGGGAACATTCAGAGGATTTTGGAGAGGTGAGGATAGTGTAAGTATATTCTCATTAGATTTTGCGTGAATAAGAATGGGATATTGGGAAGGATTATATAGAAAATGAGAGGGGAATTCAGTAATATTTCACAAACATAAGGTCTGGAATCTATATAATTAAGCATTATAAACCAAAAAATATCCCATGGTTTTTTCCAATTGTATTCTTCCAAATAGGGGTAGAAAATTTATTTTACATGGCCATGGGCTGAAGATATTATAATATTGGTCTTGATTATGTGGAGGTGAGTCATATTATAAAATAAATGAAATATAAATCAAAAAATATATTACACATTTCGGAGGATTCACTAAGGTTTTATAAAACAAGTCAAAAAATATATAATCACATTATATTAAAGTTAAAAATTTTATTTTAATGAATATACAATTTATATTGTTTATTACTTCACTATTGGTCCATTATGATATCATAAAACACAATATATATTTATATGGTATTTAATTTTTACCCAAGAATTATACTATCTTAGAAAATTATGAAAAATCCATAATTGGATAATTTTTATATCCTAATTCTAAAAGTAATATCAATTTCATCCAAATAATTTTCTAAATATGTCAATTTTCACTTTTAAAATAAAAACTAACATTTATTGAAAAATAATGGGTTTGAAAAAAAAAGTTTTTAAACATAAATAAGAATTTCATTTGGCCTCATATAAATTATATAATGATTTATATTTAATAAAAGTAAATTAATAATATTATTTTATTAAAATCATATTTATTAATTCATCAAAATAGATATCTTAATTCAATTTAAATATTAACCAAAATACTTTTTATTCTTTAAAAACAATTACAAAATAAAAGTATTTTCATTATTATATAATAAAATAATGTGTATAACCATAATCCTAGGGTATTGATACAAATAACATTATTTCACCATCATACACACTCCAAGTAATGTGGGAAATGGTGAGGCTTTCATGGGGTCATTTAGTGAACATGGTTTGCGTTGTGATCTTTATGAGCTTGAACTTCTCTAATAAATAGTTTCCCTAAAGCATTTGTTGTGTATATTGGCTTTGTATTGGTCTAGGGTAAATCCACTAAATGATATCTCCCTCAAAATATTATATAGATGGGCTAAATAGGAAATGATCATAGAGGTAGATGCCATCACATCTTTTTTCAGGGTAAAAATTATTTGTTAAAACCCTATATTTATACTAGTCATCTATTCACTTTTCAATGACTATATTATCAATGGTAATGATACTTGATGATCATTTAAATCCAATTAGATATAATAAAACAAATAGGGTGCATATTTTTTCTATATCTAATTTATAAAATAAGACACGTAATTAAATTAAAAGGAAAATATCACTTATAATAGTTCAGGTCGTTTAAATATTCCACAATTAATAAATTTCTTTATTGGAATTCTCATTTCCCATGTTAAAAGAGATGAGGGAAACTTTATTTCATCACCTCGTCTAGTTCCAGCATTACTTCTTTAAACATGGGGTTTCTCCACAACACTTTGACCTTGTGTATTTTCTTATTTTGTATAAATATTTTTCTCTTATCTAAGATATTCACTGGATTCTCCCCATAAAATAGTTCATTCTCCAATGGTGACACATCTAGATTGAGTAAATGAGAGGGGTGTGGTATGTACTTTCTCAAGAGGGATACATGGAACACATCATGTACTTGAGATATGTTAGATGGGAGTGCAAGTAATTAAGACACTACTCCAATGCGATCAAGGATCTCTAAAGGGACAATGTTCCATGGGATAAGCTTTGAATAATTCCAAAATATCATTATTGTCTTCCATCGAAATATGTGGAGGAATACGATGTCTCTAATATCAAACTCTAGTTCTTGTTGATGATTTTCTTCAAAGAATTTATGTCGACTCTGAGTATCCTTGATGTGTTATTGAATTTTATTAACCATCTCCATCATTTCCTTGACCATTTCAGGACGTAGTAGTTTTCATTCCCCAATAACAACCCAGTATGTAGGTGATTTGCACCGCTTCCCAAGAAGGGATTTATATGGATATATTTTGAATAATAAGTTGAAACTGTTATTGTAATATAACTCAACCAGATAAAGTTATTGATCCCATCCTCCTTTGACATCCATTTATCATACTCTCAATATACCTCCAAGTGTTTCTATAGTACACTCATATAGGTTATCGGTTTTAGGGTGATAGGTCGTGCTGATCTTTAACTCAGTACTCAGAGCATTTTGGAGACTCTTCTAGAACATATAGGTGAATCTTGAATCTTGATTGGATACGATCGATAGTGGTACACCTTGAAACTTCACCACTTCTCTGATGTATATCCCTTTATGCTAATCTAATGAGAAATCCTCTCGAATCAAAATGATGTGTACATTCATTATATTATGATCCACAACAACCCTAATAGCATTGTTTCCTCTTGATGTCTTTGGATTCCTGGTGAAAAGGTCCATGGTGATATTTTCCCATTTCCTTATAGGTATGGGTAATGGTTGCACAATCCCCTTATATTGTTTTCATTCCACATTCACTGGCTGACATACAAGACACCATGACGTATATTCTATGATCTCCTTCTTCATATTGTCCCTCCATTAGTGTTCATGAAGATCTAGATACATCTTTGTGAATCCATGGTGGATAGAGAAGGTTGAGCTATGTGAATCATCCAAAAACTCCTATTATATCTTTGGATTTTATGGTAGAAATAGTGTTAACCCTAATATTAGAACACATTCTTCATTAACATTTAACTATGAGGAAATCCCTTTTCTAATAGATTCCACTTTCATCTAAATTTACACATCATCTCTTTGAGAATCCTTTAACATACCCGAAGAGACGGTTGAGAAATCATTTGTGAATGGATTGATTATGTTCCATCCATTATGATTCCCCTGTCCATCCTCTTAAATTCTATGAAGATTGGATCCTTCTCAATTCTTATCAATGGATTATTTCATGGATCATTTTTACATAGACCATATACCACTTTATATGATTTCCCTAGATGGTAGTGTATTGAGAAATCACATTCTTTGATCAGCTATGAACATATTCATTAGCACATATTAAACTCTTTTGGTGTGAATATATACTTATGGTTTTTGTGATCCGAATTTATTCCCCACTTCTCCCCAAAGATGAAATTTCACCAAATTTTCAAAGTGAAGATCACTATAGCCAACTCTAGATCATGTGTTGGATGGTTCCTCTCAGGAACTTTCAACATACTTAGGGAATGGGAAAAGACTTTTTCATTTTGAATCAAAATAGATCCAATGCCATTCATCAAAGAACCACTGAATACCGTAAAATTCTCTCTACCTGTGGGTAGTGTGAGAATGAGCGTAGTTATAATCATCCTTCTCAACTACCTAAATATCTACTCACATTAATCATTATAAGAAAACGTGACTCCCTTCTGAGTTATCTTGGTCATAGGGTTTGAAAACCATAAGAAATTACTCACAAATCGACGATAATACACAGATAGACCAAGAAAACTATGGATATATTTCCTAGATATTGGCCTCAAGCATCCTTCAATTGCCTTATTCATTGAATGTTCCATATATATCCAATTTCATAGGATGATATCCCCAATAAAGAGACTTCCTTCAACCAGAACACACATTTGTTGTACATGGCATAATGATTTTCCTTTTGCAAGGTATTTAGAACAGTACTTAAATTCTTCTCATGATCCTTATTAAAGTTATAGTATATTATAGTATCATCAATAAATACTATCAATTTTTTTTGAGATAATATCCAAAGACTCTATTCATCATGTCCATTAAGATAGTGGGATCATTTTCTAGTCTTAATGGAATCACTATGAACCCACAATTCTCATACCTTATATGTAAAGTAGTATGGGGGATATCCTCCTTCTTCACCTTTACTTGGAAATATCCCAAACTAAGATCTACCATGGATAACTATTGTGTTCCACATAGATGATCAAATAAGTCATCAATTCTAGGAAATGATACTTGTTCTTTAATATGATTTTATTGAGCTCATGATAATTAATCAAAATGCGCATTGACTCATTATTTTTCTTGATGAAGAGGACTGGTGCACCCCATGGTGATGAACTAGGTCGTATATACCCTTTATCTAGATTCTCTTACAGTCATTTCTTTAATATTTCAAGTACCACAACATCCATTCTATTTAGACTCCTGGATATTGTAAATAAACTAGGAATAAGATCAATCAAGAAAACAACATATCTTCTATGAGGAAGACCATACAATTCCACGGTAACCAATTCATCGAATTCCCTAATAATAGGAATGTATTTTCGGATGGTTCCGTTATTAGACTCCATCATCTGAGAAAGATACACATGCTCATATGGCAGTAATATCCATGTTTGTGATGATTGTTCTAAAAAGATTCATCCACCTCCTAGAGCTTTTATTAAATCTGGGGATGATTTTACATATGTAGAGTGATTTCCCTATCGTGACAATTTATGATGGCTCTATATAGTCAAATACAATCGAAGAAAAATAATTTCATCAAATTCCCCCAAGGGAAGTATGATATGGTTCATTAGAAAGTTCAGTCCAAAAATTGTGACAGGGGAGGAGTTTTATACATGGGGTGATAAAATTTCTCCATTTCCTATTTTCATAGAAATGTATACTTCCATTCTTTATGGTGGTGTTTGGATTGTTCTAAAAAAAGTTTTTGATATGAAAGAATTCACAAAACTAGAATAAAAAATTATATTTTCTATTATTTAATGAATAACTAGCGTGCCAATCTCAACATCATTTTTGGGACTCACTTCGGTAGTAGTAATTGGAAAATATCCCCATTAGTTCCTTGGTTGTTGTTGGTTTCCTCATAAAACCCTTGTCTTATTACATTGGATTGAGAAATTCCCTTTTTCCTTGCAGTTATAGAAATGAAAAATGCAATGTGGTCTTATTGGAGACTTCCCATCCTCCATTGCAGTATCAGGGTTTTGTTGCCATCAATCACATGCTAGGAATCATTCCTTTCCCACCTAAATGATTTCATTGTCCCATTCAGTAAATGTATAGGGTTTTTATTTCTACACCATTGGCAAGCTAGGTGTTGAAATTTTTTGGAACCGTTATATCTCTCTACTAGACAACTAGAATTTGACCACACCTTCCAATTCTTATCCCTGTGGTACACATGATATTCTCTGATCTCCATTTTAACTCTGAGGGAACAATGTAGAAATTCCTCATATCTACCAATGTTACAGATATCGTGGGATTTTTTTAGGCTTTGTCTTATCCCCCCCCCCCCCCAAAGAAGAGGTCAACCTTGATTTCATGGGTACTGAAAAATATGGATTCATATCATGAAAAAAAATTATGTTATCCTCATATGCTCTGATGAATTCATCATTTGTTTGCTTGAGGGAAAGGAAGTCCCTTTCAATCATAAGTCAGAGGATCCAATGAATATATTTATTGATTTTTTTTCAATAAATACTTCTATCCCATCACCTCGATTATTCCATAGGATTCATATTTTTGATCAATGTCCACCATTGATCCACTTAACCATCCATATGATATGCATCTAGAAGAACATTTTATTTTTCAGTGCATTAAAGGATTGTAAAAATCATTTCAATGGAGTTGATCAATTGTTCAGCGATTGAAGGATCAGATGATCCATTGAATGTAGGAGGCCTCTGTCCCATGATTCCCTCAATATTGAATTGTTCTTTATTAGGGAGGGGAGTTTGGAATTTAATCATGATCCAGGTTTCTTTTAAAAAATTTATTTAACTGATAGTGTATCATGAAAGAGTTTGTTATTCTCGTTGCCATCAGATTATGCATCTCATTTGGGCAGTCATTATATTGATCTCACATCAATTATTATCCGGATTCCTCCTATTACCGACCATTTTCTAGAATAAAATGAAAATTATGTGTATGTATTTTATACCATTATACAAATAATGGGGAATCAATTACATTAATGAGATAACTTTTAAATTACCTTTATTTTGTTAATTAATGAATTTATAGGCTTCTATCAATGTTATCCCTACTATATTTCCTAATATATATTGTTATTGGTAATTTTCACTTAATATTGGTTCATACTAAGATTATGAATTTATCAAATCATATCTCTCTAGGTGTGTCAAACCAAGAGTGTCGTAAGTCATGTTGTTATTCACACCTGCCCATTAGAGTCTAGCTTAATGTGGTCTTTTAGGGTTTTACCCCTTGATACATCTGTGCAAGATCCATTACACTTGTTTCTATCCCGATATGGATTTATTTTCGTTATAAAACAATTAATCTATACTGATCATGATTTCAGGATGTTTATATTAGACATAGTCTTATCATAAAGACATTCACTAATGTTTTCTAATATTAATCCCAAAAATAAATAATCATCCCTCTTATACCAACTATATCATACCTGTTCTTTTTGTTACAATCATACATGATTTGATGAGATAAAATTGAACATAATATAACCTAAAAGATCAATAATATGTTTTTCTTGGAAAATTAGGAACATTACATAAAAAATAAAATATGAAATACAACATCATTATTGAAAATGTCCTTTACATGACCACAACATTCCTTCATACTTCACATTGCATGGGATAACCAGAGGACAAACATAATAAAGGGGTGACATATAAAGCCCAGTAAAGGAATAAACATGTAATAACATGAGGAATACAACACATGTTCGATTATAGGCATATCAATGGATCTTAAAAGAATCATGAACATAAAGGAATGATAATGCATGATTATCATAACAAGGAAATTTGGAAAATAAATAAAACATTTCCTCATAGGTCAATGATAAACTTCTAATACATCATAGTAGACAAAGTCCATTAAATTAATCAGGTAAAACCCTATCCCAACATGTCATATCATGATAAAAAACATTACCCAATGCATTGGATCGCTATATAATTCTGGGCTTACCAATCACTTTTAGTTCACTCTCATGCTTAAGTGTTCCACATAGACCATAAAGAATGGATTCATTCATCATCCAAATTAAATCCATGATCAAGGGGTGTTGAATATTTAAATGTATATACACAATATAAAGGTTTATTGGTATAAAAGTGAACACTTTATATAGATAATGGTTATAGTATTCACTATACAATTGTTTTGGAATGGGGATTTATGATGCAATTTCGGTAACCTAACAACGTGACATAAAAAATCCTAAAAATGGTTAATGAGAGAGAAATAGGTTTGTCATTAGATGTACTTAAAATTTAAAGTAATGGGTTTATATAAATACATTTCCCCACATAAGGAATTTTTAAATAGAAGGTATAACATAATAAATTAATTTGATGAAATAGATGAAATAGAATAACTCTTATAAAATTTTGGCATCATAGCAGGAGTAAGCGGGGGGATTAGTGAGGGATTAAGGGGTATATCATAATTCAAAAATAATAATGTATGTATGGGGGTGGTGCAGAAACATACCCTATAATTTTTAAATTAAAATATAAGGGCACAAAAATATAAGGATATTTGGATAAAAATAAGAATAGACGAAACCCTTACTTGAGTGTGTGACTTAAAAAACTTGAAGAGGGGCCTATTGATAGATCTGTGTTCTTGGGAAGATTATTAAGAGGTGATAATTGAGTACAGAAGTGATCAAATTATTTTTAGTGAAGTGAAGTGGGATTTTTGGGGCGTTTATATAAGAAATTATAGGGGAATTCTTTAATATTTCACAAACATGGGTTATAGAATCTATATAATTAAATATTCAAAACCACAATCCATTACATGAATTTTACCTTGGTTTTTGACATAGAAGATTAGAAAACATTATTTTATATGAAAATGGTCCGATGATATTAAAATATTATCCTTTATTATGTGGAGGAGAGTCACATTATTAAATAGATGAACATAAAATCATGAAATATATTATACATTTTGGAGGACTCACTTAGGCTTTATAAAATAAGTAAAATAAATATAAAATCACATTATTTTTAAGGTAAAACAAATATTTTATCTATTTTACCTTTTATAGTGTTTATTACATCATTATTGGGACATTATGATGTCATAAAACTCACTATATATTATTACAATATTTATTTTTTACCCTAAAATTATTTTGCCTCATAAAATTATGAAAAATTAACTTTTGGATAAATTTTATATCCTGGTTCCAATGATAATATTCATTTTATCCAAACAAATTTATAAAATTGTAAATTTTCACTTTTAAAATAAAAACCGACATTTGTTGAAAATTAACAGTTTTTGACAAAAATAGTTTTTTAAACCTTAATAAATATTACCTTTGGCCTCCTAAAAATTATATAATCATTTCTTTTATAAATGAAATTTAATACTAATATTTTATTCAAATATAATTGATTAATTCACCAAAATAGACTTCTTGATTCAATTTAAATATTAACCAAAATATACTATTTCATCTTTAAAAACAATAATAAAATAAAAGTATATTCATCATTATATACACAAATAATGTATATAAACATAATTATAATTTATTGATACATGTGCATTTATTACACCATCATACTCTATATGAGTAATGTGTGTGATGGTGGGGCTATCCTTGGGTCGTTCGGTGAGCATGGTTTGGTCCATGATCTCAATGAGTTTGAACTTCTCCCATAAACATTTTTGATCATTGATTAAGTTGTTGGATCTATGCTTTGGATTGGTCTAGGGAAAGCCAAAAAATGTTATCTATCTCAGAATATATGATAAATGGGATTCACTGGGAATTATCCTACTGGTTATGTCTATCAAAACATTTTTCTGTGTCAAAAGGATTTGTTAAAACCCTATATTTATACTAGTCATGTCAACACTTTTCAACAGAAATATTATCAACGGTAATGCTACTTATCAATAATTTTTTAAAAATTGTATATAATAATAAAAATAGAATGTATGTGTTTTCTATATCCATTTTATAATATAATACATTTAATAAATTCAAAAGGGGAATTTCACTTATAATAGTTCAGGTCATATATGATTGGTGTCACATATCAGCTTTTAGAGTAATTCCTTGGGATAATGGATATATCTATGATCCATATTAGTGTGTTAGTTGTTAATGTTATTCACGTATTTGTTTTATTTGGTTATACTGTGATATGTGTTTTATTTGAGAGTTTTGTATCTCTTGTGTGATAGTTTCTTGTTTGAATTCATTGGAGAATTTTAATGACTCAAGGATATAGTGGTGTATCGAGACATTAAGTTAGCATATGTTTGGAATTACAAGGCAAAATAGTTCATAAGGTTGAGATCATAAAATAACCTATCTTTTGGTATAATTAACTTATAGGTAAATTTTTTTTTTAAATATATTTAAATGAAACTAAAGCTTGAGTATTTTTATTTTTTTTATCGGAACATGGGGTTATTTTTTTGGGGTTGAACTTGATTTCATAAGTTTAATAATTAAATATTATGTGTTTTTATTAAATATTGAGGGTTGGTAGTGGATTCTGGACATTGAGATAATTTTAGGGAGATGACATAGGTAGTCCTACAAATTTAGTTGGCATAAGATATTCTGTGGATTGTACTAAGTGTTTGTTAGAGAATAAGGTATTTCTAGGGGTGCAACCATGTACCTAATGGATATTCGGTAGATATCATATTGGAATAAGTGAAATTTTTATTTTATAATGGTTATTTTTGTCTTCCACCAATTTATTTACCCCCAAATTGGGTCCTTTTGACATTTTTGTCCCACAACCAGCTATAAGCCCCTCTCATGGGATTATCTTACCTTATGTATCCCCTCCCCCTTCCTCGTGATTCATGGTTGATGTAGGGATCATTTTTCAAACCAAATAAAATGTATATCTTTATTTTTTGTCTCCTTTCTCATCTCTATCATTATTTATTAATTTCCCATCTCTTAATTTATAGATTGAGAATGAATTCTTCAAAAACATGGTGGAATTAATTTGAAACTAATGGGTACTACCATGTTGTGGATAAATGGAGTTAATATGGGTTATATATGTTCTACCCACCCTTTGATTGGTAGAAGGAGATTGAGGTATTATATAACATAACAAATTTATTTTTTAGGTTCAATTAGAAGATAATTTATGGGATTTAATTGGGTCTCTTTGTTAATATATTTTATGAATTTTAGGACCAATCTTCACGAGTTTCCTTCAGGTTAATATATCCTTTAATTTGGATGATCATGTGATTCATGTACCATAGTTAAGGAATTACAGTTTGGTTACATTTAGGTGTTCCATAGACATTTATAAATCATGGTAAATATTTATTGAGATTTTGGTAAGTTTTCTCACTCCATGGAGTGATTCTTTGACTCTATAAATAAAATGTCATACTTATACTTTCGGTATCATTAATAAATATTAACAAATATTTTAATAAATATAAAGAGGTTATTTTATCAGGGTATTTTGTTAGAATAAGATTAATATTCCTAATACATTTTCATTTGATATTATATATTCCATCAGGTTCTAATTGATGTTTTACATCACTTTTTTACACTAAATAATGCATGTCTATCCCTTTTAGGTCTATTTCCTTTATATTGGTATTTTTCTTTCATGGGTAAGATTTAGAATCTTTATTACTTATTGGGGATGATTATCTCATGTACCCGAATCACTTCATAACTTCTATTGAGATTAGAACTTCTTTTTGAGGTAAATATATAAGGAGGTGTTGTTATTAGATAAATCAAAACCACTTGGACCTTTACAAATAATTTCATAGTAGAATAAACGACTTAAACCTAAACCCAAATGATTTATAAGTTAATGTACCATACCTTATATATATTTTAAGTTATTTCTTCCTTGATGACAAAACAACTGGGTTTGTTGAGTGAGAAAAGTGATTTGGGACCTGAACTTTTTAGACATTCAAATTCAACTAATGTTTGTATACTCATATTGGATTTATTTTTCATATAAAGAATTGATATTATCCTATTTTATGTAGAGGATCATACTTTTATAGTATTTTTTACTGGAAAGAAATGATAAGTGTGGAATGGATTTAAACCCATTTTATTGATATTAATAAAGAAGAGTATAATTTTAATTTTATTTTGTTTTTATAAATTATGTTTAGATAAAAATGTATTTATATAAAAAAAAATGTGAAGCCTGTTTTTGTAAACTAAAATTAGCAGGGATTTCATGAGAAAAAATTAAATGAATAAAGTGATATGTAATAATTTGTATCTTCCTTGCATAAAAGGATTTCCATTCACTATGATTTTAGGATTTTTATGACCATTAAATTGTATATAGCTCCTTTTTTAGAATGAAATGTTTAGGAAAAAATGGTACTTATTCCATTCCTATTTATATATTTTTATTTTAGATATCATGTTTAGATGTTGAACATTACTAGTATTTTTAAATTTTTGGATTTTGCACTAAAATTATTATGGCATGATAAGTGGTATGTTTATTAATTTGTTCAATGTATATTTAATTTTAGAATAGATCATGTCCATTATTTGATGTCAAAGATATACACTATTTTTTATAATCCATGTTTAGTATTCATATAAAGAATTCTATTTACTATGACGTATATCTTGTTTGTTTTTGTGAGATGTAAACCATATGACATGATGATGTTATTTGGTATTAATATGGTCAATATGTTTATAGGTTCCAATTTATATTATTTCATGTTGATAGGTTTGGTTTTTAATATATATTATATATGGATGTGTTCAATCCTTATCTTTTAGGTTTGAACTGGAGGCATATGTATTGATTGTACCCTAGAAGTATGTATATACATATGAAATATTCCTCCATAATTAGATATCGATACCAAATATAATATGGATTATACATATATATGTAAAATATTATATTTATATATATTCACATTCCATTTTATAAGATGTTGGGGATATAAAGAGAAGATGATTTATATATCGTATCTCTTAATGTGGGGACCTAGAGCATACCATGTAAGAGTTAATAATATACACTCTCTTTATAGTATGATGGTCACACACAAATTAATTTATTAGTATTTATATATATGTGTGTGTTTTTTCTATTTTAGGGGATTGATTCTGTCAAACATATCAGGTGGATAGGTCACACATGGTAGATCGGTACATTACTTAGATTTATATCTTGAATCTATGAAGGATTGAATTTTTTGTTTAAATTTTTTTTATTATGGTAATATATGAAATATTATTTTTTTATTGTTGGAAAATAATTTCCACCTTCTCTTTTTGGTTCTTAATTTTAAATTGTCTTACTTATCTCCTAAATAGGGTCATGAATTATGACCATATATAAATTGTTCTCTCTAATTCCACTTTTTTCTAAATAAATAACTTTTTGGATGGTCGGGAATCAAAATAATTACTAGATATAGGAAGGCCCCCAAATTTAATAGCCATGAATAATTAAAAAAAAGAAACAACATTGGAGAAACAAAATCTACCCCATCTATTTTAAAATTAAAAAATAAGTACACTACATCATCCCAAAACTGAAAACTGTATTAATCCAAAAAACATACACATAAAATAATTTCACCAACATGTGCCCGGATGACATTGGTGCGGACCCACTGAATGTCTATCTTCATCAATGAACAAAAAAATGAGACCTTAAAAATAAAAAGCAACAACAAAAAATGTCCACCTGAAACTTCAATCACCACTATGGATTGACCAACCAACCCTGAAGCTCAATAACCATCTAGTATTTCTTCCAATAGATTATGAACTAGGGATATTTTACTATATATAAACCTATTTCTATTATCTAGGTAAATGTATTAACATGTTTCCAGTTACATAGTGATCATGGCTGGTGGCTGATGGTGTGTTGTGTTTGTTATTGATTCATTCAAGACCTATAAATGAGTTTTAAGTATAATTGATTTTTTTTATAGGAGATGGAAACATGAATTAAATTTTGTTATTGTAACATCCTGAGATTTTGTGATTTTGTTCAAATTAATTTATGATTTTTGATATTTTTCATTTCATGAAAGAAATAAAATAATTTTTATATATCAAAGAAATATGTTTGTATTAAATTATATTCAATACTAATATAATCATGATATACACAAAACATAAAGGTTATATTTCTCTATATATAATACCGTGTCTAGCTTATGAATGGTTGACTTTCCTTGATTCATTGCATAACACACAAGACCATGTTTTACCAATTAAAAATATGTTATAAAAATTTTAGTATTTAATACATCAAGTATTAACATAGTTGTTATGTTAAAAATTATTATTGGTATCAACTGAATTATTAAAACCAATGGTTCACACTAGTATAAAATTAATTCCTTAATTATAATGAACCAATTGAATATAAAGGGAATATTTTTACAGAAAACATTTATGGTCTAAAAGTTATTTTATCCTAATAAATAAATTTAATTACAATTAGAAAGTGATATAAATGTAATATATATATATATATATATTATTTCATAAAATATTTTTTATATTCTTCTAATAGATTCTATAGGCATAATATAAGAACAATCCTATTTTTACACATAAAAACCCATATATTAATTAAGACAATTTTACCGCCTTTTGATAGTGAATGAATTTTAAATATAAATTTGGAAACCTTTATAAATTTTATATGTCACAATAAAATTCATTTTTAAAGAGATAAATAAAATTATATTATGTTGAATTTCTTTATTTTTTGTGATTGTTATTTTTTTAATGAATAATGAAAATACTAAAATTTAACTAAAACCAGCTTTTTAATCTAATTTATTTTTAATGATAAATTATATCTTTAATTTATTTTAAAAATTAATTAGAAAATTGTTTTGTGAATTTATCCAATTTAGGTTATTGAAATTAATTTCACTTTGAAATTGGTTACAAAAACCCTGCAACCTTTTGAATGTTTATTTTGAAAACTCACTTTGTCGTCCTATTGTGGGATTCAAATTAAATTAATTTCATCACATTATGTGATGGGAATATATAAAAATCAATACCATATTTGTAATAATCATAATTTATAGTTTTTAAAAAGATCAAATTAGTTTTTTACCAAAAATATTAGTAAATGTAATTAAAATCAATTTCAATGATTAAGATTAAATTAAGCTTAATAAGGGAGAAAACCCTAAAATTGAGGCCTAATATGACCTAAAAAGATATAAAAATTAAATTTTATGTCTTTATTTAAACCCAATACTCCCTTATATATAATTTGGAAAATTATTGGATACACATGAAATTAAAAAATATGGCTTCAGTTTCCCTTTTAAAAAACATTACAAGAGTGCCACTCCTCCTCCGCTATAAAAGGACTCCTCTCCTCCCACTTATTCACACCTATTAAGCCACTAAATTTCATGAAATATCTACTATATTAGATCATAAACATTCCTCCATTCCTCCTTTAAACCTCTATTTTGGTATAATTCAATCCAAGGATGTCCTTTTTGTGAAAATCAAAAGGAGTTATCGAAAGAAGAGGTAACATACCCCCTCATTATCTTTTATATTATTTTTATTCTCCATACCCTCCACTCTCATTATAAAATTATTATACAATAAAAACCAATAAAATAATTATAATTAGATTTTTCCATGATTTTTACCTACACATACACAAACTTCCATCTAATGGGAAATGAACATACACTTTATGTGTACGACGAACTTCCGCTTCACAAAATGATATTGGTTCATTCTTCTATTACCACCTATCATGGGGGAATTTGGGATGGAATATATATATTTTTTTAATATATTTATATTAATAATTTATTTAATCTCATTTAAATATTTTACAACACATATATTTAAACATTATATTTTTTGTAAATATGATAACTTCGTTTGAGGAAGTGTGGACTACCTCCCCTCAAAGTGATGTGATTCATTCACAATATACATGGAATTTATTAAGGTTGTGATTAGTGAACTTAATTGATATATATTATATAATCATGATAGATAAATAATGAGATATACACATATATAAACTTATATGTCATTTACTCTATTTCTTCCAATACTACAATAAAACAGAAACAACGTTCAAGCGTATGTATAACCTACCATCTCCATGAATAGTTTATTTTATTTCGTAATTCTATTTCCTATAGATTATTATAATAAATATATAATGAATATAAATGATATTTATTATATTTTTTAGATTTTTTAAATCATTATATAACAAATTAAAACACTTGTGAAGAAAAAAGAAGATATTCCCCAAAGTGAAACCTTCATAAAGAATTATGGACAAGAGGGTAATATAAGCTCATAATAAGACCGAATATAGTATTATAAAAAATAATATGACTCTATAAAATATGTATAATGAACATAAATTTATTATACATGATGACTATATGAGTATGAAGAGAGACAATACATAATGTAATGGAATTTCATCTCACTCGTTATTTCCGTGAGATACATGCCTTATTCCCGAGTCACTTATTTTGTGTCATTTATATACTACCTAAGAATATATTATTTGTGTATTGAAATTTAGTATATGGGTATTTACATTATTATTTTATGATATTTCTATGACAGATTTTATGTTTCAAAAGTAACCAAATCAGAAATGTAATTTTTTCTCAATCTTCAATCTTTGAGAAACAACACATGTTATACACATGTCTTTATATGAGGTCTCTAAATTGAAATTGAAATGTCATATAATGAATATGATCATTTTAATAATATTTTAATATACATTAAATCACATTATACTACATAGGGAGTATGAATCATTGTTTCTATGGGGTAAGAGTTTTTGAAAACAATCACACCATTTATCAAGATTGCTTACAATCACATTTTTATTGATGAAATATTATGATCCATATTTCAAGAACAGTCTTGAAGTTTATGATTCTCTGAATATTCTTTAATTATTCATGTATTAGTACCATTTTTCCACTATTTGGTATTTAAGATAATTAATAATATGTTTTTAAGAAAATATGACCTTACCTATCGCATCAATCAGAAATATGTTTTCATTTAAAATCATGATTTCCAAAAGGGATTTCAATAATATTATACAAATATTTTAAGATCATTAAACGAATATTTTACACTTTTTTACTAATTCATTCAATGTAATATTATTATAACATTCTAAAAAATGATTTTTTTTTTCTAACCCTTTTACTATGTAAGTGTAATGTTATTTTTTCCTTATAAGACATATACAAATTTACCAACCCCGATTTATTTGAATCCTCCTTTACATGTGTAAATTGTTAGTTTTATTTTAAAAAAGTTAAATTATATGTTCCAATAAATTGTTTTTAAAAAGATTTATGTTTCTATTCAATGTTTTAAGGGAAAATAGAATTAATTTTTTTTCAAGATCCTCTACAAGTTTTCAAAGTAAAAAAGGCCTTAAAAATGATTTCAATTCCACTTTTATAAGTTATTATGTTTATTTTCAGGAAAATGGTCTTCAAAAGGACCTATGTTTTAAGATGAATTTTTAAAATTTGAAAGGGTAATTTCATTATGATTTTTTTAAAATATGATTCAAAATTATTTCCCATCCTTGTTAAAATTTGTTATTGTTACTCATTACATTGTCGAAAAATTATTCAACATTTCCACTCATATTCTTTATCTGAATGATTTTTATTTTATGGAATGTTGTTTAAAAATCCATGTCTATTTCCCAGGTTATACTCATATGAAGCCCAGTTATTTTCATGGTTTATTCCATGACAAAATGATTTTGTGACCTATAAAGTTTCAAAAGATTAATATATGAGTACAGGTTTGTGACACCCATTTAATTTCTTGGGTTATTATATGATTGTTTATAATCATGTGGAACATGTATATATCTTTTCATTGTGATATGGGTGAGACCTATATCTCCCTCTAATACATTACGCATTGATTTATATCTCATGAGATAGACTAATATGGTATTGGGAGTGGACAATGACTTCAACAATGGCCATGGGGGTGAACCACGACAACCAAGATGGTATGAGGAGTGAACCGATGCTTCTAAGATAGACATGTGAGTGAACCATGACAACCAAAATGGCGTAGGGATTGACCAAATACTACTAATAATGTCTTGGAAGTGATGGATTAGCTCGAATAGAAATCATATTATATTATCACGACTTTTCTAAAATTCCATGATTTATTCCTAAGTTATTATTTTGTGGACTATGTCCTTTATTTCCTTGGGATTCATTTCTTATGATCTATCATTCTCTATAACATGATTCATGTTTATGAAAATATATATAATGGGTATAATCTTAAAATGTTGTTATCAATTTCTCATACTTTTATGTTTATGTTTATTATCACATGACTCCCTTGCTTAACCTTAATGAGAATATGTGCTCACCTATTTTTAAGTTTCCTTCTATTTGATATGAAGATATATATTAATTTTTATGTGTCTATGAAGGGTTATATTCAAGAAGAAACTAGTATTAGATAATTTATCTCACTTGTGTACCATTGTTTATGTTCCCATGTTTCTGAAGACTCTAGACTAATATAGACTTTAGGCTTAGCTTTTGTAATGTTTTATGTATTTTATAAAAATGATGTAATGTCTATGAATGTTAAGATGAGGTCATTATTATTGGTATCATAGTGCCAATTTATTTATGAGTTGTAAACTATGATGATAAACCTTAGTGGGGACTCTATGAACATGTATAATGATAATTATAAGGATAAAGAAAAGTGTTGAAAAATATCTGGTAATTTTTATAAAGGGTAGAGTGAATGGTTTCCTTGAAATATATACATGTATAGATACTACAAGTGTATGTGGCTTTTTAAAAAATGTAGTTAGGGGTAAAAAATACAAAAATTTGTCTCGACCCAAAATTTGGGTAGTCTGGTACATCACAATAGGCCTTGCTACACAATTAGTTCAACTCTCCCTGAGATATGCATTGGAAATTTAGAAACACATCATGAACAATCATGAAAGATTTTAATTGAATATGACAATGAAAAACCATGGATAAACCTATGTCATCATCGATAAAAATGTTTTTCTCATGATTTAGACATCCAATAAATAATTTTCTATGATTAAATGGTTTCATTCTATGATATGTGTTTCTAACATGTTCTTTATGGTTTAGGACAATAGTGGGAATATGAAGAAACTTGGTTAACATTGAATGTGATGGATAATATTTTGATGAAAAGTCAAATGTAATAACCAATGGAGTTAAGGATGTTGGGATCATACCTAATCTACTTTTAAGGAACATGATCAACAACATGTACCATTACCGAATCTTAGACTCACTAAATAAGAGAACAAAGGTGTTCAATAATATTTCAGGTAATGAAGACCATGGAGGAATGAATATTCATTTTTATTTGTGTCAAGAATTTGGAAAAGATCACCAAAGTGGAAATATAAGAGGAACAAAAAGGTTTCTTCATATATAAAATGAGGACGCAAAGAAAACTAAAAGGAAAAATGAAAGGATCAATTATCCAAATGGATGGGAACATAGGCCTACCTCAGGTAACATAAATGGTTAAATGAATTATGTGGGGGAATGAATAGTCATTATGAAAATTTATGTCCTATGTGGAATGATTCTGAAGAGAATATGAAAGGTGGTATGATTAATGCTTATATTGATGTTGATGATGAGACTAAGGAGAAAATTTTAAATGAAAGAGGTATTAATAAATCAAATGATGTATCCTTCTTATGACTTATGGATGAAGTATAATAATAAATGTTCCTATGTGTTTGGATTTAGTAATTATGATGTATTAATGGAGAAATATGTAAGGATTGTTTAGATTATGTTATATGCTAAAAATTTATTAGATTATATTGAATGATTATTATGGAATGGAAAAGTGATTTAATTATAAAGAGATATTTTGACTAAGGAAATATGACCCGCAATATGTTTCATAGGTTAAGATAATGTTTTTTGGATAACTATATTTTGGATAGGAATATGTAAATTAGATATTACTGATTATATAAAAAATAATTAAGGACTTGTTAACAAGTGGTTTATGCTATCAAGTTCACAATTTTTTTTGTATTTATGAAATATATCACATATAGTTTTGAATAAGGAGAAATTCATGTTTACAGTATTGATTTATTGAAATTATGGTTATTACCATGCTTGAGGAGAATATGTGTTGACAACTAAGAGATACTTTGTGACTTATGGAGGATAAATGTTAAGATGATTTTGTGAACTTCAATTTAAATTATTGGATTCTTATCTATTGGGAAGGTTATATTGTTTATCATTTATGGATATATTATGGTAAACATTGGACGATGTTTCTGAGAATAATGTTTTTTCTCACCACATAAGGATTTATTCATATTGGATAACCTGTTTTAAAAACATGTTGTTGATGATAAATGATAAAAAATGGGATGGCATATCCTGGATCTCATGATCTATTAGTGATTTAGGAATGCGAAAATCAATATAATTTTTAGAGAAAGGGGTGAAGTGGATCAAGCTACAACAAAATGTGGGGTTTTTAGAAATCATGAAAATTTATCTTTTCATGAAAAATATTTAACTTTAGGAAACAAGATATTGAAAAAAAACTATTACCATAACACCTACATTTCCGATGAATCTGATTTTCCCTTAGTTCATCATAGATGTATAGATATGTGATTTTTAACTTTCTCATAGGGTTCTTCTCTATCACTCTCCATCAGAAGTTTACTGTCATATTTATCTTCCATTTCGTCGTTTCACTTTCCACATATGTTCTACCATGTGGAAGCCTAGTTATATGTTTCTTTGAGTAACTGTTATGTTTCTAACATTCTTTTTTAAAAGGATGTTTTAGTATTCATTTATATTATACATGTTTCTATGAATGTAACTTGCATTTATTAAACCATTGATGACTAAAAAATATTTTGGTGGATAAATTCATTTTAAGGGGGTTGAATGTAACACTAGAAGATTTCATGATTTTATTAATTAATTTATGATATCTATTTTTTCATATCATTCAGTAAAGAATAGTTTTAATATATAAAATTACTATTTTTTGATTGAATTATACAATATACCAAGTTAATAGTGCACTACATGAAACATGACTCTCAAAATTCTCTACATTGAACACTGAGGTTTTCTTATGCAAGACCCAATTTCCTTGATTACTTGTTTAACAAGCAAGGTAATGTTTTTCCAAAAAACAAAATATTATTAAAATATTATAATTTAATACATTAATACTTAACTATGATGTTATGATAGAAGTTATGAATATTATCAAGTAACTAATGAAATCCTATTATGGACATAAGTATAAAATGAATTCACTAGTTACAATGAATCTATTGAATATAAAGGGAATATTTTTAACGAAACATGTTTTTATTCTCAAAAATATTTTTTATCCTAACAAATATGATTAATTACAATTATTGAGTGATATTAATGTAATATATATTATAAATTCAGTAAAATATTTTTACTATTCACCCAATCGATTCGATAGTCGTAATATAAGAACAAATCCAATTTTTCAAAAAAAAACATATTAAGGTACTTTAATCAACTGTTGATGGGGTCCATATTTTAAATATAAATTTTTTATACTTTATAAATTTTATATGTCAAAAAAATTTTCATTTTTAAATGTGAAACATGAAAATTATGTTTGTTTAATGTTTTAGTTTATTATCTGGAGTATTATTTTTTAATGAATAGTAAAAAATACAAATAATTAACTCAACACTTAATTGTATCTAATTTATTTATATGGAAAATTGTATTCTTATTGATTTTAATGTTTAATTAGATCGATTTTTTATCAATTTATCTAATTTATGTCAGTGTAATCAATTTCACATTGAAAATTATTATAAAAACATAGAAATCCTTTGGATATTTTTACATTAAAAACCCTCTTTGTTATCCTTTCCACGATATTATGTTTAAATTAATTTATTACACTTATATTAATGAAATTGAAAAAAAGGGATTCAATATTTCGAATCAGAATAATTTATAATTTATAATAAAATCAACATTTCTTTTCAACAAAAATATTTGTGAAGGTAATTAAAATTAATTTCAATGATTAAAATTTAAGTAAGCTTAACAAAGGACTAAACCATAAAGATAAGGCCTAATATGACCTATAAAATTTTATAAAAAAACAATTAAGGACATATTTCTACCCCATCCTCCCATGGAACTGATTTGGACCATTATAAGATCCACTTTCAATAAAAAAATGTTTGTGGGGTTTCCCTTATCTAAATTATTACTAGAGTGCCACTCCTCGTCCTATATGAAAGGCCTCTTATCCTCCAACTTCCACACACCCATCCAGATACATAAGTTAAAAAATTATCTTCCCAATTATATAAAAAAAATTCCTACATTACTCTTTGAGAACTCCATTTGGACATAAGTCAAGCCAAGGAAGTACTTTGTTGAAAACCAAAAAAAATTACCCAACGAAGAAGAAATATCCTCCCTCAAACTCAGTTATTTTATTTTTATTATCCACCCCTCCACTATACTTATTCCATTATTATGAAAAAAAACCATTATCCTTAATATACTAAATTGGTTTTATTCTATGATTTCAACCTACACATACACACAATTCTTTCTAATGGGTAATGGAAATACTGCTTTTGTGTTCAACGAACTATCGACTCACAAAACAATAATAGTTAGTTATTAATTTACCACCTATCATTGTGAAAGTTAATATGGAAAATTTATTTTTTACAATATTTATGATATTTATAATTTATTTAAGGTTTTTAAAATTATTTATAACATATATCTTTATACTTTCCATCTTATGTAAATATGATAATTTCATTTGAGGAAGTGTGGACTACCGCTCCCTCAAAGTGATGGGATTCATTCCTACCATAAATGGAATGTATTAAGGATGTTATTAGTGAAATTTTATGATATTTATGATATATTAATGATAATTAAATAATTCTATATATACATATATATAATTATATTTCAGTCACTATCTTTCTTCCAATACGACAATAAAATGAAAATAGCTTGCATGCGTACATATAACCAACCGTATCCATGAATGGTGCATTCCATTTCATAATAATATATATTATTGATTATAATAATATATAAATATGGAATATAAATGATTTTTATTTCATTTTTTTACATTCTGGAAACCATGATATAGGAAATTAAGACACATCCGAAAAACCAAGCGGATATTATCCGAACTGAATCATTAACCAAGAATTGTTAACACACAATTAATATATGGTCATAAAAACCATATATGTAAAAGATATAAGAATATTATTTTATAAAATGTTTATAATAAACTTAAATTTAATATATATGAATCATCTAAATGTATTAAGAGATTTAAGACACAAGGTAATAGAATTTCATCTCACTCATTATTTCCATGAGATATATTCCGACTCACCACTCACTTATTTTGTGTGGTGTATATACTACCCATTAGTGTATTATATGTCTCTTATAATTAGATATATTGGTATTTACATAATCATTTTTTTATATTTCGTTCATGGGGGTTATTTTTCATAATTTACCAAATCAGTAAAGTAATTTTATCTCAATTTTCCTTTTTTTGGGACACAAGCCATGTTATACACCTATGTTTTCAAATGACGATTATAAGCATAATATTAAATGTTATATCAGGAATATACATATTTTCAATGATATTTTAAGATATATTTAATTTAATTTTCCAAAATTGAGAGTATGATTCAATGTAACTATGTGGTAATAGTTTGTTGAAACAATCCACTGTTTATCTAGATTGTTTACGATCACATTTTTATTGATGAAATTTTATGACCAATCCTTCATGAAAACACATTAATTTAATTCTACTATGGTTCTCATTGTTGTTTTCATTTTCTAGTACCACTTTACTAGTCTTTGTATGTTAATTTAATTATTAAAATGTTTTTAATAAAATATGACCTTACCTCTCTCCTACCCTCTTTTCATTAAAAATACTCTCTCAAAAAAGGGATTAAAATAATATTATAATAATGTCATCAGATCAGTTAAAGAAATTTTTAACCTTTTTTCTTTTACCAATGTATTTAAATGAATCATCTTTTCACTTTCTGAATAAGGATATTTTCTAACATTTTTACCATGCTAATGGAATGTTCTTTTCACCTCTTATCGCATGTATGAATTTACTCATCATAATTTATGTTTAGATTCAATTTCATGTTTAAATGGATAATGTCTTAGATTTTTTTTAAATTTATTTTCTAAGAAATTTTTTCCTAAAGGAATTTGATCTTATTTTATGTATTTTCAGGGAAATTTTTTTTAAAAAGGTTTTTAAGTTACTCTTTAAGTATTAAAAGGAAATTTATTTCAAAATGATTTAAATGCATCCTTATATGTTTTTAGGTTTATATTCCTGAAATCGGTTTTTAGAAGGTTTTAAATTTTAGGAATCAATTTTCAATGGAGAAAGGATAATTTCAACATGAATTGTTTCTAAAATATCATTAAAAATAATTTCCCACATAATATAACATCCATTGGTGTTAATCACACCTTTCTAGATAAATAATTAAATGTATCAATTTATAATATTTGTTTTAATGGTTTATGTTTTATGTAAAGATGTTTATGAAAGTCATTTTTCTTTCATGAGTAATATTCATATGAAACCCACTTCCTTTTTTAGGTAATGATTTAATGAAATGATAATGAAACCTATCTCTTTTACATAGGTGATAATAAGATTAAATGTTTATGACACCCATTTCATTTCCTAGGTCATGATATGATTTTTTAAAATCTTGTTGGATATGTATATATGAATTCATTTTGAAATAGTTGGGAAAAATATCTCCTTAAAATTCATTAGGTAAATATTTATATCTCATGAGATAGACTAAGATAGTATTGGGATTGATCGTTGACTACTAAGATGTCAATGTGAGTAAATCATGACTACCGTCACTATATGAGAAGTAAAATCATTCTACTACGATTACCATAGAAGAGAACCATGACTACCAAAATGGTATGGGAAGTGAACCTACACTACTAAGATGATCTAGGAAATGATTCAATTTATACTATAGAAATATTATTATATGATTATTTGTTTTCCACAATTCCATGTTTAATTCCTATGCAATGCTTTCATGAGTTATGTTATTTATTTCCTTATAATTCGTGTCTTATGAACTATCAAATTCTATACCATGATTCATGTTTATGATATTAGATATTTAGGGTGTGTTATACAATTTTTTTGATCAAGTTCTTATACTATTATGCTCATGTTTATGCTTATATATCTCCCTTGTTTACAATTAATGAGAATCTGAGTGCACCATTTTTTAGGGTTCCTTCCCCAGGATATGGAAATATGTATTAATTAAGATGTGTCCAAGAAGGGTTCATATCAAGAATAACCTAGTGGGAGATAATATAGCTCACTAATGTTCCAATGTTCAAGTCTCCATGTTTCCAAAGATACTAGACTAATACTATCTTGTGGCGTCCATTTGTCTAATGTTTTATATATTCCATAAAAATGATGAAATGTCAATGTACAATAACACTGAGTATTAATATTAATGGTGAAGTTTCCAATTTCTTGCCAAAATTTTCTTCATTGAATATTATATAGGAAAATAACTTATTCTAATCATGAAAATTGAACAATGTTTAATGAGTAATGAGAAAAGTATCAAAAAATACATGTTCCCAGAGAAACATAAATTGTTCAATCACAAATGTAGAGTTTCATGAAATTATTTTTCTACGAGTTGGAGAAATGGTTCTTCCAAATATAAAGATTTTAAAAAAATTCATTTTCGAAGAGATAAAAAATGATTCTTTCATAAGAGTAGAGCTTCATTAATGTTTTAAAAACTCTTAAAAGTTAAAGTTTCAGGAACATGAAATGTGTTGGAACATCCTTGAATAGAGTGTGCTTTAAATATATTATTTTAATGGTCAAAAACCATATTCATTTATTACTAATACTTCACATGTTTTAGGATATAATTTTATATAAAAATATTATTTTATAATATTCGTACTTGGTGTTATGGTAAGACATGGTTAGCTATGAGTGACTGTTACCACCATGCTCAAGTCACTTTTACCCTTAAGATGATTTACTTCCAAACTATAGTAACTGTTACTACTATTATCAGCTATCTCCATACTCAAGAAACCATTAATTATTGGATAAGAAACTACTAGAAGTGAGTTAGTGCTACCACCAAAGGAGTTACCATCAACGGAGTCATCTCCAGATGTTGAGTCACCACCATCACTGATATTACCATTACTATTAGAGATCTTCGGTGGGAATGGTTCAACAAAAAATATTCCTACATTGTTTGACATTGTATTCAATATATAGTAAATGTTTATATGAGGGATGTGGATACCCTTCAACAAGCGCTGCTATATATTCGTGAAGGATCTCTCTCTCTCAAATCAATGATGATACCCAAATATAACAATTACAGTTGATCATTAAAAGTGTGTAATAGAATATTTTAATTAACAAAGACCTACCAATTCATATTTTGTGATGATCAATGGCACAATAACACTAAACCCATTACAAATATTTATTGATAAAACAGACAGATATCAACTGAATCATACCTATTGATTTCTTCGATCATTTATTCTACATCAAATTTTATTTAACAAAGAACCTAACCCTCACTATTGCTGATATGAGGATTAAAAACATATAGAAAACATTAAATAATAATTTTTCAATTATTATTTGTTCATTTTGTTTAATTTTTGAGTAGCATGTTATTTTCCAGTTATTCAAAACAAACTATCTCCTATACAGTTTTTTGAGAATAATAGTTATTCTCTACTTCCTTAATATGAATCCCACTATGTTTGTGGAAGAGGTCCCAATGTGTCATGTGAATTTTTTATCCCACATATAAATTAGGAAGAATAATTTTATCCTGGATAGATGGTTAATATTGACTATATATCTAATCTATGATTTGTATTTGGATGATTATATTTATAATATACTTGGCACCAGGTAATTTCCAAGTGGCATGGACTAAGTCCCACCTTGATATTGATCCACTTGTTTTTTCCACTTTGTCACTGTGTTTGTTTTTTTCAATAATTTTCCAGATAATATATCATCAACAAACAAAACAATTGATTTAATAATTAATCTAAACTATTATTTATATATGTTTTTGTATAAGTAAATTGTTCTCAAAATTTAAGGTATTTCTAAACTATATTTTAACTGAGACATATTTAATCTTTAAAAATCATTAAAAAGGATAGATCTTATATAGGTCTTCTCTTTTGATTAATTGGCCAGTTTATTTTATTTTGGGGTTTTTTCTTTTCAGTATATTTATTTACAAATTTTTTTTGGAACTCAATTCATCCCCAATTGAGTTACTCTTAATGACTAACATTTGGAATTAGAGGGGTGATAAAAATTTACCAATTTTTATTATGATTTTAGTTTTATTATTAAAATATCAAATTTATATCATTTGTAAATTTTAGTTCTTTATGGATAATATATAAGAAGGATCTGCTTCAAATAGAACTCTCTATTTTAACAGAGACAACAATGCCCAGTAGAAAATAAAAATGAGAATGCATTTGGAAAGTATATCTTTAAATATATGGACTGTAATAGAAGATCAATATGAAATATTCTAAACTCCAAGAATTTATTGGTGTAGTTAATCAAAAATTTCATTCAATAATAATTACAACACTATGAATTATTTGTTCTAGGCTTTGGGAGATGATGAATTAAATAGAATATATACTTACAAATATACTTTTGAAATATGATATTCCTTATCTTTCTTACATGAAGAAACATAAAATATATCAGAAATGATACCAAATACAGATACAATAGAGTATGATACCTTAAAAATGAGATGTGATGAACCTATTTCAGATATGTATCTTAGGTTCAATGAAATATTAGATACAATTCACTCACATGGAATGAAACTGATAAAAAAATAGCAGGTGATGAGACTTATTAGATGCTCATCAGACAGATAGAGGGGAAAATCTAAGTCAATAAGAGAGTCATGTGAGGTAATTAAACTACCTGTCAAGGAATTGACAGGAAATATGACAATGGTTAAAGAGTAAATTAATGTCAACAAATAGATTGATGATGATTTACCAAAAATAAAACTATTAGCCTTTATATCTACAACCTCCAGTCAAAAAGAAAATGTACAAGTCAAAGATTCTAGTGAATAAGGTTATCTTGATAAAGGTGATAAAGAAATGGAAAACCTTGAAAGACGATTAGAAAGACTCTATTAAAAAATTACGTTATTCAAAAAATAACATTTTAGAGGAGGTTAGGACAAAAATGGAATGTGGGAAAATGATAATAATCAAAAAATTACGTTATTCATCATTGGGTGCCTTTAAATATTGTTCATGTGACTCAGATGTTAATCATGAAGATAAGACTTATAGTTCCAACATCTGATATACAACAAGAACATAAAAGTTAAAAATACTCTTCTAATTTCTCCTACTGATGCTTCATATGTTTATAAAAATGAATAATGTAATGATAATGAAGAAAACCAGAACAAAAAAGATCTATATAATTTATTTAACATTATGGAAGATAATTTTCATGAAAAAAATTATAAATATAAATCTATCACAAAATAGTATACTTTAACAAAAAATATTAAAAATAATCATATTATTAAAAAGGAGATAAATGATCAACTACTGAATGAAAATAATGAATTATATTTAGAAAATGAACAATTAATGAAATTCAAAAAAATAATTACCATTGGTAAAAAAATATTAACTCAAATAATTGGAAAACAAGTTTCTCCCATGTATACAAATGGAATATGTAACCATCTAGGATAAAGAAAAATTATCAAACCCAGATTTATATGAAGTTCAAGTTCTAAAAGTTCATATAATGAAATTACCTAATCAATTTAACAAAATGAATTTTTTATATCAAAAATTTTAAATATGTTTATATGAATCCAATTAGACAAATATAAATTCAAAAATATCTTTTTATTGACATACATATTCCCAAGATAATTTGGGAACAAAAATATTTTTTGTAATAAACATTGTGTTGTGTGAAACCTATTTTACAACCTCCAAGCAAATCATATGGTATATGGATAACGGATGTTCCAGACACATGATTAGTGAGTATTCATACTTCAATAATTTGATTACTATTGATGGTGGACATGTCACTTTTAGTGAAAATTCAAAATTGAAAGTCATTTTCCTTGTCCAAATTGGTAATTACAATTCATAATTAATTTCCATTGTTTTATATGTAAATGGATTAAAATACTATCTAGTTATCATATCCCAATTTGGATTTCACATCAGAGATTAGGCCATTGATATATTCACTCGCATATAATGCTAACTAGGATAGGGTTAGTTAGACACTACCAAGGCTTGAATTCTCAAATGATAATGTTTATAATCCCTTCAAAAAATGGTAACTTTAAAATATTTCAATCAAACATAAAAAAGTACTATCAACCTATCAAACTATAGATTTAATTCATATGGACCTCTTTGGTCCTTCCACTGTTTACTATCCAAAAGGAAACAGTATGTCTAGGTCATTGTATGTAACGTCCCGAACCGACTCACCTCTAAGACTATGGCTGGATCAGTGCATCACAAAACCTCAATCGCATCTCCCTGAATGCTAGAGGTTACCAACTATCAGTGAGGGCCCTTTTTGTGCCTATGGGGAAGATTGTGCCCTTATAAGTAATAGATAATATCACAATGAAATTAAACAATAGAAATTAATTAGTAATAGATGCATGTGAATAAATTAACTAGAATAGAGGAAATGGAAATAATCCAACTAAATAATAAAAACCATGTGGGGAAACACACAAAAGAGTGTCATGTCATGATATTAGTCTAAACAGAATGTACACAAAACAGAACTGAAACACACAGTCATCTAAAAGAATATACATAAACAGCAACTGCATCGCGAGAAAGTCCCGGTCCTCTGCCCTAGTCTTCATCCTAAGAAGTAATGAATAATCAAGCATCATAAGCAACACACTTCCCCTTGTCAATAACTACGAGCATGTAATCTACTTGGGTGTTGACGACCCCCGAGAAGGGTGTGAGGTAAAATCCTAGTAGGTCGACACCCATGGTTTCTAAACCATTCCATTTCATGCTAAAATAAAAATGCAGTGGGCCATTACATAACCATTTCAAATAAATTAATTGCAGTGGAAGGAAATTAATTAGTCAACCTGGGTCACAAATGGAACCCATGCCTAGTCACCTTCTTTAGCTTAAGATGGTCATATGAAAGAGTACCTGTCCACAGAAATGAAAAAACAAGTATATATATATATAACCCAGAAAGCATGGTAAAACCCGGAAAACGTATACCCCATGCTTGTGCTTTAACTTGGGGGTTCAATTCCAATGTCAACCAGACAAACTACCACATATCTGGGGAAATATCTCAATTCTCAATAGAATCAATTTGGAATAATATAATCCTTATGTCCATCATTATTTAAGGTTCATGTTGAGAGTTTTATTCCGAGACTGTCCCGATGGTATCGCTCCGAAATATCCGTCAATCTGTCTAATGCCACTGAGCCCGTCCATGGAAATATTTTGAAAGACCATGTGTCACCTGAGGCATGGATTTACCCTGAGTCCATCCCGATCTTGAAAAAATTGGCCAAGTTTCATCTGAGGCTGGATAAGCCACATTGCCAATGGATCCGTCCCTATAGGTCCTTTTGGAACCGGTATCACTCAAAAGTATTAGAAAGTATGGAAAAGTCTCGGTCTGGAAAATCCAATGACACCACCCCTGAAACATAGAGGTAATCTGTTAGGAATGGGGGATATAAGCGTGGCCCTTAATACGGGACCCACCACATTTCCCCACCCTGAATTTAATTATTGTTTTCACAACACCAGATATGACATAATTAACATATAATGTTGCAGCTTGAAAACTAACTAGATACACCCGTGCATCACAAGGAAAAAATTTAACAGTACAACACAACAACTTACAAGGAAATATACAAATAATATCAACTGAAGAAGATAATTCATATTTAAATAATAAACCTTTCATTAAAATATCTTCCAATGATCCAACAATTGATGTCCAGGTTCAAGCAACTATTTATTTAATTTAATGACAATAAAAAGTTTCTTCACAACACATGCAAGTGATCAAACAATAAACTAGGATAATGGAAGAATACACCGATCATAACGGAAAACCCAAAGGGGTGTCTAAAGATTATGCAATAATTTAAAAATCTAGTCATTTAATTTAAAAACAATAATAAAGGGATGCACAATACCCGCAACTAATTAAATTAATAACCGGCCTAATAGAAAAATACACCGCCCATGTCGAAACACCCAAATGGGTGTCCTATCTTGTTACAATCATTCATAAAAATTAATTTAAGATAATTAAGGCTATAAAATATAAACAGAACCATTAAAGTAATTGAAATGGGTAAAATTGTACAAAGTCGGTAGGCACCGAC
Organism: Viscum album; assembly: GCA_963277665.1. Classification (NCBI taxonomy): domain Eukaryota; kingdom Viridiplantae; phylum Streptophyta; class Magnoliopsida; order Santalales; family Viscaceae; genus Viscum; species Viscum album. Next base: position 1,328,871,748 of record OY728133.1, read on the forward strand.
TAACGGCGTAACAATGTGTTTTTTATAAATCACAAAACAAACGCAGGAAAAGCAGGTAGCCACCCTAACTTGTAGTTTTAGATGACCCTAAGATCTATGGTAGACTTTAATTTTACCTAAAACGGATGAAAATGAATGATTTTAGAAAAACCCAAAATGAGGGTAAGAATCTTTCGTGATGAACTGCGTGTAGAATACCCAACGGAATCAGACGATTCCACTTGTGGAACGTTATAATTTCCCTAAGGTTTACTTCACACCTGATAAAGAAAGAATCAGACATCGGACATAGGAGCAGTGTCTTTCTAATGTGGCTGGTGGTTTATGTGATGGGATTGAGGGGTGTGATGTGAAATATGGGAGAGGGAGATAGGAGAGGAAAAAAGAAAAGAGAGATAAGAAAGAAAAATAAAATAAAAGAAAAATAAGAGAAAAATAAAAGATAAGGGAAAAATAAATAAATGAAAAAGATTAAATAAAAAAATAATGGAAAGAAAAATAATATAAATAATTAAAAATAGGAATCCCCCATTTTAATTATTTTCATTTCTCCCGTAAGCCCCTCTTTATTTTATTTCAGAATATCTTTTCATCCTTTCTTGATTTCGTTAAAATCTTCTTTAAATATTTTATTACTCTTTTCCAATCCTTAATTAATTATTCAAAACTCGAACACCGCACCAAAGAAAAATATTACATTTTTCATGAAACGTCTTCAATTATTTAAATTTGGTAAAAAGTTTCCCGGGACCCACAACAAGGTGCACAGGTGTGCGTCGTGGGTCACTTATTTAATTGGACTACAATAATATAAAAACGGTATGTACCTAATTAAGGTTGGGACGTTACATTGTTGATGACTTATCTTGATACACATGGGTATTCTTTCTAGCTCACAAAAGTGAAGCTTGTTATTACTTTATTATGATTTCCAAACTTATATTAAACCTTAGTGGACTTAGGATTAAGAACATAAGGAGGTATCATGGTTTATAATTGTGAAATCAATAATTTGAGTCATTATATTCTCAAAATGGCTATAATCACAACCGTTCGTTTCATAGAACACCACAAAAATATGGCATGGTAGAAGAGGACAATGGAATCTTCAAGAGATAGCCTATCCCATATTAAATGAGTATGAACTACCTATCTACTTTTGGGATGAAGCTATTAATACAACATGTTATATCACTAATAGTGTTTTGATTAGTCCTCTCATATAGAAAACATATTATGAGTTACAGAATAACAGAAAACCAAAATTTAATTTCTTTATAGATTTTTGTTTCAATGTATTAATTCTTAATACAATGAAAAAAAGTTAAAAAATTTATTTCAAGCATGATAAAGGAATTTTCCTTGTGTATTCAACTTCCAGAAAATCCTATAGAGTGTTTAATAAAAAGGCAAAAAAATGGAATAATATGTTCATATCATGTTTGATGACACTAATCCTAATGAAGGTACGATTATCTTCGAAGACCTTGAGGATGAACATTCTTCTTTGAATATCCATTCCAAACCATCTGATAGGTCTATCAAATAAGCAGACACTAAATCTAGTGATCCACCAGAACCTCAAGAGAAAGAAATACCAGATCTTACTAGCCCCTCTTCTCAGATACCCATTTGGACTCACTTCCACCACACTTTAGATATATTAATATGAATCTTAAAAAAATTCACACAGAATAGAGTTTCAATGAAAAATAAAATTGAACAACATTCCTTCTAGTCGTAGATTGAACGTAAGAACATTTATGATTTCATTAATGATAAATTATTGGTAATAGCTATGCAAGAAAAATATAATAAGTTTGAAAGGAAAAATGTTGGGAACTTTTTGAACGACCCAATTATAACATAACTATTAGCCCTAAGTGGGTGTTTAGAAACAAGGTTGATGAATATGGCGCTATGGTAAGAAATAATTCTAGATTTGTTGTGCTAGGTTATAATCAAGATGATTGTATTGATAATGAAGAAACTTTTTGACATGTATAAATACTAGAATCCATTAAGAGTATTTATTCCTATTCAGCATATATGAACATCAAACTATATCAAATGGATGTTGAATGTGAATTCTTAAATGGTTTTATAATTGATGATGTTTTTAGTTGAACAACTCCTAGAAATTAAAAACCCACATTTACCAAAATGTGATTTTAAATTTAAAAAAGCATTGTATGGTTTAAAATAGGCTCCAATAGCATGGTTTGATATGATTAACTCTTTCCTTATTTCAAAACATTTATCAAATGATATATATGATCCAACTCTCTTTATAAACAGAATTTCCAAAGATGTTTTAATAGTACCAATATATATTGATGATATTATTTTTGTATCTATTAAAGATTTCTTGTTTTTTGATTTTTTAAAATTAATGCAAAGTGAAATTGAAATTATTTTTTAAAAATAAATCAGAAATTATTTTAAATCAAAATAAATAAACTAAACATCATTTGAAATGTTTTTCCCTGAAGAGTACCAAAAGTACTAATACTCCCATGGGAACCATCTATAAACTAGACCTTGATGAAAATGGAAAATTAGTAGATCAAACTAGTTATAGGGGTATGATTGGAAGTCTTCTCTACAGTGATGAAAGTCGGCATGATTTTATGATTACTGTATGTATGAGTGCTCCCTCTCATGAAAATACAAAAGAGTGACATTTATTAACTATCAAAATAATTTTTGAATTCCTCAAGTATACGACCAATTTATAATTGTTATACCCAGTAGGACATAATTTTGATTTAGTTATTCAGTTGTTGATTTTTATGGTTTCATGTAAATTTAAAGAAGAACATAACTAACATGTATTATTTTAAGAAAGTATCTAGTATCATGGTGTAGTATGTTGTAAAATTCTGTTTCACTATCAATTGATGAAGCTGAATACATATATATATGTAATTGCTGTGAAAAAACTTTTGGATGAAACATAATTTACTAGACTTTGGATAACAATTTAGACTTTTTCCTATTAATTATTATAACACAAGTGCAATAAATATTTCTAAAAACTAATTATATTACTCTAGAACTGAACATATCAATATAAGAAATCAGTTTTTTAGAGATCATTATCAAAAGGAAGATTTAACATTAGAATTTATTATAACTAAACAGCTTCTAAATAATATACTAAAGAAGACTTTGAATTATTAAAAAATATACTACACCACACATGAATTAGGAAAGATAAAAATTCTCTGATGAAGTCACCGTTGGCGAGTCACCTTTTATGAGTCTCCATTGATGAGTCACCGTTGATGAGTCACAATTGGTGAAGTCACCATTGAAGAGTCACCATTGATTAGTCATCATTGATGAAGTCACAATTTATGATTCACCATTGATGATTCACGATTTATTAGTCACTGTTAATGTGTCACTGCTAATGAGTTACCATTGATGAAGTCATCATTGATGAGTCTCCATTGAATGAGTCCCCATTTATTTTTTATGTTACCTTTATTTTTTTACCTTTTAGATTTTCTTGTAACAATAAATTTTTTATTATCATAAATTTATAATTATCATTTTAGAATCCCAATATGATAAAAACATTGGCATTACTCAAAATTGATTCAACTCTCTTGACCCTTTAAATCCCGATCACATGTCTTCATCACAAACAAATATTCCCACTTCCCAACTCCTCATAAATCCTTCAACGAATTTTAATGGACTATATAAAGAAAATTACATAATTTAATCCATAAGAGAAAAGGCCATAAATGAAATGATGAGTATCCACAAGCAATTTCAAATCTAATTCAGTGAACTCATATATGAAGAACCATGTTGTCAAATAAGAAAAGGATATTGATGCACAATGTCTTCCAACTAGAAAAATACTTGTGTTTAATGTAATATAAAAAATAATGTGGACAGACTATTTTCCTTGAATCATAGAGTGTATTACATGAGGATAATTTAAGAATTTTATTAGAACATGTGATTCTTTTTTCGGAAGAATACTAATAGAATTCATAGCAGTATAGATGGAGAAGAGATTTCATTCTCTTTCAGAGAATGGAAAAAATGTCTTCAGATTCCTCACAAATGATTTAATGAAGATTTACAAGGTAGTATACCAAATGACATGTTAGAGGAGGCTCTCCTTGAATTACATAGAGATCAATCCAAGGGGAGATAAATATATATATAACATGATGGAGAGTGAAATATGGTTTTAATGTTTGTACAACTTGGTTTATATCCATGGAAAGGAGACTTTAAAAGAATTAGGTATCAAGATGTCTACTTTTTTTATATGATGGGAAAATGGATAATAATAAATATTTATAGATTTTTGACAGTCTATATGCATGAGATTTGCATGAAAAACTCCTTATAGAACTCTATCATTTATCCCAAAATGATCTATATCATCTTAGATGTAAAGGGTTATGTCATGCCTATAGAATAACATGAGGAGAAAATGAGTGGTTTTTCTTATCAATCTCAATCTAAAAAAGATTAAAAGTATGTTGGAATCCAATGAAGGAATTTTGGGTTAGGGATAATGAAAAAATATATGATGATTTTAACACTATTGATCACCCAACTATACAAAAAGGTATGGTGGTTCCTAGTCATGAACCTGATGAGAATCTAAAGTATTTGATTACTGATGTTATTGCTAAAAAATATAAGAAGAAGAAGAAGTTATGTTAGTTTAATAAGGGAGTGTTCTGGAGATCATAAAATCTACACTAAGAATATCTCATGATCATTTTAGTTCTAGATGCTCTCCACCTCACATAGAAAAACTCTTTTCGGATCATGATAATAAAGAAGATAATGAATTTTATGAGGAATCTCAGAAGAAATTGTCTACCTATGAAGCTCAAGATGAGAATCTTGAAGTTGGAAATAAAGATGGTGGATTTGTTCATTGGGTTGATCAATATAAAGAAGTTGGTTCTGATCATAAGGGGAATGGAAATAATAGTGAAAATATTGTCCAATTGTAAGTTTTTATCAACCCTTTGAATGAATTATGTCCAATATCATCAAAAAATGTCATACTAGGGATACAGTGATGCCTGATATTCCAAATATTCTTTCAAAGGATAATAAAAATACTAGTGAGGGGAAGAAAACTCCCAATCATAATGAGATGTTAGATAAAATGTCCGAGTTATAATTAGAGGAAAATTAGTAAACCAATAATATAGAAGATCTTCCATCTACAACATAGTGGTAGATTACTATCTTTCTAGTTAATTATCTAGTTCTTGTGGACCAAACACCACAAGAAGACACTTTGAACCTACCACAGACCACACCTATTCCCCCAAAAAATTGATGTAGGTCAATGTTCTCAAAATACCAAGGACACTCCAATTATTCCCTATGTCCGATACTCAGTTAGATACTTTGAATAATGGGAGAAATATCCTAGTTTTGTAAGAATTTGGTGGACATAAAATGATTCTGATGATGACTCTAAATTTATAAGAGAAGGATTCCTAAAGAATAATATAGATTAATCTGGTGAGTTATAGCCTTTCACTCCCATTGAAACAAAAATACTAGATGAGGATGTAATATCACATGAGTATGAAAATCCATTAACTGCTCCATAGATGTTTCCCATGAATGTTGTAAGCTAAGATAATTTAGATTCCTTATAGAGCGATGTTTATTCATATGTGGATACATTGAAAAAAGAATTTGGTATCATTCTTTTCAATTGTTTTGAACTATCAACCATATCCTACTACTCATATTAATGAATAAAGTGTAGATCATTAGTAGAGGTGGTCATATCTCATTTTCAATCTAGATTCTGTTTTCGTATTCCAGAAATGGAAGTTGAAAATAGATGATTTCCCTCTGATGTAGATAGTTTGAATTATTTAGTATGGGTTCTTCAAAACTTGTTTTTAGATATTTGGAATTCCACTTCTCAGAGGTTGGATATTTTTTCATTTATTACCTCTAAATCATCATCACTTACTCCTACTCTAGTATACTTTGATAGAGATATGTTGCAAATGTTATTTAGATACAAAATATGAAATGCCTTGGGTGATGTGAGTTTTTATGAAGACTTGACTCAGAAGATACATCTTTAGTGAGAACTTATTATTAAATTTTTAAATGGGTATGATGGTGATATTAGGAAAGATAAAGAAGTGATCCATAAACCCATAAATTATTATTTTTTCAAGGATATGAACTAAAGATGACATTTATTTCAATTTAATGTTTTTTTCTATGAACTTTAAGATCCCACCAGTGTCATGATCCTTCAAAGAAAAAGTATGTTAGTAAAATGTTCTTACACCAGCTCTTCGTAGGTTTATAGATGAAAATGAATAATTCATTACATTAATACATGCATGCTCTAATATCTCAGTCCACCCATCTTATGACTACCATTCCAACCTCTTTTTCTATCTTTAGTTGACACTAACATAATGCTCAAACAAGTTCTTTTCATAGAACAACTAACTCCTAATACCACTATACCATCCATTACAACCTTTTACCCAACTTATACATTGATAGTATATTCTCAGGATGATGATAGAGACAAGGAAAAAACAAAGGGTATGAGAATAATGATCATCTCCCATACACTAAGGAGTGAATCTATTTTGATGTTATATCACTAACAAGGATCATGTAGTTTCATCCAATATTATATCTCCCATTTTATTCCCTATATTTTTTGGTACTTAGGTAATGAAAATTATTTATGTTATTTTTTATTTTGTTTATAATTATATATCATTGGATAATCTCAAAGGGGGAGATAATAAGAAATTTAAGATATAATCAGATTGTTTTTAACTAAAATCTATTTATATATATTATTGACTACTTTTTAGTATATAATTTATAAAATTTAATGATTTGGGATCATCAAAAATGGGGATAATTTTGGTATCTCCTTGAATAGAGTGAGTTTGAGAAATCTTATTCAAATGATCATAATACATGATTCATTTATTAGTAATGTTTCTCATGTTGTTCGATAGGATTTTATATGATCATATTACTTATATAATATTCCACCTATGTGTTATGGAAAGACACCATTTGGTGTGAGTCACCATTATGGCTAGACTCAAGTCACTGTTACTAATAGGATGAGTTTTTGTTTGACTCAAATCACTATTACCACCAAGATTAGCTACCAAGAAACTCATGTCACCAATACCACCAAGATGAGATACTTCTAGAAGGGAGTCACCACTACCAAAAAGGAGTTATCATCAACAATGTCACGACCAGTTGATGAGTCGCCGCCAATACTATTGTTACTGTTTCTATACCGGGTCCTTTGCATGAATATTTCAATGAAAAAAATTCTATTCCCGGATGGTTTGACAATGTCCTAAAGTCTTATTAAAATATGATCCATGGAATTTGGATCTCCTTTAACATGTGATGTTATATATTTATGAGGGATATCTCTCTTGAAACAATTATGATACAAAAATAAAAAGATTTATGCCGATCAAGAAAATTGTGAGAATGAATTTTTAAATTCTCTTTAACCTACTAATTCACATTGTATGAAGATCAATGTCATAGAAAAATTGAACCCATTACAGATATTGATTGAGACAATAGAAAGCGATCAACTAAAGAATGCGTGCAGATTTCAATGATCCGCTATTCTACTTCAAATGTTCTAGAACAAAGCAAAAACTCATCACCATTATTGATCTGAGGATTAAAAACATACAAAGCACATCACACAGAGATTTTAATATTCTTATTTGTTCTGTTGGATTTACTTCTCAGTAGTGTGTTTTCCTTTTATTCAACACACACTATCTTATATATATTTTTTTGTAAAATACTTGGTATTATATCCTTCCTCAATATATTTCCCACTATATTTGTGTAATAGGTCCATGTGTGACATTTTCTTTTATTTCATCCCATGTATAACCATGGAAGATGTTTTTTTATCATGGAATGTTTGTTGATATTGACTGCATATCTAATTCAGGTTGTGGATTCATTTGATTATATTTATAATGTTCTGGGAAGTAGGTGATTTCCCAGTGGAGGGGATTAGGTCTCATCTTTAAACTAAACCTCTTGTTTACTTCGTTGTGTAACTCCATTGTTTGTTTATTTTCAATTATATTCAATATAATAGTTCATTTACACACAAAACAATTTCATTGTTAAATAATATTAACTAGTGTTTATATATGTTACTATCTATGTTAATTGATCTCATAAGTTAAGGTATTTCTAAACCATATTTTAACTAAGACCTATTTAATATTTATGAAATATTTTATAAAGGATAGATCTTATATTGATATATAGTTTTGAATAAATGTAATGTTCATTTTATTCAGGGTTTTTTAGTTTTTTTATTTATAAAAAATTTAATTGGGTACTCAATTCACCCCCACTTGAGTTACTCTACCTGAACAAAAAAATGGGTCTGGGATTTCTCAAAGAAAAACATATCTATTAAAAAAATGTTTTACGTTCTTGAAAAATTATAATGATATGGGGATGTTTTCAAATAAATATGATCAATATCATTATTTTCCAATATAAAATATTTGGAGAAAATTTAATCTATTTTTATTCTCATAAGAGTTATGAAATGATATTTATTTTACAAAACATGAATAATAGATGAACTAAATTAAAAAAGATATGTTTTTTAACAAGGTGATATAGATAGTTTTCAGTAAATTATGTTTCACAAGATCTATGACTTTCATGAAAATTTATTTTTCATGAAAAAGGGAGTCATGTGAAAATTGCTACATGAACTGAGTTTCTGTTGTGGAATAGTTTTTGGAATAAATTTAAGCTTCATTTTTAGTGTTTCATGGTGAAAAAATTTATAATTGTGTATTAATATATGGAGATGACCTTCTAGTTAGTAAATTGAGGATAATTACCTCATATTTCATGGGTAAGGGGTGACAATGAAATTGATATATGGGAGGTAATGTGTAGTTTAAGAATTATTGTAAAGATAGTGGACCTATATTAGAGTGACCAAGGCTTAATAATTGCAATATACCAAAACTAGTAAATCATATAAGTTTCTATTATAATCCAAAGATATTTTTTTATACATCTTGGACTAGCCCTTAGTATTAAACTAAATAAATTTTTTATGATATGATTTTTTCTCAACATTTCTATGTATGGTGATTCCACAACTTTATTAGAATGGTTTAATGAGTTCATAGACAATCATAGAAATGATTTGTTAAATCAAAGAAAACGTGACACCCAGATCCACCCTACGCTCTCAAGGTTCCATGAGGTTTATAATATTGATTCAGAGTGAGGATGCTTACATTGTATCTACCTTTTGAAGATCATTATAAAGAAATCATTTCACACTGAAAATGTTCCAAACTTCAACAGAAAAAACTATTAAATTTCAATATTCATGATGAGATTGAATCTTTAATCACTAAGGGTAGATGTTACACCTTCCCTCGTCTATGGGATTTGTTTCAACAACGTGACATGATTGTTTGTTTTAGTGTTTGAAATAAAAGTATTAGATGAGGATTCCAAGTATCAAAAATATATAACTGAATATCTATGAGATCATATATATATATATATATATATATGATTTTGATTAGTTTCAAGAGTTCCAAGTTCATGTTGGATAAATTACGTAACATTTATGATGGTGATAGTAAGGTGGAAGAGTCTAATACAGAAGTCCTTTATCCAAATCACCAAGGTTGTTATAGCTATATAGAGACTTAAATAAGATATTTAAGATATTGATATTGTTATGAAAATATCATAATGATTACCATATTCAAGAAATATGAATGTTTTAGCTTTAGAAGAAAGGGATAGGTAAAAGATAACTTTGAATGATTTTCTAGACAGTCTTCTAGAAAATAAAATGAAAATTAATCTTGAAGTGACATAAACACACACAAGTAAAGAGACAAAATTTGAATCCATGGTAAAGTTAAATCTCACTAATATAAGAGAACATGAAGACAAAGAATATTAGTTCTATTATCTTATATCTATAAAGATCATGAGAGGAAAAGATATATTCAATGTAAATATACCCTTGGAGTTATTTAAATATTGAAAATGTGAGTATATTATAGAAAGGTTCCAAATAAAATTTTATGATGAAGAAAATGATATATAATCCATATAGAATCCATGAATAATATTACCACCAAGAAGAGAATATAAAATTGATATCTCATCTTGAAATAAATTATATAGGAGGATATTTTTGAAAAAAGAATAAGGTGATAATGTATAATATCTAGAGGAAGTCAATAAATAGTTAAAATATGATATAGAGGATTCTATGGTGGCTAATATTGAGAATTAAGTACCTAAAAAATTGATGAACCTGAAAGGGTAGAAGATATAGGGGTTTAACATGATGGATTCTTTAAAGAGATTGATGCTCAAATGATGAAAAATTAAAAGATTTACAAAACACCAAAATGATACTTTGAATTTTTTGATCATCTTTAAATAGAATTTGATTGATTATAAGAGGAATTAGATAACAAAAATTAAATCCTTAATTGTTTATAAGGAGTTGTGAATTTCAAGATTATACCAAAATAATATATTTGGGGAGAAATGAAATTAATGCATGAGTAAATGAATAAGAATATAAGGTATAATAAATAGAATATGACATTGTTACCCTAAGAAACAAATTTTAATCAACGACGAAATCAAGAAGATTGTATAAGAAGATAAACATTTGGAGGTCTATCAATGGTGACCTAGTAGAAAGATTCAAGTGAGGCTATCAAGGTGTCAATGATATTATGAATGAACAAGGAACACGATTTGTGGATAAAATAGAATCAAAAATGATGTAGAAACATCCAATTATTCTAAAATAAAAGATCATAATGAAGGGAAATTGATTTTTGGAATTACTAATTTTAAATATAAAACATTATTTCTTTATATAGTGACATATAATAAGAATGTAAATTATAAGGAGAAAAATATTTTTCAATCCTTTAGGGTTAATTAAATCTATAACTTTTTTATCATGGTTGGGTACATATGTAGAATTTAAGGGGAGAATATATTTCATCTTATTTAAATGTTATTTTTATAAATTTTTTGGGAATACAATTTCATAATATGAAGAGATGTAAAGCTATTTGAATGGGGGAATAACTAAAAGTTGATAAATAAGAGTGATGACATATAATAATCACATATTATAATATATTTGCTGATATTTCTTTCATTGTACTATTTTTGGTAAAAAAAGTCATTGTAGGGAAAAAATAAGTGGGTGTTATGACAATTGAAGTTGGAGGCATGATATTTCTTTAAAACTAGACTAGTTTTCATTTAGTAGTAGATTATCTAACACCTTATAAGAGGAATATTACTATGAATTTACTTCTTGAAAAAAAGATAAAAATGAGTTACCATCTTATGAATCTACTCAATTTGGTATTTTAATGAAAGAAAAGGAGAAACTAGTGGAAGAAAATCTCACATAAATCACGTTTGAAGCAATAAATAATAGAAACACGTAGATCCATGATAGTGAGTGATCAACCCACATTTTTGAAAATATAAACCTACTAATAACATTAATGGAATATTCAATAGATCATTATATAATATTAATGATGGATACTTGAAAAAAAAACGTAAGTAATAAAATCCTATTGGTAGTTAATGAGATAAATAATACTAATGTGATCTTTATATAAAGCCCATGAAATAATCATTTGAGTGTGATTTATCTCTTCAACTCACAACATGAGTTTATAGTTCTATAAGAGTGATGACCAATCAATATAAATTCCAAGAACCCATTAGTGAAAGGTTTGAGGGAAAATGGTAATATCTACTAGGTGGAAAACAATGAAAACACATATCTCATAGAATTTGAAGAGGGGGACAACTCGGGAAACCAGATTATAATCCACATTAAACAAAAAATCTTAGATAATTTTTAAATGTTAAATATTTTAGATGAAATTCCAAAATTTGAATTGAGATCATGAAAACACTTGTGATGCTAGTATGTGAGGAAACATGGCTGAAAATCCATAATTGCATAATAGGAAAATGTCCCATGGAATCATTTGTCTGGTACACACTAATGTATGTGGCCCATAAAACTTATCAATAAAATATGGTTAAAGGTATTTCATTATTTTTATAGACTACTATAGTAGAATGGTTTCCCTGATGATCATATAGAGCTAGTTAATGTGAATTACTCCACGAAGAGGTAGAGAAAAATAGTAAAAATGATAAAAAATGCATAATCAAGATCCAACACTCTAAAAATAGAAAAAATATACATCCATTAAATTTTAAACCTACCATGAGAAACATTTAATTAGTGATTAGGTATCATTAGTATAATCACCTCAATAGAATGTATTTATCAAACAAATAAATCGAAAGGTAAATAATATGACCAAAACATTGATAATTAAAAGTGGAGTATATTGTCCTTATTGGAAGGAAGAAATGAAGGTTTTGGTGTATATACAAATCCAGTAGGTTCACAGTTGAGGGAACTAATAGACACAATATTAAATTTGGAATTGAATAGTCCCACAATAATTTTTTTGAGTCTTTAGAGGAAAATACTACATTATAAATCAATAATGAAATCATGGAAAGTATGGTGATATAGTTGATAGAGGAGTGTTTCTAGGATACTATAGAAATTTATAGTAATGAAAATGATTCATCAAAGGAATAAAATTATTATAGAAATTAATGATGTCAAATACATTGAAGAAAAGATTATCGGACACCCCTCTGTCACAATGTTGTTCTTTTGGTGTTCTATGGAGAAGTGGAGGCCTAGTTTGGGTTTCCTAGTAGTTTCATCTAGAAAATTATAAATGTTTATATTTTCCTATAGTGAAAATTTAGGGTGCATGGTTAGAGAGAAACTATGTTTTCTCCTATTGTGAGGATCGTTTTAAATTAAATTTTACTGTGAATGGTTTTTGAGGACATGTTGCACCTGGTAAAGTCCAAATCATGCAGCCACTTAGAGAAACTATGTGGGTTAAATGGTGGGTCTATGGTGTGGCCCATGACATGTGAAAGATTTGTTAATCCATGAGGAATGAATTAATTTTAGATGTGGTTTTTGGGAGATCTATTAAAATGGTTTCCATACAATTTTTCAAATCATGCGGGGCACCTAAAAAGTTCGTGTAGGGCATGGGGTTGTTTTGGGATGAGGTACATGCTTTTTTCAAACCATGTTTCCTATCAATGGTAACCATGAGAGGGGTTACTAGCCTATGTATTGGCCATAGAATTATTTTTTCATTGCTTGGAAAAAAATTTGGAGTCACTTTGTGGCCATTCCATGTGTTTAAAAATTGGAAATTTTGTAAAGTTGGCCGCATCAATATTTCGTTATTTTTCACCCATCTACATTTAATCTCCATTTTAAAACCCATAGGGGTCATGGAAAAGATCCACCTTCCTCCCCCTTGGACTATTTTTCCTCCATTGGTGATTTGAAATTATTTCAAGATATTTCTTTTTATCATACTCTTACACTCCTCCATATTTTCTCTCTCTTAGTTCTCTCTTTCCCCTTGGAACCCTAATACACTATGAAATATAGGGATGGTGTTTTGGGTGGTTATGAAATACGGGTTTGTTCTCCATTGTTTTATAAATTTGGTCTTCTGGTTTATTGGATTAGTTTCTATTGAAGGAGACACATTTCATCCTGGATTTCGCTTCTCGTAAGTAGGTGTTACTTGTAAGTTGATTCATTGTTGACTTATAATATTATTTCACTTTATAAATCCCCTTTTTATATAATTAAGATATATGTGGTAGCCATGTTATGTTTTCAAACCATCTACTTTCATTTTTAGTTGGGTATAATTGTATTTTTCTTTGAATTTAATGATTTCAAGATTTTATTGTAATATTTGAATATGCTATTTTTTGTGAAATGATATTATGTAAGTTGAAATGGTTTTATTGTCATGAAAAAAATAAAATTAATCGATTTCTGTTTTTGATGGGTGAAAATAAGGGTTTAAGGGAATTTGGACTTCTATATAATTTTTTGACCTCAAATTGTTTTATGAAGGTTTTACTTTGGTGGATTTCAGTTTTTTTTGAAATGAGTGTGTGGTTTACTCCCTTAGTGGAATTGAATGGGGGCTTATTTTAAAAGATTTGATGGTAAATGTTTTACCTTTTAGCCTTGTTTTAGGTTTTAAAAGAGGAAGAAACATTGTGAAAGGTAGATTTAAAATGTTATTAACAATATAAATGATTTCATCGACCATATTAAAATGTATAAATTCGTTTTCTGTGAAAGGGCTGATAGAAATGAAGGCCCTTTTCCAGGGTTTAGATTTTTAAAAAGGAAATATCTTTTTAAAGGGTGACATTAAATTTTTTTAAATGATTTTTTGTTTTATAACTTTTTTAAAATGGTGTTTATAAAGGAGTTTTATGAAATGAGAGAGGTCTTTGAATCCTGAGACTTGTTTTAATGTTATGGTCCAGGTTGGAACATTGATTTTTAAATGGTGGATGTCAGAAACCCCTGGATTGGCCTCTATTTGTATACATCCTATGTAGGTTTATTATCTCTATGTGTTGTTTTTTTCTACCTTTCCAAGGGAATGTTCATGTTATTCTATGTGTTCATTTTATAGGTATGGGGTTTTTATAAATGGGTTTTGTGGTGAGGTTTGTTATGGATATGACTTATTTGTTAGGATTGTCTCATTTATTATCATTCCTCACTATAGTTTTATTGGTCATGGGAAACCGAGTGCTAAGTGTAAGATCTATCTTATTCCTCTAGTTGGTTTTCAGGACACTAGTTTCCCACTAACTATACTAGTATCAAGGTCTATGTTGGTGTTTTTTTATTGTAATGTTTATTGTGTGGGATAATTAGATTATTATCTGAAAATTATTTCATGTTAGTATCTATTTTTAGTGGTTATACCCATAAATTGTTAGATCCTTGGAACATTAGTGACATTGAGTAGAACCATCAAACCATCGATTGTTTGGTGAGTTGTTTTTTTGTTAGAGTTTTATCAAGTGATTTTTGTATAATTTTTCATATTTTTATTATTATGAGTCTTTATTTTTTCCCATTTTATATATCCATTGTGATGCTTAGTACCCCCTTGATTTTTTTTGACTCATCTGTTTTTGTGTTTTTGGCCCTTTTATTTGAAAATGAGTTTTTAAAATATGTTTTTGATAAATTGGTTTGAAATTTAAATGTTCTTATGTGAGTGATTTAGTGTTTATTTAAAAAGGTTTGTGGGTTTAAATATTTCTGGTCTGATTAATATCTTTTAAATAACTATTTTTCATTTAAATAGTACAAATTTGTTGTTTTTGTGAAATGAAAATATGTGTTCGTGTGTGTTTAATTTGAATTTTGAAGATTCTATTATTTTCAAAAACAAATTTGATTGGTTGTGAAAAAATGGAAATTCCTTGGAATATTTTAATTTTTTTTCTATTTGCATAGATAATATGGGAAAAGAATCATTTTTATGTTTATATTAAACTAACATTAATGAATTTACTTAAGAAACTTTTTAAGGTTGTTGGGGTGTTGTAGTCACCTTATAAGATTTTTTACATAAAAAATATAAATTATATGTTCTATGTTTTTAGTTGAACCTTCCATTTTCACGTTGTAGTCGATGTAGGGTGATTTGGGTGGTGGTGAGCAACCGGAGGTTTCATGGAGGTTTATCGGGATCAGATCGAGTTGGTTTGTTTAATTTTTTTATAATTATATTACCTTTTAGTCGGTATTTCTTCTACTCTTCTTGAATATTTTCCACTATTATAGATGTTGATTATGAATATTTTAGGTGTTTGATCATTGTATCTAGTTATTTCCTATTATAATGTTTATTTTATTTTTAGATCTTGCATTCATTTATTAAAAATTACTTTTAACTTTCATTTGGGAAAAAATCATTCCCAAATAGATTTCTGAGATTCCCAAGATCTATTTTCTAGCCTATGGGTATCAGGAATTCCCTTTTGGACTTGTAGAGAGTTGGTATGGGTTCCATGTTTAGGGGTTCCCTGATCCAGTTCTTTACAATATGGTATCAAATGATGTTTACTTTCATTGATAATTGTCTAAGCCTCTCATGTATAAATATTATGGTTTGTGAATGTTTTGGTATAAATTTTTTTAATGTTATTGGATCCTGATAGGTAAGGGTCGGGAGAGTCTCACTATACCATTCTTATCCCAAGTCTCAAACTTATGGGGGAATTTGGGTTATAATTTGAGAATCTGAGGTTGTTTCCTACTACTATCATTGTGATGTGATGGACGTTTTCATCAACTTTAACAAAGAATATAATATTTGTGGTTTCACATTGGTATTTGGTTGGGATGGAAGTAGAACATGAGCTACATTATTGGAACACATGGCTTGAGAAACCATGAGGTTCCTATGTCATAAAGTATACCACATCAATTTGTTCTATTGCATGATTGGAAGATGAATATGTAACCTTGTGGCCAAAGTATGAATAACAGTATTTCTTTTTTAGTTAGCATGTATGGAATCATATTTAATCTCGATCCTCCTATGAAGGTTTCCACTTATGGTAGGTGGATTTAAATGTTCTTTGTTGAATTGTGGATGTGGTTTTTTAGATCTTGTTTGTTTTTAATTTAGTTCTTTTATGTGGTTGGATTTTAAAAACCTTGTTCTTGGAAATATAAAGTGATTTTTTTGTTCCTGCATTGTTTTAAAGGAAGGTTTAAATTTGTTTCCCATTATCAAATTTAAAATTTGATGTTTTTAAAACTTACATGGGTTTTCCTGAAGTAAATTGATTTCAATATTAATATATGGAATCATTTATGAATAAAATAGAGGATTTCATTTTTATACAAGTCTATAATGTGTAATAAAAAGGGGAAGAAATTTTTGGAGGATTAGATAAATTTTTGAATTTCAAGTGAACTTGAATTTAAAAAAAATATTTTTTGGATTTCCTTATTTGGGGAATGTGTGTTTTTTTACAATGAGGATGCGTTGCTTTTAAATAATTCGTCTTTTTTGGTTTCTAATAGTATTCCTTAGTGGAGGGTGATTTCAATATTCCTTGGTGAAAATAGTGGTTCCCAAAGACATTTTATTTTTTTGTGAACATATTGTTCTTTGTTTTATGTTTTGTTGTTTTGGATTGATTCCATGTTTTGAATAAATAGTTTGGATTTTAATTTGAGGGTATAATTGAAGGGTTAATGAAACTATTATTATTTTACCACATAATATTGAAAATGATTTCTTTAAATATAGTGTCTATTGAGACTATTGGGGGAGTGATGGATATGGAACCCTATGTATTCTTGGATCTAATTTTGGACCGCTTGAATTATTATCCCCCATTTTTTAGTGGTGATCAATTTTTAGCGGATGAAATTAGGTTGTTTAAAGAGATTTTGGTAATGCTTAATTCTATTTGGACAATTTAAGCTTTATGAGTGAGAGTTGTCATGAGTTTTCTTTCTTGTTTCATCTATGTTTTGTGAGAGTTTATAGTAACATCTTAGCTACATGAAGGTAATTTTTAGGAATTCATTAGGTCTTCATGTACGATGGTTCTTTTTGGAGGATGTGGAAGTCGAGAAGGACCATGAATTTTTGAACCTTTTCCAAGGTGACCATTCAGTGAGGGGGTGCATTGATCCATTCTTAAATCTAGTATTGATTTTCCCAAAGCTATTTATCAGTGACATAATAAAGCATGTTTAATGAGAGGTTCTATTAAAACATATATTTATTAAGATATTTATTAATAGAGCTATAAACCCTTTTACTATGTTTTTATTAAGGATATACAAATGGAAGTTGACCAGTTTAGGATACTAGTGGTTGGTGATGACTTAGTTTCCCTTATTGGTGGGTTTTAAGGTTCTTTACTTGGGATATCTTTATTAGTTGTGGTTTTTTTAGTGTCATTTGGATTTTAAATAAAAAAAATCTAGGTGATAGTAGGTTGCATCTATTATTTTTTGGTTGAGCCCAGTAGAAATAGTAGTTCTGGCTTCAAAGAGGAATTTGGTTGTATGATTGGTTACTTTGGGTATGGGATACAATAGTTGATCATAGTATAATAACTGATGTTTGAATGTGATCATTTTTAGGATGAATCATGTGGGGTTTATCAATTTATTTATCCTCGTTTATCCATTCTTGTTGTAACATGAGTTGACTTCTCCTATCATTTTTATAAGGCTCTCAATGGGTTTTATTTCTTTTATTGGGTTTGGAAGATATTTTTTTAAAAAGTTAGAATCTCACGGGTTCCTAGTTTTTTGAGGATGAATCCTTTGTATTGGTTATCTAGTTCATACAATTTATATGAATTCTAAATTATAGGGAGACCAAATTAAAGGGATTATAAATTATGAGGAGACAATGCAAAGCCTCCCATGGTTTATTGGAATTAATGATAGAGGTCCTCATTTTTTCTTGTCCCTCACGATGTTTATTTCCCTGTGGTTGTTTGGGATTTTTTTTGGATTACAATTATATTCATAAATTCTTAGTGATATGAAATGTTTATTTTGGTATGGTCATCTTGGTATCTTCTACATTATTTTCATTTAAATTCGAATGTGGACTTTCATTGGGTAGAAAGTGGAATGGTTGGGAGTTTGTGACACCCACATGTCATCGTGTTGTTCTTCTGGTCTTCAATGTTGATGTGGAGGATTAGTTTGAGTTTCCATCATATTATAGATCATAATATTAAAATTTGTAAGGTTTTACAATTGTTCATGATTGGGGTGTATGATCAGAGGGAAACTATATAGACTCCTTTCATGAAGATCCTGTTCTGTTTATTTTGAACATTGCATAGTATTTTATCCTGGTATGATCACAATTAAGTAAAAACCATGAAACACATAGGATAAACTATGTGGGGTCCTTTTTGGTTATGTTCTATATTGAATTAATTTTGAAAGGATATTAAATATTGTTAACTATTTTGGATTTTTCTATGGTTTTTAGAAAAGATATTTATAATTATTTCTACATAGTTTGTCAAAATCATGGGGTACCCCCAAAGGTTGTGCTAGGCATGGGTTGGTATTAAAAGGAGGTGAAAAATTTGTCCAAATCATGAATACTCTCAAGGTTAACCATGCATGGGGAGCCTTCCCTATGTACTGGCCAGTTAATAGTTGGCACATAGTTTTGAAAACCGTGTCGAAAAAACTGTGCATCCTTTCAAAGTGTTTAAAAATTGATATATTTTCTAGAATTCCCACCTTAATTTTAAGGTATTTTCATGCCCACTTCTCCCCATTAAAATCAACTAACACCTAGTGGGCTTTTAGGATATCCATCTTTTGTATACGTTTGATTATTACTAATTTTTATTGTTTTTAGTTGATTCCAATGTATTTATTCATTTCTTCCACATTTAATTGTCTTTTTTTCCTTCTATACTAGGTTCTAGCTTCCCTATGAGAACCCAAAACTTCAATTCATTTTATGAATATGATTTTTGTTATTTATAACCTATGGGGTTTTGTCTCTGAGGGTGTGTATAGGAGGTATATTTATTGTTGGATCCATAACTATTCAAGGTGACATGTTTTAGTTCGGATTTCACATCTTTGAGGTTGGTTTTAGAATAAAGGTATTACTTTTTTGTAATTATAATATGTTTATTCATTCCAGATAACCTTTTTACAGAAGTAGGTTATATATGTGTAATAACTATGGATTTTTTGAAATATATTTTCTTTAATTAAATCTAATCACTATGATATTTTGAGTTACATGTAACACCGATTTTATCTTGCATCACATGCATAACTGAGTGTATATTGTGCTATAAGGAAAACTAAGTCTAAATGAAATAGGATGAACTAGTAAAGTATTATTATTTAATATAATAGTTATCTCCTAGTCATTAGAATGTTGGGTAAGAATATGCATAATTAATTATAAAAATATCTGATTTACATATGTATATAAAATGAATTCTTTGGTGAAAAATTAATTTGGAATAAAACTAAAAAATATTTAAAAATAATTGATACTTTTTTCTAAAAAAATTATTATTATGGAAAGAAATTCAATTTACCTCAAAAAATTGAAAATTTTATATTTCAGTGGATTCATCACTGGTGAAGGTGGAATTCTTTTTCATAGATTCTACTTTTTGAGGTAGGTGTTACTATGAAATTGTTTCATTTTTTTATTCAAATATTCTTGTTCTTCTAAATCCTCCTTTTATTGAATTATAATAAAGATATATGTTTAAAAACATGATATTTTGTAAATTCTTATGAAAATTTAATATTTTTGCAATTTTGAGTTACATTCAACACTTGTTTTAGCTTACGTTGCATGAATTATTGATTGTGTCTTGTGCTACATGAAACATTAAAATAAATTTGGGAAATTATTGATTTAAAATATTAGTAAAACATTATTATTTATTATAATAGTTATTTCTCGTCCAGTGGAATGTTTAGTAAGAATATGAATAAATAAATTAAGAAAATTTATGATTTAAACAAGCATATAAAATGAGTTCTTTTATGACCAATTAATTAGAAATTATTTTTTTCAAAATAAGGGAAATAGTTTTCTAAAAAACAAATTTTATGAAAAATAATGTGTTTTACCACAAAAAATTAAATAAACAAAATTTGGGGAATTATTTTAATGAAATTTATTTTTTGTGTATTTCAATAAATTTTTAACATTCATCTTATGTCATTTCTAGATAAGAGATAATAATAAATCCAATTTTTTCTTGAATACTGCACTTTTATGAAAAGTAGTTTTTTCCTATTTTTTCGCTTATTTTAAAATTAATTTTCTCTGTTTAAGATATTTTATAATATATAATAATTTTTTTTAAATCTTCATGTCAAAATTATCTTAGGGTGAATTTTTTAGAATTTTATAAGAAGATAAATATTCCGATGAACGGTGGAAACCCTTGTTTTTATTTTGATTTTTCATTCCATTTAATGGAATTAAAAATATCAAGTTTTATTAATATGGGTTTAAAGGTACAAATATGAAAATTATATATCTATTAATCCAATTTAACTCAATTTAATACACTTTATAAATAATTATTATATTTAAAATTTTTATATTATTGAAACACTTATCTTTGGAAAACAGGGTTTTTCCTCATTTCTAGGAAAATAATTTTATATTTAATGTTGTCACTTTTTTCAATTGAATTCAAATAAATGGATTCCATATTTTTATTCCTTATAATTTATATTATCTAATTATATTAAATTTATTTTTTACCGAAATGAATAATAAAAGTAGTAAAATTTAATTTTTGAGGTGAAGGTAAAAATCGGGTATGTAAGGGTTTAAACTATATCCATAAGCGTTAAAAATGACCTAAAACATAATAAAACCCCATTTTTGGACTTATTAACACATTTAAACAATTAAACTTATATAATGACTCATTTGGAGCCTTTATTCATGTTACAAAGGTGCCAACACCTTTTTCTTTACCAAAATTACAAGTGCACTCCTCACCTCACATATAAAAGTCCACCGATGTCGTCTTTTATTTATGATTCAAAACCCATTTGGATATAATAATAACATTAAAATTATTTATATTATTTATATTAAAAAATTATATAATCCAGATTTTTGTCATAAATCCAACCTAGAAAGGATATTGGTACAAAACTAAGAAGGTTACACAAAGAAGATGTAATATTCTTCAACAATTATTTTTATTTTATTTCATACTCAAAATCATTAAATTCATAATAAAAATTCTTAAATAATAAACATAGTATATTAGATATACTTATATGTTGTTATTTTATGGTTTTAACATAAAATATATCGATTTATAACAATTGATATACAAAATCATCATTCGTGTGTACAACGGACTACTACATCACGAACCAATGTTATTCATTTTCAATTACCACCTCTAAAAGATTCATATAATGAAGAATTTAATGATTATATATGAGATTTATTAAACTATATAAATTATGGAATTAATTCATCACATATATCACCTTACATTCCATTATTTGGGAATATGATAAAATCGCTCGGGTGTATTACGGACTACCGCCTCACGTAGCGATGTGATTTATTCAGAATTTTCATTAATGGAAATAACAATTGGTTTAATGAAAATATTTGATACATATATAATAAGACATATTATAATATGGTAATATATTATTTACCTTCATTTCACAAATCTAGAAAATGGAAGCAGTGCTCTTACATATATACTGTCTCCCGTCTCCACGAACGATGTATCACATTTTCTATCTCTAACTATTAATGATTAGTAAAAATAAATATATGTTGAATAAATATATGATATTTATATATTGATTAAAATTAAATATATTATTTTAACACGAACAAAATAAGAGTACCAAAAAATAAAAAAATCACAACTTACATGAAAAAATTAATTATTACATGAAACATGGTTGTAAAAATAATTCTTGATAAATGATTAATAAAAAAGAATAAGTAAATAATATATGGTTTTATACATATTTTTAGGGTTTAAAAATATATTTATTATAATCTTATTAATACTATACCAGAGGTTAAAACTTGTATGAAGGAATTCAAGGCATATGGTAATTGATTTCCTTCTTACATTTAGTTTCTATGAGACATAAGTCATATTCCCCATGTGTTTCTTTTACGCGACGTATATACTGACCGAGAATATATTTTATGAATTTTATACTTAAAATAATGGGGATTTATATATCTATTTAATTATCTATCTTTAATGGGGCTTACAGATCAAAAGTGACCAAAGTGGTAAGGTTTTTTTGCCTCAAATAGCCTATTTGGGGACCTATGATATGTTATGGACCTATCTTCTTATTTGAGGTGTATTTAATTCCCTTTTTAACGTTATAATGTGAATCCAATTATTTTAATGATATTATATGTTTCATTTAATTTTATTATTTCATGGGGATATTGATTAAAATTTACCAAATTAGTAAGAGTTTTAAGTTACAATCTCATTATTTATTAGGATTTTTTGTGTTTTATATTCTAATGATGAAATCAAATGATATATCACTGAATTATTTTAAAATATACACTCCTATGGTTATGTATTAATAATAAAGTTTACCATCATTTTACACTCTTTATGTACTTAGAAGTTCGAACGATTATTTTTATGAAAAATCATCGTTATTTTTCTTTTCAATCGAAAACCCTTTTCCTTCCTTCACCATGTTTTCTATAAATGTTTTAAATTTATTTAATTATTAAAATGATTTATTATATAAATTTTCACTCATGTTTTAATTATTAATTTTTTTTAAAGGAACCTTTATTTTATTTTCCAAAAAATTCCCCGTTATATTTTACCAAAAATGTTTATGGAATAATTATTTCAATATATCTGAGATAAAAAGAATTTCCCACCCTCATGATCAATATTTTTTTTGAGGATTTCATTATAAATTTTCTAGTTTATTTTCATATGAATTGATTTTTAAAATATTTTATGTTTTAAAAATTATTTTTGAAAGATTAAATTATTTTTTCCTCAATAAATGATTAAATGAATTTTAAATATTACATTATAATTTTTCATGGTTGTTTTCAAATAAAAATCTCTCCAAAATATTTTATGATTTAAAAAAAATTATTTTCAAAGAATATTAATTTTCCTCATGAAATATTCTTGGTGATCTATCAAAATAATTTTCCATTTAAGATGAAATTCTATGATGTTTCTTATGAATAAAAAGGGATATTATCCAAGGATACCATTCTTATTATTTCTCTTGATGATTTTTATTTATGAATAAAATATGTTTATGAAACCTATTTTTATTTCCTTAGTTTATACCACGAAATAATTCTTATTAATCTTGTTTCTTTTTTCCATGGGGTTTCCATGATGAAATTATGAAATGTTTAAAAAACATGTGTATTTTCTATTGGTTACGTTATAATGAAATGTTTATGAATCCCATTTATTTTCATGGGGCCTGATATAATGAATTTTTTTCATCTTATGGAACACATATGTATGATTTTCATTATCTGATGTTGGTCACTTCATAACCATGGATGGTTTTCATGTTCTCACCAAACATGATGGTTACATTATAACTAAAGATGGTTGGGACATATATCTTCCTCCAATGTTGTGTGTAAAGAGTGATATCTTGTGAGCTAAACATGACTGGAATGTGGAGTGATCCTTGTTAGGTAAGGGACTCTATAAACGATGATATTATTTGGATTGAACCTTAACTTCTATGATGAATTTGGGAGTGTACCCATTCCACTAGGATAGTTTGGGAAGTTATTCTTTTATACTAATGAAATTATTTTTATGCTTATATTTATTCCAAAATTCCATGTATTATATCAATTTTGTGCTCTCATGGCTCATGTTCTTTGATTTCGTCATGATGTAGGTCTTATGAACTTTGAATCTCTATTCCATGAATGAAAAAATTTATATTTAATATGAAGGGTATATTTTTCGTAATCTATGATCACATTATCATACCCTTATAATCACATTGTTTTAGCATATTTTCCATGTTTACCATTACTAAGAATATGAACTCATCCTTTCTTAGGATTCTTTTCCCAAGGTTTTGGTGACATGTATTAACTATGATATGTTTGAGAATGGTTCTAGGTTTGAGGAACTTAGGGGAAGACATTACAGAGCTCCTGTGAAATAATTTTTTGTGTTTTCACACTTCAAAGGGAGGTATAAAGTTGGATCCTTAGGATTGAGTTTTTTAAATGTTATAAACATTAATCTATTAGGATATAATATTTTTATGAGATTTTTTGGGTCATTATAGTTGGTATCAGAGTATGGGGTTTGTTATCATTCAAAAGGTAGGATGATAAAACATTAGTGATATCTCTAGAGATTTGTATCAGGGTGTTTTAGGGATATGTCTAAGGATAAGTCTAATGAAGAGTAAAATTATAGAAATATGTCTTGAAATTTGTATAAAGGGTATAGAGACTTGTTTCTAGGTAATTAAGTCATTGTTTGGATACAAAAAGTGGATGTTTCTCGGAAAAAAGGCACATAGGGGTAATAACATTGAAATTTGATCATTGATCTGAACGTGATCATCACCTAGTGCACGAAAATGGGACTTGTTACAAACCAATTTTGAAACAACAGGGGGATATACATTAAAAATTCAATGAATCCTTTCAAACCATCAAAAAGGATTTAAATAATGACCATAAAGAACTAGGTTATGCATAAGGTGTCATATTTTGAAAAGAATGTGTTAGGATATTGAAATATTATAGGTGTTATTTTCTGATTATATGGTTTTCCACTATGAATATTATTTCTTACAAAACTTTTTTTTGTTTTAGTCACTAGTGGAATCAAAAAGGAATTGGATTAATGATTAATGTGATAACTAATGTGTTGATTAATAAAAAAATAGTATGATTAAAAGTTTAAATGAAATTATTATTTTTCGTAATCATTTATAGTGATATACATTCAAAAACATATACCTTTTCCAAATATATGATTCAATAAAAAAGATAAGATTAGAGTTTTTTATAGTTTCGAAGGTGGATACTATGGAGGGAAGAAGATTTATTTTTCTATATATCATGAATATGGGAAGAAACATCCATGCGAATGCATCATTAGAAAAAAATGATGTTCATAGTGTCGAAACTAAGGACACAAATAATGTAATTTAAATTGAAAGATGAAATAGTTGGTTATAAAATGGATGAGAATAATTATATCTCAAAGGTACCATCAACAGTTAAATGTTTCAAATGTGTAATGTATGAGAATCTTATGAATATATTTCCTAAGAGTAAATATCATGAAGAAAATAAGAAATGTTGTATGAGTAATGGTTATATTTCTGATGATGAAGAGGCTGTGAATTCCATGTGAAAGGAATGATTTTTTAAGGAATGTGATGTTGAATATTGTTCAATGTTGTGTTAATATAGTGGAATGATTTATGTGTTTTTGTAATAGTATTAATGGAATTATAGTATAACCATTTTTATTATCAATATCTGAAAAATGAAACATTAATTGATTATTCTATTGAAGTTATTCATTAATGATTTTCAGAAATATGTTGAATGGTACTGATGAAGTAGATAGTTTATTCATCAAAAAGGTCATATGTTATAAAAAACATATGATTAGTGGAAGAAAAGCCATAATATGGTCACTATGTGGAGATAATCATTTTATGATTTGATAAAGAGATTATTGATATGGATAAAATAGGTTAGATACTTTTGATGACCTTAAAATTTATTGGGGATTTTATGAAATGGTAGTTTATGATATCACTTATAGAGTTTTAATCATTATATCATTTATGAAATATATTCAATAATATGTGGTTTTAATCAGGTAATGAGGATGTATGCATGTTTTCATTATGGTTTTGGAAATTCAGGATATTGCCTTATTTTAAGAGATGACATAATTAATGTATTCACATATTTGTAATGTGACATTAAATTATACATCATATTGTTTGGTGGATTAATGAAAATTTTATATTTGGAATTTAGTGACCTTATTTATAAATTTTTTAATTTATATTGTGGTCAAACATGGAGGAGCATTAAGATTAAAAAGTCATGGATTGGAATGTTGTGAACTTTGGATGTAATTGGATAACCAGTATTAATGATTATATTTTTGATAATAACATTAGAAATAAGGAATGAATTATCATTTTTTAGTGGATCTAATGACCCATTAGTGATTTATACACTAATAAAATTCCCATTCATTTGTTAAATTATGATATGAAGTTTAAATTAATTGAATAACAACCGAAGGATGTAATTATGCTTATGAAATGGAATGGAATCAAGTGAGTATATAATCTTGTGAAAATTATTCAAATTTAAGAAAGTTTTATTGAAATAAAATGGCATAATGATAATAAATGAAATATTCTAGAATTTGAAGTTAGTGGAAGGTGTTTTTGGGAAATTCTATAATGAAGAAACAAATGAAAACTATGCCCTATGTATATAAGTCCCATTGAAATTATTGATCATATAAAGACTATAGTTTATCACGTGAAACATACACAAAACCTCTCTTAGGTTCATGATTAATTACATGCATCTCTTCAGAGTAATTATATACATGATCCATCACATGTATTGAAATTAGAGGTCACACCACTAGAATATGAATTTTCTTATAAGGAGTAATCAGTGAATATTATTGATCAAATAGCGAAGTTTCTGAAAAAAATACACTAATATGGTCAATGTTTTTGGGAAAATCAACTATCTTTCTGAATACACTAGTGATATGAGGATGTAATGATGCGGACGTATCCATGATTATTGGTACCAAAGTGATGAATTTTGAGATAGAAATTCATTTTATTTAGTGTAGAATGTAACAAGATGAGAATTTTTTAATTTTTTTCCAAATAAATTTTATGTTTTAAATAATTTGAATAGAATTCAACATCACTTTTATATTTGGTTATACATGAAACTGATTTTAGATTCTATTAAATCCAACACATAGTTCAAAATAAATGAGATAGCATATTAAAATATTATTATTTTATATGATAGTTATCTCCTGGAAAATGGAATGGAGTGTAAGATTGAGATTAAATAAATTATGAAAATATATGGTATACAAATGATTAAAAAATGAATTATTCTATTACAAATTTATTAATAATTAAAATAAAAATACAATTTTAAAATAAAGGAAAACATTTTCTTGAGAAACTAATTCTATGAAAAAAATAGTTTTACCGAAATAAATTAAACCCATAATTTTTTTAATTTTTTAAAGAAAATTTTATATAATAGATTTTTTAAAATTTTTAACTTTAATCTTCAATGTTTTCTAGGAAAGAGATAAAAATTAATTCAATTTTATACTAAAAAATGTATTTTTCTAAAAGATATTTTGTCGCATTTTGTGATATTTTCATAAAATTTTAATTTTTAAAAATTAGAAAAATAATATGATAATATTATATTAATTTTTTAAAATAAGCATGAAAAAAATTTCTTAGGGTGAATGTTCGAGAAATTTTTGGGCCGATAAATGTTTTGATGAGTAGTGAAAAATACTGGTTTTTACTAAGAATTATCATTAATTTTATTGAATTTAAAAAAGAAAAAATTGTTTTAATACCATTCTAGAAGTAAAACTAGTAAAATTATATATCTATAAATTTAATTTAAGTCACTTTAATCAATTTCATAATAAATTTTTATATAAAAACTATTAAAACATCTGAACATTTTCCCTTAAAAACCACTTTTTCATGAGGTCTTTGGAATTTTTAAAAATTAAAATTTCATAATTATGTAAAAGAAATATTTAAAAATGGAGTATAATTTTAGAATAAATAGAATATATTTTTTATATTAAGGTGAAATTAATTTTAGACCATAAGGAAATAGTAAAAACGGTAAAAATTAATGATCATAGTTAAAGTAAAAAATTTGTTTACCTGGGGGTTAAACTGTAACGATAAGAGTTAAAAATGATCCAAAACATGTAAAAATATTATTTTATTTACATATATAAACCATATAAATTCTATGTCTTTCTAAATAATAATTTTTTATCCGTGTTGTCTGGACCCTTCCTCGGGGCCCATGCCGTGACTACCCCAAGACCGCCTTCCATAGGCCAGGGGCTAGCGACTAGCACCAAGGGAGAATTCCCGATAAAAGGGAAGGAATTTCCATTAAACCTGCAACACACATAGTCTAAACACAAACAGTAGAGGCATCAAGTAAAAATATATATATGAAAGATGGGCAGAAGTATGTGTGCCAGAATACAAACCCAACTAAACAACATGTACACGTACAAGTAAAAATGTAAAACAGCTCATGAATCTCCCACCGGGGAATCCTACCAGAAGGGTTGGTACATAACTCAATCAACTCATCCATAAAGTACGGCGCGTCTAGTCTAGATCCGATCAGCCTCCTGTCCGTCACCCTTAGCCTCGATCACTGTTGTCCATCATCTACACAGAACACAACAAGGTGCGGGCGAAGCCCGTGCAGGGGTGAGTATAACAATACTCAGTAGGGGACCCCAAGACCCCTGAAGGTCACCCAAATTTCACTAATGATAACCCACAAACGATATATACAACCCCGAAGTATCAAACAACCCTACATAGGTATATGTTCATACATATACCTCACTTTCCAACCACAGTTCGGCTCTGACTCTCGAGCCCAAGCACAACCCATTCCACAAAGGAAGTAAAGTCAAACATCTCAATGAAAAAAACTGAAAGAAAAGACTCTGGTCACACAGGTATAAAACTTATGAATACGGGTAGATATGATTAGGTGTTTCCACTAAATCATCTCCTCTATCGAACCCACATTGGATCCTGGAACAGTATCAGTGCTATCGAACCAACGGAGGATCCTAGTACAGAAGTCATCGTTGTCAAACCCATAGAGGATCCTGGTACAGATGTCATCACTGTCAAACCCATGAAGGATCCGGGTACAGAAGTCATCGATGTCAAACCCACGGAGAATCCTGGTACATAATTCATCTCTTTCGAAACCACAGAGGATCCTGGTACAATATCTTCACTGTCGAACCCACGAAGGATCCTGTCATCTATGTCGCAGCCAACCATAGGGTTTCCGCACACAACACGCTCGATTCTGGGAGGGTCAGCTCCACAAGCCAAGTGTCTATACATCAATTATCACTAATTCTCGAGTTGATGTATCTCGTAGTTCCTTCTCATCATAAGGAACACAACGTGAGAGACGGTGCATCAATCGCACGCCAGGCCTGTAAGTTATTGCCATATCAAGTATAGGGGCCCAGTTGGTTTTTAGGTTCTAACCAACCCGAATGTACCCCAAATGCAACCAAACCTCACGTATGGTATTCCAAAGGAACCGTATTGCTCTAATCTTTCTATTTCCGCAGACGGTTCGTTGATTGGACACCCAAAGTATAATATAGGAGCGAAAAGGTGATAACTATCCATAGCGGGTCTCGGTCCTATTCGACCCAGTCAGAGCGACCCGGCCCGAACTGGTCTGGAACGGGGTCCGACCCGGTCCTGGGGTCTGACCCGGTCATAGGAAATGGCCCCACCTGAGGGGGTGGCCTGGCCCGAGGGTGGCCCGACTGGGAATGGCCCTGGCGAGGGCAACTCGACCGATGGCAACCAGGCCGAAGGCGGCCCGATGGCCTGCCCTAGCCATGCCCAATAGGGTGACGTGCACCTCCTGGAACCCGAACAGCTCTGCCTTTCAGTTGTGAGCCGAAAAGGTTCCCAGTGGCACCGGTCCCACTCGTCATGGCTGGCCTGAGCGGCTAGCCGCTCCGGCTCCACGGTGGACGGACGGTCTGTCCGTCACCATTCCTCAACCATGGGGCGACGATGCCATGCACCTCTTCCACGGCCCGTCGCGGCCGCGGCTCCCCTTCCGTAGGGCACAACGGTGCTGCACACTCTTGGAAACCCGGTGGCCTTGTGCCGCTGATCTTATTTGTGGTCCTCTCTTCCAGTGGCTCCTCTGCGCCACCGCTGTCGTCAACCAAACAAGAACCAATAGAGGGACGTCAGGCTGTGTTTATTCGGCCCACACCCTCTGCATTAGGTGATAACAATTGGCCAAAATCGAACCATAATAAACGATGAGGAATGAGTATTTCATTTAATCAAAACAAACCCCTACCTCGATTTTGATGATCTATGACAGAGTCGCGGAAGACGGATGTCGCAGGAGACGGACGTCGTTCAGTCAATGTTAGAGGAGAAATAGTTTGGAGAAGACAAGTAAAGATGACATCATCGGTGTACTTTGTGGGCGGCGGTGCTTCCTTCGATGCCCCGATTGAGGAATGAAGAAGTTGATGCTCGACATTCTTCAGAGAAAAGGGGCGTTCTTCGTTTGAAAAAGTCGTTCCCCAAGAACTCCTAAGCTCTACTTAAAGAAAATCCACAACCTAAAAATAATAGATGAATTGTCTATTATTACATTGCACAAACATTCGAATTCTTCTATTTTAATTAAATGAGACAAATCATCTTATTAATCGGTGGAATGGTTTAAATTCAAAAAGAGGAGTGGGAGAGTTAGAACTAAATAAAGAGAGGGTTGGCACAATTATGGGGGAAGTCCAAAAGTTTCAAGGGGATAAAGGGGTGTTATAGGAGTTAAAGGACTCAGGTGGGCCCCACCTAATAACATCCTCTTACAAGAGGTTATGTGCAGGTGGTCCCACCACTAACCTCCTCTTGGAGGTATTAACCACCAACAAAAGAAAAATAACCACAACTTATTTTTATTTTAAATCCCCAAAAATTAACTTCCTTTCTCATTAGAAAACAATTATGGTGAAGGTCTCATTAAGAAAATATTGGTGCTGTGAGTTCAACGGTGCCCTCAGATTTCAATTCCGAGCACCGGTTCAAAAGAAATAAAATCCCGCAAGTATGTTTGTTGAACATACCCGAACAAATCTTTAGAAATTGATTTCGGGCACACCACGCCCCGAAATCAAGCACCTTTAGAAACCGCAGACTCATAAAATTTACAAGAATACAAGAAACAATTTCCAAATAATTTATGGAACTGTACACATGTGTCATACAAAAAACATGGGTACCCATTTTTCTTTTAAGAAATTACAAGTGTGCCACTCACCTCACTTAAAAAGGGATAAAAACTCTCTTCCTCGATTCACACTTCAAAAACCATTTTGTTCTTCTAAAAACATATATGTCCTCTTCCTTAATTACCTAATCTAATAATTTAATCCTAACTATAGTAATAAATACAACGTAGTAAGGCTTTTGGTGTAAACTAAACAGGGTACTCGAAAAAGAGGCAACATTTTTCAACAAGCATTTTTATTTTATTTATCCCACCACATAATTAATTATTATTAAACCACTAAGACATAATAAAATTATTATATTATATACCATGAGATGTTTTTATGTTCTGTTATTGACTTTTATCTGTATCTACTTCTATCAAATGTGGTACGAAATCATCATTCATGTGTACGGTGGAATACCACCTTGCGAAAAAAAGTTATTCAATTTCCATCAACACCTATCATATATAGATATAATGATGGATTAGATAGATATATATTATATTTAAAATATTACTATAATTATAGAAATATTATATCCCATATACCTCACTTTTAAATATGTGAAAATATGATAATGTCACTCATGTGTACGGACATCTACCGCATCATGAAGAAATGTTATTCATTAATTATTTACATAGAAGTGGAGTTAATAAAGACAGATTTAATAAAAATATGTGATTAATTTGAAATATAAATTATCTTTCAATGGTAAAATATTTTTTTACATTTCTTTCATTTCAACCGCCAAGAAAATGGAATCAATGTTCAAATGTTCATGTGACCTACCATCTCCATGAACTGTATATTTGATTTTCTATATATAGAATTTATGAATAAATATAAATACAAATATAATGAATATATATTATTTTTGTTATAATTTTTAGAATTATGGATAATACTTAATAACAGTTAATTTGAGAGGATAAAAAATAATGAACCAAAACATACATGAAAAATAAAATAGTTATTACTCGAAAAATGATTTTAATAAGAAATTATAGATAATACGGTAACAAAAGTTCATAAATAATTATATATGGTATGATATATTTTATTATGGTCATTTAATCTATGTACAATAAACATATATTCATTTTACATGTGTTTTGAACACATATGAATTTAGTTAATTCTGATGGTTAGTGATTTACATCAAAATTTTATTTTCAATGAGACAAAAAACCGTATTAACGACATGTTCCATTTTGTGATGTATATAATGATTATGAATTTATTTTATGATTATTACCCCTATAATTATTTATATTTTAATATCTGTTTTTGGATATATCATCCATGGTATTTATGGTACAAATGTTTCCAAATCGGTAAGATAATGTTTTCTCAAATTTCCTTCTTGGAGACCAAAGTTTTGTTATGCACTTATCTTCTTCTATGAGGTGTATAGTCTAACCCTTTGACATGTTATATCACAAATACCCTTATTTTCATGATATTATATGTTTCATATATTTTTAATATTTCATGGTTATAGTTAATCAATGTTACAAAAGTGTTTTTAGTAATATGTTACAATCTCATCGTATATCAAGAATATTTATGCCTCCAATGATTAAATATAATGATATATCTCTCCAAAAACTCATGAATTTGTTCCCCAATATTTATGTATTGAGAATACATGTTTTAATTTAATTTTAATCTATTTATACACCCAATATATGAACATAATAGTTTTTATAAAAAATCATTTATATTTCTCTCTTCAGTCAATGAACATTTCTATGAGGAAAATATGATTTCAGAAAATGGTTTCAAAAATGTTTTTATCATTATTAAAATTATTTATTAAATAAATTATTACAATTTTTTTGAGCTTATAAAAAAAATTGAATGTAATATTCATTTCAACTTCCAAATAATTTTTATTGGATTTTACAGAAAATGTGAAAGGAATATTTATATTAACATATAAAAGATGAATGTAATTTTCTATCATCAATGCCATTATTTGATTTGAAGCATCATTTATACATTTTAAAAAGTATTTTAAAATAAAATTATTTTGAAAATATATTATGTTTCATTTTTTTCTTTAAATTGGTTAAGTTATTTTCCTCAAGAAATGTATCATATCATTCTTAAATATTCTATTATATTTTATATTTATTTTTTTCAGAGAAAATTATTTCAAATTATTTTATGATTTTTTTTGTTTTAGAAAGTTTTTTTTAAATAAAATTTATTTTTCACTACAAATGTTATAAGTGATCATTCAAAATCAATTTCAATTTAATATGATATCCTTTAATGTTGCTTATACTTTAAAAGGGACATTATATAACAATACAATTCATATTCTTTATCAGGATATTTTATGTTTAGGATGACAAAAATTTTATAAAACCCATTTATATTCTAGGTGTTATACCATTATAAAATTATTGTGAATCCTTCTCCTTTTTAAATGGTATATGATTTTATAAAATTATGAAATGATTGTGAAACATATATCTTTTATACAGGTTATGTTATGATGAAATGCTCCTAAAACCCATTTCATTTCATGGATTCTGATATGATGAATGTTTTTTGATCTTGTGGCACACATATGTATGATTTTCATTATGTGATATTGATTATGTTATAACCAAGTGTGGAGGTTAAATTATAACCAAGGATGGTTCTTATATTATAACCAAATAAGGGTGAGACCTATATATCCCTCTGATGTGTTGGGTGATGGTTGATATCTCATGAGATAAATAAGAATAGAATAGTGAGTGAGCACATTTCTATAAGGAAATATGTTAACTATGATTTTACTTAGTGTGAACCTTTTATACATTTATGGTTTGGGGATTGAACCCATTCTAATATGATTTTTTACCAATGATCCATGACCATAGAGGAAAATGTTTTATATACCTATTTGTACCAAAATAATCCTTGTATTATTTTAATTTTATAACCTCTTGGATCATGTTCAAGTATTTTATCATGATTCATGCCTTATGAACTACCATTATTTATTACATGACTCATGTTTTTTATTTTTGATGTATTTGGTATGGTTTTCATATGTCAGGCTCATGTTATCATAGCCTTATTCTCATGTTATGTTAAAGTATTTCCCTTATTTACCCTTACATAGAATATGATCTCACCATCTATTATAGTTATTTTCCACATGTTATGATGATTGGTATTACACATGATATTTTTATGAAATATTCTAGATATTAGGGGAAAATTGGTGGATGATGTAGAAAAGTTACAAACTAGTTTTTTGTATTTCCATCTTTCATAATGCAGTAAATTATTAAAATCCTCAGGCATGTATTAATGTAAGGTAATTTATCTTCTTCGATTAAGATGTCATATCTATTAATGAGAAGGTTTGGGTCACTAAAATATCACATATATGTTTTGTTTGAAAACCATTTCCTTTCCCTTTGAGTTTGGATTTATTGGGTTTTCATGTGTATTCCATGTTTTCATTACTTAATGTAATTTTTGAATAATATAATCATTTGTTGAAATTAATGTATAATTTTTCAAAATGGTTTTCATGTAATGAAAAGGGTGTTTGATATAGTGTTAGTTTTCTATTTGGGAAAACATGGTTTTAGAGGAAATTGTTTCTTCTAAGTGAGGTGTTGGAATTATTTTGGTGGATTTCAAATGGTAATTTTATTTTTTTTGGTTTACCCCCTTTATGGAATTACATGATTCCTTATTCTAAATTTATTGATTCTAAATGGTTTTCTATTTAGGATTATTTTCAGTTTTTATTGATGAATACACTTTTTTAAGGGTAGCTTTGAAATAATTTAAAATAAATGTGTCATTTCTTTGAAACTATTAAAATTTTGAAAAATGTGTTTTGTAATATTTGTGATTGAGAAGAAGTCCCCAAACTATGTTTTGGGTTTTGAAATAATATTTCCCTTGTGTATGGGTTACATTGAGTGTTATAAATTTGTTTTTATCTTCACTCATTTTGAAAATAGTGTTTCAAATGGTGTTTATGAATTGTGAGTATTATAGGAATTATGGTCCATGTACAAATTTTAAAGGCCCAATTGGCACATTGGTTTTTAAATTCTTGATTTCTGACACCCTTTTATTTCCCCTTGTTCCTATAACCATTGCATGAGTCCATTATCACTCGTTATTGTTTCTTTTCTCACTTTTTGTGGGGATGTTCTTGTCATATTGTGGGTGTATTTTTCATGTATGGGGATTTCATCATTGGGTCTTATGGGTGCGGGTATTTGTGGTTATACATTAAGTTTTAGAGTTATCTCACTTATTCCTAGACTTCACTTCACCTAAATTGGTTTTGGGGAACCATACACTATGTGTTGGATCTAGATTGTTCCCCTAATCTCTCCACACACTTCTTGTTTCACCCCAGTTATGCTAGGAATAAGGATGATGTGGGAGTTTTTCATTAGAATGATGCTTATGTGGTCATGTTAGATGATTGTTTGGACTTTATCACATGAAAGTAGCTAGTTTTGGATATTATAGCTATATCAGGTTAGATTATTGTTACTCTTGTGACTTTTGGTAGGAATATGAAACCATTTTTTTTTTGGTGTGTTATCGATTGAAGGGAGATTGATCTAGTAAATTCTTGTATCATTTCAATTAATTTTTTATGGATCCTTATTTGTTCGAATTTTATATATTTTCATTTATTCTTGGTGCCTACTTGATTGTTTCTAACCCATGTGGGTGTTTGGATATTTCCTTTGAAAATGAGTTTTTCAAACATGTTTGTGAAAACCTTATTTGAACATTAAAGGATCACATGAGAGTAATTCAATGATTATGTAAAAATTAGGTTGCGTATAAATAAGGATTGGCTATTAAAAATTCTTTAATTTACTATTTTCATTTATATAAAACAAATGTGGTGTTTTTGAGAAATAGAAACATGTGCATTGTTTTATTTTCGATTTATCTTGTAGATTTGAATTATTTTTTTTGATCAGTTTTTTAAAATATGGGGAAATGTTTTGGAATATGTTTAAGGAATTATATTGGATATTAGTTTTGTATATAGTTAAATATTATTCTCAATCTTTATTTTCAAAAATTAATTACTGAATTTTCTTATGAAACAAATTTCATTGTTTCGTCTTGTTATGGTGCCCTTTTGGGATTTACAGCTCATGATCCCATATTTTTTATTACTAGTTTTTTTGGACTTTTAATTTGAATTGTTTGAATGAAATAGGGTGAGTTGGGTGGTGGAGAGAAACCATAGGTAACATTGAGGTTTATCGGGCTCAAATGAAGTTGGCTAGTTTTATTTTTGTCATTCTTGTTATTTTCCTTTTTAGTAAGAGTTGTTTTTTCTCTACCTAGATATTTTCCCATATCACTAGTATTGATTATGAATATGTGATTGGTTGAATCATTGTA
Organism: Viscum album; assembly: GCA_963277665.1. Lineage (NCBI taxonomy): Eukaryota > Viridiplantae > Streptophyta > Magnoliopsida > Santalales > Viscaceae > Viscum > Viscum album. The sequence goes on from OY728133.1 coordinate 1,328,908,846, forward strand.
GTTGTTTATTACCTATTAATGTGTTTATTATATTTCTTTCTTACATTTATTCATTTGATTTACCTTTTATCTCATATTTTGGAGAAATCATTTCCAACAAGAATCCTATGGTTCCCAAACAATGGTTTCAATATCATGTGGATTGGTGATTCTCTTTGGGCCATGTAGAGAACCGAGTTGGGTAATGGGTTCAATAGAAGCCTTGTTCAGTTCGTTGTAGGTTAAAAGGGTTAAAAATCGATAATAGAGATGAATCATCTGAATAATATGATGAAAGTGAATGTTCTTGTATAGTTCCATGAATTTTTCTATATATTTGTGACTCTGAGGATTAATTAGTTGAAGAGACCATATATAAGGAGACTTAATGTGAAATATAGTGTTGAAATAAGAAAATGGAGGTTGATTCATCCAACATAATTATTGAAACAACTACTCTAAAATAGGTAGAGAGGATGAAAAATTATTAGAATGTTCCTCATATAACATTTAATAAACCAATATAATATGGGAAATAAACAACATATTAATGATGGGTTCAAGAGATGAATGAATTATTGGATTAAATATACAAAAAAATGATCACTGAAATTTTGAACATTCATGAACATCACAATGTGATTAAAAGAAGTTAATTTTCAAGAATACATTTTATAAATAAGGAAATGTGATATGAAACAGGGAAAGTATACTATAAAAATATATGCATAGATTAAAAGTGTCAATGTTGAAGAAACCTTTACACTAATAGCTTGAATTGAGTCAATAAATTTTTTTTTCAAGTTTTTATTATATAGATTTCACAATGTTATTAAGCGGAGTAACAAAAGATAAGGTTTATATAGAAAACCCAATGTGATATGAAATCTGAAATGACGAATGTAATGTGTGTTGGTTAAATAATTCCTTTCATGAATTCAAATAAGAAAACTAGTCATGGTAATCTTATTTGGATACATACATGAGGAATATTTAATTTAATTGGAGTGGTGATTTCCACTATCTCTCTATAAAGATATCCAACAAAGAAATGTGTATGATGGTTCACTATGTTGATGAAATAGTTTTCATTGGATAATGGCATAAATACGTAGAATAATTTTCAAAGATAGTTAGTTATTGGTTTGATATGTCTATGATTAGTGAGATAATTTTATTTTGGATTTGGATAATTCAAAAAGAAAATATCACATTCATATCTCAAGATAATTCTGGAAATGTTCTGATGAAGAAATTTGAAATGAATTACTCTAAAACAATGTAATCTCTGATTTCTATTAGAACCAAACACATGAATTATGAGAAGTTAAATTCAAGGTATCTTTCCATATGTAAGAAGATAATTAAAATATTTCCCTATTTTACTACAATTTTTCCCAATATTTTTTATTAAAACATGTTTAACGACGTGATGAATGAGTATTCTAATGGAAGAGAATCTTAAAAGAGTTAAAAATATTTTGAGATATATCCAAGGTACTATTATTTATGGATTTAAATTTGATATAGGAAATATTCATGAGTTATCTACAATTATTTGATGTAGACTGGGATGGATATGTTTTAGATAATAGATCTATAGATACTTGTGCATTATTTATCGAGGTAAAATGTGTAAGATAGATGAGTAAGAATTTAGAAAGCACGTACCTCTATAGGGTAGAAGCAGATTACACATCTGTAACCAAGGCATGCTATCAAATTTTTTTAATGAAGAATTAATTTAATGATATTAATTATGAATTAAAACAATCCATTGAAATATTACATCACAATAAAAGTGCTATTGATCTCTTAAAAAATTCTATATAATACTCTTGTAACAAGAACATTGAGATTAGGTATCAATTAATTAAATATAAGTTCTAGTATGTACTGGTCATAGTGAAACATTCTGGAACTCATGACCAAGAGGAATACATAATGAATAATATGCTATCCTCACCAACCTTTTTAAAACATTGGACTAACCACATTTTCCAGCCAATAAATTTGGCTAGATATGATTCAGAGGTAACCCACTCCCTATTCTTGTAACTATTTGTAAATATTTTGTAATTTGTACAATATTTTGGAGGAGATACATTTTTTGGGGAGCAATAAGTTCATAACATAAAATCTATATCTCTTTTGATTATTATCAAAGTGGGATAAAGGCATTGAATATAGAATGATATTTAGGTGGAATTTATGATAGTAGAGTTTCTATAATGATTACTGTAATTATGAATGAAATTCTATCTTGAACTATTGATATATTTCTCTATTCAATTTCACATTAGATTGTTAAAAAAATGTGTATAATATTGGAACCATGGTTATCAAGGCTGGTTAATGATGACCAATTTTGGTTGTTTTCAATATTTTTAGGTTTTATAAATTAGTGTGAACTCTAATGGAGTTTTCTTGAGAACATTAGAAGGACAAAATATTTTTGTTAAGTAATGGGTATCTATTGTTTGAAATAAAGTTTCCATAAAACATCTTGGAGGAAAATTGTTGAAGATGATCTGGATGTTTTCGAAGAGCTTAATGTGCAAAGAGAGAAGTTTTGTCAATGTAATGTCATCAAAGATGATCAAATTATTATATTATAATGGTAATGTGTTTTGATATTTGGGTTCTTAGATATGGTGAAATAGTTATTTTGTAGATGTATACTTTCATGAAAATCAAGTTCTTAGAGCTAGAAAAATTGTTCTGTCATAATTTCATGTTTTCAAGAATGTTTTAAATGATCATGAATGTTATGGTTTTTTGACCGTGAAATGATTTTTTTTGTTTCGTGAATAGAGTGCATCCAATTGTGACTTTTTTTTGTAATGAAAGTGTTTCCCAAGATGATGTTGTTTTCCTCTAAAGATTCCACATAACACTATTTTTCATCATCAAATATTTAGAGAAGGGATAATAATTGTTTTTGGCATAATGATGACATGAACATATTTATTTCGAAAATCAAAAATCTTATGTTAACTCATGTTAAATAAATTGTATAATTTATAATTAAGTAAATCATAGAGATTTTAGTAACAAATGTTTTGTGAAAGCTAGATTTTTCTCAAAATATTTTGTTCTGTGAAAAGGTGATTTATAAGAAAATATCTGGATGAAATATGATTCATTTGGGAGAATTTTTTAGAATAAATTGATGTCACATATCCATTATGTCATTATTAAAAACATATTCATCTTGTACTCGTATATAGATATGACCTTCAGGTTGATAAACTGAAGAACACTTCTACCTATGAATTGAGAAATGGGGTGCCAACAGAAGTGATCAGAGGGATGTAGTGTGAAATCCCTAAATTATTACAATGTAATTGCATCTGGTACAAATCTACTAAGATATAATCATTTTAATCGACCAAAACTTCTGAATATTAGTGGTATTTGGTATAATAAATTAATCATCAAGGTATGATCCTTATGAAATCCCTTCATAGTGAACCATGTAAAAATGATGTACACTGTCTTTAATTATGAGTATATGTGTTTAGTGATTACAAAACTCAATCCTATTGGTTTAAAATTTTCCAATAATCATGGAGATATAATCGATTTAATTTAAAGAATCATTTGAAAAGTAAATAATGACTCCCCATTTAGGGTGTTGTATGTTACATCACAAGTTCATGAATACACTTACCTATTCACTATATGTATTGACACACCATAGGATGTACCCTAATGAGTATTTATACTCAAAACTTGAATAGAAACCTCAGTGGATATGAAACCTCCCCATTACAATATTTATTGCCCAACTAGGTACATTGGTTTCTAATAGATGTTTTATTATTTGTTATGAATATCATAGTAGTGGGTTCAACATACACAATGTTGTTGGATTTATTTAATATTTGGTAAAATGACATGTTGTGGACATTCCCAATTTATATTTAGTATGTATACATTAGGCTTAATTTGGATTGGTCCTTTTATTGTCTTTTTTACAAGTCAGAATGTTATTTTTATCTAATATTACAATTATCTAGTGAGTTGATATATATTAATGTGTTTTTATACTTGTGTGACCCCAAACATGTTATATGTGTCATGTATCAGAGATTTTTTATATATACATTCCATATCAAACATTAGATGTGATCCAATGGTGAATTCTTGTTTACTACACAATGGGTAAATAATTTTCACTAGTATATCTACTCCCAAAATGATATTCCTTAACCCCATGGAATGAGGTAATTACCTTTGAATATAGGGAATCCTAACTTAGACTTTATATAGTTGTATATGTTGGTGTCACTATAGTGTGTAACATATTTACACATTGTGTAACACAACAATCCTTTGACGATTTACTCTGAAAAATTACAAGAATTATAAAATTAATTTATTATACTCAAGAACCTCATTCTAAAGAAAAGTTGTTATTTCTTGTGACCATCTTAAATAGAATCACTTATAACCTATATAAATATCAAATATTCACTATGTGAATACAAATATATGTTAATATTAATACTGGGTTATTCCAATCCTAATATTAGAAATGGAAATATAATATATTTTTTCTTTAGGTATAACAACATTGGAAAATTATACTATTGAAATATAACCATATTTTTTTTGATTTTAGATCCATATATCATAGGGATTAATGAAATATACATATAATGAATGTTCTATTTGTAATTATTCGATCATAAATTCTAGATATTTTTTTCTCATTTTCTTCTATAGAGGAGAACCAATTATGTATCATTGTTTACCATCATGAATTCTTCTATATATCCACCATAGTAACTGAATACTTTCATAAAGTCATCAAAATATTATAATGGCTAGAAAGTACCACAAAAATTTTAAGATATGTGGTTTATTTTTATTGTATCAATAAGAATTTCATAGGGAGAATTTATTTATATAATATTAAACTTTTCAATGTAACATTCAAGGAATGAATTTATTTTTTTATATTTTGTTCCCATAAAAAAATAATATCTATTAAAATTTCCATGTTTGATAAGGTAGCTCATTGTTATCTAGACGAACATCCCTGAACAAAACAAATTAGAATTTTTTTAGTTGGTATAACTCTATTCATTTCCCACATTTATGTTTTGTAGATTCAATACAACAAATAAATTTTTTTTACATTTATCAAAAATGACATCTTTACATGGTTATTTAATTTATCAACTATTTTTTAACTATATCAATGTTCTTCATCAAGCACAATTTTTATTTCCTCAATATGATCTATATAATTGTATACACTAGTATATATATTTACTAACATATATATTTTTTTATCATTCCACATACTAGAAAAATTTATTTCTTATTAATTGTAGTTCAACATTCATAACATAGATTAATTCCAAAGTATATTAATTTTTTTCCAATTCAACTGTACCATTTCACGTTGAATAACAAAAATGTATTGACTAATACATAGTTTTAGAAGTTTCATTCTCATTTTATATTTATAATGTTATCAGCTATTTGAAACATTATTCATACTCTTTAGTAACCTGATTATCAATAATTTGTTGTTTGTACATATTCATCATATTTTACAAAAAAATCATAAAACATGAGTATATTACTAACATATATTTGTATATATAATTACAAAAAATTGAAGGACCCCGGGACACCCTGAGAGGGGAGGGGTGAATCAGGGTGACCACTTTTTCTTTTAATGTGATGGATCTTGTTCCCACGTTGGTAGGAACTTGTTGAACCTGTATGAAGATTATGATCAGAATGAAAAAATTCACAAGCACAGAGAAGACACAGCCATTTTTACTTGGTTCACCACTAAGGGCTACATCCAAGGAGCATACGCCGACAGGTTGTCGGTCGTACCAAAATCCACTATACTTCACTAGCTGTAGATTACAAAAGTTCGGGTACAGTCGCTCTGTCCTAGGCTCACTGCCTTTACAAAGGTTCAGGGATAGCTCACTACTTCCCTCGGGTCACTCCCGTTGACTCCCCCTGGCTCACTTCCTTTGGTGAAGTCCCACTCAGTTTATAAACGTGAGAGTCTCTTCAATAGATTTGCATTGAAGTCTTTGCCTCTGCTCAGCATGAGACTCTTCTTGCATCGAAGTCCGAAATAGATGCACTTGAACGCACATAACCACTGAACCGGATAACCAGAACGTGCAGACAAACCTTACTAACAATTGCGCGCAACACCAGCCCTTTGCGCGCAAAACCTTCCTATTGCGCGCAAAATTTACTTTTCACGCGGAAAAATATTTCGCGCAAAAATCCCCTTTTTCGCGCAACTCTGAATATATCGCGCAAGCCCCTTTACGCTATCCTTTTTCGCGCATCAGACCTCGGATCTTCTCTAAGTCTTCCAAGCACTTGAATGAAGGGGGTCACCTCATATTTATAGGCGACTGAGACCCCTGTGCGCAAAAACCCCTTCGGCGCGGAAAACCTCTCATCTGGCGCGTAATATTTTGCGCAGGTATCGTTTTCCGCGCACCTCTCCAGATATTTCGTGCAATCCATGTCTTTTCCATTTTTCAACGGTGTGATTCTGAAACACTTTTTGCATGAAAAACTTCGCTCCGCTATTTCGCGCACCATGCTATTTTTCGCGCCCATCTCAAGTATTTCGCGCACAACCCTTATTTTCCGCGCAGCCCATGCCTTTGCCATTTTTCACCAATCTGATTTCGAAACACTATTTGCGCGAAAAACCTTGATCCATTATTTCGTGCATCCCGCTGTTTTTCGCACCTAACTTAAGTATTTCGCGCAAGCCTCTTATATTTCACGCACCACTTCCTTTTTGTGCGAACCTCCTTTTGCAGACAATCAATACTGTTGTCTGCTTGAACTGTATGATCACTTTGCTGGAACACATTTGGAACTTCCACTGAGGATTGAAAAAAAACACAAACCAAACTACAATTCCTTCATAGAACAACCATGGGTCCAACAATCTCCCCCTTTGGGTTTGTTGGCAATCACCAAATAAAATTAATATATCACTATCCACATGCATACCAAAAATGCAAGGATCAAATCAGCCAGCACTCTAAGTCTACGTGAGCAATGCTCGGTGTAGAAAACAAGAGAGGAAGATTGAATTGGGTTCCCATGTTTTGGAATGCTCAAAGACGCTCACGAAATTTTATTACACTGAACTCTCATCATGTCACAGAAGCATTACATGTCCATAGACAATCCTGAATTCCTGAAATTATATTATACATTTCCTTTATCCCCCATTGACAATAAACCCAAAGGCCGGTAAATTAATCAATGTTCCGCTCAAACCATACTCCCCCTGGATAGTATCTCCCCCATAAACCTGCATCACAGCCATAAACAGATAGAAAGAATTACCATAAACGGGGAGAGGGGACTTCCAGAGCCTCCTTATGCAGTAGGAGGTGGTCGAACACCGAGGTTCAACCGATGCTTCTCGAACACAGCCGCAAACAATGGCTTGGTTAGGATATCAGCCACTTTCTCATTAGTTCCAACATGATCCATTTTAATCACGCCTTGTTCAACCTTTTCTTTGATAAAATGATACCGTATTTCAATATGTTTTGTACGAGAATGCTGAACTGGATTCTTCGTAAGATCAATTGCACTTTTGTTATCACAATAAATCACCATTGGTTGCTACACCTTATCACCAATATCTGTTAGCTGCTGCTTCATCCAAAGAAGTTGAGTGCATGCTTTTGTGGCGGAGATATATTCAGCTTCAGCAGTACTAAGAGAAGTACTTTCTTGTTTCTTGCTCAACCAGCCAACACATTTCTGCCCAATATAGAATGCTCCACCACTAGTGTACTTTCTATCTACGACATCACCAGCCCAGTCAGCATCAGAAAATGCTGATAATTCACTGTCCCTGCCTGCAGCAAAAAATAACCCGAAGGTATGTGTACCTTGAATGTACCTCATGCTTCTTTTTACTGCTGCCATATGTTCCTCCTTTGGATTACTCTGAAAGCGGGCCGCAAGACATGTTGCAAAGACAATATCTGGCCTTGTCGCTGTCAGGTATAGTAGGCTTCCAATGATCCTCCTGTACATGGTGGGATCAACAGAGTTCTCATCCTCATGCTTTCCAAGTTTAGTTCCAACCGCAATCGGAGTTGACATTGGTTTGGAGTCTTGCATATTGAACTTCTTCAGCAGCTCTCTTGCATATTTTTCCTGAGAAATGAATGTGTATTCCTTCTTTTGAATCACTTGCAGCCCCAAGAAATATGTGAGCTCCCCAATCATAGACATTTCAAATTCTGATTTCATGTGGTAGGCAAATTCATCCATTGATTTCTTCCTACTGCCACCAAATATGATATCATCAACGTAGACAAGAACCATGAATTGATCCTTTGGATAATTCTTCACATAGAGATTGTGATCAACTCCTCCTCTTTTGAATTCCAACTTCTTGAGATATGAATCTAACCGTGAGTACCATGCCTGTGGTTCCTGATTCAAACCATATAGAGCTTTCTTTAATTTGCAGACCTTTGTTTCATCGGTACCCAAGACAAACCCCACCGGTTGTTCAATGTAGAATTCTTCTTTGAGTACACCATTCATGAATGCTGTCTTAACATCCATTTGATATACATTATATCCTCTTTGGAGTGCCATGGCAAGGAAAAGCCTGATTGATTCCAGTCTAGCAACTGGATCAAAGGTTTCTTCAACATCAATACCTTCAATATGGGAGTATCATTTACATACCAGTCGTGCCTTGTTTCTGATAACACTTCCATGCTCATCAAACTTATTTTTGAAGATCCATTTGGTACCAATCACATTGTGACCTTCGGGTCTCTGGACAAGATCCCATGTCTAATTCTTATCAATCTGATCTAATTCATGATTCATGCCTTTCACCCAAGATTCATCTTTTGCAGCTTCTTCGAATGAGGATGGCTCTAAAACTGATAGAAATGCAGATTGCGTGGTATTCCTCATCCTTCTGGTTTGAGTGGGTGCACTCCTATCCCCAATTATGTTGGATGGATCAATCTCAGCTCTTCGATTTCTTCTGTGAGGTTCAGTAGTATTCTCTTCAGCCATAGTTTATTCTTTAGATTCTTCTTCTGAGTCAACATCATTATGTGATTGATGAGTGTTTTGAACAGCTTCCTCTATTTCTGCATTTGTAGTTTCTTCATGTCCACATTCTTCATGACTTTCTATCACATCAGCATATGACGTCTGGGAAGCATTTGTGGTTTTCTCTTCAATTATCTTAACATCATTTCTTTCCACAATCCTTCCCAAGCGATTGTTGAAACATTTGTAGGCTTTGCTGTTCATTGAGTAACCGAGGAAGATTCCTTCATCTACGTTGTCACCATATTTCCCCTGATTTCCTTCTTTGTTCCTGATGAAGCACTTACTTCCAAAGACACAAAACTATTTTAGAGAAGGCTTCCGTCCATGCCACAATTCATATGGTGTCTTCGTCTCACCCATGTAAAGTCCTGTTCGATTCTGAATGTACACTGCAGCTTGAACAGCCTCTTTCCAGTAATGTCGTGGAATACGACTCTCAATCAGCATAGTTCGTGCCATGTTGTTCACCTGTCGATTCCTTCGTTCAACAACTCCATTTTGTTGTGTAGTTCTCATAGCAGCTACCTCATGTTGTATCCCATGCTTCTACAGATAATTTTAAAATTCAATGGACGTGTATTCTCCTCCATTTTCAGATTGCAACACTTTGATTGTTCGTCCAGTATCATTCTCGGCGATTCGCCGATATGTTTTCATGCAGTCAAGGACCTGTCGTTTCCGGTGAATGACCATCACACATGCCATTCGACTGTAATCATCTATGAAAAGGACAAAGTACCTTTCTCCATGAGTTCCGACAACATTTATTGGACCACAAACATCTGTATGAATCAGATCAAGAAGGTGAGATGCCTTTTTCTTCTTTGGCCGATATGAACTGCAGACCAGCTTCCCACGAATACAAGCATCATAGGATTTTTCACGCTCACGCTTCAGATTGGGGATGTCCATGACAATTCTCAATTTTGATATTTTCTCCATGTCTTGTTGATTGATGTGTCCCAATCTACGATGCAACAAATTGTTTTCTTCTTCAACAGTCACGTAACATACATTTTCTTCACTATCAACCTGATACAAGTTGCCTTCTATTCTGCATCCTTTCATAAGTGAATTTCTGGTTTTTCCCTTGATGGTGCAGCCTTTCTGATTAAAAGTAACTATAAGTCCTGAGTCACAGAGTTGACTCACGCTAAGGAGATTATGGCGTAGCCCATCTACGTAAAGGACTTAAGTCTTCTTTAGTTCTCCATTAGCTAATTGGGTACATCCACTCCCTTTGATTTTCAGAGCCCCATCATTACCAAATCTTACTGTACCATCAACATTCTTTATGATATTCGTTAGTAGGCCGGCATTACCCATCATATGAGATGAACAACCGCTATCCAGAATCCAGGTACTGTTGTTCTTTGTAGCTTTGAGGGCTACCTCTGCAAGGTTCGATTTCTCAATCTTCTTCCTTTCCTTCCTTGAGACATTAGATTGAGTATATAGGACTGATGGCCTTTCAACTATCTCTTCCGCATACCCAGGTTCTTTATAGTCAAAGTCTTCTGTGAGAGGTGAGAACCTGTTTAAAGGAGCAACACTGTCTTGCTGACGAGACTTGACTTGTCTTGAACTTCGGTATGAGGTGTCTATGTCTCTTCTCTGCCTGCAATTAACGGCCTTATGACCAAAGTTAGAACAACAAAAACAATATCCATAGAAATTATTTCTTCTATGAGAATTAGGATATAAGATTGTTCTCCTTTGTTGAGAATCTATATCTTCTCCATTCAGATAGCTTCTTGCCTCTTCACAATAAGACATGGTATGGCCCAGATAGCCACAGAACTGACACTTCATGAGAGGAAATGTCCTCTCACTTGAATTTTTCCTTATAGCTTCTTCCTTCGGAGAATAGTAAGATTGTCTGCCATTTTTGAAAGTTTGAGGATAATTTTCAGGTCTCCTTTTAGTTTGGATTGAGGGTTCCTTTTTCAGCACTCTAGGTAACATTTCATCATGTTCAACTTTCATCTTGTCTTTCTTTTGGATCTTTTCACTTCCAGTAGTTGATGACTCATCCTCACAACCAATTCCACTATTTCCCATGCCAGCAGGTCTTTGATCACTCAAGACTTTTCCAACCCCATCTGAACCACACTTGGCTCTTGCAAGTAATTCTGCATCTGAGAATCTTCCGAACTGTATTTTCTTCCTCGATTCATTTGGAACTGATTCTGTCTCCATTTTACTCCTTAGAGTAACTACTTCCTCCTCAAGACCCTCAACAGTCTTGGATTTTTCATCCAGTCTGGATGTGAGGTCATTGATGAACTTTGCCTTCTCTTCAATTCTCAGCTTCAAATCAACTGCATCATCATTGCTTTCAATTATTTTAGACTGTACCTTCACAAATTCTTCCAGTCGTTCAATTTCAGCTTCAAGTTGATCAACATATTCATTTGATTCTTCTACAATTGATTTCCACTTATTACAGCTCTTACATTTAATCTTAAGCTTACTAACTGCATCTTTAAGTTGCACCACAGGATCTACAAAAGTTCTCAGTTGTTTTTCACCATCAGTATCTTCTGACTTTTCAACAGTGGCCATCATAGAAGCATGGTTCCCAGTTTTGAATTCTGGTTCTTCTTCATCACAGAATTCATTGTCATCTTCTTCCTCTTCACAGACAAAACTCTTCCTTTGCATTTTCTTACCAGATTTGAAGTCTCCCTTTTTAGAGAACCTTCTTTGAGGCTTCTTGAAGTTTTCATCTTCACTGTCATCATCATTGATATTCTTCAAGAACTGAGAGGCAATATGCCCAACTTTTCCACAACGGAAACATGCGAGAGGTAACTTCCCTTTGAATTTACCTTTCCCCTTATGGAACTTCTTTGCAATGAGAGAAAGAATTTCTTTCTCTTCGTCATCATCACCGCTACTATCCTTTGAGATTTTCAATTTATCCATGGCCTTTAATGCCATTTCCTTGCTCACCCGAGTCGTAGCATCTTCTGGTTTGACTCTCATTTCATATGCTACCAAACTGCTCAGTAAGTCATCTAGAGAAAGTTTGGAAAGATCTATTTCCTCAAGAGCTGACACCTTCGCATTATACAGAGGTGTAAGTATTCTTAATATTTTCTTTACAATATCAATGTCTTTGATTTCTTCGCCTAGACCTCGAATTTCTCCAACCACTTCAGTAATTCGATTGAAAAAAGAGTCTGCATTCTCGTCTGGATGCATCTTCAGATCATCAAACCGATTGTGTAACACTTGTAGTTTCGCCTCCTTCACTTTGCTATCACCTTCATAAATATTCTCAAGTTTATCCCACATAGATTTTGCTGAGGTGCAGTTCATCACCTTCAGGTAAATCTGATCAGAAAGGGCTGCAGTGAGAGCATTCTGTGCTTTAGCATCTGCATCAAGAAGTTTCCTGTCTGTTTCAGTCATAGCCAGACCTGTTGGATCAGTGACATGTATTCCTTGCACAGTAGAAAAAAAAACTTCCATTCCAAGAGATCTTAGATGAGATCTCATTCTGTTCTTCCAGATCTGGAAATTGCTTCCATCGAAGTGAGGGACTCCCCTGACATTGATCGCGTTTTCCATGACGAAGAAGGTCAGATTCAACGCCAGCAACCTTCCCTCTGATACCACTTGAAGGACCCCGGGACACCCTGAGAGGGGAGGGGTGAATCAGGATGACCACTTTTTCTTTTAATGTGATGGATCTTGTTCCCACGTTGGTAGGAACTTGTTGAACCGGTATGAAGATTATGATCAGAATGAAAACATTCACAAGCACAGAGAAGACACAGCCATTTTTACTTGGTTCACCACTAAGGGCTACATCCAAGGAGCATACGCCGATAGGTTGTCGGTCGTACCAAAATCCACTATACTTCACTAGCTGTAGATTAAAAAAGTTCGGGTACAGTCGCTCTGTCCCAGGCTCACTGCCTTTACAAAGGTTTAGGGATTGCTCACTACTTCCCTCGGGTCACTCCCGTTGACTCCCCCTGGCTCACTGCCGTTGGTGAAGTCCCACTCAGTTTATAGATGTGAGAGTCTCTTCAATAGATTTGCATTGAAGTCTTTGCCTCTGCTCAGCATGAGACTCTTCTTGCATCGAAGTCTGAAATAGATGCACTTGAACGCACAGAACCACTGAACCTGATAACCAGAACGTGCAGACAAACCTTACTAACAATTGCGCGCAACACCAGCCCTTTGCGCGCAAAACCTTCCTATTGCGCGCAAAATTTACTTTTCGCGCGGAAAAATATTTCGCGCAAAAATCCCCTTTTTCGCGCAACTCCGAATATATCGCGCAAGCCCCTTTACGCTATCCTTTTTCGCGCATCAGACCTCAGATCTTCTCTAAGTCTTCCACGCACTTGAATGAAGGGGGTCACCACATATTTATAGGCGACTGAGACCCCTGTACGCAAAATCCCCTTCGGCGCAGAAAACCTCTCATATGGCGCGTAATATTTCGCGCAGGTATCGTTTTCCGCGCACCTCTCCAGATATTTCGCGCAATCCATGTCTTTGCCATTTTTCGACGGTGTGATTCCGAAACACATTTTGCGTGAAAAACTTCGCTACACTATTTCGCGCACCACGCTATTTTTCGCACCCAGCTCAAGTATTTCGCGGACAACCCTTATTTTCCGCGCAGCCCATGCCTTTGCCATTTTTCACCAATCTGATTTCGAAACACTATTTGCGTGAAAAACCTTGATCCATTATTTCGCGCATCCCTCTGTTTTTCGCGCCTAACTTAAGTATTTCGCGCAAGCCTCTTATATTTCGCGCAACACTTCCATTCTGTTGTCTGCTTGAACTGTATGATCACTTTGCTGGAACACATTCGGAACTTCCACTGAGGATTGACAACAAACACAAACCAAACTACAATTCCTGTATAGAACAACCATGGGTCCAACAAAAATAACAACCACACACACACACAATAAATCAAAAATTATTTTCTAATATTTTATAGTTTCGTAATGTATTATAAATAGTGGTCTCAATCAATGAATTTTAAAAAAAAATTAAGACCCATAGGTTGAAAACATTTATGTTGATGTTTAATTAAGAAAAAAACTGATATTGTCCAATAGATTGTAATATTTTTTGAAATTTCATTCTAGGAAGGACATATATAAACATTAATATCTGATTTACTTATTTTATCCACATTAATCCACACTCTTATATTTCAGCCATAATTTAATAATATGAGATTGTCGATACTCAAGTAGAAAAAACTAATGTTGATAAAGTAAAATAACCCAACATCGATGATGAGGGATTAAATTATATTTAGGTAATGAAATATATACCATGAATGTGCTATAATAATACTCTTAGAACATTTATAATGAGGGATATGAGTTATTCTCAAGATTTAGAGGATTTTATCCTTGAGAAAAAAGTAAATTAGGCCCTCTTCGGTAGATTCACTTGTAAAGATGACTCTCTTAATGAAAGTAAATAATCCTATAAAATTTCTAAATATATACCAACAGAAATTATTTATCCTAAAAAATCTATGTGATGATTTTGGATATCATTAGCAATTAGAACAATCGGTAATGATAAGATAAGATTATCAGGTGATGAATTGCTTCCTAATACACTTTGGGGAGACTTATTTTTTATAGAAACCATTAAAGGATTGTATTTTTTAAATTTATTTTTTTCCTCTCTCTTGTTCTATTGAAATTTTTCAATCCCCCACCACATTTATGGGTTTCTAAATTAAATATTTATAATAATTAAGTATAGAATTAATATTTAATATATATATATAACTATATATATACAATAATAATAATAATATATATATACATATACATTCACTATATAAAACATAGAAACACACACACACAAAAACACATAAACATAAATATACAGTGTATATATATATAAAACATCGAAGACCCACACATTGAAACACAGTGATAAAAAATAGGCATTTTCACATACAAAAATTACAACGTATACTAGGAATCTAATGTTTGGAATTTCTTATAACTATATACATATAGTATATTCAAGATATAATATTTGATTAAATATTTCTATTTTATCCCTTCATTAACTGATTCAATATTTTTTTCATATATGATCTCATTGGGAAATGTGGAAACATAATAAAGTTTTGGGAACACATTTTCAGTAAGGGTTAAAGTGTTATTAATGAAACTAGTAGGAGTTATCAGTTAATCATAAAAAATTATAGATATGATCAAGTGATAAATGGAATAATTAAAATAATAAGATCTTGAAATATTAATAAGTGAATATAGGTATGATATCATAATTATATATCATGGAATAATTTCCATAATGTAAAAATATTGAACAAATGGAATATATGTCACTGATAATTCCAAGTGTGGATACGCCTCACAGATGGGACACATACCCCCATCAATAATTTAAATCCTTTAGTAAAATACATAACTATATGATATCGTAATTATATGATGAGGTTAACGACCAAGAAATTCAAATCATAGTGGGAAATATTAAAAACATATTTCAAAATAACAAATAAAGCTATAAAAAACCTTACGTCCATAAATGAAATTTTGGAAAATTTTATTCATATATTTCACACACATAACATTGTTATCAAAGATAACTATTTCATGTCAATCCATAACTTTAAGATATCATGAGAGATAATTCTATTCCGAATAAATGGGAGGGGTATATAAATATGATCTGAAATTTCACATATATATCTATACATTTGTGTGCCACATGAGGATGAAAACAATCATTATAATGATAACATGATCAACCCATGAAAATAAAATAGTTACCCAAAAATATAAATAATAAATATAGGCAAATTCACTTCAATCAAGATAGTGAAATTTCATGTGTTTACACCATATAGAAAAATGGTTTACTTTTAAGTCAATAATTTCCATAGTCCATAGAATATATTAAAATCAATTAGAACACATTTCAATCATAAAAACAAAATATAAGATATTAATAAAAGGAAGGAATTAATTAAAGGGTTTTTATTATGCCTAGTTAAGGATATGGTAAATCAAATGCTGATATGGACTATTACTCATAGGTAGATTTATGTTCTACGACACTGCATATTAAATACACAACTAACTGACTGAAAATTATTTTTTATTTTATTATCAAATCCCATACTAGGATCAAGTGAGAAACCACCAAATATAGAAAAACAACCAAAATAACATCACAGAAAAAACACAAAAAAATTCCCGGTTCAGCCTCTCCCTAGTAGCTATGTCATGTAAAGGCCCTCTAACATGCATGATCACTCAGAATACAGTCCTTTACAATGTTTCACAGGCACAAAAATATTTTCCAAGCCATGTCCTCTCAGTATTCCACTCCAAGTGACATGCAGAATTTGCGACCTCATGCTTTGAACACAATCTGATTTAGAAAAAGGTAACATGATGGAATCAGAACACCAAAAAATATCATCAAAACAAAAAAAACTGATAATAAAGTTCCCCATTTCAAACAGATTAAGGAAAGGTGAGAAAGAAAGCATTAACCATAAAATGATAAATCATAATCATTGAAGAAAAAATTAATTATTCCAGAATACATCTCACTAAACAACTTCCAAGATATATCAGTTATCTGAATGTGTGGCTCTCCACTTAACTGGTATTCTAATGCAGAAGTCAGTTTATCCAAGACCTGAATATACTACTCAAGACAAACAAACCCCTTATTAAAACCCCAAAATAGAATCATGTCATGTTTTCCAATGAAAGAATAAAGCTCATCATTCAGATTCACTTCAATGACCGAACCCATCATCTTGGCCACTTCATCTTTAGAGGCATTGAGAAACTTCACTTTCTCTGTCACATAATTCTCCAAAATTAGGATCAGATCCAATGAAATTTCAAGAAGACAAGATGATTTTGGTTGACACGTGGCCTCTCTGTCAATATCCTCATCCATTTTCTTTCTTACTGACCTTGTCTTCAAAAGTGGTGGCAAGGAGGAGTAGTCCTTCTAACCCTTCCTACTGCTACTCCTCAGATTGGTTTCCTTTGTAGAAATACTCTTAATATTTTCAATGGTTTCCTCCACCCAGTCCCCAATTGATCATTCTGTTTCTTCGTGATCATTGTTTAGGCCTTCCATAATAAGGCCTTCAAAGATTTTACTCACATGTATGGAGTACTTGTTTCATAAAGGAATCTCCCCTATCATTCTAATTTATTTATGATTTACCAAGTATAGTAAAGACCCATGATTTCACTTGTGAGGGGTGCCACAACCCATGGAAACCTCCACATAGGAAGCACCACCAAGATCCTCTTCAACACCAGCCACTTTGGTCATAGAGACAGTACCAAATTCTTGTATTCCATCACTCTAAGCAGCCTGAACTTGAACATGATCCCCATCACCAGAATGGGTATCCTCCCTAAGAAGATCTCATCCCCATCCTCAAGTCCTCGCTACCTGAACCAAGTACCTCGGTAGATATACCATCTTCACCATCCTCTTTGTGCACCACTGTACTTCATCGAACCGCAACCTGCTAGACCAAGTCATCCGTAGCTCTGGATGATTTCGCCACATCGATTTTAGATGAAACCCCCATTCCCCAACATCTATTTAAAAACCACCTTACCCCCAATAAGAGTACATTACAGGATTCCACATTCCTTCGGGACCATATAAACACCTTCGGCATTGTCCTCCTCCAACTACAACGACAGGAAATCTCAACCTATATCTTCACCAACAACCATCTGTTTTGGGCCGGCTTCAACACAGACATATAGATCTTTTATCTTCATGATATCCTCCTTCCTTGCTGGAAACTGATCTCCCCGACGATAAAAATATGTCGAATGGGGTGGGATATCATTACAAAAAACCTTTGAAGCATGAACCAACCAACTGTAATTAGAACATAATTCTTTCTATTTCTCATAGACCACCCTTTTTCTACACCTATATACCTTTCCAATAGTTATACAAACATACTCAAAGTGTGGATGAGATGCATCAAATTCCACACAAACCCATGGATTAACTAGGTGAAAATAGCTTCAAGGATACTATATGAGCAAAAAAATCAACTGGCTAGATTACCAAGTAAGCTAATAACAGCCAAATTATAGAACTGTAATGGATGGTTGGGGAAACATACACAAACTGTAGAATATGGAGAATCATGGTTCATATGAAATTCAAAGGACAAGATTAAGAGGTAGAACAAGAACCCATAAGAGCTACATGGAGCACATTACTAGGCCCTGATGAGGGACTCTTCTGATTCAAATAGTATCATGATGTAGTTCATGACAAGCATGACAACAATCACCCATTAACGAAGATACCAGGAGTTGAAGATAAACCAATCTAACTCTTAAACTAAAGGCCTCCTTAGCTTGAAGATAGTTACCAATGTGAGATTCAAGAGGGTATATGAATCTGAGAATTCATCAGTCGAGATCTGACGGTTAGAAAGGCCATCAATTAAGTCCGAAACATTAGGGCTTAATGAATGTTTTGATGATGGAGGAAGAAAATATGGATTGGAGAATGGATGGAAAGAAGACCTGGATCTCCTAATATAAATATGATATAATAAAATGATAAAGATTGGAATATGAAATTGTAATGGCATCGATGATAATCTTTACGAGGATGATGAGAAATTTAATTGTCTGTAAGAAAATAATTTCAGAGTTCTCACACAATATTTAAACAAAAAAGATAAATTATTTATAAATAAGAAAATACAAATAATAAACATGTGATTCCCCATCCTGGATTATCACGTATGAGAAGTTGTGGTATGTAACATAATGTGTGCCTTCCCCTATGTAAGAGGTTTCTGAGTAGTAGTGAGGGCCTAATCTACATTGATGTGAGAATATTCCCTCTATATCAAATATCCATCAAAGTAAAATAGTAAGAGAAGTAATAAAATATTGGAAGAAACAAATAACTCATAGTTGAAAAGATAATAATAGTTTTTACCCAGTCAATATCACAATGAAAAACATTAATAATACATCATGTCAATAGGGATCCCCATATATAGAAAATTAATGTATATGAAATAAAAAAAGAAAAAAATTATAAATGAGGAGTTATTGAAAAAAATAGTCATATCATTTCCTGATATAATCTAAATCTCCATTCATCAACATCCACACCACAGTTTATCATATGGTCCTTTCCCTTATCTAGATCACTGACTATGACGTTTTTATGCACATTAGGATTCCCATGAATTGTATGAAAGTTAAACTCATTAGAATCCACCAATAAGACCTCATCATAAGTTATAAAATATTAAAAAGGTAAATTCCTCCAAGAAAAATAAATAAAAATCCATACAACACTCATGTGATCATCATGCACTAACCAAGAATCCCTGAATCCCCAACCATTCTTATTTGGCCCCACGTTGAAAGGGAGTGTTTTTCATAAACTAATTTGAACATTAAAATTGACCCCTGACTTATAGACTAACATATAAGCAATGATATAATACTAAACCCTTCCCTTCTCGGTCAAGGGAGGTCCAATCATATATCAGGCTTCAACTTATCACTCAAGGTGGACCCATATATCATAAATCTGAAAACAAAAAATCAGAAACATTCCAAATCAAAATATAACAAAGGTACGGGGCTCACAAACCAAACCACCAAAAAAAATTTCCTATCCATTATAGCTTCAAATTTTTAAAATTGGGATATTTTTGAATGAGAACATTATATTCGATAGCGTATAAAACATGTAACGCCAAACTTAAACGAACAAAAATGTATTATTATTCAAATATGATTATTATAACATAGATTTTAAATTATAGTGTATTAATAAAATAAAAGAATTTTTTACATATATTAATATATCAAATTTAATATAAACATAATGATTAATTGTTTAAAAATATTTTTTTAATTTTTAGAAAAGTTATATTATTCTTAAAATTTTTATTTCCTTTAAAAAATGGTTTTAATTGGTTTTTGTGAAAAAATATTATATTTAATTTCTGAAACATTTAAAAAATTTATTTCATTAAAAAAATTATATTTTGGAAATTATCATAATAAAATTATCTTTGGGTGAGTTTTTGATAATTTTTTAAAAGTATTGTTTTTCAACTGAATATTGAAAAATAATGTTTTTTATTGAATGTTTTATTTTTATTATAGAAATGTAAAAAAATGAATTTTGTTTTATAATGTATCAAATGAAGAATTTGATATATTATATTTTAATTAATTAAATTATGTTCATTGGAATTTATTTTTGTTTGAATTTAGTATAAAAAAAAATTTATACATAAAAGGCATTTTTCTTAATAAATATTTGAATTCATGC
Organism: Viscum album; assembly: GCA_963277665.1. Classification (NCBI taxonomy): domain Eukaryota; kingdom Viridiplantae; phylum Streptophyta; class Magnoliopsida; order Santalales; family Viscaceae; genus Viscum; species Viscum album. The sequence goes on from OY728133.1 coordinate 1,328,929,303, forward strand.
AATTAGTGCTTTTCATACTAAATTAAATTTATCAGTTTTATTGATTTTTTTTAAAATTAATGTTATATATTATATATATTAAATTAATATTCATTTAATATTTCTTTATTCATGAGATAAGAATAGACTATGTTTTTACCATAAAAACTGTATTTTTATGAAAAAATATTTTCATCCTGTTTTGTGTGCTTATGTTAAAATTTAATTCCATAAATTTTATGTTTTTAATTTAATATAATTGATTATGTATTTTTAATCATGAGGTTCAATTTTTCAAAATAGGCACCCTTCATTGGTCATTATGAATAGTAATTGGGGTAAAATCTACCTCCCCATTAAAGGTTAAATCAGTTTAATGTCAGTTAAAAATTACTTATATGGCCATAAATTTTAATCATAATTATTGTCAAATAATGTTCACTATACAATTATCACCTTAGACTTGAAATTTATTTTTTACGGTCCCCTATCCTTAAAAATGACCTATATAATATTTAGAGTAATGAAAGTTTAAAAATGTCACACCCATAGTAATAAATATCTCTTATATGAAGACATTGGAATAAAGGGAAGTTATGAAAGAATATAAACTCCCAATTTTAGCTTAATGAAATTATTTTGATGAAATAAATTTACTTATAATATTTATAAATTATATAATTATCTAAAATTATTTTACAACACCAATGAAATATTTATTTAATTAATAGAACACTAAAATAAATGATTTTAAATATTCTAAAATAATGGAATTTTGAATGAGTTATAGTGTAACATGAATTTTTTATATAACTTAAAAATTATAGAGATATACTTAAGTATTAGAATTGAATTCTAACTTTATCTTTTATGCCCAATATAATGAATAGTTTCAAAATTAATAGTAATGTATATTTATTAGAATAATATCTTATAAAATAATTTAAAATCATATTAATCTTTAAAGTGGAAAAGGTGGATAATATATTGTCTAAATTTTTATCACTATAAATTTTGATGAATTTGGTCTAGATAATGGATTTGTTATATTTTAATCCTCTATGAAATTCAAAAAAGAATTACCCACATCATTTATAAAAAAGAAACCTCTCCTTTCCCATCATTACAACACTTTTTTCCTTATATCGTGACCAAATACTACCAAAATACCTTAAAAACATCATTATTCAAATTATATAGGTGTTTTCTTTTCTGAATAACCATCCCCCGGCTTAGAAGATTTAAATGAGTCTTTTCAATGAAGAGTTAATATCTTTAACCAATCTATTTATTTAAATTAATATTTTACCTCTCATAAATACATTGTAATTCTTTTTCGATAATAAATTATTTATCCTAGAAATAATGAATTTTTTAGGATTATTAAACCCCATATATTTTACCTCATTCCATCAAATTGTAAGTGCCAGTATCACTGGTGAATATTTTTAGCTTACCATCTCCATATAGTGATGCCATTCATTTTTCATCAACATATTTTATGGACAAATTTTTAGATGGGTTGAATATATATATATATGATAGTTATTATGTCCTTAAAATTTTATAATTAAAATATCACATCTACATTCCTACCATAAAAACCATTTTAAAATGATAATGTTGCTCGTTCGTGTGTGGGGACTACCACCTCCATTTTACTTTTATTGTAATATGGATGGATTTAATGTATTTATATGGTATATGTTATTTTATAATTATTATTTAAAATTGAATTATTATTTATGTTTTTTTTATTCCATCTATAGAAATATTATAACATCATTCATGCGTATGTAGAACCTTCGATCTTATTGAACAATGTTATTACTTTTTCCACATCTACATTTATGGAAAAATAAAAAGATGCATCTAATGAATATATATGATATATTTATCTTGATTTAAATTCTAGTGGTTATTGAACCTAGATTAATGTATAAGGACAAAGACTACTGAACCAAAGAATATATGAAAAATGAAGCAAATACCACCTGAAATAGTGATATTAATAATTAATTTTTAATAAAATAGTTATAAATGGTAATAAAAAATATTATATGGTATGATATATATGAGTATGGTTTTGGAGTATACATATAATTAATCAATATATATTATATAGGAGGTTCCAATTCATATGATGGAAGTCGTATTTAGGATAAATATTTTTCATCTTACTTTTGTTTACATAGGACACATACCATATTCACCACTAGTTTCTTTTGTGTGGAATATATACTTTTCATAAATGTATTTTACGATTCATATTATTAAGATTATAGGTATTAACTTATCCATATATGTTTCTGTCATTCATGGAGATTATGATTCCAAATTTACTATTGTAGTCATGGTTTTATATAACAGTCTCATTGTTTATCGAGATTATTTGGGCTGAACCTTATAATGGTGAAATAAAATGATATATATCTAATGAAATAAATTAATTTTCTTATCCAATGGTTATTTATTCAGAACCCATGTCTTCCTTTCATTTTTATCACTCTATGTACAATAGTTGCCGAAATGAATTTTTAAGGAAAACCGACATTATTTATCTATTTGGATAAAAACCATTTTTATTCTGTGTTAATGTTTTATAAAATTGTTTTCAATAGTCTTTTTACTATTCTCCTATGTTTTTATTTTCATTCTTACCCATGTTTGACTGTAAACCCTTAAGATATTAAAATTATAATATTATTTTTGATAGTGTACATGACAGAAAACACCAAAAATTGAAGAAAATGTAACACACATACACTTATCATATATTTATTTTTAAATAAATTCAACTTATTTATTAACATGCAATTCACAATACCCTATGTTTAATTGAATAAGGATATTTTGTAATATTATTTAAACTTTACTATTACAGACTAGCCATTAAGAAGGAAGGTTTAAATAGGACTAAATAAATTAGGAAAATTATATTCATCATACATGAGTTAATAAATTCAAGGGTTATATATTAACTATAAATAAAATAAAAACCATTTTAATGAAAAATATATTTTTTATGAAAACATGTATTTTTCTACAAGGTGGTTTAGTCGGGCTTTACATGCATAATTTGAAATTAGTTATTAGAAATTTTATAAATTTTATTTGAAAAATTAAAATTCATTTTTGAATATATATCTCCAAATTATCTTTGGGTGAATTTTTGAGAATTTTCTGAAAAGATTAACTTTTTGATGAATAGTAAAATATCGGATTTTTATTGAAAAATGCCTTTTCATTTAAATTATTTACGAATTTAATTTCATTTTAAATTTATATTAAAGTAAAATTAGTTTATTTATATTAAAATTTCATTAATTTTTGTAGTTGGAGTCAATTTCATAATGTATTTTTATTTAAAAACTTTTTTAACATTGGAAAAGGTTTCTTTGGAAAACTCATTTTTTCGACCTGTGAGTGTGCTTAATTTTAAATTTAAATTTTCCAATTATATGAATTGAATTGGAAAAAATAGATACCATATTTTAATTGATAATAATTGATAATAAATAATAGTCATAACTTAATTTCTATCATAATAAACACTAAAAACATAAAAAAACAGTTACTGTAGTTAAGGATAGAACGTGTTTACCGAGGGATTAAATAAAAATAAAAGTGATAAAATATAACCAAGAAAGTTTATAATTGCTATTTTATATTCATATTTACACCATTAATATTCTATTTTTTATAATTAATCTATTTAGGCTTTTTTCAGATAAAAACTTTACTCTTTTTTTATATTAATAATTTCCAATTGTGTCCTCTCCATCACATATGAAATTCCACCTCTATTTCACTAATCACACTTACGAAGATTATTTTCTTAAAAAATAACATTAAAAATTCCATTCATACTTCCTCCTCAAAATCTTATAGGGCTAATTTGGATTATTAAAAACTCATAAGAATTCATTACATATAAACATCTAAAGGTTCTCCCAAGTATGTGTCGACTACCGCCTACATGTAGCGATGAGAATATTTTTTAATTTTAGTTCTACAAGTATCATGAAAAGAATAGACATGATTAATATAAATTATATAAGAGAATAATAATTATCACTGAAATATGAATTTAAATATATTTTCCTTTCACTCTATTAATTGAGAAAATGGAAATTGTTTAATGCATATGTATGACCTATTGTCTCTATGAATGGTGTTATACATTTTCTTTCTTTAATTGTTCATGAATTAATTTAAATAGTATAAAATTTATATATAACACATTTATGTCATATATTATATTTTTGATACTATTTAACCCTGAAAAATTTATAAAAGACCAAAAATACAAATATAAAATATACATTAAAAATGAAGAAATTAACACCAGAAACAATGATTTTAACAAAGAATTATTAATAAATGGGTGATAAGTGACCATATATAAATAATTTATGGAATGCTATATATGATTATGGTTATTTAATATATTTATATTAAACCTATATTTATTATATAGTAGGTTTAGACAAATAAAAAGGATTTCCAACCTATGGTAAGGTTTTCTTGTCTCACTTTTACTTCTATGTTACATATGTCATATTCACCAATTATTTATTTTCGTTGGTGTATATAATGAACATTTTAAATTTTATATCCTGAATATATTTATCCTAAAGTGATCTAATTTTTATTTGAATTTATATATTTCATTGGACTAATAATTCAAAAGTTACCAAAGTGGTAAGGGTTTATTTTACAGTCTCATAATTTTTTGAAATTGTTTTGTTTAAACCTCCCATGGGAGGATTTATTTATATTTATATTAAAAACCCATTATACATTTCTATAGTCTATATATTCACAAATATTTAAAAAAAAATACAATTTTTACACTCTTTAGTTCTTAAAAATATTGATAAAATATTTTCAAAAAATGTTATAAAATGATTGATAAAATGTTTTCATTAAAAATTGGATTTATTTTTCTTTTCAGTCATAGTTCATTTTTCTTCCAAATCCATGTTTTATAAATGTATTTTAAAAATGTTTTATGATTCTAAAAATGATTTATTAATGACTTTTTAGCCATTTATGACTCTTTACAAAAAAAATTGAATGGATTATTCTTCTCATTTTCAAAACGAGGAATATTTTATCTTTTTTACAATAGTGTGGAATGAATAATTTTTAAATTTTACAGAATGTATAGAATTTACTGTCATCATGACCACCCAATGATTTAATAAATATTTTACATTTTTATAAGGTTGTTTCAAAATAAATGTTCCTTTAAAATGATTTCCTATCATTTTCTTTAAATATTGATTTTAAAAGTGAAAAGGATATCTTATACATGAATATTTTAATGGGATATTTACAATATTAATATATCAGAAATTGGACACTCAATCCTTCCTTGAAACCCAAACAAAGATTAATATAATGTGGTGAGAAAGAAATCATACTCATTAGAAACCCTCTCACGAACAATCATGAACATGTGGAAGAAGCATACTGATTCCTTTGTGAATAAACATAAGAAAATCTCATCAACCACATCTGATATATCACCTAATCATACAAAGGATCAATCACACAATATACCATCCTTTTATAATAACATTTCTCTAAAACAATATAGTATGAATATATCACATAACCACTTTTACCTTATATATCCACATAACTACATATCTACACATTTTTATATCATTTCATAACAATTACCATGTATCCACATGCACATACAGCATCCCCAAATTATAAATGCACATCATATCCTCATCACAGTATAGTATTACAAACATGAAGGACATCATCCTATTTACCTACTCTTACCAAATATAATATCTACCATATATCACATCCTCTATCACATTATGTTCCTATAATTATAACATATTAATCACATCACATCGTTTTAGACTATCTTATAGCCATCACAACTTTTTTAGCCCAAACTCAGTCAATTACCACCTTTATTATTATTAGAAGAGAGAGCAGGGAGGAGGGAGTAGTCATCCATCCATTCAATAAACAATATTATTATTAGAGGAAACATCTAAAAACAAAAATATTATGGCCATTCATTAGGTTATATAATCCAGGTGGTGGTTTTTAAGAGATCAAAAGAAAATATAACAATCAGTACGACACACATAACTCTTCCTAGGGAAAAATAACTTATTTAATCAAACACCTAAAACTACTATCCAAAGAAGTCACTTAATTACTACTGCACAAGTCAAAAATCACTTCCCAAAAAACCTACAACCCCAAAATAAAATCCATAAAAACTTAAAATAAATCAACTTCCCATTTCGTTAATTAATATATCGATTTTTAATATTTCTATTTTACTCGACAAATTACATCTGTTATATCATTAATTTTTCCATATTTAATGTCAAACCATTAATTATATGGAAACCATATTTATCCAATCTATTTCCCATGAATTTAAATCATTAATATTTTACTAACTATTCATATATTAATAAACTATATACCATTAATCATAATTATATTCATAATTATCAATTAAATTCCATTAAATTGAACATCGAGGACACCTCCCCAAAATGGGAACCAGTACCATCATGAACTACCATATACCACATCGTGCCATCCATATATTACAACTTCCCCAAAAAACATCAAATCATAGTAAAATAGACTCCATATGTAATGACAATAATTAAATAACATCCTCAATTAAAATATTATGTATTATTATTATTTCTCCATTCAAATTAAATTTAAATTCCATTCTCAAACACCATTATCCAAAATTATAATTTCCCAAAATCTAGTTCATTGAAAACATTTAGAAATTATCTCAGTATACAAGGTGAATCCAATGTTGAAATTTCTAAATGAAGAATAGCTTAACTTTGGTAATAAATCTAGAAAAAAATGTCAAAGAGTGATTAATATTATAAGAAATATCATGGAATCATTTAAATCATATGAAAATCACTCATTCCATTTAATTCCCTTTAATATAAATAATTATCTTTATTAGGTTACTCCTTATCATATAATCCAAAAAATTAAGTTAATTATATAATTTTTAAAAACTAAAAAGGGATACCTATCAAATCCCCTACATGAATTGGAGCTACAACAATATCCATGCAATAAAACAGAAAGGGAGATGATAACAATCCCATGAAAAAACAATAAAGATATCAAAAAGTAAATCATTACGACCTCCATAACAACAATGAACTAAACCTATTAAACCAAATTTAAAACTCTTTCAATTCATTTATATAAACAATGAAAAACAAAAAATGATAAAGATATTAAGAGTAAGTCGTCTTCAACAAATAAGTTATTGATATCTTGAAGTTGAGGAACTAAACAAATTGAAGGTAACTCAATGGTTTCCAAAATAATAACTTTACTCCATAATGTTTTTGGTAAAATTATAGAATATAGAAAATTTTGTACGTATTTTCAAATTTATGTTAAAACCATAGATATAAGGAATCATGGCATGATAGGTCATGTTCATATTGTAATGGGGATAAATAAAACATATATCAAAAAATAATGTCGTGATCACCCTAAACTTCCCACTTGAATACTTTGGTCAATACATGTTTAGCTCGAAAACATCTAGGGAAACCATGGTTTAACCTAGGTGGTCACTCTATGGTACTTTATTAAGGTATAAAACACAATATAAACTTTAACGAAGACACAACACAATAAGTGAACCATGAAGCAACGATACTCCAAAAGGAAGGACCGTGAAATGACCCAATTAGGTCCTCATGCCCTAGTAGCCATGAATTTGCTGCAATGACCACATGTAAAGGGTTAAAATAACTCCACAAGACACATTATTTCATGACTGAGTCACTTTATAATGCAATGGAATGGAACATGATGGAAAAATGAAAATTTCAGGAACCCTTACTTATCATAGTTTAAACTTATATGTAAAAGGTATATATAAAAGTTACAAATAGGAAAAAACCTTATGCATCATTTATAAATACTTCAGTATGATTGATCTGGGAGACACCATGTTGTGTAAAATACCCATAATGCCACTACTTAGACTAAAACTAATTACATTGATACATAATCCATACCACAATCCATGATACAACTTCACCCCATTGAAAAACATCCCAAATTAGCACTTATTGTGCAACATATACAATAATGCCACAATATACCTATTCCATATGAAATACATGCTTTATATAATCCAAACTTCCTCCATTATTCCCCAAATTTATACAACACCCATAATATGAAAATCAATGATTCATGAAGGTTATGGTTGTTTCTCCAGATACATATCATGCAATTCTCAACCTGAGGAATCAAAACCAAACTAATAAAGAAAACAAAAATAGATAAACCCAAACAACCAAGGGAGGTACATCTAAAATAGAAATGATACTATCTCAAAATTACAATAAAATATATTAAATAATTTATCTCATTCAAAATTTCACCAAACAATCATCTCAATGTCAATGAAAAATAAGGTTCAAATCATACAAGGGTATTGAGTGGACTACTGCAACTCACATTACAATGTACTTTAATATTAGAATCTGTGCCTCCATAGATTTTAAAAGAATATAATTACATTCAAATGAAACAAATTATCTTTATGAAACTAAATCTCAGTCATCCACTCCACAAATACCGATTCATCCTTGACATTCAACTCTTTACAATCAATGAAATATGAGTTTTGATGAAGATTTTAATAAAGATATGTCAAATGGAAATGGTTTTTGATCCTATATAGTTGTGGGGGAAGTGATAACTAATATAGAACCTCACTTGCACACTATAACACCTAAAATAGAACAATACAATATGAATAATTGCTACTCCATTATGAAAACTTCCACCTAACATAATGATAAGAAACTCTCAAGAACACATTATCTCCAACCTAGAACAATAGAAGTCGCCTCCTCAGATAAACTTAAGAATTTTAACATCTATATCCAACTTTTTACACATGAAAATTATCTAAAACTTCTCGATCATGATATGCTTCACATATAGCCTCGTGACAGTTTACTCAATAACCTTATTCTAGAATTATAATGATAAGTATGTATTCTTATATAATGACTCAAACTGATCCACACTAGTGGAATAATGATCATAATAATTATTGAAAAAATAAACTTTGGAAACATAAATCAACCCTGATACCCTAAAATCCAAAACATTGGCACGCAATATATCACATAGATTCTCGATGTTGGTCTATTTATTACCCGCTTCCAGAGGATAAAAGGGTTTTATATTGTATAAATGAGATACAAAAGAACACTAAATACCTACCCATACCCCTGTCATAAAATGAAGATTATAATTAGATATTATGTCCCTCATTACCCAATGAATATCCTCTATCTAATCCACAAACTACCTCACTAAAACATGTATAACACCCACCTCCCAGATCAGTAGTAAATGACCGGACTTCATTAACCAATCCAAAAACACCAAAATAACATCACATCCTCCTTAAAATAAATGTAAAATTGTGAATAAATCCTTAATATTTTATAATACTTTCTCTTAGGGATATCCCAAAGATTCAAAAAACTTCTAGTAACACGATTCTCTACCTTCACCTATTAGAAGACCAAAAATTACATTACTAACTCTTTTATTAACCACTTAATCCCTTCCCATCATAATCAACTCCTCATGGAATCTAGATATCTGATGTACATGAATTTCACACCAAGGGTGATATTTGAAAATCATAATTGACTTCCTCATGCATCACTAAGGGAACAAAAAAACTCCCTGAATATGAACATTGTTACTATTCATCTTCCAACAATCCCTCTAGAGAATCGTCATGAAAGACGCGATCTCATAATACCTCTACCTACTAGTATCACCACTAAGACTAAAAATATTTATTTTAAAAAGGATCATCTCATTATCATATACTATAGGAAACCTATACCACTAACCCCATATATAATCAGATTAATTTAGTAAGATCATACATATCTCTACAAGCATCTCCATACTCCAAAACCTAGCACATCACAATATCCTACTCAGAAAATTTGAAACCACATTACTGTTACTCATGATGAAAGATATATCATTATAATATTACTACATAAAATAAATTATTGTATGGTAAAAAGATTCAAATATCACTAAGATAAGATATAAATCATGAACTTCTGATCTTGGAATACCACAAAACAATCACCAATGATTTAATGTATATATAGATTCAGAAAAAACAATACTTTTTCTAACTAGAGATAATGGGTTGCATAATTACTCTCATGGGTACATAAATATGATGTCCCATATAATTTTTACAAAAAAAATTCTCTATTAATATGTAACTTAAATCGAGATTGGAATCATAATAAAAAACCTCAAACATAACTACCACCTATAGAAAAAATATACGTATCAATTTACTTCTCCTTTAGGTAGTTGGATTCCACTTAAAACCAATTAGTCCATATAAAATCATGAATCATCCTAACCTAGGATATCAAATGGGTTATAATCGATGACATTGTATTTCATAAAACTGTATTAATATTTCATGAGAACATGGAAGCTATTAACTATGTAACATTATTGGGTTCTTTCAAAAAAAAACTACAATGATATTCAAAGGATAGATGACCACTCTTTATTAAGAAACCAAATACATGAGATAATAAACATCACTCATGGAAAACAAACAATTAAAAATTATGATATTGCTAATTATTCCAATGTACTATTAATGTATCCTTATGAAACTAAGAATTATACATCTTCAATGACTTTCACATGAAGATGTTGTGGAGGAAGACTACCATAAACTAGTCTTGGAACCCCGGAAACATTGAGTTTTTGAGTCCCCTGAAAACATCTAGTTAATTAATTACAAGTAATGAGAAAACTATGATCTCCAAGTGCCCATAAAAACAAATTAAATTAGACTTTATTGTATCCTCCCCCCTGAACCTTATCTAACAACACCCAAATAATAATTGAATCATTACAAACTAGTTATCTCAAATAAAATAGATAAAAAATCAAACATCCTCATAAGGTTATATCAATTATTGACTATCACCTTATTCAATCACTAGTAGTCAAGGAATAACCTAGGACCACTATTATCCTTCTTATAATGAAACATGTGAGCACACCATAGTGACATATTAGGTTAAATAAAACCCTAGTGTGTGAAATAATCGATGTAAGTCCATAATTCACAAATATAAAAACGTTTTATCCAAGAAGGATCCATAGAAATAAAAGAGAAAAATAGTTCAAAATCAATCTTATACTTAATATCATGTTGAGTGGGTATAATCACAACCACTTTACAGAATAATATAAAAATCCTCAACATGTTTAAGAAAATTCCCCACCTAAGCCTCAATGGAACCCAAATATATCAATACCATTTAATAAAAAATTGTATCCAAATTCTTATGACAAATCATGTGATCCTTCTCACCAATAAACACCACATGATGACTTTATACATAATATAAAACAACTCTCCCTTAAAATTAGTCAATATGAACCAACAGAAAATACAACCTTGGTGTACATCAATAAAAATAAATTGGACTCTAAATGTCATAATGAACACCAGGGGAAAAAGAAACCTATAAACATTAAGTCCCACAGTGTGGAAAAAAGTGGATGAAATAAATGAATAAATCTATACAACCAGATAAAGAAAAATATACGGTAGAACACAAATGGAATATACCTTAAATGATATCTAGACCACCAATTACTGATGTATCTATTTCATGAAACAATTAATACCCTAATCCTATTCTTTACATTACTTGTAATGAACATCCCCGTGTTTGAGGATTACTCCCTACAGGTCAATTCCTTGATTGCATGGACATATAATACCTCTATTTATAGCCATACTCTTTAGGATGTTCTAAGGACTCCACTCATGAGGTGATCTTGAATGGACATGCATCTTCTTGATCACCACTACCTTATCCAAAAAAATCAAATTAAAAAGGAATCATAAATGGTTAAATGACATAACAAATAGATTAATGTGGAACCTCTTACAAATTTCATGATCTAGACCCTTCGGCTCGAAATAGATCGTGGGAGAAATAGAGAGGATCCATGAACCTAATCTATATCTCCCACAATCTCGGGATCACCAAAATGATATATAAAAAAATTTATCTTTACAACCATTAACATCAATGAAATTAACTATGTATAGAAGTAAATACAGAAATTTACCCATGAAATATCTCACTTCATGTGACCTTGAAAAATAGAATCCACCCCTATAATTCATTTGTAATCATCCAAATAATGAATAATGAGACCCAATGTTCTATCCTAGAATAAATTAAATTTAAAATGATATCAAAATACTCTACCCAGGGCTTGGTTATTAAATTAGAGACTCCCTTTATATGTTCTCAAGCCCTTCTATTGGAACATGCAAAAAATCATCATTAAATCTCATCATACTTTTCCATGTCAAACCACATATGTCCAATTAGATCATCCCATTTCACCTCTATAATATAGTTCAAAAATATAATATAATGATAAACCATCTATATAATAAATAATGGTAAAATATATTCTCAATATCATGTAATTAATTAGTAATCAGTTAATCAGATTCATTTTAACTTCTCCAAAATCAACCAAATTCAACCACAAGCTTAATAAGATTATGGGTTAGACTATCCTTGTGATTTAACCTACATTCAGAAATACCTTTCCTAGGATGTTCAAAAATATTAAGGTTACTGTATAAAATTATAGGGAGCCCAAATCACTTATGTCCTAGGAAGTATCCCACAACTAAAAATTCAATCATTTGCGATGGGACATATTCGATGGGATCTAACTACAATTTCATATTTGTAATGGGATCCCATCACACATTCCCTATGGATGAAAATGTCATTTAGAAATCTATTTTCTATAAAGGATCATTGAAAAATTTTATTTTATGATGTGGCCTTATCGCATCTTGAAAAGTTTTCTAAGGAATTTTTGAGATTTTTTATTTGTGATTGAATTCCATTTTCATATCAAATAATTAAAAATATTAATAATTAAAAAAATTAAAAATTTTAAATAATTAATAAATTTAAAAATCATTAAAAGAAAATAAATAACCCATATATATAAAAATATTTAAATATGAATTAAAACCCTATTATATATAAACTTTTCATCCAAAACTCATTATAATATATTTCTCAACAAAATATATCAATCACTGTAATGGTGGTGGATCATTTAATGTTCCAGGAGGATGGAAATCCATCCCTTTACCAAGTAAATGTCATTACATGTACATTTTCACCTGATCAGGCTTTGGTTCCTACAATTGGCACTGATACTCATATTACATTTATTGGTTTTGATGATGATCCTCCTTCTCACTATTTACATCATCTATAACATCATTCTAACCTTTTGTATTCTCCCCATATATTGAAGATATTTATGATGACCTAGATTGTAGTCTAATTGAGTAAAAAATGACCACAATTATATAACATAATAATTTATTGGAATCAATTGTCAATATATACAAAACACTTATCATTTCTCAACACCAAACATAGTCACTTTCAACCATGTTGTCTCATTAAATCCCCACACACTTGTGGCATGAACCTCAGTCACCATATGACTCTCATCAATAATGTGAGAACTCACAACCTCATATACCTCCTTAAAATGAAATTTTAAATTAAAATAAATTTATCTTAATTATATTTAATATTATGAATAAAACATTATACTAACCACAAACTGAGGCTATCGGATACCAGTAATCTCTCTAGTGTTAATATTAGTGTATCTCATATTAAAAATGTTAAAATCAATAACATCGAGATTCTGAACTGACTACACAAATATAAAATAAAAATATAGAAAATTAAAATTATATATTTTTGTTAAATATAATTACATACCATATTTTGTTGATGAATAGTAAATTCATATCTACTATGTCTATGTATAACCTCATGTCTCCCCTAGTTTTATTAGCATGATTATGATATCCTCCAAAAACTATCGCACATTTAGTAGTTGAACAATCAATTCCAAATAGATAAAAAATCATACATCCTCATAAGGTTATATAAATTATTGACTACCACCTTATTCAATCACTAGAAGTCAAGGAATAACCTCAGACCACTTTTATCCTTCTTATAACGAAACATGAGAGCACCCTATAGTGACATATTAGGTTAGATAAAACCCTAGTGTGTGAAATAATCGATGTATGTCCTTAATTCCCAAAGATAAAAATGTTATATCCAAGAAGGATCCATTTAAATAAAAGAGAAAAATAGTTAAAAATCATTCATGTACTCAATATCAAGTTGAGTCGGTATAATCACAACCACTTTACAAAATAATATGAAAAATCCTCAACATGTCTAAAAAAATTCCTCACCTATGCCTCAACAAAACCCAAATATATCAATACCATTTAATAAAAAATAGTATCCAAAAGCCTATATCAAATGTAGGGATCCTTCTCACTAATAAACACCACATGATGACCTTAAACATCATATAACACAACTACCCCTTGAAATTAGTCGATATGAAACCACAAAAAATACAACTAATCCACTCAATTATTAATATCACTTGGTTGTATCCAAATGAAGAAGAAATCCTCCAATGATTAATGCTTCCCCATCAACATCGAACAACATTGATGTACATCAATAAAAATAAATTGGTCTCTAAATGGCATAATTAACACCAGGGGAACAAGAAACCTATACACATTAATTCCCACGGTGTGGAAAAAAGTGGATGAAATAAATGAATAAATCTATACAACCAGATAAAGAAAAATATATGGTAGAGCATAAAATGGATTATACCTAAAATGATATCTAGACTACCAATTATTGAAGCATATATTTCATGAAACAATTAATACACTACTCTTATTCTATACATTACTTGTAGAGAACATCCCCGTGTTTGAGGATTACTCCCTACAGGTCAATGCCTTGATTGCATGCACATATGATACCTCTATTTATAGCCATACTCTTTAGGATGTTCTAAGGACTCTACACATGAGGTGATCTTGAATGGACATGAATCCTCTTGATCACCACTACCTTATCCAAAAAACTCAAATTAAAAAGGAATCATAAATGGGTAAATGACATAACAAATAGATTAATGTAGAACCTCTTACAAATTTCATGATCTAGACCCTTCAGCTAGAAATTGATCATGGGAGAAGTAGAGAAGATACATGAACCTAATCTATATCTCCCACAATCTCAGGATCACCTAATTGATATATAAAAAAAATTTCTCTTTAAAACCATTAACATCAATGAAATTGACTATGTATAGAATTAAATACAGAAATTTACCAATGAAATATCTCACTTCATGTGACCTTGAAAAATAGAATCCACCCCTATAATTCATTTCTAATCATCGAAACAATGAATAATGAGACCCAATGTTCTATCCTAGAATGAATTAAATTTTAAATGATATCAAAATCCTCCACCTAGTGCTTGGTCATTAAATTAGTGACTCCCTTTATATGTTCTCAAGATCTTCTTTTGGAACATGAAAAAAATCGTCATTAAATATCATCATAATTTTCCATGTCAAACCACATATGTCCAATTAGATCATCCCATTTCACCTCTCTAATATAGTCCAAAAATATACTGTAATGATAAACCATATATATAACAAATAATGGAAAAATATATTCTCAATGTCATGTAATTAATTAGTAATTAGTTAATCAGATTCATTTTAACTTCTCCAAAATCACCCAAATTCAACCACAAGCTTAATAAGATTATGTGTCAAACTATCCTTGGGATTTATGCCACATTCAGAAATACCTTACCTAGGATGTTCAAAAATCATAAGTTTATTGTATAAAATTATAGAGGGCCCTAATCACTTATGTCCTAGGAAGTATCCCACAACTAAAAATTCAATCATTTGCGATGGGACATATGCGATGGGATCTAAGTGCAATTTTATATTTGTGATGGGATCCCATCACACATTCCTTAGGGATGAAAATGTCATTGAGAAATCTATTTTCTACAAAGGATCATTGAAAAATTTTATTTTATGATTTGGCATTGTACTATCTTGAAAAGTTTCTTAAGACATGTTTGAGAATTTTTATTTGTGATTGAATTCCATTTTCATATCAAATAATTGAAAAAAAATAAAAATTACAAAAAAAAATTTAAATAATTAATAAATTTAAAAATAATTTAAAGAAAATAAAAAACCCATATATATAAAAATATTGAAATATGAATTAAAACCCTATTATATATAAACTTTTCATCCAAATCTCATTATAATATATTTCTCATCAAAATATATAAATCACTGTGATGGTGGTGGACAATTTAAAGTGCCAGGAGGATGGAAATCCATCCCTTTACCTAGTAAATTTCATCACATGTACTTTTTCACCCGATCATGCTTTGGTTCCTACAATTTTCACTGATACTCCTATTACTATTACTGGTTTCGATGATGATCCTCCTTCTCACTATTTACATCATCTATAACCTCATTCTATTCTTTTGTATTCTCCCCTTATATTGAATATATTGATGATGACATAGATTGTAGCCTAATTGAGTAAAAAATGTCCTCAATTATACAACTTAATAATTTGTTGGAATCAATTGTAAATCTATACAAAACACTTATCATTTCTCAACACCAAATATATTCACTTTCAACCATGTTGTCTCATTAAATCCCCACACACTTGTGGCATGAACCTCAGTCACCATATGACTCTCATAAATAGTGTGAGAACTCACAACCTCATATACCTCCTTAAAATGAAATTTTAAATTAAAATAAATTTTTCTTAATTATTTTTAATATTGTGAATAAAACATTATACTAACGACAATATGAAGCTATCACCTACCTGTAATCTCTCTAGTGTTTATATTAGTGTACCTAATATTAAATATGTTAAAATAAATAACATCGAGATGCTCAACTGACTACATTAATATAAAATAAACATATAGAGAATTTAAATTATATATTTTTGTTAAATATAATTACATACCATATTTTGTTGATGAATTGTAAATTTATATCTACTGTGTCATTGTATAACCTCATGTCTCCCCTAGTTATATTAGCATGATGATGAAATCCTCCAAAAAATATCACACATTTAGTATTTGAACAATCCATTCCAAACATGAGATGAGATGTAATCAGTTTGATTCATGAAACAATACTGATCAAAAACAATAGTTCTATCTTTATAATTCTCCATTAGTCAATTAAATCTCTCGAATCACTACACAAATTATAATAATAATTTTTATGTTTTTGATGAGAAAAGTAAATTGTTCTTAAACTAGAAGAAGGAAATAAAATTTATTTTCAACAATTTCATAGCATGAATGAATGTGACATACTCAATCTGTATCAAACCAATATAATTTTAGAATAGTTACATAAACTTATATCATACAATAAAACATAATTATTTCATTTAGCTTGGTATAAAAGTCAACATCAATATCTCTATGATGACATCCTTTCAAGAAATCACCCTTACACATTGTTTTTTGATTTATTATAAGAACATGTGTGAAATAAAAAACCATTCACTACATATGAATTATAATTTTAAGAAATATTTAAAGAGGGTTACACAATACCCATATTCAAGTATCAAATTTCTCTGCATGTTAAAAAAATTAAAAAAATATTGATATAAAAAATAATATATTGATTTCATATATTTCATATTAACCAATTAATATTAACATGTAGATAAATAGGCTACAAGTCATATGTTGAACTAGAAATAGGCTACAAGTCATATGTTTATGCATAAGATTTATCACCATGAAGAATAAAATGTTCTTGGAAATGGAACATTTCATTAGAATCACCTCCGCCCATCTAAAATATAAAATGAATGTTTTCATAAATAATTAAAAACATGAATTATATGTTAATTCTAACTATAATAATCATATATTTGAATTGTAGTTTACTTTAACCCACATAATAATATTTTATGATATCAATATCTTTATCTTCGTCCTTAGTATCATAAATTTCCATAGGTGATTAAAAATTATCAAAATATTTTATTGGAAATTCATTTGATACGTCATCACAATTATCATCACCAACTTTCCATAACCACGGGGTTTCAACCCTGATATTTTTCCCATTTTATGTAATCTATGTAATTGGAGATGTCTCGTGAAAAAAATTAATTACGTTTTCTTCAGGAGAACCATTTTCAATTTTCATAAACTAATTTTCACAACATTTCATTTTTATAATTCTCCATTAGTCAATTATGTATTTTGAAGCACCACACTAATTGTAATAATAATTTTTATGTTTTTGATAAGACAATGTAAATGGTTCTTCAACTAGAAGAAGGATATCAAATTTATTTTCAACAATTTCAGAGCATGAATGAATTTAAAATACTCACTCCGTATCAAACCAATATAATTTTAGAATATTTACATAATTCTATATCAGATAATAAATATTAATTATTACATTTATCTTGGGATAAAAGTCAACATCAATATCTCTATGATGACATCCTTTCAAGAAATCACCCCTATACATTATTTTTTGATTTATTATAAGCACATTTGTGAAATAAAAAACCATTCACTAGATATGAATTATAATTTTAAGCAATTTTTATATAGGGTTACACAATACCCATAGTCAAGTATCAAATTTATCTGCATGTTAAAAAAATTAAAAAAATATTGATATAAAAAATAATATATTGATTTCATATATTTTATATTAACCAATTAAAATTAACATTCCATGAAACCAATGGGAACGATTACACTATCAATGTTCTTCAAGAGAAGCTAGTGTAATATTTGGGAACTGTTTGATCATATGATCATCATATAATAGAAAAATGAAATAATATTAATATAATTAGAAAAAATAAATAATATGTGAAAGTAAAAATCACTATAAAAAAAGTTTTATTTCATCACAATCAATAATAATATATTTATGATAATTGACTTGTCCATTATCTAAAATCCATCATTCATGAACTCATAAAAATCAATGTGTAGGATGATTAAAAAATGATAATTTATGGGTCATTTCATCATCACATATTCCATCCTTAAGACTCATTATAGTCTGTTTTTAATGATATTCTTGTTGAAAATAACGAGAGAATACATATAAGGCCCCAGCCTTAAACCTTACTTAATCTTGAGTTATTACAAGATTACACATTGAGGATCTTTTCAGGTTTAGAGTTTTAGAGAATTAGATCATGGAACTTGCATTAAATTCCACATTTAAACAAAGTGGTTACATAAAAGACAGTATTCATTCTTCCCATCAACGGAAACATATTTAAAATATAACACAGATTCTTTCTTGAAACATCCTTGACACTATCATCACATCATGTACCTTTCCCTTGACCTGTGAAAAACATTTCAAAAACTTGGGATGAGCATAAAAAGCTCAGTAAGGGTTATAAAAATATGGAAAGGAAACATGAGTTCATATATACATAAGAATGAAATCATACTTTACCCATAAAACATAGGCACTTTAACATACCTCATCAAACCATGAATAAATCATAGAAAACATAAGACATAAAGGTAACTTGAGGCATTCATAACATTCTTACGTGGGGAGTAACCCTCTTGGTTACATTTGGAATACCCATCACAGTATATTCCCAAAATCTCTTCGGAGAAACCTTAACGTTTCACTCCTTCGCGTTACCCAATGCATTGGAGAGCTATAACGGGCTCACCCGCCCTTAGTTTATCATGGAACCACCCGTTTTCATAACAATGCCCAAGAACCATAACATAAATTTGTCACATAAAACATACATAATGGAAACATAACATTTTCACATTTCAATCACAATATAACATTTTAGTATATTGAAATATTGAATCCATTCAAAAAGAAACCATTTCCAAAACCATTTAAAACATTTAATAAAGAGATTTTTGAATCAAAGTGTCCCATACCACCTTGAATATTTTAACATTTTAAACCATTAATATCCATATAAATAAATCCTTAAAACCATTTTGAAAACATGGATATTAATAAGAACAAATAATTAAAACATTTAAAACGATATTTTTGTTAAAGGGGTTTTACCAAAATTAGAGACACTTGAATACAATAATCGAGGAATAACATTTAGTCCGAATTTTATAATATCATGAGAATAAAAGGATTCATGATATAATACTCCAAAGGACAGTATACACACCATATAAGAGTGAATTGGTGCATAACAACAATGATCCCTCAATAGAAATGTCAAATGTGATGAAATCCCTTATAAAGAAGGTATCGTTAAATTAAGGACAAATAAATCTCAAAAAATATGTGTGACAAATATATATACACCCAATATAAGTGGATATTAAGTGTAAAAAAATAAAAGTTCATTCACACATATTCAATGGATGACATATTCAATGTCTACAAGTTGAACCCAAAGAAATCGAAATTGGGTTAAAAAGTTCCCTTGATAGCCTAACGACATCACATCAAAATGAGTTGATGAGAGATAAAAAGTGTATCTCATCACTTGGACATAAAATTTACATCAATAAGGATGTATGAGAACATATCCCAACATAAAAATATGTAAATTAAAAGACCCAATAAATGAAGTCTTTTAAAAAAGAGGAGGGTGAAAGGTTCCCTTACCGACTTGGGTATCTTTCAAAACATACACCCCATGAAAGAAAGACAATAGGTCATTGATGTAAATACTCATAAACGAAAGTATATTAAACAAAGAGTAGAATAATGGGCAGTACATACACCACTCAATGGAATTTGTGGCAAATGTAGCATAAATCTCACGGGAATAAAAGTGAGATGAAAAATACCTCACGAAAACTCCGCAGCCTAACGGCGCCACATAAAACTTCCGAATATGGATTGATGAGATCAAATAGGGTATATCATCACATTAAAATATAATGTACAGCAATAGGAATATAAAATAACATCCCCCAAAATTACAAATAGGAGCTTAAAAGAAGTGACATAAAGGAGAGTACTTAAAAAGAAAGAGAGAAGTTAGATCTCTTACGAAAGTTCGGCAGCCTAACGGCGCCAATCAAAACTTCCAAAATGGATTGATGAGAGAGAATAGGCTCTCTCATCACAATGAACATAAAAATTACAGTAGGATTAATATAAAATATCATCCCAATAACAATAAAGATGAGCTTTAAAAGGAATGACAAAAAAGAGTGTACTTAAAAAGAAAGAGAGGAGTAAGATCCCTTACCTCGGGTCCGACTTGACTCGATCGTTCTTTAACGTCCGGAATAATAAAATTGAGTTAATTTAAACTTTATTAAGAACCTTTTTCTAGTTCATTATTCCTATTAGATCACTTATTTCCATGTTATAAACATTATGTAAACATTTAAGTTAATAATGTTTGTTTTGTCGATATTTGGTTCTTGAGTCGAAAGTGGACTTCTTACCATTACATGTTGTTCGTGTGGTCAAATGTTTATTATATCCAGAATAATATTCATGATTTGGATATCATATATGTCATATATATCCAGTACATTCATGCATTTATAACATTACATAATCATTTAGAGGTAAGAAATGAAATGCACCATTCATGGAGACGGTAAGCCGTACGTACGCATGAACGCTACTTTCATTTCTATTTCATATTTTATAGAATGGAATAATAATGATATAAAGGTATATTATAATTACAGTATAATATCATATATAATATCATAGTTCCATCGTTTATACGTCCCACATATGGTATTTAACGAATCAAATCACTTTGAGGGGGCGGTAGTCCGCACTTTCTTAAATGAAGATATCGCGTATACCCATAATGGAAGCCATAAAGGTAAGACAAAAATGAAAAATACAGAAGCGTAAATAAAACATAAACATATTATATATCATATATAAAAATAGTGACATCATAATGTCCACCTTTGAAGGTTTAAATGAGTATTGAACAATCATCGTTTCGGGAGGCAGAATTTCACCATCCACAGAAACCGTATGTTCTTTAACCATTTGATGTATTTGGGTGAGAGTGTAGCTCGAATAAATCTTATAACAAAATCCTAGTATATTGAAGATACTGGTTTTGTTACAAAAGAAGTAAATAAAAAGAGTTTAGGGGGTTGGAGAAGCAAAATAAAACAAATGAACATGAGAGAGTGAATTACCTTTAAAAGTGTAACTCCTTTTGATTTGAGCCTAAAGGCTTCCTTTGAAAGGATTCTTCCCAAAGGGAATCCTCTAGGATGAGTAGAGGGATGTGTAGAGAGTAAATGGGCAGGGGTTGGCCGAGCCAAAGGCTTGAGGAGTGTGTGAAATGAGGTAGAGGTGGGGGCCTTTTATAAGAGGAGAGGAGGGGCACTTTTGGAAAGTAAAGAAATATTACTTTATTTGAAAATGTGTTTCGGTTTCAAAAGGTCCCACATTGATATAATTCGTGGATAAGGTGATAAGGCTTCGAAATAAACTCATACAATAAGTTTTGGACATGTGTAGTTCATATATTTTACATTATCTTTCCATTTTATTTAAATCGTCAAATAATGACGTCATCGCTGCATCATTATTATGTCATAAATAATTTAATTTATTTAATGTCTAAAAATTATAAAAAAAATACTATGATGTAGTAAATATTTTTAGATTTCTATTGAATATTTATAATCAAAAATATTACTTGTATAACCTCACATAAAAATTGTTTTAGTAAAACATATCATGTTTGTGTCAATTTTACTTTTACATTAAATAAAATGTTATTTATGTCATTTCCCAACCAAAGTGGATCCATGGGGTCCCCAAGTTGACCCATGGATTGTCTTGTTCGGCCATGATACAAACAATGAGGGTAAGACATCTTTCAAGCTCATCTCATTTTATTAAAGCATTATTTTTACATTAAACCACACTAATTACCACTAACCGCGATTAAAAACTTAATAAGTTACTATTCACCAAAAAATTATTTTAATCTCATTGAACCACATTTTACTTCTTAATGACAACCATGTATGTCGGATTTCTGAAATTCAAAACACATAAGTGGTAAAATTTCATTTAAACAAAAAATCAGCTTTTATAAGTACCACTTAGTGGTTTCACTATTCATCAAAAATTGAAGTTTTTCAGAAAAATCCCAAAAATTCACCCTAAGATATATTTGATATTCTGAATTCAAAAATGAAGTCCGTTTTACAAAACTAAAAACATATTAGTCACATTAATTAATTTAATAATTAATTCACGCTGTCAGAGCAAATAGCGTGTTTTTATAAAACAATAAGTATCAAAAGATTGACACTAGTTTAAGTCTAATTTCAAAGTGAAATTAATTCCAACGACCCCTATTGGATTTAATGGTAAAAATATTTTCTAATTACACTTTAAAACCAATTCAAAATATAATCTAATCATATAAATATATTAGATTAAAAAGTGGTTTTGAATTAAAATACAACATTTTACACTATTCATTAAAAAAATGAACTTTATCGGAAAGATACCAAAAATTTTCACAAAGTAAATTTTGATGTCCCGATTCTTAATAAGAGTTTTATTTGGTCCAAAAGAATGTATAAGAGTGATCAAAACTATATTTAATGACGGTTCTCCATCAAAAGGTGATAAGTGAACCTTTAGTGAAAACTAGGGCACATACGCCTAAAATTGAATTCTTTCCGTATTTTAAGCCATTATATTTTATTGGATAAATGTAAAAACATTTAAAAACATATATAATCATAATTTAGTTATTTCTATCTATTCCCACCATTGCAACGGCTACATGTTAACTACCATTTAAAATAATATTATTTTATTATTAGAGTGCAACGTAAGATTCCCAAGAAACTCGTTGTTGCGTGTTGGGTACGCCATCGAGCATAGCGCCCCCTTTAAAGTTATTTAAATATTTTATTCACAAATATGGATAAATATGAAATGTCATATTCTTTATTTACCTGGGGTGTTACATCCTTCCCCCCTTTTGGGAATTGCGTCCTCGCAATTTTAAAATTGTGCTTGGAAACATCCTTGAAAGTTCCACATCGGATCAAAAGTCGGTAAAACAAACACTTTAAAATAAAGAGAGATAAGTACAATGGTCACCCGAGTTAACCCATACTAGGATTCCAAGTATGAAAATATGGACATGGAGGAAAAAACAAAGGGTCATGTTCTGATGGAGAGTGATAGAAAACATGTTTAGGAGAAAGTTAACCACGAGAAAATCACAAACTTGTGATGGGTTAAACGGTATTCGATTCCCCAGTAGGAAAAGTTAATAGACAACATTTTTGTTTTAAGTTTCTTTTTATTGAGGAATTTATTCATAAGGAAACATAATCACTTATCATATTGACTTTCAACTTTTATTAGATTCCTTACACAAACTCATATTTTCTCCAAAATACGAGTATTTAGGGAGACTTGTTCACATTAAGAGTACTATAATAAACTTCTAGAGAATCACCTAATCCACCAAATAGAACTATATAATTCCCATGTCTTTAGACTTTAAGAAAAACCAAAACCAAAAAGGCTAGTACAAGATCAGATAATCCAGAAAAGGATAACCCTTTATAAAAAGAAAATCTATTCTTAATCTCCAAAATTTGTCCAACAAAACCCAAAGTTCAACAAGGACCATTCTATAATCAATTTGTCCATAAAATTCTTCAAATTAAACCAATATAAGATTGAAACCCAAACATTTTAATGATTTAGTCACATAGTCTTCCAAGTTAAATCGTAACATTTATCTCCAAACAACATCAGTTGCTCCTAATGTCCCGTATTGAAAGGTAATTAACCTAATCACATATCGTCCATGATAGGTTAATCATTTTCATAAATAACCCAAAATCATCTTACTCTTAATTCATAAAATCATATAATCAGAAAGAATCAGTCAAACTAACCAGGGACTTCACATAGTCCAGTGGTAGGAGATAAATACCAATCGCACTTTGGTTGTGGGTTCAATTCCCGCAGCATTGTCCGACGCGACGGTTTGTCACACGGTCTGCGTGTTGTCCTTTTTCCAAAACTATATAATTCTCAAATCATTACCCAAAAAGGGATAAAATCATCAAAAATAACCATAACACAATTTAACCTCAATTTTATCTCATGCCTTTCACTTCAATCATAACATATGGTAACCCATAATTACCTCAAAATTAAGGATCATATAAACCCAAATGGTTCTTTATAACTATGTCCACAAAAGAAAAGATAACTATTACTTCAATAAAATTTGCCTATATTAAACATCAGGGTTACACATAATATAAAAAGTCTTCTAATGTAACCCCATCATCAAAAGAGACTTAATACTCTTAAGAATTTCACCCTAACTCTTGAAGCCCTCATATATTGACATCTTACTCATTCAACATTCTTCATGATCCATTATCCATTCCTTTCCAACTTATTCCGAAATACCTCTTTCCTACAAACAAAATCATGAATCATATCCTAAGATTCCAAAATAAGAAAACAATAGTCATGAAATAGTACATACCTTTGATTGGTCATTGTCAGTTTCTTCATCCTCAATTGGAATGGCATTAGGTATTGGTAAACGAATATTGGTACGCTCTTGGTGATCCCATTCACGAAACTTCTTCATAGGACATGTGTTTGCATAATGACCATGCACACCACATTTAAAACATTCAATTGATCCCTCAGAATGAACTTCTTTCCCTTTCCTCGAGTCAATTGGATGCTTCCTTTTCCCATGGAAGGTTATTTCTTTATGACCTTCATTTCCACATCTATAGCATATTTCTGTCCCTTTGAAACATTTTCCTAGGTGTTTCTTTCCACATCTTTGACACATAGGTTTTTGAACACACTTGCCTTTATGATTATTACATGTACTTCCGTAGGGATTTGTTTCTGGCATATATGATGCCTTAGAGAAATCTCCAAGGTTTAGGTGGTAAATCATGACTCCAGATAGTTGGTTGAGGATAATCAAAAGAGTTCTCATTGCAGCTCCCATATCAATCATTTGCTTGCTCAAAAAACTGTCACAGTTTCCTTCACATCCACTGTTACTTTGGTGCCTACTAGATCCAACCATTTACTAAAACCAAAAAGGTCAGTGTGAGTATATCAACAAAACCATCATGTACTAATGAGTAAGATAGAAAATAAGATATACTTACTCATTCACTTTATCTAAAACTAAGACTCTTTCTGAAATCCTAACCATTATGGTAATTGTCAATTATTCTTAAAGAATACCCTAACCTCTAAAGTTATCTAAACCGACCTTTGATACCAACTATAAGGCCCCAGCCGTAAACCTTACTTAATATTGAGTTATTAAAAGATTACACATTGAGGATCTTTTCAGGTTTAGAGTTTTAGAGAATTAGATCATGGAACCTGCATTACATTCCACATTTAAACAAAGTGGTTACATAAAAGACAGTATTCATTCTTCCCATCAACGAAAACATATTTAAAATATAACACAGATTCTTTCTTGAAACATCCTTGACACTATCATCACATCATGTACCTTTCCCTTGACCTGTGAAAAAAATTTCAAAAACTTGGGATGAGCATAAAAAGCTCAGTAAGGGTTATAAAAATATGGAAAGGAAACATGAGTTCATATATACATAAGAATGAAATCATACTTTACCCATAAAACATAGGCACTTTAACATACCTCATCAAACCATGAATAAATCATAGAAAACATAAGACATAAAGGTAACTTGAGGAATTCATAACATTCTTACGTGGGGAGTAACCCTCTTGGTTACGTTTGGAATACCCATCACAGTATATTCCATAAATATCTTCGGAGAAACCTTAACGTTTCACTCCTTCGCGTTACCCAATGCATTGGAGAGCTATAACGGGCTCACCCGCCCTTAGATTATCACGGAACCACCCGTTTTCATAACAATGCGCAAGAACCATAACATAAATGTGTCACATAAAACATGCATAAAGGAAACATAACATTTTCACATTTCAATCACAATATAACATTTGAGTATATTGAAATATTGAATCCATTCAAAAAGAAACCATTTCCAAAACCATTTAAAACATTTAATAAAGAGATTTTTGAATCAAAGTGTCCCATACCACCTTGAAGATTTTAACATTTTAAAGCATTAATATCCATATAAATAAATCCTTAAAACCATTTTGAAAACATGGATATTAATAAGAACAAATAATTAAAACATTTAAAATGATATTTTGGTTAAAGGGGTTTTACCAAAATTAGAGACACTTGAATACAATAATCGAGGAATAACATTTAGTCATAATTTTATAATATCATGAGAATAAAAGGATTCATGATATAATACTCCAAAGGACAGTATACACACCATATAAGAGTGAATTGGTGCATAAAAACAATGATCCCTCAATAGAAATGTCAAATGTGGTGAAATCCCTTATAAAGAAGGTATCGTTAAATTAAGGACAAATAAATCTCAAAAAATATGTGTGACAAATATATATACACCCAATATAAGTGGATATTAAGTGTAAAACAATAAAAGGTCATTCACACATATTCAATGGATGACATATTCAATGACTACAAGTTGAACCCAAAGAAATCGAAATTGGGTTAAAAAGTTCCTTTGACAGCCTAACGGCATCACATCAAAATGAGTTGATGAGAGATAAAAAGTGTATCTCATCACTTGGACATAAAATTGACATCAATAAGGATGTATGAGAACATATCCCAACATAAAAATATGTAAATTAAAAGACCCAATAAATGAAGTCTTTTAAAAAAGAGGAGGGTGAAAGGTTCCCTTACTGACTTGGGTATCTTTCAAAACATACACCCCATGAAAGAAAGACAATAGGTCATTGATGTAAATACTCATAAACGAAAGTATATTACACAAAGAGTAGAATAATGGGCAGTACATACACCACTCAATGGAATTTGTGGCAAATGTAGCATAAATATCACGGGAATAAAAGTGAGATGAAAAATCCCTCACGAAAACTCGGCAGCCTAACGGCGCCACATAAAACTTCCGAATACGGATTGATGAGATCAAATAGGGTATCTCATCACATTACAATATAATGTACAGCAAGAGTAATATAAAATAACATTCCCCAAAATTACAAATAGGATCTTAAAAGAAGTGACATAATGGAGAGTACTTAAAAAGAAAGAGAGAAGTTAGATCTCTTACGAAAGTTCGGCAGCCTAACAGCGCCAATCAAAACTTCCAAAATGGATTGATGAGAAAGAATAGGGTCTCTCATCACATGAACATAAAAATTACAGTAGGATTAATATAAAAGATCATCCCAATAACAAGAAAGATGATCTTTAAAAGGAATGACATAAAAGAGTGTACTTAAAAAGAAAGAGAGGAGTAAGATCCCTTACCTCGAGTCCGACATGACTCGATCGTTCTTTAACGTCCTGAATAATAAACTTGAGTTAATTTCCACTTTATTAAGAACCTTTTTCTAGTTCATTTTTCCTATTAGATCACTTATTTCCATGTTATAAACATTATGTAAACATTTAAGTTAATAATGTTTGTTTTGTTGATATTTGGTTCTTGAGTCGAAAGTGGACTTCTTACCATTACATGTTGTTCGTGTGGTCAAATTTTTATTATATCCAGAATAATATTCATGATTTGGAGATCATATATGTCATATATATCCAGTACATGAATGCATTTATAACATTACATAATCATTTAGAGGTAAGAAATGAAATGCACCGTTCATGGAGACGGTAAGTCGTACGTACGCATGAACGCTACTTTCATTTCTATTTCATATTTTATAGAATGGAATAATAATGATATAAAGGTATATTATAATTACAGTATAATATCATATATAATATCATACTTCCATCCTTTATACGTCCCACATATGGTATTTAACGAATCAAATCACTTTGAGGGGGCGGTAGTCCGCACTTCCTTAAATGAAGATATCGCGTATACCCATAATGGAAGCCATAAAGGTAAGACAAAAATGAAAAATACAGAAGCGTAAATAAAACATAAACATATTATATATCATATATAAAAATAGTGACATCATAATGGCCACCTTTGAAGGTGTTAAATGAGTATTGAACAATCATTGTTTCGGGAGGCAGAATTTCACCATCCACGGAAACTGTATGTTCTTTAACCATTTGATGTAGTTGGGTGAGAGTGTAGCTCGAATAAATCTTATAAAAAAATCCTAGTATATTGAAGATACTGGTGTTGTTACAAAAGAAGTAAATAAAAAGAGTTTAGGGGGTTGGAGAAGCAAAATAAAACAAATGAACATGAGAGAGTGAATTACCTTTAAAAGTGTAACTCCTTTTGATTTGAGCCTAAAGGCTTCCTTTGAAAGGATTATGCCCAAAGGGAATCCTCTAGGATGAGGAGAGGGATGTGTAGAGAGTAAATGGGCAGGGGTTGGCAGAGCCAAAGGCTTGAGGAGTGTGTGAAATGAGGTAGAGTTGGGGTCCTTTTATAAGAGGAGAGGAGGGGCACTTTTGGAAAGTAAAGAAATATTACTTTATTTGAAAATGTGTTTCGGTTTCAAAAGGTCCCACATTGAATAGTTAAAGTTTTTGAAGTAAAAATGTTTTCTAAAATTATTTTTATTCCTGTAGAAGGGATTATTTTTAGGAATAAATATATGATAATATCAAAAAATGTTTTCCTTTTATTAACAAGAATAAATTATGTGATGACACACATACAATATTAACATGATTTTGGACCATGTGTTCTCTTGTGATATACAAATCCTTATTATAGGAAGTCACAAATTTTCGACATTATCATAGCATAAATTATGAAATTATGTTTTTAGAAAACATCACATGTGATTACACCATTACTCTATAAAAAATTTAACTCTTCAATCAATGGATTTAAATACAAATCAATATTATTTTATAGATATCATGGAATAAGTAATGTAAAAAGGATATTGAGTTCATTTATTGACACCAAAAGAGTTAAGTTGTATTGTAATATAAAGAGGGACTAATAAGAATATTGACAGCAATAAGAACCAAATGGATAAAAAACATCTTTATAATGTCCTATTAGCATTTTATAGGGTTCTGAATAAGCGATAGATGCATTTGATGAAAATGTTTCAATGAGTAACCATCATAAAGATGATTTTATATTACACTAGTGTAAATATTTTATTTCTTCTATGACATCAATGATGCGGTGTTATGAGACACAAAATAATGCTTCCATATAGATATAAGTTGTAAATAACTCAATATATTATTAAGATCCATTCTAGAATTTAATTACTATGCTACATTAAATCTCTATTTTCCATATGTAGGAAAATTAACTAATGAATCATTTTCACCATAATTTAGGATGAAATAACTTTAACATGCAGGGATCTTATAATAACAATGACCTAAATTACAGACTAGGATCTTACTTTCACAGAATGTAGTACGCAAGACTATCCCCCTAGGTAACCTTGATTTCACTAAAGAGAATATCGATTGAAAATAACTATTTTAAATTCCATTATCTGATTTATTAGATATAAATTTACTAATTACTACTATGTTTTTAATCATGAAACTAGAATATAAAGATTTCCTAGAAGAAATATGCAACTCAAAAAATATAGATG
This sequence comes from Viscum album, assembly GCA_963277665.1. Classification (NCBI taxonomy): domain Eukaryota; kingdom Viridiplantae; phylum Streptophyta; class Magnoliopsida; order Santalales; family Viscaceae; genus Viscum; species Viscum album. Next base: position 1,328,960,026 of record OY728133.1, read on the forward strand.
ATTCTTACTTGAGAGTTGAACAACAATTTTGTGTTTATGTTTTTTGAAAAATAGGCCAACAACTCCATGAACTAAATTTTTAAACCATGATGGGTTTGGAAATAATATTTTTGTATGTTCTCTTATATTTGATTCCCCATTTTTATAATAAAAAATATTATTTCTAAAAAAATGAAATAGATAAAACCCATTACTATCAAATGTTAGAAATCTCCTCAGATCACATTCCTTACATGGGAACTTAATTGTCCCTGTAGATATTTTTGGGTTTGATGATCAAAATTAAAAAATTTATTTATAACCCCTAATATATTGAATTTTTAATAAAAAGCTTTTGAATTATTTGATGATATTACCAATCGTGATATTGTAATTAAACTATTTTTTACACACATACCCATATATTACTAATAAATATAAAACAATTTCTAGGATTAATCTAATAAAAATAACAGAGGATCCAATGAAAGGGATTAAAAAATTACAAAATTAAAAATTACTTATAACTATTACCAAATATCGTTAATTAACTCTGATTAAAACCAAATGTCAAAAAATTACAATTTACATGAAAAAATTACTAAATATTGATAAATAATATTATTTAAATGTAAATATCACAAATTATTAGTATCTAAAAAAATATTGAATATAAATATTTCATACAAATTATGATAAATTATTACAAATTAATACAAATTATTAAAAATTCTTACAAATTACTACTAATTGTTCACAACTATTCCTAATTATTACTAATTATATCTATTTATTAGTAATTACTACTAATTATTAAGAACTATTAGTAATTATAACTAAATATTGATTACTATTACCCATTATTAATAATAAACACTAATTATTAGTAATTTTATAATGATTATATTCACTATATTTGGGTAAATATCAATCATTATTGATAATCGTTGATATTTTTTTGTAATTATAGTTAATAAATTATAATTATATGTAATTGTGTATAATTATAACTAATTATTAATAATTTATTTATTTATTATGAATTTTTACAAATTTCCAGTAATTATTATTAATTTCCATTAATTATTAATAATTATTACTTATTATTTCTAAATATTGATAATTATTTATTTTTTAATTGGTAGGGTAAATAGACCCATTTTTATAAAGGAAACATAACCCACTATTAAATTGGTTTTAGAGGTAACAAGTACATAAATCGAAGGCCTAATGGCATAAAGGCCCATTACAATTTGATGGTTCGAAGGAACTATGGCTTAAAAGCGGAATAAGAAGACCCAATGGCCGATAATGAACATGAAATCATTGTATCAAGATCCTAATCATCTCATTGTTTCCCTTACTATCAGCCATTACATAACACTAAGCATCATGAAGTCATCATAGAGAACCCCTTATTAGTAATTTTATTTAATTATTATTAAATTTCATCAATTGAAACAAATTACTACAAATTATTGACAATTGTTTCAATATAAAGTTAATTATATTTAGTTAATGAAAATTATAACTAATTATAGAATGTTATGAAGAAGTTACTAATTATCATAATTTATTACTAATATCTAATTGTTATTAATAATTATTAATTATTAAAAATTATTACTAATTATTATTAGGTTTATTTAATTATTAGCAATTATAGATAATTGTTACCAATTATAAATAATTAATATTAATTTTTGTGAATTAATGTTCGTTGTTGTAAATTGTTTTTAATTATTACAAATTATTGTTATTTAATGTTGATTATTATTAATTATTAATTATCATTGTTTTTTATTACTAATTATTTGTAATTATAAAAAATTAATCCTAATTATTACTACATGTTACTAACTATTACTAATTATAGTAATAGTCACTAGTTGACAGCTATTACTACCAATTATTACTAATTAAGACTAATTATAAATAATTATAACTAATTATTAATAATTTTGAGTAATTATTTATAGTTATGATTAATTATTATTAATTTTCATTAGTTATTACAAATTATGTTTAATTACTACAAAGTTTCATTAAATATTGACAATTTTCGATAATTATTACTAATTTTCAATAGTTATTACTAGTTATCACTAATTTTTTTAAAATTATTACTAATTATTGGTAATTAATACCTATTATTAAATGGTACAAGTAATTATTTCGAGTTATTAATAATTATAACTAAATATTTGTAATTACTTTTAATTATTACTAATTTTAGTTTAGTATAACTATTTTTTTCATTTATTAGTAATCATTATTTATTATTATTAATTATTACTAATTATTATTAATTATTACTAATTATTATTAATTATTAATTATTTTTTATTATTATTTGTATGTATTTATAATTATTTCTAATTATTACTTATTATTTATAGTTATTACTAATTAATACACATTATTTAAAATTATTGTTAGTTGTTCACAATCATTATTAATTGATACAAATTATTGGTGATTAAGTATTTATAGTGATATATCCACTGAAAATAGTGTTATATGTGATGAGTCCCATAACATATGTTGGCATTATGAAAATTATTCTTGATGACCTATAACAAATAATCCAACCAAAAATACATATGACGTTGATATTAAAGTAATTTTAATGAATCCTGTCGCAAATATATTTCTTGGGACTAATTATTTTTGATGAGTTCCTTTGAAAATAGTAGAGACTTAGAATGTATTTATAATGAGACTATTTTCAAATACACCACTATTGAAAACTTATTTATGGAGAGAATATTTTTCGTATCACAAATATCCTCCCATGCCAATGTATTTGCGATGAGAAAAATATTCCACTAGAAAATAGTCATTCCTGTGATATGGCATGCATTCCCACCTATGGTACTTGAAATGAAAATATTTTCCCATAAAAAATAACAAGAAGAAAGTAATTTGTAATGAGAAATAAATCATGTTGTAAATAAGTCAAACTTCATGACTTTTTATGGTGGGACTCTAGCCCGTATCAAATAACCTATTGCAAATAACGATTTTTTCTCATAGCATCCTTTACTACATCACTACCCAAGTTACAGTAACACTATTTAGAAACCAAAACCCTGAAATAATCACATGGTATTAACTGTAAAGTCAATCCAAAATCTTATTCACACCTTTTTTACCACGGTTTCATGACCTATACCTATAGAAAACCACCCTGTTCCTATAGGGAAGGCAAGAGTGTCCCCCAAATCCCTTCTCTATTAGGCTATAGGCTGGTGATCAAACCCAATGGAATAGATCATACAAATAAAAGGAATTACCCATATAATCCTCAGATCATATAATGAAAACTATGGATCAACTAAAAAATATAAAATTAAAATCAATATCTCATAATGAATGTAGTATCCCACATGAAAAAACCCGCAAAAATAAAATAAAAAAAGGAAACACCCATAATTACAACTCTAAGGGAAAATCCAAGCCTTGAGCTAGTAAAACCCATATTAAGAATCAATCCATATTCGAAACCCAAAAAAATTATATATTTCAGTGACCATGAATGTATACTTAGTTGGATCATCACCTAGATCTGTCACGAAAATATGGAATAATTATACTAATGCTTATCTGAATAAAAAGTAGTAACAAATCACACTTATAATATGTTATCTCTCAGAAAATCAATCCCAGGGTCACTCACCCAATATCACATCTATATATAATAACATAGAATAAAAATAATATGGAAAGAAGGTACCCCACAATAACATCCCTTTTAGTTTTTCACTCTCATGATCTAATGAATAATTCCTTAGTGATCTCATCCCTTCCATATCCACGTAACCAAATATTCACATATCTTTATACCACATAATAACCATAACCAAAAATCCACAAACACACACCACATCCCCATATCATAATTACACATAACATCCTCATCATAACAAGGACTCATGAACCCGAAGGACATCGATATTGTTCCCACCTCCTACTATGGGTGACCCCCACCATGTTTGACATTGTCAATCAGATGACCAGCACATCACCTAATTTTCACCCTAACCTATTCCAATTAAAACTCACACATTATAACATCAATCCATCACATCCTTTAAAATTGTAAGAAGAGATAAAAAAGAGAGTAGTCAATCATCTATTCCCTCACCAACCTAAATGTTGGGAAAAACACCCAGAACCCAAAAACATATGAACTTCTGTATGGTTTTCTTACTTTGGTTGTGGTATGTTAGATATCAAAAGAAAATATAACTTTTCATTATCCACACCAAATCCATCATAAAAAAAATTATTCATATAAAAAGACATCTACAACCCATATCTTATGTTTCCATTTAATCAAAACCATGTATTCTAATAGCATCTTCCTAAACTAACCAACAACCCCACAAGCCAAGACACAACCACAAAACACAACATTTACATCCCACATAATGAGGTCATTTATTCATTTATAGCTTTACCATTTTATCAACCACATTACACTCATTATGTCATGGATTTATCCACATATAATATCCCCCCATTTTTAATATATCAACCAAATTTTTCAATTATATTACCTATTCATTTCAATCATTAATATGATGATTAACAACCTAATCCTTATTAAATATCATCCCCCTTAACATCATTATATTTATTATTTTCAACCATATTCCATGTCTCATGGTATCTATAACACAACCCAAAATATCTAACCAACCATATTCTATACCACCCTAGAACACATCCCCATATTGAACCACACCAACCAATCAATTTTTTTTCATCACAATAAATGATACTCCACATATAGAAAAATAAATTCAATTATTCAATAAATTCACTATAAAGTGAATCTTATTATGCTTCCATCCATATTGAGTCATAATTCTTGTTGAAAACATCATCAACATCAATCCCTATTTTCCACATATCCAAATCATTACAGAATTCATGTGATTAACTCATTATGCATGGGGAAATATTAAAATCATGTTACATCTATAAAAATAAAAATAAAATTGTGTTACCTCCAAAATTTATAAATGACAAATAAGGATAAGTCGCAAATACACTACAACAAATAGCGATTCAAAAATCATTATGTAATAACAAGGATATTTAAATGATTATAAGGCCAAGAACATATATGGAAACCTCAAAAACCAATATGTTAAAAAATGGACACTAAAAACACGACCCAAATCCCACAAAAGACTCCAAAATTTTGTAATTAAATATACATGTAGAATTAAAAATAGATAATCTAGATGAAAATAAGAGAAACTTTCTAATAATTATTAAGTAGTTTATCTATTGATGTTAAGGTCCAAAATAAATTGAATAGTTCTCAAAGGAATCCAATGTTATAATGTAAGATTTCTATAGATTAGAAAAAATGAATTTATATATAATAATTCAAATGGGATTTCAAATTTATATTGAAATAATTAATTCTAGTAATCATTGAATTAGATTTCATAGTCTTGCTAAATTGGGGATAAATCAATCATGCCTTCAAAAATCAAGCCATGATATCAGTTTAAGTCACCAAAATATCATTGTAAAAATATCCTTATTCCCATGAATCTAAAGAAAATCAGAATTTATCCATGGATTTCATTCCACATTAAATGATATTAAAAAAACATAGCACAACCTAGAACCAAGCCTTGGAACAAAATTTTCAGCATAACATAATGATACTAAAAAAGGTATAACTACTAAATCAGTCAATAAAACATCATTCCATAGTAGTTTTTACGAAACTAGAATTATAAAACATGGAAAATATGACCAACTACACTATATCATTCAAACCATGTGTAACATGAGCACAAATATTATAGTAAGTGGTCACTTCTTTCTAACAAACAAAAACACAATGCACATATCTTTATTTAATAATGTGATTAATTTTTTTTAGAATTTTGTATATAAAATATTATTAAATGAATTATATTTTCTAATGAAACATGTAAAATTAATGTTAGGGTTATTTATCATGTTTTTTTAGAAATAGTTGATTTCTTTTGGGTGTATTGTGAAAATACCAAGTGTATATAATTTTCTGGGTTTATAACATTATAATGATATAAGATTAACATGTTTTTTTTATGAAAATAATTTTCTATAAAAAATAATATTTAATAAGTAACATAATGTATATAAAAATTTAATTTTTTTACTTAGGAATATATAGTAATCGTTTTGAAAATCTATTTAACGTAATTTTATTAAATAACTTAAATTTTTAGTTCATCCCTTTTATTCATGTATTAGATATGTTTATTTCAGTTTTTGATGGATTTTAAGGAAAAATAATAATATTTAAATTTTAAATAATCTATTTAATTTCTTTAGAATAAAAAATATACTTAATTTTTTTATAAAAACTTTTTAATGTTATGAATAAACATTTTTCTAAAAAACGTTTTCATTTTGTGTTACCGAAATATATTTAAAGTGGATTTCAACATCTCAATAAACTAAATTATGTATAGTAGACTCCATATTTTTAATCTTAATAAATATTTTTAATAATTTTACATTATTTTTGTCAAAATGAAGAGTAAAATTAGTGATAATTTATTAATAAAATTGAGGTTAAAATGGTTTATCAGGGGGTATACCCAGAGAGATAAGTTTAGAAACATATGATCCTTTGTTTTAGACATAATGAAATTGGGGATGGAATTTCAATTTTTAGTTTACTGGTCAGACTAATTTTTAATCTATGTTTCAGAACAAAATTCCAAGGGAAGGGATACTCTAAAATGGTTTTTAGGCTTATATTAAGGATCTATAGGTGACTTGTGTGTTCTATCATGTTTTAGGGGCTTTTTATACTGAAACATCATATATGGAGAAGGATGATAGGGGTGGACAAATTTTATGAAACTATATAATCCTCTAGGATAAACTATGCAACCAATCCAGAGGGGTTTCGGTGTATATAATGGAACTAATTTTTCCAAATTTAGTATTTAGAAATTATTTTGATAAAATTTCAACACAATGCATTGAGATGGCATGAGATTCAATGGCCTGGTGTGCCCAGAACAATTCATGAAAAAATGATATGTTTTTAGTAGGATAGTTAGATAGATTTCATAAAAAATTGGAATATATTTCAAATAGTTCCCTATTTTAGAAATATTAGGGAACCATTGTTCCCAACATAGAGGCTTTAACCATGGTACAACCTAGAATTGGCCGATGTGGTCATCTGATGAAAACTTCACCAAGGATGTAACCATAAATAAAATAATTAAATAAAATTATTTTATTTTAAATTCATAATAACTCATGAAAGGTTACTCATATTATAAATATATGTCCATTTTTGTGTTTTTAATGTGGGATTTTCTATGGTGAGGCCCTACATCGGCTAACATAGGTCGACAGGGAAGAATAGTTTTTAGAAATTTTAATGAAAAAATTAAACTGTGAGTTTATTTTATTTTAATGTTATGTCAAAATAGAACTTTGTTTGTTTTATTCAAATAGATAGGTTGGGAAATATGTTTTTTCTCATAAACCTAGAAATTACATATAGGACTTGGAGATAATACTTAGAGAATTCTCTTAGTAGTGATGACAACCACTGAGATTTGAGATCGCTCTGGAAGGATCACCTACAAATATCAATCCTCAGATGTGAATGATCCATATACCAAGTATGGTGGTTGTTCATTTTGTATATTCCCTATTCCAAATTTATATAATGATCGTGGTTCAATCCTCAAATTGATTTTTCTTCGGTTCATTTGTTGTGGTAGAATAGGTTATTGATGTAGGGTTATTGAGATATTAGTTTATCCTCTTCATTTATCCTTCTAACAAGAACAAATTGAAACTGGAATGAACAAAAGCCTTGATTCATTCTTCGTGAGATCTTGTGATTTCTCTCCCTTATTCTTGTTGTTCTTTTCCATTGGATCCTTCTGATCATGGCTTGACTTTTTGAGAGGCTCTGAATGCGATCAGACACCCCCCCCCCAGATTTGAGGCAATACAAAATAAAGGATAGATCATTGTAGCATGATTCCTCAAGGATCACAAAGGTGTTTTGGTTTCTAATATTGGAGCACTATATGAAGAATATTGGAATTCAAAAGGAAGGGAACTGGTGGTACACAATGGAATGGTGTTTCCATCCCCACATGAGATGCGGCGGGGTGGCAGTGTGGACCGGTAAACATCGTCGCGTGTGACTGCATGAGCCAAACTGACCCAGAAAGAGAACTGGGGCGTGCGAGAAGGTCGAGCCAGTGTGATGGAAAATGCTAGTGAGTTGGACTAGGACCAACTAGAGCATGTCATACACAATGGGATGAGTCGGCCCGATAGACCGGGTCAGACTTTGGTCGGACCTGAGGCGGCCAGATTGGGCCATGATTTACTCTGAGCCACAATAATCAGAGCCGTTGCGGGGCTGTTGAAGTTGGCAGTGTGTCTAAACACTGTGATAGCTTGAGTTACAATGGAACAATCCAACACGGGAGAGGTTGAACCAGGTGGTCAACCTCCATGATCAGTTTATGACCTAGTGACCCCCCTTTTAAAAAATTTAAATGGACATAACATTCAAACCAAATGTCATTTTAACAAGCTGTCTAAAACATTGGGGGACTAATGATATGAAGATCATTTCAATATATCTTACATGGGTTTTGGTGGTATTTTCCACAAAAACTAATTTCTTGAAGAGTGAGTTCTCTGAGAATAATCGTGCTTGATGAAAACATTTCTGTGGCTGGCTATGACTGAAAGAATTTGTTTCTTATAGAGACAGTGTGTATTATGGACACTTTGTGTCTTAGGGATAATTCGTGTCCTGTCAAGAATATGTGTGTTATTGAGAATTTTTGTCATAATGTAATGAGTTTATCATGATTTTCCTGATATATTCACTATAGTTGTATATCTGTGTGGAGCTGACTATGAATTCTTTTGCAGAATTCCTTTGTTTCATTCCTTTATGGTATTACATCATGAATTTTTTATTGTTGTATTCTATCATTGTATTTTAATCATGGAATATTTTAGTGTTATTAATTTTGTGGTATTCGTTTACATTATTCCCTCACACAATTTCATTTGTGGTATTTTTTGTGGTATTTCATTGTGGTATTATATCAATGTATTTACTTTGTGGTATTTCTTTTATGATATTCCTTTATGGTTTTTGGTGTCTGAATGTTTATTTTTTTTCTCAGACTTGCATGGGATTTTCTTACATATGCATGTATTGTGAAGATGATTGAATCTTTGACATAGTTATCAGAAGACTAGGACCAAGCAGAGCCTTGGTGAGACTAGACATGCCGAAGTGGGTTTCAGAATATTTTCCCTCCATTTTCCAATTACTTCTTACATTATAAGATGCACTTGTGGATGCATACTCTTTTCTTTGGGTTGGACTACTTGGGACCTATTTAATTTCTATTACTTTTACTATTGTACTCTAGTTGTGGGATATAGTGGCTTGGATTAATTTTTTTACTTAGTGATTTTAAATTACAACATTTGTGTTTTGGATATGTGTGCGTGCATACAGGTACTTAAGAAAATGCCTCAAATTTTTTGGATATACTTACTCGGTGTAGTCACTAGCCTCTGGCCTATTGGAGGCGTGATTGGTGTATTCACATCATGGGCCCTTCTAGGATGGATCATTAGAGAGTGGAATAAATGGATGTTGGTTATACTTTGGGACTGTGAGTGTGTGAGGTTGGTTTGGTGAAATGTTGTTAAGTGTTTTGAGTTCATCTTTTAGGCCATGTATTTTAGTGTGGGGGTTTTAGCTGACATATCCATACACGAGCACTATGGGAACCATCTTTTCGACAAGGTACATGAAAACTCTGGTTGCTGGGAATATAATGGTACATGAACCATATAGGACTAGGTTGTGTCTTCTATGTCCTTCAAGAGTCAGTTCCTTAGATATAGTCTATTGACTATAGAACATCTTGTTTTATTACAGGATTCCTCCATAGAGCAACCCATCCAGGCTTCCATTATGTGGTGATGAGGATGATCCACCTTGGTATGATGCATACATAGAAGGTCATGTACTAAAGAAATCGCATCTAGGTGGTTTACCAGCCATACGACCACCTGTCGAGTGGTATCAACTACCAGCACTACTAGCTAAGGATGAACACATACTAATTGAATTGCAAAGGTTTCACATGAAGCGACAATCTAGGTTTTGGGGTGAGCTAGACCCCCAAGAATATGAGGATTGGTAAGAGGTAGTTACACATGTTTTCTACCTCATGAGGTCACATACTAAAAAGATGGAAGTCCTTATCATTTGACTTATTCAGGGATCCATGGCGAGATCCTTGAGATTAGTGATTCATTCTCATGAAAGGAAAACACTATCATGGACATACTTTAATCATATCTTTAGAGAAGAGTTATATACATCCACATTCTGATTTGTTTTCATGTAGGAGCTTCTACATCTATAGAAGGGTAGTATGACTATGGTGAAGTAGTCATTGATGTTTATTGGTATTTAACGCTACTCTATCAATATGGTATGAGACCAGTTCATCTGGTATTTCATCATAAATTAGGTAATATATTGGGGCATCAGGGCATCAGTGGTATCCCTTAGCATTCCTACTTTTACAGGGGTACTTGAGTAAGCTCTGCTAGTGGAGAACCTTCTAGCGAACCATGCTCCCAAATTTGGAGCGACCACCAATAACATAGTTGTTAAGACCCTAGAATTAGATATCCGACCATAGTTTTAGTGTCACAATTTTTTAAGGCACATAAAGAGATGATCCGAGGACACAATAGCAGTGGTGCAAGGCTCCCATGACAGCTTGAGTCAACTAAATAACAGATTGTGTTACTCATTCGGTGGTTTTGAGACATATAACATGAGATTTCATGACCATCATATAACCGATCAATATAAAATTTTTGGGCCAATGAGGTGGAGGTGGAGGTAGGATCTGGGTGGTCCGAAGGGTGGAGTAAGTGGTAGTGGAGAAAGAAGGGTTTCAGGAGGTGGTTGGATGTTCAACCTATTAGCACCCCCACCAAAAGTGGTCTATGACAGCCCTAGGGGTCAGGTCGAAAGGGAAGAGTCAATCTATAAGCGATGAAGGATCTTGACCCTGAGGATTCATATATTATTATTGGTACAATTTGTGTCTTTTCCACCTTAGTTGTAGTTTTGATAGAAACATGTTCTGGTCATTCTTTTTTACCACGAACCTTTTTCGAGACTCATAGATTTATGTGGAACAGTCGACTCAAACATTATTCTTAGAGACTCCTACAAGAGGAGATTTTATGATCACATATTGGTAATGATAGTGTGACCTTACTCTAGGAGGTGAGAGTTTCAGTAGGGATCCCTTGGTAGTGGCATCAAGGCCTTATAACATCATTATTGATATGAACCAGTTATCTATAGTATATTCTCTAATTCATTGTTTTAGGCATATTGTAAGAACCCAGATCTTCGTTTTAGGTATGTTTTTCTGTTTCCTAGAGTTTTTGAGAAATGGGGATTTTCAAGAAATTTTTGATGTACACACCATGTACTTTCTGAGTACACGCCATGTACTTTCTGAGTACACGCCGTGTAAATCACCGAGCCTCCATCCGTTCTCCGAAACGACCATTGTCAATTGTAATGGAACCATAGAGGTAAGATCTTCCTTCCCCTAGAGCATTGTTTTCCAATTACTCCCCTTTTTGAGTTTTAGTGGTTTGAACGTTTTGTGCGTTTTCATAGATCTATGCCGTTCTGAGGAGAATCTAGCCTCATGGATCAAGAATATATGATCTACAAGTATCGAGGTGGGTGGTTTGTTACAAAGTGGTATCAGTGGAATTCTCTTCTCTTTATTTACTATTTGGATCCTTTATCCAGGGATAGGATGGATTCGGTACTTGGTAATAAGCTGTTCCCAGGAGTAGTTAACCCGTGTACATGGAAAATCCATACTACCTCGTTATTTCAGTTTTTTGGTTTTGATATTTTACAGATGATATGATTTCAACTAGAGTGATTAAAATGACTTGTGTTGTTATTTTTGTTTATATTATGGTTCTATTTCTCTCTCAACCTGATGAGATGAAGGTATGCCATCTCATGCATCATATAGGAACTTGTTAGAAATCACATGTCATGCATTCTTGCCATTCCATCTATGGTGCATTAGTGATTTCATGTTGTTGTGATAGAATTTGTGTAAATTATGCAAGATGTTTTGATAGATGCTTTGATATAATCTCTGTTGTTTGATAGAGGACAATTTTCATTGTACTTGCTTAAATGAATGCCAAATTTTGGTTCTTGAGGTGTTATGGGCCCTCTTGAATCTGGAATTGGTGAATCATTGACATGTTTTCCTTATATATGATTGTATTGGATTCCATGCTTTGATTCAGAGGGAGTATGGGCCCTCACAGATCGGAATTTGGCACCTTCATGCCCTGTTTTTGGTGTTTTCTGGACTTTGGTGCAGTTTTTGAGCTACTGCCTTGGAAAACCCAGAATACATGTCGTGTACTTTGTGACTACACGCCGTGTAGTTTCTGTTCGTGTCACTGACTATGTGAGAAGGAACACGATGTTGTAGAAATGACTTTTGGAACACTCCATGTACGGTAGGTGCACGCCGTGTAGTATAGAGCTGTGTACCCGGTCGTGTCGCTAACAACATGGTAGGGGAAGCATGAGTAGAACCCGCCGTGTGGGTGAAGAACACGTTGTGTAGTTTTGTTCCAGGTACCCGGCCATGTCAGGAACAACACAGGTCGGTGTCATCTTCTCCTATACACGTCGTGTTTGTTCAGAACACACCCTGTAAGGGTCAGCCGTGTAACTAACAACACGGGTTGCCGAAACCTTGTCTACTACACACCGTGTCCATAGGGAACATGTCGTGTAGTCTCATCTTATGAAGACTTTGTGGGTTAGCCGTGTAAAGAGAATTGGTTAGGGGAATAGAGTTCAAGTACACACCGTGTGTGGGAACAACAGGGCGGGTAGTTTTGGGGTGTTACACGACCAGAGGTGGAAGGAGTACACGCCCATGTCTTTGGTTTTAGTGAACATGTCATGTAGTTTTTATACATGCTGTGTAGTTGTGTTTTGTAAACCTGAATGCTTCCTTCTTTTGCTCGCATTTTTTACTCCTGTGTTCTTAGCCTTTAATAATCCTGATCTAAGGCGTGCTTCTGATCTTTCAGAACTATGCCACCGAGACATCCTCCGGTTGTACTTCAGTTGCCAGACAGTAATCAGACACCAGATATGGCTGGTCAGGGACCTCCTACAGATCCTCTTGTGGTGCTAGCCTTGGCACCAGTAGTCATACCCATTGTAGGCGCTGATGGATAGTTCAAGGAGGATTTCATAAGGATGATGCAGACCTTTCAGGGAGCGCCGCCTCCTGCCCCGTCGATGGATTAGTTGAAGCGGGTTTTCCAGCAGCATCTTCCTCCTACTCTCTTAGGGGATGGAGCACCCGAGGCTGCAGAATTGTGGTTAGAGGCCCCACTGACCATCTTTGAGCATCTATAGATACCGCTAGAGAAGAGGGTAAAGCTGGCCACCTATATGCTTCAAGACATCACCAGGAGGTGGTGGGAGGTGATCTCACATTCAGGGGGCCAGCAGGGTATGTCTTGGGACTAGTTTCGGCACACCTTCTATGACTACTTCTATCTGGAGACCCTAATGGCCAATTGACCCTAAGAGTTTATGAGACTGCAGCAGGGTGCTCTTTCTATCATGGAGTACTCATATAGCTTTACTGAGATGCATCATTTCATATCGATTCTAGCATGTGATGATTTGATCCATGCTATGATGTTCAGGGACGGTCTCAGGCAGGAGATCTATTCCCAGGTGAATATCTTCCAATTTACTTCTATATCCTCTATCTTCAACTAGGTGCTGATCACTGAGCACAATCTAAGGGATTCTGGTGTAGTGATCCTAGGCGGCTCGACATCCAGAGCTGGTATTCTACCTACGGAAAGTAGAAAACACCACAGAGAGTCTGCTCGAGGAGATCGGAGTAGGTGAGATGTGTCTTCTCGAATCCAGGTTATATGCTACATGTGCGGTAGAAGTGGGAACACTAGGCCTTAGTTCCAGAGAGATCAAATGGAGTGCCGATATTACAGCAAGATATGCCATCTTCAGCGCTTCTGTCACATCTTCTCACCTTCAACTAGAGGTAGGGGTTCCTCTATGACCCTGCGTTCTGGATATGCTTCTCCAGTTTCTCACCAGTCTGGGAACTGGAGTTCTTCTCTCCATTCGGGCTGAGGTTGAGGTCGTGCTCGTGGTGGTCAATCACCAGGTCATCAGCGATACCAGAGTGGATCAGCTTAGAGTGGTCAGCCAGGGGCGCAGGGCCATAGTATTGGCCAGACCTTCACCGTGGAGCATAACTACAAAGATAAGGATCTCGTCCCTTCTATTATTCATGGTTAGATCTTAGTATCATCAGTTTAATATTCATCCCATTTTGATACCGGTGCTTCACATAGTTTTATCTCTGTTGCTATTGTGGAGAGACTTGGGCTCTATATCTTTTCATCTACTGACTTTTTGACTCTTGACACTTCATTGGGAACGAGGTCATCTAGGTCATGTCTATGCATAGTGTAACCTCTTGAGAATGCAGGGTGTCACTTCTTATGGGACATTTATGTCCTAGAGATGATAGGCTATGATGTCATTCTCGGGATGGACTGGTTAGTTCCTTTCCAGGAAGTCATCGATTGCTATCGCCACAGGGTGAGTTTCTTATCACCAGTGGGCAGGACCGTTCTTCATAGAGGCAAGTGGGATGTTGAGGCGGGTAGATCTAGACCAGAGCAACATTGGCTTGGGGAGTTACAGACCAAATTTCCAATCTTTATCTAGATGACTAGGGGAATTTGCAGTTAAACATTCCTCTAGTGGTGGATCATTTCAGGGATGTCTTTACAGAGGACTTTTCATGTTTTCCTCAAGTGCATGAGGTAGAATTCTTGTTTGCGATCGTGACAGGAGTGGTACCGATGTCCATTCCTCCTTATAGGATGGCTACAACTAAGTTGCAGGAGATCAAGAAGTAGTTGGAGGAGTTGCAAGAAAATGGTTTTATCTGACCCAGTACTTCTCCTTGGGGTTCGCCTATCCTGTTTTCAAAGAAGGCAGATGGCACCCTTCGTCTTCGTGTGGATTATTGGAAGTTGAACCAGTTGACGGTCAAAAACTGATATCCCTTTCTAAGGATCGATGAACTCTTTGATCACCTTCGAGGATCCTGGGTGTTCTCGAAGATCTATTTGAGGTCCGGTTATCATTAGTTGCGCATTATACCATCGTATATACCTATTACAGCTTTTAGAAGCAGGTATGGTCTATATGAGTATACAATCATGTTGTTCGGTCTCACAAATGTGCCAGCAGTTTTTATGGAACTGATGAACCGAGTGTTCCATCCGTACTTAGATTCTTTTGTGGTGGTTTTCATGGATGGCATCTTGGTGTACTCTCACAGTCAACATGACCATTCATCACATCTTGAGATCGTTATGAGTACACTGAGAGGGCATCAGTTATATGTTATGATCTCAAAATTCCACTTTTGGATGTATCAGATTCACTTCTTGAGTTACATCATCTCAAAGACAGGAGTATCAGTGGACCCAGAGAAAGTGAGAGGTGTAGTTTCCTCAGAGTGGCCGAAGAATGCCTTTGAGGTGTGGGGTTCTTTAGGGCTAGCTGGACACTACAGGCCTTTATAAATGACTTTTCATGCCTAGTAGCACCACTAATAGGTCTGACCAAGAAGGGGGTGATGTTTTTCTGGTCAGATTCTTATGAGTCAGCCTTCCAGGAACTGAAGGGGAGGTTGACGTCAGCACCGATACTATCCATTCCAGAGTAGGGAAAGGGCTATACTATCTATTTTGATTCTTCAGGTATCGGTCTGGGAGTTGTGCTTATGTAGGGAGATGGGTTCGTTGCTTATGGGTCTCGATAGTTGAGGTCACACGAGAGGAACTACCCGACGCACGATCTTGAGTTGGAAGCTATTGTTCATGACTCATGCTGGTAGAGACACTACCTTCTGGGGGAGCACTTTTTGGTTTTCACTAACCACAAGATTCTCATGTATATCTTCACTCAGCATGATATGAATATGAGACAACGTAGGTGGGTCGTGTATCTTCAGTTCTTCGACTTAGAGCTCACCTATATACCGGGAAATGGGTAACGTAGTTCCTGATGCGTTGAACAGGAGAAATCAGATTCAGGCAGTTCAAGAGGCTAGCAGTGAGTGGTATCTTATGGATCTGTTCTCTGAGATGCATCTGGAGGTGCACGATAGACAGGGATAGACTTTCCTATCTTCTATAGTTGTTACCTCTTCTCTTTTTGATTGGGTATGGATGAGGAAGCCATCAGACTCATATGGCCTATTCCTGTGGGAGAGTGTGTCAAGAGACGATCCACTTCCTGGATGGACAATGGGCAAGGATGAGATATTTTGTTTCTAGGGACGCGTATGGGTGCCAGTAGACATACAAAAGGAGATGATGTGGGATTTTCTTTCCTCAGTTTGGACAGTTCATCATGGCGTCACCAAGATGTATCTTGATCAACACCACCAGTACCGGTTGCCAGGTATGAAGAGAGATGTTGCTGGTTTTTTCATGAGATGTTCTACTTTTCAGTAGGTGAAGGCAGAGCATCTGCGACCAGTAGGGCTTTTACAGCAGTTACCCATTCTTGAGAGGAAGTGTAACGATCTCGCGTTGGAATTCGTGACCGGGTTTCCGAGGTCACCTCGAGGGAGCGATGTGGTTTGGGTTGTCATCGATAGGATTATGAAGGTTACTCACTTCTTGACGATCAAGGAGACCTTCAACGTTGATGATCTGGGATAGTTCTACATCTGAGAGATTGTACGTATACATGGAGTTCTACAATTTATTGTTTCATACAGGGATGCGTGCTTTACTTCTCGGTTCTGGAAGAGACTTCAGAAAGCTTTGGGTACACATGTACTTTTGAGTACAGCATATCACCCCTAGACTGATGGACAGACCGAGTATACAATCCAGGTGCATGAGAATATGCTCCAAGCATTCATTCTAGAATTTGGTGGTTCTTGGGAGAATCATATTCCCCTGGTGGAGTTTTCCTATAACATCAGTTTTCAGGAGACTATTCATATGGAACCTTACGAGGCTTCGTACAGTAGGCCATGCCGATCACCCTTATGCTGGATGGAGGTAGGAGAGGCAGCTTTGCTGGGACCTCATCTGGTTCAAGAGACCTCAGAGCAGATAAAGTTGATTTGTAAGAGGATGGCTACAACACAGTCTCGGAAGAAGACTTATGCTGATCAGTTGAGAAGACATCTGGAGTTCGAGGTCGGTGATTAGGTTTTCCTACGTGTCACACTGAGGTTGGGACACAAGGGGATTCAGAGATAGGGTAATCTTTCACCGCGGTACATCTGGTCGTTTGAGGGGTTGGAGGGAGTGGGGAAAGTTGCCTATCGGTTGTAGTTACCTCATAGGTACCGGGATATGCATGATGTATTCCATGTTTCTCAGCTCCGACATTACTTTTCAGACCCGTCTCATGTCTTTCAACCCGAGGAGGTTGATCTTGAAGCGGATGCGTCATTTGAGGAGCATCCCATCTAATATATCGATCAGAGTACAAAGGTTCTCTGTGCCTGGTATTTTCTTCTAGTACGGGAGCTATGGCCGCACGGGCGAGTGCAGGACAAGAATTTGGGGAGGGAGGCCGATGTACGATCACAGTGGCAGGAGCTATTCAGGGTTTCTTCTTCTCTTCCCCACTAGGGAAATTCAGGGAATAATTTCTTTAATGGGGGATGTTTGTAAGAACCCAGATCTTCGTTTCAGGTGTGTTATTCCTTTTCCTGGAGTTTTTGAGAAAAATGGAGTTTTTGGAAATTTTTGAAGTACAGGCCATTTACTTTCTGAGTACACGCCGTGTACTCCCTTGCCGCACCAGGCCGTGTGTTGGCCAGGTCCAGGACACACAAACTATGTGTTGGGGTGAAGTGGAGGCCACTTAAAGAAGAGTACGGAAATGTGCAGTACACACCGTGTACTCAAGAAGTACACACTGTGTATTTTCTTTTTTTCATTAAACGGACCGAGGTCGCGCTTGACGGACAAAACTAGCTTCTTCTAGGTCCCGTTCGACCGAGAGACGCCATTTGACCGTGAAACTTCTCCAAATCCCCGAGCCTCCATCCGTTCTCCGAATCAACTGCTGTCGATTGTGTTGGAACCACAGAGGTAATCTCTTCCTTCCCCTAGAGCATCATTTTCCAATTCCTCTTTTTTCTCCAGTTTTCCTCGTTTGAACGTTTTGTTTGTTTATGTAGATCTAAGACGTTATGAGAAGAATCAAGCCTTGTGGTTCAAGTATATTGATCTCCTAGGATAGAGGTGGGTGGTTTGTGACTTAACTTTTGATGTATTTGAGTTTTATGTGCAAATTCCACCAATACCCGTGAACGGGGTATTGCGTGTTTACCTTTTTGGCCTTGTGGTTATTTCCTACCTTGCTTGCAGGCTTTTGTATAGGTAAATTGATCATTTTTTTGAATAATTGTCATGCATGGTTGTTTTTCCCGTGATTTTTTCTTGTTACTACCTTTGGGTCTTCTTAGCATTTGGTCGTTGTACCTATTTCTATGCATTGTGATCATAGGATGGAATGATTTTGTTGACATGCTTTTTGCTCAGTAGACTATTTAGCCAAGTAGCTCTATAGGTGTACTTTGGTTATTAAAGTAGCTCTATAGGTGTACTCTCGCCTTATAGAATTATTATGCACTGAATGGCACAGGACCATGAGAACCCGGTGCTATAGACTACAAGGGATAGACCGCGCGAGCTTTCCACAGATTCTTTGATAATATAGACTATACGAGGATAGACCGAGTATGCTTATTTAGAGAGTCTAGGACTTTATAGACTACAAGGGATAGATTGAGTGAGCTTCCCAGAGTGTCTTAGTTATTATAGTCTACAGGAGGGTAGACTGAGTGAGCTTCCTTAGAGAGTCTTCATCTTGTTTGAATATCATTATAAACTTTTCAGACTATAGGAGGAATTTACCAAGTGAGATTCCCCAGAGAGTCTGTGGTATACATGAGGCTATAGGAGGATTGACTGTGTGAGCTTCCTCAGAGAGTCTCTAGACCTTGGGGCCAAGAGGGTTAGACTGTGTGATCTCCCTCAGAGAGTCCCTGACTACCCTAGACTATAAGGGGAATTGACCGAGTGAGCTTCCCCAGAGAGTCTTACAAATTCTTATTACTAAACTAGAGGGGTTAGGTTGAGTGCACTACCTAGAGGGTTATGGTACATATTGGATAGGACTAGAGGGGATGGATGAGAGTACTTCCCTAAGGGTTTCCTGCTTGTGTTAGCTTTTGATTCCCCATTGTTTGTTGTTCTGTGGATTGATAACTATTTTGTATCATCCGGTTTACTGCATACTGATCACTGCTTGCTGTTTCTACGATTGTTTACTACTTATTGTACTTTTACCTTCCATATACTCACTGACTGTTAGGCACAGATCTTTGGGTGGTTGGCTACTAGGATTTAGTCTGACACCCTGTTTGGGTCATTCATTTGGGCCCAAACAGACTATGTTGTTGTAGGAATAGACAATGACAAGTGCCCTTTGACTTCTGGTACTTGATTATTTGGAGCGGGAGAGCATGGGACCGAGCATTGGATTGTGATGCTGAGGATCTGTTTACTTTCTATTGTACTTATTTTGGTACTATTGTATTTTTCATCATTGTGACTTGTTTGTATGCTTTCCTAGATATGTATCATGCATCATTTCATATATATATACATATGTGCTCCAGTTGTTTGCTGGTTTTGTCTTCGGCTGTTTATTATTGTGGTTATTTACTTCTTCCGCTTTTGCATGTTTATTTACTTCTAATGTGTACTCTACCAATGAGGGCATAGTTTCCCCACTATCACACCCAAGGCCCTCACTGCTAGTCGGCAGCCTTTGGAATTTGGGGAAATGTTCTTGAGTCCATTTGACCAACCTGGTATGGGGCGCCTCTGGGTGGCTTCCGGAACCATGAGGTTACACATATCGTACGGTTTGTCCACAGTGATGGCACCAGGGTTTTCTTTTTTTTGAAAAGGGAACGTATTTAGTACAATATGGACTCACACATAGGGGGTATAGCTGATAGATCATCATTTGGCTTGCCTCACCCTTTGTGTAGTGGGTGATATAATTCCCCAGTTTCTAGTAGTGGTGGTGGAGTATGAGGAACAATTTAACATGGATATTTCAGGTTTATCTCCCCACATAGAGGTATACTTCAACATTGAACTACACCTCAATATGACATCGATATCCCCACCTTCATATTATAAGGATTACATATAGATTTTTTTTCTAAGGGTATATTTGGGGGACTTACAGTGGAATGACTTTGTGAGATCCAGTGTTTCACACTTGGTAGCCCCAGTTTTGGTTTCCCAGAAGTCAGACATGATTTTGATGTTATTTGTAGACATCTGACGCCTGAACTAGGTGACCGTGAGGAATAAGTGTTCACTATTGTGGATTGATGGCCTCTTCGGTATGTTGAAAGGGATGATATGGTTCTCGAATATCAAACTCATGTCAGTCTATAACCAGTTGTGAGTATGGGATTGTGATATACTAAAGGCGACCATCAGGTATTATTACGGTCACATTGAGTACATGGTGATGTTGTTTGGTGGGAAGAATGCCCAAGAAGTTTTCATGGGACCCATGAATATGATATTTCATTTTTTCTTGGACTGGTTCATTGTGGTCTTCATTGATTTCAACCTAGTGTACTCAGCTTCCAAGGAGGAGCATACAAGACCCTTGAGGATGGTCATAAACACACTATGAGAGAACTATATTTACAAGAATCTCTCAAAGTGTCAGTAATAGATTATAGAGGTCTATTATATAGGACATTTCATTTCAAAGGCTGGTTTTCTAGTGGATCCAACAATGAATTAGGAGGTGATTTCATGGGATCCACCCAAGAGTTTTACTGAGGTGCAGAGTGTCCCTATTTTGGATGGGAACTATTGGTGGATTGTGCCCAAATTTTATAGAGTGGAAGCTTCCTGGAATGATTTTACATGAATGGGAAAACCATTCACATGGAAGGGAATGTTTTGGGAGATATTTCAACAGTTGAAGAAATTATTGACAAGTTCTATTGTCTTGAGATTTTCAGGGGAGGTTATAGAGAAAGTATTGTTTTTCAATGTGTTAGGAAATATTCTTAGTTGTGTATTGATGCATGGTAAAGTGATGATCGGCTATGTTTCATGCCTATTGAGGTCACACGAGGATAATTGGGTGACCAATGATCTTTAGATAGCAGTGATAGCCTTCGCTTTGAGGATGTGGTGACACATCCTAATTGGGGAGAGTTTTTTCATTCTTCTCTGACAAAAAGTGTCTCATGTATATCTTTTATCAAAAGGATCTTAACTTGAGATAGATGTGATGTCTAGAGTTCCTCTGGGACTATGACATTGTGATTCTCTATACTCCTAGTAAGGGGAACAAGGTGGTAGATTCTCTTAGTCAAAGATCCCTTTCATAGTTGCTGAATGTGGAATCCGAGTAGTTGTCCTCATTACAGATATCCTTTGTGGATGGGGATAGAACAACTTACCTCCATTTTATGTTTGTTACCCCTACACTATTATAACAAATTAGGGAGTCTTAGGTTGGGGATATTGACTGTGAGACATTACGTGATTGGATGTCCATAGGGCATTCCCTTGATGGATATTCGAATGGTGATAAACATGTCGTTCTTTTCTAAGGGTTCATATTAGTAGTAGTGGCATTGTGGTAGAAGGTTATGAGGGAGTTCCATAAAACCCATTTAGAAGTACAACCTTGTGTGGAAATTTTTTACCAGGACCTGTGATGTTAGTTTGGGTCTCTAGGGATGAAGTATGGAGTTTCTGAGTTTTTTCTCAGTACCTCATTTGGTAGCATGTGATGGTCGAGCACTAGGTTCCGGTAGGTTTGACATAGAACCATAAGGTTTTGGAATTGATGTTGGATGGTATATCAATGGTTTTCATGATAGGTTTACCCCATATTTCTAGGGTACATGATACCATATGGGCGATTGTTGACATACTCACCAAGTCATCCCACTTCTTATCTATTAGGGAGTAGGGTAAAATAGAGAGTTTTGAACACTTATATGTATAATAGAGAGTTTTAATCCATGGATTTGAATTTATGCTAGACTCATATCATTATCATCTCTTTATATCCTAGTTGGGTTAGGGGTTGGAGGAGGAGTTTGGGACTTAGTTATATTTGATCCCATTATTTCACCCCCAGATAGTTGTCTAGATTGAGCTGAATATTCATGTTCTAGAGGACATGATTCATGATTAATTATATGATTTTGGAAATTGCGGGGAAGATCTCCTACCCCTATGGGAGTTTTCCTACAACAAAAGATACCATTATGAGAT
Organism: Viscum album; assembly: GCA_963277665.1. Classification (NCBI taxonomy): domain Eukaryota; kingdom Viridiplantae; phylum Streptophyta; class Magnoliopsida; order Santalales; family Viscaceae; genus Viscum; species Viscum album. The sequence continues at coordinate 1,328,982,571 of OY728133.1, forward strand.
CGGTATAACGCTATTTGAAGCATTGTATGGGTGACCTTGTTGGTCACCTCTCTATTGGACATACCCAAGAGAGTCATCACTCATGGGCTCGATGTTGGTTCATGATATTATAGATAATGTGATGATCATTCAAGAGATGATGAATACTTAAAAGAGTCGAAAAAAGTTTTATGCTTTTTGGTAGAGAAGTCCTTTGTAGTTTGAGTAAGGAGACCACATGTTCCTTTGAATCCAACCACAATGCAGATTAAATAGATTGGACTAAGGTGACAAGATATCTCTATGATTCATCAGACCATTTCATATACTTTGTTGAGTTGATGTGGTTGAATACCACTTTCCTCTAATACCATAACTAGATCGGGTACACAACATATTCTACATGTCATAGTTGATGAGGTACATGCATAACCCATTTCATGTCATGGACTGGGGAGAGATGGAAATTGAGGAAGGGGTGAATCTTATAGAGTACCCAGTGGAGATTAAGGATACTTTGTCAGTGGATGATTTCTTCAGTGTGTTTTTTGTGGTAGAACTAGAATCTCCAAGAGATAACAATGGAGCACGAGGCTCATATTCATGCTTAATATCCTCATTTTTTTGAGTAGCTCTTATTTTCTATTTTTAGGTACATAAAGACTTATGCAGAAGATAAAATAATGACACAATTTTTTTGGATTTTTTTTTTGAAATTAATTAGGAAATTTTGGATACCAGGAACATAATTATAGCGTGATTACTAGGGTCGGTGTGCTTTAACAATTCGTTGAAAATGTTATGTTTTTAATATAATCCGTGCATGAATTTCCTGAGAAAGTGGAATATATTTGAAATGGTTTCCTAGAACCGAAATCGAAGGGAAATTTTGAACTCAAAATAGTGTCTTTACCCTCGGTGTGACCTAACTTTGTTCATAATGGGTCAACTGATGAAAATTTAATATATGATATAAACATAAAAAAATAATTAATAAAATTATTTTATTTTAAAATAATAATAACTTGTGAATGGTGAATCATATTACAAATTTGATACCACTATTGAGTTTGTAATGTGTTTTTTTCCTTGGGGAGGCCTAACATCGGCTTTCACGAGTTAGTTGTAAGGAATAGTTTTTAGATACTTTAAGGAATAAAATAAACTATGAGTTTATTTTATTTTAATGTTTTATTGACATAGTAATTCTATTTCATTTAAATTAATAATCTAGTAGGGATATAGAGTTAGTATCAAAACCTTAGTAATTCACTACAATGTCTAGACATAATCCTTTGATAATTCACATTGTAGTGATGAAAAAACAAGGGATCAGAGAACGTTATTGACAGATTGCCAGCGATAATCCATCCTATACAATGAATGATCCATATCATAGGTGGGGATGTTTTTCAATATACATTTTCCCCATTTATAATTTCTAAAATAAAAATGGGTAAATCAACAAATAGATTGATTTTCAGTTCATCCATTGTTGCGAGATGGGTTATTAGTGTGGGATTATTAGGAGATTAATTTGACCTATTCATTTATCCTTCTAATGAGAATGAATCATGGAAGACGCGAACTAAGTAAAAAGATTGTTCTTCAGGATTTATTTTAATTTATCTGCCCCATTCATGGTGTTCTTCACCGTTGGATCCTCATGATCGTGGCTTGAATTTCCGAGAGGATCCGAACAGGATCACATCCCCTGGATTGGAGGCAATATAAAACAGAGGCTGAATTAGTGTAGCTTGGGACCCAAGGACCGTATAGGTTTTTTATTTTAATAGATTAGAGCACTAGAGGATGAATAATAGAATATAGATGAATGTTCTCTAGAAAATCATGGTTGCTCAATGCGTCCATGGCTGTGTATGATGTGACCGCCATGTTGGACGCGGGTGCCGTGTGATGTGGCGCAGTGGATGTGTGATGCTGTGGGGTAGCCACATGATGCCACAGGGAGACCACATGATGTGGAATTATGGTCAGGCGATGTGGTAGGGTGGTCATGTGATGTTTCAAGGTGGCAACACGATGTGATAGGGGGTTCCCGCACGGGGTAGAGGGGTGTCCGCCTAGACCCGCGACGATCACTACAGGTGACTGCAGGAGCCTGAACGACCATGAATGTTGACACGGTTGGGCGAGCGGGCTGGGACAGACGAACGACGTGGGGTTAGCATAGCCAGAATGGCATAGGACTAGTGGAACATGTCAGACTTGGAGGGTTGGATCTGGCCCTGTGAGACAGGGTAGATGCAGGTAGGACCCGGGTTGGCAGGACCGGGCCACTGTCGATCGTGGTAGTCGGCCGTCAGTCACGGTAGAACGAGCAATCACGACAGCTAGCGGTGTAGTCATCTACCATGTTAGATCGATCTTCTATTTCATATTCATCTTTGGGAGCTTCCAGACTGGGTGTTCTACTACAGTGGTTGACCACTTAGTCGGTCCACGACCCAATGAACCTCCTTTAGATATTTTCAAATGACCATAACATTCAAACCAAATGTCCTTTTGAAAATCTGTCTACAACATTGTGACCCTTATGACGATACATTAATTTTGATATATCTTATCAAGGTCATTTGGGATTGTGAATATGATATAATGGATTGGATAGTGAGTTCTCCCGAAACGAGCATGCTTCGAGCAAACGGTTTTTTGGATAGTTGTGACCTAGAGACTGTGTGTCCTGTAGAGACTTTGTATCTTATTGAGACTATGTGTCTATTTTATACTATGTGTCTTATTATGAAAATTTTTCATAGGGAGATTATGTTTATTATTGATACTAATTTTCTTATTCGATTGAGTATATCTGGATGTATTTGATATATTTAAATTAGATGTATATCTATGTGGAGTTGAATATGAATTCATTTATGGAATTTCATGGGGTATTAATTTGTGGTATTTCCTTTTCAGTTTTCCTTCATGGTATTTCCTTCTGGTTATTTCATTGGTAGTATTCTATAATTTTATTTCCTTTGTGGTATTCCATTGTGGTATTACTTTTTGGTATTTCCCTTGTCGTATTTCCTTTGTTGTATTAATTTGTGGAATTACATAATGGTATTTAATATATGGTATTTCCATTTTGGTATTTCATTTTTGGTATTCTTTTCTGGTTTTAGGGTGTCCTTCTAAGTATTGTTTAACTCTACATTGCATGGGATTTTCCCACACATGTCGTGTCTTGTGCAGACGATCGACTCTTCGACAGAGTTCCACGTAGACCAAGACTAGGATATGCCTTATGAGACCGGGTAGTCTGAGGCATGTTTTTGAATATTTTTCAATGACAGTACCAGTACCTCTTACATTACAGGCTGGACTTGTGGTTTTAGACACTTTTCATTTGCTGGTATTATTTTGCATTTATTTACATTTTATTACTTTCAATGTTTTACTCCAGTTGTGGGATATAGTGATTTTTAGGAATTGTTTACTTGGTGCTTTTACATATTCTAATTTGTGTCTTGGAGAAGTGTGTGTGCATATTGGTACATAAAAAAATACCACACATTTGTGGGATATGCCTACATGGTCCTAGTCACCATCCCTTATCCTATTTTTGTAGGTATTAGTGTCATCACGACACAATCCCCTCATGACGATTCATGAAGGTGACACATGGATAGTTTTAATTGTACACACTAGGATGGGTGATCATGCACATAATTGAAGGATTTTTGATAGAGGATAGAAACATAGTTTTTTCATGGTTTCTCAAACCATGAACATGAACAATGTAAGTCCCCTTATTTGGTTGTGGCTCAAACATGGTCGCTCGCAGTTTGGATAACCATGTAGCCAAACCGTGCACCTCATTAAAGGGATTAAATTTCTATTTTTCCAATATTTACTTTTAATCCCTTATTTCCCTCTTCTTTCATCACCTCATGTACAACATCCTTACATAGGAGCTCCACTCCTCCTAGGTTTATAGGTGTATCCCTCATCCTGTAACTATTTCCACCTCCATTTATCATGTTGGAAGAATATCAGTGAGTCATCGTCTCCTCCTTCATCCTTTCTTTGTTTCACTTCTTGTATTTTTATCATTTTTAGTGTTGGATAATTTTACTAATTTTCACGGAGTTTTTTCATTTCATTAATTTATCAAAAAAATGACTAATTAAATCCTTGATGTAGGATGAATATAGTGTCCTATGTATGAGGTATGCGGTTTATATATTTCAACATAATGTATATATCATTTATTAAATATGACATTGTTTCATGTGTTGATATTTTTGTGAGATTCCCCTTAATTGTGAAATATAATTTATCGATCCTAAAAAGAAAACTCTTTCAAACCTTCCATATGAAATTATCATTGTTGATGGTCATTGATTTTATGTATTTTCCACTTTTATGGGGTTATTCCATGAATAATTTTAAATGACTAATTATTTTGAAATAAAATCCCTCATTTAGTAGTGATATATTATAAAATGAAAATAGGTTGATCAATTAGAAAGTTGTAGGATGTGACAATCATTTATATTATTCTTCAATGACCAAACTATCTCTTATGGGGAAACGACCTAATTCTCTTTAAATGAACATGTTTCATTGTAGTAACATGATGGTTATCACGGCCTATAAAACCCCCTTTTCATGTACAATGTTTACTATATATAAAAAAATAATTTAGAACCTAGTACAGTAGTTATACTTGGAACCTTTCATGGCATTAATCTGTATTAGTAATCAAATGACTAAAAAGGAATACTTATGGTCATGGTACCCTTTTTATTATTAAGACATACATGATTACTGTATTATGTTTATAATGCCTTGGTGAAATGGTATTGGGTCTTAACTACAAAACCTTCCCTCTATGTCAAGCTGAGAGTGGTACTCTATATTCCCCTTATGGATCCTCGATAATGGAATCATTAGGCCATGTAATTGAAATTTATCAATTATATGTGAATAGTAAGGGAGCGAGATATGGTATGCCTTGGATGGGCTCACAGTGTGGATACATTATCTCTATATAAGATATACCTATTCTTTAGGGGATAACTCGTTAAAGGGATCGTTGGAAATATAGTTATACCATGTCATGAGTGATAAAAGGACCCATATCTGAGATACTAGGGATTGACATAGAATTTTTTTTTTCACCCCATGCTGAGAGTTATAATGGGGATTCTATTTATTGATAACCTTTGATGGAATCAGACAATATTTTGTATATATAGTGCCCTAGAGAAACACTTGGGATTCTTTTTCAGATAAACTTGGATAAGATCATGGTGCCACAGAATAAAACCAAAATTTTAATTTATATTAAAAGCAAGGAATACATAGTTGTTACTCAAGAATATGTACACAAAGAATAATCACATTCTTTGGTTTGGTATATATATAATCCGATATTATATCAATACAGGTTTCCTTCTTTTTAGATATATCTACCTTAAAACAATGTTGGTAGTGCTGGGTAGGTATCCCATGATAAACTCAGATTAATGTATTTGTTTATTTATCACATTAATTTTTTATATAACATTAATGTACTATATTTTATATTCACATACTAGATTTTTATTTAGATACAATTGGATGTGGCCTACTGATTATATCTCACACATTGAATGTTCCTCCATTTCACTGGAGTATCCATGTAGATCTCATTTTCAAAGGTCCATGGATTATTTCTTATATTCTAAATTGTACATGGGATACAAGATTTGAGGATATAGAAAGTACTGTAGATTATTGTGGAGATCAACCTTTATGATTTTCACTGTTTTCTATATTCATGTATTGTTTTGTATTCTCAGCTATATTTTCCTTCTTATAATAAATATAATTATCTAGACATGCATGCATTTTAGTATATTTGTATTTTTCCAGGTCTATTTATTTCCTGCAATTATTATCATTCCTCCAGAGGCCCATCTTTTTATACTACTTACACACTTGATTGATTATTTTTCATCTCTTATATTATTGTGCTACTTGATGATGAGGGTATAATCACAAGAATATAAAATATTAAGAACCTCACTACTATTCAGAAGCCTTTGGAATATAAGGAGGAATTCTTGGGGACCTATAGTGATTGGTCTTTTTACTGGTTCCATATTCTGTTAGGATAGGATGCTACAAAGTAGTATTCGAGATTTTGTATCCTTTGTATTACTATTCTGGGATGGTAGATATCATAATGGAAAGGTGTTAGTCATTGGTAAATAGTTGGGTTCGAGAGTGATCAACCACATCAAGGGTAAATTTAATGAATTGAAATAGGTTACCCTTGAACCTACCATGCAACCCGATCCATCAAATACCCAAAAGGTGTTCTCGATCCACACAGGCTCACAAAAAGCACCCAGGTATTGATGAAAAAAATAGAGGGAATGAATTCACCCAACTAGAAAAATGACATGGCATACATATATAGAGTAAGAAATGAATAACAACAGATTAAAAAATATGAATTCTATAGCTCAAAGGAAAAACTGGAAACTAAACAACTATAACAGTAGAAAAATACAAAACAAAAGTCCATCTAAAAAGGACGACAAGAAAAACTACTACTCCAAATGATGGCATGGACGAACTCTAACCACCACACCACAAGATAACCATCCCAGCTAACATGAAACTCATCGCCTCACCATGGCGTTTTTCCATTCCCAGCATTGGAAGAAAAACAAAAGTCAATGAACCATTGAAGCTGTGAAAATGGAGTGAGCTAACAGGCTCATTAGGATCCCACCTAGGTGTTATATAACAAGTAATTGTATAAAAAACATGTTTTCACATTAATAAAAAATCATGGCATGAAATGAAGTAAATCAGTTTTATATAAAACTAGGTAAACATTTTTATTATCCATAGTTTTAAAAAAGGAAGGTATAATTTTTTCAAATAATATTTTCCATTATATTTTTTCAGCAGAAAAAAACAGAATATCAATGCTAACATTGAAATAAATGAAATCAAAAAAATATAATCACATGTATCACACCTAAATGAATACTACAGTTCTAGGTATAAAACTACTCATACCACAAGAATCATGTGAAGAAGAACAGATCCTTGAACACATTCCTTGGAAGTAGAACAATTCCTCATGAGTAAACTCCCCAAAACATCACTATCGGTCCCATATAACTGTGGGCCTAGGAAATAGAGTAAATCCCCAAGACAAACCACATTGTTAATCACAAATCAATGGATAACAGACTTATGTTAAACCTTCCACCTAAGTACCCAAGGTAACCCATTTTCTCGTTTTCACAAACCCATTTTAATTCCTTGGAAACCATTCAAAACCATTTATCATTCATGTATCAAAATCGAGGGAAAATCATTTTTTAAAAAAACCCTTTTTCAACATAAAAATCATTCCAATTTCATATTTTAATTTATAATTAAATTTTCAAAGAAAAATAATCTTGTTCATTATCAGAGTCTAGACATGGAACCACCTTCCCCAAATTTTAGGGTGCACACAGCCGCAAAAAAATCCCAATACAAGAATGACACCCAACAGCTCAAACGGAGACCCTAGAATCCAATACACATCAAAATTGACTCAAATAAAAACATAAAAGGTTTTATAAAGATAGGAAACCCACATAACCCGATGATGGATACTTGCTACTCCACATGAAATAAAGGAAAATTCATTTAGAATGATATCTCACAATATATCTAGAAGAAGATGACAAGGATCAACCAACAAGGATCAGTTAATTACGTAAAAAAAATTATAAGTTGCTATCGTGATCATTAGAAAGGAAGAACCCTAAGGAACAATTATTGGTGAGATGCACAAAAAATAAAATAAATATCTGACACTAATCCGATCGATCCAGAAGACGTTGAGTCTCTCAAACACCCACAAGAACTTCCTTTGGTTGAGAGCCACAAATTATGGAGAGAAAATGAAAAATAAAAACACTCAAATGCAAGAGATTAACCTATGGTAGTGTTTGTTCAAGATGTGTACCCCATTTTTATAACGTGTAGGCCTTGCAAGATAAGTACACCAATAAACTTGTCACCACAGGTTAAAAATGTTGCATTGAACCTCGACATGACATGTTCCTCATTTAAACGATGTGTACTGGGTCACAACATGATCACCCCATTCACGAAGTGTATCAATCACCAAGTACAAGATTTATACCTTTGGAACATGGCATGTGCTTGTTATTCCACCTACAATATAACCCAAAAATCCCATCTAAGGATTTAAAAACTTGAAGGGAACAAAGAAAATGGGAAAACATACCTGATCAAGGTAACAAGATATTACAATATCCCCACTATAAGGACTTTCGATCCTTGAGAAGTCATGTGGAATATCTACTCCCTGGAAAAAGTTGATGCTACTACCCCCTCATTAATGACTCGCATTCCCAAGTCTCATGAGAATATGTTCCTTGATTCCATATAATTCTGACCAATGGGATTGGATTCCTACACATTAATTTACCTTAAGGGTCTATAACCTCAACTGTTTTCTCCAAAATAGAATCATATAGCTTTAAATCAATTTAATCCCAACTAAGAATATGAGAGTGATCAGGGTGATATTTCCTTATCTAAGATATGTTTAAAACGTCATTAATTCCTGTCAACCAAGCTAGAAATGAAAACCAATAAGAAACATTCCCATTTCGTTCAGTGTTCTAAAATGGGACAACGTAACTCAGATTCAACATTACCTATTTTCTAATTCTACGGTGACCCAACCAAGGTGAAACTATTAAGAAAACCCAGTCAAAAATTGGGAACTCCAAATGAAGACACCACCGATCAGCATACAATTTCATTCGATGATGGGTTATAAACCAACATTTCCACACCTCCTTAATATTTTATGATGTCTACTCGACCAGTCATTATCCAAGAAAATCTACCTCTCCCACATATTACAAACAAATTGGTGATCTTCACCGGTGACCATACGATGCCTCAAAAGGATCCATTCTGATCAATGAATGGTAACTATTTTCATAAACAAACGCAACCAGCCTTGTGTAGCTATCCCAAATTCCCCCAAAATACATGGCATTGACACAAAACATATACACTGGGATCACAATTACATACTTCATATGGACATCTTTCTGTGGATGGTAATTGTTTCTCAACTTTACCTATGCCTCTATTGCCTCTTAAGGACTCCTCCCAAACCTTAAGGTAAATCTTTGATCTCAATCTTCAATAAAAGAAGAATGATTCCAATATAACCTCATAGTATCCTGCACATACAACAAACCTAGATCTTCAACAATCGTGGAGTCTTTGGTTGGAATGAAATGATCATACTTTTTAAAGCTATCAATAACCACGTACGTAGAATTTTTCCTTCGGGGTGTCTTTGGAAACCCAACAAGAAAATCTATGGACACCTCATCCCACTTCCAAACCACCACTGGAAGAGGCTGAAGCATACCATATGGTTTCACGTTCTTTGCCTTTGTCTGTTGGAAGGTGTAACACTGGAACACATAATCTGTAATGTCGTTCTTCATACTTGGTGACCAGAATCACCTTGTCATATGATAATACATATTTGCTGTTCCTACATGAACATCCTAAGAAGAGCTATTCTAATTAAAAAATTCATAAAGTATCACATGAACTATGATGACAACTCACTCCCTGAAGTGAAGTATAGCATTTAAAGAACGTGACCAACCAAAAACTATATCCCAACCATAATTGTTTTCCTAAATCTTTTGTAACAAATTTTATTGTTGTTGACATTGTAAGATTGAATCTAGGAGAGATAGTGACAACTGGACACTTTTCCTAACTATACTTGAGACATCATTCTAAGCTTCCAAGTGAAACTGAGTGAAAACCCCCACAAAATTCCACTCCACCTTCGATTCAAGAACATCCTATGATGGTACCTTCATACATAAAGCAATTGATTCTAAATTCCCTTTCCCCAAAGTGTAGGTGACGTCGAAGTCAAATGTTTAATGGAATTCTACCCATCGTCTCTACATGATATTCATGTTCTTCTAGGAAAATATATAGTTCAAACTCTTATTATTAGAGAAAACTATTAACTTCTCCCTATAGAGATAGTGTCGCTATTACATAATTTAATGAATCATGAACAAAAGATATAAATCATGATTTGGGTAGTTCTTCTCATGAGGTCAGAGTTGACAAGAGACGTAAGCTACCATATGACCATCATTCATCACCAAGCATCCCAAATCAGCACCAGATGCATTACAAAACACCATGTACCCTTTACTAGGCTATGGTATGATCAAAACAGTTGGCGATGGAAGAGGTCATTTTAGTTCATCAAAGGAAGACTGGCACTTTTCATCACATGAGAATTTCACTTCATTCTTGGTAAGAGAAGTCAATTGTGACACTGTCTTAGAGAAATCATTGGAAAACTGTCGGTAGTATCCTACAAGGCCAAGGAATATTCATATCTGAAAGAAATTTCAAAGATTCATCTTGGAAAAGATAATCATTACCTTCTCTAGGTCCAATGATAATCCATTCTCAAAAATTATGTTCCCTAGAACTTCAGTTCTCAAATCCAAAAACTGTATTTTGAAATATTTCCATACAGATGGTGATTTCATTGAATCGCAAGAACCAAGCTCAGATGGTTCTCATGCCCATGCATGGACATTGAATAAACCAGAATATCAACCTTGAACAATACCACAAAAGTTTCAAGATATTAGTGGAATATCTAATTCTAAATAGCTATAAAAACATTAGGAGATTTAGTTAGCCCTAAAGGAATCACAGGATATTCATAATGGACATACCTTCTCTTGAAGGTTGTCTTTGGTATATGATAATCCCAGACACTGAGATGATGATAAACTAACCAAATATTGACTGTTGAGAACCTATTTTATCCCTTCAACAAATAAAAAATAGTGATCCACACTAGGAAAAATATTTGTTCTTAACTGTTACCTGGTTTAACATATGAAAACCCACAAAAAAACCGAAGTGAACTACCTGATTTCTTGGATACGAGCATAGGGGATGCCAAAGGTGAAGCACCAGGGAGAACAAGGCCCTTCACTAACATGTCATCCAACAAAATTTTGAGTTCTTTATAATCCACTGGTGCGGCATGGTAAGAATTCATCGATATTGGTTGTGTTCTCGACACTAGGTCAATCGTAAAATCTACCTCCCTATATGGAGGAAGACCATAGAAATCATTCGGGAAAATTTTAAGAATGTATCATACCACAAAATTTAGACCATTAACAGAGGAAAACTCATTGGGATCAAACACAGCTGTAGAAAGTAAACTCTTGAGCTTTGGGTGGGAAGGACATGAAAGACCTGATCTTGAATCCCACTCCCACTAAAATACACAATAGCTCCCATAGACAGTAAGAAACAAACGAATATGATGATAAAAATAAACCTCAACTCAATGAGAGACAAGATAATCTATACTGATGATGATGTCAAACTTATCCAGATCCAGAATGAGAAAATCCCAGACCAAATCTGTATAAGCTATCATGAATGAACAAGAATAAAACAAGAACCCTAACTCTTTACTCTTACTTATAGGTGTCACTAACTCCATTGTTAAGGGAATAAGCTCCATTGTTTGTTTAAGGATATAAAAAAACATGCATAAATAAATGAGTTGGAGTTACCGGTATCAAAAAATGAAGTTTCTACTTAAGATTCAATAAAGAGTGTACATCTCACTATTGTCAAACCTGTATCAACTTCCATTGGACACTCATTTAATGCTTATAAATGGTTCACTCTTAGGGCCTATGGTTGGAGTAATGTAGTCTTTAAATATTTTGGCTGCACCATAGTATCCTTTGGAGCTAACTAACCCTGACCATAACAAGACATATTCATAGCAGGATAGAAAAACAATAGATAACCAACAGATCCATAGTTTTTGCACGTATTCAAGAGAATATGGAAAGAATGTCTAGTGTGAACCCCTTTCCACACTGTTGACAAGTCATATGCACAATGCTAGCTGGAAGAGACGATGCAAAGGAGGCTCACTGCTGAGACCAACCTCTACCACTCATGTGACGGTCCTGCCACTTCCTCTTATTCCAATGCACACCACTGAAGATATCACCAATTGGAATAGAAGAGGCGGTAAAGTAGAATTCCCCTTCTAGGTTCATCTCTACCATCATAGCTCTATCCACTACCTCTATATATGAATAAACCATCAACATGAACACCTATGATGAAATGTCCAGTCGCAATCCCTATAGCTACTTTTGCACCTTTAGCTAGTCATTCCTTAGCACGTCTGGATCAAAACGGTCAATATCAGAAAACCAGATGGTGTAGAAAGACACCAAACCCTCTCCCTACTACAATGAAATGAACTCTAGAGATTTTACAACATTAGAGTCTCTAGAAAACATCTTAAAGAATGTGGTTCTTAAGCCCATCAAATCCAAGCCCCCATGTTTGTCTACCAGGACCATAGAGTCCCACTAATGCTTTCTTTAACCCTCGAGTCTGAATTCTATGAACTTCATATTTATATTCTCAGGTGTCTCTATGATTTCAAATATTTTAAAGATCCTATAAAGCCAATCCTATGCCTCTTTTTGTTTAGTTGTCTCTTTAGAGGATAGTGGCTTCTTGTGCATGAACTCCCGTGATCGATCTATTTCTCTTCCAATTCCTAGTTGTACTTCAACCACTACATTCTGAACTCATGGAACATCCTGATCAACATCACACACTACCCATATGATAGTCTTGATTAGATTATAATTTATAGGTAATTTTTCTTGAGGAGCATCAGATGCCCCTTCCTGTGGGACCTGTAGAAGATGTCTCGTTTGGCATATTGCTGCACACCAAAACATAAGAATGATGAACAAAGAACAAATATCAGTTCAAACAAGAAAACCTATAAGCATAAAATGATATTTTAAAAGAAAAAAGAACACTAGAGGCACATATCCTAACATCCCTTGGTAACATGAGTCTCTTTATGACAAGGCTTGGCAAGGCACTCATCACAACACACCTACAAAGTCCTGACAATCTTATCAATAGTCCAATAGACATCCCAATGAAGGAATCATGGGTAAAGACCCACCTATGATACAAAACAATAATAAACCAACACGGGATACCCTCTAACCCATCACCCGACCATATCCATCACATACCTAAATGGCGTTCGCAATCCCCACAGCCTTGAAACAAGCACCCAAGAATCGAACGACACAACCAAGGGGATAATTCCTCAGAACCTGAATAACCACATGGAATATATATATAAAGAAAGAAAGGAATAGAGGGAGGCTAACAAATATTAATTCCATAACTATGAAGAAAACATCAGAACTATAACAACTATAATAGTATCAAAACACAATAGGCAAGTCCAACTGAGAAGTAATTCAATCCAAACTATTACTCCAAATGACATAATGAAAAAATTATAACCATATCAGCACTTTCTACCCATCCTAGATGACGTGAACCCCACTTCTCAATGTGGTTCACTTTCTTTACATGCACTAAAATACAAAAAATCGTCTACATGCCACCAAAGTAGTGCATTGGGTGTGAGCTAATATGGTCAGTAGGATCCCACCAAGGTGTTTAATAACAAATATCTATATAAAAAAATCATTTATGATAATTTTTAAAATAAAAAATGGATCAATAAGAATTAAATATGTCTTATAGAAAGAATGTTAAAAATTTCCATATTTATAGTTTTAAAAACATAGGGTATAATAGTTTCAATGAATATTTTCTATAACATTTTACCATGAGGAAAATCATGCATATCATTTCTAACTTAGAAAGATAAGAAATACAAAATAGATACCAATGTATCACACAAAAAGGAATAATACAAGTCTAAGAAGAAGACTAATCATAACATAAGACTCAAGTGCAAAAAACTGATCCTAGAACACATGCCTAGGAAGAAGTGGAATACCCCATGAGTAAACCCCCCAAAACATAACTATCAGTCCCCTCGAACAACATGCCAAGAAAATAGAGGAATGTCCCAAGAAAAAAATCATTTACAATAAAAACAAATTGTATGATGGCCTAAAGGTAAACCTTCAACCTAAGTACCCAAGGTGACCCATGTTCTCTTGTTCACAAACCCATTTCAATTCCTTGAAACCCATATCAATCCATTTAATTTTTTTTATCAAAATCCAATGAAATCCATTTATTTTTCAAAAAAAAAAATTGACACAGAAAAAATTCTTGATATTTTCAAAAATCAATTTATATTGAAATTTGAAAGAAAACAAGCATCTTTATTATTATAGGCTATAGAGGGAACCACCTACATCAGATTTTGGTTTGCACATGCTCGCAACAGAATCAAAATCCATGAATGAAACCCAATCACATCAACAGAGACCCTAGAATCCAATCCCTGACAAGAATCAATCAAATCTAAACATAAAATGTTGGTATGAGAGATGAAACTGGCATACCTTTAAGTATGATGCTCACTGTACCACAACCAACAATGGAAAAAGGCCTCCAGAATGAGATATCACAACAGATCTAAAAGAAAATGACAAGGATCAACTGACTAGGATAAGTGGATCTAATAATGCAAGGATAGGACACTACTAAGATCATAAGCAAGGAATAACTAAATAGAACACTTAATTGGTGTGACGTACTGAAAATAGAATAAAGATCCATTGTCAATTAGATCGATCCAGATGATGTTGAGTGTCTCAAAAACGCACCAGAACTGCCTTAGGTCAAGAGCCACATAGTTTGGGGGAAAAAGAGATGATAAAAACTCCCGATTTTATGACTTTAACCTGGGCATGGGTCGGGTCACAACGTGTACCCCTTAGTCCTGACGTGTTGGAAACACTCGTAAAGTATCGAAAAAAACCTATTCTCTCAGGTTAAAATCCTTTATTTAACTCCTACCAGACGTTTACCTCATGTATATGATGTGTACTAGGTCACAACATCATATCCACATTCACGACTTGTATCCAGCACTCAGTACCAGACGTGTACCACAACTACACAGTGTGTACCTATTTTTCAACCTATAGTAAACCATGAAATATCACATCTAAGTATTTTAAAACCATAATGGAATATAGAAAAAGGGAAGACATACATGATCAAGGTAATGGGATGTTACCAAAAAATTACAAGTGTATTAGGATGGGATTTTGTTTATGTTGTTCATTATTATAGTTGATTTTTATTCCTCATTAAGTGATTGTCGTAACTTACTAGTTATGGATTAATGAGATTTAGGGTATTTACACATGGCTTCATGTGGAAAGGAATTAACACAACGTGTATCATCATAGTCACACAGAGATCAACATGGAATGCGTATTCCACACCATATAATTTTCATTATTAGGCTATTTGACATTATTTGATCTTTTATTTCTATTATTAATGTTCCTATTATATGAAATTCTATGTATTTTCGTAACATGATTAATTTTATACTTGATTAGGTATTTTATCACTGTTATTTTTTATATAACATGATGTGTGGTTTATTTTGTGTGTTTTCATGTACTAGATGATTCATTTTTTTAGTGTTATTATCATCATGTTTATTGTTAAACCTTTATTGGGTGACATGCCATGTTTCTGTGGTATCTTGTTTATAAGTCTTCATTCCTTATTCCATTTTATATAGCATGTTTAATTGTATAATTAGTTTTGTGGTTATTTTTTAAGACTATCTATATTTATGTGATAGTTTTACATATTATAGAATTAAATATACAATTGGTTATTATTATTTTATAATCATCCTAAATTATTTTTTCCAACATAGATTGATGGTAGAACCTTAACAAACCAATAATGACCTGTTTGAGCAATGGACCATTGGTTGCATGGGCTGAAACATATAAATTGTGATTAAATGGGGAAAATGTTTCAATTTATAAAGTGTATAGGCACTTTATAAATTGAGAAATGGTAACCCATATAGTAAAACTATGGTTTATGAGTTTTATATACCCAAATATAGTAGTAAAAATATAGAAGATATTTAATTTTGACTTTAAATAAAATGGTTTCCTATTAAATAACTTGTATCTTCCTTAATTTGGCATTGCAAGCATTATGAATACATACATGAATGCAAAACTGAACCCAATTAAGTTATTTGGGACATGTTTTTATGCAATAACCCGTTAAAGATGTTCTAAAACATGATATCACTAACTTGATGAGACCCCTTTTAGTCAACTTTAATTTGATATGATTTAGTGGTTATCCCCATGGAGGTATAAATATGATATTTAGTAATGGTCATTTAAAGTGTCCACAATGGCCTATATGGGTTCACATATACACATATTATTGTGTATAACATAACCATTTTTTCATATAATTAATAAAAGACCAATTATTTTCTTTGAGGATTCTATTATTTGAGTCATTAGATAATTATAAATCTAATTACAAACTAAATGGAATTTTCCTATATAATTCACAAATGTGATTTTAATCCGATAATCCAAAATTTAATTCTTGTGAATAAATAAAATGGAGAAAATATAATTTTTTTGATTAAATGTGTAATTATGTTAGTATCCTGGTAAAATAAATGATTCTTAAAAGAAAGTGTCTAATGACATTCATATGTGCTTTGTGGTATTGTCTAAATAAAGTGTCATTATTTTCCATGTGAATAATGCTTGATATTAAGTTAAAATTGAGACTTTAAAATGTTTTAGTTAAAATTTAAATAAATGGGTTGAATCAAATAAATCCATAATGTGATGTTCTTATTTCTGAAACTCGAGTAAAGGTAGTTTAATATATATCTTTAGTGTTACCTTGGAACAAATATGTGAGAAATTTCCACATTCATTTTCCTCTATAACTAGAGATTAAAATAATTGAACCTTAAGCCTAGTGACATTTTCAGGAAAGAACTCTTTGTAGGATTGATTATTTATTATTTGATAAGGGGATAACCTGAATTCAATATTTCCATCAAACCATTAAAATCATTTTAAATGTATGTGAACCTTTTTAGGCATGTGGCAGTGTTGAGGATCCGTAGTACCATCTAGGAGTCTTCTTTCTAAAAAACCACTATTGATACTGGTGATTACACAATAGTATATCCATTTTTTGGGTGTGATTCTCATATAATAATCAGTTTCATAGGTTTAGAAAATCTGAGGTCACAGTCAATCACATAGATGGTCAGGTGGACCTTCATTTTCTTTCTCTTTTGTGTCGGATGGATTAAGAGTACATCATCCTATTTTATTGTCATATAGGGTAGTATAAATTTGTGTTGTTTCTCACACAATACTTCAGATACTAGTTTGTATAGGGCTAGTAATCCTATGGATAATAGCAATGATGTTATATTTTTTTTGGGGATTCCTAGGGTAGTATTCATTGAAACATTCAATATCCGTTAAGATGCTAACATGTTTTGATGAATAATATTAGTTTTGTATAAATATTTAAGCCTTAAACTATCATTCTATATTTATAGGTCACCAATAGTGTAGTATGACCTAGGAATTGGTGGGTTCTGAATCGTCCTGATGCTCAGTATGATGATGTTAAAGGATAAGGTGTTCTAACATGCTAGTTGGCTGGTTACCACTTTTACGCCGAATGCTATGATTTGTGTCGATGCAACTCGATATGAGTGTCAGACATACATCTAGATAATTTCTAATATTTAAGTCCTTTAATCATATATATTAATTATAATTTATTTTATCTCTTGGTAAATGTGTGTTAACCACCTCTAGGACCCATAATAAGTGTTTGATGGAGAATGTGTCATGTGATGAGTTTTCCCATGGTTAAATCCTATAACTAAGACACTCCTAAGATGGGGGAGAATTACATTGATCACATACAAGTATTTCCTTACATGTATAAGGAACAATAATGAGAAATAACCTATGAAAATAATCATCATTTCTTTTGAATTCATTAGAGCTAGTGAGTTTTGGACACCTGTCGATGCTATCAAGGTAGTATGACAATAGAAGAATTTTCTATGTATTTAACCATTCTAAACACCATTAGTTTGTGATGGAAATTAGTGGTTGTTTTTGGGTGATCATGGGCTTCCTACTGTAGTAAATGAAAAGTGTTTAATTATTTACAATGGTTGGGTAGGGGCAGTCATTTTCTTCAAAGGTGTCAACCTAAAGTGGTTTGATTGTCCTTTCCATTCATGGTAGAATACTATTATTTGGAAACCATAACAAACACTTGATCTTGGATATGCTAAGATTTTCTTGAGTCTTCTAGGTAATTATTTAGACCCACTTATTGTCACATTTCTTTAGTGATGACCATGCACCCTATTATGACATCATCTTGGTTCATTGAGAGAGTGTCAGATTTCCACTCAGATAAAGGAAGAATAAAAATTTCTTCCTATTTTGAAAAAAAATCCAGTGGAGTATTACTTTAATAGAATTCTATGTTAATTGGGGTGGTTATTCAATGTCATACAATGGTTCCTCAAGTATAAAAACCTTGGTTGGAATCATAGATACTAATCTTTACTCCTTAACATGACCACAAGGAGGATTCCACATGGGCACAATTAGTGTTCATAAGATGTGATAATTTTTTATTTCAACATATATCTCACACATGAATGCCCGTGTTTGGAGTAGCTTAGATAGAATCCTTGAACTACCGATTTATGGAAATTGGAAATGGGTGAGTTCAATATAGTTAGCCAAGGACTTTCATGTGATTTTGTCATGAATATTCTTTAAAAATAAGGCTCATTACAAGGGAGTTTTTAAAGAGTTAATGGAATGTTTTTCTTGGATATTTTGATGTTGGAGGTTTTGTGACTCATAATTGGTCGTGAAATTGTTAAACATGTGGGTTGTAGTTCCATAGGCTTGATGAAAAAAGAGATAATGTTGTGATCATGTCTCTAGTCGGACGGGATCGAATAAGCACAATATCAATGTTTTAGTTTTATTTATGAGCGTTAGATCGGGTTTTTATGCCTTACGTACAATACAATTATGCAGATTCTTGGAAGTGTGTTTGGATTTTTGGATTGAAACATGACCATTTTTACGAAACCTAACAACCCATGTGGATCAGGTGTTACATTCATGGTTTCCACATGGATTCTTTGGGATGAGAGTTTTTAACGTGGGGAGATTGTCACATCCTACGTTTTTAGACTAGATCAATGTTCTATGGATCCTTAGGCATTCTATTAGGTTTTAGGGGTGTTGGACCCTAAAACATCAATTTTAGGGAAGGATAGAAGGGGTAGATGGTGTGTTTGGAATAATGTGAACCACCAAGAAAAATTATGCACCACACCCAAGGGGTCATGGGTGTCATATGGTTAGTCCAAACCATGAAATCTTGGTGATACAATCATCTGCATAATTATAGTTTTTTAATAGAGGATAAATGCATGGTTTGCACATGGTTTCTCAAACAGAACTCATAAACCATTTGACTACCCTTCTTGGGTAGTTACGAAATCGTGGTTGTCACATGGTTTGGCCAACCATGTGGTCAAACCATGTACCTCATTAAATGAGGTTAATTTACAATTTTTCTTTTTTTATTTTTAATCTCCCCTTCCCAACTATTCCTTCTTCATTACACACATAGCACCTCTATATAGGAGCACTCCTCCTACTCCTAGGTATGGAGGTATCTATATAATCCTATAACCATTTCAATCAATTTTAAACATGTTGTATACATATTGATGTGTCTTAGACTCATCATTAATCCTTTCTTCATTTTTCTTCTTATCCTCTTCACTATTTGGTGTGAGATAATTCACACTATTTTAAGATTATTTGTTGGATTCCATGATTTATCTCAAACCGAACCAATTCATGCTTTGATACTGGAGATTTTTAACATCCAATCTATTTGAAAATTTCTCTATAGTTTTCCCCTTAAGGCCTTGCACATTTACTAAATACTTCGTTGTGCCACATGTTCATATTTCTATATGACACATCTAAAATGTGAAAACTAAATAGTAGAACATAAAAAAATTAATCTAATATCATAATCATTTTAAATAGAAATTTTTTTGGTCATATACCTAAAATTTCAGCCACCCAAAACAATTGATTCCTTGAAATCATTTAATTAATGAATTTTTTTTTCTAATAAAACACCTCATTAAGGTGCACTATCTTATCAAATGAAAATAGGTTGATTAATTAGAATTTTCTAGGATTTGAAACACCTTTTTGTTTTCCATTAGTGAAAAAATCATATCTTATGTTGCTTGGAAATGTTATTGTGTCACAAACTTGTTAATTTATAGTCACATGAATGTTAGCATCCTCTATCAGTTGCCACTTTTCATGTAGGGTCATTAATATTTATTAATAGTTAATTAGACCCCTAATAAATTAGTTATACATGTACCCTTCAATGGCCTTCCTTTTTATTATTAATTAAATTTAGATATGAGGCATGATTATAGGCATGAGTCCCATTTTACTATACATAAATAAATTGTTATAGTATTATTTTTATAATTCCCTGGTGATGTGGTATTAGATATTGAATACTAAACCTTTCTTAAATATAATTCCTCAAGAGATACTCAGGATTGCATTTATGGATATCCATGGATTATTCCATTGAGATTCATATTTAATCTCTATTGACTAATTGTTTATACATTTGGAGCTATACTTAGTATGTTGTGGATGAGATCACTATGCAAATCCTCTACCTACTGATGAGTGATATCGATTACCTAGGAGAGGCCATATGGATAGGCTTATTGGAATGATGTTAATATAATTTCATGATTGATACTAAAAATCCTATGTGAGATACTAGGGATATTCTTATAGGGGTTTTTTAAATCATTCCAAGAAAGATACTAAGGATTCCATTTATGGATTACCTTGGCTGAACTCTTATGATATTGGGTATTTATAATTCCCAAGCGATACATGGAATTGCTTTTTAGATCAAATTGTATGGAATCATGGTGAATCTAGTTAAAACCTAATAATTAATTTTATTTTAAGAACAATGAATGAATTTTTATTACCCAGTAATTTTTCCACCAAGCCAAATCAAATTCTTGGGTTTAGTGAATCCCTTATTTCTTGTGTTTGATGGCCCGTTATTAATCCTACATTATGTGAATAGGGGTTTCCTTACTTTTTGAAATATCTATACTGGGATTAATTTGGATGTGTTGGATAAGTCTCTAATGAAAAACTATGATTGATGTATTTATTTGTTTGTTGTCTGTAATTATTTTTTTCCATCACAATACTGTGTTTTATATTAACAAAGTGATTTATTCTTTATAAACTATAGGTGGTTGACTAATTATTAAATCTCACCTATTTATCAGGATATCATTTCACTAGGGTACCCATGAATATATTATGATTTCTGATTAATATTATATTGATTATGTTGTTCATTGTACATGAAAGATAAGAGAACATGGTTGGGGTTGTACTTAGGAGGCTAATGGAGATCGTCCTTGGGTCATTTCCATTTTTACATATTCTTGTATTATATTTTACTTTCTTCTATATTATTTATTTCTTTTACTATATATCATCATCTATAAATTAATTTATATCATTGTATTTGGATTTGGCTATTTCTTATTATTCCCAATAGTTATTATCATTATTCAATATCTCTTTGTTTATTTTATATTACATCAGAAGTTGATTGCATATTTATGATCTCTTTTAACAATATGATACTCTAATTATGAGTTTATAGTCTCACCGATATACCATTATTAAACCATCACTTCAAGTTGGTATCCTCTGGAGTATGGGTAGACATTCTTGAGGCCATGTGGCAATTGGTCATGAAACTAGTTTCATAGACTGTTGGGCCACGATTCTATGATAAATGGAACAGAACATTTTATAAATATTATTTTTTAAATATATTTACACCATATAATATATTCAATTTTAATTCCTTATTATTTGGTAAAACATTAAAATGGAAATTACATTATAATATTTTAAATTTTTTTTGTAATTCTTTTTGTTCCCCTCCCCTCACTTATAAAAGGGTATCTCCTCTCCACCCATTTTCAAAAACATTGAGCCATATATCTTGGAAAATTGAAACAAAATTTCTATATTCCACACCTTAATTATTTATCTTTTTCTCTTACTCTAATACCTTCATATTAAGGCTTATGGTGTAAATTATTGGTTGCCTCTCAAAGAAGAGATAATCATCTTACCATAATCATTAAAAGTTTATTTCTTATTCTACATCCCATAAAGTTTGTGTATCTCAACTAACATAATTAATCAAATTTCTTAAATAAATTGAGTTGTTATTATTATTATGGGAAATCCATTATCCACATTTCCATAAAATGATAAATGTATGTATTTCTCACGTGGTTGTGTGGACTATCTCTTCCACATAGTGATAAGATTAATTTTGAAGCACATCGTCAAATTTATAGTTATAATGATTGATTTAATAAATATATAAGATATTATAATTATAAATATTATATAATTATAAAATATTAATTATATTTCTTTTCTTATTTTGGTTAGAATATTAAAACAATTTATACACTTGTTTACAAACAACCATCTTCATTAATAGTTTAATTGATTTTTCTATTTTTCATTTTATAAGTTGTTATAAATAATATGATATTTATTTGATGATTTACATTTGGGATATGGTGAAATATTAATAATTATGTTAGAAGAATAACTATAGAATTGATACAGACATGAATAATGAAACAGGTGACACCCAAAATGAATATGACAATGATAGGTTGTTTATGAACTAGTGATAAGATGGAATAAGTAAACATTGTATAGTATTTTTGGTATGAATATTATTCTATGATATAATTATAATAAATTTAAAATTATTATATATTTGGTTAAATTCCTGTAAAAATGAAGATAGAACCAAGGTTTGGGTTTTATGATACACTCTCATTTTTACCAGGATTATTTATGCCTAATTTGTGGATGATTAAATTATTTGATTATCTCACAAAAAAATTATTTATTTTATTATTCTCTCATTTTTTTCTAGAAAATAATATTTTTCCTTTAATTTTACTGTATCATAGTACATAAAACTACAAAATATTTTTTAATCAAATGTTTACATGGTTATTCTGAAATAAGATAATTTACAAATAATTTTTAAATATTCATACTTTAAATTCGAGGTTTCAAAAAGAAAATGTTATTATACTCAAGAAATGTTCTAGTTATATTATTAATGTATTTTCATTCATATAAACATATATTGATGAATTTTAGGATTTATTGGGGATATAATCTATTTATATAACCCACCATATTACAATTGATGGATTATGATATTGCTGATATAGTGATTGATAGGGAAAATAGTAACACTTCTTATTCTAGTTTCCATATTCAAATATGTATTTTGATTATGTGTTTATTTTTTATCAATTTATTTAATATTATGAATCAATTGGACTTTATAAGTGATGTGTGAGGACTAATATATCCTCTTGATACATCAACATGTATAATGAGACAAACTCAATTTCGTATTTCATGTTCAACTTACCAATTTATGTATGATTTCTTTGTATGAGGCCTTGGTGGTAACATTATTATATATATAATTATGCATTCTATTATTGTGAAGATAGTTATTTTATCCATGTAACTATTTATTTTTTTATTTCATGATTAAGTATTTGTTAATTTTGTGATATTAGTTATACATTATATTTTTATTATAATTTAAAATTACATTATTATTCATGATTTACTTATTCTATGATTTCTTCTATTGTACACTATCCCTTACTGGTATTACTTTCTAACCCTTATTTATATTTTCCCTTTTCCAGGATACATAAAATAGTTATGTGAATGAGTTTTCAGATATACTATAAGATATAATATAGTTCTCAAAAAATTTTAATGTTTTATTGTGTTTTTTTGAACATAATGTGAGAATAATATATATATGTGTGTGAGTGTGTGTAGTATCTCAAGAATCCAAAACTATTTGATATTATCAGATATAATCTCTTGTATCTTGTGCCAATGTATTAAGATATACACCAAATCTAGGTTACTGGATGTAGGGTGTTACAGATGGAATCAGAGGGGGGTTTAGTATAATCCATTGTTTCTAGATTAATGATAATGTATATTAGAAAATGTAACCCTATTATATACTCTAATGATATGTATATGTATAATATAAAAATATAATGCTTTATAAAGGTATATAATGTGTAGTTTCATAGATATTATACCATTTTCTGTACACTCGAAATTGGATGTGGCTATGGAACAACTGCACATAGGGGTAAACACCCCCAACAAGGCTAGTTGAGTGTCAAATCTATCTTCACATTGTGCATGATGAGTGTAACCAAGACCGTACACCTGACTAGATACCCCAAGGGGATATGTTTTGGTTGATTCACATGTGATATATAAAACATTATGAATGTTTTGAAAATATTTTTATGATTTGAAAATTCTCCCAAATATAATAAAATAATTATTTTGAGATTCCCTATGAAAATATTATATTTTTTATATTTGATAAACCAAATTTATATGTGATTTAAAATTCAAAATGTTAGATGATAATTTATTATATTCAACTATTTAGAAATATTTAATAATAAATACAATAAAAACCATATCAATTCACATAACCTATGTTGGGAGTGCCCTCCAATGATATAGAATAATGTTAGTAATGAATATGAACAAATAATAACTATATTTGGAGATTTTGAATCTTGTTATGAAAAATAACCTTTCCCTTATAAAGTATCCTACTATTTCCTTTTATGGTGAAAAAACAATGCACCACTTTATATGAAAATAACCTCCATAATTAAATGGGACTACTAATCCATTAATATCTTAATAATTGATAAAGTCATTTGATATTATATTGCTCTCATTAGGAAGTAATGAAATAGGGAATTTTATCATAGAGGTCTATTGTCTAGATGGAAAATGATTAATTATGATTATTAATCAAGAACACTATGGAGTTTAAGGTAATATATATTATTAATTAGAATAATGAAATGATATATTCTTTACAAAATACATTCCTTATAAGAAATGAACTGATATTATAATACCCCAGGTAAATAAAGAATTTCACATTTTTACATTTATCCATATTTTTGAATAAAATATTATTATTACTTTAGAGGTGATGTTATTCTTGATGGCGTAACCAACACACAACAACGAGTATCTTGGAAATCTTATGTTGCACTCTAATAATAAAATAATATTATTTTAAATGGTAGTTATCGCCCAACCGTTTTAATGGAGGGAATGAACAGAACTTACTAAAAAATGATAATATATTTTTGTCAAATATTTTTACTCTTTACAATAAATGTTAGAGGATTAAAAATTCGAATGAATCCAATTTTAAGCGTAAACAGTCTAATATTCTTTAAAAGGTCGATTAAACACCTTTTGATGGCGATCCTATTTTAAATACACTTTTTGACAATTTTATGTGTTATATTTGAGAAAATAAAATTCTTCTTTAGAATCGGGACATCAAAATTTACTTTGTGTAAAGTTTTGGTATTTTTCCATTAATGTTCATTTTTAATGAATAGTGAAAAATGTTGTATTTTAATTCAAAACCGCTTTTTAATATAATTTATTTATATGATTAGATTATCTTTTGAATTGTTTTTAAATTGAAATTAGAATATATTTTTACCATTTAATCCAATAGTGGTCATTGTAGTTAATTAAACTTTGAAATTGGACTTAAACTAATGTCAATCTTTTGATATATATTGTTTCATAAAAACACGCTATTTGTCATAACAGCGGGAATTAATTATTAAATTAATTAATTTAACTTATATGATTTGAATTTTTAAAATAGAAATCATTTTTGAATTTGGAATATCAAATATTTCTTAGGGTGAAGTTTTGGTATTTTTCTGAAAAACCTCAATTTTTGATGAATAGTGAAACCATTAAGTGGTACTTAAAATACTGATTTTTAATTTAAATGAAACTTTACCACTTCTGTGTTTTTAATTTCAAAAATCCAACATACATGGTTGTAATTAGGAAGTAAAATGTGGTTCAATGGGATTAAAATAATTTTTTGGTGAATAGTGACTTTTATGTTTTTAATCGCGATTAGATGTAATTAGTATAATTTAAGGTAAAAAAACGTTTTAATAATATGAAATGAACATGACACATGTCCTAACCTTATTTTATGTGTCATGGACGACCAAGAAAATCCATGGGTCATCTTGGGGACCCCATGGAGCCACTTCGGTTGGAAAATGACATTAATACCTTTTTATTTAATGTTTAAATTAAAATGTCACAAACATATGTTGTTTTACTAAAACAATTTTTACATGGGGATATATAAGTTATATATTTTAATAAAAATATTCATTAGAAAGATAAAAATATTTCCTACATCATTATATTTTTTTATAATTTTTAGAAATTAAATAGATTTATTTATTTATGACACCGTGATGATGCAGTGATTACCTCATAAGTGAACAATTTAAATAAAATGAAATGATAATGTAAAATCTAAGACCTAAACTTTTCAAAAACCTATGGGATGTGTGGATTTAGAACTATTCTAACCTTATCCTCTAAATATATAATTTTTGGACCTTTAAAATTCTAAAATCATTTTATAATAAAGTAATATTTTATAACTTTCCATGAGTGCCCCTCTTCTCCTCTTATAAAAGGCCCCCACCTATACCACCTTACAAACACCTCTAAAGCCTTTGTCTCGGCCGAACCCTGTGCATTAAATCTATCCAAATCCCTCTATTCTTCATTGAAGCCTCACTTTGGGAGGAATACATTCCAAGGATGCCTTTGAGCATAAATCAAAGAGAGTTACTCGTTTTAAAGGTAGTGTTTTCTCTTGTGTTCTGATGTTTTATTTTGATTCTACAACCCCTTAAACTATTTTTATTCTTTTCTTTTGTAACAACAAAGGTATCTTAAATAAACTAGTATTTTTTTATGTGAAGTATTCTAGCTACACTTACACACACCTTCATCTAATGGTTAAATAACATACTGTTTCTGTGGTTGGCGATTTTCTGCCTCACGAAATAATGATTATTCAATATTATTTTAACACCTTTAAAGGTGGCCATTATGATGTAAATGTATTTTATATGTGATATGTATGGTATTTATGTTTACTATATGCTTATTTATTTTATATTTAAAACATACCTTTATTCATTTCATGTTGTGCAAATGGGACAATTTTATAGGAGGAAGTGTGGACTACCGCCCCCTCAAGTGATGTGACTCATTAATGCAATACATAGAATGTATAAGGAATGAAATTAACGAACATATGTGACCTATATAACATATATATTATAATGGAATTATAATATATATATATATATATATCTCATTTATTTTTAATTCCATTAATATGACAAAAAAATTGAAAGTAGCGTTCATGCGTACGTACGGCCTACCGTCTCCATGAACGGTGCTTTTCATTTTTTATCTCCAAATGTTATGGAATAGTATAAAATGAATATGTACTTGATATATATGATATTTTAATCATTAATACTATTCTTTAAATTATTTACTTATAACTACATGGGCAATTATTTTCAAACAAGTTCATTTTTTTTACTCATGTACCAAACATCGGCAAAAACATCTGATATGAACTAACATTATTAAACAATTATTATAACATTATAATATGTGATATGAACTGAATAGTAACCTTTAAAGTAGGTCCTTAAAAAATTATAAATTGAACAAAGTTTATTATTCATGAATGTAAATAAACGGACAAGACAAGTTGGACTAGAGGTAAGGGATCTGACCTCTCGCTTTCTTTTCAAGTACCTTCTTCTATGTCATTTCATTTATGCTCCATGTTCTTATGTTGAAGGATGTTATTTTATATTAAACATACTGTAATTTTTATTTCTATATGAGGATATACCCCCTCTTACTCTCATCAATTCTTTTTTTTAGAATTTTTAAGTGGCGCTGTTAGGCTGCCGAGTTTTCGTAAGGGATTTTTCATCTCACTTTTATTCTCATGATATTTATGCTACATTTGCCACAATTTCCTTTGAGTGGTATATGTACTGCCCATTATTATAATATTTGTGTAATATAATTTCATTTATGAGTATTTACATCGATGTTGTATGGTCTTTCTTTCATGGGGTGTATGTTTTGAAAGATACCCAAGTCGGTAAGGGAACCTTTCACCCTCCTTTTTTTAAAAGACTTCTTTTGTTATGTCTTTTAATTCACATACTATTAAGTTGGGATATGTTCTTATATATCCTTATTATTTTAAATTTTATGTCCAAGTGATGATATACCCTTTTTTTCTCTCATTAACTCTTTTTATGAATTTTGAAGTGACGTCGTTAGGCTATCGAATTTTACCAAGGGAACTTCTTAACCCAATTTCGATTTCTTTGGGTTCAACATGTAGTTATTGAATATGTAATCCTTTGAATATGTGTGAATGAAATTTTATTTTTTTTCACGTAATACCCACTTATATTGGGTGTATTTATATTTTACACACATAATTATGAGATTGATTTATCTTTAATTTAAGGATACCTTCTTTATAAGGGATTTCATCTCATTTGACATTTCTATTGAGACTTCATTGTTGTTATGAACCAATTCACTCTTATATGGTGTATATACTGTCCCTTGGAATATTATATCATGAATCCATTTATTCTCATGATATTATAAAGTTTTGATTAAATTTTATTCCTCAATTATGGTATTCATGTGTCCCTCATTTTGTTAAAAACCCTTTAAATAAAATATCGTTTTAATTGTTTTAATGATTTATTCTTATAAATATTTCTCATTAATATCCGTGTTTTAAAAAATGGTTTTATGGATTTAATTATATGTATATTAATGGTTTAAAATGTGAAAAACTTCAATGTGGTATGGGACACTTTGATTCAAAAAATCTCATTATTAAATGTTTTAAATGGTTTTGAAAATGGTTTTTAGAATTGATTCATTATCATAGAATGTCATATTGTTATTGCAATGTGGGAATGATATTTTATTTTATGATTATGTTATGTTCTATGATTATGTTATGGTTATTAGGCATTTTTTATGAAGATGGGTGGTTCTATGATAAACTAAGGGCAGGTGAGCACGATATAGCTCTCCAATGCATTGGGTAACGCGAAGGAGTTAAACGTTATGGTTTCTCCGAAGAGATTTAGAGAATATACTGTGATGGGTATTCCAAACATAACCAATAGGGTTACTCCCTATGTAAGAATGTTATTAATTCCTCATGTTACCATTATGCCTTATGATTTCTATGATTTATTCGTGATTTGATGAGGTATGTTAAACTGTTTATGTTTTATGAGTAAAGTATGATTTCATACATGGACTAATGTTTTCATTTCGTACTTTTATATCCCTTACTGAGCTTTTTATGCTCATCCCGAGTTTTTGAAATGTTTTTCATAGGTCGATGGAATGGTGCATGATATGATGATAGTTTCAAGGATGTGTCAAAAAAGAAACCTTGTTTTATTTTAAATATGTTTATGTTGATGGGGAAAAACCAATACTATCTTTTATGTAACCACTTTGTTTACATGTGAAATGTAATTCATGATTTATGATCTAATTATCTAAAACTATAAACCTGAAAAGATCCTCAATGTGAATTATTCATTTAATTCAACATTAAGTAAGGTTTAAGGCCGAGGCCTTATAGTTGGTATCAATGGATGGTTTAGAAAACTTTAGGGATTAAGAGTTTTTTTTAGACACATGATTAGTCCCTATATCTATTATTTCAGTTAAATCCTTGTTTTATAACTTTTTTCAGGTCATGTAAAGTCGGTTACGAATGGAAGGAGAAGGATCTCAAATGACATTCCTATCTATTCCTGATGACATGCTTGCAATAATTATTGCAAAGTCATGTTCGGATGATTGTGAAACATTTTCTAGCATACAACTCACTTGCAAGCAGTTGATTGAGATATCAAACACCTCCACTATACCTCGTTATCATCGTGGGTCATGGGTTATATTTAGATAAATACTATTTTCACAATATTCACATATTTTCAAGAAAGGTAAATATTATCAAGTTATTTTCAAATATTTTACCTTATCACAAGAATTTGAAGCATATTATGATTTTAAAAATGGTGCTGAGGAAGGAGACCCTTGCTCATCCTATTTACATTTTATTTTAAAATATATTCTCTCATCACATACTTATGGTATTTTAAAAGGACCAATAATAGAAAGTGTCAACTCAAATTCTGTCTGACTATTTTATAGAAATCATGTTTTATCAGATGTTTTGGAATTATATGTCATACATGAATATTTTCCAAAACTGTTTTTCTATGAACAACCATATGACACATATTGTACAAAGTGTATTTGGATGGAAGAAGAAAATGATTTTGAAGGATCTCTAACTCATTGTTGTATTGCATGAGACTTCTACCTACCTGAGAAATATGACGATGAAACCGAGTGGACGCCATGATCAAGGTATGATGTTATTCATTTTGGGAATCGTTTTATTTTATCTAATGGTGGTGAAATAAGAATTAAAGAATTAAGATGTTGAGATCGTAACGAATTTGGATGAAAATGAGAGGTATAAGGAAACTATTGAGGTTAAAACATGTTAGGGTTATTTTTGGATTTTTTTAAAAAGGACAACACGTAGACCGTGTGACAACCCGTCATGTCAGACAAAGATGCGGGAATCGAACCCACAACCAAAGTGCGACTGGTATTTATCGTGTACCACTGGACTACGTGAAGTCCCTTGTTAGTATGAATTATTCTTTTTAGTTAGATGATTTTATGAATTAAGAGTAAGTTGATATTGGGTTATCTATGGAAATTATTAACCTATCATGGAGGATATGTGATTAGGTTAATTACTTTTCAATATGAGACTTTAAGAGCAACTAATGTTATTTGGAGATAAGTGTTAATTTGTACCTTGGAAGACTTTGTGATTAAATCCTTGAAATATTTGGGTTTCAATCTTAGTTTGATTTACTTTGAATACTATTATGGAAAAATTGTTTATTGAATGGTCTTTGTTGAACTTTGGGTATTGTTTGACAAATTTTGGAGATTAAGAATATATTTTTTTATAAAGGATTATCCTTTTTGGTTATTATCTGATCTCATACTAACCTTTTAGGTTTTAGTTTTGGTTAAGGTCTAAATACATTGGAATTATACAGTTCTCTTTTGTGGATTAGGTGATTCTCTAGTAGTTTATTATAGCTCTCTTAATGTAAAAAAGTCTTCCTAAATACTAATCATTTGGGGAAAGTACGAGTTTTTGTAAGAAATCTAATAAAATATGAAAGTCAGCATGACAAGTATGTATGTTTCATTAAGATCAAAAATAAATTCCTCAATGAAAAGTAACTTAAAACAAAAATGTTCTCTATTAACTCTTCCTATGGGAGAATCGAATACCGTTTAATGCACCACAAGTATGTGATTTTCTTGTTGTTAACTTTCTCTTAAACATGTTTTCTATCACTCTCCATCAGAACACGACCCTTTGTTTTTTCCTCCATATCCATGTTTTCATACATGGAATCCAAGTATGGGTTAACTCGGGTGATCTTTGTACTTCTCTTTCATTATTTTAAAGTGATTGTTTTACTGAATCTTGTTCCGATGTGGGATTTTGAATAATGTTTCCAAGCCCAATTTTAAAACTGTGAGGACGCAATTCCCAAAAGGGGGGAAGGATGTAACACCCCAGTTAAAGAAAGAATATGACATTTTCACATTTATCCATATTTGTGAATAAAATATTAATATTACATTAAAGGGGACGCTATGCTCGATGGCGTACCCAATACACAACAACGAGTATCTTGGAAATCTTACATTGCACTCTAATAATAAAAATAATATTATTTTAAATGGTTGTTAGTGCCTAGCCGTTGTAACGGTGGGAATGAACAAAACTAACTAAAAATGATAATATATGTTTTTCAAATATTTTTACTCTTTACAATAAATGATAGAGGATTAAAAATGCGAATGAATCCAATTTTAAGCGTAAACATTCTAATATTCATTAAAAGGTTGATTAACCGCCTTTTGATGGCGAACCTATTTTAAATACACTTTTTGAAAATTTTATGTGTTATATTTAACAAAATAAAATTCTTCTTTAGAATCGGGACATCAAAATTTACTTTGTGTAAATTTTTGGTATTTTTCTGATAAAGTTAAGTTTTTTATGAATAGTGAAAAATGCAATATTTTAATTCAAAACCTCTTTTTAAGATAATTTATTTATATGATTAGATTATCTTTTGAATTGGTTTCAATGTTAAATATGAATATATTTTTACAATTTAATCCAATAGGGGCCATTGGAATTAATTTCACTTTGAAATTGGACTTAAATTAGTGTCAATCTTTTGATATATAGTGTTTCATAAAAACACGCTATTTGTCATGACAGCGGGAATTAATTATTAAATTAATTAATGTAACTTATATTATTTGAATTTTTTAAAATATACATCATTTATGAATTCATAATATCAAATATTTCTTGTGGTGAAGTTTTGGTATTTTTCTGAAAAACATCAATTTTTGATGAATAGTGAAACCTCTAAGTGGTACTTAAAAAAATTATTTTCATTTAAATGAAAATTTACCACTTCTGTGTTTTTAATTTCAAAAATCCAACATACATGGTTTTCATTAGAAAGTAAAATGTGGTTCAATGTGATTAAAATAATTTTTTTGGTGAATAGTAACTTTTATGTTTTTAATCATGATTAGAGGTAATTAGAGTAATTTAAGGTAAAAATAATCTTTTAATAATATGAAATGAACATGAAACATGTCCTACCCTTGTTGGATGTGTCATGGATGACCAAGAAAATCCATGGGTCAACTTGGGGACCCCATGGAGCCACTTTGGTTGGAAAATGACATTAATAGATTTTTATTTAAAGTTAAAATTAAAATGTCGCAAACATGTGCTGTTTTACTAAAACAATTTTTACCTGGGGTTATATAAGTCATATTTTTTACTATAAATATTCATTAGAAATATAAAATGATTTCATAAATTATTATAGTTTTTTTAAAATTTTTAGACATTAAATAAATTAATTTATTTATGACACCGTGATGATGCAGTGATTACCTCATAAATGAACGATTTAAATAAAATTAAAAGATAATGTAAAATCTAAGAGCTAAACTTGTCAAAAACCTATTGAATGTGTGGATTTATAACTATTATCACCTTATCCTCTAAATATATAATTTTGGGACCATTAAAATCCGAAAATCATTTTATAATAATGTAATAGTTTATAACTTTCCAAGAGTGCCCCTCTTCTCCTCTTATAAAAGGCCCCCACCTCTACGACCTTACACACACCTCTAAAGCCTTTGGATCAGACAAACCCTGCCCATTTCATCATTAAAAATCCCTATCTTCATCATTGAAGCCTCACTTTGCGCAGAATCCTTTCCAAGGAAGCCTTTGAGCTTAAATCAAAGAGAGTTACCCGTTTTAAAGGTAGTGTTTTCTCTTGTGTTCTTCTGTTTTATTTTGCTTCTCCAACCCCCTAAAATCTTTTTATTCATTTATTTTGTAACAACAACAATATATTCAATATACTAGGATTTGTTTATGTGAAGGATTCGAGCTACACTTACACACACCTTCGTCTAATGGTTAAAGAACAAACTGTTTCTGTGGTTGGCGATTTTCTGCCTCACGAAACAATGATTGTTCAATATTCTTTTAATACCTTTAAAGGTGTCCATTATTATTTCACTATATTTTATATATGATATATATGGTATTTATGTTTACTATATGCTCTTTTATTTTATATTTAAAACATACCTTTATTCATTTCATGTTGTGCAAATGCGATAATTTCATATGAGGAAGTGTGGACTACCGCCCCCTCAAGTGATGTGACGCATTAATGAAATACATGGAATGTATAAGGAATGAAATTAATGAAAATATGTGACCTATATAACATATATATTATAATTTAATTATAATATATATATATCACATTTATTTTTAATTTCATTAATATGACAAAAAAATGAAAGTAGCGTTCATGCGTTTGTACAGCCTACCGTCTCCATGAACGGTGCTTTTCATTTTTTATCTCCAAATGTTATGGAATAGTATGAAATGAATATGTACTTGATATATATGATATATTAATAATTAATACTATTCTTTAAATTATTTACTTATAAATACCCGGGCAATCATTTTCAAACAAGTTCATTTTTTTTACTCATGTACCAAACATCGGCAAAAACATCTGATATGAACTATCATTATTAAACAATTATTATAACATTATAATATGTTATATGAACTGAATAATAATCTTTAAAGGAGGACCTTAAGCAATTATAAATTGACCAATGTTTATTATTCAGGAATATAAAGAAACGAACAAGACAAGTCGGACTTGAGGTAAGGGATCCGACATCTCGCTTTTCTTTTTAAGTACCCTCTTTTATGTCATTTCATTTATGCTCCATGTTATAATGTTGGAGGAAGTTATTTAATATTAACCATACTATATTTTTTATTTTTATATGATGAGATACCCCCTCTTACTCTCATAAATTCTTTTTTTAGAATTTTTAAGTGGCGTCGTTAGGCTGCCGAGTTTTCGTAAGGGATTTTTCATCTCACTTTTATTCCCGTGAGATTTATGCTACATTTACCGCCATTTACTTTGAGTGGTATATGTACTGCCCATTATTCTACTCTTTGTGTAATATATATTTATTTATGAGTATTTACATAAATGTTTTATGGTCCTTCTTTCATGGGGTGTATGTTTGGAATGATACCCAAGTCGGTAAGGGAACCTTTCACCCTCCTCTTTTTAAAAGAATTCTTTTGTTATGTCTTTTAATTCACATACTATTAAGTTGGGATATGTTCTTCTATATACTTATTAATTTAAAATTTAAGTCCAATGGATGAGATACCCTTTTTATCTCTCATCAACTCTTTTTCTGAATTTTGAAGTGATGTCGTTAGGCTGTCGAATTTTACCGAGGGAACTTCTTAACCCAATTTCTATTTCTTTGGGGTCAACATATAGTTATTGAATATGTCATCCTTTGAATATGTTTGAATGACCTTTTATTTTTTTTCATGTAACACCCACTTATATTGGGTGTATTTATATTTGACACACATAATTATGAGATTGATTTATTCTTAATTTAAGGACACCTTCTTTATATGGGATTTCATCTCTTTTTACATTTCTATTGAGACTTCACTGTTGTTATGCACCAATTCACTCTTATATGGTGTATATACTGTACCTTGTAATATTATATCATGAATCCATTTATTCTCATGATATTATAAAGTTTTGATTAAATTTTATTCCTCAATTATGGTGTTCAAGTGTCCTTCATTTTCTTAAAAACCCTTTAAATAAAATATCGTTTTAAATGTTTTAATGATTTATTCTTATAAATATTTCTCATTAATATCCATGTTTTAAAAAATGGTTTTATGGATTTAATTATATGGATATTAATGGTTTAAAATGTTTAAAACTTCAGTGTGGTATGGGACACTTTGATTCAAAAAATCTCTTTGTTAAATGTTTTAAATGGTTTTGAAAATGGTTTCTAGAATGGATTCATTATCGTAGAATGTCATATTGTTATTGCAATGTGGGAATGATATATTTCCTTTATTCTTAAGTTATGTGCTATGATTATGTTATGGTTCTTGGGCATGGTTTATGAAGACGAGTGGTTCCGTGATAAACTAAGGGTGGGTGATCCCGATATAGCTCTCCAATGCATTGGGTAACGCGAAGGAGTTAAACGTTATGGTTTCTCCGAAGAGATTTAGGGAATATACTGTGATGAGTATTCCAAACGTAACCAAGAGGGTTACTCCCTACATAAGAATGTTATTAATTCCTCATGTTACCTTTATTCCTTATGATTTCTATGATCTATTCCTGTTTTGATGAGGTATGTTAAAATGCCTATGTTTTATGAGTAAAGTATGATTTCACACATGGACTAATGTTTTCTTTTCGTACATTTATATCCCTTACTGAGCTTTTTATACTCATCCCATGTTTTTGAAATGTTTTTCATAAGTCAAGGGAAAGGTACATGATATGATTATATTTTCAAGGATATGTCAAGAACGAAACCATGTTTTATTTTAAATATGTTTTTGTTGATGGGGAAAAACCAATACTATATTTTATGTAACCACTTTATTTAAATGTGGAATGTAATTCATGATTTATGATCTAAGTCTCTAAAACACTAAACATGAAAAGATTTTCAATGTGAATTATTCATTTAATTCAACATTAAGTAAGGTTTAAGGCTGGGGACTTATAGATATAGAGAGGAAATTCCTTAAATAAGATAAATGAAAGGAGGAAATTTTTCAGAATATGAATATGACATTCAAGGTAAGAAACTCATGTATTATATTACACATGGAATCCTATGATTAATTTTGATTGCTTCTTTGATGAACAAAATACAATCTTTCAAACACCATTATTCAATCATACATAATTAATATATTAGGATATAGTATCATTTTTCATAAAGATAGAGAAATAATTATCCAACTATAATATTTTCTAAGGGAAAAAATAAAAGAAGAGGGTATATAAGCGTTTTGAAAAAAGAAATATGGAAAAAGTGTAGAATGGAATTGTGGAACGTCCAACTTATAAAAATTTGTCAAGGAAAAACTATGGAACATACTTGATATGAATGAGTTTTTAGTTCTGGTGTGGGGAGAAAATATTAGGTTCATGATTTCAAGGTAATGAAAGAAGATTCAAATGTTCAGTGCTTTAACTGTAAGAATAAGGGGATCTATTTGGATAAAACCCCCATTAGTTAGTGGGATTTTTCATAGAAATTTATAAAGGAGTATGTGCAGGCTTATGTGATTACTATAGTCGAGGTTTAATATCCCAATGAGGTGCTGGAATGTACTTTGATCATAACATGAAATTTAGACAAATATTTATCAGTTTCTAGATATTTTAACTCTTTTATATCATCCATGTTATCCATAAAATAGTTATTTTCCTAGAACATTGAGAAGTGAGTTTTAAATCAAGGCTCGTAGTAGAAATATTTTTATACGAAGGATATTTTAGTTAGTTCACATTATGACACATTGAAATACAATATTTTACAACATAATTATTTTACCTATTATAAAATTTGTTATATTCCATAATATTGATTTTATTTCAAATATGATGAAAAATTACTATAGAGATATATATATATATATATTATGATGTTAATAGAGGTAAGAAATCCCTTTTCTTTAGAGGTGAGACTACATCATCTAAATCATGTTTTCGTTTACCTAAAATTGTTGACATTAATGAAATTCATTGGGAAGAAGATTAGAGAAAATCAATGAATGTGAAAGGAATCATTAGAATATAAGATGTATATGTTGTTCAAGAATATATATATATATATATGTGTGTGTGTGTGTGTGTGTGTGTTTCATAATGAAATTCCTAACATCCTCCTAGTAATGGGGTTGAGTTTTATATTGTTATTATCCTTGGTAAATATATATATATATATATATATATATATATTACTCCTTGTAGGATGGATATTGAATAATTAGTGGATCTAGTGAAAAACATCATGATATTTATGATAAGATTTTTATATGCCTTAGTTTTTGACAAAGGGGAGACCCTATTTACTTTGTTAATAATAAATATGAGTCTATGAGATATTGCATTTATTATTGAAAAATCAATTTTATAACTATAAAATAGAATTATTCACTATCTAGTATTGATGAATAGCTTGATTAACTATAAGGAGTAATTTTTTTCGAAGATTGATCTTCATTATGAGTATCCTCAACCATGGGTAATGAAGGAATATATTAAAAATATGACATTTAATATAGGGTATGGACAACAAAAATTTAAATTAATTCCTTTTGGATTGGCTAATGAACCCGATATTTTTATAGATATAATAAAAACATTATTCAAGGATTATATATATAAATTCATTGTGGTATTTTCTGATTATATCATGGTATACTAAAAAATATGTGTTTATATTAAGATCCATTTTTGAATAATTCTTTGGAATCTTTGAGAAAATTAGTTATATTGAAGATTTTGAAAATATGAATTTAGGATCAAGAAGTTATTTTTATGTCCACAATGTCTTTAAGGATGGAATGAAAATTGATACCTCATTGATAAATGTATTGATTGAATGATAAATGAAAATGAATAGAATCGATGAATACAATTTCCTTGGACAATCAGGTCATGCTAAATGATTTATTCATTTTTTTACTAACTCGTCAAAAACATGACAGATAAAGGTGTTATATTTATATGGTCAAAAATAATTTAAATAATGTTTTAAAAAATTAAAAATGATATTGGTCAGTGAGAAAATATTTAATATTCCATCAAGAGGGTATGGATTTTTGATATATATTGATGCAACAAAGGAGGGAGATGGATGTGTACTTATATAGAATGATTGGGATTCCCTTATGCATGAATTTTGTTAAATATTCCTGAATATAACTATCCAACACACGATATTGTGTTATAATCCATAATCCATTCATTGAAGATATTGTTTTATTAACATTATAGTGGATGAAGAAAAATATGTAAGGATCACAAAAGATTGATGTTTATATTCTCAGAAACATATCTCATCATGAATTAAAGTAAATGGTTAAAAATTCCTAAGGATTATGATTTCAAAATAAAATACAACCCTAAGAAAGAAAATAAGGTGGTTTATGAGTTGAGTAGGAAATATCATGTACTTTTCCCTAAAATGAGGCACAATAATAATCCAATATTCATGGATTCGTAGAGTTGGATATCAGAATCATTATAGAAGAGGAAACATCATATCTATTCCTAATGATCACCAAAAAAATCATTATTAGAAAAAATAAGAAGTTTCTAGATTGATGATAAGAATATTAAAAATCAAATAAAATTAATTAATGATGGGATGTTGGTATACTTCATCTTCGAAGATAATATTTTGATATTTGGAAAGAGTCGATGTGTTCTTTTTATTCCAAAGATGAAATGTTATTTATTAGTTGAATCACATATCTCAAATTTTTCCATACACTAAGGTAGAACCAAAATGAGTATATAATTGAAGTTAATTATTTTGTGTGGTAACATAAAATGATAAATTTTAGAATATATATAGAGAAACCTGGTTTATAAATATGTAGTGTTTGAAAGAAAGCATCCTACTGGAACCCTACAATATCTTCCTTTTCCAATATCAAAATGGGAATATATTACTTGGGACTTTCCCATGAAATTTACAAACACTCTTATAAATTATGATTCTATATGGGTTATTATTGGATACATAACCATGTTTGCACAATTCTTCATTGTATGAAAATATCTCCCTATTGTGTGCCCCCCAAAACTCAATATTATTGATGTTTTGAGACTTTATTGTGCACAACTTTCAATCGTATCCATTCATGAACCGCAATTTAATTTAATATTTTAGAAGATTATTTAAAATATTTTAACATAAAGTTATATTATAATACCACTTATCATCTTCAAGCTGATGGGTAGTCTAAAAGGGTTATTTATACATTAGAATGCATATTTAGGGCATTGTCACATGATTTTTAGGGTATGTTGGATCATTAAATACATTTGGAAGAATTTTTATAAAAAATTATAGTATAAATATAGCTATGTAGATATTCTATTTATAGAAACAATGGATATAGATTATAACTATAGCAACATTTTTTAAAAACTATGGCTTTATGTCTTTATTCATGGGCTATATACATGAATCAATGAAACTGTGGTTAAATAATGTACATGTAGACATGGTTCGTTTAAACTATGTCTATATGTTTCCTGTGAGAATAATATTTTCCAAAATTAAGGGTGTGGGAATACCTATAACCATAGTTTACAAGAATCATGACTATAGGTACACTCTATAACAATGGTTTCTGAGAACCGTGTATATAAACTCGAAGAAAACTCTTATATTCATGGCTTTTTCAAAACCATGGCTATACGTCTGGTAAATATCCATAGTTTTCAAGAATCGATGGATAAATGTGTTCTATTAGAGGCTC
Source organism: Viscum album (assembly GCA_963277665.1). Classification (NCBI taxonomy): domain Eukaryota; kingdom Viridiplantae; phylum Streptophyta; class Magnoliopsida; order Santalales; family Viscaceae; genus Viscum; species Viscum album. The sequence goes on from OY728133.1 coordinate 1,329,022,813, forward strand.
ATTCCATGTTCCTCTGAAACCATGTCTATAGAGTGTACATATAGCCACAGTTCCTATAAATCATGGTTATAGGTTTCCCCTACAAGATCAGGAAGCTTTTCAATATTTAAAGGGCATTAGAAGACATATCTCCATTGTATAATATCTTTTTTACATGGTTTATAATGAGATATATATATATATAAATATATAACATAATTTGTCTTTAGTGTTGTGTTTAGGTTCTTATTTTTGATAATGGAGGTTTGGATATCAAATCCAGGAAGTGAATTTTTATTTTAAACCTATATCCATGGTTTACAATTGTTTTAAATATGGTTTTAGACCGTGAATAAATCCATATCACTACAGGTTTCTATAGAGACACTACCAAGGTAGAAAACTGATATGGATGTCTCCATAGTTTCCAAAACCATGGTTATGGTTTCTAGTGACATGCTTCTAAACCATTACTAAATAGCTATTTCTACGATGATAAATGGACAGAGTTGTTTCCACAGTTTCCAAAACCATGGATATAAGTTCTATATACATGGGGTATTATCATTTATATATCCCCTTGAAACTATGGACATATATTTTCCCTATATCCATGCCAATATAATCCATGACCAGCTAAACAATGTCTATATGCTATAACCATGACAAGTATAACAATTTCATAGCTATGATATCATATACTCAATTATTTAAATTGAAATATATAAATCATTTTATGGTAAGTTGTTTCAAAATTCTACATTTTGTGATAAAGATAGTGAATGGAATATTGTGGGCCTATGTCCGGAGGAGGAGACAATAGTGAAAGTGAAGACTATTCAGATTCAGATTATGGTTGCTCAAAGTAGAAAAAAATTTATTCTGGTAACTGAAGTATAGATTTCAAATTTCATGGGGAAAATTATGTTTGATTTAATCTCTCTCCATGGACGAGTGTTTTATGTTTTAACAATAATATGGATACTATATCCAATATACTTTAATCATTTATAAATTATGAAAATAAAAGGTGATATGGATTATTTTTTGTAAGTTACACCTAACCACAATAATGTTATTAATGTGCTCAATATCTTATTTTTGGGAAAGTACATTCCAAGCCAATTCATGCGATCACAATTGATTAATTATAATTGGAACCAGATTTATCGTACCTTTAAGAGCCTCTCTAGATTTTTGACACTGGAGAACAAGTGTTGCAGAATCAAATGAATCAGTTATTGAAGGTATATGATAAAAATAATAGAATATAAAAGGAAACTTGGGATCTTAAAGTACTTATGATTAATAACTACCCACATATGTTAGTGATGTTATATTACAGAAATTTCAATGATGATATTTTTTAATGGGGGAGAACATAACACTTGTGCTTCAAATATAGTACGGAACCTATTATTTTAAAATGAGAAATATTAGAATGAACATAAATTTATTCAAGAATGTTATTAAAATAAAAATACACAAATTTTAAAAATTTATTTTGATGAGATAAATTTTATTTTAGAATTCATCATGTGATAATTATATTAGGGTGAATTTTTGGATTTCTTATAAATAATTGATTTTTAGGTGAATAGTGAAAATACTAATTTAAAACAACAATCACTTCTATGAAATTAATTTGAAATAATAATTACAAGAATCTTTATTAAAAGTTTTTTATAGAAAGATTATACATTTAATAATCAATATAATTCATATAAAAATATATTCTCAAAATTAGGAATATAGCTCTATCATTTTGGTAATCTATATAAACTTTTTTGTTCAAATAAAAAAAAAATTCTTCTCTTTTAATGAACTATTTAAAAGGTTAATTTCTATTTTTTAGGTTTAAATAAAAAAATTATTTTATAAATTATAATGAATTTAATTCATAAATATTCCACTTGATTTTCCTATAAAATAATTTTTATTCTAAAAATATATATTTTTATATAAATGATGTTCATTTTATTTTATGATCATATGAATTACACTTCTAGAAATTGAATACCATATAAATTATTTAATATTTTAATTAGAATAATAAATATTAGGTATTGATATCAGATTATGTTTTGGTCATAATGAATATTAAAAACAATTATAATTTTTACAATATTTACGGTAAAAATGGTTTAATGTGGGGGGGGGGAGTTAAACTAATAAATAGGGTTAAAAATTACACGTAAACATGTGTAAATATTGTTTTTAATATATAAAACCCTTATTTTAGCTTAAATTTTAATTCCTAGCCATTTGTTGCCACTTTCAAAAGAATTTAATTTTATATTATTCATATATTTTATGTAATTCTATTTGTGTCTCTCCATCACATGTAAAATGGAACCTCCTATATACACATATTAATAAGAATTGAGAGGTAAATATTAGACAACACCATAAGAAAATTGGACATATTCCCTACCTTCATTGTTGATCATATTTTCTTAACCTAAGACCGTCTTAATAAGGCTTAAGGTGTAGGACAAAGGAGGACTTTCAAAATAGAGGTAATTGTCATACCCAAATATTTAAAAGTTTATTTCTTCCATGAATTCCTCTAAATATATATTATCCATCCTAGAATATTTACACTTGTTTCATAAATATAATTAGATTTTATTAGTGTAATTGGATATCCATTTTACACTTTCTTTCCAACAAATTAGAAATGAAGGTATGCCTCATGCGTGCATGTGGACTGTCACCTCCCCATTGTGCTCTAATTTATTTTCCATAACCATCTCAAATTGAGGGATATAATGATATATTTAATTAAAAAATATTATATGAATCATATAATATTAATTTTTATTAATTAATGTTCATTTATCTTCTATACCTTCTTTTCTGAAGAAAATGAACACAATTTTCATACATACATACTGAATAATGTGTACCTAAACAGTGTATATAATTTTAAAATATCATCATTTTATGAATGATTAAAAATATTTTTATATATAATTTATATTATATTTATTTCATGAATAATAATTTTCAGATGAGGGATCCATGATTAATATCCAAGGAAAATTACTTCTGAATCAAAACGTACATTAAAAATGAAGAAGTTAACACTTGAAATGTTGATGATAATGAAAGACTATTATTGAATGTGTGATAAGATTATACATTTAAATCATGAATGGTGATATAGGCATGAATATTAATATTTTATCTAATTATAAAAAATTTAAATTTATTACATAGGAGATGAGAATATGTTTTAAATAAAATCAAATCAGATGTAAGGATTCTATGTACCAATATTAATTTCTATCCAGATTATGCATGATTAAATTTATAATAGAGAAATTATATGATCTATCTATAAAAAATATTTTTAAATTAATTCTCATCAGATTATTTTATATAAATTACATTTTTTTACTTTCATTCTTATCTCTCTATGTAGTCAAATGTCTAAAAAATGTTTTTATGGATAACCGACATTGTTTTTGTATTTAGTTGAGAATGTTTTTCATGAATATATATATTTTTTGTTTTTAATAATTTTATTTATAATATCAATTTATTGATTAATGTAATTTTCCCCAGGTTTCATTTTTATAAATTATTTAAAAGTAATCTACTAGTCTTTTCCTAAATGAGGTTCTTTTTATCAAGGGTGTGAACATAATATTTGTCTCAACATCAACCACATTAACAAATTTTATCATCAACAAATTTTTTTATCTTTCAAGAATACTACATTATAGGTTTACCTTGTTATATTCAAAGAAAATTTATTTTCTAATATTTTATTAGTATTTATTTTTTATTAGGTTATTTCAAAATAAAGAGGTTATTTTTCTCAACAAAGGATCTAGTGATATTTTAAAATTATTTTCATCTATGTCAGCATCCTTTATGATTTCTATGATTTACTATGTATATAATCTAAAAATAATATCGAACATATTCCCTTGGATGGATTATTGTCATTTTTCTCAATAGATAGAATAGGGAAAATATTAACATTCATTATGCCAGTTTTTCGATATGAATGATTGTGAAGATTATATATTATATTTTTATTCATTTATTTCATATGATCATAGAGTTAAAATTTGTAAGTGATGCTTGAAGACTATTCTAGTACCTTTATTCCTTGGTAGGGCACATGAGAAAAACTAGTCTAGATATTTTCTATACACCTTACCAATTTATGTATGATTTATTTTCAAGAGGCCTTGCTAGTAAGATTATGAAATCAAACATTATGCCTTCTATTATTTTGAAACTAGTTATTATTATTAATGTTAATATTCATGTTTTCTGGTCATCCATTGATATGCCAACCTTTTATGGTATTATTTATATGTTATAATTATGTACTTAGTAAGACATGTATAATACTATATTAATAATCATATACCAATGACTAAATTTCCATTAAAATGAGTATATAAAAATGAAGCTATTAAAAAGTGTAATATATTTATCATGTAAATTATATATGTAAAAAGAATCATGAATTCATTAATATATACTACATAAATAAATAAATTTTATTCATAAAATTCCATAATGGAAAACTAATTAAAAATAATCATTTATTAATAATAAATATAATTTTAATTTCATGAAAATGATAACTATGAGAAATAATATTCATATTTTTTATTTTTTTTATTATTAATAAATAAATTTTTATTATTTCATCAAATTTAATTAATAATTATTTTTTAAATAATTATTTAAAGAAAAACAATTTCTGTGTCATCAAAGTTTCATTAATAATTGAATTTATGTGACTAATACTATAAAAATATCTTTAAAAATCTTGTATGTCACATATGCCCCCCATAATGAAATTTAATCATTTAAATTTCAAGTCTTTGATTTTTTTTAATTTTTTCTCATATTTATATAAGTGATATCACTAAAACAAAATTTTATCTTAAAAACCAACTATGGTAAGGTAATAATTTTGATAAAATAATATGGATAAGAAATGATATTGCCTATATGGTTATACTAGTCATACTAAACCACGTATTTTAGAACAAGTTTTTATTTACCAAAGTTTTAATACCCAATTTTTATTGAATCATAATTCCAAAAAATAATCAAAATCTACTCTCATACAAACTATAACATCCCAGAAACTCAATTTTGGTCCTGGTGTTAAACCTACATACTGTTACACATCAGATAAAATTAAAAACAAAACATTCAAACCCATGTTTAGTTTACTTATGAAATAGGTTCATATTAGATCTTCAAAATAGAATATTTAAAAAGATTATTTCATACTGTCCACATACAAACATATCAAATATCATTCACACCTATGATCACAATGGTCAATGAGTAAAAAAAATAAATGAATGAAATTAGTTTCTTACTAGTGTGTGAAACATAAAAAATGAGGCTTTGAGGAGTTATTAATAGATTGTAAATGAATGAAAGAAATGATATTGTGAAAACTGACACTATTAAAACAATAACATGAATAAGAAAAAGAAATTAATTTAAGGAATTATGGAATAATCATAAATCATTTTAATTTTTATATAATATAATATCATTTAAATAATTTCATATAAATATCTATTGATTCAAGGGGAGGTTACACATCTTAGGCATGACTCTGACCACCATATCTAATGGAAGTCTTTTCCTCATGAGATAAGAACATTAATCATACATAATCATTGGATATAAAAATCATATTTCAATATTAATCATAAGGACATTCATATCATTATATATATGTCTAACCAATCATTTCCAATAACATAACAAATGTATTTAAACACAGCATAACTTTATGAAAAAAACCTCAATATTCCACTCACATAACATGACAAAAAGTTCTAATCGTATCATATTCATCATTATCATAGAGATCTAATTAGATATAAAATTTTTCCTGAGTTATTTAAAAAGATTTGTAATTCTGGATCCACCTATCACAAAATGACATAAACACACATATATTTTCCACATGAATATAAAAAAATTATAAATACCTAAAAATAAAAGAAAATATATGGCATGGATATAAAAAAGGCATATAAAGAAATAAATAAACTATGTAGGAAAATAATTTTTTATCAAGAAAATTATGTATCATGGTTTTAAACCATAAAGAATTACGACTATATGGTCTAGTTGATAATATTTCAACTCTATCGAACAAATGAAAATCTTAGTGAAAACACATCAATTAGAAAAAGAGAGTATAAGTTGTTAATAAAGGAGACGAATTGATTTAAAGGTTATTATTATTATGTTTTGATCATAATAGTAAAAATGGAAGTGAAAGATCATTCTGCTCATAGAGAATTGCTTTACACCACAATACATATTCATAGGAACTTGGCTAATGAAACAATGTAATTTTTAGATATAGAATTAATTAATGAAAAAGATAAGAATGATATAAATAGAACATAATAAATTTATGAATAAAAGAATATGAATTATTATTTACATTTATGATAATCCTTCATACGAATATGAGAAATATAATTCGTTTTAAAAAATTGAAATATTTATGATGAATCATTAAAATAAAGAGAAAGACATAATAATTTAGTAACAAAAAAATATAAGAAATAGATATTTTTGAAATTAATGATGAATTAAACATATAATATAAATATGGTCTCAGAAAAATAATCATCATAATAATATAGAATGAAATAGTAGAGATATCATGAAAATAGTATTGATATTTTTTTTATATTTTTTTAAAAACAACCAAATAATTCAAATAGAAACACAATTTATAAAAGGTGAAATAAAGGGTTTTAAAAATTAATTTAATAAATAAAATTTTCGAATAATACAAATTTTGAAATCAAGGATTTCTACGTATTAGAAACTTGGATAGGAAGATAATAAAAAAGTAAAACATTGTTTATAAATATTATTCAGTATGACTTAAGGGAAGTATATAAAGGGAACAATTTAGAAATGTATACACCCAAGAAATAATTAAACAGGGAACATAATGGATGTAAATTAAAAATATGAAAGTGAAATAAAAATAGAGAGAGTGATAACGGATGGTAGAGATTATATGTTCAAGAGAGAGAAAGACTAGAGATAAACGTTATGAACAAAGTAAGTAATGAACTATAAAACCATAATTGGGAAAATAATAAAATTATTTAATCATATGTTTAAGATAAATATTAATATATACATTAGATAAATTTTAATTAATCTATATAATGAAATATAGGAAATAGAGTAACAAAATATTAAAAGAATTGAGATTTAGAGGGAAAGACATACATGTATTATGGTATCCGTTTTTCTGTATTCTAAATGATTGAATAATCAAATTATATTAATTGTTTTATTTATTAAGTAACTATTTAAATTTTATTTACTTATAAGGATCCATTTTATTTTTATTTTTTGATTTCATTTTAATTTATTTTATTAATTTACCTCAAATGGATCATTTTGAGGAATTTTAGTTAAACATTGAGAAACTACTTTGATGTAATTGGAATAGTCAAAGATTACAAAATAATGTTTCTATATTCTCTAGTTTTGTAGGTGTAAATTTTAAAATTTATTTTAAAATTACATTATGTTAATAGATTATTGTACTCAATGAATATTTTTTAATATAATATGTGTTTCTTTATAATTTTGTTTTAAACAATTGAAATGAGTTTTATTTTATTACTTTTAAATTCCAGTATTATTATTTTTTATGTTACAATTATAGAATAATGAAAATTTTATTATTTTATTATTTTTATAACATTAAATAATGATATATATTTTTAAGAATATCCAATGAAGGGATAAATGAACACAAAACATCATAAATCATTTAGGTAGTATATAAGTACCACTTGGATTATTGTATTTAAAATAGGTTTTAAGTTAATGAAAAATTACAAATATTTGAGTTTAATAAAAAATTATACCTTAATTAATCTTATATTTTTATATTATATTTTAAGATCAATTATTATTTTGAAGGGGTAGGTAGTGAATTTAAATGAGGAGACATGGATTTTTGAAAACAATATTTGAACATAGAAATGACTTATGGAAGGGGTTTAGTTATATGTAATGAGAGATATATCATGAAAAATATAAAAAATTGATGTTTATAATATGAAAATATAGTCATAGAATCAAAATAATATTATTTTTATAATAACAGGGGAGGATAAAGAACCCTTACCCTGCTCTTCGAGTCACCTCCCTTCATATTGTGCCTAAAGACTTTAAAGGAGGGAATATTTTTCACACTAAGGGATTAAGAATTTGTATGTGAACGTTAAACCAATATTAGAGTAGATATTTATAAATTAAAATAGTTCTGTATGTGAGGAGCATGGGGAGTGAAGGGGTGTTTTTCTAAGTGGTAGTGTTATTTTAGTGTAAAATATTGATAATTTTGTGTTTTAGGACAATGATATTGAATAGTGAAGATTTTTATAAAATTTATTTGTAAAATATAAATAATTGTTTATCTATTTTACATTTTCATGAACAGAAAACATAAAATCATCTTGAAAATATTTCATACAACGTTATGAATCAAAAATAATTTTTCATTCAAATAATATATAGCGTAGGTTTTTAAAAATCGATTTGTCGATTAGGAAATTAAGTTTATAGATTTAGGGAATTTTTTTATAGATTAATTAATTTTTAATTTATTAAATTTATTTTATAACTTTTTGTGTTATATTTATATGAAGTTTATGTGATGAAATTTATGGTATCTTTTAAAATTGCATTATTTCTTATTCACCAAAACATTAACTGACATAAAATTACAAAAAATCACCACAAATTTTTTGTTGTTGTGATGATTATAGATATTAAATCTATTTTATCAAAGTAAAAATATAATTATTAGAAATTTATTTTAAAAATAAAATCAAATAATTCATGGAAAAGAGTATTATCTCAAATAAATACTATTTCATTTGCAATGGGTGATTAAATTTTTTATTATTTTCATTTAAAAATTATGATATGATTGATAATTATTTATTCATACATTTATTACATATTAATTTCATTATATAAATATTCTAATTAATATAAATTTATATTTTAATTACAAACATAAGAAAACTATTTTGGTGTGAGGAACTTTGTACACTATGATAATGCATCATAAAAGACCATATTTCTTTTATAAAACAGTATTGTATTGGAAAAATAAAAATTATACATTATGTTAAACTATAAGTATAAGAGATTAAATTTTTAAAAGAAGAATAATAAATATTCTTAATGTTAAATTAGTGTAAAAATTGTTATTTAATCTGTTAAGTGAAATGTTTTTTAATAATAAAAGTTGAAAATACCAAATGATATCTAGTAAAACATATATAATATTATGTGATCAAATTATTTCATGATGAATAAATTAACATTAAAATGAACACATGAAAAATAAATTATCAATATGGGTAATATAGTTATCTAATAAAACTATATGTGTAAAAGGAATCATCAATCCGACAGAAGAGATTTTTTAAAACCATTTTAATAATTAATTATCATTTATAAAATTAAATTGTGCTACATGTATTAAAAATACATGTTTTTTAGTATTCGATATAATATTAATTTTTTTAAAAATATAAATATAATAAATAAAAGTCATAGTATCATGTTTCTAGGATAATAGATGAATAATTTCATATTATTTCATAAACATTCATTACCAATGCTTATTTGAATAATTATATACCGAATTTCTATGTTCATATTGTTATATGAGAAAAACAGTTGTATTTCACTAATGTAATTAATGGGAAAAAAATTATTGAAATATTTATTACAATTTTTGGATTTCATTATATATATATATATATATATTAGAAACATAATATAAAATTATATATATATATATATATATTCATAAAAATTTAATACGGATAAACCATGTGAAAACACACAAACAATAACATTTATATGTTCATGTACAAACAAATACTAAACAAATTATATATAAATATTTTTATTATCTATAAACAGAGACACACTAAGTACATATATAAACATATACTCACAAAATTTGTTCATATATATACATATTTGAACATATATAACCTACATGAAAACATTCGATAGATAACTTTTTTTATGTGAACATTATAAAAACATATATAAATATACAAACATATTCATATATAAATAGTATAAATAGTCAAACACATATTATAAATAATATTTTTATAAAATATATAAAAAATTTAAATGTAAAAACACATACACATATATATACAAAAGTATAACCTCTGATATATATAAATATCTTTGATTTTATAAACGTGTATATTTAGAAATTAATATATATATATATATATATATATATTGTTTCTATTTTTTATTTACCTGGGATTGTTTTGTAATTTTCATTGGGTGATTCATGTTGAAAATTAGAATAAAAGAGGGTGAAACAACCAATAATGTTGATTAATGTCTAGTTGGAGACTATATTTTTTATTTAAGCAAATTAGAGAAATCCATTAATGTATTAATAATAGATCCTCGTTTATTAAATGTTATTGATTGATACCAGGTATTCATGAGAAATATATATTAGTGTTTCCCTATTAGTGATTTTTTATTAATTATAATAATGTTTAGATCTATATATTGGGAATTGTTTTTAAAAAATACAATTCAAGGATTTGGAATGTGTTGTGGAGTTATTTTTTGGCACATGAGAGGGGCTTCTAATGTTTCCTTGTAAAGGGAATTGAAACTAACATCATTTAGTACCACATACTAAGACATGTTATAAATTTTAAGGTCATTTGATAATGAAAAATGTGATTCCTATTAAATTCATGCATTTATAATCATTGTGTGAATTTCTAGGTCTTTCATCCAAGTGTTGGATAAAACTAAAACATGTTATTCTTATTATTCAATTAAATTAGAATATAATCCATGATATGCCTCTATTGTATATTATATGTTATAATTTATGAAACTATTAATTTTCATGTAATTCATGTGCAAGATCATATGACATGTTTTTGTTTTAGGATATAAAATATTCCAATATATATTGTATATGCATGTCTTCAGAATAGTTTCATTTTGGTGATGAATCATTGAGATGATTCATTTATGTCTATAAGATTATATTAGGCTAATTAAAATATTTAAATATCATAAAACATAAAAATTTAATATGTTATAGAAACATATGTTGGCTTCTGAATGTATGAGTGACATAAGAGCATAGTCATTCATTAATGTGGACCTATATCACTGATGTGTTCCTTATAAATGGAGTGAGTACTGATTTACCATTCAAATATGAAGCTCGTTTTCTCTTAAAATTTCATTTATCAGTAAGAAGTTGTTTCTTATGCCTATTGTTCAATTTATGGATGCTAGATTCTGAGTGCTATCACGTAGTAATATTCCATAAATATAACATATTAAGATAGGCGATAATGGAATTGAGGTATGCATGTTAAATTTATTATATTCATTTGCATGTCGATTCTATGAGGATAGATCTATATAATTAATAGATTTCATCGGATATTTATGAGCATGAGATGTTGTAATAAAGCTCATCAAACATATTATATCCACCATCATGGAGGAATTGACATTTTTCACAACTATTTAAAAAGAACATGTGTATTTAAGGTGTAAAATGGAATATCATACATAACAATATGACATAGATAAGTGTTACTCATTGGTTCAACAAGAAATTGTTTATAATATAGGATATTATAAAGTGTAATTTAGTGTTCTCGCTAGTTATAGGATATGAATATATGAATACAAATGTATGTTTCAACAAGTCCTATGATTTTACAGAACATTTTACACTATGACTAGAATTATTGAAGGATATGATTGATAATATTGGTTTTTGATAAATGAATGGTTTCATCATAAAAGAAAATATCAATAAAAATGGAATGCCACACATGATATCACATATCATAGGTTATAATTGAATAATGGTTTATGATTGATAGAATCTATGATATGTTATGTTCTAGTAAAAAAATTATAAAAAATAATATTTTACACAAAAATGATTTTATATTTTTATATTTTTAGAAAATTCATGTGTGGTCTATTTTAAGTTGAATAATTTTATTCCAGAAAGGAATTTGATATTTTTTTATTTTTATATAACTTTTAGAACCTAAATATAATGTTTATTTATTTATTCATATTTAAATATTCATTCATATAAAATGCTTGTATGATTTGAATATATTATTATCTTTAATGTTCCTGATAAATAATATCTAGGGAAATTTTTATGCTTCAAATTATATAATCGGTGTGGTAAAATAAGATTAAGTTTTCACCTACCTTTACATAGATTTGTTATAAAGATATTATCTAGTATTTAGAGATTAAGTATCATGTGTGTGTCTAGAATTTAGGTGTAAATGATATTATGGAATTAGGCTCATGGGTAAAAAACATAGGGTAGAGGGACTTTGGGTAGAAATTATATCTAGCCTAATAGTTATTCATTATCTAACAATGTAGGGGTTTGAAACATATCATGAAATAATTACTCTTTTTGGGAATGTTTGTTTCATATTATTCCATGTATTTTCCTGAAATAATTCAATATTCCATATGCATGGAAAACAAATGAATATATTTTTAAATTTTTTTTGATCATAGAGTGAGTAACACAATTTACGCGTTGTATAATAAGTTATACATTAATATGGCTTGAACATATTAATTTTTTCTGATGAAGTAAGGATTCCAAAAAGAAATATTTAGAATAATTCATAGATATAGGAATATGTCATGATATAGAAACCATTATATGATATTATTGAGTTAGGGACCTAAAATGATTATGATGTACAATAAATTGGGGTGACTAAGATCTGAATAAAAAAATAACACTACTGGAAATAAGCCCATTTGCAATGGGTCAGTTGTGACGGGATCCCGTCACAAAAGGCTATTTTCAACGGGGGTCCATCGCAAATGACCCGTCGCGGTAAATGGCTTCGCAACTAACACTATTTGCCATGGGTCCGTTGCTAAAAATATTATTGGCGACGGTAATATGTCCCGTCGCAAATACTAATGGATATATATATTAAAAAAATTAAATAACACTTTTTCGACGGGCCCGTCGCAAATGTTATTTGTGAAGGGCCATGAATACCGTCGCAATAGGCAATTTAAAAAAAAATTAAAAATATTTAATTACGACGGGATGATTATCCTGTCGCAAATATGTATAATAAAATAAAAATAAATAAATTATTAATAAAAAATTTTAATTAATATTATAATATTAATAATAAAATTATAATTCATTCAAATATTATAACAAAAAATCATTCAAATATTTAAAAAATTATAATTAAATTAAAATATTAAAAAATGTAAATATATATATATAAAATAATATTATAAAAAATGAGTAATATTATTAATCATATTAATATTGTAATATAAATAATATAATATTATATAAAAATAATAATATACTGAATTCATATTATTAAAAATAATTAAAAAAATTATCATTTTAATTAAAAAATTTAGAACTTTTTATATATTAAAATATTGAATATAATATTAGTAAAATAATTAGAAAATAAAAATATGAAAATTATCAGCATTTGAAAAAAGAAATATAAAGAAATAATAAAATACTAAGAGTAATATTATTATTAATAAAATAAACAAACATTAAAATAAATACCAATAATAAATAATAAAGTATTAAAAATAAATAGAAATTAAATAATACAATATTGACACCAGTATAAGGGAGACAAAAACTCTAAAAAGAAAAAATGTCATATTATAAATTTACAAACCTTATAACATCAAACAATAACTAATCTAAAGGAGGAGGGGGAGGGGGGATCTACTGGTGGAGGAAACTCCATCCCTAAGGCATGAGTGAGTTGGTGCATGTACTCCATCTGCTCCTGCTGCTGTTGCTGCCACCGACTCATCTACTCCTCGTACACCTGCTGTTGTCGTCGGCGCTGCTCCTCATGTTGCTGCTACTGCCGACGCATCTCCTCCTGATCCTTTTGGAGACTCTCTATCAAATCAGTCTGAGATCGCAACCGATCCTCATACTGTGTAGCGGAAGAAGATGCACGAGCTCCTCTCGAGCTGGACGCCGACATCGCAAAACTGCCATAATAATATCTGGGAGTCAGTCGAGAGCCGATACCAACTACCTGGACCTTCTCGAAGGCATATTGGGTCACCTGCATCCATACCGCCTCATCAAACTGATGGCCGATGGTCTGATCTGATGCCTCGGCCTGACCCTCAGGCTGGGTCTGTGATGCTGCGGTCTCATATGACTCTTGCAGTTGCAATTTAAAATTTAAATTGTGAATATATTATATGTAGTTAATTTTTAAACTAGAAAACAAATAATACTGACCACGATGTGACGCTGGAAATCACCTCTGAGCTCCCCAGTAGCTTGATCACTGTACACCCTCTAATATACGTCGTACTCCGTAATATCAGGGTGCTCGACAGCCTATAAGAATATAAAATAAATTGTTAATATTTAAAGTTATATAAAATATTAATAAAAAATATACGTACCAAATGTTGTCTATGAGTACTGAAAGTACGACTCTCAGCTCGATGAGTCACCTCCTCTCTCCCCCGATTCTGCCTCCCCACCGATGATCTCCTATAAAAGCCACCACTCAACCAGTGTGCACATAATCCATCCCATATGTGGGATGAAATGTACTCTAGTAGGTGTTCTCTATATGACTCGTTAAAATCTGACACTCATGCTTTCTTCATGTATGCTCTTCTTAAATGGTGCAAAACCTGATTAAGGCAATCACACATGGCCACCTCACATGCCTTGTGGATGGCATCACGCATGGTATCCTCGATCGGATACCATAAAACCTACAAATAATTCAAAATATCAAGTTATAAATGAAATAAATTTCAAAATAAAAATTATTTATTTACGTACGTACCAACTAATGACCGAACATGGCATTCTTTACATCTATAGGAATATGCTCCCATGTCGTCCATGGCTGAGAAAAATAGTTGCGCAAAATAGCATTTCCCTGTTCGACTACTATATTTGGAAAACTGTAAAAACAATAATAAAAAATTTATTATATAAATAGATTAATGAAATCTTAGTAAAATGCACAGGTTATCACACCTTCGGGTGCGTGGACCCAACCCAAGATGTGGACGTCGCTTTGGGATGGGGTCAGGAATCATCAGTCATGCAAGACCGGCCCCCTCCGTATACTCCCTGAAGCGCCTTCAGGCCGAGGGTCAGGTGCCAACAACTCGTCCACATCGAAAGATAGGTTAGCATCCGCCAACTCATGAAATGTGTACTCGTCCATCTGAAACAGAAAATGAATGTTGTTAGAAAATAATTGATAATTATTATTATATATACATATATATTAGTTATTACTATATATAACTACTATTAAATTTTATCAATGTTTATCTTCATCATCATCTTCATATCTTTAAATGTCATATTCATATTACCCCTCAATATCATCGATATCCATTCGAGTTCCAATTGCTTCATCGCTTACCATTTCAAATTCATTTGTGACGTCATTACCATTATCATCATCATAACTGAATCTTAATTGAGTGGTTTCATCATCGATACTCATGTCTCTTTGTAACAAATATTGATTTTGAGTACTCTCTTGAAAAACATTAATTCCTTCCACTTCAGTGAAAGCACATTCACTTTGACTAAACTGATTGTCTCAAATTTTCATTTTTATTATGCTCCACCAATCAGTCAAGTCTCTTGACGTAGCACAGTACTTTTCATAATAAACATTATGTGCCTGTTGAGCCAGTAAGAATGGTTCATTTACTACAAGAACACTTTTACATTTAATATCGATGATTCCATGAGTCGGATGAACATGCATGCCTCTCTTAGTATCCAACCACCGACATTTGAACATCATTATGTAACAGTGTCCTAGATAACAGAGTTCAATGATTTCATCATGTATGCCATAAATTTCAACTTCATTTTCTCTATGATGAGATCCTCACATGAAAACTCCACTGTTCATTGTTTTTTTTTTGATTCCCCATATGCATGTGCATGAAATCGAAAACCATTCACCACATATGCATTATAGTATTGCACCATTTTGGATGGTGGGTTACTCAATATACAAAGTCATTTTTCAATTTTATCAGCATGTCGAGACACCTTAAAATTTGTGAAATAATTATCAATATAGTAAACTATAAATTGAAGGAGATGTTAAAGTATGAAAAATTTATGTTACCAGTATTTGAAACCACTGAGAAATTTTTTTTTGTATGTGTTCTTCGAGAGTAGATGCTGTAATTTGTGGAAGTTGTTTCTTGATATGATTATCATACAATCTATAAAAAACAAAGTTATTTATTGTAACATAAATATTAGAATAAGTAATAGAATCACTTACATTACAAATGATTTCATCTCATCACAATTGAGCAGAACATACGTATGAGCCCTGTGATGTTCATCATCTGAAAGCCATCATTCATATACTCCACCAAAAACAAGCTCTGACTGGTTAAAAATAGATAATTGATTGTCGATTTCATCAATATTCCCATCATTCCATCCCATGCGGTTGTATTTTGAAAGATACTTAGATTCAAAATAGTGGGCGTAGAAAAACGATATCTCCTCCTGCAAATAATATTCAGCAATAGATCCTTCAACAGATGCTTTGTTACATACATATTTTACAATTTCTGCATGCATCTTTTGAATGGGTACATCCATCGAAACTGTATCTGACCTCCACATTTTGCTTCATATATCAAATGTAATATAAAATGTTCCATTGAGTCGAAGAAATATGGCGGTAATATTTTTTCCAGTTTACATATAATTACAACAACATATTCTTCAAGTTTTCATAGAGCATCGTAATCTATTGTCACCACACAAATGTCCTGAAAAAAATATGATACATTTGTTATGGAATCCCATATCACAGAATTCAACGGACCTGTTAATCCAATGGGTAGAATTATTTCCATTATAACATGACAATCATGACTTTTTAATCCGGTAATATGACCATTATTTACACATCTACCCAAATTGGAAGCACATCCATTTGGAAGTCTCAAATCTGCAATCCATTGACAAAATAATAAGCGGCTTTCTTTGGACAATGTATAAGTTGATTTTGGTTTCATTAACCTTTCTGTTCTGACATTCTCAAACAGTTCGAGTTCTAGACGCCTGAATATTTGAGCAAGATCTAATTGTGCATTTACATTATCTTTTCTCATTCCTGGTGTATCCAAAACTTTATGAAACAAATGATCAAAACAGTTCTTCTCGATATGCATGACATCCAACATGTGGTGGACCAGCAAATCAGACCAATATGGAAAATCCCAAAATATTCTACGTTTTAGCCAATTGTGTTCTTTCCCAAAACCAGAAATTTTCTGTTGGTTTATTGTAGGTCCAAATGTGATGGGAGGTAATTAATATACAACTGATTTTAACTCCGTACCTGATAGCATTTTTGGAGGACCATCCCTTTCAACTATGCCTTTTCTAAAATGAGATCTGTTTCTGCGAAAAGGATGATCACCTGGAGGAAATCTATGATGACAGACAAAATAGCAAGGTTTTTTTCCATGGACGAGCATAAATTACTTTTTA
The DNA here is from genome assembly GCA_963277665.1 of Viscum album. Taxonomy (NCBI): domain Eukaryota; kingdom Viridiplantae; phylum Streptophyta; class Magnoliopsida; order Santalales; family Viscaceae; genus Viscum; species Viscum album. The sequence goes on from OY728133.1 coordinate 1,329,040,463, forward strand.
TCTCCCATAAAGTAAGGATATGATTTCGGCCCATGTGTACTCCTGCCAGATAATATTCCATAAGCCGGGAAGTCACTGATTGTCCACATCAATGCTTCTCTTAGTATGAAATTCTGTTTCGTAGCAACATCATAAGTACTGACACCAGTACTCCACAGTATATTTAATTCATCAATCAATGGTTTCAAATAGACATAAATATTCTTCTTAGGATGACCTGGGATTAGTAAGGACAAAAAGATATAGGGTTCCTTCATCAACATCCATGGAGGTAAATTGTATAGAGTTAAAAAGACAGACCAACATGAATACTGACTACTATAAGATCCGAATGGACAGAAACCATCAGTGGAAAGACCCAATCTCACATTTCAAGCTTCTAAAGTAATGGATGGATTCACTCTATCAAAATTTTTCCATGAATCACCATCAGCCAGATGATTCAATCTTTTACCGGTTGAAATATTCGTTTTGTGCTATGACATCATTGTCGCTGTATTCTTAGACATGAATAAACACTGAAGTCTGGATGGAAGAGGGAAATATCTCAACTGTTTTACAGGAATCAAGAGACTTTCCATGTTGAGCTTCTTTATACCTCGATTTCCCACAAGTGGGACAACTATCCAACGACTCATTTTACCCATAATATAAAATTCAATAATTTGAACATGCATGAATCTTCTGACAACAAAGTCCTAAATTCTGAACTAGCCTATTACTCTCATAGTAATTTGTAGGAAAAACATTTCCTTCAGGTAATAGTGTTTTAACCAAAGAAAATATTTGATCAAAACACGGGTTTGACATTCCATTATCTGATTTGATAGCCATAAGTTTTGCAACTGCTTCTAATTTTCTTATCTTGCAACCAGGATATAACGCATCCTCAGTAGACCTCAAAAACTCATAAAATTCAGAGTGTGCCAACTCAGGAGTTGAATCAATATCATCTTGAGTTTATGTATGTTGAATAGATGGAACTGTAACATCATGTACTAAATTTTGAAACCGGGATGGATTCGGTATCAAGTTAATATCACCTTCTGTAGAACTGCGTTCACCATGTTGATAACAAAAAAACATAATACGGTTGAAACCCAAAACGCAAGAGATTTCCTCCGAATTTGTCAAACGTCTCAAATGTTCTCAGTGCACATTTTTTACAAGGAAATTTTATTGTGCCTTCTGAAACAAATTCTGGATTTGATGCCGCAAATGCTAAAAAAGTCTCCACCCCCACTATATATACTGAATTTAAACTAGAACTATTTGGATTTCTACGTTGATTTATCCATATGAGGTTATCTAATAATGACTGTTGAAGACCTCGTTGTTCCATATTTATCTATAAAATATAAAAGCATTACTGGTTTTGAATAATTTGTTAGAAAAAACACTAAAGAAAGGATAATTATAGTGTTTATATCAGACACGACTGACACAAAATTTTTATTGGGATAGACCTAAAAATTGACCCTTTAAGAATTGAATATGTTAAGAATAAAGCAAAACATGTTACAAATATTAATAATTTTAATATTTTATAAATTTTTTATTATTTTAATAATACTAATATTATTTTTTCATAAATATTAATTATATAATAATAACATTATTATATTATTGGTATTTTTTATTATTAATATTAAAATAACATAATTTTCTATATTATGTTACAATTCTCCTTTCATTTGTGTGTTTAACATTCTGTATCCACATGTAACATTTGCATTCACTTTCACCTCTCTATTGGTGAGTAGGTTGATAATTTTGAAAAAGAATTCAAATATTACATGTGGAGATAGAAGTTTTCTTAAAACCAATACAGATATGAAAAGATAATTGAGAAAGATAATGATCATGCTAGTTTTTTCTAATTAGCTAATTATTACTAATTATTTCTAATTATTGGTAATTATTCTTAATTATTGGTAATTATTACTAATTATTGGTAATTATTCCTAATTATAGGAAATTATTACTAATTATTGGTAATTAATCTTAATTATTGGTAATTATTCATAATTATTGGTAATTATTCCTAATTATTGGTAATTATTCATAATTATTGGTAAATATTGACAATTATTGGCAATTATTGGTAAATATTCGCAACTATTGGCAATTATTGTTAAATATTGGTAAATATTGGTAATTATTACTAATTATTACTAATTATTGTTAATTATTACTAATTATTGTTAATTATTACTAATTATTGGTAATTATTGTTAATTATTGGTAATTATTGTTAATTATTGGTAATTAGTGGTAACTATTGGTAATTAGTGGTAATTATTACTAATTATTGGTAATTATTACTAATTATTGGTAATTATTACTAATTGTTGGTAATTATTACTAATTATTGGTAATTATTCATAATTATTGGTAATTATTCTTAATTATTGGTAATTATTCCTAATTATTTATAAATATTCCAAATTATTGGTAATTATTCCTAATTCTTGGTAGTTATTCCTTATTATTGGTAATTATTCCTAATTATTACTAATTATTCTTAATTATTGGTAATTATTCCTAATTATTGGTAAATATTGACAATTATTGGTAATTATTGGTAAATATTGGTAATTATTCGTAATTATTACTAATTATTGGTAATTATTGTTAATTATTACTAATTATTGGTAATTGTTGTTAATTATTACAATTTATGGGTAATTATTGGTAATTATTACTAATTATTGGTAATTATTACTAATTATTGGTAATTATTTTTAATAATTGTTAATTATTCCTAATTATTGGTAATTATTGGTAATTATTGGTAATTATTACTAATCATTGGTAATTATTGGTAATTATTATTAATTATTACTAATTATTCCTAATTATTGGTAATTATTCCTAATTATTGGTAATTATTTTTAATTATTCCTAATTATTCCTAATTGTTGGTAATTATTCCTAATTATTGGTAATTATTGGTAATTATTTTTAATTATTCTTAATTATTCTTAATTATTGGTAATTATTCCCAATTTTTGGTAATTATTCCTAATTATTGGTATTTATTCTTAATTATTGGTAATTATTCATAATTATTGGTAATTATTCTTAATTATTAGTAATTATTCCTAATTATTGGTAAATATTGACAAGTATTGGTAATTATTGGTAAATATTGGTCACTATTGGTAATTATTGCTAATTATTACTAATTATTGGTTATTATTGTTAACTATTACTAATTATTGGTAATTATTGGTAATTATTACTAATTATTGACAATTATTGGTAATTATTGGTAAATATTGGTAAATATTTGTAATTATTGGTAATTATTACTAATTATTGGGAATTATTGTTAATTATTGGTAATTATTGGTAATTATTACTAAGTATTCCTAATTATTGGTAATTATTCCTAATTATTGGTAATTATTCCTAATTATTGGTAATTATTCTTAATTATTGGTATTTACAACGGGATCCCCTTCTCCTTTCATCTGTGTGTTTAACATTCTTTCACCACATGTAATATTTGCATTCACTTTCACCTCTCTATTGGTGAGTAGGTTGATAATTTTGAAAAAGCATGCAAATATTACATGTAGAGACATAAGTTTTCTTAAAACCAATACAGAGATGAAAATATAATTGACAAAGATAATGATCACGCTAGTTTTTTCCAATTAGCTAATTATTACTAATTATTCCTAATTATTGGTAATTATTCCTAATTATTGGTAATTATTACTAATTATTGGTAATTCTTCCTAATTATTGGTAATTATTCCAAGTCATTGGTAATTATTCCTAATTATTGGTAATTATTCCTAATTATTGGAAATTATTCCATATTATTTGTAATTATTCCTAATTATTAGTAATTATTCCAAATTATTGGTAATTATACCTAATTATTGGTAAATATTGACAATTATTGACAATTATTGGTAAATATTGGTAATTATTGGAAAATATTTACAATTATCGGCAATTATTGGTAAATATTGGTAAATATTGGTAAATATTGATAATTATTACTAATTATTACTAATTATTGGTAATTATTTTTAATTTTTACTAATTATTGTTAATTATTGGTAATTATTGTTAATTATTGTTAATTATTACTAATTATTACTAATTAATGTTACTTATTACTAATTATTGTTAATTTTTTTTAATTATTACAATTTTTTTAATTATTCCAATTATTACAAATTATATTCATTAATTACTAATTACATTCATTATCTACAAATTACATTTATTAACTACTAATTATATTCATTAATTACTAATAACTATCTTTAATTAAAATTAAAGTTATTAATTACTAATTAGAGTCACTTAATTTTTAAATATTGTTGATTACTAATAATGAAATCTAAGAAATCAAATTTAATACTTTAATACAACATAATTATATCTAATAAGAAATAATAAAAACTAATGTAAAAATATAAAACAAAAAAATTAAATAAATATTAAATTAAATTTCAAAAAAAACCTTAAACTGGTTTTCGAGCTTTCAATTTGTTGTACTTGTAGGATGATCCCCGCAACCTCCTTGAAATCGACTTTCAAAACAAAACTCACTCAACACATATAAACTAGTAAAAAGTAGTTTAGATTCAGAAAAATTGTGATGGCTAGCTGTATTTATAGGTTAGATTATTTGCGACGGGGTTTATTGCGACGGTATTTCCATTGCAATTGGTATTATTTGTGACGGGGCCATCGCAAATAACCCCAGCCGCATTTATTATGGGCGGAAATAAAAGAGATTATTTGCGACGGGGCTCATCGCAAATAACCCCTACCGCCAGGTTATTTGCGACGAGAACCCCTTCCCGTCGCAAATAACCTGTTACCGCCACCAGTTATTTGCGACGGGAAGGGGATCCCGTCGTAAATATCTTTCGTACGATTTGGCGTGAATTTGCGCGAAACTATTTGCGATGGGTGAGAATATCCCGTCACAAATACCCCGACTGCGGGGGTTATTTGCGACGGGAAATATTCCCGTCACAAATAACCCGTCGCTAATACCACTTTTTCTCATAGTGTAAGATTCAGATTTCCTTCCATGTTCCTCTTTACAAGACCTATATTATTTAGTATGGGTGACCATAATAGTTTGGTTTCCATGTTCTTTAGTAATGTACATAGATTATAGGTAACTGTAACCATTAGGTTCCTATATCTGACATATGCATCGAATTATACATAGCTGATAATCCCTAACCATTATTATTATTGAGGAATATAGTTGAGTGAATCCATATGATGAATTATTATGAGGAGTTATCTAATTGAGAATACAAGTTTAATGTATGATATTATTTGATGATTTTTCCTACATATAGATGTGAAATACGTTATTAGAATAACATGAAGAAGTAATTATGAAAATGGATATTGGAAATATAATTGTAATTTTTGTTTTCAGTCAAAATTATATTTTGAGAACCTTTATTATATATATTCATGAAATAATATAAAGCATTATACTCACCTATAAGAATGTATACGTTATAGATTATTCCATATAGTTATTTAGTCAAATGACTCTTTGATGTCCATGACTTTGAAAATCATAGTACACTCATACTGAAAATGATTTCACTTAAAAAAAATTATTATACTTTCTATGAATAAATTACAAATTTCAGTCAATAATTTTTTGATGGACTGATATTTTTTTCATTTCTTTTGGAACATGAAAAAAAATCACTGAACATTTAGAGATACGATGAACTACTTTCATTGAAAAAATGTTAACTGTTTCTAATTCCATTGAATGTAGACCCAATGTTCTTTGAATTTTAACGTTGATGTTGGTTACTAAATCATCTATAAATGAAACATGTGATTTATAGAATATAAAATGTAACCGTTTTTGAATGAGTTCAATCATAGATGTGAATCATGTTAAAGCCTATGTCATCTCATTTCCTAGAGCATTTATGATTCTAATTATTCATTATATGGAATTCTCTTTTATATATTATTGTTATATATATCATTACAAAGGATTTAGTACTTTTATATAAATATATTCTAATATTCAGGATTGATGAGATTTTGGTGAGCAATCGACCACTTCAAATTATTAATATTGATGATACTCTTGGTCTTGGAGTCTATTTTTTGAATGTTTGTTTGATGAGGTAAAGAGTGCATATAATTACATCCAATTAGTGAGATAAAATGTGATAATGGTGATAGAGAAACCTACTAATGAAACATATGTCAAATAAGTTTCATGTAATGGACATTCTTCCAATAATTGTCTTAGTTAAGGAATTTCTATTATTTGGAGATTTTTAAAACATCATTTTTGGATTATAGATCAACCTAAAAATTAGGTTTAAAGTTAAGACCTCTCGTGTATTTATGTACTTAATTATAAAATATTTATAAGGGGTATTTAAATTATCATATTATAAAAAAATTATTTATTATTTTTATTTATTAATTTTTAACTTTAATTGGTTTAGCATTAAAAAATATTATCTAATTTTCCACTATAAATATACATTAATTTTATAATTATACTTTATATTCTCTAATTGATCACAATTTTTAACTGATAATCATTTAACTTTTTAAGTGGGTGTAAGATTTTAATTTGGATCTTTACATTAATTCACCACCCTCTTGAAGCTTCTATACATTTACCCATAGGGATAATAGAATCATGATTACCATTTTTTGATCTCTTATAGGAATGATCAATAAATTTTTTTCATGATTAATATCCAGTGTTGATATGTTTTATCAAGGATAATTTTTCAATTCATTTGGAAATTAATATTATAGTAATCAATCTCTCTGATGTTCACTCATGGGTATTGGATAATTGGTGTGAATCACACATTTGTGGTGATAGAAAAACACTCCAAAGTTTAACTGAAATGATGAATAGTGAAATATAACTCTATTTTAATAATAAGGAATGAATAATTTCAGGGGATATTAAAAATTATTATTTAATCTTCGATTGTTAACTAGTTCTATATTAAAAAAACTATTATTATTTTTCTACTATAAATAGAAATTTAATTTACATATTTGGTTTGGAAAAGAATTGACTTTAATTCAATAATAATAACAATAGTTTATATATATATATATATTAATGAAATATTTTATGGGATTGGGAATATGATGAATGCTTTATAAATTCATTAAATGTATAAAACTGTCAAAAAAATTTAGGGTAATAAGGATTGAGTGGATTCTAACAGATCTTATCTTTCGAATTTTCACCTTGGAAAAATAAATGAGAAACACATTTGTATACTCCATTGAGATATATTATTAGACTCACATTATTTATATTTATTTATTAATTAAGAGTATTATTTATTAGAAACAATTACCAAATTGTTTTATAGTAGAATAGTTTAGAGGGCTGGTATACTATAGGATCTTATACATAGGGATGCATGTGGACCAATGAATACCCAATAATGTGGTGGGAATAAGTACATTAAAGTCTTTATTGCGGATTTCAATCAGTATAGTTATATGTATTTATAATAAACATGTTTGAAACATTTTAAGTGTTTTGAGAGTTTTAATATGAAATTCAAAATAAAAGGAAAATTTTTGTTAAGATTCTTTGATCTGATCAGGATGGTGTATATTTGAGCTAAGAATTTACTGCTCAATTAAGACACCGTGAAATTGTTTCACCACTAAACCCACATAAAATAAAATTTTGGAATTATGTGTTTGATAGAAGGAATAATTACTTATTTTATAATTTTAAATATATGTAGAATTTTAGTGACTTCCCTTTTTCATTTTGGGGATATGTTTTAGAATCATCATTTTTTATAATAAAAAAACATTCCATTTAATGCAGTTATAGAGACAATATATCAGGTATGGAATGAGTGGCATCCCATTTTATATTTTCTGAGTATTTTGGGTGTCAAAACATTATTTATTTTATTGTGATAATATTTATCCGAAATTTTAGAAAATTCAATTTTATTAGTTACCCCAAAAGTAAGGTTTGATATTTATATTACAATCTAATTAAACACACTGTATGTGGCCTGGAATGTATTTTTCATTTAAAAGGATTATATTATTAGATGAGTTAGTTTGATGAAATTTAATCTTTAAGAAATTCACAACCAAAATATAATAATTATTCCTTAATAGGATGAGCTAGTATTGAATATAGCTATAGAAGAAAAATGAATAATGTTACAAAACAACCTCAAAGATTTGGTGGGATTTGTTATTCCAAATACCAACCAAGGCCACCAATAAACCAGGAACTCAAGATAGCATGTTAAAAGGTATGAATTCTCTTATTGATGCCCATGAGCTTTGAATAGATTCCAGGGAATCCAAATATATTCATTAGTAACAATTTCATCCAAATAAAATAATAATCACTAAATAGATATTTTCTAGAAAATCCATCATGGTGCATCTCTATATTAGATATCTATTCAAAACCAAAGAAATATTTCAAAACTATTAGAAATTAAAACTAATATATATCTCAAAATAAATATATATCTCACAACTATAAAATAGAAATACAAATTTAAGATATAAAACAGACCATATACTGAAGGTATGAGGAAAAATTGTATTGTTTGACACATATTTCAAAAATAAATAAAAGAAACCTTCAATAAAAAAAACAAAATCTTTTTGTGAAATTAGTTCATTCTAAAATACTGCCACAATAACCCACTATATGAGAGACTCAAAGGAAAGACTCCACATAAATGAACATCTCAATACGTGAACCTATTACTAAAAACGCCACTTGGTAAACAGAAACTGATATGTGTAATTTGATAGTGAAATTAAGCAGACCCATAATACTTCACCAAAGAGTCCATTATTTATATTTAACTAAAAACACAAAAAAAAACAAGTTTTAAATACATTATTTTAAAACACTGTTTTTTTAATTTGAGGAAAAACACATAATATTTCTAAAACCCCATTTTCTGAAGAAAAAATTAATACAGCTTTATAAAAATCAAAAATCTAATTTAGCAATAATTTTTAAAATAAATATTTGATATTCACAGTTTAAAATCAATATTGAAAAAATATAAAATAAAACCCATTAATAAATAAATAAATCTTCAAAAAAGAATAATACCATGAGTTTCAAAATTTAAACAACAAAATGTGTTATAAATTAAAAATAGGATAGAGTAAGGAAAAATACCAAAAAGTAACATGAATAAAAGCATTGAAGAATTATAAGATAAAAATGAATCAATTCTATCAAAAAATGATGGAATAGAAAAAATATGGGTAATATAAAAGTAAAGAAGGTGTTTTTAATAATAAATGATAGGTATATAGTGTCATTTGGAATTTCTAAACACTTAGTGAGATGTTTCAAGATATCCTTGAGAAGAGACATATATATTCCTATTAATGAATTCATAGACAAAAACTTATCAGCTAACTCTACCCATCCTCATTGGTGGTAATATACATAGTCTGTACCGGTCATATGATATATGATAATAGTCAGAATCTCATAAGGACTGGAATAACATGTTTATATTAATATCTCACTAAAATTCCTATGATTTCAATTTATTTAGAGATATGAGGTCGTGAAATGGAATAATTTATAAATAATAAGTCAATATATAAGAACTATACCCCAACCTACCTCCATAAACCATCTTATAAAAATACCCACAATGAAAAACGAAATCATATCATAAACACCTAAATTTTCAATATAACATATAAAGATAATATATGAAATTTATTTAGGGTTTCTCTTTATAATGATCGGGCATGGGTTGACCAGAAACCTCCTCTGATCTGACTTATAACAAAGATGGACGTCTGTTCTAAATTTCCATAGGCTGATGACAAACATCAGGGCTTAAAATTGAAACCACTAAGAATGGTTTCAAAATAAAAATCCAATTAAATATCACATGGAATCCTTCTTGAAATCTTATCTGACTTACCCATAAGTTGGACACCCATGAAATGAAATAAACAGTTTCCAAAATTCCAATATAGATAAACATAACATATTCACCAGTAATAACAAAATAACTCATAAATTTTATACCATGAAAATTTAAATAATAATCATTTAAATATATATAATAGATAAAAATGATAAATGATAGAGGGGGTGATATAATATATCCCATGTATTATTATGGAATCCAAAATAATCCACATGAGCCCCAAATCCTTGTGACTGATGTTGACCACCCCCACTGAGACAACAAATGAGGATGAGCATCAATATGATATACCAAAATTCATGAGACTCTTACCTTTAGCAAAACATTGTAAAACTATGTCTGTACAAACACAATGATTATAAAAAAATTTAGTAGAATAGAATAGTTGTATACCACCTTGAATATATATAATTTCCTCCACCACAAAAACCATTTTTTCACAAAAAAATAGAAATGAATTTATTTTTAAAAAATTTCATTTGAATTTTTTTTGTTAATTTTCAAAAAATAAAATTGATATAAAGAATTGAGAGTAATAAAATCATAATTAAACTGAGGAAAACAAGAAATAAAAATAATTTAATCCAATAATGATATTGGAAATAAACTGTTATATATCTCAATCCAATAAGGTTCATACATTATGGATCAAACCTATAGGTATAATGAAACTAGGATCCACTCTATGAAAAATGGACAATATAATTGAACCAAAAAGTTAAGGGATAACACTCACTTTTAGTGTAGTTGTATTCCATCGAATTTGACGACTCATTCCTACTAGTAAAACTTCCCTATCTAGTGATCAATCTATTATATGGTTATATTATTATAGGTTTACCACTCTCCTAACCTCTTCCATTTGAATCTCACTACTAATTCATAGAAAAAAAATTAAAACAATTCCCATATTCAAGAAATCATCAAAAAAATTGAAATACGATCTAAATGATATCATTAAAATCATATTAATCTATACACACTCTTTAAAATAATCTATCAAAAAACTATTGTGTGAAAAAACATGTTTTAGGAAATCTTTTAAGTAAAACACTTTATACTAACACAGTCTAATAAAATCATAAAATAATAAAATAATAACCCTCAATAACATATATAAATCAAATTAAACCAATTTATACCAATGTAAATATAATAACAAAAATTGTTCCTTTGTAAGACCTATTATTTGGAGACATGTATCTTAAAATAGTTTAAACCTTTCCATCTTCATAATAAACCAATATAAATGGTTTTAAGGGATCCCCACAAACCAATATTATCAATAAATTTAATTACAAACCATTATCTAACACAAGGATCAACTATTACAACCCTTTAGTGTTTTGAAATCAAAATAAAAATATATATCACGTCATGAGAGGAAGGAATGAGTATAAATGCAAGATAAATCAAGTATTACCTTAAGAAAAATATCCAAGATTAATGAAAATTTTCTAGAGGCAAGGGGAAGAAGTATCCATGGATATGAATTTAAAGGACACAAAAATAGTAGAAAGTGTAAAGTATAAAGGCTTAAAATCATCATGGGAAATAATATCATTTTACCTTTTTACAAAAACTGGCTAAACCACACTTCAAGGAAAACTATCTGGTAATTATACAGATGATGTGGAAAAATAAAGGTTATGTTGCATAGTTTAGCCCCATAGTTTCTAGTAACCATGTACCAACTATGTAAGAGAACCCTAATCTTTAAATAAAACACCATATTTTACATGGAATCAAATATATCTTAGAAAAAAATTCTTTATCCATGGAAATGGCATGGTTACCTCATACCCCTTTTGTGTAAATGGGTGAACAGTTATCACTAACCGTACTACCAATAATATTTCTCAAAAATTCAAATTTTTCTCTCCCTAATCTTAAAACATATAAATTTCAATAAATTTAAAATAAAAATTAAATAAATATATACAAGTTACATTAAATGTGTACGAAGTCCCTCGACAATGCCACTTTATACCCAAAAAATTCTATATGGTTCTGTATTTGAGATTGGATGAGAGAATGGTTCCCTCACCTATGTATCATTATCCCAATTCTAATTTATTTCCCAATAACAATACCTTAACACTTTTTCCAAAGGTATCTATTTAACAAGAAATTATTTTTTTAATTGTCCATGATTTAAATAGGATTCTCAAAAATAGAGGTGTTATATGACACCTTCAAACCCCCATTAAATTAAATGTGATGTATCATGAGGGTACATATACTATATATATACCTGGAATACAAATTAACTGGATTCCATATATGTTTAAAATTAAATATGATAGTTATCTTTACCATGAAACTCTACAGCATTGAATGTGATTCCATATTTCAATTTGAAAATACACTTTCTTCCTGACTAGCGATGCCTAATCGAGGAGGGACATTAAAAATACATGATCACAAACATAAAATATGAATGGAAAATTATTTTTGTCAGTATATCACTATCGAAAACAATGATATATCTTTAACCACTTTTAAATCATCTATACTCTCTCTTTTATCTCTTGTGTAAGGCTTGAACCAAATAAGGACTTCTCTCCCAATTCTATATAGTAGAGAGGGTAATGACACTATCATCCATTCAATACATCAATGGGATCCATATTGATTAAATCAAGATATCTATAATTATATTAAAATTGAACCAATAATAGATATTTCTCCCATGAAACACTAAAATCAGCCACATGTTCCAAAAGTAGGACCCCAAGGATCTTGAAGGCCCACTCAGTATGACCATCCATTTGAGGATAACTAGTAAATATCAACATCAATAGAGACACTGTAGATTTTAGAAAACCCTTTTAAAAATGATAATTGAATTTTGAGTCATGATAAAATATAAAATCTAGAGGTACACCTTGTATTCCCATAATCCCTCAGACATAATGGTTCCCAAGGTCCTTCAATTTCCTCAATTCCCTAATGAAAAAGAAATGGATAATTTAATTGATTGATCAATAACTATCCAAATTGAATCCTTACTACTAAAAAGATCGTTAAAAAAGGATCACAATTTCTATAAATACCTCATACAAATTTTTTATCAAAATATTAAGTGGTTTCAATAATTTAGTGTGCCAGAAATTATTTAAATATATCCTCTCATATGTGAGATATAATGATAAAAAATTAAATTCAAACTAAATCATCCCTGGGAAATTATAAATGGATTAAAAAAAATATCTTGGTGTCCCCAGGATGAGTGACCCAATTTAATAGGTTCCCTTCTCCCATAACATCCTACCTCATAGTGAAGGATATAAAAAAATATTCTATTAAAATAATTTTTTTATTAAGAGATGAATATTATTCAACAAGTATCTCGAAACCATTCGAAACTACGATATTATTCAATCAATTAGGATATTTTTCTTACATGGCCCAAATACGATCATTTAATTATAAGGTATATTGTGTAAATGAAAAACACACATGTTGACCCTCCTATTCCAAATTCATGAACATATAAAAATCAATCCAATCAGGTTCAATTCGTCCTTAAATTCTCTCACTATATAGGTGTGAAATTTCTTACCTAAAGTGTTGGAAACCATATTACCCTTAATGAGTGTATATGTTATGTCAAAATTAATGGTCATAAGATATTACAAATAGAGGATATATTTTAATTTTTTTCACTCTTAGTGAATATTATCTTTAACATTTTATATTCTAAATTTAAAAAAATAACGCACCAAAAAGATAGAAATTTCATGTTTTCCTAGAATGTAGTTTAAAAAAATACTTTGGTCCATGGGTGGTGTAATTATTCACGTGAGTGAATAATTAGGGATGTAAATAAGGCATTATATACTCACCCTCTATTAGAATGAACCCATGCCACTCACATGAATCATCATAATAGATTATATAACCCATTCCCAACTCAAGAAGAGCTAAAATAAGAGTTGAATTCAATATCACATTTTACTCCTTAATAAACCTCAAATAGATAACATTATAATCAAACTTCTCCCTTTTTAGGCCAAAATTTTCATGGTAGAAGCCGACATGGAGAATTCTAAAGTAAATTATGTGTAATACCTAATTAAAATATAGATGTTCTACATCTCAAACTCATTCATGGGCTTCTCCCAAGACATCAATACTTTTAATTTATTAGGATCCATTTAATTGTAAATATTAGACATCTCAAGGCCCAAAATATTCCCCTCATGGACCCAAAACACACATTAAATAGTTTAAAATAATGTAAATGCCCCATTATTGTTTTGAAAATGATGTAGAAATGATCTTCACAATTATTCATCATTATGAATTATTGTAGAATATCATCCAAAATCAACACTTTGATATAGTTAATATATCGATGGAAAAAAATTTCTATCAATGATTTCAAATTATTTGGGTCATTGGTATGGGTTATTGAAATACAAAATTATTAATGGTACCCACTCCCACTATTTAAGTAATTACAAGGATTATCTCCATTATAAACCCTATACTAATTCTATCATTATCTAAAATAAATATTAACAAAAAACCGTCCTCCCCTAATATGATCAATTAGAACATTAATCAAGGGATATAATTATTTACTTTTTATGTTTATAATATTGAGTTTTAATATTTGATGAAAATTCAAAAGCTTCTATTTTAGTTCTTTTCAAATAGAACTGATGATTCTCATAGTCACACACTCTAAAAAATAAATCATTTTACTTCAAGGTATATTACCAATATTTTCCTCTCATATAACTTGGTGGGAATCATCTTTTCTGATGAAAATGAGATGAGGCTCTACCATGAGAATAAATAATGACATAACTCATGTTCCCACTATGGTGAAAAATATATAAAATCATCTAAAAGGTAGATAAGTTTCCAATATAATATAGAAGCTTATAATCTAAAATCTAGTAGTCTGTATTGATGAGAAAAATCAAAAACATACATGAGATTTAGTTACCATCCAGAGACACATGATCATCCATCTGTAATGTAGTATCACACTCAATAAAGAATAAATAAGAAATATGAATAGTAGATAACAATTAATATTATTGATGATAAAAATAGATCTAGTATTTAAAATAAATCAATTAATCTTTGTTAATAATTAGATATAAAATCTGGTTAAAAGGATATAAAACCCCACATGACCTCAGAATTACCCATCACAAATCTGGACTTCTGAACCGGGATGCCCTTTTTGGACTATGTTGGCTGGAAGATGTTTTTAAAGTTGGAAGAAGATTGTAATTGAAATATTGTTTTTTATTATCAATTTTGAAGGAAATTAATTCCATTAAAAATGTTTACAATTAGACTGACTATCATATTCCATAGTTCAGTCCCTCAATTCTTAATAAATTTTATCTAATTGAGGAGATGTTTTATGAAACAACAGGTTAATCACAATCACCCTTAGTGTGGAATGAAAAGAATATTGTATTGATAATATTTTTTCTTGTATTGTTGGATCTACTGAAAACCATTTGATTCTTTTTGGCTTTTTAATTTCACAAAAATCATATATTGGATAAGAACATATGATGCAATACTTATGATGGAAATGAGGAAAGGTGCTTCTACCAATATTATAGAGTATTATCAAATAGAATTTTTTAAATGGATTTGAAGATACAGTGAATAAAAATAAAAAAGAATATTATTTTATTCTTATCTTCTATTTATTCAATGACATGAGAATGTATTGATACAAGAAGATGTTTGTGGAGGAAAGAAGTTACCATGAATTCAGAGTCCAAAAAAAGTTTCTATTAATTATGAATTTGATAAGCCTAAAATTAATACATAACATGAAAATTATATTGATGTTGATAATAGAGAGGTTATTGGACATCATAGATCAGAGAAGAAGGTTGTTGAGAAACAAAATCCCAAGTCTAGGAAGTATAGATGTTTTAGTGGGAAATATTATTTCTTTGAATACTACCTGTTTTGTGGAGGATTTAGGAAAATGGAAAATATGTGCTCACCTAACCAAAAATATTATTCCTATTCCCGGAATAATATATGAAAATGTTTTATGGGGATCCAGTTCCCTTAATTGAACATGAATGAGATATATTTTTTAAGAAGTATGAGAAAGAAGAAGTAAATAGTGAAAATAGATTTGATCATTTAGAAACTATGTGTGAGAGTGGTGAATAAAACAAGAAATCTTTTAAAAGGATGTATTTATTTGTTATTGATGTAACAAAAGTTAGTTATGTATTATAAGATTCCATATGTTAATAAAGATAAAGGGAACGAAAAAATATTATTATAGAAACATCTCTTAATGATATGACAGAAGAATGACCTTGGATTTTTTATTGAGGGTTTTATTGTAAAATAATAGGGCAAATTTTTTTTTTAAGATCAATAAAGACATCAATGATAGAAATATGACATTTTGAAATGATGAATCATATACAATAAAAGGTATTTGTTCTTTTGTTATCAAGAAAGAAAAGCTGAGGTTCTAGTAATAATAGTTTTATTATAGAATGAATCATAATTTGTTAAGTGTCTAAAAACATTTTGATGAATGCAACAAATTTATTTTCAGAAAATATTGGTTTTTCATGAAAAGGGATGATGATGGAATGATTATTATTTGAGGCCAATGTACAAAAGGAAAATTAAATCATGTTGGATCAATACAATACTATTGTTACTTTGGAATGGTGGAAGAAACTCACTTGTATCATTAAAGGATTGTAAACTAGTGTCAAGGAATCATGAGAAATATTTCCAAATGATAAAATATATTAGGTATTCATGATATCAATAGAAGAGGTGATTCCTCTTAAATAGTCTTTCAGAAAGGAATGATTGCATATTTTTTTATATCAATGTCGAATGTTGTTCATAAGGACCCCTTAAACTTATTCATTCTTATATAAATAGGCCAATGATAAATAAATAAACACCTATAGATATGTACCTCCGTAATTTTATTAATTACAAGAATCAAAATAATTTTGTTATATATATGTAAAAGAAGTCAGATTATCTAAAAATGTTCTAAAGTTTTAGGGGGAAAGTTGAGAAGGAATGTATGTAGTCAGTGAATAATTTGACAACTGAAAATAGTGGTTAATACATATTTAAGTAATGGAATGTCATCTTGGGAATCCTGAAATATCGAATGAGTTCAACAGACCTTTCACTCCATAACAAAATGGTTTTTTCTAAGAGTAATCATAGAAATTTGGTAGAAATGGGATATAACATGTTACTTGAAAATGTATTCCTCAAAAGGTCCAAAAACATAGATTCATGAAAAAAAGAAGATAAATATGAAGAAATAAATTCTGATTAGGATAAAAAAAATTAATCATTACCAGGAAGAACAATTATATGAATCCATTTCTAGTGATAGAGAATAATCTAAAGAATCTCTTCACAAGATGAGGATGCATGTGGAATATCAAAATATAATTGGTGATCAACATCAAATGGACTAAACAATGAACATAAAATGTTGTCACACATAAATATTGTAGTCAAATGTTAACAAAATGATTTGAATGAAGATTTAATGCATCTAAAATTACATTAGGCTATGAATGAAGTGTTTAATTAGATTAAAAATAATGATACACATGAACTCATATGAAAAAATAATGACAAAAATTTTATTAGTAGAAAATGGGTTTTCTAAAACAATTTGAATGAGTATGGTGAAGTGATAAGAAAAAAATATGGTTTATTGTGAAATTGATACTCATATATTTTAGTTATAGATTTTAATTGGGATTTTCCTCTTGTGGAAAGGTTAGAAAAAATATGAAACATTATATATATGGGCATAGAACGAAGTTATAAATTTTTTCATATTGATGTGAAATAATCGTTTTTGAATGGTGATATAGATGAAGAAGTTTATATTTCTCAACTATATAGATTTTTGTTTTGTTTCAAAAGATTAATGTTATGTGAAGAAGTTATAGAAACCCTTGTTTGGACTAAAATAATATTTGAGGGAATGGTATTACAAATTGGATTCTTTATACATAGTGATGAGTTTAAAAAAATGATGATTTTATAGTAATCTATACATTAACTAGAGTTAGGAGTCTTTACTAATTGTAATATTCTATGTTCATTAAATTATCATGGATGGAAATGATGAAATAATATTTAAATGTTTGTCGAGGAAATGAAAAAGAATATTGAGATGTTCATCATGTGAGAAATTAAATAAAATCTTGGGTTTCAAATCCTGAAAATGAAGAAAAACATTTTACTTTCTCAAGAAAAGTATTCTAAAGAAATTTTTATGAGTCTTGTACTGGAATATTCAAGAACGTTTTCCACACTGATTTTAGTGGGAACCAAGTTATACAAATATAGTGAAGGTAACGAAGTTGATCTGAAAGAGTTTTGAAAGCTAGTAAGAATTTTTTTTTGTTTTTAACTTCCTCAGGACCCCACATTTTTTATGCCATTAAATTATGTGAAAGATATTAGAGTGCTCCAAAAGAATCAAATTGAATACCTATAAAAATAAATATTCAATATATAAAAGGCAAAAAATCTTTCAAAATCATGTACGAATGCCTAGAAATTATTGAATTGCTTCGGTATTCAGATTTTTATTAGAATATAAATAATGATGATTAAAGATGCACATATGGTGGAGTTTTCTTTCCAGGGAAAAGTTGTGTTGTTTGAAATACAATGAAACATAATTTTGTTACTATTGGAATGGATGATGCTAAGCCTGATTCATTTACCCAAGGTGATACTCAACTTATGTGGATAAAGATTAGTTGGAAGAATTACTTGTTGAAGTAAAGTTACCCTAGATATTAGGTTATGATAATCAAGGTTAAATCAACCTCTCAATAATCTGGTACAAAATTATCATTTAATACATATTGATATCATTTATCATTTAATTAAAGAGAATGTAGAGAAGAGTGAATTGAAGATGGATTATGTTGTTACATCATAAAAACTTGATGACATTTCCACAGAAACATCACCAAAGGAACCTTTTCACAAACTGAGGATGAATGTGGGTGTCCATCATTCTGCTTACCTAGTTTGAGATATTCCTTTGTTTCCCATATGCCATCTTTCCATTAAATAGTGTTGTCAAAGGGTATAATTTTTCAATAAATTTATTAATTTTTGTGTTACAAACCATCTAAAGAAGTATATAAATAGTGGTTGTTCTGGGTAAGATGTGATTTCATCATTTAAATATGATAACTATTATATCTTTTTTTAGGTGCAGTTTTATGGAATTTTTTTTTCAATAAATTTGAATAAGTGTATATTGATGTGATTAAAAGCTGATGATGTTTCATGATTCACATCTTTTGGACACCACTGTTATTCTATAAAAAATTATTTTTTATAAAATTATTCAACTCATGTAGCATAATTTTTATTTATAATTAATCCAAAGCTTGGGATTACAAATTTCATTGGTTAAAAAAACTTGATTGATAAAAAAACCAAAGGGGAGATTATTGGAACTAAGTTGGCTGGAAGATATTTTTTAAGATGAATGAATTTTTTATTTGATGTTTTGTTTTTCATTATCAAATATTAATGAATTAAATTAACTTTTTAAGTGTAAGAAAACAGATTAATCATAATATTCTGGAGTTTTTAATCAATGTTCTTATGAACTTTCATCATACTGAGGAGATGTCTTCTAGAAGATCAAGCTCATCGACATACCCTGAGACTGGAATGAAAAGATGATCATATTTTGAATTAGTTTTAGAGAATTATTGGATCCAATGAAAACCTAAATATAAATATTTATTTTTTATTTTAAAAATGTTATATGATGTCTAAGAACGTGGATTGCATAACTTATGATGGAAATGGGGAGATCATGTTATTCAAATCATATTGGGGAATGGTCAAAAGAAATATGTTTTCTGGAAAGGATGGGAAGATACAATAACACCCAATAAAAATTTAGGAAATTATATGACAACCATCAATGTACTAGAATTCATGTGGTAGTCATGATATATGTACAAGTTTATGGAAGAGGGATGCTTTGGAAACTGAATATCTCTGGTCTCTCTCTATCAGTTTTAGAACACCTGACATAGATTATTTTCAAGGATGGGGAGGTCTATCGTAATGTGACTAACTGAAGGTGCTGGTTTTCATTAAAAACTATAATCCCTATGATAAAAATTATAATTGATAAGGATTTAGTGATGTATGTTAATTGTTATCATAATTTGAAAAGGAAAGGAGTTGATGAAGTCGAAGCTACTGAAATTTGTCCATTAGATGGGGTGGGCCATCGATAATCGGAAGAAGAATTGTACTTATGGAGAATTACATGGACTGATGAATAGAAAATAAATTGGGTGTTAATGGGTTTTAATAATGAAAAGAGTAATACAATTTTTTTGACCAATATGAAGAATAATATTAGATATCAATCAACTATGTAGTTAACTATGTTCACCAGGATACATTATTGATTGTTTTTCATAACAATGGGTCAAGAGAAAAGAAGAACAATGATATTTTTTCCATCGGGGATTGAGATAATGTATATTTTTTATTATATTATTAATTTTTTCATGATTCATTGGACTGGAAATGAAACCAATTAGTAGATTGAATCTGAGATCAATTCATCAGACACAAGATCATCAGTCACGGAAAATAAGAAAAGGGGAATTACATGAAGCTTTTCAAAGTGTTATCAAGGCGATCATAAAAGAATTTTATGATGTTTGAAGAATTATATTCATATGGTACTTTTGACAAAGATAAAAGTAATGGAGAATATGATGTCTCCATCATAATGAAAAAATTTGAATGAGAAGTTGGTTCCATGAATCATAATGAAAAGACATATGTTTGTTTTTAAAATTGGAGTGGATCAATGTTACAATGAATATGTGGTATTAATCATAATGAAGAAATCAAAGTGGTGAATAATAATTGTACAAAAAAATTAATAAATTTATAGCTAAGTTGAAATTATGGATAGTGGATATGTTTTGAGAATATTTAAGAATCATTTATTTAGTCATGATTCACCTAAAAATCAAGGATAATTTTTGTTTCTAGAAATTTAGTTAAGGAATATTTACAGAATCACCCAAAAATTTAATTTTTTGTTACCAATAAATAGAGGAAATACTTTGTACATTCTTAGTACGTGTACTATTTTCAAAATAGGAGAGAGAAGATTAAAATTTCTATGATGAATAAGTTTCTTGATCAAGCAAACATGATGACATTTATTAGACAGAGGAAGAAAAGTGAAGATGGAAGATCATAATTAGGGTTTTCAGATCAGAACAACAAATCAGAATAGTTTTTCCAGAATGAGACATAAGCATGCCAAAATTATCTAAACATTATTTTTGAGAGAATTATATTAACATTTTTAGATACAAGTTTGGTGAATCAGATTAGGAACTCATATTGAGTATCATTACAACGTCTAAGGATGTTCTTGCATATTCTTGGATGAGGAAGTGAATAATTTTTCTGTAGATATTATTAGTAAATTTTTATTAAGAAGAACAATAAAATTATTATTACCCAAATTTTATTACATCATTTTATGCTACATGAAGCACATGAAAAATTTAATTGAACATAGTGCTTCATCAGTTTAAGGACATATCCTACTCGTTATATTCCAAAAAAATATTTTTTATAGTAGATAATGTGGCATCAGATTGTTTCCAAACTACACCAAGGACATATTTACTCTTAATGAGTAGTGATCCTAGTAAATTATTGTGTTCCTGTGTAAGTGTGATCTTTTTATGCAGAAAAATTTATAACTCTTTAAGTTGAGGAGGTTTTTTAGAATTAAAGACAACTAAAAGGGAAGGATATCACAGATTAACCCCTCCAACTCTGAGTGACAATTGATCTTGATTGGATGCTTTCAATACCTACACCTTATTGAATCCCCATAGAGATTAAAGATCCTCACAAAACTGCATAATCTTTGATAAGAAACCTAAAGAATCTATAAAATTTGTATATATAATTGAATTGGATATGAAATTATCAAAAAAATTAAAATCCATATTGGAAACAATACATATTATACCTCTTATAGTAGCAGGACAAGAATCAAAATCCTATGAAACATTCTCTACTGTTAACTATATTCTATAATGTACCCCAATCTATATATTTATAGCTAGTTGTGAATAATATTTAGTATAATTAGATGTACCTTACCCCATAAATATTCTAGATCAAACATGGGAGCCTCATTTAAATGATGAAAAAACATTACAAACCCATAAAGGACTTCTACAAAATTACCGATGATAGCCTATATTTCTATATTTTTTACACATATTAGTATTCTATTAGAATACTATAATGTTTCTCTTGAATCTCCATAATAAAATAATGTTACTCAATTATGTATATAGTATTCTACTAACATAGAATCAGATTAACATTGAGCACATCCACAATGACTTTTATTGAACACATCAACCATCTTATTTTGATAATATATGGAGATCTGAAAACCACTACTATTGAAGGGGAACCACTCAGGCATGTCAATCCAACTATATGAGTTTCTTCCATTATATCCATTTTAACCACCTTTATAGAGATTTGTGAAAAAAATTGAATGATTATTGATATAATCTAAGGGTCCAACTCCATATTGAAGGATTGATCCTTAAGATAATAATATTTAATTAGTTTAGAAGAGATATAAACCAACTACATAAAATTAATTATATACTCTATTATGAAAATACATTCATTCTATATGATAATGAACACTCAAGATTTGACCAACCTCATTGTATTTGGGTAAAACCATTGATTAATCTTATTCACAAACATAACCCATGTGATATCCTCATAGAACATGGTATGCACAACCTACTCCACCCATTTCAATCTTCGCCCTTCCAAAATAAAGGTGGTGAATCCAAATATATATTTATTTGGAGTCTTGATGAAATGGAAATTCACTTGAACTTTTATATCCACTACTAAGGATATTGAGGCACATTATCTTCATAAAAGACTATGTGATTTTTCTTTATTAACTCTTGATAATATTACACCATCCAAGATTGGTCACATCCACCATCCTAAATAAAATACCCTATAATATGGACAATCAATTAAATATTATTATGGTTTATTTTAGGATTATTATACTGGAAATTCCCCATGGATCTCTATACACATTTCATTAGGGAAATTCATGGATAAATAAATTACTAATTATAAGACTCAAATAAAATTTAAAAAAATTAATTCTGAAACTATAAATCATTTATAAAAATCTCTGTCAATTACTCTTTATCTAGAAACTACTGTAACCACATTAATCCATGGTAAAAAAGGTATGAAAACATAAAAACGATAGGTATTTATAATCTATGAATGGTTATTCCTCATAGTTTCTTCTAATCGTGCACCAACTATTAATATTCTACTATAAGGTTTCCAAGACTTGACACACAGGTTATATATGGTTTCTAATAATTATAAGCCTATCATTTCCTTCATCATTTATCCTAAAAAATTGATATTTCCTAAAAAACACAAGGGTACTTCCCAAAACTATTAACAAAGCAAAAAAATATGAATTATCAGAAAAATTACTTGAAAATAAATCTCATATCCAAGAAAAAATTCTCAACCACACATGATGATTAAAGCTGCCACATGAGGAAGAGCAAGCTAGATAATCATGTGCACCTATCTCTCAGGCTCTGATGAGATTATCATCATTGTAACATTACTCCCCCAAGAAAAAACATGTGTTTGACTCCATTTTGTATTGAACCGTCCCATGATGACTTGATATGTCATCCTATATTGTTTTCTATAAGGCCAGCAGAACATTCTAGATTTCTATAGGATTACTAGAAGAACTATGATATTAAAATGAATCCATTTGAAATTTCTTTACCCTAAGAACCTAATATCCATTATCAAAAATGAATATAAAAATAAAACCTTATACTCCCATAAGTTGGATACCCATGAATTAAAATATAAAAATTATTAAATATAAATATAGTTAAAAAAGTATACTAAAAACAAAAAACAAAATTTCTCATAAATATTATACCAGTGTAATAAACTAGATGACAATCATAAAATATCGGTATTTAAAATACTATAATAACATCATTAAGGCTTGATAAATTGATAAAAAATATCCAAATCATCTATTTAGAACCAAAAATATTGAACATGATCTCAAATTTCTTTTAACCCTTAGTCACCCCCTAAAGGCCATGGATAGATGACATGTACTAGGAAGATCTACCAAAATGCATAGAAATTTTACATTAACATGAATCCAACAAAACCAATTCTATATAAAACCCATGGGTGTATGCAGGGTTATGAGGAAAAAACCTATAGAATAAAACCATGAATATATATATTGTATTTAATAAAGAAAAATACTAGTTCTAATTTAAAAACTATATTTAAATATATTTTTCTCTAAAAAATATCATTTGGAAAACATTTGTTTCTTTCGAAACAATCCATGTTCTATAATAGTGAAAATTTAAATAATAAATAAACTAAGAGAAACATCGAATTGAAACACTAAATCTAATAACGAAATGGTGAAGAAAAGATGGCATATCGAAATGAATAACTATACATGAATCATGAATAAAATTTATGGTTATAAGGAAACATAGACTTACTATATGAAAAATATAAATTATACATGAATTAAGCGATTCTGGGATCTCACTTGGTATATTCGGGTTACTATTACAAATCATTAACCCACTCAGTCTTACTAAGTAACACTACATAATAAATACAAAATCTATGACATGGCATCATTAGTCTATGTCTTCTACTAACCCAAGGACTCCCATTTTATTCATTCCATAAATTTAAAACCAATATAACGATAATTATTCTCATAGTAAAAAAAGAATAAAACAAATTAAAATAGATTTTTGAGGATACTTTTAAAATCATATTGATGTAAAAAATATTTTTTAATCATTTTTTTAATCACGTGTAGGGTGTAATAATATTCATTATGTAAAACCATTAAAAACACTCTTTAATCTATATGTAGCCAACAATATCAAAATATAAACACAAAAAATCCCATAGAAACTAATATGAATAATAAATTTTAAAAAATTAAATTCATTAAAAATGTGTGTTATTGTAATATTGTCTTCAGTAGAGGAACATGACTAAAAATGGTTTAAACCTGATTTCCTTCCTTGAAAACCAAAATAAATGTGTATAAAGGATCACAAGAATAATATAACAACAATAAATATCATTACAAATTCATTTTTAACCACATGTTTTTATTCAAAGGCTCACATGGATTTATAAATCCAAAATATCATGGATCACAAGGTGAGAGGGGAAGGGAATGAGAAACATCCAACATAAATAGAGTGTAAAAATTTGAGAAACCAGCTTGATTTAAGAAAATACATTAATGAGGAAAGGGTGAAAGTATCCATGACTGGGAAGAGTTAGTATATATGAACCAAAGAAATAGGGGATGATAAAGGGTTAAGATAAACAAGTCAGCTATTATCATTTTTTATTTTATGAAAATTGGTCAGACGAACTAGTTTGAACACATTGTTAGAAAACCCATGTGAAATAAATGTTGGAGTCACTACAAACTCAAGGTGATTCTTTATATTTAATAATAACTATGCTCCAACAATGAATATTTCCCATATGCACCAAAGTATTCTATATAGTTTACAGGGCTCCTTGCACGATTTTGAAAATTGTGGATCGGTTGTAAAAAATATAAATATTTCCCTCCTTCCACTTTCTCATACCTTTGAATATGTTATGTACTAATAACAATCTAAACATGCAGTCAGACATATTTCTCCAAAATTTACATTTTTACCCCTTATTATTGAGAACTCTAACGGTAAACAAAATAATAACAATAAATCAAATAAAGGTATACTAGTGATCCAAAGGGAATCAAAATTTTATTTCTAAAAATTAATTTAGTAAAATTTATTGAATAAGCCCCGATGTTTAATATAGTATGTTATTTTTAAAATCATTCTTTAAAACAATCTCAAACTATTAGAACCCCAAACCCCTTTTTCATGGTAAAAAAAGTTCATTACGTTGTTATTTAAAAAGTACATTTAAAAAATTATTTCAAAACACCATTTTAGATCCATGTTAATTTTTAATATTCAATTAAAATCAAAAAAATCAATGTATAAACTAAAACTATTTTTATAACATTTAAGAATTTGAAATATCAAAAAAATAAATATTATAGGATCACAACGATTACTCGCATTTAAATAAAATAGGAACATATAAGATAAACCAATAAAAACAACATGAATCATTAATATAAAAACAAATACCTCATTTAAATTAATCAATTCACATATAATAACAGAAAAGTATAAAACATAATTTATTTAACAAAATTATTTATGAAAAAACCATTAGGAAATTTATCAAGCATGTAATATGTATATTCTTTTTTACAATAAAAAATATAAAATCTATGGAAACACCTTCTTGAAGCTAATTAAAAATCTCATAAATACTTATTAGTTCAATATTAATTTATTAATATTCCTAAAACACATATAATAATTAGACAAAATTTATTTTGAACATTTAATGATACATGGTTATTCTAGAATATAAAAGTGAATGGAAACACATAAATGAAATCATTTCATTCAAAATTGAAGAGTGTAATTCAACATAATAATGTACCAAAAACTCTAAAAACCATTAAAGATCCTAAAAAAGTATAATTTCATGGAAAACATTTTGTTCTAGTAAACCATAAGTCTTTTAGACCACGTCTAGGAAATAACAAGAAGGAAACATGAGAAAATGGAGAGAGTAATAAATTTTAAAGAGAATAATTCAAGAAATAGTTATAAATAATGTAGGGAGTACTTGAGAATCTCTATAGAGGAGGATAACAATGTATGTGTAGGTTCCTATTGTTATGTTGGTTGAGTGAGGGGATAATGTGACCCCATGAATATTGAATTTATATAGGCATAGAAGTGTAAAATCATATATCTAAAAAGTGGGTAGTCCCAAGTTACATGATGAACTACTCTATCAGAACATAACCAAATTCCAATGAAATTGGTAGTAATTCCCAGGGGTACTTCATGTAGTCACCCTAGTGTTCATAACATTACACATTCAGGGGAGTTCCATAGTCATTGTGTGACCTCATTATTGTTGCGCAACCCACATCAATCTTGATAACTCACAAATGACCAAAGAAAAAGACATTGGATAACCTATATTGGCTGTGATGTGTGTTACTATTGTTACCATTAAAAATCAATATTACTAAAGAATATATGAAAAAATAATATTAATTTAAAACCCCTATACAAATTGAATTATGAAAATGTATAGATTGGGGTGGAACATGTTTGGAGTCTAAGGGATATGTATTTATTATGGAAAATGATGATAAATGAATGTTTATAGATGAAAAAATATATTCCCCTAAGAGGAAACTGAGATTTATAATGTCATAAAATGGTTAAAGACTATGAAATATGATATAGACTCTATATACAATAATTTAGTTTGAAACCTAGTTTATGTAACATTAGGTGTGAGTCCCGTAAGGCTGAAGGGGTTTATTGTAATAATACGAACATTAGGGGTAATGTGACTACCTATAATTGACATATATTATCTTATTGTGGAAAAACATTCATTGTATAAACAATGAAATTAAATATTCACCAATGGAAATGATAAAGCACATTTATATATTACTGAAGAAAATATAAGAAAGCATCTATATATTGTATATGATAAGAGAATATTGTAAATAATTTATTTCATAATTCCTCTATAGCTTATAATAGTAAATTACCTATGCATATTGTAATGTGAAGATTTATACAACATGATACAAAAAAAACCCTACAATTTTGAATTTCATTAGAAAGTTAGGATTTAATATTCATAAATATTCTTTGAGTGAAAATCCTCATCATAATGAATTTCATTTGACAAAAGTTTTGAGATAATGTTAATGGTTAATGGTTAAAAAATATTTTTCACTATAATCATAACTCAAACTATATATGTTATGGCACGAAGGCTGGAAAATACATATAAAAGGAGGAAATAATCATGAGATTGTGATCATGAGAGATTTTATTAGGCTCTACTAATTATCCACTCTCCAAAGCTTTAATATTATTTTCTATTTTCTGTGAGATACAATTTCATATTTTGGAATGAATAAGATTCCTCCCCACATAATGGTAGATTCACTACCAACTAATAGATACACCATAAAAGAGGGTATCTTTTATACAATCTTAAGGGATCTATATCAAAAATTGTGAGGATGTTAATATATAATGTTTATCAATGAGTGTTACACAAGTGTTATTTATTTTAAATTTATACATGGTTTCAGGTATAATACATATTAGATCCAGGGAATGCAGTTTCATGTTGTTTCTATTGAGTTGAATAAGTGTTAATCAATCCATGGAAACCTATCAATAATATTATATCATCCATTTGTTCACAAATCTATTAAATCATACATAAAAAAGAATTTTTTGTAGCTGTATAATATCTGATATCATAATCCGTGATTCGTCCATGTTATACCACATGATATGTTTTAGGTAGCGAGAAGACATGTTCCATTAGTTTAATTTTATATCATATCATTGAAAATGGGGGATCATAACTAGTGAAATCACCCCTCCATGTATGAATATAATGAAATGTTTCATAATAACAATGAAATTCATCTGGTAAATTATGATCCCCAGAGCTCTAAGGGATGTTTCATAGTCAAATGTTATCTATCATAAAATATTTTAGATAACACAAGATGTTTCACTTTATGATATACCTAAT
Organism: Viscum album; assembly: GCA_963277665.1. NCBI lineage: Eukaryota > Viridiplantae > Streptophyta > Magnoliopsida > Santalales > Viscaceae > Viscum > Viscum album. The sequence continues at coordinate 1,329,069,310 of OY728133.1, forward strand.
ATCGTTAAAATAATATTCAATAAAAAATTTTATTTTTCTACATTAAGATTTAGAATTGAATTAAGTATATTATATAATTTTTACATGTCATATAAAAAGGTATTTTCAGAATTTTTTTAAATTTATATAAATATTAGATAAATTTTTAACTATAAATTGTTTATAATAAAATCATTAATTTCTTTTAATATTATTTTCAATAAATATTCAATTATTATATATTTTTAATTTTAAATAACTTTTGAAATTAAATTTCATAACTTATATTAATGAAAAAGTGGTTTATATAGAAATAATATGTATAATTCATAATAAATTAAAGAATAAGTCTATATATAATAGGTTATATTTTCAATATAATGAATGTTTCTCAATTATTATTTAGAAATGATCAATCTAAAATGAATAATTTGAGGAAAATATTTAAACCATAACAAACAGATTTTAGATATTTGATATGATAAAGTAATCAATAATATTAAATACATGACATTTAGATTATAAAAATTCGTTGAATAATAGAATTTGAAAATAATGTTAAAGAGTTAATATTGAGAGTAAATATAATTTTTTTATTAATATAATTAAATATTTATATTGTATAGTTATTTTTAATGATCGTGTAATTTTTATTATTTATTATTTTTAGAAAAAAATATCACTTGTTTATATATATTATATATAAAATTTCTATTCATCAGTAAAATTGTTATATTATGAACTGTAATATGAATTTGTATAAAAGTTAAAATACTATTATAAATTTTCATACAAACATCTATGTAGTTATATGGTATGTATGTTACAGGATATAGTTTTCTTATTAAATAACATTAAAATGTACTACATTGTGAGAGTGAATGATGAAGTTAATTATGGATTAAACATATTATGTACTTTAATTATAATGGAATTGAGGTATTTGTTGTGTATATTATCCTTTGGTTGAGGAACTTTAGTTCATACTGCTCACTAGGGTGAAGGCTTATGACTTTAAAATAAAAGAAGGTGTTTTCTATTTTTCACTCTAAACCAACTCTTTCCGGGATAAATAATTTCATATTACTAAAATAATTTTTCATGTAATAGTTTCATATACATTACACATGTGATGAATTTGGATGTTTATAAATATAGAACTCTTTTAGTTTGAGTCAGTTCCATAGGCTAAGAGTTGTTTAAATAGGTGTGCATAAATGTGGTAATAATATATTGATTTGGATGAAGGAATACGATTAAAAAAATAAATCCATAGAACCATCTTTATAAAATGGGGATTCTAAACATATCATGGTGAGATTAAATCAACTTCCTTAAATAATATGAATTATATTCATTTCAAATTAATATATTTTCAAGACCTCAAATATTTAACCATGTATATCATTCCAAATATATGTCGCCCTTGATTATTTTGTGTAATGAAATAAATTAATGGGTTTCCCTAATAATATTAATTTCTCATTTTTTGTATTTTAATTTTGTTAAACATAACTAGGATTCCTTAATTGAAATAAGTTAATAAATGAATAATGTTTATATTATCCATATGATGGATTGAGTAAAGAGTTTTTTTCTCTATGAACTAATATTCATATATGATTTTTACATTATTATTTACCTATTTAAATATATATATTTATAAAAAAATCAAATGTGCCATCATTTGTCACTAAAACATAAATATTTTTTTACTAATGAATAGGATGATTTTAGGTGGGGTCATCATTTTTGGGTGTAACTTTTTAGTAAAAGTCCATATAAATTTTTTATAAAACATGATACTAATTTGGAAAAATATTATATTGTATATTGATTTAAAAACCATAATTGGACATTACTATTATATCATATCACTGAAAGAATAATCATATTATAAGAAATATATTTTCAAGTGAAAATATAAGAATTGTTCTTAAGAAGGTATGTAAAATTTATATGTTTGAGAAAATATTTCTTGAGTGAGTTAATATTTTTTTTCAATAATGGAATGTAGATACATATGATAATTAGGGAATGATTTAATTGATTATTCAATGGATTTAAATTCTAAATGACCTCATATATTCAATTTTATTTGGTATAGAAATGACTTGGAGAGACCAGTGGTTTCCATAAAGGATTGTTATGGATATTGAATTAATTATGAAATCATTATTGAAAATGTTGTAATATTGTGAATGAGTTAAGAAATTGTAAACCTATTTTATCAATGTGGTAAAGACGGATTAAGTAAGAATGTGATGTATTGGTTTTAGAGTTTAATCATAATTACAAATGGGTTAAATCTCAAAAAAAAAGATATTGAGAGTGTCCAATAATATTTATTCATAATATACAGTCACGGTTATTGATAACTAAATTTTAAATTTTAAAGGAAGGTATATGATTCCATGTAATGTAATTTTTTAGAATACTTGTTGTATGAGAAACTCTATGTAATGTTAATGTTAGGTTAAAATGTAATAGAAATCAATACTATAATTTTGAAGTGTATATGAAACCAATTGTTTTCATTAAAAATTATGAAAATATATAGGAGTTAAAAATCAAGGAATGCATTGATAAAGATAATAGTTTTCTTTCATATAATGAAGAGATGTTTTTACAAATCATGGAATAGATTTAATGAAACATATAAACAATAGATATATTTTTGAAAAGTATGGATATTTTCTTTTCATTTCTATTATATATTAATGGAATTTTTCATTATGAATAATATGTGGTGTTGTATTTAACACACATGGTTTCTAATTCATCTAATTCTATAATATATATAATTATAATCTAATGAATTATAATGTTTTGTCTAGGATAAATGAGTTTATTCAATGGTTTGTTAAAATTTGGTGGATTTTATCACACTATTAATGGAATATTTTAATGAATAACATTATTTTATTGAATTCTCTCTAAAAACGAGTAATATATATGATATGGATATTAATTTTTCATTATTTAAATATCCAAAAACGTAAATAAGTGTTATATTCTAACAAAATGGAGGTTATGTATCTTAACATGACATTATGAATATAATATAGTGTCTAAGAGGGTAGTAAGGGTTTTCTTCGTCTTTGATACAATAATTTTTACAAAAAAATACTATTATAATCAATAATTAAAAGTGAATTTCAATTAGTATAATAAAAGAGATTTGTTTTTTTTGATAAATTATTTATATATAATAATTACACAAGTATAAAAAATACTTGATGGGATATTTTTTAGGGAAATGTAAAAAGATTGAAGATGATGATTAACATACCAATTTTTCAATGTATATATGAAAAATTATTGAAATGAGAATATTGAATTTTATAACATTAGGGATTTTGAATACATTGTTCCATGAGTTGAATTTTAGGAATATTATTCTTGTGGGTCACCATTATTGAAATTGTATTACTTCATAGATGTTACACACTAAAGTGTTTAGTGGGAAGATTTCATCTCAAAGCCACAAAGATATTTGGAAGGAATTACATAGATATGTAGTGAGTATAATAGTAATTTGAACATAAAGAAAATTTATGGATGGTTTGGATGTCTATCATATGTGATATTTTGATATAGGACCTTATTTATGTTTTTTCTAAATTTTTAAAATAGTTTATGAATATAAAATATATCACATTATATAAGAATCAATCTATATTTTATCAATCCATTATATTGAATGTATGGACTCAAGAAGTGAAATGATAATTACCCTCTCAATGTATAACATTGAGTTTCCCAAAACAAACATTTTTCATTGATATTTATAGCTGGAGATAAAATATTAAGGTTAGTGTGAATTTTATTCATATATCCAGATATATAATGTTATCATGAGGTATAAAATGATTTTTAAGACTTGGAAAGTCTATTAAGTATACAACATGGAGTGTCATACTATATGAATTTGGTATACTAGTGGATACAGAGTTTATATTATGATTTTCCAATAGATTAGGGTTCATAAATAACTAATGTGAGATCCTTCAACATAAATACCTTTCCTATACACGCATTTATGGTTAACTAATCCTAGGGTGGTTAGGTATATTTATGATCAAGTCCTCAGTTAGTGATTAACTAATATGGTATTTATCATCTTCTATGATGAGTATGATGTATGGTATCTTGATTGACATTGACTAAGGATGTATAATACCATTCTTAGATAAGGCATATGAAACACCTATCTATCTGATGTAGGGTATAGGATGTGATTATCTATAACCATGAATGATAAGTGATCTATCTATAGAAATACTCAGCTTATACATGAAGAATTGAAAATTTGTGAGTAGTTAAACAACACTGACATAACTCATATCATATGTTTAGACAATGTCCAAGACAAACGTATCATATAAAAAGGCATACATTCATATTATGTAGCTGGTGTACATATGTGTAGTGTCACAATGGATGAGGTATTATTTTAGTTTATTATACATGATCTTCTTGTAACCACTATAATTAAGGAAATAAAAAATACTCATCTTTAAAAGGAACAAATGTGTTTTAAATTTTATATTTACAAGTAAATGTGTGTTTCATCAATGATATATCATAATAATGAGTTTTTTTGTCTACACTATATTTATTATATTTAAATAAATCCTTATAAAACAATTAATGTATTTCCACCTTTGATTAGTATGATTATTTGATATATCAAATAGAAGTTAAAAGATCTTTACCTAATGCGATTTTAGTTGAGGACATGTATATGACACAACTGAAATTCTTGAAGTGACAAATGATACTGTTAATAATTTTATGTTGTAATAATCTATTTATGAGTTAAGGAATGATTCTAGAAGATGGAATTTCTAGCTTGATGATACAATCAAAAAACATTTCCTAAAAAATGTAGATGATTTTTTAAAACAAGAAGGTTAGTAGAAGTGTTTTGGTCTTTTTGAAATTGTATGAGGAAAACATAACACTTATAAAAAATGATATCCCAATAATACAATCTATAATTTTTTAAAATGGAAAATGTATTGATATCAAAATGTAAGTTCATGTGGCTAACATATTGGGTTTAAATATCTGTAGAGATAGATAAAATACATTTATTGGACCGAGTCAGAACATATATATTGTTAAATTGTTAAATGAAATTATCATGGATAACTATAAGAAGGGATATTTAAAATTATTTCACGACTTTAATCATGGTAAGATTAATATTCCTCATAAAGAGTAATAACGGATAGTATTGATTTATTATATATCCTCCATACCATTTATCATGTATTAAATGCTTATAATAGACATTAAAACAATTATAATTTTATTTCAAAAAGTATGTACCATTCCAATAAATGCAATAGTTAATGATTTTCTTTAAAAATATCCTTAAGTACATAAAAATAATTAAGGATATATTATTAGTCTTTGTCAGTGAGAATGAGATATTGTTAGGGGAGATATTAATTCTATTTTATATTAAAAAATTAATATAAGTCCTTAATATAATTTATTTATACCCTTAATAATGGAGCCATCATTTGGAAGAGTTAAAAATAATCCATTATTATAGAACAAATAAAGTTAGTGTGTATTGTTATATTAAATGTTTTGAAGAACGATTTTTTGATATATAAGTCTATTAGTGATCTTTGTATGGTTCCTAGTATAGAAGGAAAAATTGACATTTCTTATAAAATAATGTAGATATTTTTCAGACTAAGGAACCATGGTGTCATAAAAAGACCAAATATATCCTCTGAAAATACCATATAATTATAGAAATGATTTTGTGGGGTCGAGTAAATTTATATTGGGTGGATATAAAGAAAAATGAATTATTTCATTTGGTGAAACCATTATAACAGTAAAACATGAGTGTAATAATGAATCAATAGGTATTAAAATAATGATATATTTTATATAATTTATGTGAAATATACCATGATATAATAATAAAGGAAAAAAAATCTAGTTATCATTTATTTATATATGTCTTACCAAATAAACATGATCCCCAAACTACTGCCCCCACCCCCTCAAAGAATTGCTTTTAGTAGTCTAAAATTGAAAATCAGCAGGGTCTATAATGCATTGAAATTATATGAAAAGATTTATATGATCAAAAGTCTCATATATGATACATATTAGACTTAGGATATAATATGTGGGACACATTTTTTTGAAATTCCCACAAAATTATATTACATTGAATATCATATTATTATTGATATACTTTGTGGGGTATTGTTATCATTAAATCTATATTACATGAGGCTAAAAAGACAATTAAAAAAAAGAAACATCATAATTTAGTACCTTTATTACTCTATCCTTTAGGTTGTGATAATCCATTGGTGGTTGGGTATGTTTCTTATTATTTTTTTTGTTGGGTATAACAACGATCGGATTCAACCACTTTGGTAAAAATAAAAGGCTTCAAGAACACCAATTGAGTTATTGATTAAAATTAATTCACATAGTTATATGAGTAACATCTGATGTGAAAATTTAATTGACTAATTTACATGTGAAACAATCATTTTGGATGATCAAGATGCTAAAAAAATTAAAAATTATTTAGCTTTTTAATACTATAATGAAATGTTCAATGCCCTGGGTCACATGATTTCATAGAAAAAGGGGTTATATACATTTAAATATTTTTTATATAATTCATATTATATTCTAGTGATTTATTAAGGTTTATATGTATGTTTAGTTTTAATAACACTAAAATATTATATTTATTCAATGAAAATAACATTTTTTTGGAGTTTGAAATTTTATTACACTTATGGATTTGGGAAATAAAATTATATCTAATTCTAAAAAATCCCATAGTATAAAATATTTAGGCTCAAAATAAGGATAAAATTTAGGACTATGTGTTCGATGAAAAATGAACCTAGTATGATAAACTATATCCAAAAGAGATTGGATGGATTCATATTGTGATTTTATGTTTTTGTCTTATAATCATTAAGGAATTTCATAATATGTTGGAGATTGAAAGATAAAAAAACCTATAAGTTATATTTTTTGGTTCAATTATAATTTAGTTTATAATATTCATGTGACCCATATGAAAATAATGATATAAATAAATATAATAAGGTATGTGATTTCCCTAGTGCTTCATTAAACTTTTATAAGGGTTAAGATATATGTTATCATATTAGAAGATTAAATTACACTTATCCTAAATAGTATAAATTTTTATAACAATCATTGATTAGAATCAATTATGGAATAATGAATATATTATGTTTATTAAATTATTAATCAATAATAAAACATCTAACAACTCTACATTATAGAATCTTAAGGATGAAAACAAATGTTATAAGGGAGGAACATGATTCAATATTAATTAAATATGGGATATATAAATTATATGATTCTTACCATTGGTATGAATTAATACAATTTGGGCCATGTCAAAAACATATTCCTTTAAATTCTTCATTTCTCTTTGAGGTGGACTTCTGAGAATTCTACTGAAGTCCAAGTGGTATTTACCCAAAATATGTTGACTCTAGTGTCTAGTCTATTAACTATAGAGGATACATCATTAGTATTTTTACATAATTATCAAATCTAAGAATATTTTATCAGAATAGACTACATTTTACATGAGGTAAATATGTTGTATTTTTCTTGTTCGTTTAAATATTTATTCTATGATGAGAGATCTGGACATTCAATTGATATCTTCCACTATTTATAAGCAATATATTCACTAAAAAACCAATACCTATGACCATTAAGAACATTTTAATGTTATTATTCCGGTACCAAAATATTATTTAGTTTAAAGTAGAATGAACAAACTATAAAAAATAAGATTTTTAAATAAGGTTTTTAGTAGTGGTTTGACAAACATTCAGTATAAAATTCTTCAAATATTTTGAATGTGTTTTCCAAAAATAGATATAAAATTTATACCAGATTCACAAATTCTTTTGAGCCACAAATTAATTATTTAATAACTGAGTTCCCCTTACCAACCCAACCCTATGTGGTCATCCAAAGGCCTTTCATTCCTTGAGATGTGATGACACATGACGATGTCCAAGCTCCCCTCTATCATATAATGTATTATTATATCATCTATATATTAATACTTGGTTAAAAATATTGTTCACCAAAATTTCCTATTATAGAATATATTTTTTTCTACTCATTGGATTGAAAATTTAAATTTTTATCATAATGCAATAGTATTATTTTCATTCCTTTTTCTATTTAAATGGTTTTAAATCCAATGTCTTTTTTAGATATATTATTTTTGGAAGCTAATTGTTTAAATTATATCAACACTTATGTTTAAGGATTATGAAATTTAACTATATATTTAAAATATTTCAGTCATTTATTTCATCCAACCTAATAAAATAAATTATTATGTTGATAGACCATAGAAAAGACAATATCTATGTACACTATTTTCCTAAAATTAGATATTGATGGTTTTTAATGGACACTGGATGATATTATATTAATATTAATATAGATATTTCATGATATTGAATTGACACACAGTCTTATTTCAATGTATTATAACCAATGTATATATATTTTGTTTATATTTGAATTTAAAGGACATAAATCTCAATAATATTGATCCATATTTGATCTTTTAAATGGGAACACTAATATTTTACAATAAATTACAACCTATTTAATCCTATAATAACTATTAAAATTCTCAATAAAATAGATATAAATTTTCTTTAATGACCCTATATTTAAATACTATTTTTTCATGACTATTTATAATCCAATAATAATTTTCAAGGATCTCAATGACTTGTTTTTTGGAAGATAATAAATATAAATACATCATTTTAAACATAAAAACAACTTCATTTTCTTTAAATATACATAGTTATCCTAACACAAAACAATAATTTAATGTTCCAAAAGAACCCTTGGGAAATATATAAAGAAAAAGGTCTATCTAGAAATACTACTATGGGTGTATACAAATAAATTAATAATACCATGAGTGTCAAAATACATAACATGATATCATAATGTTGTTGAACCTAAGAATAAGAAGATGAAATAAAGAAATGATTTCATTACATTATGAAACTATATATAAGTAAAAACAATATAAAATATGATTCAACAAACAAAATACATGGGACACTCCAGAAAACCCATCATAATGTGGGGAAAGTCCCATTTCTGTATTCGGTTCACTCCCCACACCCATAAACACAGTGGGGAAAGACTTATTTTGGATTAAGTTAACTCCCTAATGCCTAATATAGAATCTCATGGGATATAATAGTTTAACTAATTCATTGGTGTGATATATAGTTTTTCCCACACATCACATAATATAAAATCATACATATGCATGCCCCATATACAAATAAGCAATACAAAAATCATAAACATGATGAAAACCATGATATGAAAGTGGTTTTCATAATGACGATTAATTGAATAAATGAAGTATAAATCATAAGGATTTTAGTGATAGAATTTAATAAAATCCTTTAGATATTAATATTTTGGAAATGAAACATAATTCTAGATAAATTATTTATAATATAGTGATGTCATGAGAATGACCTAGGAGAAGTAAGAATAAAAACATGCCACTTGGGTGAAGATTTATAAAATAAGCATATGATATTTTTAAATAATGAAACACATAATTATTTTAAATAAAAACCATAATTTATCTAATATGGTTCTATATAAAATAAATATGATTTTAATAATATATTTATGATATCAAAATATTTATAGGATGATACTCAAAAATAGATTATACATAGAAATGATTACATAAAGTATTAATACTTAAAATTTTGAATTATTATGACAAGTAAAACATGTTTTCCCCATTAAATGAAAAATATATTTACCTAGGAAAATATTTAAGGGTCATATATAAACAAAATCAAGGGTTTTTTGAGAATAATATTCTATAAAATGTGGAAAAAGAAAGATAACCAGTAATCAATAAATCCTGAATGAGGTGTGGAAGATCCCTTATTATAAGGATAACACCTGAGTTGAAAGAAATATGAATAAAAGAACATGATTTGAATTATAACATGTCATTAATTAAATAAATATATTGTTAAAAATATATATAGTATGGTAAATTTAATTTAAATCACATAAAATAATTGTGTTGCAATAAAATTATCATCCCTCAAAGAGAAGAATTTGATATGAGAAACCATATAACATTGAAATTTCTTAGTAAAAATACAATGGGAATTTAATAAAAAATTAATTGACATGAAATATTATAAAATTAGGATTCCAAAATATTGTAGTGTAGTAGATACACCATTATATATAATATAGTGGTTCATGATATAAAATATGTAAAAATGGGTGACAATTCAGGAAAGAAACCCATATGGATCAAGAAATTTCCTAATAAAAACCCCTTAAAATGGTGATATTTAATTTGAAGTTAAAATATAATCAATAGAAATAAAAAAATTATATTATATATACAATTTTTAACATAAATTCAATTTAAAAAACATGCTTCTAAAATAGAAATATGCATCATAGAAGGAAATTTTGAGATGAAATACATATGACTTTAGTGATTTTTAATAAAAAGTAATTAGAATATTGAGAGAAATATATTTATTAAAATAAAATCTATAAAATAATATATTATTCCATTATATTTTCTTGGATTGTATAAAACCTATATAAAAAAGAAATTGGTTCATAAAATTAAAATATATCTCAATAATAAAAATTGAGATGAAATCCATTACCTATTTTTTGAAAGTGCTTTTCACATGAACATAAATTCCTGTATATTAAAAATTAATGGAACTATATATATAAATAATTAACTTATTCATATATATTCCAGTTACATTGATAATTGAAACATCGATTTTTTTTTATTTTTAATTTAGTTTTTTCCAATGTCGGTTATTTGAGGTTGTTCAGACAATATATTCGTAAATCATTATATAGGATGGTTCTAGGAAACAGAGTTATTAAATTGGTTCATAAAATAATAAATATTAATAGTGAATTGAAAATAATATTTATATGTTGAATGTATTTTTACGTCCAACCATGATGGTTGATGATGTAAAATGAAACTCATTTAGCATGGAGGTGATAGTTTTCAAAAACACATGATTAACTTTTCCACTTCCCAAAGAATGTGAGAGAAATAATTTATATGTTAATATTAAATTAAAATAGCATAAATTTATTATATATAAATAATTCATTCATAAATCCTATCATTAAAATAAAACATGAGAGGTGTTATGAAAATGGAAGATATTGTTCTATGGAGGGGTAAACATCAAAACACACTAACACAGATTTTTTCGTAGTAAATGTAGAGAAATAAATAATGGGTTTTCCACAAATATAGAACAATTCTAGTAAAATAATGATACTTATTTAACTATGTTTTTTAGATATAACAATTTTAGGATAATCTTTATAGAGAAAAAATTATGTAGATTGTGATAGTTATCTTGGAGACTTGATCTTCTATTGCAGATCTCATAGAATGTTAAGGGATTAAGATAGTTTTGGTTGAACATGGGCCTGAAAAATATTGATGTAAATATATTAGTGTATATTTTGGAATATTAAAAGTAAATTTATAATGATATTTTTATGTTTGAAAGGGTTTATGTGTCCTTTTTTAGAATAATGGGAAAAGAAACTTCTTGAAATTCCATTTATATTTTTATAATTTCACAAAACTATTCGAAGGTCAACAACTCCAAATATTCAAAATAATGGATTATTGGGTTTATTTGGATTGTAAATTAATCAACCAAAAATTTACACATATTTTTTAAACATTTATGTGGTTTTTACCATTAGGTTTTTATATTTTACTGTTTTACATTTAAAATGGGTATCATGTTTTTGAATTTTTGATTTTATGTTTTAAGAAATAAAATAAAATAACCCATTATCCAAATTTGCATGTTATGGAAAAAAATTTAACCACTATTTATTCCATTTCAATTTCTAAATATTAAAAAATTAACTTATGAATTTAATATTGTAATGTGTGGAAAAATTATTTTAGTAGAAAAATTATATTTGAACCATTATGAATTCTCAATATTATTTGATATTTATATACAAATAATTGAGCGTTAATATATCTATTTATGTGTTTATAAATAATATAATATTAATAATTTAATGGAATTTAATTTAATTTATTTAATGTTATTTTGTAAAAAAAGATAATTTTAATCTTAAAATTATTGTTTCACCATTATCATGATAATTATGATTAATACTAATTATTTAAATTAGATAACTAAAAATATATTTTACCATAAAGAATAAGAGTAATCATACTTAATAAAATATAAGAATCATTTCATCACTTTATCTTTATATGTGTATGGTAATAAATCTTAACATTTGTGATAATATCATATAGAAACCCACTTTAAAGAAGAGTGTATTATTAAGAATAATTTTTATATATAGAAATATATTCTCAATTCTTTTAATTTACATGATATTAAAGAGTTTATTTAAGATAGAATTAAATTAAATTTACATTGAAATAAACTCATATCCAAATTTCTTCATGTTCAAAAAGAATTATTGAAATAGTCAAAATATAGTTTTCATAAAACATTATAAAAATTTATAAAATGTTACACAATTTTTTTAAAAATTAAATATTTTACTTTCAAATGACTAATTTAAATTTATAATATATATTTTTATTTGAAAAGGGTTCAAATAAATTCGTGTAATAATGTCTTCATATTGATGATAATATAAAAAATTGGTATGTTTCACTATTTATCTGACAAACCCCAAAAATTCATACTAAGATAATGTTTATATTCTAGATTAGAAATTTTTGTTTTTCTTATATTATTTTAATAATATATATATATATATATATATTTTAAAATAAAATAAAAACATTATAATCCTAAATAAATTTTATTTAAATAATGAAATTATAAAACATTATGTGTTTTTAATATTATTTATTATTATCTTTTATAATTAAAATAGTCTTAATGTTTTAGTTCGTGTATTTATTTAATATTTTTCATCATAATAACATTGAATGTTTTTATTAATTTATAAAATTATAATTTTTTTCAAGAGTGATGAATATTATTGAACATAGTGTTTCTCTAAAGGAAATTATATAGTTAAATATTTACTCACTAAATTCTACCTATTTAAAGAAATATATGATTTAAATTTTAATTATATCATAGTGAGAGAAAACATTTGGGAGGGTTTTATACCGTATTCATTATTGTATATTTAACATCCAATTTGACATATACCTTACACTCATAATGTAAATCTAGATATTTATCGTTCCTCAAACAATATTGATACAATAATGTACCTATGAATCTATATTTTCTAATCATACATTATCTTAATTATATACCTCCCTAAAATATAATAAATTCCACGAAACAACCCCACAATGAAATCATATTTTCATCCAAATATCAATCATATATTCTATCCTAAAATACAATTATGCACTATACAATATTTAGCATAATCTCAAGATTCAATAATCTTCTCCCAAATATGAACCTTCTTATAAATCCCATGAATATTAATACTATCTAATTTAAATCATAAAAAATCAATCACATACTTATTACTTAAATAAAAAACATATATTAAACCTAAGAGATAACAATACCTTAATCACGTATTCCTCAATAGTTATCTTCCAAAATATAACCTTTTCAAATAGTCATCTTTTATGATTATTAATCCCATTTGATATATTTTTCCAAACCACTACAGAAAAAATAAAAAATAAAAATACCTATATATTTCATACAACCCCCATAAATTTGAGAATTTACATGAATATAATCGATAAATATTACTTTCTAATTAAAATATCGTGGAGTAGCAAGATTTAATTTCTATTAATATATAAATCATTCTACCTTAGGTATGGATAAGGAACTCTACATTTCTATCATAAAAGACATATATCACTATTCTCAATAATTTAATTATTCTACGTTATTCAGTTATAAGACATAATGGTTTATAGAAACATAATATCCTCTAAATCATTTCCTAGATCATGTTTCAAAAGAATAGTAAAATTGAAAATGATTATCATTATAATTAGAGTAAAATATCATATGAATATTAAATCTCAATACTAAGATGCATTCTCTAATGACACCATTATTTCCAACTACAATACTTTAATTTAAAAAATTTCAAAGTAGTTTTATGTTATTACTCTTTTGGTTCAACCTTGGTTACTTAAAATTGGGTTATATTATACTTTTAAAAATAATCTCTCAAAGTAACTATGAAATCAATCCTTTGTAGCATTTCATAAAGAGCACATGATTAACTATATAATATCCTTCGAGAGTGTCTATCTAGGCATGTAGTCTTAGAAGTACTCATCATGCATCTAATCCATGATCAAATCAATTCTCCTATAATACTTTTTGGGGTGGTAATATCCAATTTATTAAAATTTTAGGATGTTATCCTATTCTTATCCATTACCATTACACTTCTCTATGGGGTTTTCAATGATGTTCTCTGATTATAATCTTTAAAAATAACTTTTCCTTGATTTTATACAAAATAAAATTACCCAACCATAAAAAACATTAGTTTAGGATTTTTTACATTCTTTAACAAAAATACATGCCATGTATCTTGAAATATATTATCATTGGAATATTATACATAAAAATACATCATCTTATATATAAATCCTCATATTTTAAATATATACATATATATACTACTCATGACTATCAAAGATATTCTATAACTAGATAGGATATCATGGGGAATGTATTTAAGTAAATGAATAAATATAGAGTCTAGTAAGGGAGTAAACATGGAAACAATTCATTACATGAAAATAAAATATGCCAAATATGGTTTCATATAAAGGATGAACATTTTCATAGAAAAATTACATCCTGAAATATCATTATAATGTCATGGAATCATAAACGTCTATCAAAAATCCCAAAAAAAGATATCATAAACGTAATTCAAGTGTCAATACAATAGAAAAAGTCCTAAATGTTAAAAATTCACTCCGTGGATTGGTTTTACATTTCTTTTCCTTTAACTTAGTTGGAAAATATCCATAGGGGGTTAGGTTCACTCCCTAATCCATTATATAACATACAATGAGATATTACGCCGTAACCAATGAATTAGATGGATATATAACTCTAGTAACACCAATACAATATAGGAAAATCATATATTTGTGTTCCATAAGTGTAAAATATGACATACAAAAATCATAATCGATATCAAACCCCTGAGTAGGAAGTGGGATTCATAATTCTGATTCAAGAAATAACTGAATGTTAAATCATAAGGATTCTTGAGAGAATAAATAATTTATCCATTTAGATATTCTTAATTGAAAATTAAACATAGTTTTTGATCTATTAGTTCTAATATAGGTATTTTATTAGAATGATATAAGAGAAGATATAATAAAAACATCCCATAATGGTGATGTTTTATAAAATAAGTAAAGGGAAGTTTTGAAGAAGTAAAAACCTTATATAAAAAACATAATTGAACCCAGATGGTTTAACATAAAATAATAAATGTTTTTAAAGTTTTTTAATGATTTAAAAACATTTTATGGTGGTGATGTTTAACATGACACAATTAATAAGAAATTAACCATAAATAGGGTTTACATAAAAGTGAAAATTATGATTAGAACTAAAACATGAATATCCCCACAAATAAAAGGGATATTTTACTATGTGTATATGTTAAGGACATATATTAAATATATAGCTGCTAAAAAAGATTAATATTTAGTAAAATTCAGAAAATTAATGTTTACTTCTAATAGAAAAGTTATGAAGGCGGTATGGATGATCCCTTACAACCGAGCTCACACGTTAGTCAGCAACCCATTAAAAGAAAAAAAAATTGATTGGGATTAGTGTATCCAATTAGATCAACATAAAAAAATATTAAAAATTTATTGGATGTTAAAAAAATTAAAAACATAAAAAATTTATCATTATGTATAAAATTTTACCCTTATCAAAAGAGGAATTTTATAGGAGGAACTTTTGAACATTTGATGTTTTGAGTGAAAACGCCATGAGAGAAAGGAAATTGAATAAATAACTTAATACTATAAAATCTATGTGAATCATGATAAAAAAATATTAAGGGGTTGTATATAAACTAATCCATTGAAATCATGGTTTATAATAATAAATATGTCTCAATTTGAAAAAATCGAGACATGAAACCCTTCTGGCTTACAAAAAATTCTAATAAAGACCCTTGAAGGCAAAAAATATTGAATTTATAGTGAAAATACGATTTATAGAGATAATTAATTATATTATATTTATAATTTATAATATTAAAATGATTTAAAATAAATTTCTTACAGACAAAAAAAAATATTTCTCTAAGAAAGAAATTTTGAGACAAAACCCTTACAACTTTAATAAATTTTGGAATAAAAATCATTAGAATCATAAAGATCATATGGTTCTGTAAATTACATTTTATAAATATTGGAGTGTTACAATATAAATTATTGAAAACTATATACACCATAGTAATAATAAATTTGTTCAAAATAATAAACTATGTCTCATTTATGTAAAATTTTGACGAAAACACTTATAACTTATCCAAAAGTGATCGGGGATTGTACATTACTTCAAAATTATTAAATTAAATGATTAGATATATACCCAAGAACTATATTCATA
Organism: Viscum album; assembly: GCA_963277665.1. Taxonomy (NCBI): domain Eukaryota; kingdom Viridiplantae; phylum Streptophyta; class Magnoliopsida; order Santalales; family Viscaceae; genus Viscum; species Viscum album. Next base: position 1,329,086,037 of record OY728133.1, read on the forward strand.
TTTATTTCATGTTACATGTTTTTTTATCTTTTATATTCTATTTATTTGCAATATAGTTTTCCCCTCTTCAGTTACTAGAGGTTTTTCGGTCAATTCATCATAACTTCTAATGTATATTGACGTCGACTAAATTAATTGTAAAATATTATTCAGAATATACAAAAAATATATATTTTTATAGAAATAATATTTATATATTAAAGTAACTTTTACATAAAACTGTGATGGTTGGTTATGGAAAATGAAAATCATTGCACATAGAGGTGATTGTTTTCATCTATGAGCAGTTAATGATTCAATTTATCAATGAATGAGGGGAAAATAATGACACTTTTATGTTTCATAATAGGCATACTCTACTAAATAATAGTTTTTAAATTAATATTATAAATTTTTTGTGTAATAATTTATCTTTTTCATTATATATTTTGGTAAATAAAAAATATTTTGCTGATAAAGATTAATAAGAAAAAGTTGTGAAGATATTAATGATTATGTTAGAGACTTGATATTGTCCTTGATATATCATTGGAAGTGAAGGCATTAGGATTAACTAGTCTAAAAATGGGATTAAAAATATGAGGTAATTATATAATATTATATTTGATCGTATTTTTAAGTAAATTAAAAAATATTGGTGTATGTTTGAATGGTTCTAAGAAAAGACCTTTTAAAAGAGAGAAAAAGGGAACATTTGGGAACTCATTTATATTATAAAACATCCATGACACAATCCCATGGTAAATGACTCAAAATATAAAAGGTAATTAATTTTTTTTTGTGTTTTGGGTTATATATTAATCAACCATGTTTTTCTACACATGTTTTAAATATCTTATTGTTTTTTTACCATTATGATTTCTATTATACTCTTTTACATTTAAAATAGATCAGTATTTCTTAAACTATGTTATTTAGGTAAAATTAAAAATATAAAATAGCACATATATTCAAATATGGTTTTGATAGAACTAAATTTAACATATAATTAATAAAATTCTACTTATAAATTTTAAAAATTTAAAATTTATGTAAAATACATAATGTGTAGAAAAACTCTTTTTTTGGAAAATGACATTTTGGAGACTACGGATTCGTAAATAAATTATATATTGATTAAAATAAAATTAATGATAATAAATATATTTATTTGATTAAAAATTATATAAGCTTAATATTTTATATGATCTTTTTTTAATTGATTTAACAAAAATTCCATGATATTTATAAAAAATAATTTTTAAATTATAGTTTTACCATTATTGTTGTAGTTTAAATTAATAATAAGAATATAAATAATATAACTAAAAATAAACTCTTCCATTTTAATTACTCTGATGTTTGTTATCCAAAACACAATTATCATTTTATCAAATTATATTTCCATTCATATAAAATTTATTCTTAATGTTAGTGCATGTAACGTGTAAAAACCCCTCTTTATTAAATGACTATTTTTTTGGAATAATGTTTATATACAGAACAAAAATATCAATTTAATTGATTAGAAATATATTAAAATTTATATTATTGATCAATGCAGAGTTATTTATTATTGAAATTAATTCACAATAAAATTTCCCCATGTTTAAACTCAATAAAATAAATAAGAAAAAATAGTTTTTATAGAATATTACTAAATTTTATATAATTTCATACATTGATTTTAAAAACCAAACATAGTAGTTTTAAATGATTTAGTTCAATTTTTAATAAATATTTTTTATTTTAAAAAGGATTCAAAAAAATTCAATCAACAATGTGTTAAAAAAAATGGTATTTTTCAAAATTGGTATGTTTTACCATTAATCTAATAATCATTTATTTTAGATTAAAACACCAAAAACCCATACTAATTTAATCATGATATTATAAATTTTATAAATGTTGTTTGTTTTCTTCTAATTTAAATTAAATTTTTTTATTTATTTTTAAAATTAAAATACAAAATATTTAAAACTATATTAATTTTATTGAAAAAAAGATAATTTTAAAATTAATTTTTTTTAATAATACAAATTAGTACTTCTCTAATTAAAAGAGTGATAATATTTTTATTCATATATTTATTTATTATGTGAAATAAAAGTAATATTTCATATTTTATTAATTTAAAAAATAATAATTATTTTTGGTAGCTCGGTGTTATGAGCGATGAATGTTATGGAATGTAGAGTTTACCTAAAAGAAATTATATAGTAAAATTTTAATTTTTTATAGGTTAATTGTTAAAAACTATATATTAATTCTATATTTATCTCAATTATATATTCTTTGGAATACCCATTCAATATATTACATATTTATATTTTTCTAGCTTATATTTTTACTATAAATAAGGGTAGTAAAATCCGATCTCATTTTATCATTATAATTTTGTAATCATGTTTTTTAGAATATTTTTATATGATTAAAACATGGTTATGTTTTTTTCATTTTGTAACAAGACTAGGTTTTGGAATTATTCTATAATAGAATGTGTAATAATAACATTAAAACTGGTGATTTTCTTGATTTGGTAACAATCATGATGGTCCCTTCCTTCTTATCTTTGTTTAGAGACATGAAGGCTCCCCATATTTCTATTGATTTTCATTCTCCCATCCTCCCCAATAATGATCAAACATCCCACAAATTATAGATCTTCCTTGTGATGGAATATTCATCTATCAGTTTAATGTAAAATCATATTTTAATGAATTCCAAATTATATATATATATATATATAAATTTCTTTTTAAATGTTCATGAAAAACTTTGATATCAAAAAATATAAATACCTTTTACAAAATATTTATACATCCAAACTATATTTTTAAAATACCTTAAATTTAATATAGTTAGAATGGCTGTAGAATAAGATTCATAACAAACTATTTACCCAAATTTTTCTAATATATTTATTGTAGTTTGTTTTTTATTAAAGAATTTATCAATGAATCTATGAAATAAAAAAATCTTGAACAACCATCACTAATTAAATTAACTACATCTTTATATAATATTTAGAAAATAATCTCCCATTATCTGACATAAAAGGTGTTAATAATTTTTTATTTTTTCTATATTATTATATAACTCTATTTTTTATGAGAATGTATAGATTTGGTGATATATGGATGAATCTAAATATTATTACCTACGAAAACACCTAATTATAATATGTTTTTGGTTGTTTTTTTAATTTTTTAATTTATAATCGATCCATGAATGGTTGAATAAAATTTCTATGTCCTAAATGTAAAATTTGAAGATGGTTTAAGATACGTAATGGTTTTGAGGATATGATATCGATGTAATTACAATATCAATATTTACGTTAGATTAGGTATATATAAATGAATGTTATAGAATGTTCGAACACTAATGTTATTCCATGGAATGGATATGATATTTCCCCAACAAATGGATAATGAAATAAAGAGCATTGTAAATAATTCCATTGGAATTTCAAGGAAAAATAGTCAAAAACAAAATTTAAGTACAGGTTGTCAAAGATTCACAAGATATTATGTTAAATAACAGTTTTTTTGGAATTCCCAGACAACCAGATAAAGATAAAAACTTATCAGTGGATCCACTTTCAGATGATAAAGTTTAATTCATGGGAAACATTCATTTATAAGATAAATTAATTTTGAAAATTAGTTTTTGATGGAAATCCTGATATATATAGATAATTTCTCACGTATTTAGAGTAATATTCAATACTGAATTTTACTATATAATGTGCCAATGAACAAAATTTGTGAAATATAAATGATATTATAATTATTACATTGTTTATTTGAAGAAGACGAGATCCTTGATTATTTTTATGATATGAATAATGTTGTTACCAATCTTGGTCTAAATTATAAAAAATATATTCTAGACCCAAAGATTATATGCTATATTTGGGAGAGGATTTAAGTATATAAAAGTGATAAATATGTATAGCTTCTACATGAGATATTGTGAGTAATGTTATATGTATAAATTAATATAGTACTATAAAGAATTATAAATTAAATATCCTTATAATGGATTTGGGATACATTCATTTAAATCCCCTTTTGAAGAAATTATTCAGGTCATTTAAAACCACATAGAACATAAATGAAAATGATATGAAAAAATTATGGGTTAATATGACATATAATAGATTCAAATATGAAGAAATCATTAAATTTATCACATCCAAAATTATCTTTCAATACTAATAATGTAAAATTTGGATTATCTATTGAAATATTCAACCCATTTTAGAATTTGAGTATCAGTTATGGTTTTTGGAGAGCCATATTTATCCAATGTAATCTGCCATGGTGGATGAGTTTTAATTAGATATCCTTTATGATTTCAATGATTATTACTAAAAAATCAATTGAAATGGAGTTGATGTATAAATTATGCCTATAATTTAATAATTTAAGAAATTATAGAAAAACTAAATTAAATCCTTTGATGAATCTATACAGATAATCATTAATATACAAAATACTATATTATAGACCATGAGTGAATTACCGAGACATGGTAACTCATCTGGTAGGAAAACATACATTGTGTCTTGTGCATATTGTAACCATGATTTTAAGCATGAATAACAACCTTATAGTCAAAAATTATACTTCTTGTTTGATCATATATATCTTGAGGCATCTCATTGACTTAGATTGAATAATTCTCCATTAAATATATTTTTTTATACTTTAGACAACCACCAGTTTCAATCATAAGTCCAAAAATATTTCCCCAAGTAATAAATACTAAAATAGAATTTGGGAATGTCTGTCATTTGAATTGAAATATGAAATGACATCAATGTGTATCCATTGATAAATTTGGGATAGATAAATAAAAAGAAACAAGTATATTTTGTAACAATTCATTTTGATAATTTATATTTCTATCACATAATATTTATGTCATGAATATTGTGAATACTTTTTATGGTAAATATGTTTTTTGATTACATAATGATCATTGAAAATTGTAGGACCACATTAATGCTCTTGAGAATTTAAAATAAATTTATATAAAATGTGATCCAATGAGAATATAAATTTTTTCATTGTAGTTCCTATAATTTGAAAAAAAAGAAACTTCTTTTTCACTGAAAATAAAAATATGTGAAAGTAATTGGTGAATATTGAAGTATCGTTTCAATATTTTTTTACTTAAATCATAATTTTTATTATGGATTGAAAATTTATGAGTTATATATTTTTCTAATGAAGATATTGTCTTTATAATTTTGTATATTGTTACTTATAAAGATAAATTTATATGTAATAGAGATTTTCAAATTCATTAAACAACTATATTAGAAAACTATTCAACTAAATGAGCTTGATGAGGTTCATGAAATAATTTCACTAACACATTAACATACATTTGTTATATTTTCCCCATACCATTGTTGTAAAAGTGGGTGTCCAAGATCCAACCTAAATTGTACTTTTTGATTACCATTTCATTTATATAGAGTATTTTTCATGATGTAAATTAACAATAATAGAATTCAAATTTCTACATCTACTATTTATACTATAAATTCCATAGATAGCATATCGTATCAGAGTGTTTTATAATTTAAAAAGATATAATTATAACTTAGATAAATCATGAAAGTATTCATAAAAATATGTTTCATGATCTAATTACAAAATTTTGACTATATATAGATGATGCCAGGATATCGGGTGCAAGGGGATCATAAGCATTGATAATTCTTCATATAAACTTTTGTATTTTTGATCATATGTAGATGAGATCATAAAATATGACCTGATAATAGGAACACCACATGTTTTAGGTGTAATTTCTTGTTCCTATATATATTCCTGTGTAATGGTCTCTTGAATTGATATTATTATTGTTATATACTATTTTATTTTGTACTTTGATATATGTAAAAAACTAGGATGTAAACACCCTGACCCCAATTTCCCAGAGTTGGTGACTTTTATTATTTCATTGGTAATTTAAACAAGAGTTTGACTCATAAAAAAAGTATTATTTTAGAAGATTTTTCAATCTAAATAAAAAAATAATTGAATAATTATAACATTTAAAGGAAAAAAAACATAGATACACCATTCGAAACACCAATTTACTCATTGACTATCACTGTAAATCATTCATAATATACATCTTCACCTCTTCGGGAAAAATGAAACATAAAAAATGGGTAACCTCATATTATCCATAGGGGTAATCAATATAGTATTATCTATCATTAACATAAACAATAAGGCAAGTTGAATAAATAAAAAAACACATTCCTTTAAAACATAATCTTGAGAATAATATGAAAGGTATATGTAATTTCATATAAATAATCACATGAGAATGAACCATAAAAATGGATATTATACTTTTATAATAATAACATGGATTATCTATTAATAATAATGAGGTAATTCATAATCCCAGATATCATAAATATACCATCTAGGATTCAGCCATGACACTTTACATTAATGGGTAAAAACCTAGTCTAGTTTGTCTAATGTGAACATATGATTCATTGAGAGGATATAGTAGGCCCCAGTCACTACTTAATAATTGAAATTAATTCTTTACATGAAATTTGTGGAACATTATCAACACATACATTCATATTGATACTATCATATTAAATATTAACAACTTTCCCAAATATGAAACATAATCATGAACCATCTTGAGTAATGTAGTGACTGATATCAATATAGTGCATCATCATAAATAATAAAAAACCATTCAATAATATATGTTATATGATTTCATAATAGATAAATCATAAATAAGAATAGGATTAAATATATGTTTCGGAAATATATAAAGTTACTATAATAAAATCATTCATAGATTCTTTTTAGAAATACCCTTTAACATTGGAAAGATATGTTTTTTTTTCAATTAATTTGTATTTTTCATTAGATCAGATTGTGAAAAATTATATCCCAAAAATTGTAAAGGGATGAAATTAAATTTTGAGTTATATTAATATAATGTTATACTAAAATTTGGAAACTGAAGAAGAAACAATTAAAAAGTATTTTTAAGAAACATTAAAAAATTAAACAGTACAGTGTGGTTTAACTGAAAATATAAGTGAGAATTTTGAGTCAATAGAGGAATAATTTTTTAAATAAAATAATAAATTAAAAAATATATATTTTCATTATTAAATAATTATTTGTAAAAAATATTTCTGTCTGCAAATTTATTATTGAGTGCATTGTAAAATGGGTAAGAATTTGGGAAGTTCCCATTAATCAGTCTTTCTTATCAAGACAAATTAAAAAGATGAACTTATAAAACATGTATTTAACCAAAAATGAAAGAATAATTGAGCTAGGTACATATCATTGGAACATAAACACTGAATTTTGGAGGATTACATAAGAAGAATAAAAAAATTACATCAAGGTAGAGGGACTTAAGGTGTACCCTGATGGAAAAAATGGAGGTTCTTGAAGAAACCATTACCTAATGTCTAAAAGTGATCTAATATTATGGTTAATATAATGGAGAATGAAATTATATTCAATAATAATTTAATTCAGAATTTTTTAAAATTTATTTGTTTTATTATCATTTTATTGTGTTTAATTTTGGCATTTATGATGAGTTATAAGATTCAATTTCTTTATTCGAGAGTATTAATTGACTTGTGATTCAAGATTGGTTCACTTGTATACATGTTCAAATGATAATGTAAAATGGAAATAGTAATCCGAAATAAGGATTATATGATATTATAGAACTATATCGATATTTAATCGTCTAATATTCAATATGATTCCATATATAATAATGATTAATTTGTTAAAGTTTTAATGATAACTATTTAGATTATTATGGCATTATTTATCATCACGAGCTGGTTTTGTGTTATGAATTAATATTTTGTATATATACTCAAAATATAACATTTAATAAGTGTTATTAAATATATTAAGGTTCGTTTTAACATTAAAAATGGTTTTAGTACCATCCATGAAGGTATAATTATAAAACAAAAAGTTAGAAATCATGTGGGCGGTAAATCATCACCTAATAGACGTTGTTTTCATTTTTTGAATAAAAAGTGAAGGGGAGGAAAATTGATTTTTGATATAAATTTAGAATAATAAGATTCCATTAAAAAAACTAATGGAAATATCATTTCATTTTGGACAAGGGGGTCATGTAAGGTTAAGAAATGAAAAAAAATTGAATGAGTGAGAGGGAGGGAGAAGTTTTTACCACTTGAGTTCCACCTTATTGAGAACATCGATAAGGGACATGGAAATGGACTTTTGGCGAGATCGATAACACCAAAACATCGAGGGAGAGGTTTTCAAGAGGAAATGATAAGAATATAATAATTATTTAATGATTTAGAGGGGTGAGGATAAGGGGCGGTGAGTGGTGGTATTTACGTCATCCATAAATAATACATGAGTTAATTATTAATTTATTGAAATATAATGTTAAATACTATAAATAATGGTATTTCACTATTCAAAAAAAAATTCAACTATTTGTCAAAAAAACAAAAAAAAAACTAACCATTTTGGATGTGTTGAATAAAACAATGGAACACACGTAATGAAATTTATTTAATAACTACGGTAAATTTAATTGTTTTTAAATCACCATTCACATGAAAAATAATGTCTTCAATATTATAACTATTTTTATGAAACTTTCAAAAATAAAATGTGACTTCATAAAATTATATTATAATCATAAGATAAAACAATATAAATTTATGAATCTATTTCATGAAAATTAATTTTCTTTTTAAAAATTATTATAAATATAAAATTTGGTATAATCATTTGTGTTTCTGAAAAATAATAATACTTGATGATAAATTCAAAAACATTCATTTACCTATTCTATAATATAAATATATTTAATTTTAATTCATAAGATACCAAAATTGTATTTACACATTCATAGGTGAGTTTATTACTCAAATCGTAAATATAATATTAATTATTAGGAAAATGGCAGTTTTTAAAAAATCGAACATTTCATTATTCACTAGAAAATAAACATTTAATGAAAAATAAAAAAAAATAACACTCTTAGATAATATTGAAATTATTTATTAAAGAATGCAGTTTATTTTGATCAATAAAACTTAGTTAAGTCAAAATTTAGTTTCAATACAAGTGTGCCTTTAAAATGTGGTAAAACAATATATAGAAAAATATAGTCTTTTAATATGTGAAATTGGATTCAATATTATATTATGCCTACAAAATCATTTGGGTGAATGTAAATGAATTTTGTTAAATATATAATATATAAATTTCATAATTTTATAAATATTATTCATCTATTTCAATATAATGGTTATTTTATAACCATAATTTTCAAATAATGATATTTAATTATATGCCATTATTCTTTTTAGTTTTGTGTTGTGTGAAATGTATGCTTTCAAAGAAATTATATTTAAAAATAGACATTTCATAAAATCATGGGGTGTTACATTATCTTAATCTTCCAATATATTATGTCCACTCATTTTAAAATTGTTCTTTAAAAGTATTTGGTTGATATATGAAAATTCCATTATGGGAAACCAAAATCAGAAATAGGGATAATAAAATATCCTCATAATAATAGGGAACATTAAATGATAAGGTCACCAAAAAAAACAGATTTTTGGGTAAGAAATCATTAGTGGAAATATATAACAAGGACATGAAAGATAAATATAACTATCAAGCTCTCAAAGAGAGTTATAGGAACTATATTCATTATGATGTTAACTAATAGGAAACCATAAATTTTGTGATCAGTTAAAATACCATTGATTTCTCAAAAAGAAAAGTAAAAAGATAAATATTTTTATTTGAGGATATTTATCATAGAGATGATGAATTCTATTTATATTCTAATAAGAACATTAGAAAATAAATTTACTCAATTTATTTCCATGTCATAATCATAATATTATCCTTTATTTGTGCTTTGATATATTTGAACTTCATCCCTTTCACAAGGAAATGAATGTTCAAGATGAATTTTAAGGCCTGAAGCACTTCTAATGAATCATTTAGTCATTAAATAATTCCTTTAACCATTTAAATATTTTCATAATCTAGTAATTTTATCATATGGTATCAATGATCAATAATTTATAATGTTTAACATGATCCATTCTATACGTATTAAATCATTAGACTATTTTAAAACATGTCTTTCCACATTCAATGAACAAAAATTTAGAATAAAGGTCACTAAATTTCCAAAATCAGCTTAGGATATGTCACATACATGACTTATTTTAAAGTAAAATTCTATTTAATTTCCATTCATGCTTTGTTTTGAGGGTTTCCCAAGCATTTATGGAAGAATGGGTGAGTTTTTATGAATTGGGCCAAACCGTGAGCCCAATTCTGGATTTAAAAATAAATTTTTATTCCTTTATAACTTTTTAATTTTTTAACATTTTTCATCCATTAAAATTCCTAATTGTAATCCCATAACATATTAAGACCACCATATTTATTTGTACCATTTATAAATCCATAATCATGGTGGATATGGGTTTTTATTTAAGGAATTGGCCCTGCCCGAAAGCCCATTTTCTGCATTAAAAATAAATATTAATTCTTTAATATCTCCTTAAATATTAGCGTTTTGTCGGTGCTTCTAACTCTCACCAGAGACCAGTTACCTAAGGCGTGCCCCCATTCTATCCTACCATAATTTGGAGCTCGATAGAATCACGAAAATGGTCAAAACTTTTCTGGATTTCAGTAATCGTCCAGATTTAGAAAGGTAAATTTATCCTTTCAGAACTCCTTCTATTATTACTCTTTTTCCGCCATTCCAATTCCTACATGACATTATAATTATTTTTCGAATATACATTAAATTTTTACCTATTTTAAAATTCAGATTCTGGTCTATTTTGGGTCGTTTTATTCAGGATTGTTTTGGGTAAGTGATTCTTTCTTGGTTTCATCCTTTTCCCTTAGGGTTTCCTCTCTCTTTCATTATGTTCTAAAATTTACAGAAGTTAGGCTTTGATACTAGGGTTTAATTTGGTATATATGTGGTCAAATATTGTTATCTACGTCTGAATTTATCTTCCTTGTGGTGCGGCGGTTGTGCGGTTGACGTTTCAAACCAAGTTTTGAGGGATTCGACACTTCCGGTAGGTGATTCCTTGTGTAATCATTTCTATAAGAGTTATTTTGCTTGAATTAATTATTATTAATTTTCATAATATTCTATGTTTGGGGAAAAAATTGTTTATGTTGGATTTCGTTAAGCATTTATTTTTATAGTTTCATTTTAGCTTAAAATTTGGTATTTTCATTTGTAACCCTTTGGGTATTGTTTGGGATTGTTTTATAACATATGAATTTGGATTAATAAATCTTGTTTGGGATGAAAATTATGATTTGGTGGGGTATTGGTGTTCCAATAAGTATTAAAGAGTTTTATAAGGGTTTATGGTTTAAAACATTATTATACTTCTTGAAAGTGATTTTGAAAATGTGTACATTTCATGTGGATCTTTTGTGCTATTGTTTGAGGTGTTTCTATAACACATGGGGGTTGTTAAATAAATGTTTTTGGGGCTTCCAATTCTGTTTTGAATTTGTATTGGTGTGACTTTTTCCTTGAAATATGTTTTTGAATTGGATTTTATTTGAAAATCTTTGGTACACTATTTAGAATTGTTTTATGAAAGTTTTGAGTGGTTTAATGATTTATTTAAGAGGTGAAACCATATTGGAAAACTATTTTGGATTGTTTATAATTTCAAATGAACCATTTAAAATGTGAATAGTTATGTTATGTGATTTTTATCATATTTTTAGGGACTTCATAATATTGTTAAAGGATGTGTTGGATTGTGAAAGTTATGAAAAAAGTGTTGTGGGCTATTTTGGTGTGAGTTTGATTTCAAAATGCATTTGACTGAAAAATGGAATTTTTGACTTATGTGATGTACATGGGGCTGTTTGGTTAATGTGTGATGTGGAAGTGATATCTACATGTGAAAACTATATTTCTTGGCTTGTTGAACATGTTTGAGCACAAAGGGAAAACCTGCGTATCTAGGTGGGTGGATGTGTACTAGAATGGTAGTGAATCCGTGGGGTTTGGCCTAAGTTTCACTTAGCAATATTGACGCTTAAAACTATAACTAAACTATGATGATGATGATTTGGGACCACTAGGTTATGGGTATGTTCTCTACTAGTGGCTCGTGCACGAGAACAGATATTGTGATGGTTACTCTCACTGAGATACGAGGTACCTGGGACCCAGAACGAGCTAGTTCCTAGGGGTTATTTCTTATTTATTATGCTCATTATTTACTTTGTACTTACTATCGGCATATAGTATAGTTGGCCGGAAAATTTAGTGGTGTTGACATTATTTTTGAAATTGTTTATTCTTAATGATAGCCCACATGAAAACATTTTTTTAGTTTCATCTTTTAGAAATTGTAACTAGCATTTTCTGTTTATGAAAACATGCAAGAATTTTGTCATTGAATGTTTATCACATAGAATCTCTTTGTGGTGGGATCCTAATGGGAATTTTTTCACACCCTACTTACACCCTTGTGTGTACGTAGATTTGGTTATTTTGTTGTTTCAGGTTTGGATACAGTTTTTAGTTCCATTGGTACGGGTATCTAGCATGTCCTTGGTGGTGAAGTTTTGTAGAGATGGATTGAGGGTGGTGCCCCTTTCCATGAGGGTTCTTGGACTGTTTAATTGTGATTTTGTACCATTTTTTATAGTCTTGTTGAGTTGTTTTAAAAGATGTAATTCAGTTCTGAATTTTGTAAATGATGGTTTTAGTTGAAAAATCCAGATTCGTTTTATTGAGTTTTTTTGTTGATTAATGTTTATAAACTTGGGTAAATCATTTCCAAACATCATTTTATGATACCTGGGAACTTGTGCCAGCCCGTGGGGATCTGGAACACCCTTCGGGCCTTGGCACGGGCCGGGTTTGGTGCCGGTTTGATGGTGACCAGATCTGGTTCATGAAAAAATGGTATCAGAGCAGATTTTCTCTCTTTGGGTCATGTTATTTGGGGAACAGTCGTGATAGTGTAGAGTTAGGATTTTTGGGGCATGGAATTTTTGTTATGAGTAGTGTGGATGATCACCACACCTCATGACAGGATTCAAGTCTCTAGGGGAAGTCGGGACCTTTCGGATTCCTTTGGTTTTCTTGGTTTGATGATGATTAGGGGAAATGAAAAGAGAGTTGGGTGAATGGTTTCAGTGAGCTCACAGGTCCTAGAAAGCCATGTGAAGCCCTGGATATTCCCTAGAACACTCTCTGTGACAGTAATGTGATTGGAGTATGGCTGCCAACCATATTTCTAAGTCAACCACTGAAACTAGTTTCGTTTATCATTATTTTGTGCTTTAGTTTTTAAATCATAGCACTTTGGTTTAAAGGTGACTTGGTTTTATGAAGCGTAATGTTTTTATGAAATGATTTTCAAATAAAGAGGGAATGGTTTGGTTTATGAAATGATGAAACTGAATTTTTAGAATTGTTTTGAAATTTAAAATGGTGTGCTTACACCTCTTTGAAAGCAGGAACTATATTGATGTTGGTTTTGAAAAATGTTTCCAATAGAGTTTTCTAAACAATCAGAGTGTGTTTTAATGGGATGAGATACTTTGAAATTTATGTGAATATCTTGAAAGTGAGTTATTTTCTAAATGGTTGTGACTTTCTGAAAATTTTTGTAAGATGTGAGTTGGGATTTTGATCTCATGGTTAGTAGTTAGGAGAAAAAAAGATGTTTTCGTTGACCGTTTTGGTTTTGAAAAGTGGAAAGAATTTTTGTTTTAACCATTGGTATTTCCATTAGAAACCACATGCATGGGGTTATATGGGATGATTGATGGTTTATGGCATGACTTGATGAGTGTCGGGATGGATATGAGGAGGGTGTCTTGTGTGGCACAAAAACATGCATGTGTGAGGCCCATGGGGTACCATTGGTCGATACTCTTACCGCTGAACCATTTGTTTTCAAAGAAATGGTTTTAAAGAAAAACATGATGTCTTGATGAATAGTTTGGGATGGTTTGTATTATGGGTCTTTGAAAATATTGTTTTTCTCGGATGTTTTTTTAGTCCAATAACCCCTCCTATTTGAACTGTGTTTTGGGTTTTTGTTTGGTCGGTAAGCTGGGTAGAAGGACCGGTTAGTAGTCTCCTCTGAGATATGTTTCGGGACACCATTATGGTGGTTACCTTCATGTGTTTGGATCTGGTTTATGGTTTTTTTACCAATGGACCATCTTGGTTGGGTCCTTGGGTTCTCCCGTTGGATAAGGTACACCCCCATTTAGGTTTATTGTACAACTGAAGTAAAACTCAGATTGTTTCGTTGTTGGGAAATCCTCCAGTTGATCAATGTAAGGAATATTGTCTTGAGCTTTGTAGAATGAGTCTACACCATTTACATACTTGTTTTTTTGGATCCTCTTGTTGTGGAAGATTGCTCGTGGATGGTTAAAAGAGACCTTAGTTTCATAAGGTACATGATTCGTCGAAGGTGGAAGTTGTCTGGGGTTGTTAGTATGGATAGTGTCTAGGAGGGCCTCTGAGTCCTTCATAGTCTCTTCGAAGAAAGAGTTCACAATAAACTACCAGTGTGGGAAATCTGGTCACGAGAATATATTGTGGCCACTTTCTAGAATTATGTGTTGTTTCGGGATGTTGTATAAGGTCCCTCTCCATACATTGTTTATATCAGTCGCAATGGTCATGTTTGGTGATGCCTTATGATGTCATGTGCTCGATTGTCCATATATGTGAAAGTAGTGAAATCCTATGAGAGTCTCTATTATGGTGGGCGAATGTCTCCCTTGTATAAACTTCAAAATCATCCATTTCATAGGAATGTGAGTGTAGGTGTTATTAACTTCTATTGTTTCTCACCTGAAGAAACAATGTGTGATGTGTGGGCAACTTCTTAGCCCTCATTTCAGGGAAATATCGGGATATGGTAAATTGAGTTTGGAATGTGTTATGTCTGGAAAACTTATTTGGGATTGCGGTGTAGTTTTCAGTGGCACCGAAAGAAGAATTCTCATTCAGTGGGATTCCAAAGACTAACTGCGAGGCCGATGATGCTTCAATCATTCGAGCTCCATCCATTGGTCTTGGAGAGAAGCTGGCTCGTAGTCAATGGAAATCATAGGGTCATATGAACCCCTGAACTAAGTACTATCCTAAATATGAAAGATATGAAGTGTTTAAACCTATGGTTTCATTATATTTCTTATTTTTTTCATGTTTGGTGGAAATAGGTGGAGGGCCTTATACCCATGATATCTCCCAATGTCATTACCTCCCCCTTTGGTTTCCATTGAGTATTTGGAGAATGGTTGGAAATTTGGCTAAACAGGCTGATCACATGGTTTGTGAATGATTAAGAGAGATTGTGTGCCTAGAAGTTATGCAGGAATATTGATCTGCATAGTTAGTTCATGGTTTCACAAACTGTGCGGACTAACCATACGACCTTCCCAAATCCTGAAATTTTGGGGTTTTTTTTGTGTCGGCACATGCTAATTGGTTAAGATGGTTGGTTCATATGGTGGGGAGAACCACTATGATTCTCATGTTTGTTACTTAAGAAATTTTTAATGGAAGTCCACCCTATGTACCAGGAAGTCCGTTCAAGCCTCCCCCTATTAGTGTCCTGTTTTTGTCTCGAAAAAAAAATTATTGGTTGTCTCTTATGGTGGGGAGCGTATTTGTGTCCCACCGTACCAGTAACTTACATTTATACATGGTCTTGTCTTGGTGTAGATAGTATTTTTAGGAGCTATCTAGCTACCAACATCTTTCTGGGGTAATCTTTGGGACTGGAGAGTGCCCAATGGATTAGTTAAAGTAAGGTATGTGTAGCCTTGTTCAATGTTATTGTTCGTTTGGGTGAATTGCTTGAGTCTTATTCGGATAGTGTTTGAGGAGTTTTATTTTGGGATAAAGTATTAACGTGATTGATCATTTTAGGAAAGTGGAATATGTTTTTGTTGTGAGAGTAATCCTTAATAGATCACTGGATGTGTTTTGGCCTTTGGGGGTGAAACCAGGCAAAGGAGTACCTCTTGGTTTCTTAGTTGGGTTTGGTTGTTGCTTTGTCCTTGATGTGACTTTCCGGGGGCGGAATGTTTTCATAGTGGGGATAATTTCCACATACATGAATTATATTAAAGTTAAATTCTATTTAATTTACATTCAAGATTTGTTTTGAGGGTTTCCCAAGCATTTATGGAGGAATGAGTGAGTTTTTATGAATTGGGCCAAACCATGAGCTCAATTCCAGATTTAAAAATAAATTTTGATTCCTTTATAACATATTCATTTTTCAACATTTTTCATCCATTCAAATTCGTAATTGTCATCCCCTAACATATTAACGCCACAATATTTATTTGGACCATTTATAAATCAATAATCATGGTGGATATGGGTTCTTATTTAAGGAATTGGGCATGCCCGAAAGCCCATTTTTTGCATTAAAAATAAATTTTAATTCTTTAATATCTCATTCACTACTTTCTTTTGTTCGGTGATTCCAACTCTCAATCGAGCCCACTTACGTAAGCCGCTCCCCCATTGCCTCCTCCCACAATTTGGAGCTCGATAGAATCGGGAAAATGGTCAAAACGTATATGGATTTCAGAAATCATCCAGATTTGGAGAGGTGAATTGATCCTTTCATAACTCCTTATATTCTTACTCATTTTACCCCATTCCAATTCCTACATAAACTTATAATTCTTGTTATAATATCAATTAAATTTTTATATGTTTTAAAATTATGATTCTGGTCAATTTGGGGTCGTTTTCTTCAGGATTGTTTTGGGTAAGTGATTCTTTCTTGGTTTCTTTATTTTCCCTTAGGGTTTCCTCTCTCTTTTATTATGTTCTAAAATTTCCAAAAGTTAGGGTTTGATCCTAGGGTTTAATTTGGTATATTTGTGGTCAAATATTGTGATCTAGTTCTGAATTTATCTCCCTTGTGGTGCGGCGGTTGTGCGGTTGACGTTTCGAACCAAGTTTTGAGGGATTTGACACTTCCGGTAGGTGATTCTGTGTGTAATCATTTCTAGATGAGTTAGTTTGCTTGAATTAATTATTATGAATTTTTATAATATGTTGTGTGTGGTTCAAAAATTTTTTATGTTGGATTTGGTTAAGCATTTATTTTTATAGTTTCATTTTAGCTTAAAATTTTGTGTTTTGTATGTGTAGCCCTTTGGGTATTGTTTGGGATTGTTTTATAACATATGAATTTGGTTTAATAAATCTTTTTTGGGATGAAAATTCTGATTTGGTGGGGTATTGGTTTTCCACTAGGTCTTAAAGAATTTTTTTAAGGTTTTATGGTGTAAAACTGTATTGTACTTCTTGAAAGTGATTTTGAAAACGTGTGCATTTCATGTGGATCTTTTGTGATCTTGTTTGAGGTGTTTGTATAACACATGGGGGTTGTTTAATAAATGTTTTTGGGGCTTACAATTCTGTTTTGAATTTGTATTGGTGTGATTTTATCCTTGAAATATGGTCTTGAATTGGGTTTTATTTGAAAAGCTTTGGTACACTATTTAGAATTGTTTTATGAGAGTTTTGAGTGGTTTAATGATTTATGTAAGAGGTGAAACCATATTGGAAATCTGTTTTGGATTTTTTATACATTAAAATGATCCATTTTAAATGAGAATAGTTATTTTATGTGATGGTTATCATATTTTTAGGGACTTCATAAAATTGTTAAAGGATTTGTTGGATTGTGGAAGTTATGAAAAAAGTGTTTGTGGTCTATTTTGGTGTGAGTTTGATTTCAAAATGCATTTGAATGAAAAGTGGAATTTGTGACTTATGTGATGTTCATGGGTCCGTTTGGTTAATGTGTGATATGGAAGTGATATCTACATGTGAAAAATATATTTCTTGGCTTGTTGAACATGTTCAAGCACAATAGGAAAACCTGGGTATCTAGGTGGGTGGATGTGTACTAGTATTCTAGTGAATCCATTAGGTTTGGCCTCAGTTTCACTTAGGAATATTGACGCATAATAATCTAACTAAACTATGATGATGAAGATTGGGGACCACTAGGTTATGGGTATGTTCCATACTAGTGGCTCGTGCACGAGAACAGATATTGTGATGGTTACTCTCACCGAGATACGAGGTACCTGGGACCCAGAACAAGCTAGGGTCTAGGGGTTATTTCCTATTTCTTATGCTCATTGTTTACTTTTTACTTACCGTCGGCATATGGTATAGTTGGCTGGAGAATTCAGTAGTGTTGAAATTATTTTTAAATGTGTTGATTCATAATGATATCCCACTTGAAAACTGTTTTTTTAGTTTCATCTTTAGGAAATTGTAACTAGAATTTTCTATTTATGAAAACTTGCAAGCTTTTTGTCTTTGAATGTTTATCACATGGAATCTATTAGTGGTGGTATCCTAATAGGAATTTTCTCACACCTTACTTACTCCCTTGGGTGTATGTAGATTTGGTTATTTTGTTGTTTCATGTTTGGATACAGTTTTTAGTTCCAGTGGTTCGGATTTCTAGCATGTCCTTAGTGGTGAAGTTTTGTAGAGATGGATTGAGGGCGGTGCCCCTTTCCATGAGGGTTCTTGGGCTGTTTAATTGTGATTTCATACCTTTTTTATAGTCTTGTTGAGTTGTTTTAAAAGATGCAATTCAGTTCTGAATTTTGTAAAAGAAGGTTTCAGTTGAAAAATCCAGATTCGTTTTATTGAGTTTGTTTGTTGTTTAATGTTTATAAACTTGGGTAAATCGTTCCCAAACATGATTTTATGATACCCGGGTACTTGTGCCAGCCCGTGGGGATCGGTAATTCCCTTAGGGCCTTGGCACAGGCCGGGTTTGGTTCCGGTTTGATGGTGACCAGATCCGGTTCGTGACAGGATAAGATTCACCTCTTAATATGGCTCTTAATAAAAAAAAAAATTGAATACCCTGATCACCTTATAATATTAATGAAAACATGCATGTTTCCAAATAAAAAAATAATAATTACAAAAGTATTATAATTATATATGTCATGATTTATATAATCATAATATCATAATTCTTAATCAAAAAACACAAATACATTAAATTATCCACTATGATCATAGTGAAAACATAAGGTTGTCCTCGATCCCTTTTTTTTGCTAAGCTATATTTCCTTGACTCATAGGAAATTTGTTTTCATAATTCCTTATCTCCTTACAGTTAAAATAATAAATTTTTACAACTTCTTCATTTCCCTTACATTCACGAGCCTGGTGACCATTCAATTATCACTTGAAACAATCTCATATTCCCTAAAGGCATGTACTAGGATATTTCTTCCCACAATTACTACATGTGTGAAAATGCTTATTTTTTATTTCTCCCATTATCTGTATCTTACTCCACCACTCCCTTATTCTCTTAGTTTTCCATAAATACATTAGTCATATAGAACTATTTCTCTATTTTGATATCACATGAGACTATATCCTCATATTATGAGAGTTTTTGGGAGAACAATGCCCTTTAGAGAAATATGTTTCACTTATCAAAGTTTCCAAAAAAGTTCTCTTTAGATTACATATGTAATCCATAAAACGCCTTTAAACCATTTATTTTTTTTTATATTTTGGAATACGTTAATCCCCTTTTTCTCTCAGACTAAATAATTGTATCTTTATATCCACTCACTATTATTCAGTAAAATATTTTTCAATGAAAACATCATCAAACTCCTTCAATCAATTTTTTCAATTTCTTTATACTCCTTTATGTTTTTAATTAATGGACACCATTGGTAAACATAAAATGAGATATAGAAAACCACCATGATAAAATTCACAATTATATTACATCCAAAAGTGAGAAATATCCTTTTTTAAAAGAACATATTCATTGATTAACTACAAACGGAATTGTATTCCTACTGAATAATAGAGGTTTTTATCACATGAAGAGGTCTAACATTTTTACACCATGATTTGAATCAGGGTGCCACATATGATTATGTTTTTTACTCAAAAACTAAGTTAGTAGTCCCATTATAGTTATAATTTAATCAGTTACAATTGAATCTCCCAGTTCAGCTTCATTATCTATAATTGGATGGAAATCCATAAAACAAATACATGTGTTGATATATTTTCCATTACTTCCACTCGGGTCCATTTATAAACAATGACATAGAATAAATTATATTACAAATCATAATTCACTATGATTAGAATGTGAGAGTTGTTTTCTTTGTTCTAGGTTATGTGATTTTATGGGGCTGTGTTGTTAGGGATTGTTTTTATATATTTTTCATGTTTTGGATTGTTGAAATTCATTATATCAATTCCAATTCATTATATTTCTACAACTGAATTACTATTAAATATATTTTAAGGAATATTATTTTAATTTAATCAATTGATTAATCTATTTTGGGTATGACCATTACACAACTTAGTATAGTAATGTTTAAATATGATTTTGGGTCACCCATTTCTGTGATTGAACTAAGTAGATGAGTATTCCAATGTTGAAATTGTAGGATTATTATAGGGTACCTAAACCAAGGATCCCTGCTAAACCGATTCAAGCGCTAAAATAGAATAAATCAATTATCAACTGAATCCGTAGCACACAGACCTGAAATTACTGAACCTGACATGCCTCATATCCTGATATCAAAACCAAGTATTTACTACACTTCATTTATTTTCTCCAATAAAACAAACAATTTTTAATATTAATTTCCGGAGTTAATTTAGAATATAAGGATCATACCTCTGGGTTTGACACATATAGTTATAATGTAATTAATTTTTGGTTAGGTTGTTACAATTTCATAAACTACAATTTTTCTATCTCTATATGAGTTAACAATGCCCTATGGTCTCTCACTAATCCCATATTCATAAAAAAGGATTCTTTAGCGAATTGTTTGATTTTAAATCATTAATAACGGTTAGTGAATAAAATGTTAATTATTCTAATCATATACCACAGGAGTGTCAAACTAAATGCATAGTAAGGCTTGAAATCGAGTACTAAGTTATACTGAGTGAA
This sequence comes from Viscum album, assembly GCA_963277665.1. NCBI lineage: Eukaryota > Viridiplantae > Streptophyta > Magnoliopsida > Santalales > Viscaceae > Viscum > Viscum album. The sequence continues at coordinate 1,329,107,122 of OY728133.1, forward strand.
GCTGTATTCACCTTGTCAGAGTTTTTACGCGTAATCACATATGTGGTAGAACCACATCATCTTATATTGTCTAGTAAAGCATTCATTTCTAATAAGACCAACATAATCTATACCTTACCAATATTCTAGTATGTTCTTCTATAACTATCCTCAAAATCTATCATATGGTTATGTTCCTTAATTTATGATTTCTAAATCTAGTTTCCACGGGTTCTACTAAAATAACTCTAATAAAAAATTTAATGATGACAACCATAGTTTCCCAAAGATGATGCCATAATTTATTACATATGTAATATGAACAGGAGATCACATCCCATAGGACTAAAAAATTTAGTAGATTTTTAATAAAATATTCACCCATAATTTTCACATTACAACTTCGAAAGTAAAAAAATTGAAAATACTTTGGAAACAACCATTAAATCCTAGATTATATTTACAAGATATTCATAATATAAATCCTCAGAACCTGGGTAAAAATAAAACAAAATAATGGTTTGATATCAGATGCTCAGTTAGGCTAACTATACAAAATAAATTATAATAGGCTTACAACACAAGTCAATGTGAATAAATTAAAACCACATGCCATTAAAACAAAATTTGGAGAATTATATGTCTGGAATAAATAATATCAGATAAATAATCACATAACAATGAAACATAACAAAGGATATTCTAATGGTAAAATAATAACAGGGATTATCAATTCAAAATAATGATATAATGTATAATTCAAGACACCATAAACAAACCGTCACGGATTTAGCTAAGACACAATATATAAATTGGAAAAAACTGGGTATAGTCTGTCTCATGAGACCTAATGATACCTAAAGGGGCTATAACAGGCCCAAACCATTACTTACTAATTCCAATTTATTCCTCATATAATAGGGGTGTAACATAATCAATAAATATTTTCATATTTAATCTATCATTTGAAATATTAATAACTTTCCACAACATGAAACATATTTCTTAACCATATAGAGTAATATTGAGAATGATATCAAGATAGTACATCCCCCTAAAGAATCATTAACAATTTAATAATATATGGTTGTTGGTAACATAATAGGTCAATAAAAAATAAGCATAATATTCAAAATAAGTTGTTTAAATAGATTAAAATAATATGATAAAATCATTAGGACGTGCTTGGGAGAAATACTCTTACTTTTAAAGGAAGTGTTGTTTTGCAAAATCATTTGTATTTTTCATAAAATTAGATTGTAAACATGTATATAGAAAAAATAAAGGGAAATGAAGTTATAATTTTTTAATATTAAAAGAATATCCATACTAAAATTTGGAAACTTAAGTGAAACCAGTCAAAAAGAGTGTTTAAGAATATTTAGAAATGACCCACTTCACTGAGGTTTACGGAAAAAACACAAATGATCCCTTAAATAGAACACAAGAAAAAATTGATTTACTAAAACTAGTAACTAAATAAAGTATTTTTTCAAAAAAATAGTGATTTTAGAAAAATATTTTTGGGTTCAAATAGATTATGGAGTGCACTTGAACATGGGTTGGAAATTGGGAAGTTACCATTAATCGGGCATGATTATTATGAGAAATTAAGAAGGGAAGCATTATAAGCATGTATTTATCCCTAAAATTAAGAATAATTGAGATAGATACATGTATTTTTAATAGAAATTCAGAATTTAGGATGAGTAAATAAGACGAATTAAAAATTAAATTAGGGTTAAGAGAGAGAAAGTGTATCCGAAATGAAAAATGGAGGTCTGGGAAGATAACCATGCCTTATGTTTAAAGGTGTTCTACACTTATACATAATTAAATGGATAATGAAAATAGATTCAATAATAATTTATAAACTCTTAAACATTTATTATATTTTTAACAATTTCATTAATTTCATATATGGTATTTTTGATCAGTTAAAAAATTCAATTTTGTCATTTAAGAGTGTTCCTTTCCTTGGTTTTCATGAATAGTTCACTTGTATAAAAGTACGAAAGATCATGTTAAATGGGAATAGATATCATTAATTTAAATTTTATGTTATTAATGAAATTATTTGAGATTTAATGGTATTATAAATAATTTTTGTTGATATAAGGATAATTCCAGAGATAAAGAATTAATTATTAACATTTAGTTTATTTTTTCATTTTTCCACCTCTGCTCGCCATATAGGCCTTTTATCACTTCTTCTACTTCCACTGGTTTATCTAACCAGCTTCCATCGCTCCGTTTTGGCTTGTCACCAATTAGTATTTACCACCACCATTGTCTGAGATGTCAAAACTCCCCATACCAAGATCAATTTTTTGAGAGAAATTCTCATTGGCCTTCCTCCTTACCGTCCATATTGTCTCTGCATGGCCCTTCCATGCCACCACTATACTGGCCTACCTGACAATGCATCCCAGAATATTATATCAAAAAACTATTAAAGAACCCCACATGCCACCCCTTTAATACAGTTTTACCTTTCTAACAGCAAAGCGACCCTAGAGTTCTAGATAGGCTACGCGCCACTTCCTCGTCCACCTAGTTTCTGCCATTGTGCACCCATGGAGGGCCAAATCTGTGTATCTACTATGATCCACTTTGTTTAGCATCTTATAGATTTTCTAGCCCAATTTTTAATCGCTTCTTCCAGACCCAAAATGAGTAAGGGTGGGAACTTCTAAATCTATAATGGCAAATGCATGCTCTTTAAAACATTCCAATCCCATCCAAAAATTGTGAGGACTCTAAAACAAAAACAAAATAATAATTTTTAAATTTAAATGATTTAAAAACAATGCTCAAATTTTTAAGAAATATATATATATATATATATATATATTAATTTTTAATATTGAGTGATAATTTTAATTAAATTTAATTATATATTTCATTTATTTTCCTCGATATAAAATTTGATGGGTATTTAATATTAATTATGTATTTCATATTACACGTGGTTATATCTTGATCATTGACCACCAAATAATGTCTAGAATATACTTTATTTTATTTTTTAAGAAGTTGAATTTGATTTTTATAATTATATAATTTAAAATATGGTATGTGCATCATCTTTACCCGTTAATATATTCATATGGTATTATAGATCATGATAAATGATACTTATTGGTATTATGAACTCTCGAGATACTCATTCCCAACTGTGTATTTTTTATTAGGATGAAAAGAAGTGAGGACATTGTAAGATGTAGACTACATCTATATGAGGAAGTATTCTATATGATAATTTTTATGTGAGATCAACGTGTGAGCTACAATATAAGTCAGGTATGATTTAAGTATTTTACCCTTAAGGTCACGGTTGTACAGTCACATCAATTATTTAATTTATGCATTATTTATTATTTCATAGGATGTTTTCATGTTTATGTGATCACATAATATAATAAAAAATTCGTGGAATAAATTTATTTTACATGAGTTAAAAGTATTCTATTTATGGCATAGTTAGTTGTGAGTGAGGTCACATAGTATATGTATATTAGAAAAAATATTTAATTCCACTAGAAATAATAAATATATCTTAAAAAATGTTAAACAAATATTAAGGCACAATGTTTTTCTTTATTTGAATTTAAATTAAAATAGGTGTTCGGGGATCTCATACAGCATATTTGAGGGATCCATCTATTACTTCAGAGTTATTATGATATTTATCGATTGAGTTAACTAAATATGGTAAGAAACAAGTAGTTATAACAAGATTGTTTCATATTTATAGAAAATTAATTGGGAAAATCATCTTTATAATTTTAGAAGCTAGGTCTTCATTCAAAAGTTCAGGGAGGAGTGAGTTAATGTTACTGACCATTTAAGCACAGAGCTTGAATCTCTCTAAGTAGTGGTGTATCCATAACATGAACAATGAAGACATGTTTCAGGGATCATTACCACTATAATACTCTAGTAAATGATTATTATCAGTCTAGTAGTAAGGGGTACTAATATTTGATAAAATAGTGGGATACATAAAATGATTTAATCAATAATTTTTAATTAGTAATCAAGATAAAAGTGATAATATTTTAGATCCTATTTTTGTTGAGAGGGAAAAAATACCACATATAATCTATGATTATTATTGAAAATAAACATATCAAAACTAGAAAATTTTTCTAAGACTATTAAAAGTGTTAAATCAATTTACTATGATATAGATAATTTATAATGCTAAAGTTACTATTACAAATTAATCCAATATATGAAGTGAGTGTGAGAAGGATTCCTATAATAAATTCAAGTAATTTGAATATGATGGTCAAATCGTATTCCTATTATCAATTTCATGTGATTTTGTGGAAACATCATCATGACATGAATGAATTCACATGATATGTCATCTCCAAGATGCTTAGAGAAAACTATTCAAAATATGGATGAGTGATGATTACACAGGATATAATTATATTAAAATATGATTGTATCTTTCAATAAATCAAATTATTATATTTATATCACCCAGTAACTAAATTTTAGATTAATATAACAAAATGAATAGTATGTAGAAAATGATTCATTGACATTTTGGTATAGATTTCCAAGAAAATAAGACAAAAATGAAAGTATAATATTTGGTTCTTATAGTGAAGCTGCTGAAATAAAAAGTTAAAATGAAAATACAAAGTGTGATGAAAAAAGAACATTCACAATGCCTTTCAAAAGAGTAAAGTTAGAAGACACGATTTTATTTTATTCCCATTTCATGTGATAATTCAATGGAAGATAAATTCAATGGACTAAAATAAAAAAGAAAGTAGTCACTTCTTATTATGGTATTTTCATCAAATATATGTACTGTTTGTGTTATAATTATTGGGTAATAAATATAATATTCCAAAATAATATGTGTATTAAAATATAGTAACCATGAAAGAAATTAAATGTTATAAGAAGTAAATTTATTTCTTTATGTAACTGATAAAGGGTGATTCATATCTCAGTGGTGAGATGTATACATCTTATAAATTCGAGGTTAAGTGGTTGAAGTTGAAATTTTTCCTGTATTACTAAAATATATATCTCACACATCCATTGTACACAAGGATACATTATTCTATTTTAGAAATAATTTTTTTGTTGGTGTCTAATACTTAACCAATTATTAAAAAATACTTGAATCTTTGAAAATTAGTGATGAAAATAAATATGTAATACTCTAATACCATGTTGTGGATTGATAAATGTTCATCTAGAAAATTGATATTCATTTTCAAGGAAATTCCCAGTGTGTCATTTATAAACATTTGTGGAACACACAATGGGTATTATGAAAAATTTATTTTTTAGTTTATGATAAAGACACATTTAGAGATAACTATTGTACATAAATCTTTTTGAATTTGTTCATCTAGAGAGAATGAATAATTTGATGACTAAGGGATACGTAAAAAAAATTCCCAAAATTCCATTATGTGTTCTTAATAACTATTAAAATGAAATTTTAAATATTCATGGTTAGAAGATATGAGTTCCTTCGTGACCATGTGCTGAAGATTATACATTCCTAGACTTCATCAACTAATATAATGTATCACAGACAAACTACTAAATGCACATTACCTTTTATGCAAGAATGTTATGATTATGTGAAGGAGTATTGATGATGATCCTTATATTCAAACATTTATCTTTAAAATGTAACAAGGATTAGTTCCTAAATTCATATTTTGTTATACACATCAGATTCATGATTTAAGAAAAAGGATCATCAATGGTATGGTTCATAATCAATGCTGAAAGTTCCATTTTTTTAAGGTATTATTTGAAATTCATGACATTATACTAGCATCATATGCCAATTATAATGAAACTTGGATAACATATGATTTATAGTATTATAAATTCTATCATTTCATAAGAACACATGTTTATATTCAATGAGTTGTTTATGATATAAACAAACAACAATCATGAAAAAAAATTGTTCATATCAAGTCATTATCCCAATTCTTTATGAGGTTATAACATAAATACCTATGATATAAAAGTTATAGTCAAGTTATAGACTATATTTCCAATAAAGGGTTCATATCTCTATTTTAGATTATAGGTGAAAGGTTGACGTGTATATAGAAAAGTTTTTAGATGTAAAGATGTTGTCATAGGAACATGTTTCACAAGAGTGTGTCGATAAGTAATATTCTATAGAAACATACCACATAAGAAGGATGAAACCATAATAGTGGTTTTATATTCACCATGTCTTGTGATACCTTATTCATTGAGAATAATATCTAAAAATTTTGTAGTATCTGGAAATTTCATAATATTGACCATATCAATTACAATTTAATCGTGGATTCCATTATCAAAGTACATGGTATTATATTTTTGGTTTTTATGGTGGGTACTCAAGTGAGATTATACATGGGCGGTACAATAATGGTATCAATAAGGCTCGACTGATAATTCAAATCCCTTATGCATAAATCAATTTAATTTTTATTTACAAAAATACTTTCTTTGAAAATTATATTTCTAATTGGAATTGAATACAACTAGCCATGGATAATGTCAATATGAAACAACTAGAAATGGTTGGTGACACCATACAATGTGAATAAGAGGTGTAATTTTTTAAATATAGTTTTAGATCAAATTAACAATAAATAAAATTTCCAGATTAAAGGGGTTATATCCCCTTCTAAAAACATTAGTTGTGACTATGGGGAACCACCACTAATGTGCTCACTTATTATAGTTAGATCAGGTTTTGAAGAACCACTAGTAAAGTGGTAGGAAATTCAGTTGTGGTTATATTAGAAGGGGTTAAAAACCCTTCAAAATTCACTATTAAATCTCAGTTTAGAAGGGGTATTAACTACTATAATACATAAGTCATATTTGAGGCATTTTCAAAACTCGTCTATTCTAGATATATATCAAATGTTAGGGGCGGTTTTAGAAACCACCTCTAGATTAAGGTAAAAATTATAGGGGGTTTTGACCACCTATAATACATAAGTCATACTAGAGGTGGTTTCTGACCACCACTATTGTAGTTATATATCAAAGGTTAGAGGTAGATTCATAACCAACTTTAAATATTTATTTAAAGTTACTTTTTAATATCAATGACCATAATCCACCCATCCTAGATCTAGTCGGTTCTCCACTCCCCCTATTGTTCCCACCCCCCAACAAGTTCTCACTTATTCGCCAGCCTCTACCCTCCCCCACCTGTTCCCATCAATATCCCTCCAGTTTCTCAAATAAGGTGATGAGCTCTCATCCCTCCATTTCTCATCCTGCCTTCTTTCCAGTCCCAGTTAGCATAAGCCACAAACCTCCCTTTATATCTTATTCTGGTCCCTTAGCGTCCTTTCTCTCTATTTGAAAAATTAAACCCACCGTGTTTCAAATCTTGTATCTCCCATCCATACTGCTTCTAGAATTCCACTATGCCAGTTTGTTTTTTTGTTAATTTTTAACACATTATTATATTTATATATATTGTTAATCCATTAAAATATATATTATTTCAATAAATATTTAAATATATATAAATATATTAAATATATATATAAATTAATATATAATTTTCTTTTTGGTTTTTATATTTATACAATCATATGTTTGTATTATATTAAATTTATACATTTATATAAATAATATATTTTATTTGGGTATTTATATACATTTGAGTAAATATATTTTATAATTCCTTTTCTGTTTTGTATATACAAACACATTTATAAAAAGTATTTATACACTGAAATACTTATTTATATATTATATAATTTTTATATAATATTAATGTATTTATATATGTATTTCTTTAAAATATTTATATAATTTTTAATAAAATATTTATATTATTCAGTACATTAATGAATATTTATTCGTATAAAATAAATAATATTATATATAATTATTTTATAATTAATATTAAATGGAATAAATATATATGTAATACAATTAATAAAACCTTTTACATGAAATAGAATTTATACAAATACTTATATAATTTTATATGAAATAAAATTTACACAAATATTTATTTAATGAATTTCAATATATATATTGATTATTATGGACATTAATATATATGTATTTTAATAATATAATTGTTAAATAATTTTTATTTTAATTTATATTAATTTTTATAAATTCTATATCATATAAAATTAATTTTATATAATATAAAACCACAGACATTTTATTTTAAAAAATATATATATTCTTATTAAAATATAAATTATAAAAACAATAAGCTTTGGTTTTTATATGTTGTATTTTTTAAAGAAATTATACTTATATATATTTATATATTATGTTTATGATTTTATATTATATATAATTTATATTATATGAAATAAAATTTATAAAAATAAATTTATTTTAATGGACATAAAATTATATAATTATAATTATTTATACATATAAGTAAAAATATATAGAATTATATAAATATTTTATATAATATCCACATAATATATTGAAACAAATTAAAATATAATGTGTTAATTATATATATGAATATATATTATGGATTTTTTTAAATAATGGTGGTTAAACACCCTCTAATGGAGGACAGATTAGAGGTGGTTATAAAAATGTCATATAATTAGTTATTTATTTATTTATATTTTAATTTTGTGTAACCCACCAGCAAACCTCTAATTAGTTATTTATGTATTTATATAATTTCCATATATATATTTGTTATATTTTATTTTAATACATTTATATGACTATTTATGTAATATATATATATACATATACACATATTCACACATAAACATATATATTATTAAATTTGATTTTATATGATATTAATTTTAAAAAATAAATAAAAATTTAAAGGGGTTTTAAAAAACCTTTAATCAATGGGATCAACAAGTGTTCATGCCCAAATCATAATTATTGAATTAGAGGGAGTTAACCCCCCAAATTTTATTAATAAGAAGGGGTTTAAAAACCACTTTAATTTATTAAATTAGAAGGGGTTGAAAACCCCTCTAATCTAAGTGATTAATATAGGTTCATGAACCTCCTGTAATATCTTAAATTAGAGGGGGGTTGTGAACCCCCACTATTTCCTTTTAAATAAAAAAATATATATATATATCTAAATAAATATTAAATATATACACACACACACATATATATATCTCATGTAAAATCCAGCCGAATATATAACACCGCTAATTATTAAATTAGTGGAGGGTAACAACCTCTAAAATAAAACAAAATACTAAAAAATAATTTTAAAAACATTAAATATGTTGTGAACCCCCTTTAAATATTTTTATTAGAGGGGGTTTTTCATAATCACATCAAATATATATATATAGGGGATTGTGTATAACCCTCTCTAAAAAAGATCCTCAAAATGATATTTTTTTAGTGTAACAAATAGAATCGTTGAACATTTTTTTGGAATTAAATTTTTCTATACATTTACAAGAGGTTATTCTGATCGCATCTATTTGGTAAAGAATAATATATTTGATAAGATATGAAAAAACATATTACCTTTATAATAAGTTAACACAAAGATGAAATATAGTCTACATATGATGACTAAATGTAGGAAAAGACATTATAAGGAATGAGATCTATTGAGGTAGATCTGATGGGTCTCTTAGACCAAGTCATTATAGGTATACTAAAACATTATTGAAAAATTCAATATGGGAAAATTAAAGACATAATTATTACCAATGTCGCATGACATAAATATATTCAGGAAAGAATGTGTGAGACATGGGAGGAGGCTAATGTTATAAGTATAATTATATAAAATTCTTTGATTGATTAATAACATATTCCATTATATCTTTTAAATGTGATATTTTATAAATATATTCTAAGGTATGAAAAAATCATCTTAATTAAGGATTACTATATGTGATACAATGAAAATAATCCAATTATACTTGAGAGTGTGTAAGATATGTGTTCTTGGTACATGGAGAGGACAAGAAACAAGTTATAATGGGACTCAAATTATTCTTCCTTTGGATCATTATAATCTTATATCATATTTAGGATAACGTAACGAGAAAGGGAAGCTCTTTCATGTAGTTGGTATCATGTCATAAAAATATAGAGTACGTTGCAGTAAATAGGCAATGAAAAATGAAACAACTTTTTCTAATACCTAGAGTCACTCAATGTATGAAATGATATATAATAATTTGAATTATGACAATCATACTAATGGTACTATCAATGATATTGTGTTTTATAGAGGGAAAACTAATATACTTTGGGAGATCACATCTTGAGGAGGATTACTCATGGAGTTGATGTTACAAATAGTCGAGTATCCAAACAAAAGAGGTGTGGAACACAATGACCCTAAGATTATTAGTAATGTTTGATTCATGAATAAATGTGTGTTTTATAATAATATATAATATTATACAAATAAAAATACAGAGAGATTAATAGATTAATTTTTTCATTACAAAATACCATTAAATTAATTAGAAATGAAACCCATTAAAATTCAAACAATTATAACTAGGAAAATATATATAATCGAAATGAAAAAATTGGATAATATAGATCACCCAATCTACTAGAATCATGGCCTCACTGTAAGACTAGATTGAAGAAGAAATACATTAGGAAACTATAAAAAATTATAGAAAATGGAAATTTGAGAGTAATTGAGTAAAATATAGTGTGAAATAATGAAGCGATATTTATAGGAGGCAATGTGACTGTTGGTATAGTAATGTGATCATTAAAATGATAACCAGATTGTTGAGAATTATAACATGACCACTGAGAATAGTAATATACCAATAAAAATATTAATTTTAACTCAAAATAATAATTTTTTTCAAAATTAAAATTTCTCATGATTAATTTATTTAAATATAAATTTTATAATTTAAAATATTAAATGTCGTGTTTAAAAAATTCTAGAACAATATTAGAACATTTTTAATAGGCTATATTCTAAAGTGTTTGGTAAAAATAATTCTTTTATATTAAATATTTAAATTCAATATTTTATATAATTATGTTGATAAAATAGATATTTTTTTTAATAGTCATGCCAAAATTTTCATATGGTGATTTTTTTCATAATTTTCTAAAATACATCAATTTTCAGGTGAATAGTAAAAATATAGTCTTTCACGTAACCAGTATATAAACAATTATAGCATTCATGCTAAAATAATTAAATAATACTTTATAAAAATTTAGGTTTATCCATGAAATATTTTAATTCATAAATTTTTAGTTAGTATATAGTAATCATAATTTCTAAATCTGAAAAGATCTTTCCAAAACGTATAGTCAATAGTGATCCCTTAAAATAAATTTTTTTCTTTCTTTCCAATTATTCCTTAATAAACTATAAAATTATAATTATAAAAGGGATTTAAATTATTAATCCCATTTTATTATATTGATAAATGATTTATATTTTAAAAAATAACTATCACATGTTTTACATTTTATATATTACTTTATTCTATATTTTATTATAAAAATACTTATCTCATCTATTTTAAATAACTCCAATCCATCCCCTTGGACAACCGGTCCTACCAACCATTCCAATGCTGAATATCTACAACTCTATTCCCTACAGAGCATATTATAATCCATAGGGGTGTTCTAGAGTAATTGAACCCCAAAAATCAAAGGAGTTCTCTTATCGTACTAGGGAAGTTACACCAAAGAAAGAGCATGTCTTTCAACTCTTTACGTGTTTTATTTTATCCTCAATAATTTTTTAATTATTTAAAAATAAATTATTCTTGGATTTAATTATTAATCATGTTAACATGATTTTTAAATGAATTAAAAATTTAATTTTGAATATATTTATTTTTTATAAATCGTTTTCTTCATATTTGGACAACATTCCTGATAACGATCATTAACCAACAACAGAGATGTTTCCAATTATTTACATATCACCAACCATTGGAATGATTACAATATTTTATGTATTATATATAAATTTATAAATATATTTACTTGTATATTCTATACTTTATTATACTTATTAATTAATTTCCTTGAAACAAATTAAAAAATCCATGAAAAACGGGAAAATTTTAAAAAAACATGACTTCCAAACGCTTCAATTTCATCAATAAAAATTAAGAAAAATAATAAAATGATCATAATTGATAAATAGTTTTATAAAAGACTATAATTAATAGTTATATTATTTTTGAATAAATATAATTTTATTATTAAGGAGGAGAAAAAGTGACAAAATAATGTGGGAATAAAGGTAAGGTGATTCATGAACCTCACTCCCTCTCTTTGGGATATACATATTTCATCCAAAATTTCAGTCTATATATTCCTATAATGTTCCTTAAAAACAATATCATTATTATTTACTATTATTTTTTAGGATATACATGTTTTCAACTATGTTTTATGACAAATATAATGATATTTTCCAAAACAACTCATCTTTCCAAAAAAACAAATTGACTCCTCTTAAAATCGTTACTTATTTACTAAATATTTATTAATAATATCCCAAGATTTTTTTTACATTTTCAATTGAAAAAAAGAAAATGTAAATTCATGAATGTATTCTTTACGAAATTATTATTAAAACCATTCATTTCTATGGGATATTTTATGACTAATATAGTTATATGTTCTATATGGCATGCAAAATTATATAATTGTTATGATGGTATGGGTGGGAATAAAATATATTAGTGTTCCAATGTATTTGGAAATGTGATGTATCTCAAGAGATAATGTTAAATATGTGTGAATGTTTTGATAGACTTATTATAAATTAAAATGGTATGATTATTCACATATGTTATATTTGAACATGAGGCTAGATTTGTTTAAAAAATTTGTTGTATTTGGCCAATAAGACATCATATTTAATATTTTTTCATTTCCAAATTCTATTAACTTATCCATTATTTAAATCATGATGATTATATAATAATATTCTTATTTTATGATGATGATTTTTAATCTTACTTGTGTTATACTAAATTATGTCCCTTATTAATCCTCTTACAAGGATTTTAGATCACCTCTTTCATTGATATATATCATTACAGAGTTACTTGTACTAAGAGGAACATATTGGCTTCTAAAAGGGGAGAGAAGAAGGAATAAAATAAGATTTATGTTTTATTTGGTAAAATTAACGTATAAGCCTAAATTTTCTTAGACACCAAACTTTTGAATTATTGATTCATAATTATATTATGTTGTATATCATTAAAATAATGTAATGATCATGTAAGTAAATTTTAGTTCACTATAGTTGGTATCAGATAATTGTTTAAATTTTTTTCAATTTGGAATATAAAAAAAGATTGAGAACCATATGTAAATGTCTTTATATAGGGAAAAATTCTTTCAAGAATGTTTTCTGATAGATAAAAACAAGGGATCTTATATGATATAACTTTTGAGTTAATTGATAAAAAGAATAAATTTGTTATTCTTTCTTTGTTGACTAAAAATTTGTTCAATAATTTTTTATTTTAAAAAATAGTTGGAAATAGGAGAAACTAGGCCAACAAACCATGTGAGGGATAATGAAACAGTTGTACATATAAAATACATAATTCCATGAGAGGTGGAGTTTAAAACATTGTTGTGATTCTCTCCCAATAATCTTGGGTTATGAATAATTACATGAACAACATGGAATGTATTAATTTTCTAATTAATGATCAAGTAGATCATGTTTCCTTTATGTTGAGAAAACCACAAACTTTTGGTAGAACATTCAATACACTTGTCACAAAACTATTGGTTTTCTCAATAGAGTAGATATTTTTTGGGATCCATATTTTTTAGAAAAAGAAAGAGAATCTTTACTTCTGTCATTTATATGGGGAAGCCTATATATGGTGGGATTTCATGAAGAAACAAATTAAAAAGGATAAAATGGAAGGTATAGAGTTGGAATACATTAATAAAATATTTCAGACCATGTATTTTCCATAATTTCTCTGAACCAATATGCTGATATAATTCATAGTGTGGAAGAAAAATAAAGGTGAATATATCATAAACTATATTGAAAAAATCACAATGTTTTTAATATATTTATTATTTTTGGTTATCAATAACTATAACAAAATAGATATACTATTTAATTGATTAAAAACACACCTTTATAAGGGTCTTGAAATCTGATACATTTGCAGTTATGAAGAGTTTTTTTAATGGGATTTCAAAGTACATATGAAGTTAAGAGATCGTTCCCATAGTAGTGGAGGTAATAAAATAATAATAAAGTTTCATACAGGTGGGTCAAATGAAAAATGGGGAATGTGGATCCAAGTACGCACATGTCAAAATTGATGGAAGAATCGTCCTTGGAATTTCCTCAAAGGTACATTATATGATTGAAGTGTGAGGTAAGTCCATAAAACTCATCAATATAAAAGAGAAAAATAGAATAAAACCAACATGTTTTAGGAAAGGGGGGATCCACCTAATGCATCACCTATTGTTAAATGCTTAAACTCTAAGGATTAAGAGAACAATGAAAAGTAGTTCACTAAACCATTAGTCTTGCAAGGTAACCAGTGTCAACATTCCCTAATGAAAATGGAGAAGGGGAAATATTTGGCCATCACTACTATTGATGTGATGTTTAAAAATGATTTCATATAAGGTACACTTTATATTCACTCAATAAAGGAAATTTTATGTTTTAATCTCAATCAATGCATTCTTTTATATCATGTTATTTTTATAGAAATATTTAATTGAATCCATGATACCATTAAGTAAAGATATAGATAAAAATATTGGGTGGTAAAATCATTGTAACCCAAGTATTCAACTATTATCTTGTTGGTGTATGTGAGAAGATTCTTCTAGTGAATCCTGTAATGATTCCCTTAATAGAAATGGACATTATATTGGGAATGGATAGGCTCTCACTATATAGAGGTAAAATCAACTATTTTGTAAATAAAATCTCCTTCCATATCCCAAACCATCCATAATTCAATAAAAATTAATGTAATATCAAGAAACTTATTTGGAAATTATATATATGATGTGGGTGTCGATACCCAATATAGAAGAATGACGTTTCAAAGTGATTGTGTCAATTAACGGTATCAACTTGGAATAAATGACCATTATTAGGGAATACACTGATGTATTTACAATATATTTTTCCAAAATTACCCTAGATCTTGTGGTAGTGTTATAAATATATCATATACCTGAAGCAGTTCCTATCTCACAATGCCCCTACAGGATGACCCTGATTAAAGTGGAAGAGTTAAAGAAGGAACTAAAAGATAATTTGAACAAAGGGTTTATACACCATAGTGAATCACCATGGGAAGTTTCAGTGCTCTTTTTCAAGAAGAGGGATGGGTCAATGTGGCTATGTATTGATTAACAAGATATCTACATGATCACTATAAGGAACTTGTATACTCAACCAAGGATTGATGACTTTTTCAATCAACTATAAGGTGGTTAGTTATTCTCAAATTAGGATCTTCATTCAGGGTATCATCAACTAAATGTGATGAAAGAAAAAATTCAATAATCTTATTTACATACAAGTTATGGGAACTAAGAGTTCATAGTTATGATAATCGTAATTATAAATCCCCCTAAAATATTTATGGATTTTATAAATACAATCTCTATATACTACCTCAAAAAAAATTTGGTAATGATTATAAAAAATATTCTCATTTTATCAAAGAGAATGGAGGAGAATAAAGAGAATCTATGGATTATACTGTTGACATTAAAGAAGGAGAGAATATACGGTATGTTTAGCAATTGTAATTTTTTGATGCTGCAAGTCACATTCATGGGTTTCATGAAAACAAGTTAGGGAATTTTGTGGGCCCTTAAAAAAGATGACTGAGGAATAGACCCAACCCATTAGTGTCACATAAATTCATAGTTTTTATTGATTGGTTATTTATTACCTATATTTTTTAAAAATTTATCATGATATTATAGACCACTAACAATGTTAACACAAAAAGTGGTGAATTATGTTAGGATGGAATAATGTGAGTAAAGATTCAAGGATCCCAAGAAGAGACTAATCATTGACCATATTCTCACACCGTAGACACATTGAGTTGTTTTTTGATATACAGTTGTGCTTCAATGAAATTATAAGATATTATACACATTAATATTGAAAAATTGATATCCTACTCCTAATTAATGTTTAAGATCCACTAGTAGAAGTACCTAACATATGATCTAGAGTTAGTATATATGATCTTCACTCTAAATATTTTGAATCACTCTCTCTCTCTGGTGAGAAGTATGAGATATGTACTGATGTTAATAGTCTAAATTATAGATTCTCACATAACGAGATCAACATTAATCAAATAATATTCATAGATCTAATAAAGGAAAACTATTTCCATATTCATTACCTTCTAGGAATGGAGAACAAGGCAGTTGATTCATTGAGTGGAAAAAAACCTACCACTCTATCCATGATGCATATTGAAAAATAACATGTTTTAATTGAAATGAAAATGATTGATTTGAAAATCATAATTCCATAGAATACATATTAGCTAGAATAAATGATTTCCTTACCATCCATCCATGTGAAGTTCATAGAGGAATAATGGGATGATCTATTTCTACAAAATAAGGTGAAAGCTATAAATTAAGGGAAGCTACATGAGTTCCATATCATTTATGATGGTGTGATTTAGGTTGGAATGAGTATTTTTGTGACTTAATCAATTTAGATAAATAATGAGCTATTTAATAATAAAAATAGATCATATTTTTTAGTCCCTCATGGTGGTACAAAAATTCATCAAAATCATAAAAAACTTATGGTGAGAGCACATAAAGAATGAGATTCCTGAGTATATCTCAGGGAGTTTAGTATGACATTAATTTAATGTGGAGTGAAAGTATTCCAAAGGGATGACATAAACATTTACTATACACATGTTTAAATGGGACAATGTCACTATATAAATTTTCGATTTTCTTCCAAAACATCCAATAGAAACAATGTAATATGGGTTGTGGTGGATGGTATCACGAAGACTACCCACTATATGTCTATTTGGGAAGATTTTTCACTAGAATGACATTTCATGATATATGTTATGTAAGTGGTGAGTCTGTATGGAGTTCCAATTTTTATCACCTCTGAATGTGTTCGGAGTGTGACTTCTAAACATTAGATAAGTATTCCACATGATTTGATTACTAAATTAAATTTCAGCACAAACTATCACCCCCAAACAAATGGTCAATCTGTAAGGACAATCTAGACACTCAAATACAAGCTAAGAGACTACCCAATGAAATTAAAAGGTGTATTGGATAAAAATATCCCATTAGTATTTTTTCATTGAATAAATGATTCCACTAAAATATTCAAATGGATGTATATGAATCTCTCTATAGGAAGCGATGTAGAACACTCTCTTATTTGGATGAAGATGGATAATAAATGCTACATGGACATGATTTTGTATAAAAGATTATAGAGAAGTTTCAACCAATCCAAAAACATATAAAACATACTCAAAGTTAGAAAAATAACATTTCTCAAAATAAATTGAACGGACATATAGTTTGATAATGAAGACAATGTTTTCCGTTGAATATCACTATATAAAAGAGTAATGAAGTTTTGAATGAAATAGATGCCTAGGATATAATACATATTCCCCTTTGATATCCTTGATCACATAGAAGTAGTGGACTATCGATATTCACTTAAACTAAATATGACTAAAGTTCAAGATATGTTCCATGTATCACTCTGGAGGATGTACATACCTGATCCATCACATCAACAGAATCTATAGGTGGTAAAACTGGAGAATGACCTATAATATGAAGAGTATCTGGTGAAAATATTGTACTATATAGACAATGTTCTATGAGACAAGAGAACTCAAATTTTTAATGTGATATGGAAGAACAATAAGTTTGAAGATGCGACTTGTGAACCATAGGAAACTATAAAGCAGAAGTACCCTAACCTATTCTCAAAAGAGAATATGATTTGAAATTTCTGGTTTAAAATTTCTATATGGGGGTAGAATGTAATAGATCAATGTTTAATAGTAATAATTTATTCCTAAATAAAATTTAGTTGTATTATATTATATAATTTCATACACATTTAAAATATTGTGAAACCAAAAAATTCATGGTTTCATTGCTAAATATATTTAAATTAAATATAAAATGAAACAAACTAATATTAAAAACATAACACATTGAAAAAAAATATAAAATAGAATAGCTTAAATGGGAATGTAAGGATCTCTTGAATCTATTTGAATCATATCCCCTAGTGAAAACACTATAGAAATGAAGAAAAAAATCACAAACCAGAAAACATGATAGAAAATGGAATTTTGAGAGGAATTGAGTTGAATATTCAGTAAAAAAACTGACGTGGTATTTACTAATTGTAATGTTGCAATTGGAACGGTAATCTGACTATTAGAACCGTAACTTGATGGTTGGGAATAATAACCTGACCATTGGCTATAGTTACCTGACTACTAAAATAATAATTTAACATCAAAATAATTAATTGTAAAAAAATTATTACGGGGATTAATTTATCTAAATATAATAATTATAATTATAATAAATAATTATCATTATTATAAAAATGAATAAAAATAATGTCATGTTTTTAATAAACTATATTGTAATGAATTTTGTAAATATCATTATATTTATATAAAAATTAACATTACCTACTATATAAATTTATTCTAATAAAATGAATTTTGTTTTTTAAACCATCAAATAATAATGTTCTAAGGGTTATATTTTCAAAAAATTTCTAAAATACTTCAATTTTTGGGTGAATAGTAAAAATAAAGTTTTCACATAACCAATGTATCATAAATTACATCATTCAAGGTCTAAGAATGTAATAATACTTTAAATAACTTGAATTTTGAAATTATATATTTAATTTTATATGTGAGACATTAAAATATAACAAACATAATTTACAAACATAAAAAAAAACTTTCCAAAACCTAAATTCCAAAGTGATCCCTTAAAAGAACAATTTATCGCTCATACAAATTTAATTTTTAATAAAATAATGAATTTGAATTATAAAGATGATTTAATGTCTTAAACCAATTATAACAAAGTATATACGATTTATATTGTAAAAAATCCATTATTAAATGTTTTACCTATGATATATTATTCTATTGAATATTTTATTCGAAACATACATGTCTCCTCATGTATAAATAACCCCTCTCCATCCCCTTGAAAAAACACACCTCACACACATTAAAAATACAATTATCAACAAAAAAATTTGGTTTTATGTATATTATAATAAATAGGTATGTTCTTGGAGTAATTCAACTCCAAATACCAATGGAGTAATAGTGTCATACAAGCGAACGTACACTGAAGAAAGAGTAAGTTTTTTCAACTCTTTACTAATTGTATTTTTTATACACTATCTATTACAAAATTATTTCGAAATAAAATATTATAATATTTAATTGTGAATAATGTTAACATGATTTTAACATGATAGAAAATTTATATATTTAATGTATTTCTATCTCATAGAGCATTTTCTTTATATTTGGACAATATTTCATATTACTGTTGGTTAACCACCAATAAGAATGTTACCAATTATTTTCATATCCGAAACCCTATGAATTTTTATAATAAATTACATAAATTATATATAACTATAAATATTTTTATGTTATTCTTATGGAATTTTTTATACTTATTTAATAATTACTTTGAACAGAATAGAGAATTCCATGAAAAATAGAAAAAATTTAAGAATACATTATAAGTATATTCTTCAATTTCATCACCGAAAATTATGAAATATAATAAAATTATTATAATTAATAAATAATATTATAAATTAATATAATAATCATTTTTTTCAATATTTCAATAAATTTATGTTAATTATATATGAAGTGAATAAGTGATGAAATAAAGTGAGAATAACAGTTTGGGGATTCTCAAACCCAGCTGCCCTTCATTTAGTAATACCTACTTCCTAAAACATTTTATTTTTGAAATTATATTAATGGTCCATAAATATTATTTCATTGTTCTTACCTCTTTTATTAGGATATACATGTTTCCAACATGGTTTTATTAAAAATATAAATATGCTTTCCAAAAGAACTCATGTTTCCAAAATACACATTGACTCATATTGAAATTGTTTCTTTTCCATTTATGGTTGATTATTCTTAAAATAATTATTTTTTATCTTTTTTATTTTAGACCGCCAATTTTTATTGATTGATGTATTATTTAAGAAATTATTATGAAACCCATTCCTTTATATGGGTAATTTTATGACCACAATCGTTATATGTTCTATGTGGCATGCGTTATTATGTAAATGTTATGATGTGATGGGTGGGCATGGAGTTATATATCCCTATAATTAATTTGGTAATGTGATTTTTCTAAAAATATATTGTGATATACATGTGAAAATTTTGATTCATTTGTTCATAATGATGATGTTATGATTACGAACATATGTTACGCGTGAACATGATGCTATATTTCTTCAAAAAAATTGTGGTATTTGACTACTAAGACATGTTGCTTAATTTTTATGTTTTTCAACATTCCATGTGTTTGTCCATTTTTTCCATCTAGATGATGATGATGATATTATTCTTATCTTATGATGATTATCATTGTGATCACTCACATTATATTGAATCATATCCTCTATAAATTCTCTTACTAAAACATTACCCACCCATATCATTA
Organism: Viscum album; assembly: GCA_963277665.1. Lineage (NCBI taxonomy): Eukaryota > Viridiplantae > Streptophyta > Magnoliopsida > Santalales > Viscaceae > Viscum > Viscum album. The sequence continues at coordinate 1,329,127,855 of OY728133.1, forward strand.
ATGTATATCCTTAGGTGATTCCCTTTTTAAGGGGTATGCGAGGTTCAAAAATTAGATAGAGAAGAAGGAATAAAATAATTGTTATGTTTTATTATGTAATTTTTATGTACAATAAAAATTTTCCAATGATAGTAAACCTTTGAATATTGGACTGGTAATGATCTTATGTGTTTCTATCAGTAATAATGATTTTATAGTCGTGTAGGAAATGTTTGGGTCATTATATAGAATGTTGAATGTATTAATAAATAACACGGTAAAAATCATATATTATATTATAGAGATAATAAGGATTTTTAGAAATTTTTCTCTTATGGAAGATGGAGTATTGTAATAGTGGGTGGAATAGAACCCATCAAAAAAACTTTTTATTACCATATGATGTACACAATGAGTTATGAATGATGTAGAATTTTCATAATAGTGTTTATATTAATGATTCAACTATTTATATAGTAATTTACATAGATTAAATGTTGCATCAAAAGGATATATATGTTCCTATGAAATAATGTAAATATAGAGATACCATGATGGTAACCGTAAACAAATTTCATAAGGTCTAGATACATCATTATGACAGAACATATATCATGTTTTACTACTTGGTTTTGGGCGGTCATAAGCAATAAGAGTTATTATCATGATGTTTTCACTTAGTGATCTCAAGTAGTTGAGATCGCGATGGTAGACTTGCCAATAAGAACACGACATTTTTCCGGTGTCATTAATTGTTCTTATATATGAATTGGTGTAATTATTTCTTGATGCGAGATTACTGTAAATGAATACAAGTAAATTGTGCACTTTTATGAAAAGTAAAAACGTTGGTATTATTTTTATACCAATGTAGATTGTGTTGGGTGCATCATTAGTAGCATGACATCGATCGAACAATGATGATATAATTTATTACTTTTGAAATCAAGTGATATCTTGAGCCTAGTGTACGATGATATTAATACCGTAGTTAAATATATGGCCATGGTAGAAGAAGTTAAGTCAGTAAATATAGGTCAAAAATTATAATGAATGAATTGAGTATGAGATAAAATCGGTATCATAAAAAATAAGATAACAAGAGATAAATAGATTATATTACTAGTCATATGTTTTTATGAAAGGTTATCATACCTATGAATTTCCCATATCTCTTTAAGGGCCTTGATGGGTTGATAGAACCCACTCCTTATATATGAATAGTATTCGCTACTATTCGGATATGTTTGTAGTGTTTCACACAGTTTGTGTATTCAAAATCTATTCATATTTTGATAAATAGAAATACAGGACATGGTAGGGCACACCATGGGGTCCGGGATAAGTCTAAGATTATATGATCTCCAAGTAATAAATAGATTCATACTATTATAGTTTAGAATAATTGGTATTTAATTTATTTTATTAATTTACTTATAAGTATTAAATTAAATACATGGAAAAATATGAAAATAATGAATATTATTTTAATATTCAATGTTTGTTTACTATTTTTTAGAATATTGAGTTTATTAAATGGATTAATTTTATCATGTAATATAATTATTCTATTAGAGGAATGTGATAAAAATATAAATGAAATTTATGATTGAGTAAATCCATCCTAAGATGTCATTCATAGTGGGTAGTAAAGACATGTTGGTCAAGACTCATTTTCAGGTATTTCAGAACCACCCTATATTAGTGAGGATGGTATCTAAAACCATGTTCAATCCAATGCATGTTTCCAAAGCCTCTATCACCACTCCTAACTCTTAGAGAGAGAAGAATACAAAAAAATTGTTCCATCAATGTACTACTTCATGGTTCAATGGATAGTCCTTATGTAGATTAGTGAGATGAAAATGGTGTTGTCGAATCTCCACACTAGCACCTAGATTTTTAGAATCGACATTCCTTTGTAAATTCAAAGAATTTATTGATGATCTAGAGGAAATAAATATTGGTTCAATTGTAAAATGATCAGTGATGATGATTGGATGTTGAATGAGTGGTTAGATCCAAAGAGTTATTTTTAATTTTTAATTTTTTTCTTACATATCTTCATATAGGATCTTCAAAAGCTGTTTCGAGCTATGGTTCAAAGAATAATTTGCGGTTACATTGATCAGTAGTGAATTTTTTTAAATTTTTGGCTCGTCATATCCCACTACACATCTTACTACATTCACATTTTTTATTTTCATGATGTATTTTACTATATATATTCCCTAGGAAACATAATAATAAGGTATCATAAAAAATCAATGGATGTATCTAAATAAATGGTATCTATTTATATGTTCTCTTACTAATTAAACAAATATTTACCATTCCATAAAATTGTATTTAATTAGTTTTTATTCATTTTATTTCCAAGAAACATCAATCTTTTGAAATCATGTATAAAAATAAATCCTCAATAGAAGGCTATATTTCTTAATGACACATAAAAGAGGAGTATCTAATTTTTTTGGGGTACATGGATGATATTGAGACAATGTTCAATTGTGTTAGCCATGTTGATTATATGTCGATATAATATAAACATAATATGATAAAAAAAATATTTCCTACTATTAGTCAACCAGTGGGGATGTCCTCAAATATTACAAAAACAAATAGAAATTATTACATGAAAAAAGATTTGTTCTTTTGAATAGTAAAGTTATAAAACCATAATAGAAAATTTTGGGATAAAATAAATGATATATCATTAAAGGCAATCTTGAAATGAGTTAAATATGATAATAGTTATTAATATTCAACTAGAAGAATGGTTTGAATATCATATATTCTTATAAATACTTTAAGTTTTCCATAATATAATTAAATATATTATATATTATTTTAATAATTTATATTAATTTGTGTTGATCATGAATATAGATACTCAATATTAAGCGTTATATGACTCGATGTTTTTGTCTTAGGGTGCTCTAAATATAAGTAGAAAATTTGATTCCTATAATCGGAATAGTTTCAAATTGTGTACACTTAATTTGGAGGAATTGTTGAACATATTGAATAGTGACATATTTACAATCTTTTAACATTGATAGGATGGAAATTTTAATAATACTATAAAATTTAAAAACTATTGTCATTTCATTAATTTTTTTATTAAATTTAATGTGGGTAAATATTAATAGTGACATTAAATGTGATTTCTTATATATAAATTATGTGAGCTTATCTCGCTTGAGAGGTATTAGTGGATGTGATGAACATGATCTATATATCTAAATATCATAAAAGAAATTGGAATACTATGTTGAAGACTCAAGAGATTAACAGTGGAGTTCATATTTCACATGAGACAAAGTGACTTATTTTAAATAGATGATAAAGTGGAAGAATTAACTTTTGACATTGAATCCTATCTATATAAAGAGATTAACATTTCCTTTCACTCATATATTTGGAATATTGATCATATTATGGAGGATAAAGTAGAATAAGTAACGTTGGATCTTTATTATGACACAACCATTAATCGTGAAAATTATTGTATGTTTATTAATCAATTAACAAATCAATTAAATATATATTATGTAATTTATTTTTAGTAGCCTGAATATATTTTCATACTTAAACATTTTAATCATTATTATTTTTTAAAAATAATAATTTCTATACATGTTTTAAAATATATTTTTTAAATAAATTTAAATTCTTTCAATGATAAAAATTCAAAGGAATATAGTTTTAGTTACCACTATCGATCAACGATTAATGATCTACCTTCCACCTAGACATTATATACATTTCTAACTAATGCTACATGTACTATATTTATAATCCCCTAGCTCCCTTTCAAAAAAATTATATAATTAAATATACCTTCCAAAAAATAGTATCTTTATCACTTCTTATAAATATACCTACCCCATCATATCATGAAGGAAGGGTACTAGTAATTCTTGTGACATTCATTCATTGTTGATATTTGTGGAAAAATCAATTACCTCATAAGGATAGTTGCTGTTTTTGACTATAGGTACGAATTTCAATATAAAAAATATCCTTTATAGTGTCATAATAATATTTTTTTTCTAAATAGATAAATTAAATAATATTAATGGGGAAAAAATAATATTTTAAATGTATGGAGTAAGAATGAAATAGAGATTATGGTACGATTTTATTGTTCTTATATTTCGATAATGAATGTACTGGAATAGTGAGTTTGATCTTAATCCAATTGGCTTGGAAGCTATAACCCTTTCCATTAAATATTCATATCAAAGACATATACCGATGGCTTGGAATGATGTGGAATTTTATTAATAGATTAAGGTAATTTTAATACACTAATCACATCAGTTTAATTTTTCTTTTATTACGTAATAGGTTTTTTTAATAATTTCGATAAATTTACTTTTGTAGATTTTCATGAATTATAATTTGTAAGATTATACCAAATGGAAATGTATATTAAGAAATTTCATTTAAAAATGGAATGATTTTAAATGGATACTATGGAATGAGATAAATGAAAAGTCATTAAATATTTAGTATTGGTATTTTAGGATATAAGGAGGTGTGCCTCTATAGTAGTGGGATATTTTATTATACTAATCACCATAAGAAGTATAAGGTTTTGAAAAATACATTATTATGTTAATGTTATTTTATAAATAAGTATAAAACCATTATTTGATTAAATTTTTTTATTATTGGATGTGTCTATGAATATTTAATCCACCTGAGAGAAACATATTATCGATCACACATACAGTTCAAAGAGGTTTTTGAGAAAACATTTACTATGGTAATATGTTCATAAATTCAAATTTTTATATGTTAAATATTTTTTTGGAAAAAAATATATTGAATATTCTCTTTCCTATATTCAACGAATGAGCTTGAATGATAGGTTAATCAGGTAGAATTTTGGATAGATATTCTAAAACAAATTATGGCAGTTAAGTGAATGAGTCCATCAAAGGTGTTGTGATACGAAAATTTATCTTCCAATTTTTTGTTCTATTTTATTACACTTTTAATTTAATTGATCTTTTGTTATCATGAAAACAAATATAATTTTTGGATGCACATCCCAATAAATCATTATTGGTATTCTAGTATTATCTCGTTGGACACATCTAAAGTGCGCATAGATTGGTTGAAGATATCTTTATTGTCGACCGTATAGGGGATTTATGTAGGGTTTAAATAAAAGTATTTATGTGGGTAATTCCCTGAAGTTCATGAGTGAAGTATTAAACACATATGTTGGAGATGAAATCAACATAAATGTCTGAGAAATTAGGTATATTCTTTATTCAGTTTATGTGTGAAAGAGGACAAGAATATATTCTATTAATCGTACATGTATCTGTGACTAGAAAATGTTTGTGTCATCTTAGAGGATTTTTTGAAATTATATAATGGATTGTAAGATTTTGTTTTTTCAGTTGACTGTAAGTTCCATATATTAGCTGTATTTGTTTTTGACACTAATATATATGTGAATAAATAATAACATGTTTCATATGTGACTTGTATTAGTTTGATGAAACACTTAAGAAATTTCATGATTTTTCATGTTAAAAAACTCAAGTTTCCAGATTTAATTTTGGGAAGAATAAATATATAGATTATTATTTAGCAGGATCTTCATTAACTCAAAACATCAAGATCTATAATATGATCATTATCCAAAATAAAAATAAATCATGTGTAGTAAGGGAGAGTGATGGATACTAAGATGAAAACTCTATGCTTCATGATACAGTTTCATGTCATTGTATATAAAACTACACTCATACTGATCAATATTTTATTTTATTTGAAATATGAATATTTTATATAAATTATTGTGTTGTATCTAGGGATACTTTAATTTTATTTTCAATTCAATATTTTAAATTAATTTTCACAAAAAAATATGTTATCCTTTATTGAAATTTCGTGCATCTATGAATAATGAGAGCTACTATAGAAAATTATTGAAATATTGTTATTAAATCATTGAGAATATAAAAGATAAAAATTAAGATGGAAAATTTTTCTATTATTTTTTTGATATGTATAAATTTTGATGTATTAAAGAGTGATATTCTTGAATATTATCAACCGTAGTGATACTCAAATTTCTGTAGAGTTCAAATAAATATTTTTTATTTCTATTGATTTAGGAACTTTTAATCAAGAAGGAATAAGTCATCAAATATATGCATGGTCTCATGTGTGGGATTCTTATTATAATTTAGTGAGTTAAAGGATGATATATTTCCACTAAATTTATATTCATTTGGATGTCAAAGACAATCATGGGGAGTATCTACCTATTGATACTAATGCATCCTATATTTTTTCAAATGTTCTGAGTCTACTGTGAGTGTGGATAAAATATCTATAGGTGTGGTTCTAGGATAAATAAATACATTCCTTTTATATTTTTAGGAATATATAAGGATGAAAACTAGCCTTACATTATACTGAGTTTTATAACTCATTAAAATTATAGGATTAAAACATCCGATATATTTTAATAAAAAAATATATTATAAATGATCCATGACTTAGAAACAAAAATGAACATTACATGGATTATTATCTCACACTGATTGAAATTCATATAAAAATATTTTCATGATTCCTCAATCATATTATTCATGCATATGAGTGTGTATGAATATTTAAGAGTATATTATGACAGTAATAAGTAACATGGGTTTAATTTACTAAGAAAAAATAATTATAAAAACAATCATGACTAATTAACCTGGCCACATAGTGGTGTACCAAAAGATCTATGTACTTCAATTGGTATTAATTCCAATGTCATCAAAGATATCCTACTCATTTTCGGATTAGAACTTGTAGGTCAAATTCCAATGAATGTAAGAGTATTTCCCTTAATCAAAAGGGATAAAAGTTATTATTATAAGAATAAAGGTGTTCGTTATCTACACTCAAAAGGTTTGGAAGTTAATTATGTTGTTAACATGATATTTCCACTCCTTAAAAATGATAGATCCTTAAAATTTTCTAAAAATAGAAACCATGAAACATATACGAAATATAACAATTCAATATTATCATTATTTTTCAAAACAAATGACATACCAAATTAAAATTATTTACAAATTATAAAGAAATATAGATCAAAATGAGAACATGTATGAAGGGAACAAAAATATCAATGAAACCAAATTATATATTTTGACATAAAAGTTTGAAGAAGTTAAAGTGGATGAGGAATTACTCTTTATTTCTATTAAACCATGGAAAATAAAATATTCAGTCATTTTAGAAGATTTATAGATAAGCTAGAAGACTCATATATGTTCATAAAAATAATTAGAAACATTCTAATCATGTTTGAACCAATGATTTTATACATTTAATATGTGGAATTTATTTCCCTTGGTGATTGCAAAAATAATCTTTTGATCTATTAAATATGAATAAAAAATATTTAATAGAAATTCAAAGGAGGATACTAATATAAAATCCATGAGAAAAATGGAAAATAAATATGTGGAGGTTGAGTTGTTTAGTATCTAAGAAGAATATGATAAATGTGATTAAAACCGTGACATTTTTTTAAATTTTATAACTTCAAATTTGAAAATATAAAATATATTGTTTAAAGGAAAATATTCCAATAAAATTCAATAAGTATGGGGATATAGGAAATTTTATTACAAATTTTTAAAAATAAGGATGATTGTGTAGTCTGATAAAGAATATTAAGAAGTAAATCCCCCATAGATGTCCCAAATAAGATTATATAAATGTAATAAAAATATTGGATAAAGGATATATGATGAGATATATAAGGGAGAAATGTTGTATTCTCAATAATAAAGAAGAATATTTCTCTTCCCTAAATAGTTATCATGAAAATCGTCTATGAGAAGTCATTTTATCTTCTTGAAATGTTCTACATAAAATGGAGTTGAGAAAAATGAAAATAGCTCAAGGAGTGAATTGGATAAAGAGAATGTGTAACAAATATGGTAGATATATTTATATTTAAATTAATGTGTTTCAGTATAGAAATACTAAAATCAACAAATAATTATCCAATATTTCAAGTGATATGGGAATGTTGAATGAATATGAAATGAGTATTGTCTTTTAATAAATGATCCCACTATTGTGATCAAGATTCTCAAATAAATATTGTCGACTTTGAGAAAATAAATAAATATCCAGAATTTTTTTTACTAATTGAGATTAATATCTTAGTCAAACAAAATCAAGTCAATTTAATGATTAAAATCCCCCTAAAAAGGAATAATTATTTTGAGAAGGTTATGGATGAGAAAGATAAATTAACTCAACACATTGAGAATTCATGGGAATTATCTTTTTTAATATATTTATGTATTATATTTAATATTATGAAAACTATTTATATTAATATTTCATGCTCTAAAAGAAAATATTTGAAAACCTAGGTTGATAAAAATCCTCATAAGAAGTCCGATATAGCTAATATAGTGGCAGGAAATCAGAATATGTAGGGTTATTCAAAACCATTGTAAAAGAATAATATTATTACACTAATAAAAAAAGTAGTTTAAAAAATATTATATAGGAAATAGATCTGGGAGATGGAAAATGGTATACGAGAATGAAAATGTGATGCCTCTCCAAATGGATTTGAAATAAATATATATTTCTGTGGATGATGTGATCAAAAAGTTCACCATACCGAAGGATGTATTACCACAATTCTAAATAAATAAAACAAGCTAATTATATAATGGAATATGTGGTATAAAATCATGGGTGAGATGTTACTTTTTGTTTACATGGTTCTACAAGCATATAAATGGAGAAATGAATAGATCATATAGTTCATATTCTCATCACACATGAATTGGTGTGTAAATATCGTAAAAAACATTGAAGTTCATAATGATGATGTAGTGAACTTTGGAAATGAATGTTCATTAATGATTTAAGTATTTGAATAAATGAAATTGAGGCCCAAAAACAAAAATAGAAATGTATATGATATATTTATCGGTGCCAACATAATACAATTGGTGTGATTCAACTATGTGATAAGGGGAATGAGTTATTTTTTTGGAGGAACTCGTGTCAAACTAAGAGAATCAAAGAAAAAATAATTATAACTTCAGGTGTAGAGAAGAGTGAAAATCCACTTATGGTTACAGACTCAAAAAATTCACTCTACATAAGTTCAAATTATCAAAATAAATAGTGTCATAGATGGTTGGGTAATATTTTTTAGAGGCGTTCGAGAAAAATATACAATTGTGATGTGTGGAGGGGATTTTATCACTAAAAAAGTGAATAAGAAAAATTTTGTGAAAAATGATTTAAATTGAAAATCACTCAAGGGTAAAAAAATATTATTGAAATTATGACCAGAAAGAATCTTGAGTTATAATCTCTGATTTGTGTGGACCCATGAGAAATAAGTCCACTTTTGGTGATATATTTTGTATCAAATATACAAGTGATTTTTTTAGGATGACCAATGTAATGTTTATCCAACAAAATTATTAGGTAGTGCATGTGTTTAAAACCTTTACAAGAATATTTTATAAAGAATTAGGGATGTGAATCAATAAATTATGTTCTTACACTTAGAAATAAATTACATGTATAACTTTTGAATAATTAAACTATAGATTCAAATACCAGTATAACACTCCATATACACCCCCTATTAATAGAGTTGATAAATGAATGAACATGTGCATTATTGATAATGGAAATAAAATTTTAGTAGAATATAATCACTCAAAATTATATTTGAGAGAATCGGTTTGTATAAATATTCATATTCCAAATAGATTTCTATAGAGATCAGGCACAAACATGACTTACCATGAGATGTGGTGAAAACGGAATCCAACTGTTGATTAATAGTAAGTGATTAGTAGTCCTTACCATATTAAAACAAGTAACTAAAAATTGGGAATTCATGGTGAAATAGAAGAGGAGGGTAACTTATTAAGATATATATCTAGGAAGAACGTATACAGATGTAGGAACAAGAGAATGCTCAATGTTATTTAATTATTCGATGTTATGATTTTTGAAAATATAACCACATCTATTTCTCAAGATTAAATAGTTTTGGATGATAATATTAAAATGACATGTAGAATTATAGGAAATAATGTGTTTCAAAAAGTTTATTTTGACCGCATATTGGTGTTATGAGTCAGACTAATCTAGTGATGGGGAGAAGGTTTTTAATAATTTAAAAAAAAATAGAAGATGAAGAAACATGTGGATATTGATAATATCATTTGAAATTTGTTTGATCTAATAAAAATTTGAAGATGGTTTCCACCTGATAACTAAGTTTCTTTAGTCTAATAGATTAAGCAACATTCAGTTGTTAAATAAATTTAATATAATGTGTCTATTAAATCCATTGATGATGAGATAAAATATATAGATAAGAGAGGTAAAAAATATATTGTTCCAAGAACCAATAAAAATAATGTCATTGGAACCAACTGGGTTATGAGAAGAGATTTTTCATGGATCCCTATGAAATATTTTCATGGACCGAGCATGCAATATTGTGTACACCATAGGGTCGATCTTACATGGAGGCCACTCAAACAACACTGAAAATATACTACTATAGGGAAAATGGGGTTTCTGTGACAAAATAAGGCCCCATCATAAATAATAAAAAAAAATTCATTATTTTCTACAGAATTAGAAACCCATTGAAAATAACTATATATTTTGTGGTGTTTATAAATGGAAATGAAGTCTGTCAGAAGTAATTTTTGTGGTAACAAACATTATATCACGATATGGGATCTTTTCACTAAAATTTGGATTTCATTCAAAAATAATTTTATTTATGATGAGGTCCCACCCCATCAATATTTGTAATAAATGAAAAATAAATACACTTTCCTCACAAACGATACTATTTGTGACAAAATGAGGATTCTAGTCGCTAATACTCTACCAGAAGAGGATGAAAATGGCATTTATTATGGGTAGCATTTTAAATGTCTTTGGTAATCCTTCATAAAAGATTTTCCATTCACCAACATCGCTATTTACTGTTTACACTATTTATGACCAATTCGGTCTAAAATAATAGTATTTGCGATTAAAATTCTATCACAAATAGTGCATCATAATTATTCCAACCCATATAAGGCCTTCAACAACATTATTCTATCATAATTTTTTATCACATTTTCTGAAATATCTTTGTTGAAGTTTTAATTTTTACAATAATATTATCATGTTCAAATCATTATTTTTATTTTGGTAAATCAACATTTTTTGTTTACTTATTTTAATCTTTTTGAATTTTTAATTTATTTACAATATTTTATATTGGTAATTAATATTAATAATTATCAATGATAGTGAAGAATTATTGTTCATTTACAAGAATTATAATTAATTTGAAATAATTAGTTATATTTATAATTAATTTTTATTAATTAATTTTTATTAACAGTAATTAGTAGTAATTGATATTAATAGTAGATAATCATTAATATTTGATTATTATTATAAACAATTATTAATAATTACAAGTAATTTGTAATAATTAGTTATAGTTATCTCGAATTTGTAATATTTAGTATAAATTATTGATAATTTGTTATAACTACAAAATTTATGTAAGAATTAGTTATAAATAGTACTAATTTTCGATAGAGAGTTAGTAATTGTCGATAATAAGTTTTAATTGGTAATAATTATCAGTAATTAAAAATTAATTTTAAATTAGATTAATTATTAATAATCACAAAAAATAGTAATAATAGAAAACAGTAAATGATAACTAGTAGTAATTACTAATAATTAGTAAAAATAACAAATAAATAGTAATAATTTGTAATAAATAGTAGTAAATAGAAATAATTACTAATAAATAGTAAATAATAATAATAAATGGTAATAATTAATGATAAATAGTTTATATTTAGTAATAATTACAAATATTAACCCATAATTAGAAATTAATATTGAAAAAATACTTATAAATAATAAATTATTACCGATAATTAGTAATAATTACTGAGAGATAATAAATAATTATTGATATTTCATAATAATTAATTGTAAATATTAAATAATTACCTATAATTACTATTAAGTAGTTATAATTAGTAATAATTAATAATAATTAACAATAATTAGTAATAATTAGTTATTATTTCTAATAATGAGTATAATCATTAATAATTAGTAATATTTACTAAAAAATCGTAATAATTACTGATAAATAGTATAATTAGAAATAAATTTGTTAATAAATGGTAATTGGATTTAATTTTTAATAATTTATGATAAATAAAATTAATTAGTGACATTTAGTAGAAAATAAAAAAACATTAGTAATAACTTTTCTTAATTGGTATTAATTTGTAATAGTTTGTAATAATTTTTAATAATTAGTAAGAATTATTTTTTATTCACTATTATTTTTGAGTTAGTAATAATTTCTAATACATAGTTTTAAATACTAGTAAATATCAATAATTCAAAATAATAACATGAAATTAGTAATTTTATGATTTTAGGGTTTTTTCATAGATCATCCCTTACCTCAATCAAGTTAATCGTAAGAAATAATTCAATTTTACTTATTTATAAAACAATTGACAAGGTTGTAGACAAAATTTTTTATTATGTGATACTGATTGGATAAATCATTATATAATTTAAAGAAGTTTTTATATAGATCCTTTATATATTAAGGGTGTTGAATTTTTGTTAGCATTTTCATCATCAAAACAACAAATTGTTTCTGAAGGGGAAATTATTTTTCCATTTATGAAATTTTATCTATAGAGATTTGATTCATTTTTCAACATTAGGCTTTATCAATTTTTTTTGGGTTAAGAATGATTTTTTTGTATCAATATAGAAAATATTCAATTAATTTGGTTCCCAATTGACCATGGTTTAAAATTTTATCAAATGAGGTTTCAGGACAAATTTTTCTTAAAAAACACCAAAATTATCATTAAACATCCCTGTTATTAACATCTCAATTTTTTTGATTTTGAAATGTTTATATGAGGATTCCTTATATATCTGTTGAAATTAAAAAAAATGTAGCTATTTTTATTGATATAGAAACTAAGACAGTTAATGAAATATCAAATAATTATTTTGATCAAATATTTTCACTGGTTAAATCATGTTTACCTAATGTAAATTTTTTTTATACAAATTTATATAAAAAATGAGGTTGAAATATAATTTGGGTCTTGATTATTAAATGATTCAGGCATGCTAAAATGACTTAACCCAACAATATGGTTAATTTGAGTCCTTGGTTAATTGTCCAACATGTGGAAAATCTATGTATAATGTGGCATAATAAGGAAAGAAACAATTTCTCCCCAATACAAAATTAAGGTATTTCCAACTTAAAGATGGATTAAAAAGTTTATTTATGTTCCATAACACATCATCATTGATGACACTGCCCAAATAAAATATAATATATACAGTAAATGACAAAATAATCATTGTGATAGTGATTAATGGAAACATTTTGATCAGGTTGATATGTATTATTCTTCTAAAGATCATAACGTGTGATGGGGTCTTTCCACTAATTGTTTCAATCCATTTGGTTTTATGGTAGCTGTAAGGACCTTAACCTAGTTTCCCGGATCTGGTGCATTATTTAATTAAATTGGCACATAAAAAAGGAATATTCACCCTAGAGGAAATAATAGTTTTGTATATTTTGAAAAAAGATACAGAAATATTTTTAGAATTACATCCTTAAAGGAAAAAAACCCTACTTTATTCTATTAGAAACATTCACGCCTCCTATATTATGCCTTAAAAACTCATGACCTACTTCTTCATGTCCTAGGAAAAGGAAGCTTAAGAAAACGGTGAGCTCAAATACTCAGTAAGAGTATGCAATACAATCGAATATAATGTAATCATAATCATTAGGCATGGATAATAAATGGAAACAAAAGAATTTTCAAAAAATAAACTTGAACACATTATGGTAGGAATATGATTAGTGTAAATAATTCCACAATAAAACATAAACAAGGGTATTCAACTAGTCAAGTAACCAAATGAACATTCTATTACTAGCATCATAATAAGTGAAGTTCATATGCTGGAAATTCTGAAACATTTCGTAAAAACCTCGTCCATGACTTATAAAAATGATTTAGACCTTGAGAAAAACCATATACCAATTTGGGAAAGGCCTTGGCCAATTCCATATCTATTTGCCTCATGTGACCTAATAATGCAACGAGGGGATATAGTAGGCCCCACCTATCACATAATAAGTCCAATGCATTCCACATATGAGTGGGGATAAACATAATCAACATATATATTCATATTGAATGTATCATATGAAATATATTTATCTTTCCCCAATCATTAAACAAAAACACTAACAATTTGGAGGATGTTGGTGAATGATTTTAGGATTCCACATCCATAATCAAACTAATCATAAACCATTCAATAAAACATGGTGGTTTATATCATAGGAGAAATACCTCAATGTCGAATAATATTCAACAAAGGGCACTGACATAGATGCCGATACTTTTAAATGAGACCGTTAAAAAATCCTTGAGGAAATAATTCTTAAACATTCAAAAGTGTCCCATACCACCTTGAAAAATTCAAATCATAATCACTTAGAATATAGTGAGAATAAGGTTACTCTTGATATGATATAATAAAGGGAAGTAAATACACTCCAAGATAGAAATAAGTGGTGAACAAGGAATATATCTCATAAAAGTTAATGCAAGAGGTGAAAAATCCATTTTACTTTTAAAGGAAGTGTTATTTTGGAAAATCATTAATATTTTACAAGAAATCAGACTGTAAGAATGAATTTTCAATCAAATAAAAGAACAGGTCATTGAAATTATACGTTATGAATAAATGATTTCCCATATATGTGAAATAATGTAAAAATAATTCTTAAGATTCTTAATAAATAATACATTTTGGAGAAATTTAAGGAATGTATTACAGAGAAGTTTAAGGTAGAAATGAACATTTGTTCTCTTAAATCCAAAAATGGTCCATGGAAATTTTTCATAATAAAATTAGAGTTTTTATAAAAATATTGGTGGATTAAAACAAACTATGGTGTACACTCGAGAATTTTTTTGAATTTGAAAATGTCCCCTGAATTGGGGTTGTTTATCTAGATAAAAATTTTGCATAATCCTTTTAAAACATGTAAATCCCCAAAACAAAAAGAAGGATTCTAGAGGGTCAAAATTTAAAAGAAATTCCCACATAATTTATTAAGAGTAAATAATAATACATACGAATTTCATTGAGGTAACTAGATAATAAAAGTCACCCGAATAAAAATCGAGGTTTGTGTAGAAAAACCCTTAGAACATTGTAATCAATCGATTCATATGAAATAAAATTAATAATATTAAAATGATACATTGAATACCATGAAAATAAATATATTCACGATATCTTACATATATGGGTAGTATACATACACCATACACAATTATTAATAGTGAATAAAGAAAATCTCACAAAAATGGAAGTGAGATGAAGAAACCCTTTACCTTATGTTTGAATGTGATTAGCTCTTGATTTTAAGGTCCTGGAATATGAAATTAGAATTATTAAAAAATTATTTAAGAACCTATTAAAAATGTAATTAGTTTATCATATTTATTTTTTGTTCTTTTATTCCATTATTAATAAGTTATTATATTGTATTTCGTCATTCCAGAGTGTTCATTTTCTTTATATTCATAATCGGTTCACTTGTTCTTTAGTAATGGAGTTCATGTGGAATGGATGTAAATCTCTCGAATTTAAATTACATATTATTTATGAATTTCCAGACGTTTTAATATTAATTTCTATAATTTGGTTACATAGAAATAGGATGAATCATTAGATGACATATTAAGGACATTCATTTAGATTATTATAGAAGTATTTTTATAATTAGGATCCAGATTGGTCATATGATTAACAACATGTATGAATACTGATTCTTGAATATTATTTAGGTTATAATACATATAGATTAGTATGTTATAATTATAAAAATGATTTCATGCCCAGTAATTAATGAGAAATTTAAGAATGAAACATCGTCATCCACGAACGTTATAAATTGGAACCTCATTGATGTTGATTTTATTTATAAAATAAGAGAGAGAGAGAGAGTGAGTAAGGATATTGATGATTTGTCTTCCATTAGAATGATATAAATACTCTTTATAGATGATATTGGATCTATCATGTTCATTTGGACAGAGGAGGAGATGAGGGGACAACAAATTAAGATAAATTGAAACGAAACTGAATGAAAAAGAGATGTGATTGACCTCTTGAAATAACCGCTTTGAGAACCTCTTTATGGGAAGGGATTTTGGTCTTTTGGAAAGACCAAGAGCTTATTGGAAATGGGGAGGACTATGGAAGGTTATTTGGTAATACCTTTAAGGAGCTTCGAGGCATAGAGGAGTGAAGAGAAGCGGGAGTGAGGGCGGGGGGGGGGGGGGGGGCTATAATGGAGGAGATGAGGGTTTTCATAATATTTTATTAATTAGTTTATTAATTCCCCTCAAGACAAAAACAATGAATATTACATGACCAAGAATAGTAATAAATATATGTTAGTTTGAACCATGTGGGATTAAATCACTTATAATGACATAAATAGTGTATTTAACTGATAATTTACATATACTTTATTTTATCATATTTCACTCTTCGTAAAAAAATCATGTATTTTTGGAAAATACTAAAAATCAAGACTAACCATTTTTCAACATATAGAATCCAAAAATGAAGTCAATTTTTTAAAAATAATTTTATAAATACTATTTATTTAATATTTATTTAAAATCATAATTTTTTTGTAAAAACAATTTTAAAACATTTATTTATATATTTTAAAACATAGGTATATCGTACTTCCATGTGAATATTATTTATAAACTTTCATCGTTAAGGTTTGTATTTATTAGGTTATATCACTATTCATAAAGGTGTGTTACTATTCATAAGACTATGTTTCTATTCACTAAAAATTAATTTTTTCTTATCGAACTCCAATTAACTTACTGATTTCAATCGTGTTTCTTAGATTTTCAAAATTCACATCATAGATGTCAGAAACATTTGTTGACTTGGGTAGGTTATAAAAAATTGTGTTTGTAGAGACATAGTGATCCACACATTCTATAATAAATCTATTTGAATGTTATTGGGCAGTTATATTATCCCCTCCATAAAAAAACATTCGTCCTCAAAATTTGAAATTGAACTTTGAAAGTTAATGGTTGATACTTAAAAATTCACTTACGGAAACCCACATCAAAAATAGTATTAATAAAATAGAATACTAAAAAAGGGTTAAGGGAGACGAGGTAGTCACCCCAAAAAGAATGCTTTCGAATAAACTGACATTATTTGGAAGTAAATACCTGGACATGAATGAGAAATATAACTATAAAGTTATGATGGAATATTATAGGGGACACGTTAAAATGATTGTTGATTACTAAAAAAATATAAACAAAAAAGTGATAAAATTAAACGATATTTTCAATGAATATGAAAATAGGAAAAAATTCTATTTAAGACTAGTTTCCTTGAGATGAGGTATTATTCCACTCTATAAGAGTATTAATATACATTTAAACTTACAAACTCATCCTTTTATTTCATATAAACTATCTATAACTCATCACCTAGCATGGGTTACATTATTTGGTGAAGCAATACATTAACCTCTAAAGTCCTATACAATGATCAATAAAAAAATTTCATAAATGGTTAAAAATACAAAATATAATGACTCAACACCTTATAAATAAGTCCTCTAAATTTCTATGATGAACTTATCATTAACCCATAATCATCCTAAAGAAGCTCTAAATCTCACATTTCTCACATGTGAATAACATCATCAAGTGTCCTCTTGTAATATGATAAAAACATGAATTACCATAAAAACTATATTAGAAACATGTATTCATCTGTATTCTGTAAGTAAGATACATGTTATAGGATAAATTCCATAAATAAAAATGACTATAAAGTCAAAATATGATAGCATGACCACTTATCAACAAGTCAATATTTAGTTCCATGGTAGTGAAAACTTATCTGATCAATCATTTCTTCCTCATTATCTCAACATTGGATATATAATAAGGGTTTTCCTTCCATCAATCATGTTTTCCTAAAACGTTTATCACTCGACCGAATCACTTTTCTTTTGTACCATTCATCATATAACCTCAAATACATAATGAAATAATAATACCTTAAAATCCTCATATATCTCACAATTCATACAACTAGTACATTACTGAAAAAATATTCAAATGAAATGATTCATGACAAGAAATATTAATCATTCTACTTCATCTGTGGTATCATTATAACATGATCATTGTACAAAATCAATGTTTTTGGAATATTACTTTGATGATTGGGACATTGATTCACATAGTGTACCATATCCATGAAATTGAAGCATTGAATATATGGAAATCTATTCCTTGTCTTGCAATTATGAACATGGTTTCTTTTTTCTCCAAACTATAAGCAAACTCCTTTTCCATTAATGTATACACCTAGGTGTTTCTATCCACAATTATCACATATTGGAAAATACATCTTTCTCTTCTTTCCTTTATCCATTTTTCCCTCCCTTCCACTTTTTCTTTTTCATCCCTTAAAAGTCATAGGACTCAGAGAAGTATTTACATACCTTATCAACACATGAAAAAATTTCATCATAAGATGAGGATACTTTGGAGTAAATTTTCTTTTGAAATGATGGAAAAAGACCATCCGAGATATGATCCTTCTTACTCTTCGCATCTCATGCATTGGGGAAGTTCTCATTTCTTTAATTAGGCAACATTTCTAATCAATTCTATATTATATATCAGATGGTAACATTATAAACTCTATAAGACTCTAAACATGGTATAACAAATATCCTAAATTTATGAATCATAAATACTAGAACCATATACATTGGTTGCATTGGGGGAATAAATCCTTCATAATTGTGGGTAAATAAAATGTGAATTATCCTATGCATATCTAATGGGATTTCCAATACGAAGAGTGTAGAAATGCCCATTTTCATGTACCAAGATACCCCATGTAAAGCTCGAAACCACTTGTCCGAGATTTCACTAAAAGGAAAAACCATTATATCTTTGTAATCAATCGTTTCATATGACCAAAAATTAATAAAATTAAAATGATAAATTGACAACCATGAAAATAAATATATTAATGATATGTTACATCAATGGGATGTATAAATACACTATACACAAGTATAAGTAGTGAATATAGAAAATATCACAAAAAATGGAAGTGACATGAAGAAACCCCATACCTTAATTCAGAATGTGTTCTGTCCTTGAACTTAATGTCCTAGAATATGAAGTTAGAATTATTAATAAGACATATATGAACATATTATACATTTATTTAGTTTATCATAAATATTTTTAGTTCATTTATGCCCTTATTGATAAGTTATTATATTGAATTTTGTCATTCTAGAGTGTTCATTTTATTTATTTTCATAACCGGTTAACTTGTTCTTATGTAATGGTGTTCATGTGACATGGATGAAAATATACATAATTAAAATTACATATAATTTTTTAAACTCTACATGTGTTAATTTTTATTTTTATCATGTGGTTACCTGGAGAAAGTATGAATCATTAGATGAAATATTAATTACATTCACTTAGTTTATTTTAGCAGTATTTTGATAATCAGGAACTAGTGTGGTTTTACGATTAAATAATGGTTCTTATATATTAATTCAGTTATAATACATATATTATAGTCTGGTTCAATCATCAATATTATCTCATGACCAGTAAGGATGGAGAAATTGAAAATCTAAACTCAGTCATCCATAAAGGATATAAATTGGAACATCATGGATGTTGATTTGGTATATAAAATAAAAGAGAAAGAGTAGGGATATCGATTTTGGATCATCCATTAACATGATATAATTCTCGTATATAGATTATAATAGATCGTTCATGGTAATTTGGACAAAGGAGGTGAGGATATGTTAACAAAAGAAGATAAATTTAAATGAAACTAAATGAAAGAGAAAGGTTATTTACCTCTTTAAATAACCTCTTTGAGAACATCCTTATGGGAAGGGTTTTTTCTATTTTTTAAACCCCAAGAGCTTCATGGACAAGGGGAGTTACTAGGGAAGGGTATTTGGGAAGAAAATTGAAGATATTCAAGGCACAGAAGAGTGAAGAGAAGTGGGAGTGAGGGGAGGGGGGTTATAGTGGAGGAAAGGAGGGTTTTTTTATATTTAATCAATTGTTTATTAATTTCCCTCAAGACTAAAAATCGTGACTATTCCCTGAACAATAATAGTAATAAATTAATTTGAGTTCAAACCAAGTGGTCTTACATCACTCATGATTTAAAAAATAGTGTATTTAACTAATAATTTGTATATACTTTATTTTACTATATTTCAATAGTCATATAAAATTCATGTATTTCAGAAAAATAACAAAAATTCACCCTATCAATTTTTCAATGTGTATAATCCAATAATGAAGTCCCTTTTTCCAAAATAATTTTCTAAATATTATTAATTAATTATTTTATTAAAATCATAAAATATTCTAAAACACTATTTTAAAACATTTATTTATGTATTCTAGAATATCGGTATATCATACTTCCACTTGAATATTATCTATATAATATCTTAGGTAAGGTTAAAATTAATTTGGGTATATCACTATTCATAATGGTATGTCAATATTCATAAAGTTAGGTTATTATTAACCAAATATTACGTTTTCCTTACCGAACTCTAAATAACTTACTAATCGCAACCGTGTATGTTAGATTTTCAAAATTCACATCGTAGAAGTGAAAAACTTAGGTTTACGTGGCTGGGTTATAAAAAAGTGGGGTTCTTAAAGACATAGTGATCCATGCATTCTATAATAAATCTATGTTTAAATTATTGGGTTGTTACCGTATCCAATATTCTTATGGGAAGATATTTATAACTCCAATAAACATACCATCTTGGAAGTTAATAAAGAGACTATATAAATTTTTTATATTACAAATCCAGGACATCTCAAAAAGAATATTAATGTTAATCTGAATATTTTTATTGATGAATTGAATTTATTATAGAGTAATGGTGTCAGCACATCTAATGTAGTCAAAAATAAATTTGAAATGAAGGATTAATTAAAGTGGAAAATTAGTGACTTACAATGGCATGACATGTTATTTGGATGGAGTACACGTGGTCTGAAATCACGTCCATATAGTATGAGTGCTAGTAAAAATTATTTTTTTTATAGATTTCAAACTTGTTATTTTGAACGCCATCACATATTTCTTCCTACAAAACTACCTATCCAAATGAATAAAATTAATTTTATAATAGGTACAATTAAAAGAGATATACCTCAAAAATGATCTTATTTATTCATTTCAAATCCATTTTCCTTACATGACTTCTTATTATACATGAGTTGGGAATAAACAAAAATACTATTTATAGATTAAGGAATGATTAAATTTTGATAATGCATATTATTTTTTAGGATAAGTAATATTGGTTTGATTTTTTGGTTAGTCTCATGTATGATGTCAAGAATATTGGGAATAACTTAATTGATATCACAATTTATTGTGTTTTTAACATGCATAATAATACTAAAGGCAATGTAAAGGAATGATTTTTGATGAACTGATCTGAGATTCCATCAAATGCGACACCCAAATCATCCAGTGTGTGGTTTTAATGGAATTACCTATCCTTATGGGTTGGAAAATAGTAGTAGGGTATCAAAAAACTTCATTGGGTAATTATTTTTCTGATATATATTGAGCAGAATACCTGTCACAACCATAAAATAACCTAATAAACACCAATTAATAGACAAGATGTATAAAAAATTTACTACAATCATTTATAAATTTTGATATAGAGGATATAAGCGCATTACAAGGTCCCATTTACATTTATATCTAAAACCAAAAAGGAAAAAATGAGAAACATCCAACCAATAAACACTTTCCTCTTTGTGGAATTAGGGATGATTCCAACCAAGTCACCACCTTGAAAAGTTTCCAAAAAAAAGACTCACTCTCAAGGGAATTTGGTTCCACTTCCATTACAATCATAATTTTTACCCATATTAGACTATACATTGTCTACATATTCCCATTTGGTATATTAATGGTGTGATCTCAATTTCTCAATAGGAACCCACTAGGTGTTCTATTCTTAATCAATATAAAAAAATAAATATGTTGGTTTTCTAGAAACCAAATTAATTTCATAAAAGATAAAATTTAATTATAAAAGAGGGAAAACAGTGATTGAATAAGTGAAATTAGGGGAAAATAACATAATCACACTTGTAAAACCACCCAAACATTTATTTCACATGGGTGATAGGATCATCATACTCAATGGGATTAGTGTGAACCATATCTCCCCTCATGGTTGAGCCTCTAGAGAGGTTTTATCCAATTTTCTAGTGGTACACACAATATTAACACCATTATCACATGTAGTTTTTATAAAATTAATATTCTACAATGAAGAAAATTTCATAAATCTATATATGTCTCACTGTACTTCTCCTTATCCCACACACCAAGATACCAAAGATTCCATAGTTCTTAGTTTCATTTCCAAACCACCCCAAAACCATTTCAATCAATTACCATATAAACAGAAGCTAATAAACCTCATCAAAAACCATAAAAAGTCTAATTCCTATTAAATAACCCATCTTGATACCAAAAAAATTCATGAAAATCATTCATAAATAAAGATAAATATTTTTAAATTATAAAATAATAGAACAGAAAAATTCAAACCATTAATTTCGAAACCACCATAAATTGCGTGTGATCACAATACCAAGTAAGAGAAGCTCCAATGTAATAAAAACACACGATAAATATTAGTAATAAAGAAAAAATATTAAATATATCCTAGTATATATTAAAACTATCGATGAATAAGATGGAACCAATGGGAATAGGCAGAAAAATGTCAAGGGAAAAGAAGAGGAAAAACATACCATGAGGAATCTAGATGAACAAGGCTCAAGAACACCCATGTATTTAATCCCAACATAGAGGAGAAGGAAGGTAGGTGTTCCAAGAGATGTTAAAAGTGAATGAAGAAAAATAGATGAGTTATATGGTTAAAATGGGGAGGGGAAAAGTTCAAATTTTATATTTTTGCAAGAACTGCTAGTCTGCGTGTAATTGGTGTACCTTCAACCAGGCATCACATCAACCATGAAATTCATATATCTAGAGAGGATAGGGGAAGACATGGACGACATGGGATTCCATATTACCATATAACTAAATGTGTGACATTTCTCAACCCACTATATAGGATACACAGTTTATACAGGGCTAGTGCACAATTTCTTTTAATTGTTCACCAATCATGTGCCACCAATTTTCCAGTCCAAAACAACCATTTTTATAGAAAATGACAGGGAAAACTATTGGATAAAAACATGTTAAAAAGTAAATGATTAAATTCCAATTAAATACATGATGAATATGAAAATTTTCCCCATTATGAAAACATTCCGTCCCCATAATGTAAATTTATAGTCTGGTAAGAGAAAAAATAAGTGTACTAATCCTCGACCCAAGTCTTACAGTCCCACATATTGTAATAATAATTGATGTGATTCAACATGACATAAACTATATAATAAATTTCTTAACAAAACAAAATAACCTGGGAATCAGAAATCAAAATTACCTACTCGGTTACTGGGAAATTAGGTTCTAGCATAATCTTATCATTTCTTAGTACATGAGATGTATTTAAATTATACTATTTCATTTGTGAGACATGGAAAACATCATGAATTGATATCAACTGAGAAGGAATTTCATTTTTTTTATTCAACCACACAGATTCTCTTTATAATCTCAACGGTTATAACATACTATTGTGTGAGAATCCCCCGCTTCCAATGATGATGATGACCCTAGGGAGTAACTCTTTTTAGAAGAACATGTACACCCATCGAGAACTCTAGATCTTGGAGCCACAGATTAAAATATAATTTATATAAACTCTGTGATATCAAAAATATTTTCCTAATAAACCAAATCTTATTGGTCTTCTCCTTCACAATTCTCATTACCAGCAAAGAATTGTTAGCTACATATGTTCGTCCTAGAGGGGACCGAAATGGTAAACTAGAAAACCCTTCACAAAGATCCATTCCAATAAGGGATTGGTAACTATTATTATATGAAAATTTAAATAATATAATATGTCTATATCATGTACCTATAAAGTTCATGAAAAAGGAAAAATGTCATATCCTCTACAATTTTGTTTGCTCACTTTACTTGGCCACCTATTTGAGAAAATAATGCCATGTTTTTCTTAACATGTGACCCCATTGCTTCTGGGATATCCTTCTGAAACTGTGAGGAAAATTGTGGTTCCCAATTATATATAATATCATACAAAAAATGTGCATCCTCACAATATATAGGGGTTACAATCATCCAAAATCTTATACATTAGTTTTTTCCTTGATAAGTAAGTAGTGAGAAGAATTGTTCATTTGATCAACGACCTACCAAACAGAATTATTTGATCATGAATTGTTTCCCCAATTCCAGATAAGAATTAGATGTGGTTGAAGTTAACCTTAGCATTTTAGGTTCATAATTTTTTCATGATGAAATGTTTGACATCGATATACAATGTAAAACATATCACATATCATACATGTCCAAAAAAAGAGTCATCACACAACAGAAAGAATCTTAATAGATGTAGATTGAATAATCTAGTAGGACTGATGATAGTCATGGATCAACATTTTACTCAGTGGTGAAAACATAATATAATGAACCTTGAATAAAAGAACATTGTTAGAGGATAATGACAATTGACCAGGATCCTCCCAACCATTTACATGTTTTTGAAAACATTGGAACAAATCATCCTTCTAATGCTCATCCAGAATAATCTATAGAATAAAGGATTATAATTGTATGCTATCTTGAAACAAACATCCATTTTTTCCTCAACATATAGGTTCATTGGATCAAAAATCCCCTTCAGTCCTATTTCATAATTAAACTCCTTTAAAAAATGAGTTAGAAACATTCCACTCAAAGAATCAAAAACCACATTTTTAATACATGGTGTGAAAATGATATCAATGTTAAACCCCAGAAGTTAGTAAATACATTACCACTGGATCTAGTTGAGATAAATATGGGAGAAGATATTGATCAATATTTTATGGTCCAAATAGATCAGTAACGTTTTCATGAAGAGATAAGGGCTCAATATTTTAAGGGAATGTATCACTACCAAAAGATCAAGGTCAGGGGTTGTGTAATTATTTTCATGTGGTTGGAGATGGAGATATCCATACACCACCATTTGGCCACCCTAAATATGCACACAACCATACCCACACCAAAAATAAATGTAATAAAAAAACTAGTTCAACATTTTGAAATATCTAGATTGGGGTAGTGGTGAACCACCACTTACTCTCTTCAAAATATTCTTGGCACTCCAAGATCCATAATAACTTATCCCACTTCTAGGTGACAGAAATAATTTGAGAATAAAGTTGTGAGAAATACATGTTGTACCGCCTATAATACTCATCCAATCCTAAAAAACATATTCTCTCAAAAAAATTTCTTACATCCTCCAATAAAATTGCTAACCCACTATTTTTTGGGTTAAATGAAACTACATTATCTGAGATCCCATGAACCAAAAATATATGATCATAAATCAAGTAACTAAATTAAAATAACCTGCAATGGTGTTTTTAATCCTACAATGTTCCCAAAATAACTCTCAAATGCTGTTTTGGATCATCTTTTTATATCGAATAGTCCCAATTGATATCCAAGAAAATGTTAAAAAGGATTCTATGTATCTATGGATCACTTGGATAATAAGATACACAAATACCTGGGAGAATTTGACAATCAAAAAGAAATTACAATATAATTAGATTTCCTATTAATTATTTAAAAATCAGTCTTGGGAATATCTTCTACTCTTACAATGAATTGTTGATACCATGACCATGGTTTTTTTTGAAAACCACATTGATCCCTTAAGAAGGTTTAAGAGATTATAATTATATGGAAATGAGTTTTGTATTTTTTTATATGGAGGCATTATTCAACTTCCAATGATTGATACATAAGTGGAGTGATCCATTGACCATTTTGGTAAAAAGTATTAGAGTGGCCCAAGGATAGAAGCTTAAAAAAATAGAACCTATGGATTCATAATCCCCCAGATATATATTTAACACCCCAAGATTATTGTGGGCCATATGACATTAGAGGAGAGATTTATTTTGCATCCTTGGTGCTAATTCAATAGGGAAATCTCTTTCCCATTCAGAAGGTAAACCTAAATATGTATTTGGAAACAGCTCATGAATATCATCCGCTGTGGAAGGAAACCCTATCTTTAAGCCCATAACATCACCCCATTATTAATGGGAATAAAAATGAATTGCGATGCTCAATAACCCTACAATTTTATGTACAAATCTACTTGACCAAAGAACACATTCTCCCAAAAAAACTATATTCCTCGCATTGAGGGATGTAAAGTAACCCATTGGTTGAAAATATAAATACTTGACTTAAAACGAAACATCTAATCCATAAATAGGATTACATAAATGAGGTCCAACAATAAGTTAATAAAATCTCATTTTATATTGTCTAATTCTATTGAGATAACAGATGAATGATATAAAAACCACTTCTCTTTCATCTCTTCATGAGGAATAAACAACTCTATGGAACAAGAAATATGATCTATTAAGAAATAATTCACATGAATAGAATAATAATATGTGAAGAGTACATTTATTAAAATACCTTATGGGTAGAATATTTATTGGGAAAAATTATTTGGATATTGGATCTAACTGTTATGGTTTTCAAAAAGTAGAATGGTGACATGAATTACAAAATAGAAAAAGTATACCATTAAATATTTTAAAATATATATATATATATATGAACTAATTTAGAATGAAATTATAAAATAATTAATTAATTCATAAGGTTTTGAATATATGATAAATTATTAATTAATTTGGTCATTTTTTTGACTAAAAAGAAAATGATATCTTTTTTAGAAATAAAAATAACATGATAAACTTAAATTTTTTAAAGGGAAGTATACACGTTAATATATTCATATATTAGCTTTGGTTAAAATTTTTTATCATAAGTAAAATTTGAGATCATACTATGTGGATGTCTTGCTAGAACCCCCATGGTTTCATACATGGAATACTCAAACAAGAAGGGAAGCAGCCAAGACCACCCCAATAGGTCGACCACATCACTAAGAGGATGTGAATAGAGTGGAAAAAGTTCTTGGATGGGACATTTATAAGGCCCCATGTAGGCATAGGTTTGATGGTCCACTGCCAGCATGTTTCTTTGTATGTGTATCATTTTTGGTCCTTTGAGGTCCGCTTTTGGTTTATATGGAACTAGGAAACATGGTTTCATTTTGACATGGGATCATTTTTAAAAGTATTAATTAAATTATAACTGTTGGATTGAAAATATATAAAAATCCGACCACTCTGAGTCATCTTCATCGTCGCAACCACCTACTCATACCAATTTAAATCTTCCATCACACACCATACATGCCTTTATCTCGATTGATATATCCTTTTAATAATTATTTACCACAAGAAAAAAAATATTTGATTCAGCTATTAAAAATACACCACTCCACAATTTAGTTACCATAGCAATAAAATAGGACCAAAGATCTTTAGATCTACACATTACATGTTTTCATCCAATAGTTAGCTTGATCCACTATTAGTCATTAACTGTTCCTATAGAATACTGGAGAGACAACAGTCATAAATTATTATAAATTTTCATTAAAAACGTGGTGTCCTAATTTCAAAATTAATGTCAGTTTTTTTAACCCTCCCCATGTCATGCAAAACAAAAAATGATCAATAGATTTAACTCCTTGACTAAGGATGTTTTGGGCACTATAATCAAATGAATATTCCCCTTAGTTATCCCATATTCCCTTATAAGGAGAAGCAATGTCTATCTGAGAAATAAATATGTACGTATATGCACTTTTTACTATATCTAAAAAACCCCATTTTTATGTTGGAAAAATAAGCCTTGCCTAAAGAAAAACCTTCCCTCAAGCCTTCTATATTCTGTATGTTTCGAGTTCCCTCAAGATGGTAGAACCCACTACGTCTATCTAGACCTAACACCATAAGAAAGTAGAAATAATTTGTTTTTTTCTAGTATGTAACAGGACCTCTTTCATTGTTTAAAACTATTAAACACACACACACACACACACACACAGATATATATATATATATATATATGTAATTTCATGTTTATATTTCTGAAAACAAATTTGTAGGTGTTATCTTCAAACTCTATGATTTTTTACTTCATAATAACTGAATTATTTTTATAGATGGGTATATATATATGTATTCATTTCAAGTTTAATTTATGAAAGTATATATATATATAAGTGTGTATTATATAAATATTAAAATTTATGTTATTAAAACATATATAATTATATATATATATATGTTTTATTTTAATTTCTGTTAAGGGAAAAAAATTTCTTTTTTATATTTATTTAAGAAGATTTAAATTATTCTTCGCATGAATAATTTCCATTCAACAAATTATACAACATGATGTATTTCATTTAATTTTTTTTTACATTTTACCTAACAAATATATTATTCTGAAAATTATAATATTTATTTTATAATATTTATATACATATATACAGATGTAATGTTTTACATAAAACATTTATATTTAATAATTGTATATGTTTTAGAAAAATTATTTTTCATATAATTGTTTTAAGAACAAAAAATAATATATATATATTAATTTATGTGAATAATAATTAACAATTACTATTATTTTGTCGGAGGATTCAAACCTTTATACCTTTAT
Organism: Viscum album; assembly: GCA_963277665.1. Taxonomy (NCBI): domain Eukaryota; kingdom Viridiplantae; phylum Streptophyta; class Magnoliopsida; order Santalales; family Viscaceae; genus Viscum; species Viscum album. The sequence goes on from OY728133.1 coordinate 1,329,156,871, forward strand.
TTTATGTGTTAAATGATATTGTAAAATATCATATTTTTAATTAAGTAAATGGGTATCTGAATTTTCTATTTAACTTTAAATTTTAATGTATATCATTTTATACTCTTTTAATAAAACTTTTTATGGTAGTTAATGAATGAAATTTTAAATACATAGGTTTTGAAAAATTCATTCATTAGTATTCTATGCTCTTATGTAAATGTTATTTTGAAAGATCTTTGGTTATACAAAAGCTCAAAAGTGATTTCCAAAAAAAATTAATATTTATATATATTTATATATAATTTTTTCATAAAATATACAGAAACATGTTATGTTTTTTAAACTAAACACTATTGAAAAATTTATATATATGTAAAGAAATATTAAAATAATTTTTTTAAAAAAAAATTGAAAATTTTCCTATATAAAAATGATAGGGAAGGGCTGATTGAACCCATCCCTATGGGAGGTAGGTAGGACCAAACTATATTCAATGATTGAAGAGTCCCCAAGGTTTTTTTCCATCTCATTATTAATATTTTTTGAAAAATAAATTGATTATTTAAAATAATCTTCAATGTGTATGAATTTAAAAAACTATTATATAATTTTTAAAACTGTTGGTATTTCTCATAAGTATTATAACATTTTCAAATGTGTACTTATTTTTAAATGTATTAATATATTTTATTAAAATAAGTAATTTCAAATGTATTGTATTATTTTCAATGACATTTTCAAAATCAGGTTTTCAAAGGAATTTAAAAAGAGTTATAAATAAACTAATATATTTTGAAACATGTTTTCAAATATAAATGTATTCTCAAAAGAATTTTTTTATAATTTTTTTTTCTAAAAAAATTTGAAATTATCTTTACATGTATTTTAAATATTATTTTAAATATTATTTTCAAATATTATTTTAAAAAATATTTTTAGTAGATTCTTTAAAAACCCCTTACATTTTAATTTCTGTCACCTTATGTTTTATAAAATGTATCAAAGATCATTTAGATGTTTCATGGAGTTTATATTTGAATAGAATTTAACAATAGTAATGACTTATAACTGAATTTTTATTTATTATTTTAACTCTATTAATGTGTAATAATAATACATTTTTTCGAAATGGCATACTAGAAAATTCGGTTATATTTAAATGACTATATATTTTTTTGTTACATAAAAAAATTGAAATATTTTTCTTCTACTGAATACAAAAGTAGGGGTCTGGGGCATGACACCAACCATGTTCTACGTATTTCTAAAGGATAGGTGAGGCTACACTGGAAAATGGGGTTAATACATTTCCATGATCCTATATGTGTGACCTTGATAGACCCATAATCATAACTAATCATTTTAGATATGGATGACCAATAGTTTCTACTAATCATGAGCCAGCCATGAACCACCCAATATCCATCCAAAAACCATCATTTTTATTGTGAAATGACTAATAAAACTACAAGATAAAATCTATGAAAAAGAAAAGAATTATTACATAACCAGGTACCACATATGTGAGATGATTAAATATTTCACAAACTTATAGGTTTCAAGAACAAGAGTTATTTGAAAATATCTGATCATCTAATTAAATGAACCTAAGAGAAAAATAAAAATAATTAAGAAATTTAATTTAATATTATATTAGTATACAACAATTTTTAGGATAACGTAATGTTATGTCTCCCATTTTTATCGATTTTTTAGAATTGGTTATATTACTAAAAAAAATTCACATTTACCATGTAAAAATGAAAAAGTATTACTAATTGTTGATAGATTATTTATAAATTATTCTATTTGGAATGTGATAATAAAAATATAATATTTTTTAAACAAAATATACAATGGAAAAAATATGATACATGTAATACACCACAATAAGAGGATGTTTTAATTTTATCGGAATTGGAAAAATATTCTATTATCTTTTTTGGTCTCAATGGAACATTTAATTTAACATTTTACATATGAAACAAACAATTTGAGGAATAGAATTATTTTTATGTATATACTATTTTGAGATATGTATGATAAAGCATATAAATAAGATATGAAACTAATAAAAATATAAAGGTTCAATTATAGTAGTGTATTTATAAGATGAAATTTATTTCTTCTACTATCATTATTTTAATCATATATATCCTTAAATTCATAACAAATTTAATTCTAATGTGGGAAATATTTATGTGGAAATTAACCGTCAATTATTATTTTTTATCATCCTAAACATGGATTTGTTGAATATTTTGATCAATGTATTTTAGATGAGGAATGAGAAAAACCTCATACCTTTGTTATTCTAAATTGTGATTAAATGAAATGATTTATACAGTGAGTGATAATTTCACATAATATTTATATTTCTTAAAATGAAATTAATTTTAATTATTTTATATTATATGACGATCATAACGAAATAATACAAATAACACAAATTAAATAAATTACTATTGAAAAATGTTGATTGCATAATGCTTCATAATAGTCTCAAAAATTAGTAATGTGAACTTTTTATGGTATACCATTTTAATTAAATATATTATTTTTTATATAATTAATTATTTTATTAATTTTTTATATATAACAACTTTTATATATAATTCATTATAAATTATTTTTATTAGTTATTCTACAATGAAAATTGGTTAAATATTATAATTTATATGTGGTTGATGGATTCATATTCCATATAAACGTATATAAAAAAATATTTATGTTTTCGTGAAAGTATATCATCATAAAGAATGTGATGTTGAATTTTAATCCATACTTGATGAAATAATTTCGTTAGGTTTTATCGGAAATAGGTATGTAACATTTTCTAAATGTCATTGAACTGATACTGATAGAGGGTGTTCATTCAACGACATCATGGAATCATTGACATTAAATATAAAATAATTCTATAGTAAAAAAATCATTTATGTTGGATCATCATGGAAATAAATTTATTATGAAAGATATATTGTTTATTCAAGATATTTAATTGACTATGAAATATAATAAAAATGAAAAATCATGAATATTAGTTTATAGAAATTGAAATTTTTTCTATTAAGGTGATAGTATTTGTAATTTTTCAAAAGACAACACAAAATTCAAATTTTTCATGATAAAATAAATAAATCAAGTATAAAACACCCATTATTATAGAATGATGGGGTTGATAGTGTTGATGATGCAACCAGTGATTTTTAAATAGTACGAGATATTAAATATGATTATCTTATAGAAATTGATGATACTGATGAGAATGAAAAACTATTGAAACAATCGAATACAAATTCAAGGATGTATATAGAGAATGACCTAAATATATGATGGTTATAGTAATATTTAATATAAAATACCAATTTTAAATTATTTTTAGATGAATTAAATTTCATGTTTTACATTTATGGAGTAGATATCAATGAGATGTTTTATTCCCTATAGTTTCTATTATTTTAGGTGATCATCCTGATGAACCATCATCTGACCTGTAGTTTTCTTCCTCGAAATCATTCAATGAAACTTATCATCATCTAGAAAGGTTGATGATTCCTAACCATATTATTGAGTGAAATTCACCTCATTATCTAAATAAATGCATTTAGAGGTATGTTAAATTTTTTATTGTAGTTAATTTTAAATAATTAATTTATGTACCAATTTTTTAATTATTTATTCTTTTTTTCATAGTTTCTCAAATGTAGTTACTTGATAGGGGAGGTTTGATTCATTGAAATTATTTTTTGACAATGGATTACTTGGGATTAGTTTTCTATTAGTTTGTATAATTTTATGTTTGATCATTGGATGGTATTTAAACATGAAATAATTATTTTGAAATTTATTAAATTATTAACATGATATTACTAATTACTTTTATGGTTTGTTTTATCCCCTAAATGTTATCATTAGATCCACCATCTTAGAGTTATGATTGATTCGTAAGCCTAATTATTTCAATTAGTTTTTTCACAATATATGAAAGAGATCCATTGAGGGATTTGAAGAATTTTTTTTGACCAGTCCTACTATATCCATCGACCTGATTACATGTCATCCCATGTTTGGGATGGATTGTGGGTGGATAAGATATAGTTTTCAAAGGAGAGCATCATCTAGAAAAAAATATCGGGGTGGGGACCAAAAAAAGAGATATTATTTATACCATCAGTATTCACTAAAAATATTAATTAATTATATTTAACAATTTATATATATATATTAAATGTAAAGTCTTTATTTTATATTCATTTATGCAGTTGAGAATCCCATTATAAAAGAATTCATTAATTATATGAATATGTACTCCAATCCTACCATTACAGAGATTAATGGTGACCAAAAACACAATATTATGGTCATTATAATGATTTTTACATTTAAAACTAACTAATATTAAAATATTTCATCTATGTTAATTTTAAAACTCATTTTAAGGAGGCATATGCATCCATGAATTCAAACACAAAAGATGAATGTAATAGTGATACTGAGGGCTAAGAAACCTATGATTAATTTCTTAAATAGGCATCTTTGATGAAGGAGACTTAGTATTGTATCATGAAAGGAACAGTGGATGGTATTTTCTTTCTATTGAGAACTTCTTATTATTATGACACCATTTCCTGGTTATTTTCCATCATCTGATGTGCTTGTGAAAAGTCTTTAGCATCATTGGAAGAGTATGATGAGATGTTGTAATCTCATAATGATGTTATAGAGATCATGTAGATAGAGAATGAGGATATTTTTTGAAACCCCCTAAATGATGAGGTGGAGAAGCTTTCTTTAGTTAGAGGGGTATCATGAGAGGTTGATGGATTATATGTGATTACTTGAACATGAAATATGGACTGAGTTACCTCCCCCTGGTCCTTTGGATGATGCACCACCTCCATTGATATTGAAGATATATTTTATTGGAAAAAATATTATGATGTGTTTTGGATTGATATATTTTTATTATGTTACTAAATTTTATATATTATGTTTTTTAATTTTTAATTTTGAACATTTTAAAGATTTGTTAATTATAAAAATTTATGATGTTATTTTTTAAACAAATTTAGTTTTTGCAGTGGAATAATATTCCAATTTAAATCAGTAATTATTAGTGAAAAAAATTATTTCAATCACTATTAACATACTACTATGGAAGTATGAATCTCTATCTAATAATAATTCTTTGTATTTATAGCACATAAAAATATTCATGATAAGAAATTTTCATTTGGTAAATAATTGTTTTTGGACACCATTTTTGGGTACAAGACAATCACAACGAGATCCCTTCATAATTTAATTTTTTTAATGGAATACTTTCATAATAACGCATACAAAATATTCCATCTTCATGTGTATATTTTTACTATTATATTATAACTAATATATTCCTAACATAAATAATAATTTAAAGTAGGGGTTAGAATGTATATGATATAAATATATATACAGTGATTCAAAATATGTAAAAAAAACATAACATGAAACATTAATAAGATGAATCATCTCCACACATGATGATGAAAGTGCCACTCCACCATTGGATACATTGTAATGATGGAGGAGAAGAATACAGAGGAATATGATGGGGATGTTAATGGAAATGAAAATTGGGAAGTTTCACATGGAAATAATATTAACCAACACTAAAATAAGATAAAATCATTTATTAAAAATTTAACTGCAACAAACTCCATCATCATAGTTTCCCCTCTCAAACAGTAGCCATGGTTAGTTCTCTATTTTCATGGAGTTGAGAATAATCATGTTTGGAGAAACAAATATTGAGAAATGAAAATAACAAGGATGATAAGATGAAAAATAAAATAATATATATTTAAAATATAGTAAATTATTAAAATATCATTGCATATCAAATTGTTAATAAAATGAAAAACTCCTTGAAATTGTAAAGAGATAAATATTTATAGGAAAAATAGTGGCCACATTTCCCATCAGTCTTAATCTAAGAAATATTGAACATAGATTTGTTAATAAATGGATTGATTATGGAAGGATTGTCTTATAAAAGATGTTCACATATATATCTTTTATTACACTAAATAAATTTCTGATTTATTTTCCATGTTTATAAATATTTATTTCTATATGGTTAAGTAATTTTTTATAGCATGGAGACTACTTATATTCCCAATCTATTTTTTAAAATTCATTTTTTTCCAATATATTAAAAAAATTATGAAAAATCACAATTAATGTAATAATTTCACAGTCTAATATATACCACAATTTGACATTTATATTTATCTAGACCATCCCCTTGTGCTACTTTTTCCAATATTAAAAATTCGACCAATTTTCATACATATTTGAACATTAAAATTTCATAGAATTTTTTGGGCTCATAATATTGGGATTATCTTAAGGACTAGTTAATAGAAATGTAAACCAAAAATATTACCTTTGTAAAAAAATTAGCTTTACAATCTAGATCAGTATAAAAAAAGTTATGAAGGAATTAAAAAATTGATTTAAATTTTTAAAAATAATTAAATAGGTCATTTTTGAATTAATTATAATCATTATAAAACATATAAAGAGTGAAAATTTTAAATTAATAAAAAACTATCTAGGATGATAAATATTTAATTATATAATAAGATGTCTAAAATTTTGATATTTTTAGTAGGGTTTATAGAACAAATTGAATAAACAATTAAAAGTTTTCTGGAATAAACCTGCTCTTCTATGAATGAAAATTTTAAATGTACATAGTATAGATTATGATGAGTACTTTTATCCATTTTATGTTATTAATATATTAGGACCTCTACATGGTGGAAGCCTATAATGGGTGTAAAATGTATCAAATAGGAATCAAATATGCAATTTTAAATGGTGAACATGAAGAGGAGGTGCATATAATCAAACTTTATGGGTTTTTGTAGATAATGATGAAACACAAATATAAAAATTTAATAGTTCTATTTAAAGTATAAAATAGGCCACAATGTCTGGGTATTCAATGATAGTAAACTACTTTAGGGAGGTAAAACATTATCAAAAGAAATTTGGACAAAAAGCTATATATTAGATAAATTATGAGAGGAACCTCATTATAATTGTGTTTGTTGATGATATCATATCATTATGTAAACAAGGTTATTTTGTTCAAGTTTTTTTAAATTATATGAATAAATAATTAGAGATGACCGTGATTTTTGAGTTTTCATATTGTTTGGGGTTATAATTTGTGAAAAAATAAAATTTTATTTTTTTATCCAATGATATGTATTCTTGATAATTATTGAATAAATTTTAGTCAGAGGAGTTAAATATAGTGTGTATACCAATTGAAGTGGGACTAAAATTACCCAAAGATACTAATGGTGGAAGTGTGATCCCAAGAAGTTGAAAAGACTAACTAGGCTTCAAAATTATCTCATAAAATCTAAACTTGGTATTTTTTATGTTCTGTAAGATGTCAATGTGTCCCAAAAGAGTAACATATATATTTACCCAAACAGTTCACTGATACATTAAGGTTAATATAAGAAATGTTATAATATACAAGATAGAAAATAAGTTGAACCACTCTAGTTTTATTTGATAATTGGGTAGGTGACTGTGAGGATATAAAGTCCAAATTAGGTGGGATTTTATTCTTATGAGATAATTGTTTGAGTGGCTACAACAAAAAATTTAACTCAATTAGATTTATTACTATTGAGGAAATATATTTAGTTTTCCCTAGTTTCGACACTCAAATGATATTGATGAAGGAGAAGTTGGATAATAATAGGGTGAATGTTTTCCAAAAACCAATAATTAATTATTATAATCATTATGATATAAAACTTCTTTAAAAATCATTAGAATCACTCTATTTCTATGCATATAGATATTAGATATAATTTCATTAAATCAAAGGTATCTAATAGAGACATCAAGATAGAATTGATTCCCATCGAATAAAAATTAGAAGATATATTCAAAAATGGTGTTATTAATGTTATATTTGATTAATTGAGGTTGAACATGAGTGTTTTATAAAAGACAAACCCAGTTATACCTAACATGTAATTTAAAATGTCTCACTATAATGTAAGGTTTAAAAAACAACCACCATCAATTCTCATTAATAACCAACAACTAAAAAACCAAAAGAGTAAAATGAAGAAGAACTATGCACATTCATAAGATATAAGGTCAAGAGGAAAAGATAAAACTAAAAATACTACCAGATAAGTGAAAATTTGAGTCTCTTTGGGATCATCCATCAACACAAATAAGTCAAAATGATAAGTAAAAAACAACCAAGAGATGTAAGAGAAAAAAATTATACCATTATGATTAATCATGTTTAGAAAAACCATATATAAAAATGTATTATGGAAAAAAGGAGTGTGTAAAAATAAATTCATGTAGGATTTAACCAAAGAATATATTAAAATACTTTCACCATACAAACATTAGTTATTGATTTAAAACAAATGAATTTTATAAATAAATTTTATCCAAGAAAACTATTTTTAAAACTTATTTTGGTTTCAGGAGAACATGTTATATTTATATGAATGAGGAATATGAATATTAGATTTAAGATATTGTGAAAACATATGAACAACCATCCTGGTATACACTATTAGATAAATATATGTGAATCCAAGCAAGAAACAATACAAATATGTATAAAAGTAAGCACCAGTTGGGATGTCAACTATAAAAATAACTACTTCAACATTAAAATAAACTCTAATAACATATCTAGAATAATGTGAATCTTATTGATATCAAGTCATACCATAATCCTTCAATTTCAAAAAAATAACCCCTTCTAGTGAAACACACCAACTAAGGATTCATATGTCATTTTAAGATGCACACATGATTCAGAATGTGTTATTTTTTTATAGAAACAATTTGAAAACCATGATCAAATTTTATAAAACATATTCACCATGATGAATCACCACTCCAACACATGAAAATTATTTTTTGAGTAAAAATCACCTTTGAGGAATTTTAGAAAACACATAATGTGTACAAAAGTATTTAATTGAATACAGACATTATAAACATGAATCTATTGAAAAATAATCAACCTTTATTTCAAAAAAATCATTTTCAAAATCCACATCAAAATAATTTATTTGAAAAAGAAGTAATTCATTAGTTAGAACCATTTTGTAAAGGCACCTTCCTCAAGAACTGAGGGAGAAAATTCACCATAAAAAATAAATATTAGAAAAGATAATTTGTGGACCACAGTAGACCATATGGATGAAAAAGATCATTAATCATCCATCAAACCCCTCAGTTCTAGAAACCACATACCAATAAAGTTATAATGAGATTAGGGGATAACATATCAAATAAAAATATTAGAAGGGGATAAAAAACTAGATCAAAAACATTAAATTACACAATGTGATCCATCAATATTTATGGAATGCCACAAAATAAGCAAGGGGGGAAGCCTATAGAGCACTTATAGAAGTTTTTATTGATCCAAATGAAGATTAGAAAGTGACTAGAAATAATAATTACCATATCAAAAGGTTAAATCATAAAGTTTTTATGGGTTGGATTGTTTCAAACTATCAAGGGTCACAGTTTAACAAAACTTGTACAAATTATGTATATCCTCTTTACTTTGAAGAGTATAAGAGTACAATTTCCTATGATGAGATGGATGGTTTGTGAAAATCATGCACAAGCTATTAGAGTCCTATTGAAAAACACCTAAACACCCACATAGTTTCGTAATATAGTGATCATGCCCTGAAAACCGTATAGAAAATAACCCATATTTGTGGAAAGTTCATTTGTTGAGCCACATGATTTGACATACTATAAAGAAACCATGTAAAAATCCAGTATAACCTCAAAGATTCATACCTCAAAGTTAGCAATAACTATGTACCGAATATGTTTTCTCAAAAAGACTTTTTTTAACCCCTCACTCCTAGAAACATCTAGAGTGAACTAAAGGATTATCTACATTTAGATTAAGGGATAAATTGGACTTGGAGGGAATAAAAATTATCCCCAACATAAAATATTTTTATACCTATAATGTGATCGGGAATAAAAACAAATAAAAAGGGAAATATATTTCTACCTCACCAAAAAATCCCAATCCCATATATTATTTCTATCCCATCTTCACTAACACTAACCACACATGTAGGAAGTTTTTTTACCATGCAAGAGAATATCTTTGATATCCATATTCTGAATTGGTTTCCCAACCGTGGTGGTGTTTGGATCAAGATACTCATAATCACATTCAATCACATCAGTTGATATCTCCTATTTAGGGAAACATAGAAAAACATATATCGATGTTAAAAATGAATTAATTTCTATCATATAATCCATGTTTCATGGATGATTAATGATCTCCAAATTCAAAAAAAAATCAGTTCCAACAATCCTTTCTTAGCCAACTAATGGTTTTCCAAGTGTGTCACAACTCTACTAAAGACCTGATCCCCAACAACATGCTCTAGTGGATAATGATGATAGTCCCCATAGAATTTTAGATGATTTTGAGTAGTCACAGAAATCTTATAGATTGAATGCACTGTCTTTTTAGTCTCTTGAATGAGGCTCAGGACAACCATGAACCAATCTGCAAACTCTTCCAAACATAAGGGATATCTACACGGATTTTGAAATAATTATTTAATAGGATCCATTTTAATCATAGACCAAAAACTATTAATATAGTTAAAGATGACCAGTGGAAGGTGGTTTTCCTAAAAAACACTAATATCAACAATTATTGCCCTTAACATATCCTCAAGGATATAATTATCTCACTCAATTTGTCAATCCATTTGTAGATGAAATATTATTGTACCCCAATTAGGTTTTGGGCATTTTTTTAATAGAAGAATATTTTGATTATGATAATGAAGGAATGTATGTTGAAAAGAAAAATAAATAATTTTTTAGTAATGTTGTCAAATATGACCTAGAACAATATAGAATTTTATCAGAACTACTAGGATTGCATTTAGAGGCATCAACATGAGTCAAGATATCTAGTTAATCATAACGACACTCTGATTGAAATTCATAAGCTATTGGAAATCATATTTAGTTTGGAATGAATGTAGTGATCAAAATAAGGAATCTTTTTTCAGTGTCGGAATGAATCTTATGTAAATGTGAGGATGCTTTTTTGGTTTTTATTTCAAAAAACGTCATTTTTGTCTCAAAAAATGTATCGTATGCTTGATGATAGAAATAGGGAGAACAAGTTCTGACAATCATATTGAGCTTCAGATTGGGTGAAATAGATCATCCAATCATATTCTGATAGGTATCATATTCATTTGGGAATCGAATTGAGATATACCAACTGTAACACCCCAAGCTTCTACAATACGCTTCTCATTCAATAATGCAATAGCTTGCATTGTATGCAACTCCGAGTTCTAAAACACCGTGACTAATCAAAGTAGCCATTATGAATAGTAACAACCACTTTTTAAAATTATAGAAATTTTATATTTCAAAAATGGACTTCATTTTGGGATTCGGAATATCGAAATTAGCCTATGTTGAATTTTTGGTATTTTTCTAAGAACATCTAATTTTTTATGAATAAGTGAAAAATACTTAAAAACAACTTTTTTAATCAAAATAATTTATAGTGATAAATTATACTATTCAGTGGTTTTAAAGAATAATTAGAATATATTTTTACCATTTTATCCAATGGTGGTCATTATAATTAATTTAACATTGAAATTGGACATAAACAATTGCCAATCATTTTATATAAATTGTTTCTTAAAAACAAGCTATTTGTTGTGACAGTGGGAATTAATTATAAAATTAATGCAACTTATATGTTTGGAATTTTGTAAAATAGACATAATTTTTGAATTCAGAATATCAATTATAGCTTAGGGTGAAATTTTGGCATTGTTCTGGATAACTTCAATTTTTGTTGAATAGTGAAACCACTAAGTGGTAGTTAAATAACTGATTTTTCATTTAAATGAAATATTACCACTTCTATGATTTGATTTTCAAAAATCCGACATACATGGTTTTCATTAAGATGTAAAATGTGGTTCAATGAGATTAAAATAATTTTTGTTGAATAGTAACTTTTAAGTTCTTAATCGCGATTAGAGGTAATTAGTGTAGTTTAAGGTAAAAATAATGTTTTAATAATATGATATGAGCTTGACACATGTCCTACCCTCATTGGATGTGCCATGTCAGACCAAGAAAATCCATGGATAAAACTTGGGGACCCCATGGAGCCACTTTAGTTAGAAAATGACATAAATACCTTTTATTTAATGTTAAAGTAAAAAAATGACACAAACATGAAATTTTTTACTAAATCAATTTTTACATGGGGTTATACAAGTCATATTTTTGACTATAAATAGTCATTGGAAAGATAAATCGATTTCATACAACATAGTATTTTTTTATAATTTTTAGACATTAAATAAATTAAATTATTTATGACATCATTATGATGCAGCGATGACCTCATTATTTAACAATTTTAATAATATGAAAATATAATGTACAATCCAAGGGTTACACTTGTCCAAAGACTATTGGATGGGTAGATTTAGAACCCTTATCACCTTATCCACTAATTATATAAGTGTGGGACCTTTATAATCCGAAACGAATTGTATAATAATGTAAAATTTCCTTACTTTCCAAGAGTGCCCCTCCTCTCCTCTTATAAAAGGCCCCCACCTCTACCACCTCATTCACACTTTCAAACCATTTGGCTAGGCCAACCTCTGCCCAAATACTCTCCCAACTTCCCCCTATTACTCCTAGAATCCTCACTTTGGGCAGAACTCTTCCCAAGGAAGCCTTTGGCTCAAATCAAATAGAGTTACCCGATTTTGAGGTAATGTCTTCTCTAATGTTGTTTTGTTTTATTTTTCTTCTCCAACCCCCTAAACTCTTTTTATTCATTTCTTTTGTAACAAAACCAGTGTTCTAAATATACTAGGATGTTGTTATAATAAGTATTAGAGCTACACTTACACACACCTACATCTAATGGTTAAAGAACATACTGTTTCTGTTGATGGAGAATTTCTGCCTCACGAAACGATGATTGTGCAACACTCATATAACACCTTCAAAGGTGGCCATTAAGATGTAACTATATTTATATAGGATATATAATATGTTTATGTTTTAATTATTCTTCTGTATTTATCATTTATGGAATACCTTATGATTTCCATTATGGGTAAACACGATAATTTCATTTTAGGAAGTGCGGACTACCGCCCCCTCAAAATGATGTGAATCGTTAATACCATATGTGGGATGTATAAAGGATGGAGTAAATGATATTATATATGATATTATACTGGAAATATATTATACCTTTATATAATTATTATTTCATTCCATTAAATATGAAATAGAAATGAAAGTAGCGTTCATGCGTACGTACGGCTTACCGTCTCCATGAACGGTGAATTTCATTTCTTACCTCTAAATGTTATGTAATATTATAAATACATTTATATACTGGATATATATGATATATATGATATCTAAATCATGAAAATAATTCTGTATATAATGTATATTTCACCACATGAACAACTTGTAATTATAAGAAATTTATTTTTGACTCAAGTACCTAAGATCGACAAAATGACCGTTATAAACTTAAATAATTACATAATGTTCATAACATGGTAATAAGGGATATAAAAGGAATAATGACCATGAAAAAGGTTCTTATGTAAATAGAAATTAGCTCTAGTTTATTATTCAGGAGGTTAAAGAATGGTCGAGTCAGTACATGACGCAAGGTAAGGGAACTTCTTAACCCAACTTCCATTCTTTGGGTTAATCTCCTACTTTCAAATTATGTCATGATGTTATTATGTACTATTTTTTATTTTTACTATCTTTATGTGTACCTATAGTGAATACACATAATAGATCTATTTTATTTTAAAAATGATCTTTTTAAGGACTTCTTCTCAATCTCCTTTCATTGAGGTATATTTGGTTTTATACACAACATTATTTTATACGGTGTATAAACCCCTTTGACATTTAAGTTTATTCAAAAGGAATCTTTTTATACGAAACGTTTTACTAAATGACAAAAAGGGAATGTTTTTCTTTTCGTACATATGCGGTGACAATGACTTCTCTGCCGCCGTGACCATTATTTGAGTTTCGGATTCCTCTACAAGCCATCTTTTTTTAATGAAAAATAAATACGAAGTTTTAACTTTCTTTTATTTTGGTATTTAATATTGTTTTTAAAGAGTTTTTATTATATAAACGTGTTGTATTAATATCATGTGATTGAAATGTGGAACTGTTATGTTTCCTTTATGCATGTTTTATGTGATACGATTATGTTATGGTTTATGATATGTTTAAACCTAATCATATGAGGAATGCATTGGACTTAATAAGTGATGGGTGGAGCCCGCTATAGCTCCTCGATGCATCGGCAGGTCACATGAGACCAACTAGTGTCTTGGAACGAGGCCTTGAAAAAATCTTATTTGTGGTCTTGGCACGAGGCCCTGACTACGTGGTTATAATAGTCAGGCATTATGCATTCCATCATTATAAAAGTGGTTATTGATATTTCATGTGATTATTCGACCAGTAGAATATCCATGTGAAGAAGTAAATGTCATTATCTCATTTTACTTTTTCCATATTATGTTGATGTTCAAGTTTAAAAGGATTTTGTTTTTGTCATACATTTCCTTAAATGTTTATGTTTATTTATGAAATAATCCGCAATATTGTTATCCTTACTGAGCATCTGAGCTCACCTCTTTCAATGTTTTAATATTTTCCAGGATGTGAAGAAGTATTTTATGAATGACCTGCTGGGATAGTCAGAAGAGGATATGAGTGTGGACTATGAAGAATTTGTTTTTAGTTTTTCACTTTATTATGTAATGTAAGACTTATGAATGTATCTAGTGTTTCCAAGGCTACTAAACTAATCGGTCATTCAAGACTTGATCTTTTGTGATCATGCCAATGTTACGAAGTAATGCACCGACTCTGGGTAGCAGGGGTCGGGGCACTACAGTTGGTATCAGAGGCAGTTTAGTACTAACCTTGGAAGCTAGATTTTGATAAACTCTGATTAGAGCACATAGCCCGAAGATATACTTTAAGGATTAGTATATATGAACTTCCTATAATTTTGGTATTATAGAGATTTTGTGAGTTTTCCGAGAAATACATCCATGTCTGGATACGAGCAGGTATAGGCGGCTCTAGCACAGATGTACCTAGGGGTAAAACCCGAAAACACCTCATTGAGCTAGACTCGAACGGGAACTGGTGCACGACAACGGGATTTGCTGCACTCTTGGTTACGATACTCTTGGGGGATATGCTTAGGATAATTCTCATTTTCTTTACAAACCACTATGAAGGGTTATGATTATATACTTCCTCAAAGAAAAAATTCCTTTTTATGATTATGGATTATATCCATAAATAGGTCAATTTATTTAAAGTGTTTTACAAATATATAATTATGTATTTTAATTCGTAATCTAATCTAGTTTATGCCATTGTTTAGAAATGGCGCCTAGTGGAAGGAATGGAAACCGTATCAATGCACGCACTACGTGGAGGGATTTCCCTCCTGCTCAGGATAATTATTGTGGATCTGGAGATACAAATAGTGCTGATCAACTTATTACCATATTGGGACAAGTCACTCAGGTTATGAATAATAACCTTACTCGTATGGAGCACCCTGATCCGCAACGTGGAGGATCAATGTCAGACCGCTTCATGATGCAACAACCACCAACATTTAATGGAGGTACAAATCCGTTAGTAGCTGAGCAATGGATAAACTCCTTAGAGAAAATATTCCACGCCTTGGGGAGTAGCGAAAGGGAGAAGGTTATCAGGGAAGTTTACCGCCTCACTGGAGATGCCGATCAATGGTGGTCATTGATTCAAAATACAAAGGAAGATGATGACGTATCGAATATGGAATGGAGGAAGTTCAAAGAGATTTTCTTAGAAAAATACTTTCCTCATGACCATCGAGCAGATATGGAAAGGAAATTTCTGAGTCTGAGACAAAAGGAGGATAAGAATGTCGCAAAGTATGAGGCCAACTTTACATGGTTGGCGAGGTATGCTGCAGATTATATACGTAACCCAAGAGGTAAGATTGATTGTTTCTTTCATGGGTTAAAACCATTTCTCCGTAGAGCTTTATTATCACAATCTTTCTCAACATACGAAGATATTGTCTCATGTGATATCATGACAGAAAAGGAATTCTCTAAGTCTTATGACAACAAAGTAAAGCAAGAGAAGACGAGAACGGTGGAACAAGAGACAGATAAATGGAAAAGGGAAAGAAGGATTTTCCATTATGTGATAATTGTGGGAAGAATCACCCTGATACTTTCCTAAAAGGAATGGGAGTTTGTTATAAATGTGGAGAAAAAGTTCACCAGGCGAGTGATTGCAAGGGAAAGAAAGAGGCTATCAATGTTAAATGCTACAATTGTAGGGAAATGGGGCATTAAGAAAATGAATTTCCTATGCGTCAGAGATACATACCTCAGAAAATGCCAAGGGATCAAGGAGAATCTTATGCTGTTACTACAGTTGAAGCGGAATAATTAATGTATTGGTTCTTTTGGACTCATGGATTATATTATGGTTATTAGAATATTGTGATATATATAAAAGGATTGTACTGTAGTACTTGTTGTTTCAGTAAGGTTTTAATATGATGAAGGTAATCATATTTTTAGTATGTGACAATAAGAGAAACTTTACTTTGTTTGGGGAATCTGATAAATTGATTTTGGAATTAAGAGAGCTTTTAGAGAAAGTCTGGACAGAGGTATTTTGGATAACTATAAAGGTTGGAGTGGATTAAGTTGATCTTTGGATAGTATTGTTTAAGGTTAAAAAATTTATGAAGATTATTTTTGGAATATTATACTACTATAGTTTTAGGAAAAGGACAACCTGCAGGGTGGGGCATAACCCATCACGTCGGACAAAACTGCAGGAATCGAACCCACAACCATAGTGCGACAGGCCTTTACTTCCTACCACTAGCCTACAGGAAGTCCCTGGTCATTAAAAAATAATTTTACTAATCTAAATGGTATGTGTTAACATTTGGAACCTTATACAATTAGGATATGTTTAATATTTTTGAGTTCTATTATCTTTTTGTGTGAAAGATGAGTTGAAGGTTGAAACTCTAATTGTCAAGCATAAATATATATATATACCTATCTCTTATTCAATGAATAAATTAATTCTTAAACTTTAGTAAAGGGATATTAAAAAAATGTGTTATCCTAATACCTTATGTCTTGTTGAACTAAGGATATTTTAAATCAACATAGATTGAAGGCTTTAAGGCCCTCAATTTGACAGTTGGTTGTGATTGATGACCTCAATCACTCCCTACAAATATTTACGTTTTTCCTCCAATTATATGTCTCTAATTTCCACCAATGTTCACCTAATCGAGATCATAATTGGGTGGTGACTTTTTCATTTCCCTTTCCCTCTTATTAAGGCTAGATTTTATTAATCTTATTTCTGAGGTGGGTTTTCCACAAGGATATTTTCTATTTTCAACCTTTTATTTTCCAAGAAAAATTTCAAATTGCGAGGATGCAATTTATTAAAGGAGTGGAGAATGTAACACCCCGAGCTTCTACAATATGCTTCTCATTCAATAATGCAATAGCTTGCATTGTACACAACTTCAAGTTCTAAAACACCGCGACTAGTCAAAGTAGCCGTTATCAATAGTAATAACCACTTTTTAAAATTATAGAAATTTTATATTTCAAAAATGGACTTCATTTTTGGATTCGAAATATCGAAATTAGCCTATGTTGAATTTTTGTTATTTTTCTGAGAACTTCTAATTTTTTATGAATAAGTGAAAAATACTTAAAAAAAACTTTTTTAATCAAAATAATTTATAGTGATAAATTATACTATTTAGTGGTTTTAAAGCATAATTAGAATAAATTTTTATCATTTTATCTAATGGTGGTCATTAGAATTAATTTAACATTGAAATTGGACATAAACAATTGCCAATCTTTTGATATAAATTGTTTCTTAAAAACAAGCTCTTTGTTGTGACAGCCGGAATTAATTATAAAATTAATGCAACTTATATGTTCGGAATTTTTTTAAAATAGACATAATTTTTGATTTCGTAATATCAATTATAGCTTCGGGTGAAATTTTGGCATTGTTCTGAAAAACTTCAATTTTTGATGAATAGTGAAACCACTAAGTGGTAGTTAAATAACTGATTTTTCATTTAAATGAAATATTACCAATTCTGTGATTTGATTTTCAAAAATCCGACATACATGGTTGTCATTAAGAAGTAAAATGTGGTTCAATGAGATTAAAATATTTTTCGGTGAATAGTAAATTTTAAGTTCTTAATCGCGATTAGAGGTAATTAGTGTAGTTTAAGGTAAAAATAATGTTTTAATAATATGAGATGAGCATGACACATGTCTTACACTCATTGGATGTTCCATAGACGACCAAGAAAATCCATGGGTCAACTTGGGGACCCCATGGAGCCACTTTAGTTAGAAAATGACATAAATACCTTTTATTTAATGTTAAAGTAAAAAAATGACACAAACATGAAATGTTTTACTAAAACAAATTTTACATGGGGTTATACAAGTCATATTTTTGACTATAAATAGTTATTGGAAATCTAAATATATTTCCTACAACATAGTATTTTTTTTATAATTTTTAGACATTAAATAAATTAAATTATTTATGATATCATTATGATGCAGCGATGACCTCATTATTTAACGATTTTAATAAAATGAAAAGATAATGTACAATCCAAGGATTACACTTGTCAAAAGACTATTTGATGGGTATATTTCGAACCCTTATCACCTTAGCCACGAATTATATATGTGTGGGACCTTTAGAATTTGAAAAGAATTGTATAATAATGTAAAATTTCCTTACTTTCCAAGAGTGCCCCTCCTCTCCTCTTATAAAATGCCCCCACCTCTACCACCACATTCACACTTTAAAACCATTTGGCTCGGCCAAACTCTGCACTTATACTCTCCCAACTTCCCCCTATTACTCCTAGAAGCATCAAATTTGTCAGAACTCTTCCCAAGGAAGCCATTGGCTCAAATCAAAAAGAGTTACCCGATTTTGAGGTAATGTCTTCTCTAATGTTGTTTTGTATTATTTTTCTTCTACAACCCCATAAACTCTTTTTATTAATTTATTTTGTAAAAACACCAGTATTCTCAACATACTAGGATTCTGTAATAAGAAGGATTCGAGCTACACTTACACACACCTACATCTAATGGTTAAAGAACATACGGTTTCTGTGGATGGAGAATTTCTGCCTCATGAAACGATGATTGTTCAACACTCATATAACACCTTAAAAGGTGTCCATTAAGATGTAACTATATTTATATAGGATGTATAATATGTTTACGTTTTACTTATGCTTCTGTATTTCTCATTTATGGCATACCTTATGATTCCCATTGTGGGTAAACGCGATAATTTCATTTTAGGAAGTGCGGACTACCGCCCCCTCAAAGTGATTTGAATCGTTAATACCATATTTGGGATGTATAAAGGATGGAGTAAATGATATTATATATGATATTATACTAGAACTATATTATACCTTTATATAATTATGATTTTATTCCATTAAATATGAAATAGGAATGAAAGTAGCGTTCATGTGTACATACGGCTTACCGTCTCCATGAACGATGAATTTCATTTCTTACCTCTAAATGTTATGTAATATTATAAATACATGTATATACTGGATATATATGATATATATGATATCTACATCATGAACATAATTCTGGATATAATGGATATATCACCACATGAACAACTTGTAATTATATGAATTTTATTTTTGACTCAAGTACCTAAGATCGAAAAAATGACCGTTATAAACTTAAATAATTACATAATGTTCAAAACATTGTAATAAGGGATATAAAAGGAATAATGAACATGAAAAAGGTTCTTATGTAAATATAAATTAACTCTAGTTTATTATTCAGGAGGTTAAAGAACGGTCGAGTCAGGACAGAACGCAAGGTAAGGGAACTTCTTAACCCAACTTCCATTCTTTGGGTTAATCTCCTACTTTCAAATTATGTCATGATGTTATTATGTCCTATTTTGTATTTTTTACTTTATTTATGTGTAACTATAGTGAATAAACATAATAGATCTATTTAATTTTAAAAAATGATCTTTTTAAGGACTTCGTCTCAATCTCCTTTCATCGAGGCATATTTGGTTTTATACACAACTTTCTTTTATACAGTGTATAAACCCCTTTTACTTTTAAGTTTATTCAAAAGGAATCTTTTTATACGAAGCGTTTTACGAAATGAAAAAAAGGGAATGTTTTTCTTTCCATACATATGCGGTGACAACGACTTCTCCGCCGTCGTGACCATTATTTGAGTTTCGGCATCCTCTACAATCCATCTTTTTTTAATGAAAAGTAAATACAAAGTTTTAACTGTCTTTTATTTTGGTATTGAAAATGGTTTTTAAAGATTTTTTATTATATCAACGTGTTGTATTGATATCATGTGATTGAAATATGGAAATGTTATGTTTCCTTTATGCATGTATTATGTTATACGATTATGTTATGGTTTATGCTATGTTTAAAACTATTCATATGAGGAATGCATTGGACTTAATAAGTGACGGGTGGAGCCCTCTATAGCTCCTCGACGCATCGGCAGGTCTCATGAGACAAACTAGTGTCTTGGCACGAGGCCTTGACAAAATCTTATTTGTGGTCTTGGCATGAGGCCTTGACTACATGGTTATGATAGTCTGGCATTATGCATTCCATCATTATGAAAGTGGTTATCGATATTGCATGTGATTATTCGACCAGTAGAATATCCATGTGAATAAGTAAATGGAATTATCTCATTTTACTTTTTCCATATTATGTTGATGTTCATGTTTAAAAGGCTTTTGTTTTAGTCATACATTGCCTTAAATGTTTATGTTTATTTATGAATGCTTCTGCAATATTGTTATCCTTACTGAGCATCTGAGCTCACCCCTTTCAATGTTTTAATATATTCCAGGATGTAAAGAAGTATTTTATGAATGACCTGCAAGGATAGTCAGAAGAGAATATGAGTGTGGACTATGAAGACTTTTTTATTAGTTTTTCACTTTACGATGTAATGTAAGACTTATGAATGTATCTAGTGTTTCCAAGGCTACTAAACTAATCGGCCTTTCGAGACATGATCTTTTGTGATCATGCCAATGTTACGAAGTAATGCACCGACTCTGGGTAGCTGGGGTCTGGGCGCTACATGAACTCATAATAGAAGTGGTTCATAATTTCATTAATCGTATTTTGAAAGAGTTATATTATTTAATTGAGAAAATCCGAATTAGGAACCATACTGAAGAAAATCACACTGGATAATCATAAATAATAAATTAAAAATATATGATTTTTATTTTTATTGTG
Source organism: Viscum album (assembly GCA_963277665.1). NCBI lineage: Eukaryota > Viridiplantae > Streptophyta > Magnoliopsida > Santalales > Viscaceae > Viscum > Viscum album. Next base: position 1,329,178,409 of record OY728133.1, read on the forward strand.
GTGGATAAATTTAATGATATATCTATTGTTTCACAACAGTCTCCATTATAATGATGCAGATAATAATATGAATCAAACAAAAATCTGTTATGTAGTCTCGGTAATTGAATGAGTAAAAAGGGCGTTCCCAAAATCAAGAATATTTGATGATTTAAAAATGATTTAAATGAGTTAAAGAAGAATCTAAAAATCAAGGAGACATGAAGATTCAAAAAGGAATTTATTTAGTCAAAGAGATATCTGATAATTAAGGAGAATTTAATATATGAAAAATATGGTAAATTGAGAATTATTTTTAGAACTCCACCTAAACATCTTTTGGGGACCCAATAAAAAGAGAGTTGAGTTCATTTATAAAACTCTAGAAATAATCAAACACCTTGAGCTACAGAATTTGTTGATCCTGTATCGGGTACTCAACCAAAAATAATTTAGGTTTAAAACTAGGAATATAATCAATTTTATAATATATACAATCTTTTGATAAAGATCCATTTGACAAATATCTATCAGAACAAGTCCATTGGTGTGAGTCCATCGGAGTGACATCCATCATATCCAGTTTCATCAGACTAAGTTCCATTGAGCGTAGAATTGTGAACTTCCAATTGAGATTAAACTATATTTATGAAGAATAATTGAAGGGTAATTTGAATGTACTGACCATCAAAAAAAGATAATCATATTGTGGTTTATAGATTGGGATGATCAGGATGACACTACTGATGAAGACTTTTGGAAAAATGTTATAGAAGAAGTGACCAGACCAACTAGTTCCTTAGGGAATTGTTGATATTCTTAAAGGATGTAGAAAGGTATGTTTTGATTCAACATACTTAGGGAGGATGCAAAGACTTTCTAATGTTGATCAGAAAAGAAGAAGAAATTTGAATCTTGTAATTAGGAAAAATTACCAATTGTTAACAAGGATTGTCTATAAGAATTGGATACTAGAAAATATATTTGGTGTGTATAACCTTTTATAGAAAGCAATTTTCTACTAGGATTATATTGTTCCTTTGTATTATATAAATATTATAGTAAAATAATCCATTTTGGTGGGACTATCCAACATTTCAAGGAGTAGGTCTTTGAATTATGCCACTTAAATATCATGTACTTCCTTCTATTGAATATGAAAGATGAGGTTGTGAGTCATATTTGGGTGGATCATAAATCTTACAAGTTTCAGAGGTTATGTCTTTTTTAGGTATTATGAAAAATTGTTATAAATGAAAAAGGAACTACTGATGCACCCCCTTCACAGTGCTTTTTATCGAAATTAGGAATGATAATTGGTATTTGGGCGTGGTTCTCTATAAAAGATCTATATTAGCAATGAAAAATATAAATTAATTGAACTATAATCGCATTCAAATTTTCAATGGAATGAACTATAATATGTGGAGAAATATAATTCTTTCATATCTTATGTTCTTTGGGTATGATGGTTTGGTCGTTACTAAATAATTATATACTCCTTATATTGATAAGAAACCTTTTACTATTGCAGAAATGAGAAATTTGGATAATGATAGGAGAGTGAAAAATTATACACTCTAATCACTTACTAATAGTGTTTTTCTTTGAGTAAAGGAATCTTTAACAACCAAATGTATTTATTGGTGACTTCATTACAATGGTAAATGATATTTTTATAACTATAAGATGACTTCTGAGAAATTATAAGACTCAAATATTTTTGAAATGATCATTAAAATATTCACGACATTTTTTTGCAAAGGTTTCATATTTCAATGATAGAGACACGAAAAATCTATCAACAAATAATCTACACATTATTCTCTTCACATATAAAATGAGAAGAGAGAATGTTGAGAAATAAATTAAAGGTTAATCAAGATATATACATCAAATATTTGTAAAAATAGAAAAAAATAAATATGATGAAGCTAATGAAGAATTACTTGATTAAGAAACCGAAGATTCCAACATCAATTTTTCCCTCCATCTAAATAATTACAATAATGAAAAATGGAAAATTGAACCTCTTAGATGTTTCAGTTGTGACGGGAAATGAATTTTTTCACAAAATTACCTAGGTAAGAAGATAGATAATATGATTCAGAATTTGGTAATGAAAAACCTAATAAAACAAATTAGAAGAAACACAAGGAATGATTTCGTTATGACAAAAGGAAGAAAATTTATCTAAGAAGATGAAAGAAGAAAGATTATTCATCTGATGATGAATCAGATCATTAACTCAACTTTAATTATAATATTTGAAATGTAAGTATTCTTTTAGAAGTTATGATGAGAATAATGAGATGATAGGATTATAATGGATTTTCAAAATTATTTTTGAGACAGAAATTGAGCAGAATACACAACATAAGAAGGAATGAATAATCCTTAAGAATGATGATGAAGTGATTTTTTTTGTGAACTATGTGCTCGGATGGAATCTAAAATGGAATAAATAAAACACAATTAAAAATTATAATCTCAAAAAAAAAATTACATTGCATAATAAATAAAATAGAACATGTTGAAGATAAATAAATCTGAAAAAATAATTAATGTATTGAAAATTGAGTTGGATATTAAAGATGAGGAGTATTTTTGAAACACAATCAATGTTTCTTACTACTAAAAGTGTGAAAAGAAATAAAATAGGAAACCTCACCATGTAAATTTAATTTGAAGATAAAACTTATAAATATTGATAAAAGAAAGGATTATAAATGTGGGTTTGTGAGAAAACTAAGTTCACTATGAAAGATATGAATTCTTCTAAAAAGTATACAATTATGAAAGGTGGTCCAAAATTTGTGAAGAAACAAAAATATAGTTCTAATTAGTTTAAATCTCAATCTAAATGATCAATATTCATAGGTCACTATTGGTTTTGGGGAATTTTCAGACATAAAGATCATTCACATTGATATTACTTATATCTACATGAAATTATGATTGAATCAAGGGGGTCTATGATTTCAAAAGAAGATCAAGTGTTTATAAAAATTATGTTGAAAAAAAGGAAACTCATAAGACGAATAATTAGGAGTATATTAAGAAATATGTGTATGTTAGGAATGTGAGAAAAACAACCAATGTAAATCTGAAAAGAAGGAGTGCTAAATTATTTGTCCAGAACAATTTGAAATGGAATGGAAGTTAGAGGAAATGTAAAAATCATTTAAAAAGGAGGAATATAATTGTTTGTTATGATGTGAGAATATTTGATAAAAAATTGTCAATAGTTTATGGGATGAAAAAGGGAAAAAATCAAGATATGTGAGCAAGAATGGAATGTGTCTAAAAGTTATTTCGATTTCTATATAGAATAAGAGGAAGGAAAGAATGAGTTATTATAATAAAGATATTAATAAATTTATATAATGGGAAAATAATTTGACATACTTTTCAGAATATTCCAAATATGAGGAAAAACATTTCACAAATTCATATACGGATAGAAAAAAGGTAGAAAATACATCCAATGAAAAATCCAAGAAGAAGATGAAAAAAAGTCTGATAGAAGATATTCTGTATGAATATTGTTTTTGAGAAGCTATAGGGTTGCTCTATATTCTTAAAACATTTTTATATTTAATAACTTGTGGTGAATTTAAGTAGTTGAATTAATGAAGATTATATTTAGTCTCTTACTATTCTATCAAAGACATGTAATGTTATTACGAAAATTATTCTTCAAAGTTTTTTTAAACACCTAAACATTATGATATGTTTTTCAAGGCGGTTACAAGTTAGTTTTTTCTTAAATTAATTTGTTTTAGGAAATTACCTAGTCACGAGATTTTTGAATGAAACATGAAAAGGTATTACATGATAGTTGGGTAGTGAACAAAATTGTTAACCTAGATTATACACTTTTGTTTTCTACAATGTGTTTTACCACATTTTCATAGAGTTGTGTTGCTAAAAGATCCTTTTCAAGATTATCATGTGATACATATGTTACCCTAATTAATAATTTCATATTTTTTAGATGAAAAGTCCCGACCCTTTGAAATGAGAAAAATTTTCTTCTTGGAAATAATCTTTCTGTGATAGCCCCTTTGAATTTTATTTTCTATAAGGAGGGAGATAATATAAATGAGAGAGATAAAGATAGGCGAAGAAAGAATAAAATGGGGATATGAAAAGAAAATAATACCATTTGTTTTAATGTTATTAAATGTAGGTGTTGAAGTGGGTATTAACAAAAAATAGAGACATTGTTGTACCCTACATAATTTTTTGTTGTATTTTTTGTCAATAGATGACATTTTTGATTAAATATATGGATGAATGTATGTTGATAAGGGCATGAAAATATTATTTGAGTAAATTTTCAAAATAAAATAAAAAACCATAAGTAAGTTAGTCGGATCCAAGTGCATCAGATTCAGAGACACTGACATAAGTCAACTGATCCAGGTAATCATAATGCGACTCTGATGAAAAGTCAAAAGATTCTAAAAAGGTATTTGGTTTGAAATGGAAGTAGTGGTCGAAATGAGTAATCTATTTTACAGTCAGAATGGATCCGATGTAAATGTGATGATGCCTTAATGTTTTTTAAATAAAAAATGATATAAGTTGTCTGAGAGAGTTGTGATGAAATTTTATTGAAATTAACGGGCAGAACAAGGGATGACAATCATATCGAGCATCATATTAGGAGAAAAATATCTTCCAATAGCATTCTTATGGGAATCATTTTCTATTAGGAATCATATCGGGATTTTTACACTTAGAATAGAAGTGGTTTTGAATTCACTCAATTGTATTCTGATAGAGTTATATTATAGTAATGATCAAATTGGTCTTAGGAACCATACTAAAGAAAATCGAACTATAGAATCATAATGAATATATCAGAATGAGAAGATTTTTCATTCAATTAATTTGAAGAAACATGATGAAGAATCTATTATTTGAGATTAGTCACCATTGTAATGAAGTAGATCGTAATTAGAATCAGAATGATGTTTGCAAATTATTCTAAGGATTCGAATTAATCAATATAGAGATATAAAAACAAAGGATAATTAATTATTTGAAAAGGATATGAATGAGTCAAAGGGAGATCAAAAAACCAAGGATATTTTAAGATTCCCAAAGGATTTGAATGATTTAAAGAGAAATTAGAGATTTTTTATGAAATAAAGATTAAGAAAATATGGTTAAGATAGAATGGTTTTTTAAACTCCACATAAATAACTTTTGAGGATCCTTAAAATGGAGTCCTATGTTCTTTTGTAAAACTCCAAAAAAAATTCAAGGACTCGACCTAAAAAATTTGTGGAACACAAATTGAGTACTGTAAGAAACATTGTGTTTTAGGTCCAAGATAAGGAAGATAATAAAATATCCATTCAATACAATCATCTGTGAAAGATCCTTCTGAGAAAGATCTATTTGAACAATTCTATTAGAGTGATTCCATTGGGGGAAATCCATAGTATCTGGGTTCATCATATTATTTCTGATCAGACACTGAATTATGAGCTTTTAATTGAGTACATAATAAATTTAAGAAGGAATAGTAAAAAGTTAATCAGACTGGACTGACCCTCAGATTTAGGTTTTCAAACTGGGAAGGTGGAACAGAAACTACTGAGGAATATTTCTATACATCTGTTTTTGAAGAAGTTTCAATACCAATAAATTCCATATATAATCTTTGAAGATCATGTGGGTTGTATACATGTAATTTTTGATGTAGAATACTTACAGATGAAGTGAATATATTATGAAGTGGATCAAAAAATAGAACAAATAATAAAGATTGTAACTATTGATACATACCAGTTATTGAAAAGGCTTGTTTATGGGAAGGGGGTACTAGAAATGATAGTTATGGGGTATAAAAATCTATAGTAAGAAAGTTCCTAATTTTATTTTAGAATTTATTTTTCTCATGCCTTTTTATTCAAAAAATAATATATTGAAGTTATCCATGTTCGTGGTACAATACAACATGGAAAGAATTATCTCTTTATACCAAGCCATGTAAATATTGTGTGCAATATTCTCTTTAAATATGTTACATACAAAAGGTGCGGTTGGTAGTTATATTTGAGTGTATTGTAACTCTAAAAGATATCAAAGGATATGAATTTAAGTAGTTAAAAACATTCATATGAATTAAAATGGAACCAATGAATCCAACCCATCTCAGTGGTCTTATTTCTACTTAGGATCAAAAACTGGAATCAGAGGCATGGTTCCCTCTGAATGATCCATCATGGGAATGAAGTATTTGAATTAAGTGAAATAAAAAGGGATTAGGATTTTCAAAGGAATTAACTAAAATATCTTGAATGATAAAATTCATCCATATCTTATGTCCCCTGGGTATTATGTTATTCAAGTTACTATAATTTTTTTTATCCTTGTATCTAGAATAAAAATTTTACTACTACAGATAAGAGAAATATTGATAATTATTGAAGAGTGAAAAATTATTAACTCTCATCACATAATGAAAATGAGTTTCTTAGAATAAGGTGAGTTTTAATTTCCCACAGTATTTGGGATAAGTTGAAAAAAATTTATGATGGTTGTAAAAATGTGAAGAAGGAAAAGCTATAACTCTATAAGATAAAGAATAATGATCTGAAAATGGAAGAGAAGGAATTTGTTGAAGACTGCTTTATATGGAAAAATGATATTCTTAGCACTATAATATGTCTTAGTGATAAATTTTAAGACTCAAATATTTTTGAAAGGATCTTGAGAAATAATCCTGATATGTTTTATCCCAATGTTTCATTTTTGGAATATAGGGATCCAGAAACCCTATCTCTAGATGACCAACAATGTATTCTCACTACTTATGAAATGAGAAGAGAGAATGTTGTGAAAAAATTGAAAAGGGTTATAATGATATGGCCTTCAAATAATTTTTAAAAGGGGAAACATAAATGAAAATATTAAAGAAGAAACACATGATTATGATGATGATTATGTACCTGAATACGTGAACCCAATTGTGGCCCTCTATTCAAGGAAATACAATAATAGTAAAATAGAAACGTAAAACTATCAAATATTGGAATTGTAAAGGGAAATAAAAGTTTTCATAAAATTTCCATAAAAAATGTTATAGAATATGAGTAAAAAGATGATGATTAGATTCCTCAAAATCAAAAGTGGACGAAACCTAAAAACATATTTCCCTATGAAAAAGAAGATAAAATTTTATCGAAGGAAAAGAAGAAGAATGATTACTCATTTGATTATGATTTCGATCATCAAATCAATGTTATTCATCTTTTTAGAAATAGATGTGATTATTATAACAATGATGATGGGAATAATGAATTGAATGAAATGGAATAGAAATAGAATGGATTCTAAAAAGTAACATGGAGAAAGAAATTAATTTTAATTCTCAACAATGAAATGAATGAATGAAGATGAAGAAAGATGTTGAAGGAAAAACTTTTGGGAACATTGACTATGAAATAAAACTAAAAAGATATGATTAAATTTCCTATAGCAATGATAATCTCAAATAGATAAAATATACCCTTTTTGAACAAGGTCAACAGAACATTTTTAGGAAATAATAATCCAAAACAATTCATTGAAGTTTTGAAATGTATGTTGGATGACAAAGAAGAATAGATTTTAGATTCATAATGAATGTTTTTATAGAAGAAAGTGGTATTTGAATGATGAGAGAAAACATCATCAATGAAATTAATGTTTCAGGAGAATATTATAAAGATGATGAAAATAAAGGATTATAAATGATGTTTTATGAGAAAACATAGTTCATCAATAAAAATATAAATTCATTAGGATAATATTGTTCAGAGAAAAGTGGTATGCGGTTTGTGAAGAGGCAGAAATAAGAATCCTCTGAACATTTTTAATATAAATATGAAAGATAAAGATTCATATATCGCTTTTGGTGTTTTGGAATTTTTGAACATAGATATTACTTATGTTGGTATAACATGTCTCTAATGTTATATTGGAATGATTCAAGGAGTATCTATGATGGGAAATGAAGATGAAATGCCCTTAAAATTACATGGAACCGAAAAAGGAAACTCAGAAGATGAAGAAATATGAGTTTTTTATGAAATATGAGTATGTAAAGAATGTGAGAAAAATAAACATGAATTATTGGAAAATAAATTATGTGTATTTTTTTGGAATCAACAAGTTGATATGGAAAGAAATTTTTAATAATCACAAAAATCGGTTTAAAAAGGGGAAGATAGATCTTTTAGATGATATGAGAAATTTTTATAAACAATTATTGACGGATTGTGGGTAGACAATTTATAAAATATGTAAGAGTTGTGAGAAATTAGGGAATGTTAACAAATGTTGTATGACTATCCTGCCAGAACAAGTATAAGGCATGGAAGAGTTATTATAAATTAAAGAAATTATATCTAATGAAAAAAATTAATAAGAAGAAAAAATCAATACTAAGAGAAGACTATTAGTCTGGACATTGTTTATGATAATCTATGAATTTCCTCCTTATTCCTAAAACATTTTTTCAGTTTTACTATCATAAAGTGAATTTAATGATTTGAAAAAAGATGTAGATATTTATTATCTTACTCTTATTTTAAAATAATGTAATGAGGTTACAAAAAGTCTTTTTTGAATATTTTTTATAAACCTCAAAATTCCGTTATATTTTTTGAGGTCATTTAAGGTTACTTTTATCATAAATAAATTTTTTTCAAGAAATTCTCTAGATAAGAGAATGTCGAACGAAACATGAAAATGTGTTAAATGAAATATAGGTAATAGAAAATATTGATAACCTAGATTATATAATCTTTTTTTATAACAGATTATACCTTATAGACTAATAGTTGATTAGGTAAAGGCTCTTTTTTATGAAGATCATTGGATTATTATTTTCTCCTAATGAATAATTTCATCTTTGTGACATCAAAAGATCCTAACTTTTCAAATGAGACAATTTTTCAACAAGGTAAGAAAATTTTCATGATAGCCCCTTTAGGATTGATATTTGATAAGGGGGAGGGAATACAGAAAGGGGAGAGATAAATATATATGGTGGAATAAATTAATGGGGAGAAGAAAAATATACAATACTAATTGTTTTAAAATGATTAATTATAGGTATTGAAATAGGTATTGTCAAAAAAACTCAAAAGGGAAGATTGTTGGGCCCCAGTTATGTTTTTGTTGAATTTTTTTTAATAGATCAATATTTTGATTATCTAAATGATGGAAATTGTTCAAAGAATTAATCAGAAATTTTATTTGAGTAATGTTGTCAAATTGGATCTAGAAATATAATGAAGTTAATCAGATACATGAGAATCATATTTAATTAAATCAGCATGAGTTAATAGATCTAGGTAATCTTAATGAGACACTGATGAAAAGTAAGACGCTACTTTAAATCATATTATGTTTGGAATGAAAGTAGAAATTGAAATTATGAAGTTATTTTTTACTCAAAATAGCTCCGATGTAAATGTGATGATGGTTTTTTATTATGTAATTCACAAAACTCATTAGTTGTATAATAAACATGTGATGCAGGATTGATGAAATAAATTGGGATAACTAGTTATAAAAATAATATTGAAAATAATATTGGGAGAAACATATCACCCAATCATATTCTTCTTGGAATCATATTTAGCTTAGAATCATATTGGGTCTTCCAGAATTAGAATACAAGGGGCTCAAAATTGTCTCATTTGTATTCTGATATAGTAATATTATCATATTTTGAAAATCAAACATAGGAACTATACTGAATAAAATCACACTGGGGAGTCATAATAAAGAAATTTGAATGAGAATATTTTACCTTAAATCGATGTGGAACAACAAAATTAGGATCCTATTTTTTCACAATAGTCAACATTGTAATAAAGCAGATCGTAAACAGAATCAGATTGAATATTGGTATGATGTTTGAAGCATTGAATGAGTCAAAAGAGACATCCAAAAAACCATAAGATTTGAATATTTGAAAAGGATTTGAATAAGTTAAAGGGATATATAAAAATCAAGGATATTTAATGATTCAAAAATGATTCGAATGACTCAAAGAGAGAACAAATATTTAAGGAAAACTAAATAATTAAAAAATAAAGTAAAGCGATAAACATTTATAGAACTCTACCTAAAACGCTTTTGAGGTCCCAATAAAAATAAAGCTAAGGACATTCTTAAAACTATCAGAACCGTTCAATCACTCCTGATCTATAATTTATGGAATAAGTAATGAATACACAAAAAACATTATGATTTAGGTTAAAGATAAGGAAGATCATCAGGTTGATGTTTGATATGAACATATGAGAAGGATCTTTCTATCAATGATATGTAAGAACAAGTCCGTCAGAATGATTCCATCTGACTAACATCCATCGTATTTAATTTCCTCAGACTAACATCCACTGGATTCAGAATTGTGAGATGTCGATGGATTTCATACATAACTAAAGAAAGAAGAGTAGGAGGGGAAACATACCAGACTTTCTATTAGATAACAGTGATTGTATTGATTTTTTCAGACTAGGAAGATGAGACTGAAACTACTATGGAATATTTCATGACTGTGGTTAAGGAAGAATTATCAAGACCAACAAGTTCCTTATGTAATTTTTGAGGTTCTGGAAGGTTATACACATTTATGGATTGATTCATCTTACTTGTATAAGATGTAAATAAATTTTGAAGTGGATAAGAGAAGAAGAAGAAAAGTGAATCTTGTATCTATGGATACATAATAGTGGATGAAAGAGATTTTTTTGTAGGAAATAAATACTATAATGGATAGTTGGGGTATATCCAACTATAGAATGAAATTTTATACTGGGATTTTAGAATTATTTTTTTCTTCTTCCTTTGTATTCCATAAAGGAGATAGTGAAAGAATCTATATTGGTGGGACTATCCAACATGACAAGAAGTATGTCTTTATACCCAACCATTTAATGGAATGTATTTCCTTTTATTTATAAATTTTCTATATGAAAGGAGAGTTTCCGAGTTATGCTTGAATGGATCATAACTCAAAAAAACATAGAGGTTAATAATGTTTTTGTTAAGGTGTTGAAAAATATTTTAGAAAAGAATAAGCAACCACTGGTTCACCACCACTCAAGGGCCTTGATCGTACTTTGTAATAACACATATCACAACTAATATCAATTGGGAACCAAATTCTACATTAAATCCTTGAAAATAACTATGTTTAAATTGCATGTACCTATCAAAATCAAATTTATAGGGAACTCCATGAATCCTTACAATCTCTAAGATGTACAACCTATTGTGATTTATATATTAATCGTCTCCTTGAAAGGTATTAAATGATAAAATTCCAAAAGATAAAAAATGATTACCAGAATTGAATTATTTCAACCTCGGCTCTATGAAAAAATAACTATGAAGTCTATAGAAATATAATCCCTCTTATATACATGAATGAACAAGGATTATAACAAATCGGCCGGTTTCTAGTGTTTCAAATTAACTCTCTGACAAGTAATACATTTTATCATGATTCCTATATTTGATCACCTCATCCAAAAAAATATATTCACTTCCTAGATCATTATATATGGTGTTAGTACTAGTATGTATTAAAAAAATGACAATAATGTCCATAGAAATTTACATCAGTCCTTAATGATATAGAAATGACCATCCTACTAAAAAAATGCAATTCACCCATGGGAGATTGATTCCAGCCACCCGAGATCTTCCTGCAGTTTTAAATTAAAAAAACCAAAATAAATTACTATGTGAAACCTGATGGAGGTAAACATTATCATTAAAATTTTATTCCATATTTATTGTATATATAAAAACCTATACTATAGACTCCTTCACCCTCGTGATCATATTAGGATTCAAACTAATTTGAGGCCACTCCTCTATTGTTTTCTTCAAGTCTTTAGTCACTAATTCCCTAATCAATGCATCACTCAACAAATTTACTTTATTGGGAGTATAATAAAAATCAATATAAAAATTCTTGAGAAACTCAATCTTGTGTCTCTATCAGTAGTTCAAATCCATATGTGTAAAAATATACTTCTTATTTTTATGACCAGAATATAATGTACACCACTCAAAAAACAGGTAGTGAGACCAATTTTTAGAGTGAAAATAATAGCAAATTAATAAAGTATATCGATAGGGTATTTCATCAAATGATAGAATTATTAAGGAAAAATATATTCCACCACCTACATTAACATCTTCAAGACACACCCCAATATCATAACGGCAGCATCAATATATAAATTATAAACAAAATATGGTTATGAATGAATCAGAACTGGTGACGAATCCAAAATATTATTTAGTTCCCCAAAGGACCTCTAAAATTGTTAGTTCCACTCAAACCAAACACCCTCATGGATTAATGATTCCACTTCAGATTTAATCTAAGATAATTCATAAATAAACCGCTTTATTAACCTAGTAAAACCATCAATATCTATATTCAAACCCATTTCTATTTATTCCCTTGAAATTTGCAGTAGAATATTTTTTAGATCAATAAAGATACCCCTCTGAGATATAACATTCCCCTGAATCATAATGTTTTTGACCTAAAATTATCATTTTAAAATATTATTGAAAAAAATATCAGTTCAAGATTATATGGGTGACTAAAAAGTGATCGGTGTTTTCCACCTATGACATTATATAAACATAAATATCATCCATAAATGACTATGAAAGAGTCCATGAATTGAGGAATGATCTAATTTATCAGAGCCACAAATAAAAAATCAAGTTTAATGAGATAGAATTTCTTAATAAAATATTTTAAATGCCTATACTGGATCCTAAAATACATCTTATGAATATTCTCTTCTCATAAATTCAAGAGATGGTACCCCAAACACATGTCAATTTTAGAAAACCAATGGTCTCCACTTTGTTCCAACAATAAATCATAAATTCTTGGGAAGGGGTATTTGTTCTTAATTGTCACCTAATTTAGCATTATATAATAAATGTGAATCTAGAGTCTTCTACATTCCTTCTTAAAAAAGTGAAAAGGATAATCCTAGTGTAACATGAAATGATGAATAATTCCCTTGGACTTTGAGACACATGTTTAACTTTAATCAAATTTATTTCAGTTGGTTCTCTGTGAATAGGTTGCATAGAAATGTGAATCGTATTAGGGAGAAGGTCAATATTTAAATAAACCTCATTTTGTGGTGGTATATAAAAATTCTCACCAATAAAAATATTGTGGTATAAAATCACCACTACCGAAAGTGGAATACAATAGTTAGAGCCAATGACATCTAGAAACTTCTCCCACAAGCGAAATGAAATCATTCTAGCAACAAAAAAAATATATACCTCTCTCATAGATCTGGAATCACACTCATATAAAAAAATAATGGAAACTCTAAGAGATAAAAAATAATTTTGATGATGTTATCTAATAATCTAGGCCTTTATTCCAGTCATCTAATCCATTCTAATAATTGAATAATGATATCAAGAGAAGGAACCAATAAAACACGCATCACCTCAAAGTTGGTTATCAACCATCAACGCATGTGTTTTTTGAAACCTTGTAACAAACTCTTTTTGATTGTTGTGGAATAATACAAAATGAATGTAATAATATCGAAATAAAATCTAAGCATGTCAACAAATTTTCATGATATAAAAGAATGAGTTGAATCTATATAAAAAATTCAAATACCATAGAGGATTAAATAAATAATGTACCTATAATAGTAGTTGTTCATACCTAAGATTCCCCCATTGTATACTCTATTGTATAATTATATTTTATTTTAGCTCCAACCTTATCCTTAATCACTAAATGAGAATCTAACAAGGACAGATATTGAGATGAACCACCCTTGGATGCATCAGAACAATATCATGATCCCTTTGTGTGAGTAGATCCAACTCTACTTCCCTGGGATTTTTTCCAACAAAACCCTAATATGAACCTATTTCTCATAGTGATGTCATCTCCTACAAGTTACTGTAAAATTAACCTTATTATTACTGGGCCTTTCTATGCTAAAAAATCTACATGGTGTTGTCTAGTTGAATCCCATGAAAATGGCCTTGATGTAAAATGGACTCCATTATGTTTTCTTTGTCATCTATAAGATAAAACATGGATTCCACCTACAAGAATAAAAAATATACTAAAACCCATTTTCCAAGATATGTATACCTTAATCATATCCTATCTATTGACCACCACAATATAGTTTATAAGGACTAAGAGAATATTCATAGACAAAATATCATACCTCAGACCCATCACAAACCTATGAGATTTAATTTAATCATTTGTCACATAATTGGATGATATGTGAACCATATTAATAAAAAATTTATCATACTCCATAACCAAATTATAACCTTTAATTATTGTTAAAAATTATTAGGTCTTTAGCACATGCCATTATTCAAGATAGAAATTCTAATTGATGATATTATTGACATAAATCCATGTAAGATCCTCATGTAACCTATTATACATGATAAAGTCCCACCATTTCATTACAAATAATTTATGAAGGTAATTGAAGAAAACTACTGTAAAGTCTTCTGGTGTTTTTAAAAAATGGAACATCTTTTCAGTCCACTCAAACCACTATTGACACCCCATATTTCCTTTATCCCCATGAACGATGAGTGGATTATTCTTTGTAAACTCCAAAACAAGACCTGACATTCATTCCATGTTTTAGTCACCTTCCTGACCTATAGATTGAATAGTGAAATTAAATGATTCCACTATAGAGGGGACTACTAGATGATATTCATGTAGATGTTTTCTCACAGCTTCCTCTCCTAGATTTAGAAGAGAACTTATGGGACGAATTTTCAAATAAATAAAAAAGATAATAACGAATAACTTTATGAGAATTCCATATTCAAATACTAACATTAATAATTCACATAAAGTCCTTTTAGAGCCAATAATTTATATATTCCATAGATTTTATAAATGAATGATTAAACATATTAAGGGAAGATATTCATCTAAATAAAACCAAAATCAAATTTATTTAAATAACCTTATACATTAAGTCTAAATCCCATGAACACCCATGGAATCTCAAGCCCAGTAATGGAAGTGACCAGGATTGGTGACCTTCTACATATATATCCCAAATACCAACCATCCTAATTCCTCTCTGACAAAGAGCCAAAACCAAACCTAGGATATGTCATAAAACTTTATGGTGAGAAGTGGATTTGATTCCATTTTATAACAAACCATCCTTGGTCAATCTAACATGCCAACCAAGTTATACCACTATAAGGTAAAGAATAATAAATAACCATTAAAAAGACTCATGAATAACAAAAATGGGACAAAACATTATATAAAAATGAAGAATAAGAATATACATCCATGATACATACAAAGTAATACTAATAGTCTAAACGTAAAAATAACACACAACAAGAAAAAAACATGACTCCTCCTTTGACCATCTGTCACATTCTGTTCATTTTAAAAAATGAGTTGAAAACCTTAAGAATCCAATGAAATACATGATTACATTACTTTTTCTAATGTCTTATAAAACTTCACCAAAAAACACCCAATGGAAAAAATATGGTGTTAGATGAAATCCCATTAGTATTTCAACAGTGAATTTTTAATAATTATAACACTATATAACCATTATCTATTCTTAAAAAACGTGGTTTATAATGAAAACTATTTAGAGAACATTGTATACAACATCCTTTTGTTTTTATAAAACATTTAATAGTAATCTAAATGTGGAAAATGAAAAGTACTCATAAGATAGTGTGATATAACAAGAAAAACCATCTTGGGGTAAACCATAAGTTATAAATATGAGAAACCAACAATGAAAATATATAACAATGTATAAAACCAATAATAATATTGTATTTATCACATATGAATATGTAATAAAAATGATGTGGAACACTACCCACTAATATAGGATTAATGTGAGTACGATTGATATTGGGTCCATCCATAGACAGTTAACAGCAAAAAAATAACCCATAGTGGTGTCACAAACACAAATTTTTCATATGTCAATTTAATGAAGCACCAAATGTTCCAAATGTGAAATATTTTCGAAAATCCATTTAAAAAAATTCTCACAATTTTATAAATATGTTTATAGTTATGCATAACTACTCTAATTATTAAAGATATATTTTAATATCAAAATCAACATTATTGAATTTAATCAATCAAATTATGTGCACAAATATATTTATAAAGTAAATAAATTTTTTTAAAACATTGATCTTATAAAATAAATACAATTTGATATCAAATAAATCATTTTCAGGAACCAAACCAAACTAATTTACATGAACATAATATAATTCCAGAGATATATACTTTCTATATAGTCATATAACACAAGAATAGAGGGATGATAGATTCCTCTGAGAAAATATATTATAAATTAGTTGATCAGGTCTAGACCATCCTAGATTCATGAGATAGATAATTAATTCTCTAGAAAACTTAATTTTTTTAGAAACAAAAAATAACTTACGTTCTAATGGGATTAGGGTAAAATATACCAAAAATATATATAAAAGGAAGTGAAAAAACTAAAAAAGTAAAAATACCTTGAAGGGATCCATCCTGAGTGAAGGAAATTCACAAAGGGTGAAAGAGGATAAGCCTCTAGATTGATGGTGGGACGTTAATTTCCATAACAATGAAAAAATAATTGGATATTAGATAAAAAAATAACATGAAAAAATAATTAAATTATATACTTTTAATTTTTGTATCGTTGTCCATGGTTAGGCCACATGGTTTAACAAACAATGTGCTAACAATTTGTGACATCCATTCATAGAAAATTTGAGTTGTATGCTTACCTATGATGGGATATATAGTATGAGAAACTATAATCAATCAATGTAGCACCTCTACACAATAACCTAGACTCACAAACAGTTTGGGAATACCATGATCATGCCATGAAAGACCTCTAGAAAATCACCCAGACACCCACACAATTCTATTGGAAAGCCCTAGAATTTGACTAACCACACTAAAACCATTTGAAATACAAATGAAGACTTATAGTTCTATACAACATGTATATCTCATGATTAGTACTAACTATGGTCCTAAATAGAGAACCTAGCCTGTTTTCTGCAAAAAATACATGTTGTAGACTCCAGATACCCAAAGATATTTAGGATGACCCAATGGATTGTCAAATATCAATTTATTAAATACATAGGACACAAGGGTTGTAAATTTTTATCCCCTCCCAGATCATTAAAAATACTTTAGAGGAACCCCCAATGAGCCATGGAGAAATTGTCAAAGGAAGAGAGAAGTTCCACAAGAATTTTCATGAAAAGTAAATTTCTTTACCTATTTAAGTGGTTTGTTTAATTATAAAAGGGGGAGTTTTTGGGTTAGGGATATCATGGATTAAGGTGGATAAAATTTTATTACTCCTCCATAAAATATTTCTTATCACCAGGAGACGGAGTTCTCTCAAAACCACAACTCTAAACTGTGGTGTGGAGTTATGATTCTCATCTTTTGACAAAGCCTATGATTTGGAATCTCTAAAATGAGATAATATTTTTTAGGTTAATGTTGAGAAAGTGTGTTTTTGAGTTGAAAAAATTCAAAGGGGTATTAATGTGACATTAGATTACGTGAATATCACTTTTTTTCAAAACCATACACGATTTATGTTAGATTTCTTGATTAGTGTTTTTAGACAACCTTGAAGCCTTTAAGTGATTTATGAAACATTTAATGAAGAAAATTATTTTAAAAAATATTTCCCACGTATGTGACTTTTTTCTCTAGTATATGTGTAAATGATTACCAACATATGTGTTAACCATAGTGATTTAATGTGTGATTAAACAACAATATATTTGACATCATAGAGGATTTTAGGAAATTCAAAAAGTGATGAACTATGAATGAACCTTTTTAGTTGATCAATGGTGTAATCTAATGAGTGTATGTTTCTTCAGTAACATTATATGTGTGAATCGATGTCCATTTACTTTATTTATTTTTTGTATAGGACTAATTCAATGCTTATAAAAATTTATAGATTCTATTTATTGAAAAAACCTTGTTTCCAAATTTCATTTTTGAAAGAAAAAAATGAAAATATTATTTAGAATGATCATTATTGATTAAAAACATAATTATCTGGCATTTTATCATGACTCAAGAATAAATCAATTGTAGAAAATCCAATGAAATTTTTGGATGCTAATATGAAAACTCCACACCATAAGATACAGTTCCACATCATAATGATTGAAACTATTTACATGTGGATAATGATTTTATGTGATTTAATTGAAGTATATTTGTCCAATGAGATTGATAATTATAAAGTTTAATTTATATTCAATTCCAAATATAATATTTAAAATTTTCTTTATCAGTAAAATATATATTCTCCATGTGGTATTTATGTAGTTGATAATCATGGGTGATTACATAGATCATTATTAAAATATTATTATTGAGTAAATGATAATATAAAAGATATAAATTAATAAGGAAAATGTGATCATGATTTTTAATTTTGGATGTAAATATACTTATTCTAAGAGAGAGATTTGAGAAGATCATAAACATGCATGCATCTGAAATTTCATTCAAGGATTAATAAATTTTTTTAGTTCCATTATTTGAATTACTTTCCACTAAGATGGAAGAAGAATATCTAATTTTTGTATGATCTCAGGCATGAGTTTTTCATTGTAATATGGTGATTTAAGGATTGTATACTACATTAATATTCATATTAATCAATTAATCAATTTATATCTTGAAGAAGATATAATTCTTTAGTCCATGGATTACTATTCCATTCTAAAGATGTAATTCAAAAATGATAGAGGAGGTGACATTCAAATGATCTTGGTTTTTGGATAAAGAAAATATTTCTTTATATACTGTAGTAAATGACGAAGGACCTTCCATTATTTGGTACTATATTTTAATTGGTTATCAAGAGTAAAATATGTATAATTTCCCTCTCTTATAATCACTATTACTTTTGGGATAATATAATTTTGAGTACCAAAACAAAACATGACATTTATTTGGATCTCATAAATTGTCTGATCCTTTTGAAAATCTATGATTGGTAATTGATTTTTATTATTCATTAAGATGGTATACGATGTTATTTTAAGAGTGGATCAAGACTCTAACAAGTTAGAGTGGATTAATTTCTAAAATAAAATTTTTCGGAAAACATGACCAAGTTAATTAACTAAATGGTTTACAGATTCAGGTACATTAATATCCTTGGTAAGGAGTATCCTGATCATATATGTGTGATGGTTTTTAGACCATCCATATCTCATGTATTTGACATGTCGTCATTTTCATTTACTATGTTGAAATATTT
This sequence comes from Viscum album, assembly GCA_963277665.1. Lineage (NCBI taxonomy): Eukaryota > Viridiplantae > Streptophyta > Magnoliopsida > Santalales > Viscaceae > Viscum > Viscum album. Next base: position 1,329,197,785 of record OY728133.1, read on the forward strand.
TAATGTTAGTAGGTATCCTATTCTACCAAAGTCTCAAATGGAATTTATAATCATTAAAACATAATTTTAGTATTAGCACAACATATTTCAATAAGAGGATCTTCATATAAAAATTTAATATGTGAAGTTCATATCTCTACATAGCACATTGGTTGAATTATATAAAGAGATAAATGGAAATGTCCCTAGTGAGATTGCCTCAACCGACTCACAGTGTCATAATGTTAATAACATAGTTTCACAGTAATATATAATAAAAAATAAAATAACCATATTTATACATATTCATAACATTATTTAATTTCCAAATAAATTATAAAATTGATGCCAAAAGTAGAAAGGGGATATATGGTCAGTCGTCGCTCATAAGGTGGATGTTTTGATGAGGATTGATTTTCTACTACAAATTCATGACAATGTTTTATAACTAAATTGATTAAATTTATATTATTTTGTTTAGACATGTGTGGTTATATTTTAAATTCTTTTTTAATTACATAAAAAATAAATGTTTACACATGAAAATTTATCACTGATATATTGATATGTGAACATATAAGGGAAATAATAGGTGGTATTTTGGGTTTTCAATATTTTAGGAATAGTTTTCAAATACAATAATGGGTAATATGGGGATGCTGGGATATAACACATTGTGGGTCAAATTGTTCATTTATAGTGTAATTATATATTACTGTGTTATAATTATCATAGTTAAAAATATGTTTTTTTTAAGAGGAGATAAATTATTAGTAAATTGATTTTTGTGATATTTATAATATTTGATTTATTAGGGTGTAACCAATCTTTTATGTTCTTGGTAGATTTAATACATTATCTATTAAAATAATGGTTTTATGAAATATTTTTTATTGACCATACCCATAGTGTGTTAGCCTAATACTGTATAGTTATAATAATATTTCCACCAAAATGATCTCATTTGTCTTTGATTTTGAGTATCTTGTTAATAGTGGTTTAATTTTAATTCATTGATCCGTTAGTGTGAATTTTTTAACATGAAGAGAAGGTATATTGGGGAAGATTAATTATTATATATGATTTTCTGTGTATCCATTGTTAAAATAAAAGAGGTTCCAAGGAGAGGTTGTCTTACTTGAGGGATCAATATTCCTATCTATTATGACAATGAATTTATTCATGGGTGTGATTTTTTTAATGTGTCCCATATGGTATTGTAAGGGATTATATATTTCATATAGAACTATTTTCATTACATTTTCTTGAATTCAACTAGTTTTATTTATGATAATTTTATTTTTCTTTTATGATATTTCTATTTTGATGATTTTTTTGAATATAGGTAAGATGTAGAGTATAATGATTCTATACATGATACTATAATGAATTAATATTTCCAATAGGTCATGACTGTATTCCTAAGTATAATGATATTGACATGATAGGTTAGGAATAAATTATTTCCAAAAAATGTTTTTGATTTTTTTATAAGAGGATAGGTTAATTGTATGAAAATTAATATGGGGCACATATCATTGGTTTTTAAATTTTTTTCTCGAAGGAATCAATTTTCTTTAAAAATATTTATTCTCAAAAATGGATTTTGATATATCCCAATGGATTAGATAAATATATTAGAGAATGTTTTTATTTTATAAATATTCAATTACATAATGTGGAAATTTTATTTGAGTGGTCATATGAATAATATAAAATAATATACTCTTATGAACATTTCTAACTATAGTATTGTAATTATGCATGGATTTCATTGGTATTTGGTTTCTCAGCTGACATGGGTATCTTAAAATTAGTGGAATGAAATGGAACTATTTTTATTTTTTTTGAAGGATGTGGATATTTAGTAAAATGATATGAAAATATTGGTATTGGTATTGGAAGTCAAATTTGATTAAACTATATAGAATTGTTAGGGACATATTTTGTTTGTATGTTTATCTCAAATTTATATTTTTGTTGCTATATATATTTAAATTAATTTTTACAATTTTACTATTCGGGATGGTTTAAAAATATAGAAATTAACTATTGTTATTTTTTGTTAGTTTAAACTACCATCTAACAGAAGAAAAAAAATGAAAAAAACACCTATGTGATATTTTAGAAAAAACACCTGTAAGTTTATGTGTGACATTTTGATAAGACTGAATCATAATTAAAAAGAAACAAAATTAATCTATCTTGATTACTTATTTAATGAAAATTTATATTAACCACTCTGAACCAACATTTCAGTGCAATAAAGCAATAAAAAAATCCATTGCTTTTGACACAATTTCCTAGAGTTACAAGAGATATTCCAAATACTTCGAAGCTATGAATTTATATCTACCTATTGAAGGGTATAATGTCTTAACCCGAATCGCACATCCTTGGTTGGAGTGCCACATAACCTCATTCACACCTCCTTTTATGAAAATAGTTTTTGACAAGCATCTATGGTTTGGATGTTATCAATGGGGAGCTTATATCATCATTATCAATATCCATAAAACATAATAAATGAAAAATATAAATAAACATTTAATAATAACCACTAATAAATAAATAGTTATAAATGAAATATCAAATGGAATTCTAGTTATTGAAATGTTGCATAATAAAAATAACTATAACCCCCAAGGTATCATGTAAAACTTGTTTATAATAAATAATATCAATATAAATAAAGAAACATACACAAATCTCTATAGTTCATACTAGTTCCTCCACCAAAATCTATTCTCTATATCTTAAACTCCTTATTACAATGACTTTTACCTTTCCTTGATCCCTCATCATGAATATTTAATTCATATCACAATGCGTATATAAGGTGTGTGTATAAATCTAATTGGATACCACCAATTAATTCATAACATCAGTTCACTTGAATAAGAATCACATATAATGGTTTTTGAAAAATACCTTAAAAAGAAATAATAAATCATATATGGAGTGGTTGTGCACTAACAAATCCACCATAAACCCCGAATGTACCTGCTTTTGCTCTATCATTAGAGAACAGTTATAAAAAATGTAAATAAATAGGGTCAGATAATACTCTACAGTAAATTCAAAAATATATCCACAAGGATTACCAACAATAGGTTGGGCCATGGGCTATTGAGCCCCACCTTTATAATGGGATAGACCAAAAGGATATTATACCCATATCTACCTCAGGTTGGACCATATGTCCATAGTATCCTTTCAATACCTCGTGTGTACCCTCCTAGACATCACACCCTTACCCTATTCCTAAATCCACCATCAACATTATCTCATGTCGCTCATGCTTCGTCACTAAAGGATAACCAATCCTTGATGGTCCAACATTCATTCACTGTAGAATTAAAACCTATGAAGGTCATATATTGATACAAAAAAGTAAAAAAACATATAGTCATTGACGTTATATATCAATAATGAGTCTCAGTTTCCACACACACACACACACAAATGTGATCAAACTCAAACATGGGTCTCATAGGTGACACACACATATGTGATCAATATCAAACATGCATCACAAATCACATGAACCCATAGAATAATAACATGATGGTGAATTAATAAAATATTTTTATATGTATAGTTACATTACTCTCTAATAATTTTAATGTAAATCTCACATCCAATTAATAGATTCTTCATAATTCATTCTTTTTCGCCAACCAGATCAAATTCGCACACCATGGGTCAATGGAAATGATTCAAAATCAACCCTATAAGGGTTCTAGAATAACACATAATAAATGAATAAATCTAAGAAGTTATGTACATATCACTTACCCATAGATATAAACAATAATTGGTAGATCATGGTTTGGTTGAAGTAAGATAACTCAACTCTCATTGAATAACCACTTGATAAGAGAGCATGAGACTCACATGTCCCTATATCAACATGAAAAATCCCATAAATGAATAAAATACCATATTCTATTATTCAAAGGTAAATATCATATAAATATTCACTATATATTTATTTTTTAACTATATGGATCAGAATAATTATTATAATGGTGAGGGATAATCTATTAGTTGTGAAAAAATTGAAAACTAATGCATTAAAGACCCCTTCTTAATGATCACACATGTTTTTCTCTTTGAAATGGATGAATTCAAAAAAGCATTATGGCTTGTACGGAAAATTTTAATATAAAAAATATTCATCACACTATAATGGTAATTCCCACCATGGTCATCTTCGCATTGAACACATCTATCACAAGAATCCTTTTAATTTCTAGACTCACCACACCATCCAATATTTTCTCCTAAGGCCTTAATTCCCACCCACTATTGGTGGAATTACAATACTAAATTCCCAAGAACATGACCAAATTTTGGAATTCAGATCATCTCATTTGACACATATGGTCTCCACAAACAAAACGGTCGACATGATGACATGTTCCCGACTGTGTTGTACCCTAAGATAGAAAAAACAATTGTTTAACCCCCAATAGCCTTGAACTCTTCCCAATCCACGTTTAAAAATAAAAATTCTCAAAAAATTATTTAATATGTTATAAAATATATATTAGTGTACATTATTTATGTTATGGTTTTACAAATGTACCCCTAAAATGACTTGTCATCCAATTGAAGTTACTCAAGTTGACCTAGTCGAACAACCTAGGCGAAGGAGCCCGAACATCAGACTACCTCTCCCACATATCCTATTGGATCCTTATATACTACCATAATACTTAGTTGAGTGGTATTGTGTTCCAGACTATTTTCATATCACTATGTTGTATGGTCAATTATGGGTTCTACATAAGCAAAGATTCTTGTTTGAAATCCATATCGTTTTTGAAAATTACATGTGTAGGATAAATCTTGAACATCAAGAATTGAGATGTGTTGAAAAAATTATACATTCATACATATTTGGGTTGATGTTTCAAGTGTTTTTCTATTTATATGATATTTTCAACGATCCCACATGGTCCCACAATCTGTGGTGTTGTCCTCTTTTTCTTTAATGGTTTATGATTCCCCAATCGAGATGACACCCATCAGAAATCATGGTTTCCAAAAGAAAACTCTAAAGACATCTGCCCTTGTTGGAACATTATCATTGTCCAATCCTAATTGTAACCAACTATTTCATGATCAACTAAACCCTCTCAAATTTATCTTACAACATAATATTCCAAATAATAGTTGTCCCCCCCCCCCTCAAGCCAACACATTGGTGAATGAAACAACTCACCAAACGTTTCCTTAAAAGGAACCTTCATAATAGAATCCTGGAAACTGTTATTGCACAAAAATTACACTACACCCAGATGATCATCACATATTTCACTAATGTATAGTATGTAATATCAAAACATATCCTCTATGATCTTGATAATTATCATTGATTTTCCATTATCATGTGGATGATGGAAAATACTCACCTTTATCTAAGACACCATAACCATTTTTGGTTTCATAAAATAGTTATTCAAAATAGAAATTACTATCTTATATGATACTGGAAGTCACTCCCGGATGTCATAAAATATATAAGTGATAAAGATTTCCCAACTCATCTATTGGGTGAGTGGTTTTGATCGATGATAAATGAAAAACCTTCATTATTCGATCATCTATCACCCAATGTACATCTCAAATTTTTAATGATCTAGGGAAAACAATCATGATTCCATGGTTACCTCATCATATTTATAAATATTCATGAGAAGAGGGTGAAGTAATCCTCATGGTCATTACTTCTCCACCATAATCATCAATATGTCAGTAATCCTAAGACAATGTATGTGATTTCTCTCCATGTTTATTTCCACCAGAAGTGTCTCATGGTATACATATACATATTTTTTGAACCTGGGTGGACTTCCACTGATAGTTATGGGCGTCCCTAAACATATATGACCACATGAATTTAAAAACTATTATATTTTCACAATCCATCAACCATAAAAAAAATTAGGTCGCATCCCTCCTATTATCCTTGCATCAATATATATTCATGATCTGATTCATGGATGGAATTTTCTCAACCCCCCAATTTCAACAAGGTAACTAAGGGAGAACATGTAATAACCCATTAGTACTTAGTTTCATTCACCACCCACTCATCCATCAACTTAATTAACCACTATATTTCCTTTAATGATCTCTCTCCAAGATCATCCATTTTCCTATTGAGATAATCTGAAAGGAAATTACATTTAATTAGAGAATAATCCATCTGAAGGACAAATATATTTATCTAATTTTCCCAAAACCTATGTTGGAGATTCATGTATCATTAATATAAGATATAACAATATATCTTATGATTTGAGTTTATGAAAAATCTCTCATCAAATAGATAATGTAACCAACACTTCAAAGTATATACCACATCATCCAAATCCAATTCATTCATAAGATAGTTCCACTCATGGGGTCACTATTTGCATGACCCCTAATAAACTACATGATATATCAACATCAAAGAAGCTCCCTATACAACACATTAGGCATTAAATAAAACCATCTATACAATACCATTCCTAGGTAAGGTCACAACTTGATTCAATGTCAATATCCTCTTCAACACTAAGAAGGACATTTCACACTATTTTGTACACTCAAACATCACTTCATTCTTGGTATTCCTTATCAGTAGATTTTCTAAATGAGAGAATTGTTCTATGAATCATATTTAATAACCAAATAAACTAAGAAATATCCAGATCTCCAATATGTTTCCTAGGTCATCCAAAGACATTAAAACCTCTACCTCATATGGGTATGATGAAACTCACTCTTTAGGTATCCCATATCCAAGGAAACATACCTCATGGATATAGAAATTAAAATTCAAGATCATGGAATAAATACTATGATATATATAATTAATTAACATAATCACTAGGTGTCTAGCCATCATATCTGAGGTGTGTGAGTTTTTGAGGATATCAATAATGAACTCCACTACAAATGAGTTGAGATATTGATGGAAGATCATATTCATGAGAACCATGTATTGCATGCTAGGTCATTTTAATTTAAACAACATAAAAAGATACTGAAATATTTGGTATCTACTCCTTAACACTATATTTGGAATGACCTCCTCTTTGATGTACAAACGACAATATCATGATTTCATGTCAATCTTGAAGAACCATCTAGATACGAGAAAATTATTAGACAAATCGTATATCCTCAAAAATGTATTTCCTATTTTATTTTTCTATATTATATACACAACTAAATATAACCTTTTACATTGATCTTGAATAACAACAATAAACCCCATGGAGATATGCTCGGGGTGATACAATCCAGCATCCTTAAATCCTAATGTTGTACCTTCAGATCCTTTGACTCTATCGACAATATTTGATATTGATTAATATATATAGTTTTCTCCTTATAAATGATTTTTACCACAAATTCAATTCCACATTCATCGGGGAAGACTTGAAATGTCATTTGAAAAGAAATCCTAATAGTGGTACACCCCATTAGGAAATAAAAAGGATGCTGGTGCTGGATCTACTATAATATCGAATCCCAATATATATTAGATTATAGATTTAATTGGGCTCAGTTCTAGTACCATTATTCTTATTAGAACACCCCATTCACTGGTCCTTATAATCTTTTCCCCCTTCTGAGAGGAAAATGATACTCCTCCCTAATAAAAGTCAATGTTCACAAATAACTAGTTAGCAAACCCATTTCAAATATTGTGTTAACGATAGTAATCATTAATATCATAAATTTTCAATTGAGTATGTAGCCATTTATTACTGAAGGTCATCATTGAAATCTTTGGATATTTTCCACTTTCTTCCCCATGGGTTTTCTAAGAGAAATTATCTATGATGATAACTAAAATATTTAATCAATACCAGAAACAACATGTGAATACATGAAAGAATCATAATATACCATATAAAAAATCGATAAAAATAGTGTAGGATATAGAGATCATACCGAAAAAAGTTGATGGTCTCTCACTTCAATTAGATAGAACCTAGTACACTAGATATATTTTTCTTACAACATCTCTATGTGGCTACCTGTAAGGTGTATACAATTTTTTGGTAACCAATGTATGTGGGATTAGATACTTTTAATGAGAATCCCTAGTTGATCACTAGGTCATAATCCATTCCTACCCCATGTCCCTGGGAGGACTTTTCTAAAACTCTCTTTAATATAACTATTGATGATGGCCCATATTTCCACATCGATGAGGATTTTTCAAAGGCACTGTGGAAATTTTCATATATTTCCCACTATATCTACAATTGAATCACTCAGGACTTACACAACCCATAGTGAGGGATGAATAAATTGTCTTTGATTTGATATCATACTACTTGCATACTAAAACTCCTCAATAATTATATTATTGATACCAAAAGAGGAACACAACGATGTTATGGAAAGTATTATAACTTATCCACTAATATGGGATAGGATACCCACACTATGTCATCTTCTAGACACTTTTTAAATATGATGGCTTTATTAATCACCTCATGATATATCTTCAAGTCCAATATCCCAATTTTTCTTAGATCAAGATGAATGATTATATTAATCTTTAAATATATATATACCTGTTTTTTAACTAACAGAAGGTAGAAGTAAAGAAACTCCATAATATGGGTTGTTTATGTAGACAGAAAAACCAATCCTTGATGAGAATAAATGAAATATTAATCATAATATTATATTAGTGTATCTAAGAAGAAATCCTAGATGAAAATTTCCTTAAAGGTTACAAATATTTAACCCTTGCATCTTCTTTCATGGTTCGTTACACACCACCATAGCCTAGTGGGTCACTGAGGCTATAAGTTGACCATTTTACCCATAAATCCTGTACAGATTACACATGGTCAAATAGACCATAATTTTTTTCAATATACCCCTCAATATCATTAGGATTTCCACTAACGTAGAATTTTGGAGGATGATGGAGTTGAATTCTTTGGGCATAATCGACCATTGTCCTTGGAACAATACTTCTTGAATTGATATGATGCATATTGCTCTTAAATGTATCATTTCCACTACCTGAACCACTGGAAAATGTATCGAATAATTTCTAGATATATCCTCCCACACATATGTTGTGGTAATAAGAGAATTCTCCATTGTGAGAGTATTCTGGTATTCTTCTATCGGAAATCCCATCAGATATATTTGAGGATGCATTCATTGTAATGTTAATTGAATGTATAATATGCCAAACTCTTATTACTTAAGATATCAACATATGTTGTTTACTGGCACACAAATAGTATTTTAACAAAATCTTATCGTAGGATATTACACACAATTATAAGGTGTAACCATCATATTATTATTCAAGGATTAAATCATGTTCTTTGTTATTTACATTAGTCACAATCATATTTGTTTAATAACATGAATTTTCATGTTCATCAAATTTAAATGTCAGCAAAGTATATGACATCATCCTATAGAACACATCAATAAATTTTACTAAATGAAATATTATGCATATAAATAAAGTGGAATAAATGACATGTGATCTTACGTTCCCATTAATGATGCATGAACTCAACCAAAATTCACATGTTCTAATAGTATGACATACTGAGGATCAACAGGAAATTATAAAAAATTAAAAATAAAAATAATATCATCACTGAAAACTAAGATTTCTCTCACATATGAGTTATATATGAACTTAAGTAAATTCCATACCCAAGTTTCACATAGTCTCCCTACTTTATAATTATACCTAGAGAAAATCATGAATAAATTAAATGGAAAACATACTTTGAATTTACTTTGTAAATCCCTGATATGAGTCACTAACGCATGCCTGTCGTAGGGCGTGGAAAAAGCAATTTAATTTTCCTAGTGTAGCATAGAAGCTGACCAGGGTCATCTCACTTTAGGAGCTTTCTCAATCGTTTACTTAATCTAATTTAACTAAACTACTTCTTTTTGGTGTTTTTATATTATCTAGTAATGGAAAAAAATTAAATTAAAATAAAATATAAAACTAACATTTAAGGACAAAATACAATTAATTAAGAAAGAACTTGGCCTTTATGGGTTGGTTTGTGGGGTTCATCATTCTCCTTGTTGGTATTTAAATTAAGTTTGATAATTAAATTATGATATCTCATTCATGAATTACTATTATTTTATTTATTGGTGTGAAATATTGAATGGATTTTTCAATCTTAACTTCACCTCCTCCTATAATCAAGGTTGATGTCACACCTCGATCGAGAGTGTGTCATCTTCCAAGACCTGGCTCCATCGTATTCCATTTAAACCACTGAATGTCTCAACTCCATCATATGAAGAGCTTGTATCTAGTATAAAGGAGGGAAAAAAATAATAAAAAAATAGAAATGATTTTGAGATCAGTGTCATGGTGGATGATCGCCACACCCGTGCACATCACTCTTTCCCATCACAAACTTAATAAAAATCCTAATTTAAGCACAGAATAAAAGAAATTTCCACATACCTCCCCCAGGCCAAGTCTTGGGTTAACCCCTCATATTTGAGGGTAAGAGGTCATGGTGGATAATATGAGAAGAATAAAAGATGAACAGAAGTAGAAAAGATGAAGAAGAAAACCGGGTAGATGGGTGGACACAAAAATAATGCATGAATTTTTTTAGAAATCTAAATTACAATTGAAAACTAAAACAAAAATAAAGAAAATAAATGAAATGGGGAAGATTTGTGGCTGGACTCCCTCGGTGGATATCTCCTCCTTGGTTCCTTTAAGGAATAGATGGAGAATGGGATGATTTGGGAAGGAGGTGAGGGCCTCCTTTTATAGGCAGAATTCAACCCTAGAAAGTTTTCACTTTTAGTCCCCATATATGACCTATTCACGTGTTACACCATTAATTAATGTTGTTCATAAATATCTTTTCCGTATCCCCTCCAAATTTCAGATAATTCAGAAACCGTAATATGGAGTTATTAATTTTTCATTCTCGGTTTCTGTTTCTGGACGAAGCTTCTAGGAAGATTCCTCCAGAAGTATGTCATTCAATGGCCTCTTTAATGACCTCCACATCCCCCAAATTTATTTTAGAGCCATAACTATATGTCATAGTGGTATCCCAGGCATAAACACATAATTTAGATATGTTTAGGCCGAATTGAAGTTTCGTTACGGTGGGTGGGTCCACGCTGTCCGCCCGGAAAAATATCCAACTTCAATGAATTTTTAGACCCTTTAGATGGCTGAATCAGCTCCTGGTCCATATTACAAAAATGAAGGAAATAACATAAGGAATAAAAAAAATTGAATCAGAAAATATGGAATTTTAATTTTCCGGAAATGACCAAATTACCCCTGACGTAAAAATCTGTAAAAATCCAGAATTAGTCATTTTTCACATTTGGGCTCAAAATAACACTAAAACCCAAAAAAATGACAATTACCCATCCAATAACACTTTTGTGGGATTATAAACAATTATTTACAGTATAAAATATTTGAAAATTGGAACTTCATCACTCCCCCACACATAAACATTGCACTCCTTGGAAATCATCTTACATCCAAATCAAAATCCATACAACAATCAAAAATGAGAAAATATCAATGATTTTATCCAAAATAGAATTCCATCATGTCTCATATATGAATAATAATTCTCTATTATTTTCATTTCAATCACTAAATTTTTTTCAACCTCATAAATCAATTCATGGCCCAATCACAACCTACCTCACATTGAATTTTATGTCACTCTTCACTCAAGAGAAATTAAATCTAGAGTTATACTCATACTTGAAAATCGCATGTATCACCGTAGGTTTGTGAAAATTTTCATTTCCCCACAGCATGAAACATGAAGATGAATTTAATCAATAGGGATTTAATTAAAGGTTCAAATGATTCTGTGGCTTAGGGTTGGTGGGAAAAATATTGAAAAAAGTTCCAGGCTAGAAAGAGGAGGATTGACTTTTAAGTACGATGCATGATTAATTTAAGTGAAAACACAGGAAATTCTTCACTCAATACCACTTTTAATTGTGAAAAACAACCCCCCCCCTTTAATGATATGGGGCAAGCGCCAAGAAGATATTATAATGAATGATATCATCTAAGTTCTCCTTTTTTTTCAAAGCACCAGAAAGGCACAACTTTATTTTCATTTTCTTTTTCATGGAGGATGAGCTGAAAATTGAATACAATCAATGGATGAAAATTCATGCCCTCGAATTTTGGTAGGGATATGAGTCATAAAAGAATGTGAAATGAGAAATTCAAGCTCATGTCCCTTTTTTTGAAGGAGAAATGGATGAAACAAATAAATCACAATGAAATGACGACACATGCCCAATTCTCTTATTATCCACTTCCAAAAGTATTGACACACACCTTGCACCACCCATAAATGATACACATCCCAATGAACGCGCACGAAAGGCCCTTCCCCCACACTCAAACTTGAAATATCCATGAAAAAATACTAAAAGTGCGGGTATGTGAGGAAAAATTGGCTTTTAATGTGGCTTAAACGTAGAAGGAAATTCATGGCATCTAAGGGCTTTTGAAGGATAAATGTAAAGGTGGGTCTCAGGATAAAATGTCGCTATCCAAAGAGATGCCTCAATCATTTCAAATACATTCCATGAAGTCCAAAACTTCGAAATAGAATTATTTACAAATTCTGGTTCTCACACAAAATTCATGTTTCCCTCAAGAATGTGTGGGTATTAGGAAGAATATATATAAGTGGTTTAGAATAACTCACAGGATTGGAAAAATATTTTGAGCCAGTGTTTCATGGGCATGGATTTAAAAAATTAATCAAACTCATTAAAATGATTGAAAATCCATTTCAAGTTAAAAGAATTCATAGCAACAATCATTTAAAATCCATTATTTCAAAAACCATTTCAACTCTTTCAAATTAAATTGATGTATGAAAAGTTAAAATAATATTCATTAAAGTTCAAAATATGTTTTGGAACAAAAAATGAAAGGAGATTAAATGATAACTGTAAAATGTTAACTCCCTTTTTAAATAATTATTTGGTCCTCTTCCTCTAATTCTCGGGGCTTCCTTCTGGATTCACGATCCTACAAATGAAAAATTAGTCAATTAATCACAAGGATCATTTCATTTAAGCTCGAAAAGAAAAGAGGGATGGGGCCACATTCTTGAATAATTCCTAATACTGAATTTGAAATTTTAAATTACTAGAAAGCATGTAAAGATAAATCTTTGTATGATCCCCCAAGTGGGCCCTGGATTATTTTACTGCCTCCAGAGGGAAGTACCAGCTTTTATACATAATCTTCCAGTGGATAAAGCTTCATTGATTTAAACCACCACATGTGGTTATTCCCAGCTTGAGGTCACTTGTTCTTGTTTAGGAGGACTCCATAGACAGAGTATACCAGATCCGACCCCTTCACAATTTCGTACAACTTGCATGGTGGGGGTAGGATGAAGTTAGTAACCTCTTCTTCTTTTGTTGCTACTTGTGATGTAATCTTGTCTTCCAATTCCAACTTCAAGGAGGCATCGGCCTCTTGTCTATATTCCTCAGGCTCAGCAACTTGGATATCTTCATGAAGGGGCTCCTCTAGTAGATATTCAATGACTTCAGGGAGCTCCAGAAGTTCCTCAACATGTGCTTTGTTTTTCACATCATTCTCTAAGGTGTAGTATGAGTTTGATGAATCTGAAAATTCAATAGATTTGGGAGAGATACTCAAATTCAATTCAACAAAATTAAAAGAATTTGAGTCCAATAATGTATCATCTCCCTGAGTTGGTTCAGCTTGAATCTCTTCTTGATTTGAAAGCGCCTCTTGGAGTTGATTATTTCTGGATGGAGGTAGGTAGTCAGGCTCCTCCACCTCATGTTTGGCTTTAACTTCATGGATGTTTTCAGGGAAATCTGGGAAGAGTAGTGGCACTTCCTTCTTGGCCTTGAATCTTTTTAAGTCAACTTGGAGTTCATTGACCATGGCCATCAAATATTCTAGTGAGATCCATGATGTTATTTTTCTTTCCACCTATTTGAACATTATTATCAGGGCATCAGCTCTTTATTGGAGGGCCTTCTCAGTATAGTCTGTTTCTTCCTCCTACATATGTGAGTAATTTCTCAATGCAGAATAATTTGAATTTGAATGCATCATGGAAAACCTTTTTTTTAATTTTTTTTTTAAAAAAAATGGAAACAATCCAAAATTTGAAATTAGAAAAAGTAAAGTAAAAAACCGATTATCTCCCTGGCAACAGTGCCAGTGTTGACGCATGTCTGTCGTAGGGCGTGGCAAAAGAAATTTAATTTTTCTAGTGCAGCATAGAATCTGACCAAGGTCGTCTCACTTGAGGATATTTCTCAATCATTTACTTACTTAATATAATTTAACTAAACTAATTCGTTTCGGTGTTTTTATATTATCTTGTAATAGAAAACAATTAAATTAAAATAAAAGATACAACTAACATGCAAGGAAAAAATGAAATTAATTTAGAAATAACTTGGCCTTTATGGATTGGTTTGTGGGTTTCATCATTCTCCTTGTTGGTATTTAAATTAAGTTTGATAATTCAATTATGAGATCTCATTCATGAATTACTATTATTTTATTTATTGGTGTGGAATCTTGAATGCATTTTGAAATCTTAACTTCACCTCCTCCTATAATCAAGGTTGATGGCACACCTCGATCGAGAGTGTGTCATCTTCTAAGACCTGGCTCCATCGTATTCCATTTCAACCACTGAATGGCTCAACTCCATCGTCTGAAAATATTGTATCTACTAGAAGGGAGTGAAACTATTTAATAAAAGAATAGAAATGAGTTTGAGATCAGTGTCGTGGTGGACGATCGCCACACCCGTGCACACCACTCTTGCCCATAACAAACATAATAAAAATCCGAAATTTAAGCACTGAATAAATGAAATTTCCACATACCTCCCCCTGGCCAATTCATAGGTTAACCCCTCATATTTGAGGGTAAGAGGTCACGGTGGATAATATGAGATGAATAAAAGTAGAAAATAAGGAGAAAGGATGAAGAAGAAAACCAGGTGGATGGGTGGACACAAAAATAATGCCTGAATTTTATTAGAAATATAAATTACAATTTAAAACTCAAACAAAATTAAATAAAAGAAATTAAATGAGGAATATTTTTGGCCATCCTCCCTCAGTGGAGATCTCCTCCTTGGTGCCTTGAAGGAATGGATGGAGAATCAGATGATTTGGGAAGGAGGTGAGGGCCTCCTTTTATAGGCAGAATTCTACCCCCAAAATATTGCGTGTTTTAGTCCATATAAATGACCTCTTTATGCATTTCACCCTTGCTAAATGTTGTTCATATATATTTTTTCCATCTTCCCTCCATATTTTGGCTAATTCTGAAACCTTATGAAGAAGTTATGAACTTTTTATTCTCAGTTTCTGTTTCTGGATGAAGCATCTAGGAAGGTTCCTCCAAAAGTATGTCATTAAATTGACTCTTTAATGACTTCCAACATCCCCCAAATTTATTTTAGAGCCGTCCCTATATGTCATAGTGGTATCACAGGTCGAAACACATCATTTAGATATGATTATTCCGAATTTCAGTTTCCTTACAGTGGGTGGGTCCACATTGTTCGTCTGAAAAAAGTCCAACGTCAATGAATTGTTAGACCCTTTAGATGGCCGAATAAGCTCCTGGTCCAGAAGACAAAAATGAAGGAAATAAAATAAGGATTATAAAAAAAATTGAATCTGAAAATTTGGAATTTTATTTTTCCAGAAATGGCCAAAATACCCCTGACGTAAAAATCTCTCAAAATCCAGAATTAGTCGTTTTTCACATTTGGGATCAAAATAACATTAAAACCTAAAAACATGACAATTACCCATCCAATAACACTTTTTTGGGATTATAAACAATGATTTACAGTATAAAATATATGAAAATGTTAGCTTCATCAGTCCCCCATTCTACAAAATAGGGGTGCATTACATCACCCATGCATCCCCATAAGAAAGTGGTTGTTGTCTATCAGCATGGGTCTTTACAACATCAGAGGGGAGACTATATCATCAGTATCAATTGACATACCACATAATCATAGTCAATTATAAATAAACATTTCAAAATAGTAAAATACAAATAAAATATTTTAAATCCTATATTATATGGAATTCTAGGTATAATAGAGTCACATATGAAAATACTCAAAGACCCCTAATGTGGAAGGTCAAATAAATTTATAAGAAATCACAAAAAAAATTAAGGATACTATGGAAACACTCTAATGTCTTTATATTTACATTCTCTAAACCCCATGCACTATCTCCAAATCTCCATGTCACTAATACCTTTCACTTTCCTTTCCCCATGATCAATATTTCTGAACACATATCAATATTACCATTTAGGGTGTGAGAATAAACCCAGTATGCCACTACTGATTCTTCTTTAATAGAAGTTCATAGGAACAAGAGAAATTTTACATGATAACATATAAATTCCTAAAAATGTTACAATCCATATTGCATTGAGAGGTCCTGATATGACTATGTACCCATGATCCTTGACTAGACATTCTTAATATTCATTCCATAATAATAGTCCTAACATTTTTCATGAAATTGTGTGAATTAAAATACCACCACAAAAACCTCAGAGTACTCAGATGGATAACTAGCCTCAGGTAGGCCAATAAGTCCATTGATACTCACCTCTATTGATATCCTAACCACATGGGCATCATACCCCACATAGGATCAATTCAGGCCACAGGGTAGTCAAATTCATTTATTCCCATGGTTTAGTCCCCATGTCCATCGCACCCGTACCTTTTTTTTATTAAATCATTTTCACCATCACATGTCACACATCTATAAATTATAAAGGACAACCAAGGCACTGTGGTCCACCTATCATTTTATATGTGATTAAATAACTCAAAAAGCATTATATTCACAACCAATATGCAATAACACACATTGGAACAAAGACAACATATCAAGCACGAGTCACAGTAGGATTAAAAAACACCCACACACACATAGGATTATACTCAAATATCGGCATAATGTGGTACACAAGAACACATGTTAGATAAATATCAAACATGGTTCTCAATGCACAAAAGAACATAAAATCATATCTGGGAAAAAATACAAGGGATATAAATTTTCAATAAATTACCACTTCAAGAAAGTATATTTCATTGTACTGATTCATCAAGAGTCTCTTCCTAAATCACACTCGCACACTAACTGGATCAATCCCACATACCCAGGGTCCCTAAAAATATTCCAATTCAACATAAAAATGGTTATATAATGATATTTTTGAAAGGATTCAATCCAAGAGGGTAAAAACATATAACATATACAATGAAAACTACAATGAAGATCTAGGTCAGTTCAATGGATGATAAGTCATCATTCCAAATAAAATGAATAATTAAGAGATCCTGAGATTCCCAAAATCATAGATCAATAAGAAAAAACCAATTATATGAGGTATCACTATAGGAAATTTTTAATACAAGGCATATCTTTTAAAGTTCCATGAAATATTCATTTTAAAATTCTATGGGTCATAGTAACTCATAATAGGAGGAGGGTGAATCGATTAAAAGAGAAACAATCGATTAATAAGGCCTTCAAACCCCCAATTAACAATATAAAATCATTTAATATTTCAAAAATCCAAACCTAAAAATCAAAATGGTCATTTCACATGTTTCAATTTCCAAAACACCCAACTCCTTATTGTGGTGATTCCCACCATATCCATGATGGAATTAAACACAACCAGTATATGAAACTGGACACAACTACCAAAAAGTGAATGGTTCCACAACTCTAACCAATACAGACTCACATAACACTATAAAATAAAATGGTGATTCCATTATAACCATGGTCAATTGATGGAATCAATGTTTTATATGAACTATATTATACCTAAGCCTGTGAATTTCGATAATCAGGATTCAACCATGTAGGCTCTAAACACAAAAACATCGTACACCATGGTGTAGTCCTGCCCATAGTGTACCCTAAAATATTCAAACCCCTATTTATGAAACCAATTTCCTCTAAATCACCCATGATCCTAATTTATCATTAACATTGAATAAAACACAATTTAGTATGTGAAAAAATAATTTTACAGACCTTTAATTGAATAGGGTGTTACAATGTGTAAGGAAAAATATTTTTGTGTGGGACTTATGGATGAGTTGTATTTTTTGTTTACTCTTGATGTTCAACTAATTAATGTTATTGGGAATTATGCCTTATTGATGGCTCAAAAATCTTGAACAAAAAAAATAGCACAAAGAGGGTTTGGGGTTTACATAAGAATCATATAAAAATGTTTTGGAATTCTTGGAATCCGATGTGAATAAAGATCCTATATATTAGGGTTGGGAGAAATAAATCTCTTAGGGTAAATAAATACATATAATTACTCAATTATAGATATAGAATGAACTAGGTAAAAATGAAATGGTTAATACTAGGTAGTTGACATGAGAGTGGGTTGATCCTATGATATCCCAGGAGGGATTAGTGAAACCATATTATTTCAGGTAGAACCGAGGATTATTGGTTCTGTTCGGGTTTTTGAGGATAGTAGTGTTAAATTTATGAGAATACCCCAAGTAGGTTATTTGGGATTGTGGAGTTTCCAAATGAGACCCTGAGTTCTAGGAATGACTATAAAAAATGGGCATGTATAAATGTAGAGCTCTAGTGAATGCTTGGGGGATAAACATAACCCTTGATGTAATGAGACTAAATTTTATCACGCTTCTCCCTAATTTCTTAAAGACTCCCATTTGATGAGGTCTATCGCCATATGTTATATGTAATGTTAGGTGATGTTTTCATTCATGGGGGTTTGAGGTGTCAAGCCCCACTAATGACCCAAATAACCAATGTTTCGATTACTTTTCATAAGTTGTGATATAAAAAACCTAGGGGGAGTACATTAAAAAGAATGGGTAAATATACATAGGCTCTATGTGCACATTTTCTTAGGGTCACCATATGTTGGATATTAGTTATACAGTGTACCAAAAAAAATATGATTGGGATCCTTTTATAAAATCCATGACACAGATCCCTGATCTATTTATTAGCAATGTTGGTTAGCTTGGTCCCCTGAGGAGACTATTTTATGTTCCATTCCTCCACCTAGAGGATACAAGACAATAGTAATTTGGTTTTTTTGGACACTTGGATGAAGGTATGCATATAAAACATTAGTAGAGTGTTCATGTAGTATTTGATGGGAGTAGGCACAACGAATTGAGGTACGTCACACATGGTGATTTAGTAGTGATCATAGATATACTTTTACAAAGAATGTGTACATACTTTAGTTGGTCGTTATGGTTTTATATGGATCAATTAAAATGCAATTATTGTGGTGGATATGATATGTTTACCTTATTCCACTAAATATCATGCTTATAAAAAAGACTGTAAAATATAATATAAGAACAATAGTATACCCTTAACCATGGAGAAGCAAATATAATTATCAATATAGTTGTTTGATGAGGATATATGAGAGGTATATGAATAACTCCATCCTCATTGAGGTAAATATGGGTGAAAATTAATCCCTATACATTAAAGGGAACAATATTTATACCCAAAATATTATAGTATCTTTTTTGAAAAGTGGGTGAGTAGGAAATAGATTTTGGAAAAATCTACAAGAATCCGACACAAGGATCACACATTAATTATCATGGTCACTAAATTCATATATAATTCCCTAGGTATTTTTATGTGATATTTTATTATATAATGTATTAAAACGTGAGTGAGAATTTAAAATTATAATCCATGCAGTTATCATTTTATTGAGGACCTTGATTCAAATTAAATATCATATTACAAAAATTCAATGATATATAATTTGAAAAAATTATTTTAATATTAAATTTTATCATTTGACTACCATAATGTATCACATGACATGAGTGAGAATTGTAACAACGGGTAAATGATATTATTATCTTACCAATAATTCTATATGTCTTTATTTGGAAGCTTGCATTATATTTTATATCAAACATAATTTATATTCTCTATCATAACATATAAAATTTCCATTGTACATCCCATGTATATAAGAATTGAGGACATATTCTTCAACGTCCCACTTTCACTAAATCCCCTTAGACATTGTGTCATTTCACCATATATTATATCATATATAATAACTTCAGAAATCATTTATAAAACAACATTTTCTACATCTTCCAAAACAAATTTGTAAATTTATAATCAACTTCACAGTATATCACATCATATACAATACATTGTGAATACCCATCCAAATACTCATTTTGGATAACATATAATTCAACTTTAGAGTGTCTCTATAAGTAAAACTCAATCCCCATTTGGTCAACCATAATGTGTGGCCCTTAATGGAACTATAGAATGGAAAATAAATATCAATTCTTCAATTAATAAATATAAGTGTGAAATTTCAACTAGAAAATCATGTGTGCTTTTCTTGATACAAGTGGATCGTTCATAATCTCTAGGAAGGACATGCATCTCAATATATATGTCCACCAACTATATCATATTCAATTAATCAATTTTATATGATATATTAATCTATGATTTATATTGGATATGGGATATAAAGTATGTCAACTCCATTTATAATATTTTAGTGTTATTGATTATTCGATTAAAAACTAATCAGTTAAATGAATACATAACATTTCACTAATATTTATGGATGATCACATAATACTCCCCTCACCTGATAAATAAGAACAAAATATGTATAATAAAGTTATATTTATACAAATCCTTATTTTATATCAATAGAGGCAATAAATTTCATTATGTTTATACCAGATGGGGAAAAATTTCCATTTTGTTTTCAACTGATCAAGGGTATGATGACTAACATACAAATCCAGCCCATATTCGAAAAGCCTCATGGAATATGTATGAAATTTATTAATGCATAAATGTTAAAATTATATAAATATCACAAACCATTTGTATTTATGGACCCATATATTAATTATAAATCCATAGTTTATTGAATACATAGGTTATGATAGTCCATGTGGTATAATTCAGGGATCATCAAATGAAAAACACTCATTTTTTACAGTGTAAGAATATTAAACATCCCAATAAAAGAACCATACTCATAGTTTCCTTAAAATGTTATCACAAACCATAGTAATTCATGATTCGAATCAGGTAAGTATTTTCCAATGTCATGATTCGATGGGTCAATTATGATTTAAATTAATGATATATGTTTTCATCAAGTGACTAATAATGTAAAAGTTTAGATTTAATTTTATATAACATGATATATTGTATATTTTAAACTCTTTTAATATTACATTGTTAAACTATATGTAATTGTATATATAAAGTATCACATATGATAGACAACAAGTTCATCCCTTGTTTATCTACACATTTAATAGTTTTATAAATCTGATCACACATTTATGCAATTCATTCTGCATCTCTATGTGATCATTTGATAAAACTGTATTGATGAAGTTATTTAGTGAGAAATTTCTATGTTGTAATCCAATTTGAATAATGGTATGACATTGGAGTCACATTCCAAATGATAAATTTTTTTGGACATGGTATTCAAACTTCGTAAATTCAAAAAAAAATTATGATATAAATAATGATTTTTTTCTTATTATGATTATATCTATGTTTATAATAATTATTATTGAAAGAACCAATTAAATTGAATATTTTTCTTTGAATTATTTTAAAATCTTATACAACTCTTTATGTTAATATTTCACAACATAACCTAAACCTTTTAGGATATTGAGACACATCCACTTTTACATTAATTGAATATTATTTTATTTGTTAAATTTATCAATGTTATGTCCAAAGGCACATCCATCAAACTCGTTGACACTATATTGTCTTTATACTATCATTCCAAGACAAAAAAATCATTTAGGTTTGGAAATAAAATTTATATTATTTTATATAAATATTTAACAAAAAAATTATATCTATATCTTTGATGGGTCCCTATGTGTTTGGAGAACTACTCATGTTATTTAATAATACAAATCAAAAACCATGTTTAACAAATTAATCATATCATATTATTGAAAATGTATTTTTATTAAAAAAACATCTTTTATCATAAAATATTAGTGATAAACTATACACAAACTTACTCTAACTAAAACACTTATAATTAGTATTATATATACCTCTAATATAAAATAATTTAGTTATAGAACACCAATCCCTAACATGGGAATTCTATGAGGTTTCTCAAACATTATCATGTATTCTAGAAAATTAAAACATATTGAAATATTTTTCCATTAATTCCAAATATTACTATTAGTTATCAATGGCCTTGGTTTCCAACCAAAAGAATCATTTTTGGTCTTTCAAACTAAATTTTCTTCATCCAATTAGAATTTTTATTAATATACACAGTTAATAAAATTACAAAAACTATAAATCACTTTACCAGTTTATATAACCTAAAAACATTGAGATAATAGGGATAAAATTTCATGAAATCATTAAAATTGTAAGAAAATTTCCAACAATGGCCAAAAATTGAATTACTTTAACAAAATAATAATTAATAAAGCCACCATTCATACTAAGAAATTGACATATCCAATAATTTAGAATATATGATTAATGAATGAATATCCCTTTTTAATTATACATATAACTCATTTTAAACAACAATTAAATGACTATTAAATTCTAATATGAATCTAGATTCATGTTTTCAAACAATTTCAGTAGTTTGTTACTCCAAAATTCATTTATATTATATATAGAATTTCCATTATTAAGAAAAAATATTCAATATCTATTTCAAAATTTCAAAATTTCTTCTAACATATATTCCATTCTATTTTGTAAACTTAATACAAAATTAAATATCAATGATGGTAGAATTTATCTATAATTGAATATATTAATAAGTGAGTATCATGTTTTACCTTCATTTAATAATCACATATATTAAATTTTTTTGTCACTAAAGTTATATCCAAATTTTAATACATATTATTCATTAGTGAACCCAGATCCATATTTCAATATGATTTTGGTCTCTTTAGTGATTCTCCTATCACATAGGTATTTTTTTAGGGAATACTGACAATATTATCTTATACTAATATGGATGGTTGTTGGGATCACACATTTCCAAATCCAACATATAGTAACTCATTTAATTAGGGTCACCAAAAAAACGTTATATGAAATAATATTTAATGAAAATAACATTAATATTATTTTGATAACCTATTACATACATTGCATACAAAATATAATATATGGGTATTAAAATGTTTTTTTCCCTACCTAGATGGATAATCGATTTCCAGATAAGTGATTATTTGGATGGAATATGAAAAACAGTATTTTATTGGATTAAATCTCATCGTATTTTATTGTTTAATTAAATTTAAATCTATTAATGTTTATAATGATTTAGTTCGACTCATAGTTTTTCAACCATATAAATATATTCAAACCATATAAATTTGTAACTCATTACACAAATATTAGTTGGTATTAGAATCCTGAATTGAACGCCAACAATATTTACCCATATCTAAAGGCACCCCATGCACATTATGGAATCCTGCCTTTTAATACATAACATTTCATTATATTTTACAAATAGAGGATCATTAAAGTATAGTGTCTTGGAAATAAGGAACATAATACAAGAAAAAACCTAAAACATTATTCTAAACCACTCATAAGGGTTCATCATAGGTTCATCCTATGTACAATTATTGCATCTCATATCCTGCAGACATACATAAGAGGAAAGGGTGAGCAGAAATCTTTGTAAGGAAAACAGGTGTAAGAGCTGACATGTGATCTTGAGAAATATTAATAAGAACATGATAAAAGTCATAAAGGATTTAGCAATGTAAGAATAGAAATATCATAATAAAAAGAACATGAATCATAACCTGAATAGGTGGCTACAAATTTTCATTTAGACATTCATGAACATATCGCCAAGGTTTATCCCCGAGGTGTCCAAAATATTACCAAGGTTATTCACCAAGGTATCGTGAAACTTGTCATCTCTAGAGATTAACTCTTTACCCACTGCATTAGAGCACTATCGGGGAGTACCCTTAATATTTCTTTATTTTCATGTGAGACACATAGATCATAATTAAACTTTTCATAAATAACCCAAAGAGAGTAAAGGAAAATGGTTTCACTTCAAAATCGTGATGTTTTAAATGTTCCAAAAAATAAGATCCTTATGCCATTGAAAACCAATAGAAAGGGAGTGATGGTTTCTTATATTTCAATTATAGAATAAAATAAATCATTTATTTTTATCTATGAAAACCCATAGAAATGAAATCAGCCTGGGTATTCACATAAATAAAACAAGATAATTCCTAGAGAAAAAGAGAGAGAAATTTTGAGACGAAATTTCTACAGCATAACAACTATATAACATGGTTTTAGAAAATAATATAAAGAGAGAAGACAAGGGTATCCCATCTATAAATGAATAATTTTATATTAGTGGTACAGAATAAAAAGTAATAAGATCTAGTTTGGAAAATTGAATGACACACCACATGAAAAGGAAACTTGCAACGGAAGAGAAAGCATGATTTCTTTTACGAAAATTCGGCAGCCTAACGACATCACATAAAAATTCAGAAAATAAATTGATGAGAGAGTAAATGGTCTCTCATCATTTTGAAATTAAATGGATAGTATTAAATATATAGAATAACCAGGAAACACATAATAAAATGGAACTATAAGACATAACAGAAAGGAAGTCATGACTTTAAAGAAGAGGGTGAAAGGTTCCCTTACCTTGAATTGTTACTTTGAAATCATGAAGGTCTGGACCATGGGAGGACTGAGGGCACCACAGTAGGACTCCATTAGAGGTAAAGAGACCAGAAATTCATTGAGGAGGATTTTGAAATGATAATAATGGGGGATTGTCTTGGTAATTATAGGAAAAGTAAGGGAAACATTATTTATTTCCAAGGGATGCCTCATCTGTGGTATTTGCAAAACCATGTGCTTGACCAAGGTATTTGCCCATGTAATTTGCCACATGGGACACCTCATAACATATATTACTATTCAAAAGTCGACCAAATTATGTATATCATTATTACATCATCAATGATGTCATTAAAAATCCGAAATTGAAAACTGTATTTTTACTATTCATTGAAAAATAAATTGTTTTAGAAAAATCCAAAAAATTCACTATAAACTAATGTCAGTGCTTTGAATTAAAAAATTAACACCATTTTATGAAAACAGTTTACTAAATATTTTTAATTTAATTTTTAAATAAAATCATTATTTATTCAAAAAATACAACTTTAAAACTATAACTCATTTTGAAACACCATAAAAATGTAATAAATGTCCAATAGAATTATGGTATAACCATAATACAATAAATAACAATTTATGATTACATTTAATGAAAATATATTTCCAATATAAATTATCAAATTATTTATAAAATTTTAAATAAAATATTTATAACATACAAAAATACCAAAACTTATTCTATGATTGTTTTTTTACTATTAATATGTTTAAATTTTATTTATACAGTCAAGGGTGAAGTTTCTTTTTTTTTTGGTCGATTTACTATTCATTTCTATTCATACGGGTTTGTTACTATTCACAATTTACTATTTTTTAAAAATTTATTGATCTTATTATACACTAAATTTATCACTAATAACTAATATAGAAGACTATTTTTTGAAAATAATTTCACATTATTAATTATTTAAAGAATACAAAAATATTTAAAAATACCCCTCTTTTCCAAAATTCATCAATAATACACATCCTATATTTATCCAGATATTTAAAAAACACCAACTATTCCATAATAAGATATAAAAATTTTATATAAATAAATGGATTACACAAAGAATTTAAGGTCTCCTTACATAGCCCCTTAAAACACCAGCATAGGACCTAAGTGTAATGTGTTTTATGGTGATAGAATCTTGGGGTGGCTCATACAACATTACCTGAGTGGTGATTTCCATCAGCTTGAACTTCTCCCTTAGGCGATTCTGTTCAAGCTTCATATGTTGAAGTTTAACTTTGTTCTTCTCTAGAACAAAGCCTAGTGATGATACCTCCTTCCCAAGCTCTGACAGATGAGCTTCATATGGCCCAAGTCTACGGGATGATTCCATCGACTTTTAATTATGTTTTAATAAACCAAGATCATTTGTATTTATAAACAATAATTGTAATGTTTAGAATTTTGTTTCCAATGGTCATATTGATTAATGGCCATATAACAGTCAAAACCCAGTAGTATCATTTAATTATAATAACTTCATTAATTAAAGGATATAGTTTCGTTGAGTACAAAATAAAATAACACACAAATATATGAAATAAAAATTATTAAAAATATTGGGACGTTACATTCTTCCCCCATTAAGAAATTTCATCCCCAAAATTTTAACTGGTACCCTAAGAAGAGAAAAGGTGTGGGTACTTCTTCCTTAATGACACCTCTAGTTCCCTCATGGCTTCATCATGTTTAGTGTTCCTCCATAAAACCTTTACAAGTTCAGTAGTCTGGTTATGTAGAACCTTGTCTCTATGATCCATGATCTCTACTGGTCGCTCCTCATAAGAGAGGTCATGTACTAGTTGTACCACCAGTGGATTTAGTACATGTGAATGGTCAGGTATGTAATTCACCAAGAGGGATACATGGAAGATATCATGAACTTGTGATAGATTTGGAGGAAGTGCAAGCTGATAGGCCACTACTCCCACATGATCAAGGATTTCAAAGAGGAAAATGTACCTAGGGATGAGCTTCCCTTTCTTACAAAACCTCATGACTCTCTTCCAAGGTGAAATTCGAAGAAAGACGTTGTCACCAACAACAAACTCCTAGTCCCTTCTATGGTTGTCAGCATAGCTCTTCTGCCGAATCTGAGAAGCCTAAATGTGTTGTCGGATGGCATGGACTTTTTCTGTCATCTCTTGCACAAGATCAGGCCTAAGAAGATTTCTCTCACCAATATCATCCCATCAAGTAGGAGTTCAACATCGATTCCTATATAGAGCTTCAAAGTGTACCATTTGAATGCACGAATGGAAGTTGTTGTTGTAAGAGAACTCAACTAAAGGGAGATGTTGATCCCATCCACCTTTAAATTCTATTGAGCATGTTCTCAGTATATCCTCGAGTGTTTGAATAGTCCTTCTAGATTGGACATCGGTTCGAGGGTGATAGGTCATACTAAAATTCAATTCATTGCTAAGAGCTTGTTGAAGACTTCTCTAGAATTTTGATGTAAACCTTGGATCACGATCAGATACGATATAAAGTGGAACTCTAGGCAGCCTTACCACTACATTCACGTAAATCCTAGCAAGTTGATCCAGATTTAAATCTTCTTAAATGGGGATAAAATGGGCATTCTTGGTGAGACATTCCATAATAAACCATATCCCATTGTTTTCTTAGGAAGTTCTCGGGAGAATAATGACAAATTCCATAGTGATATTGTCTAACTTCCATGCTAGTATGGGTAGTGGTTGCAAAACCCATTTATGAAGTTGTTGTTATGCCTTCACTTGTGGACATACTAGGCACCTTGACGTGTAGTCAGCAAACTCCCTTTTCATATTATCACACCAATAATGATCACGAAGTTCCCTATAAATTTTTGTGCTACCAGGATGTATAGAGAATTTAAAGCTATGAGATTTATACATCATCTCATTCTTTATTTCCGAAATATATGAAACACATAGTCTTGTAAGAAATTGCAGTACACCTTCTTGATCAGTTTTTCACTTAAGAAACCTCCCATCTTTGATAGACTCAAACTTCTTCTCTAACAAAGGATCTTATTTCTGAGCTTTCTTGATATTATATATTCAAAATGGTTAAGATATCATTTTTGTTAGGGTTGATGATGTACCTTTATTTATAATTCACATGTCTAGTTTTACTATGTCATTGATCAAAGTGTCTCCTTGAATCCTTATAATGTATAGAACAACTGGTTCTTTCCTATATAATCCATCTGCGACACTGTTTTCTCTTCCAAGATGATAATGAATTGACCAATCATAGTCTTTTGGAAGTTCCAACCATCTCCTTTGTCTCATGTTCAATTCCTTTTGTGTGAAAATATACTTCAAACTTTGATGTTCTATGTATATATCACATTTATTCCCATAAGGATAGTTTCTCCATATCTTTAGAGAAAAAACAACCGCAGCTAGCTCCAGATCATGTGTAGGATAGTTCTGCTCATGATTCTTCCACAGTCAAGATATATAAGTAATGACTTAGCCATTTTTTATGAGGACGCACCAAATCCCATTTAAAGAAACATCACTAAAAATAATGAATCCTTCCCCACATGAGGGCAGAGTAACAAGGGTGTAGTAACCAATATCTTATTCAGCTCTTGGAATCGTTGCTCACACTCCTTTGTCCAGATGAACATGACCCCTTTTTGAGTTAACATGGTTAATGGATTATAAAGTAAAGAAAAGTTTTTCAAAAACCTCCTAAAATATCCCGCTAGTCCAAGAAAACTACGAATCTCAGTTATTTTTGTAGGATGAGGCCACTCTTGTACATCTTTTGTATTTGTAGGGTTAGTTGTAATTCCTTCATTGGTAACAATGTGACCCAAGAAAGTATCTTTTTGAAACCAGAATTCCCATTTACTGAAATTTCTAAAAATCCTCTCCTTCCATAATGTTTTCAAAATAACCATTAGATGATCCTCATTCTCCTCAAGAATTTTGTAATATATCAGAATATCATCAATAAAAACTACCACAATTTTATCATGGTTGTCCTTAAAGACTCTATTCATCAAATCCATAAAAATATCAGGGCTATCAGTCAGTCCAAAAGACATTACATCAAAATCATAATGTTTATATCTTAATCAGAAGGTAGTTTTTTGAATATCTTCTTTCTTCACACTCAATCGATGAAAACCATATCGAAGTTCAATCATAGAGAATAATTGATCCCCACGAAGTTGGTCAAATAAGTCATCAATTCATGGAAGAGGGTATTTTTTTATTTACTGTGATCCCATTCAGTTCCCTATAATCAATGCATATCCACATAGATCCATCCTTATTCTTCATAAAGAGAACATATGTTCCCCAAGGAGACACACCCGGTCACATAAAACCCTTCTCCCAAAGATCGTGGTGTTGTTTTTTTAATTCCTCCATCTCCAAATTTTTCCATCCAATATGGGGTCATTGATATTGGATGAGATCCTGGTATGAGTTCAATAGAGAACTCTACCTATTTTTCTAGGGGAGGTCCAAGAAACTCCTCAGAAAATACGTTTATGTATTCTTAGATGATGGGGAAATTTTATATACTCAAACTATTATTTCCCTCTTCTTCTTCACCGATCAACCCCATAAAGAAAGACATAGGAGGTTCTTATAAACCCTGATCTGGTTGAGATATCTCTCCTTAGAAGATAGCTGTAGGTTTTACATTCATGACTATTGATATTTCCTTACATCTGCATTTGATATTAGCATTATACTTTGAGAGCTAGTCCATCCATAGTATAATGTCAAATTCCAGCATGGGTATGACTACTAGATTTTCGATAATATTGTGCTCACTAAATTAAATACTACAGTTTCTAATCACTGATGATGCTTGGATAATACCACGAGGTATCTTGATAGATAACTCTACTTTTTGCAAGTCATTGGTTGATTCTAAATTCATTGCAAACATGGAGAAAATAAAGTAAGGCATAGAACTAGAATAAAAAAATAACTTTATAGCTCTGAAAGAACAACAAGAGTACCTTCTACCACATAATTTAGAGCTTCAAATTCAGCTATCAAGATAGAAAAAGCATGACCTTATTCCTTTGGACTTTTCTGAGGATGATGGTGGTTCTCCTCCACTTCCCTTTGATATAGAAAGTGATTGGAAAAGACCCCATGATGTCCACACATAAAGCACAAGACATTAGTTAGGGCCTGAACCATCTTCCCCTTGTCGTTAGCATTTGGAATTTGAGGTTTCACCTCACTATGACAATTACTCTCAATATGGACATATCTTCCACACTTGTAGCATTTACTTCTCCCCATTAGGCAATTCCCCGAATGCTTCTTCACCCATTTATTACACGTGGGATGTTTCACTTTCTTGCCTCCTCTTCCCTGATCAAATGTCCACCCTAAGTTAGGCTCCATCGATCTTTTTTTGTTGTCAGATTTATAAGACCATTATGTCTCAAAAAACTTTATCTCGACTATCATCGAACTCCAAACGATATCGTCATGGCTATCATAATATCAGTTGGCTAGATTTTTTTTACAGATGTGGTCTCAGTCCACTAAAGAATCTATCAACCTTACCTTTCAGATCCATGACAAATCAAGAGGTGTAACGTGAAAGCCTTGGGAATTTCATCTCATATCTTCCCACAGATTCATTCTCCGTTTGCTTCATCCCACGAAACACCTTCTCCATTCTTGTTCTCATCGATCGAGGGAAATACATGTTGAAGGATATCCCCATGAACACTTCCCACCCCATAGCTTCAACTTCAACTCTTGGCCTTGTGTTTTTAATCATTTCCCACCACTGACCAGTTTCTCCCTTTAAGCGATTGAAAACCAGGGTAACCATTTCTTGTTCAGAACATTGGAGCACAGAAAAGATTTTCTCATTAGAGCTTATCCATTGTTCAGCAATCAATGGGTCGCTAGATCCACTGAAGTTTGGTGGTCATTCATGCATACAAGATTCAACAGAAAGTTGTTCCCTTAGTGGTGAGATCAGTCTCTAAGATTGATTCATGTTATTTCCCATAACTTGAGTCAGTTGGTTCATCATTCTCATGAAAGTTTATAATATAGCTTCCATCAGAGGCTCGTTAGTGCATGGTCCACTGCGGTCACCATTTACACAGTTCATCCTATTTTCCACTATTTTCTAAAAAAATAAAACCTTAGGGAGGAACTTATTTCATTTACAAATTTTTTAACAATAATGGATTTAAGTCATAAAACTTCTTTAAACAGTTTAATTTATCTATAAATCCTTCATATTGATTCATAAAAATCTTATTATTAACCAAACATATCCCGTGGGAGTGTCATAACTAAGATTGTATCAAGGCCCGTTGATGTGTACCCGGATACCCAGGGTCAATCCACCAACTCATTATCAGAGTTTTCACTCTGAGGTACCTCTGTGCCAGAGCCGTCTCTACCTGCTCATATCCAGATAGGGATGTATTTTCTTGATAAACAACATACTCAATACTCACCAAAATACCTAGAAGTCTTCTTATATTTAAAAGTTTCTATAGGATTATTCCTAAAGTATTCATAGCCTAATTTTCAAAAATAACTAAAATATCCTTTAACACAAACTATGGAATCCCGCCTTTTTATTACATAACTTTTCATTACATTTTACAAATAGAGTATCTTTAGAGTCTAGGGTCTATGAAATTAGGAACATAATACATGAAAAAAAACATTTTTTTAAACCACTTGTAAGGATTCATCATATGTTCATCCTATGAACAATTACATCATCTCATATCCAAAAGACATACATGAAATGAAAGGGTGAGCGGAAGGATGATTAAGGAAAACAAGTGAAGCATTTGACATGTTATCATGAGAAATATTAATAAGAACATGATAAAAGTCATAAAGGCATGAGAAATGGAAGAAAAGTATTATCATATTAAAAAGAATTTGTATTTTAACATGAATATGTGGCTAAAAAATTTCATTTAGACATTCACGTACATATCACCAATGTTTATCCCCGAGGTGTTATAAAAATTACCAAGGTTATTCACCAAGGTAACGTGAAACATGTCATCTCTAGAGAATAATTCTCTACCCAATGCATTAGAGTGATATTACGGAGCACCCATAATATGTATTTATTTTCAAGTGATCCACATAAATCACAATCAAAAACTTCATAAATACCCCAAAGAGAGTAAAATAATTGGGTTACACTTCAAAATCGTGATGTTTTAAAAGTGCTAAAAAATAAGATTGTTATTTCATTTATAACCCATGGAAAGGGACCGAGGGTTACAAGTATGTCAATTAAAGAATAAAATAATTCATATTTGTATCTATTAACACCATAGAAATGATATAGGTCTGGGTATTCACATAAATAAAATAAGATAATTCCTTTAGAAAAAGAGAGTGAAATTTTGAGACAAAATTTCTGCAGCATAACGGCTATATAACATGGTTTTAGAAAATAATATAATGATAGAGGAAAATATTATCCCATAAAAAAAATAAATCATTTTACAGTAGAGGAACATGAATAAAAATAAATAAGATATATTATGGAGAATTGATTGACACACCACATGAAAAGGATTCTTGCAAGGAAAGCGAAAGCATGATTTCTTTTAGGAAAATTCTACAGCCTAATGACCTCACATAAAAATTCAGAAAATCCATTGATGAGATATGAAATGGTCTCCCATCATTTGGAAATTAAATAGATATTATTAAATATATATAAGAATAATCCACCTCATAGTAAAATTGAACTATAGACATAACAAAAAGGAAGTCATGACTTAAAAGGGGAGGGTGAAAGGTTCCCTTACCTTGAGGAGTTTCATCGAAAACATGAAGGTCGGGACCTTGGGAGGCTTGAAGGAACCATAGGAGGACTCCTTGGGAGGTAGAGAGACATGAAAATAATGGGGAGGATTTTGGAATGAAAAAAATGAGGGAATTACTTGGTAATTATGGGGAAAGCGACGGGAAGAAATTATTAATTTTCAAGGGACACGTCATCGGCGGTATTTACAAAACCATGGGCTTTACCATTGTATTTTCCCATGGTATTGGCCACATGGAACACCTCAAAACATATAATACTATTAAAAAGTTGACCAGATTATTTATATCATGATTACATTATCAATGATGTCATTAAACACTCGAAACTCAAAACTGTAATTTTATTATTCATCGAAAAATCAACTTGTTTAGAAAAATCCAAAAAATTCACTATAACCTAATATCAATTATATGAATTCTAAAATGAACTCCATTTTATGAAAATAATTTTCTAAATATTTTTAATTTAATTTTTAATAAAATCATTATTTATTTGAAAAATAAAACTTTAAAACTATAACTCATTTTGAAAAACCATAAAAATGTAATACAGGTCCCCTAAAATTATTGTATAACCATAATAAAATAATGTAACAATTTAAGATTACATTTTATGAAAATATATTTCCATTTTAAATTGTTTAATTAATTATAAAATTGTAAATAAAATATTAATGACATACACAAATACCAAAACCTATACTATGATCGTTTTATCACTTTTAAGATGATTAAATTGTATTTATACATTCATGGGTGAAGTTTTTATTTTCTGGTCAAGTTACTATTCATTACTATTCATACT
This sequence comes from Viscum album, assembly GCA_963277665.1. Classification (NCBI taxonomy): domain Eukaryota; kingdom Viridiplantae; phylum Streptophyta; class Magnoliopsida; order Santalales; family Viscaceae; genus Viscum; species Viscum album. The sequence goes on from OY728133.1 coordinate 1,329,231,275, forward strand.
GGTATGTCACTATTCAAAATATACAATTTATTAAAAATTATGTCGATCTTATTATACTGTAAATATCTCACTGATCACAACTATAGAAGTCCATTTTTTGAAAATTATTTTACATTATTAATTATTTAAAGAAGACAAGAATATTTTAAAATACCCCTTTTCCCTAAATTCATCAATAATACACATCCTATATTTGTCCAGATATTTGAAATTCACAAACATTGAAATAATATGATATAACAATTTTTTTATATAAATGGATTACATAAAGCAGTTAAGGCCTCGTTACATAGCCCCTTATAGAACTAGCATAGAACCTATGTGTAAGGTGTGCTATGGTGATAGAATCTTGGGGTGGCTCAGAAAACATTTTCCTAGTGGTGATTTTTATCAGCATGAACTTCTCCCTTAGGAAATTCCATTCATGCTTCATATGTTGAAGTTCATCTTGGGCTTGGTGTAGAGCAAAGCCCAGTGATGCTACCTCCTTCCCAAGATATGACATATGGGCTTCATATGGCCCAAGTCTACTAGATGATCCCATCGAGTCTTCTTTATGTATTAATTAACCAAGATCATTCAAATTTATAAACAATAATTGTAATGTTTTAAATTTAGTTACCAACCGTCATATTGACCAATGGCTATATAATAGTCGAAACCCAACAGTCTTATTTAATTATACCCAATTCATTATCTATGGGATATATTTTTGTTGAGCATAAAATAAAATAACACAAAAATTTATGAAATAAATATTATTAAATAGTTCGGGCCGTTACATACATGGTATATGAAGGAATGTAATTTAAAATGTTATATCATATGAAACCAAATATCCACCCAATAGTAATCCTGGAGAATAAATAGTCATCCACAAATTTTCATAAAAATGAATAATACACCAGGCCATTATGATGTCCAACCAACATTCCCTCTATCCAAAGATTCTTAACCAAAGAGAGATTACATTTCAATCATAACTATCTCAAATAATGTGTATAGATCATAATTAAATTATTAATTCATGGTCATAACATAATAGAATCAAAATCCAATGTATACGAAAACTCAATAAATAATCATACATATTGTTGGACCCTTGTTTTGTTTTGGTTGAATTTATTGTCATTATATTATTATGTTTATTATGTTAATGAAGAAAAGAATGATGATAAGGAAAGAGAAAGTGTATTTGATAAAAGATATCAAATAAAATATAGATCCAGTAAGAAGTAAATGAGATCCAAGAGGATCAGTTTCATATACATCATCATGAGTTAACATATCCAGTTAATCGTAATAAGTCTTTGATGACAAGTTAGAACTTACAAGAAATTTTATAGAGTGTGGAATTAAATTAGCGATCGTAATAAGGAATTTATTTTGGAGTCAGAATGGCTCCATTATAAATATGAGGATGATTTACTATTTTGTAATTCTCAATGGTCATAATTTGTCTTAGAAAATGGTGATAGAAGATTGAATAGAGAAAGGAGGTGAATAAGTGAGGAAAATAACTTTGAGTATCATATTGAAATAAAATGAGCTACCAATATTATTATACTGGAAATCATATTTTTATGGGAATTGTATTTCTATGGTAATCATATTTGGGATTTCCAGACTTAGAAGAGATGTATTTCAGAATTGTCTTAATCATATTCTAATAGAGGTATATAATCTTATTGTGGAAAAATAGAAGAGGGAAACCATATTGATGAAAATAACAATGGATAATCGAAATGAATAAATTATAATAAGAGGAATTTTCTTTTAATTTAAGTGGAGTAAAGTAATGAAAAAAATATTTTTTCAAAATAGTCAATATTTGAATGAGGCAAATCACAATCATAATTAGACTGATGTTTTTTATGTAGTCTAAAGAATTAAAAACATCAAAAGGAGAATCGAAAATAAATGAGATTTGATTATTCAAAAAGGAATTGAATAAGTCAAAGAGGGATATGAAAATCAAGAAGTTTGAAAGATTCAAAAATGAATTGAATGATTGAAAAATAGATTTGATACCTTAGGTTAATTAAATGATTATAGAATTTAATACTCCCACCTAAACCACTTTTGAGGACTCTATAAAAGGATAGATGATATCATTTGTAAAGTACTCGTGAAACTATAAAAGTGATCGTGCTCCGAAAGTTGAGGAATAAGTATTGAGTACCCAACCTGTTACATACATGACTTATTTTGAAGTTAAATTTCATTTATTTTCCTTTCATTATTTTTTTTGGATGGTTTCCAAAGGTTTTATGGAGAAATAGATGAGTTTTAATGAATTGGGCAAAACCATGAGCCCAATTCCAGATTTAAAAATAAATTTTGTTTTCTTTATAACTTTTTATTTTTTTAATATATTTCCTTCATTAAAATTCCTAAATGGACTCCTCTGACCTATTAACAGAAAAATATAAATTTGGAGCCTTTATAAATCCATAATCATTATGGATATGGGTTTTTATTTAAGATAATGGGTCTACCCGAAGGCCCATTTCCTGCATTAAAATTAATTTTTAATATTTTTATATATCCTTAACTATTTGCGTTGTTTCGGTGATTCCACCTCCCCCACGACCCTAAGAAACCCAGGCGCTCTCCCATTTCCTTTCCCCCCTCCTTGGAGCTCTTTGAAATCGGGAATTAGGGCTGATCTTCATAGGGCGTATCAAATCGGCCAGAATTAGAGAGGTAACTTCATCCCTTCTTAACTTTCTCAATTCTTACTCTATTCCCTCCATTCCAGTTCCTAAATTACCTCATAAATCTTGTTCGAACAATCCCTGAATTTTGGATATTTTAAATTTTAGATACTATTGTTTTGGAGTGATTAATTCAGTATACTTCACGTAGGTGAGTCTATTTCATTCCTCTTTCAAATTGCTTAGGGTTTCTTCCCTAATTCATGGATTATAAAAATTTGATAAGTTAGGGTTCATGCCTAGGTTCTAAATTACGGTATATGGGGTGAAATATTGAGGTTTTAGGTTTTCTTTTGACTTACTAGAGGTGCGGCGGTCGTCCGGTTGATGTTTCTCCCTAATATTTGAGGGTTTCGAAACATTTGGTAGGTGATTCCGTGGATAACCATTTAATGATGAGTTAGTTTGCTTGATTAAATAATTTTACAAGTTTTTTATATTCTGTGCATTATGAGAAAACCATTTTTGGTATCAATAGTAAAGCATTTGTTTTTAAAGTTACATTTTTTCTTGAACTGTGTATTTTTCAAATGTATTTCATGTGTTATCTCTTGTGGTAGTTTTGTGAAATGTGGAAGTGATTTATTAATTGTTTAAAGGGGCTGGAAATTATGGTTTGGTAAATATATAGTTCCATGTGGGCCTAAAAAGGGGGTGTATTTGAATGGTTTTATTTTTATAACCTTGTTATACTCCTTGAAAGTGTTTTACGGATTTCTGTGTTCTCATGTGTATATATTGTGATATTATTCAAGGTGATTATATAACATTTGACAGTGGATTATTACATGTTTATTGGGCTGCCAATTCGGTTTTGGTAGGGTCTTGGTGTGCTTTTGTCTTAAAAAGAGGTTTTTGGAAATGGATTTTATGTGCAAAGTTTGGGTATACTCTTTATAATTGTTTTATGAATGTTTTGAATGGTTTATTGGGTTGTGTAATAGGTGAAACTATATCAGCAAACTGTTTTGGTAGGATTATATTTTTAAAAGTTCCATTTCATTTGTGGAAAGTCTGTTATGTGATATGTATCATCTTGGAAATATTTTATTAAATTGTTTAAAGGAGATATTGAGGAGTGAAAGTGATGTGAAAGTGATGTGGAGTGTTTTGTGTGAGTGTGATATGATGTGAAAAATTGAATTTTTTATTATGAAAGAAGTGTTATTTTCCATGTGTGTGGCTTTTATATGAGTTTAAAAATCTTATAATTGTTTTATAAAATTGTTTAATGGTTTTGTGGAAGTGTTGAAGAAATGTGAAATGTGTTGTGGGCTATTTTGGTGTGATTCAGATTTCAAAATAATTTTGAATGAAAAATAGATTTTTGTGACTTGTGTGGTATACATATGGGAAGGTTGGTAAATTTGTGATGTGGAAATGATATTTTCATGTTCAATGTATAATTATTGACTTGTTGAACTTGTTTGAGCACAAGGGGAAAACCTGGGTATCTAGGTGGGTGGACGTGTACTAGTATGCTAGTGAATCTGTGGGGTTTGGCCTCAGTTTCAATTAGCAAGATTGACGCTTACAACTCTAACTAAACTATGATGATGATGATTGGGGACTACTAGGTTATGTGTATGTTCCCTACTAGTGGCTCGTGCATGAGAATGGATATTTTTGACGGTTACTCTCACCGAGATACGAGGTACCTGGGACCCACAACTAGCTAGTGCCTAGGGGTTATTTCCTATTTCTTGTGCTCATTATTTACTTTGTACTTACCGTCGACATAAGGTATAGTTGGCTGGAAAATTCACTAGTGTTGAAATTATTTTTAAAAGTGTTTATTCTTAATGATAGCCCACTTGAAAACTGTTTTTATTCAAAGTTGCATCTTTTAGAAATTGTAACTAGCTTTTCATGTTTTTGAAAACATGCATGATTTTCATCTTTAAATGTTTATAACATGGAATCTCTTTGTGGTGGTATCTTACTAGGCATTGGCTCACACCCTACTTACACCCTTTGGTGTAAGTAGACTTGGTTATTTTTTTTGTCGCAGGTTGGGTATAGTTTTTTGTTCCAGTGGTTCGGGTTTCAGCAGGTCCTTGATGGTGAAGTCTTATGGAGGTGGCTTGAGGGTGGTGCCCCTTGCCATGAGGGTTCTTGGGCTGTCCTTATTTTGTTTTTTACCTTTTGTATAAACCTTTTGAGTTGTTCTAAGCTATGTAATTCAGTTCTGAATTTTTGTAAAAGATTGTTTGGTTTGAAAAATCCATATTTGTTTCATTGGATTCTTCTTTTATGTTTATAAACTCGGGTAAATCGTTCCCAATTTTCATTTTATGATACCCGGGCACTTGTTCCAGCCCGTGGGGATCGGGAACGACCTTCGGGCCTTGTCACGGGCTAGGTTTGGTGCCATTTTTGGTGGCGATAGAATGGATTCGTGACAAAATGGTATCAGAGGAGGTTAAGTTTAACTCTTTGGGTCATGTTATTTGGGGAAGAGTCAGGATAGTCTGGAGTTAGGATTTTTGGGACATGGAATTCTAGTTATGGGTAGTGTGCCTGATCACCACACCTCATAATGGGATTCAAGTTTCCAAGAGAAGTAGGGATTTATCTAAGTCCTTCGGTTTTCTTGGTTCGATGATGATTAAGGGAAATGAAAAGAGAGTTGGGTTAATGGTCCTAGTGAGCTCGCAGGGTCTGGAAAGCCATGTGGAGCCAAGGATATTCCCCAGAAAACTCTCTGTGATAGTGAAGTGATTGTAATATGGCCTCCAACCATATTTCCAAGTCACCCACTGAAACTAGTTTCCTCTCGCACTGTTTTGTGATTAGGTTTTGAAATCTTGGCACTTTGGTTTTAAGAAGTGTATAGTTTTTGTGAAATGATTTTAAAATAAAGAGGGAATGGTTTGGTTTATGAAATGGTGGAACTGAATTTTCAGAATTGTTTTGAAATGTAAAATGGTGCGCTTACACCTCTTTGAAAGTAGAAACTATATTGAAGTTGGTTTTGAAAAGTGTTTCCAATAGAGTTTTCTAAACAATCAGAGTGTCTTTTAATGGGATGAGATGTTTTGAAATTGATGTGAATATCTTGAAAGTGAGTTATTTTATAAATGGTTGTGACTTTATGAAATATTTGTAAGATGTGAGTTGGGATTTTGATCTCGTGGTTAGCGGTTATGAGAAAAAAGGATGTGCTGGTTGACAGTTTTGGTTTTGAAAAGTGGAAAGAATTTTTGTTTTACCCTTTGGTATATCCATTAGAGACCACATGCATGGGGTTATATGGGATGATGGATGGTTGATGACATGACTGGATGAGTGTCGGGATGGATATGAGGAGGGTGTCTGGTGTGGCACAAAAACCTGCATGTGTGAGGCTCATGGGGTACCATTGGTGGATACGCTTACTGCTAAACTGTTTGATCTCAAAGAATTACTTTTAAACAAAAACATGATGTCTTGATGAATATTTTTTTATGGTTTGTATTAAGGGTTTTTGAAAATGTTGATGTTTTGGGATGTTTTGATTCCAAGAACCCCTTCTGTTTGAACTGTGTCTTGGTTTTGTGTTTGGTCGGTAAGCTGTGTTGTAGGGACAGTTAGTGGTCTCTTTTGATAAATGTTTTGGGATGCCTTTATGGTGGTTCCCTTCATGTGTTTGGAGCTGGTTTATGGCTTTTTTTGACCAGTGGACCAGATTGGTTGGGTCTTTGGGTTCTCTCATTGGATAAGTTATGCCCCCATTAAAGGTTAATTTATAATTGAAGCGCAACCCAGATTGTTTCTCCATTGGAAAATCCTCTAGTTGATCAATATAAGGAATCTAATTCTTGAGATTTTTAGATTGAGTATACACCCTTTCCTTTATTGGTTTTTTGTATCCTCTTGTAGTGGGAGATTTATTATGGATGGTTGAAAGTGACCTTATCCTCTTAAGTTTCCTAATTTTTCGAAGGTGGATGTGTTCTGGGGTTGTTAGCATGGATGAGTATTTGGATAGTGTCTAAGAGTAACTTTCGGTCCTCCATAGTCTCTTAGAAGAAGGAGTTTGTGTTAAACTACTAGTGTGGGAAATCTGGTCATGAGAGGATATTATGGCCACTTTCTAGAATTGTGTGTTTTTTGGGGATGTTGTACAAGTTCCCTCTCTATTCATTGTTTATATCAGTCGCAATGGTCATGTTTGGTGATTCCTTGTGATGTCATGTGCCCGATTGACTGTAAAGGTGAAAGTTGGGCAATCATCTGAGAGTCTCTATTATGTTGGGAGAATGTCTCCCTTGAAAAAAACATAAAAAAATATTCCATTTTAGAGGATGGTGAGTATAAGTGTTCTTTACTTCTATTGTTTCTCACCCGAACAAATAAGGTGTGATGTGTGTACATATTCTAATCCCTCATTTCAGTGAAATATCGAGTCAGGGTAAAGTGAGTTTGGAATTTGTTATGTCTTGGAAAAACTAATCGGGGATTGCGGTGTAGTTGTTGTTTGCAACGAAAGAAGAATTTTCATTCAGGTGGTTTCCAAATCCTAACTGTGAGGTCGAAGATGCTTCAATATTTTGAGCTCCAGCCATAGGTCCTGAAGAGAAGCTGGCGCGTAGTCAGGGGAAACCCCAGTGTCATTTAAACCCTTGTGCAAAGTCATATCCGCAATATGATAGATAAGAAGAGTTTAAACCTATGGTGTCATAATATTTCTTATACTTTTCATGTTTGGTGGAAATATGTGGAGGGCCTTGTACACATGTCATCGCCCAATGTTATTCCCTCCCCCTTTGGTTTCCAATGATTCATTAGAGAAAGGTATGAAGTTTGGCTAGACAGGTTGACCACACGGTTTGCACTTGGTTAGTAGTGACCATGCCCCAAAAAACCATGTAGATAGAAGAATATCCACTATTAGTTCATGGTTTCCCAAACCGTGCATACTAGCCATTTGGTCGTCCCAAAACGTTATATTTTGGGGTCTTTCTGTACTAGCCCATGCTGGTCAATTATGATTGTTGGTTCTTATGGTGGGGAGCCTATTTTTTCCCCCGTACCAATAACTTAGGCTTATCCATGGTCAAGGATTGGTGGTAGGTAGTCTCATTCTGGTCTATCAAGCTACCTAAATATTACTTGGGTAACCATTGAGATTGGAGAGTGCCCAATGGTTTAGTTATAGCAAGGTATGTGTAACCTTGTTCGATGTTGTTGTTCGTTTGAGTGAATTGATTGAGTCTTGTTCGGATAGTGTTTGAGGATTTTTCCTTTGGGATAAAGCCTGAATGAGATTTATTGTTTTAGGAGAGTGGTTTATAATTTTTTTGTGATGTATTACTTCCTTAATTGATCAATGGAGGAGTTTTGGCCTTTGGGGGAGAAACCTGGAAAGGGAGTACATCTTGGTTTATCAGTTCGGTTTGGCTTTTGTATCTGGCCTTTATGTAGCATTCCGGGGATGGAAATTTTTCATGGTGGGGATAATTGTCACATACATGACTTATTATGAAGTTAAATTTCATTTATTTTCCGTTCATTCTTTGTTTTTGATGGTTTCCAAAGGTTTTATGGAGAAATAGATGAGTTTTAATGAATTGGGCCAAACCGTGAGCCCAATTCCAGATTTAAAAATAAATTAGGTTTCCTTTTTAACATTTTAATTTTTTAATATTTTTCCCTCATTAAAATTCCTAAATGGTCTCCTCTGACCTATTAGCACCAAAATATATATTTGGAGCCTTTATAAATCCATAATCATGGTGGATATGGGTTTTTATTTAAGATATTGGGCCTGCCTGAAGGCCCATTTCCTACATTAAAAATAATTTTTAGTTTTTTTATATCTCCATCACTATTTGCATTTTTTCAGTGATTCTACCTCCCCCATGACCCTAAGAAACCCAGGCACGCTCCCATTGTCTTTCCCCCATCCTTGGAGCTCTTTGAAATCACGAATTAGGGCTGATCTTCATAGGGTGTCTTAAATCGGCCAGAATTGAAGAGGTAACTGCATCCCTTATTAACTCCCTCAATTATTACTCTTTTCCCCCCATTATACTTTCTAAATTACCTCCTAAATCTTGTTCTAACAATACCTGAATTTTTTCTGTTTTAAATTTCAGAAACTATTGTTTCTGGAGTGATTAATTCAGGATACTTCAAGTATGTGAGTCAATTTCTTTCCTCTTTCAAATTTCTTAGGGTTTCTTCCCTAATTCTTGAATTATAAAAATTACATAAGTTAGGGTTTGTGACTAGGTTCTAAATTACTGTATTTTGGGTGAAATATTGAGGTTTTAGGTTTCTTTTAACTTCCTTGAGTTGTGGCGGTCATGCGGTTGATGTTTCGCCCCAATATTTGAGGGTTTCGACACATTCAATAGGTGATTCCGTGGATAACCATTTAATGATGAGTTAGTTTGCTTGATTAAATAATTTTATATGTTCCTTATGTTTTGTGCATTATGAGAAAACCATTTTTGGTAGCATTACTAAAGCATTTGTTTTTAAATTCACATTTTTTCTTGAAGTGTGTATTTTTCAAATGTATTTCATGTGTTATCTCTTGTGGTAGTTTTGTAAAATGTGGAAGTGATTTATTAGTTGTTGAAAGGGGCTGCCAATTATGGTTTGATAATGATATAGTTCCATGTGGGCCTAAAAAGGGGTTGTATTTGAATGGTTTTATTTGTATAACCTTGTTATACTCCTTGAATGTGTTTTATGGATTTCTGTGTTCTCATGTGTATCTTTTGTGATATTATTCAAGGTGATTATATAACATTTAAAAGTGTATTATTACATGTTGATTGGGCGGGAAATCTTGTTTTGGTAGGGTCTTGGTGTGATTTTGGCTTAAAAAGAGGTTTTTGGAAATGGATTTTATGTGAAAAGTTTGGGTATACTCTTTATAATTGTTTTATGAAAGTTTTGAGTGGTTTGTTGGGTTGTATAATAGGTGAAACTATATCAGCAAACTGTTTTGGTAAGAGTATATTTTTAAAAGGTCCATTTCATTTGTGAAAAGGCTGTTATGTGATATGTATCATCTTGGAAATATTTTATTAAATTGTTTGAAGGAGATATTGAGGAGTGAAAGTGATGTGAACGTGATGTGGAGTGTTTTGTGTGAGTGTGGTGTGAAAAAATTGAATTTTTGATTATGAAAGAAGTGTTATTTTCCATGTGTGTGGGCTGTTATATGAGTTTAAATATCTTATAATTGTTTTATAAAATTGTTTAATGGTTTTGTGGAAGTGTTAAGAAATGTGAAATGTGTTGTGGGCTATTTTGGTGTGATTCGGATTTCAAAATCATTTTGAATGAAAAATAGATTTTTGTTACTTGTGTGGTATACATATGGGCTGTTTGGTGAAATTTTGATGTGGAAATGATATTTTAATATTCAATGTATATTTCTTGACTTGTTGAACTTGTTTGAGCACAAGGGGAAAACCTGGGTATCCAGGTGGGTGGTCGTGTACTAGTATGCTAGTGAATCCATGGGGTTTGGCCTCAGTTTCACTTAGCAAGATTGACTCTTACTACTCTATCTAAACTATGATGATGATGATTGAGGACTACTAGGTTATGGGTATGTTCCCTACTAGTGTCTCGTGCATGAGAATGGATATTTGTGATGGTTGCTCTCACCGAGATACGAGGTACCTGGGACCCACAACTAGCTAGTGCCTAGGGGTTATTTCCTATTTCTTGTTCTCATTATTTACTTTTTACTTACCGTCGGCATATGGTATAGCTGGCTGGAAAATTCACTAGTGTTGAAATTATTTTTAAATGTGTTTATTCTTAATGATATCCCACTTGAAAACTGTTTTTATTCAAAGTTGCATCTTTTAGAAATTGTAACTATCTTTTCATGTTTTTGAAAACATGCATGCTTTTCGTCTTTAAATGTTTATCACATGGAATCTCTTACTGGTGGTATCCTACTGGGCATTGTCTCACACCCTACTTACAACCATGGGTGTAAGTAGACTTGGTTATTTTTTTTGTCGCAAGTTGGGTACAGTTTTTTGTTCCAGTGGTTCGGGTTTCTAGCAGGTCCCTGTTGGTGAAGTCTTGTGGAGGTGGCTTGAGGGCCGCTCCCCTTTCCATGAGGGTTCTTGGGCTATCCTTATTTGGTTTTTACCTTTGGTATAGATCTTTTTAGTTGTTTTATGCTATTTAATTTAGTTCTGATTTTTTGTAAAAGATTGTTTTGTTTGAAAAATCCAGATTTGTTTCATTGGATTCTTTTTTTGTTTTATGTTTATAAACTCGGGTAAATCATTCCCAATTTTCATTTTATGATACCCGGGCACTTGTGCCAGCCCCTGGGGATCAGGAACGCCCTTCGGGCCTTGTCACGGGCTAGGTTTGGTGCCATTTTTGGTGGTGATCGATCCGGTTCGTGAAAAAATGGTATCAGAGGAGGTTCAGGTTAACTCTTTCGGTCGTGTTATTTGGGGAAGAGTTAGGATAGTATAGAGTTAGGGTTGTTAGTAAATGGAATTATAGTTATGGGTAGTGTTCCTGATCACCACACCTCATAATGGGATTCATGTTTACAAGAGAAGTTGGGATTTATCTAAGTCCTTCTGTTTTCTTGGTTCGATGATGATTAAGGGAAATGAAAAGAGAGTTGGGTTAATGGTCCTAGTGAGCTCGCAGGGCCTGGAAAGCCATGTGGAGCCAAGGATATTCCCTAGAACACTCTCTATGACAATGAAGTGATTGTAATATGGCCGCCAACCATATTTCCAAGTCACCCACTGAAACTAGTTTCCTCTCGCACAGTTTTGTGATTAGGTTTTGAAATCTTGGCACTTTGGTTTTAAGAAGTGTCTAGTTTTTGTGAAATGATTTTCAAATAAAGAGGGAATGTTTTGGTTTATGAAATGGAGGAACTGAATTTTCAGAATTTTTTTGAAATGTAAAATGGTGCGCTTACACCTCTTTGAAAGAAGAAACTATATTGAAGTCAGTTTTGAATAGTGTTTCCAATAGATTTTTCTAAACAATCAGAGTGTGTTTTAATGGGATGAGATGTTTTGAAATTGATGTGAATATCTTGAATGTGAGTTATTTTCTAAATGGTTGTGACTTTCTGAAAATTTTTGTATGATGTGAGTTGGGATTTTGATCTCGTGGTTAACGGTTATGAGAAAAAAGGATATGTTGGTTGACTGTTTTGGTTTTGAAAAGTGGAAATAATTTTTGTTTTAACCTTTGGTATTTCCATTAGCGACCACATGCATGGGGTTATATGGGATGATGGATGGTTTATGGAATGACTGGATTAGTGCCGGTGTCTGGTCTGGCACAAAAACCTGCATGTGTGAGGCGCATGGGGTACCATTGGTGGATACGCTTACTTCTAAACTATTTGTTCTCAAAGAATTACTTTTAAAGAAAAACATGATGTCTTGATGAATATTTTTGTATGGTTTGTATTATGGGTTTTTGAAAATGTTGATGTTGTGGGATGTTTTGATTCCAAGAACCCCTTCTCTTTGAAATGTGTTTTGGGTTTGTGTTTGGTCGGTAAGCTGTGTTGTAGGGAAAGTTAGTGGTATCTTTTGAAAAATGTTTGGGACGCCTTTACGGTGGTTCCCTTTATGTGTTTGGAGCTGTTTTATGGCTTGTTTTGACCAATGGACCATATTGGTTGGGTCCTTGGGTTCTCTCATTGGATGAGGTACACCCCCATTAAAGGTTAATTCATAATTGAAGTGCAACCCAGATTGTTTCTCCATTGGAAAATCCTCCAGTTGATCAATATAAGGAATCAATTTCTTGAGATTTTTAGATTGAGTATACACCCTTTCCTTTATTGGTATTGTGTATCCTCTTGTAGTGGGAGATTGATTATGGATGGTTGAAAGTGACCTTAGCCTCTTAAGTTTCCTAATTTTTCAATGGTGGAAGTGTTCTGGGGTTGTTAGCATGGATGAGTATTTGGATAGTGTCTAAGAGGAACTCTCAGTGCTTCATAGTCTCTTCGAAGAAGGAGATCATGTTAAACTATTAGTGTGGGAAATCTGGTCATGAGAGGATATTATGGCCACTTTCTAAAATTGTGTGTTGTTTGGGGATGTTGTACAAGTTCCCTCTCTATTCTTTGTTTATATCTGTCACAATGGTCATGTTTAGTGATTCCTTGTGATGTCATGTGCTCGATTGACTGTAAAGTTGAAAGTTGGGCAATCATCTGAGAGTCTCTATTATGTTGGGAAAATGTCTCCCATGAAAAAAACATAAAAAAATATTCCATTTTAGAGGAAGGTGATTATAGGTATTCTTTACTTGTATTGTTTCTCACCCGAACAAACAAGGTGTGATATGTATACATCTTCTAATCCCTTATTTCAGTGAAATATCGAGTTAGGGTAAAGTGAGTTTGGAATGTGTTATGTCTTGAAAAAACTTATCGGGGATTGCGGTGTAGTTGTTGTTTGAAACGAAAGAAGAATTATCATTCCGGTGGTTTCCAAAGCCTAACTGCAAGGCCGAAGATGCTTCAATATTTTGTGCTCCAGCCATATGTCCCGGAGAGAAGCTGGCGCGTAGTCAGGGGAAACCCCAGTGTCATTTAAACCCTTGTGCAAAGTCATATCCTCAATATGAAAGATAAGAAGAGATTAAAACTATGGTGTCATAATATTTCTTCTACTGTTCATGTTCGGTGGAAATAGGTGGAGGGACATGTACCCATGTCATTGCTCAATGTTATTCCCTCCCCCTTTGGTTTCCATTGAGTCTTTAGAGAAAGGTATGATGTTTGGCTAGACAGGTTGACCACAGGGTTTGCACTTGGTTAGTAGTGACCATGCCCCAAAAAAACCATGTAGATAGAAGAATATCTACTATTAGTTCATGGTTTCCCAAACCATGCAGACTAACCATGTGGTCGTCCCAACACTTTATATTTTGGGGTCTTTCTGTATCGGCCCATGCTGGTCGATTAAGATTGTTGGTTCTTATGGTGGGGAGCCTATTTTTTCACCCGTACCAATAACTTAGACATATCCATGGTCAAGGATTAGTGGTAGGTAGTCTCATTCATATATATCAAGCTACCTAAATCTTCCTTGGGTAACCATTGAGATTGGAGAGTTCCCAATGGTTTAGTTATAGCAAGGTATGTGTAACCTTGTTCGATGTTGTTGTTCGTTTAGGTGAATTGCTTGAGTCTTGTTCGGATAGTGTTTGAGGATTCTTCCATTGGGATGAAGCATGAATATGATTGATTGTTTCAGGAAAGTGGTGTATGATTTTGTTGTGAAGTATTCCTACCTTAATTGATCAATGGAGGTGTTTTGGCATTTGGGGGCGAAACCTGGAAAGGGAGTATATCTTGGTTTATCAGTTCAGTTTCTCTTTCGTATCTGGCCTTTCTGTAGCTTTTCGGGGACAGAAGGTTTTCATGGTGGGGAGAATTGTAACATACATGACTTATTTTGAAGTTAAATTTCATTTATTTTCCTTTCATTCTTTGTTTTGGATGGTTTCCAAATGTTTTATGGACAAATAGATGAGTTTTAATGAATTGGGTCAAACCGTGACCCCAATTCCATATTTAAAAATAAATTTTGTTTCCATTATAACATTTTAATTTTTTAATATTTTTCCCTCATTAAAATTCATAAATTGTCTCCTCTGACCTACTAACTCCAAAATATAAATTTGGAGCCTTTATAAATCCATAATCATGGTGGATATGGGTTTTTATTTATGATATTGGGGCTGCCCGAAGGCCCATTTCCTGCATTAAAAATAATTTTTAATTTTTTTTATATCTCCTTCACTATTTGATTTGTTTTGGTGATGTAGCCTCCCCCACGACCCTAATAAACCCAGGAGCGCTCCCACTTCCTTTCCCCCCTCGTTGGAGCTCTTTGAAATCGAGAAATAGGGCTGATCTTCATAGGGTGTCTCAAATCGGCCAGAATTGAAGTGGTAACTTCATCCCTTCTTAACTCTCTTATTTCTTAGTCTTTTCCCTCCATTATAGTTCATAAATTACTTCCTAAATCTTTTTATAACAATACCTGAATTTTGGATGTTTTAAATTTCATAAACTATTGTTTTTGGAGTGATTAATTCAGGATACTTCATGTAGGTGAGTCTATTTCTTTCCTCTTTCAAATTGCTTAGGGTTTCTTCCCTAATTCTTGAATTATAAAAATTCCAGAAGTTAGGGTTCGTGACTAGGTTCTACATTACTGTATTTTGGGTGAAATATTGTGGTTTTAGGTTTCGTTTAACTTCCTTGAGGTGCGGCGGTCATGCAGTTGATGTTTCGCCCAAATATTTGAGGGTTTCGACACATTCGATAGGTGATTCCATTGATAACCATTTAATGATGAGTTAGTTTGCTTGATTAAATAATTTTACCTGTTCCTTATGTTCTGTGCATTATGATAAAACCATTTTTGGTAGAAATAGTAAAGCATTTGTTTTTAAAGATACATTTTTTCTTGAAGTGTGTATTTTTCAAATGTATTTCATGTGTTATCTCTTGTGGTAGTTTTGTAAAATGTGGATGTGATTTATTAGTTGTTGAAAGGGACTGCCAATTATGTTTGAGTAATGATATAGTTCCATGTGGGCCTAAAAAGGGGGTGTATTTGAATGGTTTTATTTGTATAACCTTGTTATATTCCTTGAATGTGTTTTATGGTTTTCTGTGTTCTCATGTGTATCTTTTTTGATATTATTCATGGTGATTATATGAAATTTGAAAGTGGATAACTACATGTTGATTGGGCTGCCAATTCTGTTTTGGTAGGGTCTTGGTGTGATTTTGGCTTTAAAAGATGTATTTGGAAATGGATTTTATGTGCAAAGTTTCGGTATACTCTTTATAATTGTTTTATGAAAGTTTTCAATGGTTTATTGGGTTGTGTAATAGGTGAAACTATATAAGAAAAATGATTTGGTAGGATTATATTTTTAAAAGGTCCATTTCATTTGTGAAATGGATGTTATGTGATATGTATCATCTTGGAAAATTTTTTTTAAATTGTTTGAAGGAGATATTGAGGAGTGAAAGTGATGTGAAAGTGATGTGGAGTGTTTTGTGTGAGTCTGATGTGAAAAATTGAATTTTTGATTATGAAAGAAGTGTTATTTTCCATGTGTGTGGGCTGTTATATGAGTTTAAATATCTTATAATTGTTTTATAAAATTGTTTAATGGTTTTGTAGAAGTGTTGAAGAAATTTGAAATGTGTTGTGGGCTATTTTGGTGTGATTTGGATTTCAAAATCATTTTGAATGAAAAATGGATTTTTTTTACTTGTGTGGTATACATATGGGCTTTTTGGTGAATTTGTGATGTGGAAATGATATTTTCATGTACAATGTATATTTCTTGACATGTTTAACTTGTTTGAGAACAAGGAGAAAACCAGGGTATCTAGGTGGGTGGACGTGTACTAGTATGCTAGTGAATCCGTGGGGTCTGGCCGTAGTTTCACATAGCAAGATTGATGCTTACAACTCTAACTAAACTATGATGATAATTATTGGGGACAAATAGGTTATGGGTATGTTCCCTACTAGTGGCTCGTGCACGAGAATGGATATTTGTGATGGTTACTCTCACCGAGATATGAGGTACCTAGGACCCACAACTAGCTACTGCCTAGGGGTTATTTCTTATTTCTTATGCTCATTATTTACATTGAACTTACCGTCGGCGTATGGTATAGTTGTCTGGAAAATTCACTAGTGTTGACATTACTTTTAAAAGTGTTGATTCTTAATGATAGCCTACTTGAAAACTTTTTTTATTCAAAGTTGCATCTTTTAGAAATTGTAACTAGCTTTTCATGTTTTTGAAAACATGCATGCTTTTCATCTTTAAATGTTTATAACATGGAATATCTTAGTGGTGTTATCATACTAGGCATTGGATAACACCCTACATACACCCTTGGGTGTAAGTAGACTTGGTTTTTGTTGTTGTCGCAGGTTGGGTACAGTTTTTTGTTCCAGTGGTTCGTGTTTCTAGTAGGTCCTTGGTGGTGAAGTCTTGTGGAGGTGGCTTGAGGGTGGTGCCCCTTTCCATGAGGGTTCTTGGGCTGTCCTTATTTGGGTTTTTACCTTTGGCATAGACCTTTTGAGTTGTTTTAAGCTATGTAATTCAGTTCTGAATTTTTGTAAAAGATTGTTTGGTTTGAAAAATCCAGATTTGTTTCATTGGATTCTTTTTTTGTTTTATGTTTATAAACTCGGGTAAATCATTCCCAATTTTCATTTTATGATACCCGGGAACTTGTGCCAGCGTTGGGATCGGGAACGCCCTTCGGGCCTTGTCACGGGCTGGGTTTGGTGCCATTTTTGGTGGAAATCGATTCAGGTTAAGAATTTTTTTGTTACGGTGTTAAGAAAATTCCATGTAAAAGTAAAATGATCCACTGATTTACCCCTTTCAATGGTATGAATCCTACTTTGGAACAAAAATTGGTATTTGAGGTAGCCTTCCAATAAAATATCTATCTCTTAGTATAGAGAACATTAATTATATGAATTATAAGGTTACTTTGGTTTTCAATGGATGAAATATCATATCTAGAAAGATAGAATGCTTCCATATATTATGTCCCATGGGTTTGATGTTTTGGATGTTACTATAGAAGTATTCCCTCTTCATATGGATAATAATACTCTTACTATTACTGATAAGATAAATATATAGAATGATTGAATATGGAAAAATGATTTACTCTCACTACTTATTGAATGTGATATTCATAGAGTAAAGGTAAATGCAATGACCCAAGGAATTTGAGATACGTTTAATTTTTTTTAAAGTAAATACAAAGGTGAAGAAGGAAATGTTTCAACAATAGAAGATTAAATATGAGGATCTAAAAATGGATGATCAAGAATCTATTGGTAACTTCAATATAAGGGTAAATGATATTTTTAGCACCATTAGATGTCTTGCTGAGAAATTAGAAAACTCAACTATTGTTGAAAAGTTCGTATTAATTATTCCTAATAAGTTTGATGATATGGATTCATATTTGGAAGATATAGAACCTGAAACTCTATCAATATATGATCGACACAGTATTATCTTTACTTATGAAATGATAAGAGAGAATGTTGTGAGAAATAATGAAACAGTTGATCAGGAAATGGACTTCAAATCGTTTTTAAATGGAAAAAACAAATATTAAGAAGTTAAAGAAGAATTATGTGATTTGGAAATAGAATAAGTAGAAAAAGATTTTAATTTTTTTTCTCCATTCAATGAAATAAAATAAGGGGAAATGTATAATTAAAATTCGAAAAATAATAGAATTATGAAGGGAATAGTGATTTTTCACAAAATTATCATAGAATGAAATTTAGGGAATATTAAATTGAATTTGGTGATGTGAATCCTCAGATAAAAAGTGAAAAATACATAAGGAATTATTTTATTATAATAAAAATAATGAATTTTATCTGAGTAGATGAAAGAAGAATGATTCTTCATCTGATGATGATTCACATCATCAACTCAAACTTCTTTCTAAAGTTAGAAGTGGAATTGATTCCTCTATAAGTGATGTTAAGAATAATGTGATGATAGAAATGGAACAAATTCTCAAAATATATCCAAAGAAAGAAATTAAGAAGAATAATCAACTCATGAAAGGTATAAAAAAGATGAAGAATGATGATGTGTAATAAAATTTTAACAGTTGTGAGAATAAAGGAGAACTAAAAGGTAATAATGAAAAGTTATCAAGAGTACAAGAGTCTCAACCCGATTGGTGTGGATTCTAAAGCGCATCCCGGCAACCCGGGATCAAATCCAGGCAGAGGCACAATTTCTGGTACTATAGCAGTATTGTAGATGGTACTATAGAAGTATGTAATAGGCACTATTTGGTATTCTAGTAGCCTAGAATTTTTCCATGTTCTGGCCTTCAGGCAACAGATTTGGTACTTTATTCTTTTAAGGCCTTTGTGCCACCCAAACCTTTGGGCTAGTAAGGCCTTCAGGCCACCTCAAGGCCTTCGGGCCACCTTTAGTGCAGATGCAAACCAGACAACCTACAAGGAACATAATCTATAGGGAAGTGAGCATGGAGCTTTCATCACAGCTGAAACTAAATGGATTGCAAGAATGATAGGGTATGGAACCTGCCTTCGGGACAAGCATGTTCATTCATGGGATAGCGTAGCCGAATAGCCATGCGAAGGTGGAGAGCTGATTTTGCAATGAAGATACTAGGAGGAGAATTTCTAAGTAGTTAGTCTGGGTTGTTTGTATTGTTTGAAGCCATCGAGCAATGAATTCCTCTAAGGCCTATAGGTACATGTAATACTTATGTCTACGGGCATTGTAAGGGTTCCACCTCACCCGATGAATGGTGTATTATCAAAAATAAATAAAAAATACAGGCCTTTGGGCCATTGGATGGATGAAAAGTTGTCTAGAAGTTATAATATCAACTAGACAGAATCTACCCTTATTGAATAATGTATATAGAACAAGTTGAAGATACCTAAATATGAAAAAATTGTTGAATTTTTAGAATGTAATTTTTTTGAGAAAGAATAAGAGTTTCTAGAAACAAAGTCAATGTTTCATACAACATAAAGTGATATAATAAAGATAATAGAAAACTTCACCAAGGAAAAGTGTTATAATTAAGATGATAGAAAACATCACCAAGGATGTTTAAGTAATAGGTGAAACTTCTAAAGAAGGTGAACATAAAGGATTAAAAAATCAGGTTTGGGGTAAAACATTATTCTTTAAGAAACATAGGAATTATTTGGGATTGTATCCTCTAGAGAAAAATGGTCAATTTTTTGTGAAGAAAATATAACAAATATTTTAATATTAGTTTTACTCTATACCTGAATGATCATGATTAAGAATTCACTATTAGTGTTGTGGAATGTTTAGAGACAGAACATATTCATGTTCATGTGAAAATTCTCTACCTATAAACAGGGATATATTAATAGGGATTTATGATGAGAAAAGATGATCAAATTTTAAAAAAAATGTTGAACGGGAAAAGGAAACTTAGAATATGATGAACAATGAGTATATTAGGAATGATGAGTATTTTATGAATGTAGATAAAACAAAACATGCTTAATAAAAAAAGAAAGTGTGTTTAGTTATTTGTAATGAACAGGTTTATATGGAAAGAATGATATAAGAATCCTAAAAAATAGTAGAAGATAAGGGGAATATAATGGGTTCTTTGGATTTTAATAAAGTTGATAAAAATGTATCAATGGATAATAGGTTGAAAATATATAAAATATGTAAGATATGTGATCAAGAAGGGCATGTTACTGAATGTTGTTTTACACTCCTAAAAGGAAAAAGAAAATTCATGAGTAAATTTTAAAAAAATCATTGTAGAAAAATGTTTTCAAAAAAGGAAAAGTACAAGATATCGTTATTAGAAGATTCAATGTATAAAGAATAAATTATTAAAAAATTTGAGAAAGATTAACTAAATGTAGAAAATACATTCATTTCAAAATCTAGGAAGTAAAAGATAAAGTCAAGACTATGAGAGATCTCTTAGTCTAAGAACTGTTTTGAGAATCTTTTAGTTTCCTCATTATTACTAAAAAATTTGTGTATTATTACTAACACGTAAGGAATGGAAGGAGTTGATGTAAGGAAGCTGATGGTGAGTCTCTTATTATTGTCTCAAAATAACGTATTAAGTTAACAAAAAAGTCTACTTCAGTGTTTTTTTTTCAAATCTAGAACAGTCTAATATGTTTGTTGAGATGGGTGAAAGTATATTTTATCTTAAATAAATTATTTTCCAAAAATTACCTTATCCTGAGAATGTCACAAGAAACATGAAAATTTATCACATAAACATTTGGTAATGGAAAACATTAATAACCATGATTATAAACGCTTGTTTTCTATAATGGGTTTTCCCACATAGACATAGATTTTTTTAGTTTAATTCTCTTTGTTAAGAATCTTATGTGATACATTTGTTATAGTAAATAATAATTTCATGTTTGTGAGATAAAGAGTTCTAAAAATTTTAATTGTGAAAAGTTTTCAACAAGGAAGAAAACAGGTCATGAAACCATATTGAATTTGATTTTCAATAAGGGGGATATATTAGAGAAAGGAGAGAGATAATAAAAGGGGAAGAAAGAAAACAGTGGTGAGAAGAAAAGAAAATAATACCAATTGTTATAAAGTGATTAATTTTAGGTATTGATGTCGGTGCTGAAACAAAACACAAAAATAGAGATTGTTGGACCCCAGTTATGTTTTGGTTGTATTTTTTGTCAATATATCAATATTTTTATTATGTTGATGAAGGAATGAATGATGAGAAGGAAATAGAAATAAATTTTGAGTAAGTGTGTCTAATCAGATCATGAACTATAAGGAATTTAATCAGATCCAGTAGGATCATATTCATAGACATCAGAATGAGTCAAGAGATCTATGTAATTGTAAAGAGACTCTGAGTAAAAACCACAAGCTACAAGAAATATTATTGAGTTTGGAATAAATTTAGAGTTCATAATAAGGAATAAATTTTGGATTCATAATAGCTCCTATGTAAATCTGATGATTCTTTTTTATTTTGAAATTCACAATGGTCATAAGTTGTTTGAGAAACATGTAATGAAAACATAAATAAATAATGGGGTAGAAAATATTTTAAAAATAGTATTGAGTATTGAATACATAGAAAATGAGATTCCAATCATATTCTACTAGGAATCGTATTCTATTAGTAATTGTATTTAGTTGTGAATTGTGTTGAGATTTCCATATATTGAATAGAAGTGGTTCATAATTTTATCAATAGTATTCTGAGAGAGTTATTTTTTTATATTGATTTTATTTGACATGGTAATGATACTGATGAAAACCCCCTAGAAAATCATAATGAAAAAATTGAAATAATAAAATTTGTTTTTCAATTGATATGGATCAACATATTTAAAAATATACTGTTTCACAATAATCATCATTGTAATGAGGCATATTTTTATCAAAATCATACCTATATTTATTGAGTAGTATGAAACAATTAAAATGTCAAAGGGAGATTTCAAAATCAATGAGATTTGAATATTAAAATAGGAATGGAAACACTCAAAGAGATATAAAAAAATCAAGTAGATTTGATGATTTGAAAAGGAATTGAATGAGTCGTGAAATGATTTAATACCTAAGGATAATTGAAATATTTTTTAAATTAAGAATCCATCTAAAATCACATTTTTAGGTCTCCATAAAAGGATATATGGGTTTTTATGTATTTTAATCACAAAACAGATCAAGAGTTCATGCTCTATAATTTATTGAACATGAATTGATTAACCCACCAAACATTTTTTTGGTTGAAGCTATAGAAGATCTTCATATTTATGTTCAATATGAACACACAAAAAAGATATATCTGAAATATTTCCATCAAAAGAATTCCATTGGAGTGTTTCTCAACATAGATACATCTATCATATCCTGATTTATCAGACCGACTTTCATCAGATGTAGAATTGTGAGATGAATATTTATTTTCTACTCAATTGAAGAAGGAAGAACAGAAGTTGAATCATAATAGAATGACCATAGAACACAAACCTACTTATTAAGGTTTATATACTGGAATGATCTAGTTGAAACTACTAAGGAATAATTTTAGACTGAGGATATAGATGATGTTTGAAGACCAACTTCTTCTTTAGATAATTGTAGAAGTTATTTATTATTGTACGCATGTAATGTTTGATTCAGATTATTTGTGGTAGAAGTTAATAAATTCTAAAGTGGAACAGAAAAGAAGAAGAAAATTAAAGCTTTAAGTGTGGATACATACAGGTTTTTGAAAAGGAATGTTTATGGGATATGTATACTGTAAAGTATTTTTGGTGGGTGTAACTAACTGTAGAAACAATGTTGTGATTGGTATTATATAATTTTTCTTTCTTGTTCATTTCTATTGCTGAAAAAATATTTTTAAATAATCCATGTTGGGAGGACTATCCAACATGGAAAAGATTTGGTATTTGTATTGATCCTTTCCAATATAGTGTGCTTCCATTCATTTATATTTGTGGCATATGAATCATGAGGTTGTCAGTTATATTTGTGTGGATCATTACTTAGAAATGTTTTAGTGGCTACAATATATTTTTCTAAGGAGTTGATAATCCTTCTCATAATTGAAAAAAGAACCACTGATTCCCCCCACTTAGTGGGGTTGATATTACTTCGGAATAACACCTACCATGTATCTCTTTAAGTGTATTCATGAAAATTTGTAGACGTATTTTAAAGATATAAAATTTACAAAAAAAATCATTAGTAATATGATAATTATATACATGGACAAAAATGTATTATGTTAAATAAATGAATAATTCATACACTTAAATGCGAGAAAAACATTTTTTAAATGATTTATATATAAATCAATTATATACACATTTTAATTTTATTTAAAATATGAATAATTCAATATTATGTAAATATAAGCGCTTTATATTTAATCTTAATATATCTTTCTTCATATTATTCTTAAATAGTGTGAAAATAAAATATTACACATTAGATGAAATATAAAAATATTATGTTACATATCAAATATGTTAATAACTTACATAATCTAAATATCACACCTATTATATTATTTAGTCCATGATGAAATAAATTTTCAAAATAAATTTTTCTAATTTTGTTTTGATGATTTCTCAAATAATACACTTAATTTTAACATTTTAAATTAACATATTTCTCTTAAATCCATAATATTTAATAAAAAAATATAATATTTTTTCAATAATTTCTAGTTTATAAGAATTTATTATATAACACTCATCATTTCCATATGAATTTTTTTATCTAAATTATAACCCAGGAAAAATAATTCCAAAAGGTACTTAGTATCGATAAATAATTTTATAGAATAATTAATTAATAAATGTTTCATAAACATTTAATATTTATGATAAACATTACATATTTAAATATGTTATAATCCTCATTCAAAACGTATAACTATCCCTAATATAAAATATATTATGACTTATAAACATTACATAAATAATATAATTCAATTCATAATTGATAATTAGAAAAATCAATATTTTGGGATTATATACTATTTAGGGATTTATATAATATCATTAGTTGGGAGAAAATGAAAAAAAATTATAACACCATTGGGGAATGAATTATATTTTTTGATTGATAATCCTATAACTTTAAATCATATGCTGTGATACGCCTCTGTTTTAAAATGATCGAGTGCATGAGGATATCAAAGAGTATGATAAGGGAATTTGTGAGATTGAATATGTATAGATTTCATATTTTATAATATGATATGAAATTACAAATAATATAAAATTAATTTTTTTCCCATACATAGAATGGAACCATTTTAGCATTTTAAATCCCATATCATATTCCATAATATGATGAAGATAATAGGATTTTACTATTATTCTATCAATGACATATAATATCATGTGACATAATGTAATGTCATATTACATTATAAATTATCATATGAAATATAAAACCTATGATTCTAAATCACATTTCATGATACTGAAATCAATATTCTTATGATTTTTAATATTTTACCAATTCAGACATGTTTTGATGAAATAAATATCATGGTAAAGCTCTGTTACCATTTATGTGTTTATAAGTATTTATTGACACTTAATGAATGTATGATAAATAATAAAAAACCCGTATTCCAAATATTTACCATGATTCATGTCCAAAAAATTGAAATATGAAATGAGGAATATTATATATATTTCAATATAGTTTTACGAAAACAATTTCTATCTTATATGTTAATTGAGGATCACTGAGAGGTGTCCAAAGGAATAATTCAACTATGATATATCCATTGGTCAATATAGATCACCTATAATTTTGGTATGACTCTCCTCACATAGTTGATATTCTAGTATAAAACATAGAAAAAGAGTGAGAGTGAAATATATCTCAGGAGAATTGACCTAAATCCTGCACAATGATCAAAACACATTCTTACATTTATTGAATCTTTATTTAAACTCTCAAAACATTCTCAAGTGATATTCCATTAACTCCTACATCATAATGTGCATGATTAATGAAATAACTATTCTATGCATTTTAAATTTAAATTAATACCTTATTTATTAACAAGTTTAATAATATGAAATATATAATGATAACTAATATGGAATAGAGATCTTAATGTTAACATTAAACATTTGACAGACTTAATGTTTCATAGGGTGTACAAACGAGTAGTACTAAAGGATTAATGGCATTATGATCTAGTTATTCGAATAATATTTCCCTCATATGTAGGTTCATTGATAGCGTATTTCTTGGCATTATTATGTTTCCTATCATGAAACATGACATAGACATAGTATATAACATGAAATAGGCTTTATGGAATATCTCTTTCTGCCTATGAATAATTTATAAAGGTCGTGAACCCAAGGGGTTTCAGAATTGTTTAAACACAAACATTATAGAGAAAACAATAGGGGTTCTCTAACACCCACATGTAGAATTTATCTTAGTAGACTCTACCTAAAATTCAATAAAACTATTTTATAATAAATAAATATAAAAATACAATAATAATTAATTTGTGTTTCTATTTTGTCTTAACTAGTTTCTAAAAAAGATAACAACATGATTTACCCCATAGATATTGTGTATATCTATATCTAATTTATATAATCGAAAAAATACATCCTTATCACCCTAAAAATATGTATAAATATTTTTATAGAGTATATGATTTTTTCCAGACAACATGTTATCTCATCCACATCAATATAACAAGAATATATTTATCAACCTTTATGCGTTACATTATTTGTAATCAAGAAACATCCTCAGTTCCCATGTATTACTTATTTTTCAAGTGAGAAATTATTTTATCCAAGCATGAATTATTTTTTTTGGATAATGATCACATTATTTCATTTATTAAATAATTCATGGTGTAATGTTTTAGAGTCTATAAATTACCTATAAAGAATAAATTCCATTTGAATAAAAAAAATTGATTCTAAGGGAATCCAATGAACTATGATTCATTTGATAGGCATCTGAAAATCTCATGAAACAAAAGGTATGTGAGTATAATTCTAATGAACAATATCATTATAAAAAACACATTTTATATCCCTATTATTCACGAACTATTACATAATGATACAGATAAAACAATCCTAGAAGATTTTTAACAATGGAGACTTTGGTAAATTAGGTACATAGGATATCAACTTGAAACATGGATACAATAACATTTTTAAAAAATTCACTAACATGATCCATAAAATATGTAATTATTTTAAAATATCATGGGATAACTTTGTTGTGTACATAAGAAATGGGTGAGATATAAATCCTAGAATGATAATAATGAAATTATAAAAAATTATAAAGATACATATGTGAGCCAAGGGGCATATCAAAGTAATATAAGAGGGGAAAGAATCATAATAGTGAACAATGAATCATGATATAACATGATAAAATAATATAAATATGGTAATATGGAAACAATATAAATCATTTCATAAACCTAATAAAAGTATAAATTCCATGAAGACATCACATGGTGGAAAATGTCACAATGAATTAGGTCCCCCCCCCCAATCTAATAAATTACATCTTATGATACTAAAACAATACCCAATGCATTAGAGAGCTATCAGGGTGCACCATCACAATATGTACAAGCTCATATATTCCACATAGATCATTCAATATAATGATATATTTCATCCCATTTTATCTAGTGCTTATGCAATGTGGTTTTAATACATCGATATACCCATTCAATAAAGTATATGTGAATGTAGAAGAATAATCATGAGATGAAATTTGTATGGAAATTCACTACACCAATTTTTGTCAGGGAAAATCACATGATAATATAAATAACAAAAATAGGGTATATAAAGTATCATGAGAGGGATTAATGTATGTAAATGGGGTCTATTATCGAATTCACATACATACAATTTTTGTGTCATAACATTGGAGACCAATTTAATAAAAAATATTTTTTAATCAATGTAATGTAATATTAAAAGGAAAAATACAATAATTATTTTATTATAAAATATCGTAATATAAATTTTTATATAATTAGGGTCTGGATACATACCCCTTTATAGAACTATTTTGTTGATTAAGGGTAATATGTGTGATAATAAGATTTTCATGGTGTGGTTCAGAGTATATGGTTGGGCATATGATCTCAATGACCTTAAACATCTCCAAAAATTGATTTTGTTCATGCTTTAGTTTTTGAAACTTGGCTTGGACTTAGTAAATAGAAAATCCCAATGATTCCATATCTATAAGAAGATGTGATTAATGTTCTTCATAGAGAACAATCCTACTAGTAACGGCCATCAATTCTTCCATTTCTATCAATGAGACATTATCATAACACTTTATATATACTTTTCTAATGATCAATATTCCTTGTCTACATTATCCAAAATTGTTTTCATTAATGATTTTTTAGATTTTAAAAACTGTATAAATGTTTATAATAGCCAAAGAAGTGCATGTGTTTTCTATAACATCATATATTTATGAGGAAACTATTCATTTAAAAGGGAGTTTCATTTATAAATGTTCTAGTTATAGGATTACACCCCCTTCAAATAATTTTACCTCAAAAGTTCCATTCTATACACTAAAACCAGTGAGGGTACCGCTATTTCCTTAGCTCCCCTAGTTCCCATGTCACTCCGTAAAACATTTATTTCCACCACAATACCATTACTACGTGAATTTTCTTCTTTTTGTATATCCTTGCCTCTTTGATTTAATAAAATTCCACATTATGCCTTATATGAATGATCATTTTCTAATTGTACCACCAATGGATTTAGTACATGTGAGGGGTCTTTATGTACTTCCATAATGAGAATAAATAGAACACATCATGTAGTTGAGATATGTTAGGTGGGTTTTCAAGTCGACATGAAACTATTTTGATGCTCTCTAGGATCTAAAAGGAGATAATGTATCATGGAACAACCTTTCCCTTATTCCCAAATTTCAGTGATATTTTTGTGATATATGAAGGAACACTTTATCTCAAACCATAAACACCATGTCTCATCAATGACTATCCACATTGATTTCTTGTCAAATTTCAATGATTTAATATTATGATGAATGGTTTTAACCTTCTGTACCATATTGAGGATAAGATTAGGTACTATTATTTTCCTCTCTCTGAATTTCTCCCAAAAATTCAGAGTCTGACACCTCTTCCCATATAAAGCTTCATACAGTACATTATAATGTAAATTATTTTTTATGGTATCTCAACTATGGTGTTGTGTTGATACTAATATACTTTTAAATCAATTAAACATGATCTCTTCATATATTCTATATTTGATTTTTATTTTTAGACAAAACATACATTTGAGGAAGATAAGAAGTGGTGAAGCTCAATTCTCTCTACAATGCTAGATAAAGTCTTACACAAATCCTCTATAAAATCCTCAGATCATTAATAGATACAATAGAGATTGGAAATCAATGTTGTATTACCAATTACCTTATATATATCATTGTGATTTTTTCTAATGAAAAATATAACTTGAGGAAAATGGATGTTGCTGGATTTATAAGTGATCAACTATGACCTTGATGGAATTATTATCTTTTTATGTCCAAGGGATTCTGATGGTAAAATCAATGATTACATTTCACATTTACAAACTAGTATGGGAAATGGTTTTATCATAACCTTAGTATTTTTTTCATTCATCATTGACTTTATAACATACCTAGTATTGATATAAAAAATCCCCCAATCTCCCAATTTTTTTTATCGCAATATATTTTATTTCTTCAAATATTTATACAAATTATTTCCTAAAGGATGAATATAGAAGGATTAGTTGTGCACATCATCCTAAAGATCCCTCTTCAGTTATAGTTTTTATGTGACAAATATATGGGATGAAAACCTTGAAACTATATATTAAGTAAAAATTAATTATAAAATATTTTCTACCTTCTTCTATATCACCTCATCATATCTCTAGGTCACTATGATCCTTAGAAGAATAGATGGTAGAGCAGTTATTTGAGAAAGGAATGATAAATATCTATTTATTATTCCAATATCCATAATTTTCATGTCCATGAAGATTTCAACTCTTACAATCTTTAAAATGGAAGGGGTTGTAGAGTCTTTTCTACTAAGAGAATTCTCAACACCATTTTCCCTCCCATGATGGTAATGGGTTGAGTAATCGTACTCTTGGATCAACTCTAACCACATTATTTGGTGAATATTAAGCTCCATTATTTTGAATATATATATATATATATATATTAGGATTTTATGATCCTTATATATGTCACACATATACCACTAGAGATAATTCCACCATATAAATAATGCAAAGATCAATAAAACAAATTCAATATCATGGGATGGGATGTTGAAATCATGGATCTCAAGTTGAATGGAGGTATATAACATCACGTTGTTATATTTCATGATTATAAAACCCATGTAATTATTGTTTGCATCTATGTGGGTCACTTATTCGTCCCCATTGGTGGGTAATGTGTGAATAGGTGCAGTGAAAATAACTCTATTCATCTCATTATAATATTCCCCACATTCTTTGTAATAGAAAATTGTTTACCCCTGTCGTGTTAGCTTCGTTGAAGGGATTATCAATTGTGATTTGTTTCTCACAAACCAAGGATAATAGCAATCAGATCCAAAGAAACTACACATACCAATCACAGAGGATAGTCTAGATCATCCTTTAATTACCTCTATTTTTGGAGTGTATACAAATATCAATTTTCTTATTAAAACAGTCCTTATTAATGTTACTTACATTAACAAAATTCTCATTTACTATACTTCCCATCTGTATAGATTTATTATAGTATTCAAACTCTCATATTTTCCCTCCTTTCTATTAGAATATATTAGAATGAAATATATAAAGACTACCAGAAATTTTTTTAGGTAATCACTAAAATCCTACTCATCATGCCCATGAGGATTGATTGAGGACTAATGAGTCCAAATAGAATAAATATGAATTATTAATTCCCATAACTTGTAAAAAATGTAATCTTGGGGACATCCTTCTTATTCACATTTACATGATAGTATCCAATAAGAATATCCACATAAGACAAATACTAGGTTTCACATAGCTGAATGAATAAGTCATCAATCCATTATAATTGATACTTGTGATTAATTATGAGAATTTTGAGATGATTTTAATCAATGTAGAAGTGGATTCACCCATTGTTCGTCTTGATAAAGTGGACCGGTGCACTCCATGGTGAAGAAATGGTTATATGAACCCTTTATCTTTACTATGTTGTAGTTTATTATTTAACTCGTCTTGTTCAAAAATCGAGATTATATATGGAGTCTAGGATATTGGAAAAATATCTCGGTATAAGATAAATTGAAATCTCAACCACGGAGTTAGAAGGATGTCAATACAATTATTCAAAAAACACATTAGTGTATTGCCTCATAATTTATAGGGCTTCAAGGATGATCTTTCTATAGACTCAATAATATGAGTTTGATATGATTTATAAAATTAAAATAAATCCATGCCTGACATGAAGAAACCATGGGGGATTCATTCTCCTCCTTTATCTTTTATAAAATTGAAGTATTCTTCTAGATATGGGGGTGATTTTATAATATTAGAAATTAATATTGGATTTATATAATGAATGCTATTATATGCCTATAATAGATTCAAATTCATATAAAAGAAGTATCACAACATATACTAGGATGTTTATCCCACAATCTTGACATTGTAGAACTTATATTCTATGGATTCCATAATTTAAAATTTTAAAATTTTCACTGATATCTCCACTTCGATACTTTACAATGGTGTTTGAATAGTTATACTAGAGTTTTGATATATCAATGAATTCCTAGTACCAGAATCAACATTTATGTTCACTATACTTGAATGAATTAATTGCATACCTCTATCCAAATCATTGCTAGGATCCACCTTAGTAGTTATAATGGAATAATACCTCCCTTTTAACATTGGTGGTCGTTGGAATTAATTTTCTCCAACAACCCTTGGATTGGTCCATTCTCTTGCATAATTACTATGTTTCATGAAAATGATACACTTTATGTGTAGCCAAAAGCTTGCTAGAGCATTATGTTCATCTATCACATTAGTGTTATTCTCTTACAAGCAATCATTCACAATGTGACCTTTCTTCCCACCCATGAATACTTTCATAATCTCCTTTAGAAAATCTCTAGGATTGTTCTTCCCATAATTATGACTAGTTAGATATTGGGATTTTATTCCAAAATTATATTTTTTCTATAATACCACTAGATTGAAAATAAATTCTCCATTTTTAACCGCATGAAAAGATTGATATCCATTGATCACCATTTAATCATTGAGGGAGCGTCATACAATTTCTTCATATCTACCAATGTACCAAATAGATAAGGATTATTATATACTAATTTCATCCCACCCTAGAAGTAGATAACATTACAATTTTGGGTAATGAAAAATATGGAATATTATTAAATCATATCAACATTTTAATAATTCAAACCGATGAATTCATCATCATTTTTCATGAGGATATGTAAGTCTATCTATATATTCAATCAAATAGTGTGAGTTTTTTTAATTTATTTCTCAAATTACTACCACATTTTCACTTTAATGTAATATAGAGGCATTTCTTTATCAATATCCTCTATTAACCATATTCTCCATCCAATTGATTAATAGACAGCATGAAATTATCTTTCTCAAAGAATTTATGATTGGATAATACCTTCTCAGTGGAGTTGATCCATCTCCCTATGATTATGAGATCAAATGGTCCACAATGATTTTATTTCCTTTGTCATATATAGTTCATAATTTCCACTAAAATTTCTTATAGGGATTCATCAATTCTTCAGGATTCATGTTTCAGTTCAAAAATGAGTCAATTGACAATGTATTTATATAAATCTCGTGATCCTTTAACCCATTTAGAAGGGTGTTTAATTTATAGAGTCATTACATTTCTTGTACATTGGTTGTTGGATCAGTTCCTCATACAGCCATCCATTAACATGAATAATTGAAAAATTTGGCATGCATATTTTTTAAATATTAAGCACAAAAATAGGAATCCTTAGACATTAATGGGATACCTCATAAATGATATATATTCCTCAACCTATTAATTTCATGGATTCAATATGATTTATTAATAATATATTTCCTAACATAATTTTTAAGGAATTATTATTCCCATAATAATAGTTTCTTAAGAATATATGAATTTACCAATGAATATACAGTGGGAGTGTCCAACTAGGTTAGAAACATGGACCCTTTTTGTGCACTAGAGGAATCCGTGTCCATCGCAATGTGTCCTTTGGGACTATTACCCCAAGATACCTTTGTATTAGATCTACATCCATTTCTATTATCCTAATAGGGATGTATTTGATTTGAAACAACTTAATATATACATAAACCAAATTTAGGGATGTTTTATTATATATATTATTATAACTAGGTATTTATATAGAGTTTAATAATCCCAATACAAAAAATAAGTAAATATATATCTCATACTAACTATGAAAACCCGTATTTTATTTCCCCTTAATTCATGAAACATTACATATTTGTATACATACACCAGTACCAGAAGTTCATGCAGCCTAGTTTATTTGGTAAATTAGTTACATAAAATTAAAATTATACATGGATACAAAATCATAATCGAAATATTCCATAACATCGTCCAAAAAATCCATCATTATTCTAAAAATTCACGGGATAACCTAAGGACATAATAATGAAATGGTTGACCTACAAATCCCTGTAGGGGAAAATCATAGAATATAGTAAATGGGTACTTTTGATCCAAGAGGAATGTCATGGTAAGATAAGATTGGTGAGGATCATAATCTTGAGAAATGATGCATGATATAAAGTGATATCCTAAAAGCAATATGGGAATGTTGAAACTCGATAAATCATGTCACAAACATAAGCCAAGGATTATATCCAAGAAAGAATCTAATTGTAGAAAATTTTGATTAATGTAATATTTTCCCTAATACTACAGAATATATCACATGAGACTAAAACATTACATAACGCATTGGAGTAATATCTGGGCATACCCATCATAATATGCACATGATCATGTGTGAAATATATATAACTCCACGTAAGGATGTATTTAATAAAATTTAATATGATTTTTAAGGTGAGTGGGTTATATAGAAATAAGTTCCAATAAAAGGATGTATATGAACATATATGAGAATATTGTTGATTGAAAATGGGTAATAGTATTTAGTACATAAATGTTTTGTATAGAAAATTGAATAAAAATTTCAAAAACATAACAGGGGCATATAAAGGATCATGGGAGAGATTAATGTGAGTGAAAGGGTTATAACATCACTTTAAAATCATAAGGGAAAAATGGTTTTTGTTTTTGAACATGTCTCTGGATGATCAAATGGAAAAGGAAAAGGCATTATATAAATGAAGTGTTTGAATAATGAGGAGAAGGAGAGGATCCCTTACATTGAGATGGTATTAAAAAATCTTTATAAGAGTATATTGAGAGATTAGGGGAACATTTATAGGAATATAATGAGGTAATTTAATAGTAGTTTCATGATCCATGAGTTTTTTAGTGAAGATAAATTGGTGGTTGTGTCTGTTTATATTGAAAAATAGAGGATAATTCTTTATTAATTTACAAACATATGTTTTGGTCTCTATATGATAATGTAATAAAAACCACAAACCATGACACAGTTTTTTCCAATGTGTTCTAAAATTGTGGATTGGTTTTATTTATTTTTCATTTTAAATAACAAAAAATATTAAAATAATAACCTTGTTGATGTGGAAGTGTGTCAGTTTTATAAATAATAATTTTATAACAGTCATATATATTATATATTTTGTTGGATTCATTATGGCTCTATAAAATTTATAAAATAACATAAAAAAATTATTTTAATGGTGACATATATATATTTTTTTCATACCTTTTATGGTATATTTTATATCACTTTTAGTTAATTATAATTTTAGAATACAAAATTTATACTTACACCGTATTTAATTTGTATAAAACAATTCAACTATTTCGAGAAATTATAAAAAATTCATCATTAGATAAAGTGAATGTTCTAATATAAAAAATTAAAATTTATTTTCTCCATATAATTCTATAATCATTTGGAATTTATTTTTTTAGATGAAAAATTCACATTTATTGAAAAAATACTGATTTTTTAAAATAGTATTTTTTTACCGTAATACTATTTATTTTGACATTAAAATAATATATGATCATTTACATTTAAAAAATAATTATTTGGTATAAATATTTTATTAAAATAATGTTTATTTAAAAAATTATTTAATTCATTAAAAAGTGTTTCTTGATAGAGACTATATATTTCCAATAAGTATATTTTGTTTCGTGTCGCACTCAAATCCAATTTTATCATATTTATTATTCAAACATTTTGAAAAAATAATAAATAATAAATATAATGTTTCATTTATATAAAATAAAAAAATATATGAAATTCATACTATTAGGGTACAGATACATAACCCTTTATTAAACCAGTGAACTCCATAAGGATTATGGTCACAAAGGTGATTTTTCGCCAACTGGTTTGGATTACTTGGTTTGGGATATGATATCAAAGAGCATAAAATTCTCCCATAAATGGATTAACTTATGTTAATTATTTGATTCAAAAATTTTTCTTTGGCCAGGGAAAAAACCAAGTGATTCAATCTTCATGGAAAGCTATGATAAATGGGCTTCATAGAGTACGATCCTACTAGTCGAGGCCATCACTTTTTCTATCTAGATTAGTTGGACATTGTCATAAAACCATATATATTATAGGCAAATAATTATTGATCAATGGTTTTATTATTAGTAGTTACCATTAATAGAGGTATCGTAAATTTTAAATACCAAATATCTATTAAAAAGAGAAAAATTAGGTCATGTCTTCTATATAACAATATTTATTAATATGTAATTTAATCTATTTTAATAGAAAATAATTTATAAAAGTTTGAGTAGTAATAAATTTGATTTAGGAAAATTTTCTTACAAGTATATGATCTTGAAACATGTTTTTTATTATCAATATAGGAATATTAAAAAGAGGAGAATATCATATGAAGGAATTTTAGAATTGAAATAAAGATATTTAAATAAAGTATTCTTTATAATGATAATTATTTTAATTCAACGAAGTATAGAATAAAGAGGAGGATCTCAGATAAAGGATTTTAAGAATAATAAAATAATCTCAGTATACAAATTTACTATCAATTGGAGAATCATTACTATATTTTAGATCAAGATAATGGTCTTAACTAAAGAAATTTTTATACAATGAAATATAGTGTGACATGTAATTTTTGAACCAAGAGGTGGATTTTGACTCATGGTTTTTTAATAATAAGATAATCTCAACTCCTGAAATTTTTGAACCATGAAAAGGACTATGACTCCATGATTTTTTTAACAAAATGATAATATTAGAGAATGTAATTTTTTATCCAATATGAGGAAATAACCTTATTGGTTTTTCTACTTAGACGATATTCATAACCTAAGGAATTTTAGAATGTAAGGGGGGATCTGGAATCATGTGTTTTAGAAACCAAGAGGAGAATTTCTACACATTTCTTTTCATCATACAAGAGTACATCAAATCAAATATATTTGTGAACAAGAAGAGGATATATGTAAAAATTACTTATTTCATGAATCATTATTATTTAAATAAATTAAATTTCTTTGATAACTTGTGTTAGATTATATACCAATATTAGATTGCATTGCATGCCACACCATGTTTTAAAATAACTATGATATTTTATTATTATAGTTATTTAAACGAAAACATTATAATCTATACATTAAAATTACTAATATGAATAATAATATATACATTTTAAATATTATGTAAAATTATTTTATAATGAAAAATCATATTTATAAAAAGTCGTTAAATTTTCAATAATGACTTTATATGATTTTGAAATACAATATGCAAAAAAATTCTCTTTATATTCTTTTTGTGAACATTAATAAAATTATATTTTTAGAAATTTTGAAAATTAATTTGAAAAAAAAGTAATTTTTAAAATCATCTAGTTGAAATTATCTTAGGGGGAATTCTTGGGTATTTTATTTTAGTTTTGTTTTTTTGATAAATATTGAAAATTCAATTTTGATTAATTTATTTATAATGATAATTTATATATTAAATAATTTATAAATAAAATTATTTCAATTAAAAATATATTAATCCAATTTAGATAATTAAAATCAATCTCATTTTAAACTTTGATATAAAAACTGTGTAATCTTTTCAACATTTTCTTTATAAAGAACTTCTTCCTCATTGAGATTGCAGCATTAATTATAAATTAATATTTAGAGGTTCAATGATTTGAATTTCTGAAAATTGAGTAATTTCTTTTAATAATAATAATTTTAATAATATATTATCTTATTTGTTTAACATAATTTTTTTTTATTAAAATGAATTTTTAAAGTTGTAAAAATTACTTTATTTTGCTAAGATAAAAAATGGTTTAACTAGGGGATTAAAATTAATGATAATTGTAAAAAAAATTACCCAAAATGTTTTAAAAATCCATTGGTTGGCTATATATTGACCACATCTCTTATAATATTTAGAATAATCCATTTTTCCTACTGTTACATGAATAAAAAAGAGGTGTAATTATTTATTTCCACAAAAATTACAAGAGTGCCACTCACCTAACTAATAAAAGGACACATATTATCCTATAATCCTTGAACATTAAAACCCGTTTAGTTAGGAAGATACTTAAAAAATAACTTAGACACATTCCTCATTTAATCCTCGAATCCTTTTTTGCACAAAAATCCAATCTAGCAAGACATTTGGTTCAATTCTAAAGAGGATATATAAAGAAGAGATATCATTCATCAATAAGTGTTATTTAATTATTTCTTCTTCCAACTCCTTCAATTATTATTATACATTGATGATAAAATAATCCCAGTATCTTCAATTTAATGAGATGTTCTTATAGAAATTAACTAAAACATATCCACTTCCAACAAATGGGTTATGAAATAGTCGTTTCTGTGTATGATGGACTGTCGCCTCGTGAATTGATGTCATCCATTTTTCTTTTACCACCTCTCAAGGATGGATCAAGTGATGTGTTTAATATTTACATATGGTATTCTTGATGTTATTATGATTAAATATTTATTGTATCATAAATACCATTATACTATATGATTTTTGGTATCATGATCACATCATTCATGTTTATGGGGGAATACCTCCTCATTAATCGATTTGTTTTCATCATGATTTACATGGAATATATTAAAGATGAGTATTATAAAAATATGTCACATTCAAGAC
Source organism: Viscum album (assembly GCA_963277665.1). NCBI lineage: Eukaryota > Viridiplantae > Streptophyta > Magnoliopsida > Santalales > Viscaceae > Viscum > Viscum album. The sequence goes on from OY728133.1 coordinate 1,329,268,484, forward strand.
TTAAAAGTGATTATTTAATTATATTTTAACAACCAGGTGGAGGTGATACCCAGGAATTATAATTCAGAGACTACAACTATTTTCAACTATTTGAGAAATGATCTAGCCGACCCCGTGCCAGTACAAACTCTTTTAGTTATAGTGTGATGTGAGGGTTTGGGAAAAGTCTTGGAATCAAACCTCAATAATTTTAAATCAATATCTTATAAAGGCTATGTGCTCTCATGTAGTGATAAAAAACCAGCATTTGTGTTATATGTGTCATGAAAGAGTTGTTTTATGTAATGTGATGTATAAGAGCACTCAATAAAAATGATGAATCATATGGGTGAATATAATAAATGGGTCGAGTCCTAGTTTGAAACTTCCAATGATAAATATTTATAAAGAGTTTTAGTCCTTGTGAACAAAAGATCATTCCATGGAAAAACTGAACCTACACATGTATGGATATTCTACGTGGTACAATTCAAGCAATGAGTTCTCTATTCATAGTTCTAAAGGCAATGTTGAGGAATACCATGATAGAAGGGTTTTAACCTAAGAATAAAATTAGGTCAAAAGGGTTCCTGAAAACATGGAGGATGTAATACTTCCAAAGAGAAGATGGTCAAATAGATAAAGGATTAGGTTAACCATCCTAATCCAATTGAGACAACACTTTCCTTTAATTCAGGATCTAAGGAGATGATTTGTTCCTTCTGTTTCACTGATTCAAAAGAAAAATTGATGATAGGAGAGGAAAAATTAGACATTAACTGAAGGTAGGGAGGCTATGTGGTTGAGGATTTTGAAAACTATGAGGTGAGAACTATTTTGGGTGTTGCCATGAAGGTTGGGCCACCACCAACATATCCTAATAATGGTGAGAACTTTGATGAATAGGTCTTCCCTTGAAGGTATTCATGATTGATAAACATTGAGAGATTAGTGTAGAGAATACAATAAATAGTAAAACCAAAGATATCCCTATCAATTTATAAGAATAAATTGTGGTGGAGGCTCTTTTGATTAATTCTACATCAAATGAGGTTGATAAGATAATTTAATGGTTGTAAATTATTGGTACAAATTGTGAGCAGCGTGCGTGGATCAACAAGAAAAATCTTGAACATATAATAGGCTTCAATAAAGGTAAGATTAACAAAGGGGAGTACATTCTATCTTGGGAGAAGTTGTATTGTCAATTTCATTATATTATTAAGTATGATCCGAAAACACAAGTAAACAATATCTCTTTGAAATTAATTAGGTAGAATATTTTTAACAGGCATTAGTTTTTATAATGGTTTTGTGATATATTATGGTGTTTCTTTTCCTGGGTAAAACTATGTTGTTTTTCACTTTTCTAAAACATTTTTTATAATAAAAAGTTATTTTTCATTATAATATTATATATATTAATTTATTTTTATTACTTCAGTCTAATAAGAAAATTGTAAAAGTGAGCATGCATACATATGACCTACCATCTACATGAACAATGAATTTCATTTTATATCTCTAAATGTTATGGGTTACAATAAATAAATATATAGGGAATATACATTATATTTATATATTGGTTAAAACTTATGTATATTATGAAACCATGATAAATGTAATACGACCAGAAAAATTGAAAGTCAAAACATGTATGAAAAACAAAGTGATTATTACCCAAAATGCAACATTAACATGGAATCATAAATAAATTGGTAATAAAAAATCATAAAAAAATAATATAAATTATCAATATTTTAATATTTTCATTAAAATATTTATATATTATATATATTAATATTTGTGTTTTTAATTATTATGGTAGATTTCAAGACTTAGCATAAGGGATTTCTATCTAACTTTTTACTTATACAAGACACAATCTATATTAAACTCCATATTATTTTATGTGGTGAAAATACTGACAATGATTTTATTTATAGATCATATCCTTAAAATTTTATGTATTTACATATCCTATTTAGGAACTTTCTTTCATGGGGTTTATAGTTAAAAAGATAGAAAAGGGGTTAGATATGTTTTTCTCAATTTTTATTCATTGAGGTACGAATTTTGTCATGCCCAATCATTATTTCACGCGGTGTATATACAAAACCATTTCCATAAAATATCTTGAATTTTTTTATTTTCATGATATATTAAGATTATGTTTCAATGATTCTAATATAGTAATGATTTTAGTTTCAAAATAATCATCTATCATGATTGTTCATGACTATGTTTTTGACAATAAAGTATTATGAACCATATCTCATTAAACCAATGGATTTTATTATTCTATATTTATTAATTGTATTTTCAGATTATATTACCATTTTGCTACTCATAAGTAAATAAAATAGTTTATAAAATGTTATTATGTAAATACAATATTATTTATCTCTTTCGCCAAAAATATTTTTTCTTCAAAAACATGGTTTTCAAAAAAATTTATACAAAATGTTCTATAATCTTATAATTATTTTTAAAAAATTACCGCATTTTACCATTTATGAAAATGTTTGGAAATGAATATTCATGTTGTTTTCCAAACAATATCCATTTGTTTTTACCTAAACTATGAAAGGAATGTTTGTTTTATCATGTATGATATGAACAAAATGTCCCATAATCATGAAAATTATTATATTTAATGCTTAAATTATAAGTTTCCATTAACATTTTGGATGAAAAAAAATTCAAATTGTTTTAATTTTTAATATATTATTTTTAGTAAGGATATTTTACTGTAGAAATGTTTTAAATGATCATTAAAAATCATTTCCCATATATGATTATATCTGTTATTGTTGTCTATTCCTTAATGGGGATATTATCTAAGGATAAATTTACCTTATTTTTATCAAAATGGTTTTTGTTTATGATGAAGATATTTAAATGGAACCAATTTCTCCTCTATAAGATATATCATGATAAAATACTTATAAAACCCACTTTATTTCCCCTGGATATGAAATAATGAAAAGATGAAATGATTATGAAAACTATAACTTTTTTAAATGTAATGATATGATTAATTTTTTATGAAAAAAATTTCATTTCATGGGTTATGATATTTTGAATGTTTTATAATAATATTCAACAAATGAATATGGGTTTCATTTTGAAAAGGATGGGACATATATCTTCCTCTAATTCATTACGTAATGTTTTATATATCATGAAAAAGATAGAACTTCAACATTTAGTGATTGTGATTCAATACGATAGTTTTTTTTCTACGATCGCCTAGGGAGTAAAAAGTGACATATATGATTGTTTGGGAAGTTAACCAATTCCACTATTATAGACTTGGTAGTGGACCGAGAATAATATTGAAATGATTTTCTAGGATTTTTTGTATGAAAAAAACTATATTTCTCAATCCATTATGATGATCTCTTGGCTCCTGTTCTTTGATTTCTATGTGATTATTGTCATATGAACGTCGAATATTTAATCCATGACACTGTTTTATGATCTTTGATATGCACGATATGATTTTATAATAGTATTCTCTTGTTATCATTCCCTTATATTCATGTTATGACTATGTTTCACCTGTGCATACCCTTACTAAGCATATAAGATCACCATTATTTACATTTCCATTAACAAGGTTATAAATAAATTTGTCATGTTTGATATATATAAATGATGTTCTAGTTATGAGGTTGTGGGAGATGATGCATCTCACTTAAGCACATGTTTTTATGTTTTCATGTTTCCAAAGATAATAAAATATTATAGTCTTCAGGTGTGTGTTTGTTCAATGTTACGAGTATTCATAAAAAAAAAATTAATATCTATATATGATAATATTGCCTCACTTTATTTATTATTATATGAAAGGTTTAGTTGAAATTAGGAAAATAATATGTGAAAATTTTATTTAAATACCAAATGAGATGTATATGGATATGTCTAAGGAAGAGTCAAATTATAGGAGAACTTCCTAAAATTTTGGTAAATTATGGGGTGAGTGGTTTATAATAAATTACATATATGTATGGATACTAAAAGGGGTTTTGGATCTAGAAAAGAGGTTCTTAAGGGTAATAACTCCAATGAGGATGCATTAGGTTAGACATGATCAGCACTATGTGCATGACAAGGAGCTTTATTTCACACATAGTTCAATACTCATGTGGGATACACATTAGAAATTCTGAAACCCATTAAGAACCATTGGGGATGATTTATACATATGATGAATATGAATAAATTGGATATATATGAGGTATTAAAGAAAAATGATTCATGATTTCTACATCATAGACTGTATTTTCATGATTATGTGGTTCCCCATCCTGATTATTTTTTCACACTCTTATTTTTTGTATTAATTAATGGACGATTCAGGAAGGAAACGTTTTAATGATGAGTTAGATAGAAAATGATATGATTTTCCTCCTTTGGGTCCACTTTTTATGGGTTTTAAAATAGAAAACATTATTTTAATGCTATGACAACTTTACCAAGCTATGAATTATGTTATAAATCTAAAATAACATTGGAGGGAATAATATTCCATTGAGTATTTTATAAGGAAATTCCCACATCCTGTTATTTGATGAACTAATTTAAGAGTTTATGAGAAATGGGCCAGTATCAAGGAAATGTTTTTTTTGTTCTGTACTTTCTAGAACATCAAGAAGTCATTTTTGATATCCACTCTTTGGATGGTGAAGCAGGTCAATTGTGAAATATTATGAATAATACAAGGAAAAAGGAATAAATTCATGGGATATTTTGTTATGGGTTCAAGTACATATTTTTAAATATATACATTCCTAATTTTCATTGTATGATTATGGATATGAAGTTACATGATTTAAAGAAAATGGATTATGAATGTATTGTAACCTAGGAGGGAAACTTTATAAGAAATGTGAGGTACACTTATAGTATTATTATACAACATGAAATTAGAGTTGATTGCTTATACAATGTCTTAAAATAATGTCTCCAAATATGGTTATCCATATGGTACTTCAGTAGAAATGAATATTTTTCCAATATGATATCACAGTGGAAATAGTGGTTGGATTTATGTATAAATATCAAGGGTTTGAATAGAAAAGGAAAATTTATTTCAAATAAAAAAAAGAAAAACCATGGAGAGATGAAGATGAGATTTCCATTATTCTCAATGTGTGGGAAGAAACATAGAGGAAATAATATTTATAGGACAAGTAAATGTTTTAATTGTATAATGGAAGATGAATAAAAAATTTATTATCAATGTTATGGGACGAAGTTTACTAATTATGCAAATAGAGAGAATTCTAAAAAAAATGCACCACCCAGACCCCAATGTTTAAATTGAATGGAGTGTGGAAAAAATGCCAACCAGTGACAAAATCCAAAGGTTAATGATGATGATCATCATTAAAAACTTCATAATCCAAGTAACAAGGGAAAATCTCATATAGTTACTTATTCTAATGATGTATATGATAAAGAAGTTGTGAAAGGAAAATCAACCATAAACTCTAGAACTAGTAATGTCATACTTGACTCATGATCTACCCAGTCAACATCATCTAATGAATTTGATAAGTGTATTAAGATTTAACCCAAATTATTATATATATAATTATAAGTGGAAACCCCTAACAGTGCGATGATTGTATCTCAAATATATGATTTTACGTTGATTCAAATTTGTTGGAATTTTCTTCTTGTGATTCTTTCCATTCATACCCTAGTACAATTTGATGTCATCTTATGCATGGATTGGCTTTCAATGAAAAAAATCTCAAGATGATTTTCATGGAAGGGAAGTAATGATTATAATTTAAAAAAAATTCATCATTAATAAATGTGGTGATAAGTATAATATTTAAATAAAGGTTACATCCATGATAGAGGTCCTAATTTCCATTCCAAATGGTTGTTTATGTCAATTTGTTGAGAAAAACATGACATTGATTATATACAAATTGTGTGGGAATTTGATGATGTCATTGAGTGAGAGATACCTTTTCCTCCACAAAAATGTGAAGTTGAGTTGTCAAAAGAAATTATATCTGGTGAAAATCCAATTTCAAATACTCCCAAAAGAATGGACCAGATTGAGTTGTCAAAATTAAAGAAGAAACTAATAGAAAACTATGACAGGGTATTCATTCAGGTAAGTGTGTCACCTTTGGATGAAACCACCCTTTTTGATAAAAATACTAATTGATAAATGTGACTTTATATTTGTAACACCCCAGGTAAATAAAGAATATGACATTTTTATATTTATCCATATTTGTGAATAAAATATTGATATTACATTAAAGGGGCTGCTATGCTCGATGGCGTACCCAACACGCAACAACGAGTTTCTTGGGAATCTTACGTTGCACTCTAATTATAAAATAATATTATTTTAAATAGTAGTTAATGCCTAGCCGTTGTAATGGAGGGAATGAATAGAACTAACTACAAAATGATTATATATGTTTGTCAAATATTTTTAATTTTTACAATAAATGCTAGAGGATAAAAAAATGCAAATGAATCCAATATTAAGCGTAAACATTCTAATATTCTTTAAAAGGACGATTAACCGCCTTTTGATGGAAAACCTATTTTAAATCCACATTTTGAGAATTTTATGTGTTATATTTGACAAAATAAAATTCTTCTTTAGAATCGGGACATCAATGTTTAATTTGCGCAAATTTTTGGTATTTTTCTAAAAAAGATCAATTTTTAATGAATAGTGAAAAATGTTGTATTTTAATTCAAAACCTCTTTTAATATAATTTATTTATATTATTAGATTATCTTTTTAATTGGTTTTAATGTTAAATTATAATATATTTTTACCATTTAATCCAATAGTGGTCATTGGAATAAATTTCACTTTGAAATCGGACTTTAACTAGTGTCAATCTTTTGATACATTTTGTTTCATAAAAACTAGCTATTTGTTTTGACAGTGGGAATTAATTATTAAATTAATTAATGCAACTTATATGTTCTGAATTTTGTAAAATAGACATCATTTTTGAATTCGTAATATCAAATATAGCTTAAGGTGAACTTTTGGTAATTTTCTGAAAAACATCAATTTTTGATGAATAGTGAAACCACTAAGTGGTACTTATAAAAACTGATTTTTCCATTTAAATGAAATTATTCCATCATTGTGTTTTTATTTTCAAAAATCCGACATACATGGTTGTCATTAAGAAGTAAAATGTGGTTCAATGGGATTAAAATAATTTTTTGGTGAATAGTAACTTATTAAGTTTTTAATCGTGATTAGAAGTAATTAGTGTAGTTTAAGGTAAGAATAATTTTTTAATAAAATGAAATGACCTAGAAAGATTTCCTACACTCATTGGATGTGTCATGGCCGACCAAGACAATCCATGGGTCAACTTGGCGACCCCATGGAGCCACTTTGGTTGGAAAATGACATAAATATCTTTTTATTTAATGTTAAAGTAAAAATGACACAAACATGAAATGTTTTACAAAAACAATTTTTACATGGGGTTATACAAGTCATATTTTTGACTATAAATAGTCATTGGAAATATAAAAAGATTTCAAACATCATAGTAATTTTTTTATAATTTTTATACATTAAATAAATTAAATTAGTTATGACATCATAATGATGCAGCGATGACCTCATTATTTAACGATTCAAATAAAATAGAAGGATAATGTAATATCTAAGACCTACACATTTCCAAAACCTATTGGATGAGTGGATTTAGAACCCTTATCACCTTATACTCTAAATACATCAATGTGGGACCTTTAAAATCCGAAACTCTTTTTAAAATAAAGTAACATTTTGTAACTTTACAAGAGTGCCCCTCCACTCCTCTTATAAAAGGCCCCCACCTCTACCTCTTTACCCACACTCCCAAAGCCTTTGGCTCGGCCAAACTCTACGCATTTTGTATCTCCACTACCCTATATTACTCCTTGAAGCCACACATTGGGCAGAAGTCTTCCCAAGGATTCCTTTGAGCTCAAACCAAAGGGAGTTACCCGATTTTAAGGTAATGTCTTCACATGAGTCCTTTTGTTTAAATTTTCCACTCTAACCCATTAGCTCTTTTTATTCATTTATTTTGTAACAACTCCAGTATATTCAATATACTATGATGTTTTTATAAGAAGGATTCGAGCTACACTTACACACACCTATATCTAGTGGTTAAAGAATATACTGTTTCCGTGGATGGCGAATTTCTGCCTCACGAAACGATGATTGTTCAAAACTCATATAAAACCATCAAAGGTGTCCATTAAGATGTCACTATATTTACATATGATATATAATATGTTTATGGTTTACTTAAACTTCTGTATTTTTTATTTATGGCATACCTTTATGGTTTCTATTATGGGTAAATGCGATATCTTCATTTAAGGAAGTGCAGACTATCGCCCCCTCAAAGTGATGTGATTCGTTAATGCCATATGTGGCACATATAAAGGATGGATTTAAAGTTATTATATATAATGTTATACTGGAATTATAATATAACTCTATATAATTATTATTTCTTTCCATTAATTTATGAGATAGAAATGAAAGTATCGTTCATGTGTACGTACGACTTACCATCTCAATGAACGGTTCATTTCATTTTTTATCCGCAAATGTAATGTACTATTATAAGTACATATTTATAATGGATATATATAATGTATGTTACATATAAATGATTAATATAATTATGGAATTAAAATATACATACCTCTAATTTATTTTTAATTCCATTAATATGACAAAGAAATTAAAGTAGCGTTCATGGGTATGTACGGCTTACCGTCTCCATGAACGGTGCATTTCATTTCTTACCTATAAATGATTATGTAATATTATAAATACATGTATATGATGGATATATATGATATATATGATATCAAAATCATGAATATCCTTCTTGATATAATGAACCATTGACCACACGAACAACATGTAATTGTATGAAGTCCACTTTTGACTTAAGAACCAAATATCGACAAAATAAACATTATTAACTTAAATGATTAAATAATGTTTATAACATGTAAATAATTGATATAAAAGAAATAATGAACTTGAAAAAGGTTCTTAAGAAAGTATAAATTAACTCAAGTTTATTATTCATGACGTTAAAGAATGATCGAGTCAAGTCGGACCCGAGGTAAGGGATCCTACTACTCTCTTTCTTTTTAAGTACACTATTTTATGTCATTCCATTTAGAGCTCATATTTCTTGTTATTGGGATGTTCTTTTATATTAATATTACTGAAATTTTTATGTTCATATGGTGAGAGACACTATTCTCTATCATCAATCCATTTTGGAAGTTTTGAGTGGCGCCATTAGGCTGCAGAATATTCGTAAGAGATCTAACCTCTCTCTTTCTTTTTAAGTACTCTCCTTTATGTCACTTCTTTTAAGAACTTCTTTGTTATGATGGGGGATGTTCTTTTATATTCCTCTTTCTGTAAAATTTATGTTAATATGATGAGAGACCCTATTTGATCTCATCAATCCATTTTGGAAGTTTTAAGTGGCGCTGTTAGGCTGCTGAGTTTTCGTAAGGGATTTTTTCATCTCACTTATATTCCCATGAGATTTATGCTACATTTCCCACAATTTCATTTGAGTGGTGTATGTACTGCCCATTATTTTACTCATTGTGTAATATACTATCATTTATGAGTATTTACATCAATGTTGTATTGTCCTTCTTTCACGGGGTGCATGTCTCGAAAGATACCCATGTAGGCAAGGGAACCTTTCACCCTCCTCTTTTTATAAAAGACTTCTTTAGTTATGTATTTTTCACATAATATTATGTTGGGATATGTGATTATATATCATTATTTATTTAAATTTTATGTCCAAGTGAAGAGATACCCTTTTTATCTCTCATCAACTCATTTTCTGAATTTTGTAGTGACGCCGTTAGGCCGTCAAATTTTGGCAAGGGAACTTCTTAACCCAATTTTGATTCTTTGGGATAAGCTAGTACTCCTTGAATATGTAGTTATATGAATATGTGTGAATAACATATGATTGTTTTACACTTAATATCCACTTATATTTGGTGTATTCATTTGTCACACATAATTATGTAATTCATTTATCCTTAATCCAAGGATACCCTCTTTATAAGGGACTTCGCCTCAATCTCCTTTCATTGAGGAATATTTCGTTTTATACACAACATTATTTTATACGGTGTATAAACCCCTTTGACTTTTACGTTTATTCAAAAGGAATATTATTTCTACAAATAATTTTACAAAATGACAAAAAGTTATGTTTCTTTTAACGTACGCGGTGACAACGACCTTTTCCACCGCCGAGAGTATTATTTGGTCATTGGCTTCCTCAACAAGCCGTAATGTTTTTAAAATGAAATAAATACCATATACTCTTTTATGTATTTTGGTATTGAAAATGGTTTTGATAAAGGATTATATTATGTCAATATATTTAAATGATATATTCTGATTGAAATGTGGTAATGTTATCATTCCTTTATGTTGGTTTTACGTGTTATAATTTTATAATGGTACTTTGACATTTTACGGGTGGTTACGTGATAAACCATATGACGGGTGGTGTCGTGAATACCAGGATGGGTGGTTACATTATAAACTCCAATGAATTTGGTATGGAAGTTGGCCGTATGGCTATTCCATTAAGTATGTATGGAAGTTGGCCGAATGGATATTCCATTAAGTGATATGTGTGGAAGTCGACCTTATGGTTCTTCCACTTAAGTATGTTTATGTCACAAGTTACCTTTATATGTTATGTGATCTTTATATGGGTTTTATGGTAATCTTTTGGTTACAGAAGGGTAAGTAATGAACTTTTATTCAGAAAAGAGTTTTTACTACTTCGAAAAGGTGAAAAGTATTACTTTGATAAAGTATACCTGGTTTACTTGGTGTTTTGAAAAAAACTAATAGTTTCCATTCATTGGGAATCCATTACTGAGCTTTTTATGCTCATCCCAAGTTTTTGAAATGTTTTTCACAGGACTTAACGTGGGATATTATCATGGATGGGATCAAGGGAAATTCATGCAACCTAAAACATGGAACTGGACATGTTTCTTTTTAAGAGTTTTTTTTTATGGAAACTTAGTAGAAGTTTCTACTTTATAATCTTTTGAGATGTAATAGTTATGTCCTAATTCTCTAAAACTCTAAACCTGAAAAGATCCTCAATGTGAATTATTCATTTAATTCAATATTAAGTAAGGTTTAAGGTCGGGGCCTTATAGTTGGTATCAAAGGTAGGTTTAGATACATTTAGAGGTTAGGGTATTCTTTAAGCATATGTGACATGACCATAATGGTTAGGATTTCAGAAAGAGTCATAGTTTTTAGATAAAGTGAATGAGTAATTATATCTTAGTGTTTATCTTCCTCTTTAGTACATGATGTTTTTGATGATATACCCACACTGACCTTCTTGGTTTTAGTAAATGGATGGATCTAGCAGGAAGCAAGGTAACTGTGGATGTGAAGGAAACTGTGACAGTTTTCTGAGCGAGCAAATGAATGATATGGGAGCTGCAATGAGAACTCTTGTGTTTATGCTCAACAAACTATCTGGAGTCACGGTTGACCACCAAAACCTTAGTGATTTCTATAAGGCATCATATATGCGAGAAACAAATCCCTACGGAACTACAGGTAATGATCATAAAGGTAAGTGTATTCAAAAACCTATGTGTCATAGATGTGGAAAGAAACACCTAGGAAAATGTTTCAAAGGGAAAGAAATATGCTATAGATGTGGAAATGAAGGTCATAAAGCAAGAACCTTCCATTGAAAAAGGAATCATCCAATTGACTCGAGGAAAGGGAAAGAAGTTCTTTTTGAGGGATTAATTGAATGTTTTAAATGTGGTGTGCATGGTCATTATGAAAACACATGTCCTATGAAGATGTTTCGTGAATGGGATCACCAAGATCATGTAAATACTTGTTTACCAATACCTAATTCCATTCCGATTGAGGATGAAGAAACTGACAATGACCAATCAAAGGTATGGATTATTTATTAACTTTTTCTTTCTTTTTTGGAATCTTAGGATATGATTCCTGATTTTTTTTGTAGGAAAGAAGTATTTCAGAATATGTTGTAAAGGTATGGTTAATGGATCATGAATAATGTTGAATGAGTAAGATGTCAACATATAAGGTTTTCAAGAGTTATGGTGAAATTCTTAAGAGTATTAAGTGTCTTTTGATGATGGGATATATTAGAAGACGTTTTATAGTATGTGTAACACTGATGTTTGATATATGAAAATTTTTATTCAAAGAATAGTAATCTGTTCTTTTGTGGACATAGTTATATAGAACCATTTGGGTTTATATGATCCTTACTTTCGAGGTAATTATGGGTTACTATATGTAATGATGGAAAGTGAAAGTCATGAGATAAAATTTAGGTTAAATTATGTTATGTTTATTTATGAAGATTTTATCTCATTTTTGGGGAATGTTTTAAGAATTATGTAGTTTTGGAAAAGGACAACACACATACCGTGTGACAACCCGTCGCGTCGGACAAAGCTACGGGACTCAAACCTACAAACAAAGTGCGACTGGTATTTATCGCCTACCACTGGAATACGTGAAGTCCCTGGTTAGTTTGACTGATTCTTTTTAGTTATATGATTTTATGAATTAAGAGTAAGTTTATTTTGGGTTATTTATGAAAATGATTAACCTATCATGGAGGGTATGTGATAAGGTTAATTACTTTTCAATACGAGATTTTAAGAGTAACTGATGTTATCTGGAGATAGGTGTTAATTTGTACCTTGGATGACTATGTGACTAAATCCTTCAAATATTTGGGTTTCAATATTAGTTTGATTTACATTGAAGTATTTTATGGATAATTTTTTTTATCTAATAGTCCTCATTGAACATTGGGTTTTGTTGGACAAATTTTGGAGATTAAGCATATATTTTCTTTTTAAAGGGTTATCCTTTTCTGGATTATCAAACCTTGTACCAACCTTTTTGGTTTTGGTTTTGGTTAAAGCCTAAAGGCATGGAAAGTATATAGTTCTCTTTGGTGGATTAGGTGATTCTCTAGAAGTTGATTATAGTACTATTAATGCGAACAAGTCTTCCTAAATACTCATCTTTTGTAAAAAAATATGAGTTTAATTAAGGAATCTAGTAAAAGTTGAAAGTTAACATGATAAGTGATTATGTTTCCTTATGAAGAAATTCCTCAATAAAAAGTAACTTAAAACAAAAATGTTTTCTATTGAATTTTCCTACTGGGGAATCGAATACCATTTAAACCATCACAAGTTTTTGATTTTCTTATGGTTAACTTTCTCCTATACATGTTTACTATCACTCTCCCTCAAGAACATGACCCTTTGCTTTTTCTTCCATGTCCATGTTTTCCTACACGGAATCCTGTTATGGGTTAACTCGGGTGACCTCTGTACTTATCTTTCTTTATTTTAAAGTGATTTTTTTACCGACTCTTGTTCCGATGTAGGACTTTCAAGGATGTTTCCATGCTCAATTTTAAAATTGAGAGGATGCAATTTACAAAAGGGGGGAAGGATGTAACACCCCAGGTAAATAAAGAATATGACATTTTTATATTTATCCATATTTGTGAATAAAATATTGATATTACTTTAAAGGAGATGTTATGCTCGATGGCGTACCCAACACACAACAATGAGTTTCTTGAGAATCATATGTTGCACTCTAATAATAAAATAATATTATTTTAAATAGTAGTTAACGCCTAGCCATTGTAATGGCGGGAATGAACATAACTAACTAAAAAATGATTATATATGTTTGTCAAATATTTTTACTTTTTACAATAAATGTTATAGGATTAAAAAATTCAAATGAATCCAATTTTAAGCGTAAACATTCTAATATTCTTTAAAAGGTCGATTAACCGCCTTTTGATGGCGAACCTCTTTTAAATCCACTTTTTGAAAATTTTATGTGTTATATTTGACAAAATAAAATTCCTCTTTATAATCGGGACATCAAGGTTTACTTCGCGTAAATTTTTGTTATTTTTCCAAAAAAGTTCATTTTTTAATGAATAGTGAAAATGTTGTATTTTAATTCAAAACCACTTTTAATCTAATTTACTTATATGATTATATTATCTTTTGATTTGGTTTTAAAGTAATATTAGAATATATTTTTACCATTTAATCTAATGGTGGTCGTTGGAATTAATTTCACTTTGAAATCGGACTTAAACTAGTGTCAATCTTTTGATACATTTTGTTTCATAAAAACACGCTATTTTAGACACATGTCCTACCCTAATTGGATGTGTCATGGCTGACCAAGACAATCCATGGGTCTACTTGGGGACCCCATGGAGCCACTTTGGCTGGAAAATGACATAAATATCTTTTTATTTTATGTTAAACTAAAAATGACACAAACATGAGATGTTTTACTAAAACACTTTTTAAATGGGGTTATACAAGTCATATTTTTGACTATAAATAGTCAATGGAAAGATAACAAGATTTCATACATCATAGTATTTTTTTTATAATTTTTAGACATTAAATAAATTAAATTATTTATGACATCATAATGATGCAGCGATGACCTCATTATTTAACGATTTAAATAAAATGGAAAGATAATGTAATATATAAGACCTAAACATGTCCAAAACCTATTGGATTAGTGGATTTCTAACCCTTATAACCTTAGCCTAGAAATAAATCATTGTGGGACCTTTAAAATCTGAAACACCTTTGAAAATAAATTAACATTTTGTAACATTAGAAGAGTGTCCCTCCTCTCCTCTTATAAAAGGCCCCCACCTCTACCTCCTTACCCACACTCCCAAAGCCTTTGGCTCGGACAAAATCTTCTTATTTTGTCTCTAAACTTCCCTCTTTTACTCCTTGAAGCCTCACTTTGGGCAGAAGTCTTATCAAGGAAGCCTTTGAGCTCAAACCAAAGGGAGTTACCCGATTTTAAGGTAATGTCTTCACATGAGTCTTTTTGTTTTATTTTGCCTCTCCAACCCCCTAAACTATTTTTATTGATTTATTTTTTAACAACTCCAGTACATTCAATATACTAGGATGTTTTTATAAGAAGTATTCGAGCTACACTTACACACACCTAAATCAAATTGTTAAAAAACATTCTGTTTCCGTGGATGGTGAATTTCTGCCTCACGAAACGATGATTGTTCAACACTCATATAACACCTTCAAAGGTGGCCATTAAGATGTCACTATATTAATATATGATATATAATATGTTTATGTTTTACTTAAGCTTATTTATTTTTTATTTATGGCATACCTTTATGGTTTTCGTTATGGGTAAACACGATATCGTTTTTTAAGGAAGTGCGGACTACCTCCCCCTCAAAGTGATGTGATTCAGTAATGCCATATGTGGGACGTATAAAGGATGGATTTAAAGTTATTATATATGATGTTATACTGGAATTATAATATAAATGTATATCATTATTATTTCATTCCATTAATGTATAAGATAGAAATGAATGTAGCATTAATGTGTACATACGGCTTACCGTCTCCATGAACGGTGCATTTCATTTCTTATCCCCAAATGTAATGTACTATTATAAGTACATATTTATAATGGATATATATAATGTATCTTACATATAAATGATTAATATAATTCTGGAATTAAAATATACATACCTATCATTTAGTTTTAATTAAATTAATATGACAAAGAAATGAAAGTAGCGTTCATGCGTACGTACGGCTTACCGTCTCCATGAACGGTGAATTTCATTTCTTACATCTAAATGATTATGTAATATTATAAATACATGTATATGATGGATATATATGATACATATGATATCCAAATCATTAATATCATTCTGGACATAATGAACCATTGACCACATGAACAACATGTAATTGTAAGAAGTCCACTTTTGACTTAAGAACCAAATATCGACAAAACAAACATTATTAACATAAATGATTACATAATGTTTATAACATGTAAATAATTGATATAAAAAGAATAATTAACTTGAAAAATTTTCTTAAGAATGTATACATTAACTCAAGTTTATTTTTCAGGACGTTAAAGAACGATCGAGTCAAGTCGGACCCGAGGTAAGGGATCATACTCCTCTCTTTCTTTTTAAGTACACTCTTTTATGTCATTCCTTTGAAAGCTCATATTTCTTGTTATTGGGATTTTATTTTATATTACTCTTACTACAATTTTTATTTTCATATGGTGAGAGACCCTATTCTATCTCATCAATCCATTTTGGAAGTTTTGATTGCCACCGTTAGGCTGTCGAATATTTGTAAGAGATCTAACCTCTCTCTTTCTTTTTAAGTACTCTCCTTTATGTCACTTCTTTAAAGAACTTATTTGATATGATGGGGGATGTTATTTTATATTCCTATTTCTGTAAACTTTATGTTAATATGATGAGAGACCCTATTTGATCTCATCAATCCATTTTGTATGTTTTTAGTGGCGCTGTTAGGCTGCCGAGTTTTCTTAAGGGATTTTTTCATCTCACTTTTATTCCCGTGAGATTTATGCTAAATTTTCCACAATTTACTTTGAGGGGTGTTTTTACTACCCATTATTTTACTCATTGTGTAATATACATTCAATTATGAGTATTTACATCAATGTGGTATTGTCCTTATTTCACGGGGTGCATGTCTCGGAAGATACCCATGTCGGTAAGGGAACCTTTCACCCTCCTCTTTTTGTAAAAGACTTCTTTTGTTATGTCTTTTTCACATAATATTATGTTGGGATATGTTCTTCTATATCCATATTGATTTAAAGTTTATGTCCAAGTGATGAGATACCCTTTTTATCTCTCATCAACTCATTTTCTAAATTTTTTAGTGACGTCGTTAGGCCGTCGAATTTTTGCAAGGGAACTTCTTAACCCAATTTTGATTCTTTGGGATAATATTGTACTCCTTGAATATGTAGTTCTATGAATATGTGTGAATATAATCTGATTGTTTTACACATAATAACCACTTATATTTGGTGTATTAATTTGTCACACATAATTATGTAATTGATTTATCCTTAATCCAAGGATACCGTCTTTGTAAGGTACTTTATCTCAATCTCCTTTCATTGAGGCATATTTCATTTTATACAAAACATTATTTTATACGGTGTATAAACCCCTTTGACTTTTATGTTTATTCAAAAGGAATTTTTTTTTACGAAGCGCTTTACTAAATGAAAAAAAGGAATGTCTCTTTTAACGTACGCGGTGACAACG
Source organism: Viscum album (assembly GCA_963277665.1). NCBI lineage: Eukaryota > Viridiplantae > Streptophyta > Magnoliopsida > Santalales > Viscaceae > Viscum > Viscum album. Next base: position 1,329,285,754 of record OY728133.1, read on the forward strand.
ACCTTTTCTGCCGCCGCGAGTATTATTTGGTCATTGGCTTCCTCAACAAGCCGTAATGTTTTTAAAATGAAATAAATACCATATAATCTTTTATGTATTTTGGTATTGAAAATGGTTTTGATAAAGGATTCTATTATGTCAACATATTTAAATGATATATTCTGATTGAAATGTGGTAATGTTATCATTCCTTTATGTTGGTTTTATGTGTTATAATTTTATAATGGTACATGGACATTTTATGGGTGGTTTCGTGATAAACCATATGATGGGTGGTGCCGTGAATACCAAGACGGGTGGTTACGTTATAACCTCCAATGCATTGGGTATGGAAGTCGGCCATATGGCTATTCCATTAAGTATTTATGGAAGTTGGTCGAATGGCTATTCCATTAAGTGATATGTGTGGAATTCGACCTTATGGTTCTTCCACTTAAGTATGTTTATGTCCCAAGTTACCTTTATATGTTATGTGATCTTTATATGGGTTTTATGGTAATCTTTTGGTTACAGAACGGTAAGTAATGAAATTTTATTTAGCGAAGGGTTTTTACTACTTTGAAAAGGTGAAAATTATTACTTTGATAAAGTATACATGGTTTACTTGTTGTTTTGAAAAAAAATAACAGTTTTCATTCTTTGTGAATCCCTTACTGAGCGTTTTATGCTCATCCCAAGTTTTTGAAATGTTTTTCACAGGACTTAACGTGGAATTGGGTCAAGGATGGGATCAAGGGAAAGTCATGCAACCTAAAACATGGAACTGGACATGTTTCTTTTTAAGAGTTTTTATTTTATGGAAACTTTGTAAAAGTTTATACTTTGTAACCTTTTGAGATGTAATTGTTATGTCCTAATTCTCTAAAACTCTAAACCTGAAAAGATCCTAAATGTAAATTTTTCATTTAATTCAATATTAAGTAAGGTTTAAGGTCAGGGACTTATAATATAGATTATGTGGAATTTAACAAGACAAAAAGTAAGAACAAGTATCCACTTTCCTATATTGATTACTTGTTTGATCAACTAAAATAAGATCACTATATTCCCAACATTGACCTACATTATATATATCATCAATTGAGGGTTAAGATGTATGATATACCAAAGATGGAATTTTGTTATGGGCATGGAAAATATAAATATATAATAACGTTATTTGTTCATACTGATACCAATTAAATATTCATGTATTTAATAAATAGAGTCTTCAAAGATTTCCTTGATCAGTCTGTGGTAGTATTTATCGATGATATTATTATCAGGTTAATGATAAGGTAATAAAATGAATACCACATGAGAATTAAATAAAATTCTCTATAAAATGAAAAACTATATGTTGAATTTAAAATTTTTATTTTTTGATAGAAATGATACATTTCGGGGTAATATAATCTCTAGAAAGGGTATATCAGTAGATCTATCGATGATGGAGGCTATTGAATGTTGTCCCCGAAGAACTATAGTGAATGACATCCATATTTTTCTTACAATCATGATATATTATCAACAGGTTGTGGAAATGTTCTCGTGAATATCTAATAATATAATAAATTGGTATAAAATTGAGCTATGTTCCTCTAGATAGATGAATGCAGGGAAAAATCCATAGTTTTAAAGAGAAGATTAATCAGTGAACCAATCCTTATATAATCCTATAGTGTAAAAGATTTTGTACTCTATAGTGATGAATCCAATATGGAATTTGGATTTTTCATACATAGAATCACATGGTTATAGATTTTTCCATAGGTAAATTGATGCTTTATCAGAAAAAGTACCCACTTTGTGATTTGGATTTATCTACAATAGGTTTTTCATTACAGTTATAATGACAATATATTTAGGAAAATATGTGTGATATAAATATGCATATATAAATAATAAATGGTTAAATTATATAATCACATAGAAGAAGAGAATATGTGCTAATTATGATGGTTAGATATGGTTAAATACTGTAATTGTAGAACATATTACCAATTGGGGAAAGCTAACAAGGTTGACGATGGTTTTAGTTGAAAGGATCATGCTATATTATCAATGATGTGGATTTGAAAAGATACAATATTTTTTTGATTTGAAGAGAATTAATTTGTAAATCATGAAAAAAGGGAAAAAATATTATATTTCTCAATTCAATGTTCATCCATTGATCCATGTGAAGATTAATGAGGAATAGAAGGAAAATGAAGACCTGCTAATAAAGGTTAAAATAGTTTATGATTTTAACCTAAATAATAATGGAATGACAAGGATCGAAAACAATGTATGAACTCAATCCATTATAGATTTTAAGAAGGAATTGTTAGAGGATGCTCATAGTTATTCATTTTCTATTCCCTTATTAAAAATGAAGATATAAAGATATTTTAAAGAGAATTTATAGTGGGATAGAAGGAAAATAAATTTTACAGAGTTTGTATATCAATTCTTGGTATGTTAGAATGTCATGGTTGAGAGTAAAAATAGCAAGGGGCTGTTAGATCCATTACCCGTAGAAGAATGACATTGGGAAAAAATCATAATGTATTTTTTCATTGAACTCCCCAAAATTTCTATATGACATTATGCTATTTGGGTTTTAGTCAATCACCTTATTGACTCCAAACACATGGTCCCTATTAGATAAAATTTTACTGCAGATCATAATTATATGGTATAAATTATAAAAGTTGTAGGGTTTCATGGAGTACCACATTTCATTGTGTATGATAGGAATCTGAGGTTTATCTCATTGTTATAGTGAATTATTCCGCAAGATCTTGATACAAAGATGAGTTTAAACACTCAATATCATTATCTTTTAGATGGTTAGAATAAGAGAGAAATTTTTATTCTAGAGGATATGTTGAGATCTTTTAATTTTTAATTTATAGTTTTTTGGGATGAACACATTCCTTTAGAGGAGTTTTATTACAACAATAGATTTCACTCATAGATTTATTTTTCTCCTTGTAAATCCATTTATGGAAAGAATGGTAGACGACAAAAGTGATAGAATAATGCTAGATAAAGAAGTTATTCGGACCATATATAATATATGAAATGACATATAATGTTATATCCATTTAGAAATCTATCAAAATAGCTCAGAGTCATCAGAAAATTAATGATGACAATCACTGGTGTGATCTAGAATGTGATGTTGGGGATAAGGTATTTTTATGAATTTATCGGTGGAATAAAGATATGAGATCCCGAAATAAATAGAAAATGATACAAAGTAATATCCATTCTATTGAACTTCCTTATTGTATATGTATGGTAGCATATCAGTTGGCACTTTCGATAAACCACTCTCAAGTCGCTTATGTGTCTAATGTATCTCTATAGAGGAAGTTCATTCTTGAACATTAACATTCGTTGAACTCATAGGTATTACTGATGGAGAAAGATATTTCTTATGTGAAAAAACTAGTAAATATTTTGGATCGTAAATATAATTTTTTGTTAATCAAGACCAATAACATAGACCGAGATTTATGGAGAAACCTTCAATTAGAAGATTTTTTTGTAAATTAAGGATACATTGAGATAGATGTATGACCATTTGTTTATATAAGAGTGACACAATTTGTGGGGGAAATTATTTTTAAGGTATTCAAAATGTTACACCCAATTTTTTAATAAATTATTATTTTTTTATAAATTAAATTTCTGTGATAGATTATGTTACACGCAACACTGAGTTTAGATTTAATTACAAGAAAAATTTTAATTTTATGAAAACAATGATATATTACTAATATAATTATTTAGACATAAAATTGATTACAAATCCCATAAACATATCAATATTAATAGGAATAACAAATTTTTAAATATTATGTATAATTTTTTATATAATGAAAACATTTTGAAAAAATTACTTAATTTTTTAATAATTGTTAACATAATTTGAAAATAAAATTTCATAAACAGTGTTATATTTATTTTTTGGGAATGTCAATAAAATTTATTTGTGAAACTTTTAGAAATTTAATTTTATAAAATAAACATAATTTTTAAAATTAACATGTTAAAATTAATTTACCGCGGTTTTTTGCTATTTTTTTGAAAAGACTTATTTTTTGATATATTTTAAAAACATAGGATTTTTAATGGAAATTTTCATTTTAATTTAATTTATTTATAAATTCAAGTTACTTTAAAAATTCGGTTTAATGTAAACAATGTTTAATAATAAATATATTAATACTATTTAGGTTAATGGAATAAATTTCATAATGAATTTTGATATAAAAGCATTGAATTTTTTTGGGAAATTTTCTTTATAAAAACCCTCTTTTTAATCGCTTCTCCATGATTAATTTTTAATTTATAATTTTCAATTATTTGAATGGAAATTTGAAATGTGGATTAAATATTTATATTAATTATAATACATATTATATAACAATTTCAACATAAATTTTGATCAAAATGTATTGTAAAAGTATTAATAAGTATTTACCATGGTTAATGTAAAACTGGCTTTATATGGGGGTTAAACTAAAATGATATGTGTAAATAATTACCCAAAACATGTCCAAACCCAATTTTATGGATGTTTTTTTTACCTTATATCTTTGAGGAACTATAATAAACCATTTTTAGGCCTTTTGAACTAAAAACATGGTTGAATTCTTTTTTTAATAATTACTACTATTTCAGTCAACTCACATATAAAAGATCCGTGTATCCTCTCTTACTCACTCATTCAAACCTATTTGGTTTAGTCATGTCCATCCCACATAACTTACCAAATTAAAACATATCATACTATAAGACTTATTTTGGAAATAAAACCATCATTGGAAGGATTTTAGTGAAAACCTAAGGAGGATAACCGAAGAAGAGGTAACATTCTTCAATGAGCCTTTTTGTATAATTTCAAACTAAAACACCATAAATTATTGTAATGACATGATTATATAATAAAATATGTATATTAAATATACTTATATTATTTTATGTTAATGGAATTACCTACAACATTCCCCACTTCCATCAAAAGGGTTACAAAACCAGCCTTCTAATGTTCGGAGGTACCCGCCTTGGGAATCGATGTGGTCCGTTTTTAAATTACCACCTTTTAATTATGGTAGTAATGATAAATTTAGTAGTTATGTAACATATTTGTTATTTTATTATGATTTTACAATTATTCTGATATTATTATGTCACACAAAACATTATACTCTCAATTTTTTGGGAATATGCCAACATCGCTCATGTGTACGACCGACTACCTCCTAGCAAAGTGACGTGATTTGTTCATACATACATAAAATGTATTAATGATGATATTAATAAAAATATGTGATATATATGAAATTAACCATATTATAGAGTGATAACATATATTATTTACCTTTTTTCATTATATCTGATAAGAAGTTGGAAATAATGTTTAGCCATACATTCGACCAAGCATCTCTGTGAACAGTGAATTTAATTTTATATCTCAATATATTTTGCATCAAAATAAATAAAAAAATATTTAATAAATATTATGCTACTATAATGGTAAAAATTTAGGGGATGATAAAAACAAGATCAATGTAATAGGACCATGAAAACAAAAAACAAATGAATAGAAAAGTAGTTATTACTAAAAATTTAACTGCAACATGGAATTGTAAATATGTGGGTAATAAATGGTCATACTAAAATCATAAATTATATTATTTATAGTAATATTGTAATATAATATTTATTTTAAAAAATATATTTAATATAAAGAATTTTTGAATGAGTATAATGTAATCCAAGACTTTAGGTGAGGGATTTTCGTCTAACTTTTTTTCTTGTGTGAGACAGATGACATATTCACCACCTACTAATTTTTGTGGTGTAAATAATGTAATTTAATGTATTTTATAATTAACATACTTAACAATATTGTATTTAAAACTACATAAATGGATATCCCATTCATGGTTTTTACAGTTCAAAAGATACAAAGCGGAGAGGTTTTTCCTTTTCTCATATTGCCTTCTTTGAGATGTACATTATGTTATGCACCGATATTCTTTGATGTGGTTTATATACATACAATTTGATGTGTAATATCAATATTTTTTTTATTCATGATATTTTATGTCCCATTTTATTATATTTATTTAGGGGGAGTATGATTCAATGTGAAAAAAATTGGTAATGATTTAATGTTACAATTTCACCATTTAACAAAATTATATTTGATCATGTTTCCAGTGATCATATCATATGATAAAAATATCAATAAACTCATTAATTTTCCTCTCCTATATCCATTGAAGATATATTCATGTAATTTTAACAATTAACACTTTTTCTTACATAAGACAACTGTGAAATGCTTTCAATAAAATGATACATTATTTCTCTCTTTGACGGCAAAACCATTTTCTTCCAAAACCATGATTTCATATAAAAAATTAAAAAGGGTTTTATTATTGTCCTATGAGTTTGTAATACATTTTTTCCCATGTTTGAGTTTTTACAAAAAAAATTGAAATAAGTTTTTATATCATTTTCTCAATAGTTAATTCTTGTCTTTTTTCGAAAATGTGAAAGAAATATTTGTTTTAACATGTACGACAAGAAAGAAATTTCTTATCATCATCAAAATTATTTAAATTGGAGATTACATTATTATAATTCATAGTTATTTTATCATAAAAATATTTTCAAAACTTGTTTTTTTCGTAAATAATTTCAAATATGGAAGGATATTTTTCTCCTAAAATATTTCAAATGATCATTCAAAATAATTTTCCTTATATGCTCACATATTTTGATGTCACCTATGAATTATTAGGGAAATGATCCAAAGATGCCAGTATTATTCATTCTATTAATGGTTAATATTTATGGAGTCATGATTATTATGAATTATTTTTCCTTTCCATGGGTTATATGATTAGAAAATTCATATTAAACCCACTTTTATTTTCATAGGTTATACAATAATGTCTTGATAAAATGATTATGATACTTTTTCCCACTAGTTATGATATGATGAAATGATTGTGAATCCTATTACATTTCATGGGTAGTGATATAATAAATATTTTATTATCTTATGGCATACACAAATAGGATTATCAATATTAGATTTCTGGGACCAATATCACCATCCAAACCATTAGTAATGATTTAATCCTGATCATATAGACCAGAATGGAATGGGTGTGATCCTAGTTCACTATTTGACTTTTTGTTTTATAGGTTTGTATTAGGAGTGGTACCTGACCACTATGATGGTTTCTAAAGTGAACTGATTCTACTATGATATCCTTGATAGTGACCCTTTAATAATATATAAATTTTTTAATATGCTTATGTGCATTCCACAAATTCCATGTCATATGCCAGCGTCATGATCTCATGGATGATGTTATTTTTTTTTGTGAATCATGTCTCATGAAATAAAAATATTTATTACCTCAATGTGGTTTATGATATTTGATATGAAAGGTACTGTTTTCAAAGGTTATTATCATGTTCCCATATACTTATGTTCATTTTACTCTTATATATCACCATTTTTACCCTAAATATGAACCTGATATCACCGTTCTTAAGTTTCAGTTACCCAATATATGAAGTACATAATTACATATGATATCTGAAATAGGGGTTATTGTTTTTAATAACTTATTGGGAGATAACATAGATTACTTATGTTCTATTTTTTATTTCAATGATTCTAAAGGCTTTAAACTATTATAGTCCTCAAGTGTGTGTTTGTTTAATGATTTTAATTCTCATAAAATTGATTTAATATTTATGTATGATAACCATATAATTCTATAATATTTAATAAATTATTTTATAAAGAAATAATGGAATCATTAACCAAGGATTATTTTTTTATGATTCATATTTGAACTAGTATATGTTTTTGACCAAGTGGAGAACATTGACTTTGGAATTTTTTTGATAATAGGAGACATTTTTCTCAATGTATTTTTGAACCAATATAAGAATCATAACTCAATTAATTTTATAAACCAATATAATATTCATAACGTAAATAAATTTTGTCTTCCGGATGATTTATACCCATATATGTGAAAGTGTAATAGTAAAATGTGTGAAATTTTCATTGAAGAATGTTGTGATGCACAATTATGTAATATTGGGGGAATATTGAAAACCCATAAAAATTGGAATATAGAGAGGGTAAATAGTAAAATAATATTGTATATGATTAACTTGGATATCAGGATAGCTGGGAATATTTTGAAAATTGGAAATAGGAAGACCAAAACTACACCATTATAATGATGTGCATGGAATTAGGGGAACCATTCATTGAGGCCATGCATATAATGTAAGTGGTTACTTGGAAGTTTAAATTTAATTTACTTTGTCAATCTACTATTGGATCCAAATATATTGGTATACGAACCTATTAATAGTTTTTATGAATTATTTGATTGGTGATGATACAAAAAAATTTCATGGAATTAATGGAACCTTTATTTACGACCCTCAATATGTCAGGGGTGGTTACGTTGTATCCTGACGAAAATTTTAAAAGTCACTCCACCATAGGGATCCCATTAAGATAATACAATGAGAATGTTGTTAATTTAAATTAAAGGGTTTGAATGCTGGTGAAAAAAATATAAAATATTTTAAGGGGGTTTATGAAAAAAAAATGTTTTTCAAAAAGGAATCGAGTTATGAAAGGTTATGCCATCATCCATTTTTCACATTTTTATGGAATGTTGATGTGAAATGAAATGATTTTTGGAATATTGTTTACCTAAAAGTTATGGATTTATGTCCACTACATTGAGAGAAGATAAACATTAATAGTATAATTTCATGTTCCTATGGTAGAGAGGAATTTCTCCAATGTTTTAATAGAGTTGTGGGTCTAATAAGCATATATTGATTTTTATGTGGTCAAATTTCAATAACTAATTTAATTGATAATTTTTATTTTATTATATTTTAAAACATTTTACTAAGTCCTTGAAATGAAATACTTATAATTAGTCAATTGACATTGGTTTAGGCCATCGTTAATGTATTTTTATCATGATATGTTTTGTGTTTTTATTAATTTTATATAAAATTTAACTAAGGTATTAAAGGGAAATGAATTTTTAGAATATATATTAGTATTTATGCGGTCTCATTTTTTGTTTTTTAAACATAATAGGACTATTTTTTGAAATTTATGGTCATACAGTTTAGATTAGTGGGAACTATTGTTTAAGGTCGAGAAATGTTGACCAAAATAATGAATCTGTGTTTATGGTCAGTACGATTTTATAAAAGTGTGGTTTCTTATGATGTGTAGTTATAAATAATATAATATTAATTTAAATTTGAACTTTTTTGTGATAAAATAGAAGGAAATAAACGGTATTAATAAGCCTTTAAAAATCACTTAATGTTGTAATAGATATAAGTTATACCTATATCCAGAAACATAATGAGAAAATATAAAATCATTTAGAAAAAAAATGAATACTCAACGTAATTTATGTGCCTTATTTCCTTAAAAATTTATAAATACACTGATATAAAAGACATAGTTAGAAAATACATGATTTTTAGTAATAAAACCATAATGGATTTTCAATGTAATTTTTTGCATATTTTTATTTTATTTAAATAACTTATAAATAAGACCCTTTTTGTGTCTGTAGTTTAAGGTAATACAAGTTCTATTGAATGTGAGGATAAAAATATTCTAGTAAATTAAATATTTACCCAATGTTAATTATGATCCCATTAAAAGTATAAATTAATTATATGGAAATAATGAACACAATTATGTGATAGTACATGACAAAAATAAGGATGAATTGAAATGATCAACCTAATGTGATGGATGAACCAAACACCAACATAATGAATCTTCAATGGGAGAAAATATTTATATTGTTTGAGGACAATAAAATGGACTATAATAAGGTCACTTTGTGTTTTTGATCATAGAGGTTTTAGCCAAATCATCCAAGGAGTTTCCAACCTTGGTGTAAAAAAAATAGATCCAACATGAAATTCTTTGGTTGCCCACTAAGTTGGACTAGATGATGGAAAAATGAATTATATTGGGTGAATATAATTATTCAATGAATAGGGGATTCATGTGAAACTATATTAATTTTTTTTCTACGGTTAGTGTTGAAATCCTGACATGAATGGGAAAACCAAGAAATTAAAATAATTGAATGGGAACTATAGTATTTGGTGATTTTATGGTTGGGTGTAGGATACATTCCCCAATGTCACAATATATTAAATGCGAATAAGAATAAAAAACAAGTAAATTTTAATATTAGTTGTTATACACTAAAATTGGGTTAGTGCAAAAAACATGAAATGACTTAGTAGAAATATATAATACGAGAGTATGATACAAAATTTATGTGATAATATAATTTATTTCTATCCTTGATGTTGAAAAACGTGGTTTCACTACATATCATTCGATAATATGATACATGAATAAAATAATTCAAAAAATAGGGTGGATTTCTCCAAGTGTATTGTTATTTTATTTAATTAGGATACCATACAATTTTAGGGTTCAAATAATGTTTCGATATATTGTGGGGCATTGGTTTGGATATCCATACATCTCTGTGTATCATGAAGTTACAGGAATCCTTCCACCCATGGTTATAAAATTGGGTAGGTTTATCTTAGTAAAGTGTAATTGGATGAAACTTGATATTAATAAGGAGTCCATGTGACACGAATTTTTTAATGAACGGGATTATGTTGATTGAGATAATGATATGATATCTAGGATTTTTTATAAATTATGCGGTCCTTGGAATCAATCCACTATTAATTATAAAGTAGTCTTTTGTGGGTTTTTGGAAGAATTATCAATGTGGATTGTGATGATCCTATATGCTAAGGTGGTTGAATTATTAGTATAATGGAAAGTAAAAGTTAATTAATGAATTATAAATGGATCTGGCATATATGTTGGTAGAATTATGGGCTTCATAATTTACCATACAGTATATTGGTGGGATCCATGATAAATATGGGTCCTTTAACAAGGACCGATCAATGATTTTTATATTAATATTCGATACACGACATTAATAATTTTAAGTTAATGTGGTAAATAAAATATATATTTAAAATAATTAAATCATGGACCATTTCATGATGGTTAGGGACATATATGATTGACCACTCAACATAGTTTAATGTATGAAATTGTGGATTTCTAGTTGTGTATTTTAACATCATATGATTAAGACCTTATAATTTACAGTTTACGTTCATTTTGTAAGAACATTATAGAATATTTTGTTGGATCATAAAGAAGGGAAAATATTTAATGTTTTGTAAATTATTATGATGATGGAATTGTGAAATAAAATTTATAGTTTTATTAAAATATATTTTGAATCCAATGCTAATTTTTATGTGTGATAATTTAATTTTGGAGTGATGATGAATCATCTACATATTAATCTTATATTAGGATTCAAAACACTATCACACCTTCATAAATTTTAATTTTATGTAAATAATTATTTTAAAGTAATATTTATATCATATATAGAAAATTTTAGTGGTAGCATAATAATTATAATGATCCTTAAAAAATTTATAAATATGTTTGTTTATCACTAGAAGAATATAAAAGATATAATCAAATGAATAAATGAATTATATGACCAAATTATTGTGCCAAATGAATATAATATTCTTTTTCAGTATTTGAAATATGGTAAACCCTTATTTAATTTTACATTATGGTGATCATATGCCTCACAATATCATTTGGGTGTCCCTAACAACATTAACTCAATATCAAACCACTTTTGAAATGAATCCTTAATGATACCAAATTTTCACATATTATACCCTAATAAATGATGATATTGGATGTATTTGGAGCATCCCATATAATTCGTCTCCTCATGTATATTTATCCATATGGATTTGATCATTTTATTACTCATAAAAAAGTGAACAAGTAAAAAAATATCTGGATGAAAGGAATATAGAATATTCAATCAGACATAGTTATGTTGAATTCATTATTTCACATGTATTTCTTGAATTGTTTAGCATATACTATCATATGGATGAAATTAACAATAGTGTAATTCAAAATTAACATATAATGATTACTGATAATTAGTTGAATTGTTTAATGATTTGGTCATTTATTTGGTTTCCCCTATCATGGAGTTCAGTAATTCTCTTTGGGAATATGTAGTTATCACTAATGATTTATAATGTTTGAAATGTTTTCATAAGGTGTATAATGATATTAAAATTCTATAGTCAACATGGGATAGTGTTCTTAATTACAAGGAGGACCGCTGAATGAGGTGGAAGAAATTTCAACTTTGGTAAAATATTCAAAAAAAAATCACTACAGAGGTACTTCAACAAATGAGACAGTGTAGTTTGGTGTAGATATATAGCTCCATTCAGTCACCATAGGCAAAATGGTTTATTATTTTGGATATTTGATAATGAATGAACCATTATATAAATTTAATGTATAATAAAAATGGGCAATTATATCCTGAAGTAACTTGGCATTAATTTCTTTGAGTTTTCAATTTTCTCATCATAATTGAATATCTTGTATTCCATATAAATAACCCTAGTAGATCTAGGGGATAGTTGAGAAAATACAGGGTGATCTGATTTCCTTTCCCAATTGCATGGTCAGTGGATGGTAAATGGAATTTATATTGGTATCTGATTAATAGGATTGTCCATTGATATTGAGTAAATGCTTCTTCTTTGTTTACTATGGTATGAATATTATTTTCCACATCTGCATTATCTCTAATTGGATAATCGTCTACATTCCAATAAGTGTAATAATAAAAGGCATAGATTCCTTCTCAAGTTACTAATGTGATATCTCCATGATAATCTTCACGAATTACACAAGTAGAGGATGAGTGATCCTATTAAACTATAAATGATTGTATATAAATTCGATCATCTTTATCAGTAGTGAATGCTTCAAAAAATGTTAAAATTTATAAAACCTAGTTGGAACCAAGAAGATGGAGATTATGGATCCCATTCATAATGATTCATTACATATAATGATTTTGAATCAATATTATGACATGGAAAAAGGTAAATTAGTACTCTTTATCATAATAAGTCATCAATTGGAGAGATTATGGACATATCTATGTTTCAAAAAGCATGAAATCCATGTGGGTCTAAATATGGTAAATGACCAATTAGAGATATTTTTTATTCCCATTGACCTGATGAAATATTATGTTCTAGATTTTGGATATTTGTTTACTAGAAGAATTTTTTGTATTGTTTTAAAGTAAATTATGGACATAAATAGAAAATTAATTCATGCCATTATGATGGCCTAAACATGACTGATTTTTTTTTTTGAAATCTAGTCATTGAATTTTTATTAATCACTTCTTGTGACAACTTATATTCTCCTTTTCCATTATAGTGGATGGAAACCACAAGTGTAATGTGTGGTTTTTGATTATCAAATAATAATTTTTCACCATTGGCCAACTTATGGAAGAAGATACATAAATACATATAAATGTTTAACTATGTAACCCAATATTACATAGTTGAGGAAGTAATTTGAGTGACCTTATGGTCCCTTCACATTAGAATTCTTGGTGTATAGTTGGATAACCATATTAGGTGTAAGAGATTACAAACATTATGTGGGAAACTATTCAAGATCTAAGGAATATGATTTTTTAATTATACATTAAACCTATTGGTTCCTCTACTCCCCAATGGTATTTTGACTGTTGAGGTAAGGGAATATATGTTGATGTTATTAGTGTTTTGAATTAGGTTTATATTCCACTGGGGACCGAAAAAATAGATGTCTTGTGTTGTGATACTATTTTATGTAAAGTAACTTTTATGGGTTCATCCTCCACCAATTTTAATTTATTTGTGTAGTGGTAACTCAGAATTTTGATTGGTTTTAAAAAAAATCATGAAAGTGTTGTATTGTATCAATAAATTTGTGAAATCCTTAATGATATTTCAATGGAATTATCAATTCTAATAAGTAATCTATTAGATTATACATGAAATTTTTTAATGAATTCTCTTTAGATGTGTTAATATAAATGGGATATGATAGACCCTTCCATATAGAGATGAAGTCCTTTACTCGATTACTCTCATACTACATACAACTGGAGTGGCTGTGAATGTCTGTTTCCCTAAAAGTTAATTTGAATTTGTGATCGAATTTCTAATTAATATTTTCCCAACTCTATATGATTTTAGTAATACTACTAGTGTAACAAATATATATATGGAATTCCAAGGTTTTTATAAATCACATGCATTTGGCCACTTCATATGGCTTTGGAGTAATTATCTACAAATTATTTATGAAAGGTGTTTCTTTGGGTCTCCCATAGACCATAATATCGTGATAATATTATCTTGAATTTTAGTGGAGGAGGATTGAAATCCACTCATCAAGGGTATGTAATTTTCTATATTTATAACAATTATCACTATCCTATAATGGAATTTAACATACTAGTGATAGAATCTAATATTTTTTAATATGATTTTATTGAATGTTTTTGTGTTTTATCTTGATAATTCAATTGGTCTTATATTGGGTGACTTGTTTTATAGCATGACAAATTCTATCATAGGGAAAGAGACACGTGCAAATCAACCAGACATGAACTTAATCAACCTGATGGGATGATTAATTGGTTCCATGGATAGATAGAATCAACATTCATGAATCTATTAGTCCCCACCTATTATGAATGGTCACCCAATGTGTGTGTCTATGGGGGGGGGTGAATTAAGACAAAAAATAATTCATATTTAATGTTTTTTCACTATTAATTACAAAATTAATATAAACGAGTGTAAATTTTACAAGACTCATAGTAGGAAAACTATTCGTATAAATATATTTTCTCAATACCTTTAGGTGTGTTGATATATATGGATGTTTCCATAAATCTTCCTTCATCCTTAGAATATCCTCGTTGAGTTATTGGTAGCCTAATATCTTGTGAAAATATCAAATAATGATCTTTTCATTAAAATTGATTACGTTTACCTTCTTTCATTGACATAATGTCAAAAATATCCATCATAAGTACATCTACCCATTCTCTTTCATCCTCCAAAATAGACTTTGAAATAATATCAGAGTATTTATTAATAGAATTCATCGACATAAATCTCATTGAAATAATGAAGTAATAGTCTATATAAAAAATATATGGGTTTTTTATAGAAGTGATAAGATATTTTTTAACTATTACTGAGTGTTATCTGAGTGGAGGAATTAGATCACCACATAATTATTAATTTTCTCCATTTCCTTGAATGGAATTATTCTTGACTGGAGCCTAACCATTAATTTGGTTCTCTACCTACATGATTAATAATAATATCTGTAGTGGATCCCTATGGGAAAGGGGATCCCCTAGGTGGTTGTAGTGGTAACTATAACTCTCATTTCCCAAAGGGATTTAATTATAATTAAATCCTAATATAATGTATGTAATATGATTATAAATAATAAATATTCACAAAATAATATATCCCATCCTTATTACGTATCAAATTCATCCAATTTGATTCATTCTATACATTACTAAGAACATAATGGAGAAGTTCAGACTTGTGAATGTTTGCATAAGAGTGATCTCTATTTTTAAAATATCTAAAATATAAAGGGATGATCGACTGGGTCACCATTTCCTATATGAAACAAGTTTTTGGATTATTTTTGTGGATGAATTATAATTCTCCTTAGGTCACCATCATGATTCAATGATGTGATAAAAGGATTGGTACAATAAAGATGTCTCGAACCAATTATTGAGTTTCAATGGTTAGCATCCTAGTGTATGAAATATTTATAGATTACATGGTATTGAGTACTATGTGTAGAATAGATTTATTATAAACGTCATATAAAACTAGAAATATGAAGTGATACTGAAAAAATCGTGATTGGTCATAACCCACAAATAAGGATCTGAGAAAATTGTATGAATGTATGAGATTTTCTTCATACTCTATTCCATGATTAGAAGGTGAGAATTATATTTCTCTTATAATAAACACAATAAATGATATTAAATTGATATAGAGGCCACCATTACTAAGTCGGTTTATTGAAAAAGAGTTGAATGTTGTGTAATTAACCCCACCAAAATTTCATGACTTGTTTCGAGTGATGGGATTATCGCATTGTGATTTTATTGTTAAAATAATGAAACCACCATAAATAAATATTTGATTGGTTAGTGACAATTTATTTCATTTAATTGGAGACTAGGTAGTCACAGTTGTAGAAAAATATCTTATTTTCATGGTTACGCTATTTGGTGGTAATTGGAAACCCTACCTTCAATTGTTTTTACCTAAATGATGATTCATGATCCATAATCATGTCTACCAATTAATCAATGATATCATTTTTATTTTGAAGGAATTGAAAAAACTACAATCCATTTCTATAGTTATACAAATAAAATAATTCACGGATAAACTATATTTTTATGTATTATTGTATTTTATATTGAGTTCAATTTTTTTAGACATTTTATATTTGTTGGCTCATTCAGTTATCTTATTTAGGTGATATGTGTCAGAATAAGAAGGATAGGTGGTCGAATAACCAAAAACTCGATCTTATTGTCTATTATTAGAATATATTATTTATTTTTTGTATTGATAATATCCTTCCCAATACCAGTTACCCATTATTAATAGTGACTTTTTGATATCAGGTATTTTTTAGAATAATTATATTACTAGTTTTCAAATAGTTATAATATTGTTTGAAGATGTATAGCTGGGAAGTCTAGAGTTCACCTCAAAACAAGAAGTCATATGGTGATGGGATGGTCGATTTTGATACATTATATTATTTCCTAATATCCTTAAAAGGGAATTAAAATTCTCAAAATTCAGCACCTCCTACTACCAAGAAATCATAATACCTTAAGTGGGAGGGGTTAATCAAGATTTGACTCGTATTTAATCAACTAACACTAATAATATTTTTTCATAATTATTATAACATATGTCTCCATAAAAAGTGATTTCTTGTACTACAATATTTAATTAAATATAAATATGTAATTTATGTGGCTCGCCCAAATAGGGATAATCCTAGGTGCATGCAATATTTGATTTACTGATTCACCTGGAATATAACAACTTTTTTCTTTCTATTAGATTAATTATTTATTTAATGACATAAAATTACAATTAATATAACCTGAAAGATCTATAATTATAGAGTCTTGTGAAATTAGTAACATTATATAACAACATGAAACATTAAATACAACATTATTATAAAAAACATCCATTACATGACCACAACATTCCTTAATACTTAACATTACGTGGGATAACCTGAGGACATAAAAAAGAAAGGGGTGACATATAAATCCTAGTAAGGGAATAAAAATTGAATAAAACGAGGAATAAAAATCTTTTAATATAATAGGAATATCAACAGAGCATAAAAAACATGAATATAAAGGCATGATATTTCAGGATAATCAAAAGATAGAAATGTGGAAATAACGTAAAACACCACATCATATTTCAAGGCTAAACGACTAATAAATCATAGTAGAAAATGTAACATTAATGAATTATTTAATACCCTATACCAACATGTCATATCATTATACTAAACGTTGCCCAATTTTTTGTAGCACTATATAATTCTAGGTGCATTCGTCACTTTTAATTCATTCTGATGCTTAAGTGTGCCACATAGGCCATAAAGCATGGATTAATTAATCATCATAATACCTTCATTGATCAAGGTATGTGTAATAAATACATATAATTCCTAAATAAGGATTTATATGTGTATAAAAGTGAAAATCATTGATAGAGAATTAGTACAATATTCAATGTATAATTGTATTAGAATGGATATTCATGTTGCAATTTCGACATCCTAATGATTTGTTATAAAAATTTATAAATAGGGTTGATGAGAGAGAACGAAGTATATAACCATATATAAATGAAAAATATAGTAACAGGGTCATAAAAATTATTGTCCAAAAATAAGGAATTTTGAAATTGATGGCATAATATAATAAAGAAACTTGAAGAAATAGGAGAAATGGATTAACAGTTATGAAATATCGACATGGTAATGGGTGTATGTAGGAGGGATTAATGAGAGATAAAGTTGTATATAATCATTGAAACATAATAATTGAATAATGGGGGAGGCTTTGAAACAAAACCCATCGTTTTTAAATGAAAATAAAATGGTGTAACAATATAATGAATCGTGGATAGAAATGAGAATAGAAGGAACCATTCTTTGATTTTTTTATTTCAAAACCTTGAAGAGGAGATTTTTGAGAGCTTGGGGTTTATTTAAAGGATTATAGAGATGGGATGAAATATTGAGGGAGTGATACAAGTATTTTGAGTGAATGGAAGTGGGATCATGGGCAGGTTTATATTGGAAATGAGAGGGGAATTCATTAATATTTCACAAACATTGGTTTTGGAATCTATTTAATTAAATAATCAAATGTAAAATAATTTCCAAGGGTTTTTCCCTTGTTTTTCTCCAAATAAAAGTGAAAAAATAATTTTATTTGACCATGGGATGAAGATATTAAAACATTATCCTTTCTTATGTGGAGGTGAGTCACATTAGTATAGAAATGAACTTAAAATCATGAAATATATTATACATTTTAGAGAATTTAGTAAGGATTTATAAGATTTATCAAAAAAATATGAAATAATCTATTTTAAATGTAAAACTTATATTATGCCTAATAAAGATTTCATTGTATTTATTACATCACTATTTAGTCATTATGATGTCATAAAACACACTATATATATATATGGTATTTGATTTTTACCCAAAAATCCGACTATCTCAATTTTTTTGGAAAATTTCACCATTGGATATTTTTAACATCATGATTTCAATAATAATAATAATTTTTTCCAAATAATTTTATAAATATGTCAATTTTCACTTATAAAATAAATACCAACATTTAGTCTAAATTATGGGGTTTTGAGAAAACTAGTTTTTAAACATTAATAAAAATTACAGTTGGCTTCATAAAAATTATATGATCATTTATATTTAACAAAAGTGATTTAATAATAATATTTTATTAAAATATTATTTATTTATTCAACAAAATATTATTCATAATTCAATTTGAATATTATTAAAAATACTATTTCTTCTTTAAAAACAATAATAAAATAAAAGTATATTAATTAATCTATAAAACAAATAATGTATATAGTAATAATGAACGTTTATTGAAACATATCCATTTATTACACCTTTATACACCCTAAGGGTTAGTTATACGATGGTGGGGCTTTCAGGTGGTCGTTCGGTGAACATGGTTTTGGTCGTGATCTCAAGGATTTTGAACTAATATCATTAACGGTTTCTCTCCTACTTAAGTTGTTTGATATCCGGTTGGTCCTAGTCTAGGGAATATCCTAGAAATATTATCTCCCTCAAAATATCTAATAAATGGGATTTAGAGGGAACAATCCTACTGGTTAAGGCCATCACCTACTTTTTCGATTTCTAAAGGATATGTTAAACACTTATATTTATACAAGACATGTGATCATTGTTCAATGACTATATTATCAATAGTAATGATACATAATGGTCATTTAAATCTAATTGGATATTATAAAACAAATAGAGTAAATGGGTTTTCTATATCTATTTTAAAAAATAAGACATTTAATTAAATCAAAAGAGAAATTTCAATTATAATTGTTCAGGTCTTTACAATCTTCCCCCTTAAGCAATTTCACCCCCAAAATTGTCATTTGCCACATTAAATAATATGAGGGTATCTTTATTTCATAATCTCCCCTAGTTCCAAAATTGTTTCTTCCATCTTTTGGTTTCTCCATAATACATTTAAAATGTGCATTGTCTTATTCCATAGAACTTTGTCTCAACAATCAAAGATCATTACTGGCTTTTCCTCACAAGATATGTCATTCTCTAATGGTACCACCAATTGATTGAGTACATGAGAGGGGCCTGGAATGTACTTTCTCAAGAGGGATACATGGAATACTAAATGTACTTTACATGGGTTAGGTAGGAGTGCGAGTTGGTAGGTCCCCGCTCTGATGTGATCAAGGATCTCAAAAAGGTCGATTTAGCTTGGAATAATCATTCCATTATTCTAAAATCTCATTACACTATTCCATGTAAATATTCATAAGAATACCATATCTCCAAGATAAAACTCTGGGTCTTGTTGATGAAAATCTGCATAGCATTTTGGTTGACTCAGATCGGTCCTAATGTTCTCCTGAAAGGTCTTAACCATCTCGACCATTACCTTGACCATCTCTGGACATTGAAATTTTTGTCTGACAACATCATCTTAGCATGTAGTTGTTCTGCACCTCTACCCTTAAAGGGCTTCATAGGGAGACATTTAGACACCTGAGTGGAAACGATTATTGTAAGAGGACTCAACTAGAGGATGATGTTAATCCCACTCTCCATTGAATTTCATTGGGAATAGTCTCAACATATCCTCAATTGTCGGGTTAGTCTAATTAGATTGGCCATTAGGTTAAGGGTAACAGGCCATGATGATGTTTAACACATAATTCAATGAATGTTAGAGAATCTTCCAGAAATAATAGGTGAATCTTGGGTCTCTATCTGATAAAATCAATAGTGGTACACCATACAGCCCCACCACTTCTATAATGTGTATCTGTGAAAGATGATCCAAGTGAAATATTATTGACTCGTAATGACGTGTAGAGTCTTTACATGATGATCCACCACAACCCATACTACACTGTTTCTTCAACAAGTATTTATAATCATGGAGACAAATTCTATGGTGATGTTTTCCCATTTCCATGTTGGTATGGGAAATGGTTACATCATCCCATATGATTTTTTCCTTTCAACCTTCACTTGGATACATTTGGGATATCTTTATATACATTCAATTATCTCCTCCTTCATATTTTCCAACCAATAGTATTAACAAAGATCTCGACACATCATTGTGCTTCCAGGTTGGATAAAGATGTTTGATCTTTGTAAATCAAACAACTGGTCATTCTTTAACTTAGGATTTGATGGTACACATAGTCTAGAACTAAATCTTACAATACATTATTCATTAAAATTGAACTCAAAGTATTTCCCTTTTCTATTAGTTTCCACATTTTTTAATTTCCAATGTCATCTATTTTTGAATCATTTATCCTCCCTAAAGAGACAACTGAGAAATCATTAGTGAAAGGATTTATGATGTTTCTTCATTTATAATTCCCATGTCTATCCTCTTGAAGTCTAATATGATCATATCTATATAAATTCTCATCATTGAAATAGTTTATGGATCCTTTCTACATAGATAATTTACCACATAATTCATTTTTCTTAGATAGTAGTTAATTTTTCAGTAATAGTCATTGATCATCTTTGACCATCTTCCTTGGTACATATTCATCTATTTCTATGTGAATATATACTTTAGGATTTTGTGATTTGTATATATTTCAATATTCTCCTCAATAAGGTAATGCCGCTAAATTTTCAAAGTAAGGATCACTGCATCTAATTAAAGATAATTTTTTAGATATTTCTTCTCATGAAATTTCAACTACCTTTAATAATAGGCAATGAGTTTTTCATTTTTCATCAACAAAAAGCATATGCCCTTCTTTAATGCATCACTGGACACCATGAAAATATCTAAAATTGTAAGTACTGTGAGAACATGAACAGTGATAAGCCTCCTTTTCCTCCAATGGCCCAAAGGCCTTTAGATTTTTTATTATTGTGATAAAGCCCCCTTTTAAGGGAGGAAGGGGGAACCCAAATGATAAGAATCCTTTTCAAATCACCGATTTCCTCTTTGAAATCATTATTCCAGGAAATCATGACTCACTTCCATGTTAACTTTGTTAGTGGGTGTGACAATCATGTGAAATTTCTCAAAAATAGATGATAATACCCACCGAATCCAAGGAAACTAAGGATATCTATAACTATTGCTAGCATCTACCATCCTTCAAATGCCTTATACTTTGAAGGTTCCACTGATGTCCCATTACCTATTATGATATACCCCTAGAAATAGAGTTCCTTCAACAAGAACAAATATTTATTGTACATGGAATAAATATTTTCCTTTTGCTAGGTCTTTAGCACAATTCATAAAGGCTTCCCATGAAACTTCTTAATGTTGGATTAAATTAGAATATCATCAATATAGACTATCACATATTTTTCGAGTTAATCTCTATCCACTCTATTAATAATGACAGTAATTATTGTTGGAGCATTAGTGAGACCGAATACAGACACTACGAACTCATAATGACCATACCTTGTACAAAATGTAGTCTTAGGGATATCCCCATTCTTCACCATTACATGGTAATAGCCCTATTGTAGATCCACCTTGGAGAAGTATTGTGATCCATGTATCTTATCAAAAAAGTAATCAACTTGTAGAAAAGGATTCTTGTTCTTTATAGTGATTTTTTTGAGTTCAAGATAATCAATGCAAAGGCGCATTGACACATCCTTCTTCATGACAAATTAGATTGGTGAAGCCCATGGTGATGCACTTGATAATATAAACCCTTTATCATGTTATGCTATAGTTATTTATTTATCTCCTCAAATTCTACATCATTCATTCTATACGGTGTCTTGGATATTGACAATACCCCATGTATAATACTTATAGAGAATTATACAT
Source organism: Viscum album (assembly GCA_963277665.1). Taxonomy (NCBI): domain Eukaryota; kingdom Viridiplantae; phylum Streptophyta; class Magnoliopsida; order Santalales; family Viscaceae; genus Viscum; species Viscum album. Next base: position 1,329,308,487 of record OY728133.1, read on the forward strand.
CACCACTCAGAGGAACACCAGGAAATTCCTCGGAAAACACATAAGTAAATTCTCACAAAAGAGGCATATCATTGAGGATATTTCCTTCCATAAACATGATCATTTATTAATGATACACATTCTCAGTTGGAAGTAATATCCATGCTTGGGATGTTGATGCTAAATAATATTCATCCCCCTCCATGCACTTGTATAGAATCGGGGGTCATTTTTCTCTATATAGATTGATTTCCCCCCCATGAAAATTTATGTTGTCTCTATATAGGGAAATCCAATACCTACTAATAATTTCATCAAATTCCACCAAATGATGTTTGATAAGGTTCACTTTAATGTTAAATTGAAAAATTTTGACAGGGGAGAAGTTATGTAAATTGGATTCTATAATTTCCACATTTTCAGTTTTCATTGACAACTCTAGTTCTATGTTTTGTGGTGGTGTTTGGAGTGTTCTACAAAACATTTTTGATATAAAAGAATTCATTGAACTTGATAGAAAAACCATGTTCTCTACTCATGAGTGAAAAATTATCTTACCTGTCACAACATCATTTTAGGGATTCAATTTGGAATTTTTGATGAAAAAAGATCACCCTTTCATCCTTGGAGGATGATGGTTGCATCTGAAAACAATTTTTTTAGTATATTGGATTGATAAATAACCTGGTTTCTTGCAGTTTTAGCAACGAAAAATATACTGAGGGTTTAGCAGAGCATTCCTTTCCCCAGTTCCAATAGAGGGTTTTTCTTTTTGGTAATCGCTGTCATGGTGTCCTTCATCCTAGAACCAAAAGCATTCACATGTCCACTTCAAGGAATTTATAGGGTTCTTCTTTCCACACCATTTGAAATTGGGTTGTTAAAATTTCTTAGATCCATTATATTTGACTAATGGACAACCAAAATTTGACTCCACCTTCCACTTCTTATCCCCATGATACCCCTGATATACTTCTATCACGACCCATCCCACAAGGAACGTGCCGTGACATACCCCAAGCCTGCATCCTGAAGGTTAGGGTTAGGTGACTAGTGTCTATGGTTTCAAATTTTATGTGGGAGGAATTTTTTGGAGAACCTATACGAACACACATACAACCTCATCCCAATGCTCGAAAGGTAAACATGCATGCCACTAAATAACTACTCGGTAAAAGTAAAAACATTATGAAAAATGGGACAGAATAATAAAATAAACTAAAATAGGAATGTACAAGGAAAAATCAGAAATCTTTCCAGTGGAAACCCCAATTAATGGGTATGTACATAGTAGCTACAGGAAGTCATTTATGTATACCTTTTCCGCCAAGTCTCAATGGGCACCACCAGGTCTTGGGCCACCAATACCTTCATCAAGGAGGCGATCTTTAGGACTATACAGAACTCATTTTGGTGAAACTAATATAGGGGTGAGTAACAATATACTTAGTAAGAACTCCAAAATGGATACGAAAGACCAAAAAATAATACATAGTGTAATATATAAATCAGGGTCACCAAACATGACCACAACACAAGGAAACTGACAGCAATTATAATTTAATGTAGGAAAGTAGAATAATTACTTATATCATCAAAACCATGAATTATTCGAGAACTACTCCTCAATGAGTACAATTGTCCTATCCAGTTACACAGAAGCCGCTTTGCACTAACATTGTACTATTGTGGTACTCATCCCTGATGAGTATCGTGGGTATACTGGGTCATGTAGAACCCAATCCCCACCTTGGAAAAACTAAGTTACTCCTCTAGTCGAGTAACGTGGGTCTTATAGGTCACACAAAAGATTCTCCCCACAATGGGCCTATTGGGTCACATACAAACCACTTTCCACTGGGCCATAGTAGCTGATTCCTACAGGTTCGATTGTTTGCAGTCTCCCAGTCTCATCAAACTATAGGATTTCCGCACACAGCAAGCTTGATCTCAGGAGAACCACTCCCCAAGAAATTAATCATATTTAAACATCAATGAAAACCTCCATAGAGATTACCAAATTATATGCCTCATCATGAGGGTTCCAATGCCAGAAACAGTCCGTCAATCAGAAACCCAATTTGTATGTTCTGGGAGTATTTGTAAATAGGGACCAATAACATCTCTGCCCAGTTCGACCCAGTCAGACGAACCCGACCAACCTAGTTGGGGGGACCCACTTTTCCCTATTTTGTTCAACTAAACCGACCTATCCTGGATTTGGTTTGGGTCATCCTGGTCTGGCCTGGCCAGTGGGACAGACCCATTGGTCATTTCTGACCCACCACGACATGGTAGAATGTCCAGCCTGGCAGGTCGCCCGGCTCCCTGGTCTCATCCTGCCCAACCTGATGGGTGTGGTTTTGGCCCGATGGTGCGGGTTTTGGCCCAGTGTCCTAGGTGCAGTCCTCTAAGAAGGGTCTAACCCACCTCCTGCCCAGTCCGCTATTGGTGGATCATCTCCCCTCAGCCCGGACTCATGACACGTTTTGGGGTGTAATGTGGCCGGTCAAACACGGTCACCCAGGGGGGTCTTTATGTGGTGTGGGGACTGCGGGCTTGGAAAACCAGCGGCCTTCGGGTGTGGGCCACTCCACCGACATGGCCGCCTAACCCCGTCTTCCTCCACCAGCCGTCGGCAAAGCCAGTGACTTTATCTCTCTGTCGCGGATTAGAACAGCTGCGATGCTACCCCTAGTGCACCATCATGGCACCCAGCAACCCACCAGTGGCCACCACCGCAGGCTACTATCACAATACTCTGTGGACCATCGGGTCCACAATGGTGGTTTGTTCATCATGTGCCTGTGCCTATGTCCTCTAGGATATGCCAACATTCCTTTGATAGACTCCATCAAGCAGTCATTCACTAAGTGAAATCTCTAATGAAGAGGTTATATATCCAATTGAATGTTTATTTATGATCTGTGATTTATTAGATTTATGAGTGATTTTTTCATTTGAAAAGACCAATACCCAAAATCTAAAAATATGAATTTCATATTAGAATAAGTGGTTACTTACGATATTTTCTATGATTTAATAAAATAATCTAACATTATACAAGAGATTCATTCCTTATCTATTTGAAACCTCAACTCAATATCATCCTTAGAACTACCACATGTCTTGAGATAAAGTAACGACACTGTGATTTAACATATGTGTACCTTATGGATTGAGGGAGATTACTTGTTATCATTTTTAAAAATAAACTAGAGACCCATTAACAAACTCTAGATGATATTATAAAAATAAATATGAATTCCAAAAATTGGAGTTTAGATAATACACTTAGATTCAACATTGATGTTTTCTATAAAAGAAACTTTTCATAAGATGATTCTTCACCATTGAGACAACCATCGAGAAGACATAATCCCACCATAATGGTGGTTTTTATGTAAAAGATAAAAAATTACTAGTATCCAACATATTCCAACTAAAAATTGATTCTCAGTGGGTCAACAAGATTCATGTTTTTCCAAATAAAAATTGCTAAACTATTATCATGAATGTGAAAAATTAACCTATCCCCGTGTGAGTGAAAAATAGTTAGAGAGTGTCAAAATATTATTTAAATATATTCAATGTCACTTGAAACCATAACTTCCCTATTTAATTCACCAATCCAATGATATAATTATTGTCTATAAAAACTCATTATTAGATTTTATTGGTTTTGTTAGGATATATAAAGGTACATCTTTCAATAGAAGACCTAGATAAGATGACCTTCCGTATTCCTCTCATAACATTATCCATAAAGGGAAATCCATTTGGGTGATGTAACTCCACATGAAAATTTCAAAATTATATGGTAAGTATTTTACTAAATCATATAGAATAATTATTAGAGTTATTTCTGGTTAATTTTTCTATTTTTGGAAACTCATTCAATAATTTCATATAGTATTTCGTTTTTTTAGAAAATTCATTGAAATAACATGTTTTAAACTTAAAAAAAAAATTCATGGTTAAAAAATTAATAGTGTTAAGAAACATAATTTTAGAGAAATAAATTATGATTGAAAAGTAAATGTTTGAAGTAAGAAACTCATTGACATGAACAACTTGTCTTAAAAATGTTAGATCATTTTTTAGCCATGAAGGTTTCTAAATTAATATTTATCAATGATTTTAGTATGATTTATCTACCTCAACCAGCATTATTATTAAAATAAATTGCATCTAATATTGATTATGAGTGTTGGAAATCATTCACTGAATTGAAATAATGTACGATTAGTCCACCAATAATTAAGCCACCAAATAGGGACCATCCTTTAGAGATTATCTATGACAAACCTAATATAGATATGAAGAGAAAACTATCCCATGGAATTTACAGAAAGGTGTGATTGGTGGACTATGAATCATCGATATTTGATTCCCCCCCCCCCCCGTTCATCTACACACCTATAAAATGGATTTCACTATAGTCGTATTCTCTCTAGAAAAATTCAAATCATACCTTCTTGTATCTATATTTTTTGTTTCTTATGATAATGAATCTATCTAGAATTTAATGAAGAAGGAATTTTTTAAGACACAACTAGTAAGAAACATGATTCTAATATAGGAGTTACGATTGGAAATTAAAGAAAAAAGGTAACTAAATACCATGTTTCCAATAAATTAAATAGACTTACACATATCAGTAAAGCAGAAGTTCATTATGAGAACCCACTCGATGATTGACTAACTAGAAGAAACTATATAGTAGGAAGAATATTGAAATTGAACAAAAATTCTACATGGTAGGAAGAGTATTGAACATGGACATTGATAGAGCTATGAAATAGATGATATTACAACTACATTATCTAGTGGAAGTCAAAATAAGAGATTTTGAAAATTCAATTATCTATAATGGGGGAACCTGAATGGAACATGATAAGATAAAAAAAATATCATTCAACCCTGGAGATAAATTTTGTATTATAAAAATAATGTTTCAATATAATTCCTCTTAAAAATTCTTCCAAAAGGGGATATCCTTTTAATATTATCTAGGTATTTCCATATGGATCTATGCATATTGAAACGAAAGGTGGATAAAATCAATCATTATAAATGTGAAAAGGCTAAAAAATAACCTGGGACAATGCCTCCTGAACTAGTCATAGAGGCTAAACTCATTCCCCTTGATAATCAACGAAGACCCACAAGTATCTAAATTTCCATTCAACAAGATTAAATATGAAAATTCAATTTAAAATCTTCTTATGTAAATAAAAAATTAAAATCCATTAAGTAAAATAAATAAATTATGTTTGTGGGAGGGAATCATTGGGCCTATGATTTCATTAAAAAAATTCAATCATTTTTTTCCTTTTGAATCAATCTGATGACATTGAAGAAAATCTCTCACGAGAGGAATAATTCATTTTTTCCTCAGTCTAATCTTATCCAAAGTCATATAATAACTTTAACAACCAAACCTAATCTTTCATAATTTCCTTTTATTTTATATGCCCATAATGATGTAGATGCATGGATGGAAAAAATAGAGAATCTAATCACAATTCATCTAGTGAAACGAATTCATAGACATGAAATGTTGAAGAATATAGATGAGAACAAGGCCTGTATAACCTCACAAAAACATCATTACTAAAGAGAGTTTTCCTTACATTAAATACATATTGAATTCTCTGTTTATATTAATATATATATATATATATATATATTTATTTATATAAAATTTAACCCAATGTTTCCATTTTTTATTACATTACTCATACAGGAAACTTGAATTTCATTGTATTCCCATGATTCCATGTTTTATGTTTTTTATGTTAATGGTATTGAATGTGTAAAATGAGAAATAAACTAATGAATGTGAAACAATGATATTCAATTGATGACTCCTGATTTTTTTTGAACTCGTAGATTTAGGTAAAGGGAATTTCCTTATCATTTTTATAAATTGAATTTATAAATTTATGAGGATTTATTTTTATTATGATGACACCCCATAAGAGATTTTCCCAAATTAATATATTATATTTCCATTAGGGTTAAATGATTAAATACTTTCTATATTTTCTCTTTTATATATGTTAAGTGATTTGGGGAATTCTACCTTTTAGAAGTTTTATTTGTTCGTAGAAAATCTATGACCGTGTGAAACCAAATTTAAAATGTTTGAGAACATTTTTATTATTAATCCCCTGTCTTTGGACCCTTCATGTCATCAATCCTTTTTAACCATAAAGTCCATAAATGATCTCTCTATGAGTGTAACAAAGTTTATGATGTTTATATCCATTACTATCTTACTCTACTTGTACTGCATGATATATTAATGTGTAATAATGGGGGATATAGAAAGTATTTATAGAAGTGGTGAATTATATTGAATGGAAGAAGCATGGAGGTTATATTTTGGATACTCGGGAAGGATCATGTATCATTTATTTATATTATTATTATAACTTATTGAAAATAAATAAACTAATTAATAAAAATCAACATATATATAAAAATGTGTAGTGTTTTGGGAAAAAATCACCATTACCAGTCTGAAAATCTTTTCATCATGCATGGCTAGGTGGTGGATGTGATATTTATTTCCAGAATAAATTTTATTAAAAAGAAAAAAAATATAATTTTGGAAAACATTAAGATGGTGAAATTATATTATTATACTTATATTGACATTGACCATGTTTTGAGTACTTGGGAGTTATAGTTATCATTTTTACAGAAGATATTTTCATTTCCCCTTACTTGAGATGTCATGTAGAATGATATAGATACTGACCTCCATTTTGAGCGATAATATTTTCAAAAATAATCCATATGATCCAAAATATAGAGAGTCATTAGATAATATTATGCAAATAACTTTTGATTATAGGTGAATATTTAATTTTTATGATGGAATTGTAGTTATTTTGTAGGCCTATGTAAAATAAGTATGAAATCAAGATAATAGAATAAAACTACATAATTTTTTATAATGATTTTTTCAAGAAAATTAACCATTATGAGTTAAATTATAAAATTTAATTTTTTATAATAATAAACTGCGATATATGAATATATAATAGGAGAGGAGCCACTAGTTCTCAATTGAAAAAAATTAAATACTTGGGATGATTAGTTTTATTCAGATTGTAAAGTTAAATTGATGTTTGATATGAATCATGAAAGGATGATCCCCTATTGATAATTGGTTAATTTAATTGATTTTGATTTTAAATATTATCACATGTTGTTCATATTAATTTATGTTGATATTACATGCTTATTGAAAAGAATATTCTATGTGTAGGGGAATTGATAGAAGCATATTTTTTATGATTATTTTGATATAAGATGAATTTTTTGTGAATATTAATTCCATAAAGTTGTCCATATTTTTTTAAAAAAATTCAATTAAGGGTATATTAATTTTCTAAAATTTATATTAAACGTTCTAATTTAATAATGAAAAATGTGGCTGGTAATAAAGAATAATCAAGGGCCAACTCCAAGGATAGGTACTGAACATCTAGGAGAATATAGGGAAAACCCTATGGGGAAAAAAACTTTATAAACCATGTAAAATATTCATAACACTAAACATAAAATTTTAAAATATATGAAAACATGACGTGAGGAAAAATAAGGATTCTTGGACAGAACAACATGTATCATGACATATTTGATCACATCGTGACACAAACATAAATCAATGTGAAATATTTTAGTACATGAGGCCAACATTGAATAGATACATGGACCAATAAATTACATGTCATGAATACTATTCATCATTTAAAATTCCTCTTAGGATGAGAATCACTATGTTTTTATGTCGATAATGGTGACCATCTTATTTTTCAACAAAGACTATCCATAAAACAATGGTATTGACCAAAAACTATTTATTGCTTAATTATGATGATCCAAGTGATACAATCTATCTCGATAAATAGAAGGTATTATAGTATGTAATATATATTTCACTACAATGGTAATCTTTGGATGATTACCTATAATAAATATATTTCCCTATTTCATTTTCCTTTCTTTTGTTCAAATTATTATTCCCTCTTCCTCCTACATCAGCTCAATTACCCCTCTATGGAGGGGAAGTTTATTCGATTGAATAATAATGGGATGGTTAGAACACTTTTGGATTATTGAGTTTATGTTGCTTAATTTAAAAAGTAGTTTCATCATTATTCATTCTAGATTGAACTATTTATTTATAGTTTTAAATCATGAATACAATTGAATTATGTTATATTGAACCAATATTAATTACATTGATCGATGATCCATTTCTCACTCCAACCAATTATTTTCGGTATACAATTTTATAGAATAGGGTTGGGGGTGAGTGCTCGACGTTCTTCATCATTTGTGTTGAATCATAATTTCAAACCATTGGATTATTTGGTATACAAGACACCTGGTTATGGATTTATGTAAAAAATGAAGAGGGACTGCTACTATTCTATACACAAAGGAAGGAGGGTAGACTAACATGTGGTTTCAAAAAGTAATATTCACACTACAACCATCTCGCTAGGGGTGATAGAGGAATCTATATACGAATATTTACCTAACTAGTTAGTAGAAATGAAACATTCGAAAAAAGTGGAAAAAAAGATTGATTTGTATTAGGTATACCCAGTCTAGACCCGATCACCATCCTAATCAACTCTTTTTTATAAATTAATTAATAATATTTTTAAAAATAAATGTCTTGAAATATAATCGAGAAAATTCTCATTACATCAACATTAAAAGTAAAAAGATAGTTTACTTTCACTCTTCCTAGGAGACAACCTATGGTTAACCACTAGAAATTTACTATGTCATAAAAAATATTTTTGAAATTCCCCAAATCCTCACACCAGTATTCACATTTCCAACTAAGATAATTCAATCATTCTATTCACTAAATACATATCACCAAGGATTTTTTGAGAAAAAAATAGTAATTATTCTTTAGGATCCCCTGTGTGCTTATCCACTAAACTCCAATAAATCGCTTGAACCTCCAAAACATACCATCTCTCTCTCACACAATAGTTCTAGTTTTTTTTAAATTAAGACCCATAGGGGTCCAAAAAACATATTTGGTGGAATAGAAATTGGTGCATTAACATATAGTCAACATAATTTCTAGAACCCCTCTAGGAATGTTATCATATACTCAAAGGTTAGGGATCATCTAATTTTTTTTGAAAAACAATTATTTATGGGGTCAATTGTCAAAGGGTGATTCATATGAGACCACTTATACAATATTTGTATTAAAGTACATTGAATTTTATCTCTATTAAAAACACTAGTTTTCTGCAACACCCTGAGATTTTATGAGAATTATTCTTTTTAATTTCTTTGATGTATTTTGTTGTATGCTTCATCAATATTATCTTGCGCTATACACAAAACCGTATTAGCTTGTATTATACGCAACACTATTCATGGCTTGTGATACACACAATTTCATGTTCTTTCGAATAAAATTCATTTTACACAAAACCAAGTATAGATTTTGATCAATGTATAACTGAACTATATTTTGAGTATGTTATAGGAAACATAAAAGTAAGGTTTCCCTACATGCAACCCTGACTTGGCTTGCATTACACGCTAGAGTGAACTTCCTCAATAGCGTTTCTTGTATGGAATACTAAGTTTCACTAAACCAAAATATATTGTTATGATATTATTATTAACTAGACGTTATGAATATTTGTAACCACATTTTTAATTTTATAACATTATAATTCATCTTACACATTTTCTGGAAGGATGTAAGAGAACAAAATCAATTTTTCGGATAAAAGAAGTATTTTTTAAAAAATGCAGTTTTGTCACCTTTTGATGGTGCACCCATTTTAAATATAATTTTTGACTAGTTAATAAGTTCAATTTTATAAAACAAGCTTCTTATTTTGAGTCAGGATATAGAAATTTACATTGGATAAGGTTTTGATACTTTCTTGACAACCTTCTTATTTTGATGAATAGTAAAAACTCGCTAAAGTTTACATGAAAACAACTTTTTCATTGAGATAATTTATATGGATAAATTATAATAGAAATTTTTTTAAAGTATAAATAGAATATATTATTTCCATTTAATATAAATTATGTCATTCACATTAATTTTACATTGAATTCATTGGAAAAAACATTTCAATCATTGACAATGTTTTATCTTTTAAAACACATTTTCTTAACAACAAGATTAATTTTAAATTAATTAAGAAAATTATATTTTTTTTATTTTGATAAATGGATACCATATTTGGATTCAGTGTGTCCAAATTATGTTAATAGGATAATTTTATTTTTTTGATGAATAATAACTAAGGAAATTTTTATTTAATATAGTTAAAGGTAAATCAGGTAATTAAGGGTAAGCATAAGATTATAAAATTACCCTAAGTGCAGCCAAAATTATATTGGATGAATAAAAGACGACCCATATCACATAAGTGTCAGAATAGATTCATTTCATGGACTTTTTACCATGAAAATGATATAATTATTATTAAAACCAAAGAAAGTGACAACATGTCACTCTCTTATATCTTATAATTGTAATAATTTTAATTTAGTGATAAACCTCATAAAAAATAAAATATAAATAGTCTCCAGGACGATAATAAATTTATATAAATCATGAGAATTTATTAAAAAAATTTAGGGATTATTTAATTATAATTAATAATGGCACAATAGTGATGTAGAAATTATTTTATTGATTGAAATATCAAATAAATGGTTTTAAAAATATTAAAATAAATATTATATGAACTAATTAATGTTCTCCAAAAAATTTATAGTTTAATATGACATATTAGGAGTATATTAAATATTTTTTCAAATATATCATTTGTGTGGATTTTATTTTAACATAAATAAATGAATAGTGTCAAAATTGACACTATTGTTATTTTATAAAAATAACATATTATAAAATTGTTTAAGAATCACAAAAAAAATTTAAATTTTTAAATTGAAATTTATATGGTCTAGAATGTCGTTAAGTATCCAATAATAGACAATTCACAACACATAAGTAATTATTTATAACAATTTAAAATTTAGAATTTTAAGACAACAAATAAAATTAAATAAATTAAATAATGATAAGTCTAGTTCATAAGGTTTAAAATAAATTACCAACATTTATAAATCTTATTTTTTTATGATATTACAACCCGATATCATCTAATACTCATATATGATCCATTTTGGAGGCTTTAAAGTGGGGTTGGAGTTTTTTATAAATTAATATTTTAAAGGTTTCCAAAAGTGCCCCTCTCCTCTCTTATAAAAGGGAACCTCCTCCCACTCCTCCTCACACCACATTGAGCCTTCATGATCATCCAACCCCCAACCATTTATCTTCTAAAATTCCCATGAAACATACTAGATGACATGGTCTTCTTCAAAGACCAACTTTAGTGCCCTAAGAGGAGGTTTAGAAGAGGCGCGTCGAAGAAGAGGTAATATCCTTGACTAATTATTTCAAATTCAGTTCTTCTTCTACATCATCTTCTTTTTTTGTTTCAAAATAAATTAATAACATCATCATCACTCATATACAGATATTTTATTATAAATATTAACTAAACCTATTTCACCTTATATCCATCCTATGGAAAATGAGATCACCGTGCGTCCGTACGTATGGAATACCGTCTCCACGCCCTGGTGTAATCTATTTTTCCACCACCACCATACATGGATGGATATAATGGTGTAAAGAATAACTATATATGGTTATTATAAAATTATAATAATTCTGAGATATTATATCATCCACTCTAATTCCATTCAATAATTATGGAAATGATATCATCAGTCATGCGTACGTACGGATTACCGTCTCCATGATACGATGATATTAATTATCCATGTTAACCATTCAAGAAGGATTATAAAGTATATGTAATAAATAATAATTAAATATATGACATATTAATGATACTGGATTTATTTATATGTTATTTACTTACTTCTATTCAATTTAATAAGGAAACGAAAATAGTGTTCATGCGTACTTACGACCTACCATCTCCATGAATGATGTATTTCATTCCATTTATAGATCAATTATATAAATGTATATTCTGAATATATATTAAATACAAATCATGTTTACATTCTATAAGTAAGTAACCATTATCTACGTAATCATATTAATAATTACAAGTCAAAACACATACGATAAATTAAACGATTTTACCCAAAGCGCTACTTTTACATGGAATTGACAAATGAGTGGCTAATATAAAGTCGTAAGTGAATCATATATGATAAAATAAATATTGTTATGGTTTGATTACAGGTTAATAAAATGTTTAAACCCAATATAATGGAGTCTCGGACTAATACATAAGAAATTGTACATAAGTTAAGCGATAATTATTCCAATTGCGTTGTTATCCTAGATTGTTTTTTTTGTAAGTATTTACTCGGGTTATATTTTTCATCCTTGTCCATAAAAATGTTTTTCATAAAGTGATTAATATTCTTCCATGTATTTTTAATGTCATGTTTAACCCTCTTTGAATTTTACTTTGAGTTATGGTAGGAATCTATCTTTTGTTTACCATACGATGTACTTTTTGACTTTTTTCAGAAAAAGTACGAGGATAATGTTTTTTTAACATGTACAGAATGAACAGATTGTTATGGTTTCATAATTACTTTTATTAATGAATCTTACTCTATGATATTTCATGATTATTTTTAATAAAATCCCTTTCTTTTAAAAGTTTGTGGAATTTTTTAAAAGAAAATGACTTTGAAGAAGAAAAGATATTTTCCTCAAGAATTCATCTCAAGTGTTTTATCAAAAATATTCTCCATATGAGATGACATTATTTAGGATGTTTATGTCTCAAGTATAATTTATCTATTATTTACATGGTTTTATTTTTATTACGATTAAATGATATCCATTTTTTTATATGGATTATGTCCCGATGGGATGATGGCTATGAAACCCATTTTATTCATTGGGTAAAGGTGAATGATTTATGATTATTTTGTTGAACTTGTAAGAATGATATCAATATGAGATGGATGGGACCTATATCTCCCTAAAATGGTCTGGGTAAAGATTTATATATCATGAGATAAACATGGCTGGAATCGCAAGTAAAATCTGGTTCAGTAATAAAGATATGGAATGGAAAGTAAGCCCAGTTTAGTAATGGACTTTTTCCACTATGATGGTCTTGACAGAAATTCATTGGCTACTATGGAAATCATAACATGTGCTTAATGGTTTTCCACAATTACATGTTTTGATCCCATGTTATTTATCATGATTAATGTTCCTTTATGATCTATTCCTTATGCACTACCAGGATTTATGTCATTACTCATGATTTTGATGATTTATGCTCATGTTATTATATTCAAATACTTAGGGACTGTTTTATGTTCTCCATGTTTACCCTTACTGAGCATTTGAGCTCACCCTTTTTATGTTTTCTTTTCCCCAGGATATAAAGAAGGTTTTTAGGTAAGAAAACCAAAGGGGATGATCTTTATGGGAGATGTTGAAGATCATTCAACATGATTAGAATATTATGTTCTGAGTTTTCAAAGACACTAAACTAAGATGGTCTTTGGGAATCTATTTTTGTCATGTATTAAGTATTCTGTAAAATTAATGTAATTTTTATGTACGTCAAGATTTGGGTCTCTATAGTTGGTATATGATCTAAGGTTTAGTTAACCTTTGGAAACTAGGATGTGAAAACTTTAGTGAAATCCCTAGAGATATTTCTAAGGTATGTCTAGGTATGTCTCTAAGGTTATGTATAAGTATAGGTTATAGACCTAGAATTATGGTAATGATCATAGAATTAAACCTAAGATGTTATATATTGAAGGTACTCCCCCTTTATTATGTTGTTATCCTAGCATGATTTTTTCCTTTCACACTATTCCTTTTGGGTTTTAGAAGATGACTAGAACCCGAAGGAATCATGTTGATCAATATAATTGAAAATACAATGATTTTCCTCCTGAATAAACCAATGTTATGGGAGGTGGAGTGAAAAATATTATTTCTATACTGACAAAAGGTATGAATCATTATGGAATTCCAAATGAGCAGAGAAGGGAACAATATTCTATGTAGTCCTTCATGAGGCAACATCCACCTTATTTCAGTGGGTCTTCTGATCCACTTGTTGCTGAACAATGGATCAATACCATTGGAAAGATATTTTCCTTACATTTGTTTTTTGGAAAATGAAAAATTCATTCTAGCTATTCACCATTTAGAAGGTGAAGAAGACCAGTGGTGGACTCTAATTAAGAATACAGGGGCCCAAGATGAAATTGAATCCATGGAATGAGATGAGTTCAAGAACTTATTTTTCAATATGTACATCCCTTGTATTCTTTGAACGAAGATGGAAACGGAGTTCCTTGAGCTTAAGCAAAAGGATGATGAATCTGTTGGAATATATGAGGCGAATTTTACAAGTATTACATGGTATGCATCTGGATTTATCATCCAACATGAGAGTAAAGTCGATTGATTCTTCAGTGGCTTAAAAACAAGTCTTCGAAGGGAATTAGTTATAATATACTTCAGTAGCAATGATGAAATGGTGCATTATTCTATCAAGGTAGAACTGGAAGTTGGTGTTACATATCCATCTCATGGTTTTGATAAGAAACGAAAGATGGATTTTAAGGAAAAATATTAAAACTATTTTGAAAAGAATAAAATTATTTCGTTATGCTCAAATTGTTGAAAGAAGCATAGTAGAGATTGATTTAAAGGGACTGGAATATATTTTAAGTGTGGAAAATAAGGTCAACGAGTATCTGAGTGCCAAAGTAATGGGAAAATGTAGATAAATATGTGGATAGAGAAAAGACTATAGAGAACACACCACCAACACTTCAATGCTACATGTACAGGAAAATGGGGCCTTATGCTAACCAATGTCGTTATCCAAGGGTTAATGATGATCAACATCAACATCCTCTTAAGTCAAAGTACAAATGGAAGTCACATACGATCACTATTGGTGAAGTTGAGGATGAAAATGTTGTGGTGGAATGATTAAGTGTTTATGTAACGGGATTCCAAAATAATGTTATGGAATCTCATTTATAGTATCCTGGAATATTAGAATATCTATGTATTGGTTAATTGTGGTCTTAAATAATTATATGGTACCAGTAACCATGAAAAGTGATTTAAATATTTTTGGAAAGAATATGATATGCACATAATGAAGGGATAAATATATAATGAAATGTTTGATAGTATTAATGAGGTCATATAAGGACAATGTGATATCATGGTTTGAGTATATAGAAATTTTTGGATTTTGGTATGTGGAAAGAGTTGACTTTTGACAGCATTCATGTTTTCACAAAGATTCTATGGTAATTCATTTTTCAATATAATACAAGATTAAGGTATTCACATGTTCGTAATGTGACCAAAAAGATATATCTTATGATATACGAGGGATAAATGATGGTATTCACATGCTTGGTTGATGACATTTCTTGTAATCGTTGTATTTATACTATAAGCTAGGATATAAGTATTTTGGATAATCCTAATGATTAGAAATGGATTGTGTTGGACATAAGATAAAATTGTTTAAATATAGAATCATTTTTATGATATTATTACTGGGATATTACAAGGGTGGTTTTATAAAAAGGTCATCTTGTAGGATGGGGCGACAACCCATCGCGTAAGACAAGGTTGCAGGAATCAAACCCAAAACGGAAATGTGGTAGGCCTTTATCACCTAGCACTGGCCTACAAGAAGTCCCTTTTTAGTAGAAACAAGTTTTATTTTCTTAAGCGTTATGATAGATGAAGTATATGTCCTTTTTTAGAACCATATACAATTAATCTCACCATAATACGGACTTATGTATATAAATTTTACTAACCTTATGTTTGAGACATATGGAATGACCTATAATTCTATAGCATGATTTTCTAACACTTCATATAAGAAAAATTAAACTTCTTTTCTTTAAGAGTTGAAGTAGAAATTGTTCATGGCATAAACAACAGTGAGATTGTACCAAAATCAAGTAAGTATTTATTTAAATTCGAAAATTCTTCAAATCTAGGGAAATGATCTTGAAAACCAAAAATGTTGTACTAGTTCCCTCATATCTGATGAATTAGATGGTAACTTAGATCACCAAAAAATTATGGATTTGTGATTGTTGGAATTTTCATAGCCATGTTCTCTACCACTCTTCATCCAAACATGATGGTTAGATTTCTCTTCTATATCCATATTTTCACCTATATTTTACTATGTGGAAACCCAGTGATAAGTTACTTTGGGTATCCATTATGTTTCTAACATTCTTTTTTAAAATGATGTTTTAGTATTCATTTTTACGATGTGGGTTTCTATAGAATAAACATTCAAGTATAAAACCATTAATAACCCCAACAAATTTCAAGGGTGAAATACAATTTAAGGGGGGAAGAATGTCACACCCCGAGATTTTATGAGAATTATTCATTTTAATTTCCTTGATTAATTTTTTGTACACATCACCAAGATTAGCTTGTGTTATACACAACATTGTATTAGCTTGTAGTATACGCAACACTATTCTTGGCTTCTGATGCAGAAAATTTCATGTTCTTTCGAATAAAATTCATTTTACACAACACCATGTATAGAATTTGATGAATGTATAACTAAACTATATTTTGAGCATGTTAAACGCAACATCAATGGAATATTTCCCTACACGAAACCCTGATGTGGCTTGCATTACACGCAAGAGGGACCTTCCTCAATAGCATGTGTTGTACGCAATACCGAGTTTCACTAAAAAATGATATATTATTATAATATAATTATGAACTATCTATTATGAATATTATTAACCTCATTTAAAATTTTATAACATTATAATTCTTCTAATACATTTTCTAGAATGAGTTATGAGAACATAATCAATTTTTCGGATAAAAGAAGTATTTTTCAAAAAATGCAATTTTGTCACATTTTATGGCGCACACATTTTAAATATAATTTTTGACTAGTGTATAAGATAAATTTTACAAAATAAAGCTCTTTTTTTGAATCAGGATATAAAAAGTTACATTGGATAATGTTCTGATATTTTTATGACTACCTTCTTATTTTGATGAAGAGTAAAAACACGCTAAATTTTACTTAAAAACAACTTTTTTCATCAAGATAATTATTTTGGTTAAATTATAATATTAATTTGTTTTAAAATATAAATATAATATATTTTTTCCATTTAATATAATGTATGTCATTAGCATTAATTTTACATTGAATTCATAGGTAAAAACATTCCAATCTTTTAGAATATTTTAACGTTTAAAACGTGTTTTCTTAACAACGAGATTAATTTTGAATTAAATACTGAAACATATATATTTTGAATTTTGAAAAATGGATTCCATATTTGGATTCAATGGGTCTAAATTATGTTAATATGATACCTTTATTTTTTTATATTATGAATAGTAACAATGGCAATTTTTATTTATTATAGTTAAAGGTAAATCAGGTAATTAAGGGTAAAAATAAGATTACGAAATTACCATAAGACCTGAAAAAATTCAATTGGATGAATAAAATTAGACCCATATCACATAATGGTTAGTTTTTCTTATGCATATTTAAAAAAAATTACAAAAAACGGTTAAGGTGAAATTGTTTTTCCAAATGCACCTCGAAGGCGGCATCGCGGATGTTGCCTTTTCATTACGGGTGAAAGGAGACATCACGGATTCCACCTTTGCACTGCCGATGCAGATCGGTGACATGGCCAAGGCGGCACCCACGGTGCCGCCTTGGCCTCTGCGCCCTATAAAAGGGCAGTTCCCCCCTCCCCTTCTTCTCACATCCAAACACCCATTATCTCTCAATTTCTACCTATTGCGGTAGAGTTTTGTGGTTTGAAATTTTTGGAAGGATTTTAGAGGTATGGTTTTCAATTTAATGTTTTTTATTTTGTATAATTTATTTAGTTAAATATTTTTATAAAATTAATGTTTTTTATTTAGTTGAATTGTTTATAGTTAAATATTTTAATTCTTTAGTATTTTAGTTAGTTTTAAATTTTTTTTCTTTATTAGATTGTTTAATTAGTAATATATATTTTGGAATTATAATTATCATTAGTGTAAATTAATTTAGGATTCTTTTAATGAAATTTTGGTAGCATAAAGACTATGTTATCTAAGCAATCAAATCCTTATCTGGATACAAACAAGTTAATGTGGCTATGGCATAGATGTACCTAGGGGTAAAAACATAAAACACATATTTGAGCTAGACTCGAACGGGAACCGGTGCATGACAACGGGCCTTGCTGCATTCTGGTTTGACACTCCCGGAGGATATGCTTAAGATATGCATATTTCTTTATGAACAAATAAAATATCTAAGAAAATAAATGATAAATTGATAATTTAGTAATGATGTTTATATTTATTATTAGTAATGATTAATTTGAAATTAATTAATAATTAAAAATAAAACTACAATTCAAATGACATTCAATAACATGGAGTTAAAAAATAACATAGTTAAAAAATGACATGGAGTTAAAGTGAAAAAATAAATAACATGGAGTTAAAATATAAATAACATGGAGATAAAATATAAACAACATGGAGTTAAAATATAAATAACATTGAGTTAAGATATAAATAACATGGAGTTAAAATATAAATAAAATAGACATAAAATATAAATAACCTGGGGTTAAAATATAAATAACATGGAGTTAAAATATAAATAACATGGAGTTAAAAAATTAATAACATCGAGTTAAAATATAAATAACATAGAGTTACAATAAAAATAACATAGAGTTAAAATATAAATAACATACAGTTAAAATATAAATAACATACAGTTAAAATATAAATAACATAGAGTTAAAAATATAAATAACATAGAGATAAAAATATAAATAACATAGAGTTAAAAATATAACATAGAGTTAAAAAAAATAACAGCATGTTTCGAGCTTGTAGCCTTTCTTGCAGTGAATTGAATATCAAAATTTCATAAATCCCGTGTGACAATGGGTTTTCTGAAAATTTAATATCCAATTCACTGCTAGAAAAGCTAGAAGCTCGAAACATGCTGTTATTTATTTTTTAACTCGATGTTATTTATATTTTAACTCTACTATGTTATTGAATAACTAATTAATAATTTAGTAAATATCATAAGAAATATCCTTGTTTAGGATATAAGATCTTTTAAAATTTAAGTATCATAAAGATGGTATAGTTTATAAGTAATAGTTATTATTTGAACGTGAGGTAAAATCCCACTTATTTTTAATAAGTAGTTTAATTACATATTTAGAGTATAAAATCCAACTTATATTGGTAACCATCATTTTGAATGTCACTTACATTATCAAAATCTTGATCAAAATAAAATTTACGTAGAGAATCATGTTTGCATGTGTGTACTGCTATGGGGAGGTTATTCAAACTAAGAAGAGAGATTCTTACAGTACACAACCAATAACAGTGGTTAATACAACTGATTGTGTAACCCTAAGTGACCTTCAATACAGAATTCATGGCTCATTAAATCTAGGACCCGATCAAAAGATCAAGTCAATGAGTTATAGACATTTTTTGTTCCTGTCAACATTGTGGCATCTAGCTTTTCCATTGGTTGATGATGCGCAAAGGATCAAAACAGTTGGTTTGTTTTATCAACGGTTGGATGGTGCAATGATGGAGTTATATGTTGATGTTTCTACTGTAAAACAACAACATCCAATTGTACGAAGACATAGACTTACAATAGTCTTTGAAGATAGTCTGCCCCATGAAGTTGAGACTATTCCAAATGATGCATAGGAGGATAACCTACTTGATCTTCTGGAAATACATGTCAAACCCACATCAGATGAGGAGTTTCATAATAACTAATCAGATGGTGATAGTAGTGCTGATGTGGAAGGAACAACAGATGTTTCGATAAATGCATTAGTTGTACAACATGATCGACCGACAATAAATCATCCACCGCTCTTTGTATCTTGGTCATAATCAATGACATGTGTGCCTGAATTTGAAGATAATGTTCTCACACCAGAAACTAAGTTTCCAGGAGTTATACGAGATAGGTTTAGTGAGATAGATAAAACTTTATATGTTGGAAGTAATTTTCCAAGTAAATATGCATTAAAAAGTATGCTACAGAGATTTCAAATTGAGAGGCATTTTATCTATGTAGTTTATGAATCAGACCTTAGAGAAAATGGCATACAATGTGAGAATAATGGGGATGATTGTAGAATTCGATTGAGGGAGATTACAGACATTGCATTTGGAGGTTGGAGAATCTCGAGGATTGACGCATCTCATACATGCGTTCAGCCAATCCTAACACAAGATCATACTTCATTGGATGCAGAATTTGTGTCATCCATTGTTGTTGAGATGATTAGGACATGTCAAGATGTTCCGATAGCCCTTGTGCAAGAGAGGATACAACAATCATTTGGTTATAAGATATCCTATAATAAGGCATGCAAGGCGAAACAGAAGGCAATTGTTAAGGTCTATGGTGATTGGGATGACCCATATTGACTGTTTCTGCAATTTCTATCCATACTGAGACATCAAAACCAAGTTGTCTTCCATCTGGATTCAAACGAACATGTGTCTCACCATAACCAACTTGATCCATCTCATGTTCATTTCATCAGTTGTTCTGGGCATTCCTTCCCTATATCTCCACCTTTAGTTTCTATAAACAGTTTATTCAGATTGATGGAACATTTCGGTATGGAAAATACAAGGGCGTATTGTTGATTGTGGCAACCCAATATGGAAACTGTTTACCTCTTCCGCTTGCCTTTGACATTGTAGAGAGAGAAAATTATGAATCATGGGGTTGGTTTTTGGCATGTATCAAGACCCATTTATCCAACATTTAGTGTGTTTGTTTGATATATGATCGGCATCAGGCAATTAATGAGGCAATCAATTCGGATCCTGATACATGGAGTTACCCAAATGCACATCATCTATTCTGCATTAGTCACATTGCTAGAAACTTGCATAAAAAATTCCACAATGAACCGATGAAGATGCCAATCACCAGACTTGGTACGTATTTTATTTGTTATTTTTTTGTATATCAACGTAAAGATAAATTAAAAATATGTGAAATATCATCTATTCTATGTAGAATATGAGTCTGATCAATGATGGTTTGGAGAAAATTTTGAACAAATCCGTCAGGTTAATGAAGAAGTTTATAATTATATGATGTGAATTCCAAAATAAAATGGACATTGGAATATGATGGGGGGAAGAGGTATGGACACATGAACACCAACATTGTAGAGTGCATCAATGGTGTCTTCAAAGGGATTCGCAAGCTACCTATAAGTGCCCTAGTTCAGGAGACATTATATCGTTGCATGAAGTACTTTGTTGATAGACATAAACTAGCATCGGATGGAAAAAATCAGGGGATAACGTACGAAAGACATTTTCAATGAGATATTGAATAAAATATTGAAGAAGCTTCTACTTACCATGTCTGCCTATTTCGATGAGAAGACTCTCAATTTGAAGTTCAAGAGAAGACAAACTCCATCAAAAATAGCATTGGTGAAAAATTAGTGGTATTACTAGAAATGAGGCAATGTCAATGTGGAAATTTTCAGGCCTTATGGTTTCCATGTTCACACGCCATCGCAACATGTGCCTCTATTAACATATCATGGGAAGCATATGTTGATCCAGTCTATTGAATGAATGCCATTTCTAACCGTTATGCTGCACCATGGACACCTATTGGCGAGTTTTGTTATTTCCCAATGCCCGACGGTCAACCGATAGTGGTACCCGATATGAATCAGTTGAGTCCACGTGGGAGACCGAAGGCCAACAGGATGCGAAATGAGATGGACTGGCCTCAAGAAAAAAGACAGAGTTTAAGATGTACCATATGTTATCAAAAAGGTTATAATCGAAAACGATTCCCTAACATTGTTGGGTAGAGTTCACACTCTAAGCCACAATGATGTATTGTTGTTATTTAAAGATTCTCATTTTGTAAATTTTATGTTGTTATCTCTTCATTTTACCAAGGTTTTCTAACCCCTAAAATTGAAAATCATAATAGTAAACTCAGAAAAATCTTTTTTATACCGTAATCCTAACATTCTAAACCATAACCCTGAAAATCTTTTCTCAAATCATTAACCTAAAGCATAAAACATTAAAATAAATCCAAAATCCTTGATCCAAAAGGCAAAATGTGAAACCCTAATCTTTAAATCCTAAAATAGAAAGAAAATAATCATGAAACATATGACCAGGTTATCTAGTACAATCATACATCAATAGGACTAATGCACCCTACAAATCCCTATAACCCATGCATAAAGATCTAGGTAATATAGGAGCACCCCTGAAATTGAACCCTCCTACATTTTTAATGAAGTCATAAAGACAAATGAATCTTGATCTAGTAATATAATAACACCCCAAAAAGTGAACTCCCTTACAATATCAAAATATGATCCCTAGTACTACACCTTCCACCTGTATACCTAAGGATCACATGTGAGATATACATAAAATCATTTTGAAAGGGCATTATAACATTCAAAAATAACAAAAAACCATTTCTTGATATAAAAACATTATTTGAAATCTAATTCACACTTAATTTCACAACTATTTAAAAACACCATTCTATTTACCAAAATTAGGGGAAACCATATTTTTTCAAAAACCCTTTTCAATAAATAAATAAATCATGCCAATTATTTTATAAAAAAAATTATAAAACAAAGTGAAATCATGGTACGTCCAACATATATTAGAGACAGAACGACCTATAGGTAGTTAATGATCCATGATATGGATCTTTGATAAAACGTCATTTTTTTATATGCAGATGACTGACACCATACTACTCAGTCAGCAGGTTACCCATTGTTCATAGGTTGTGATAGAGGGTGGTCAAGATCGATTGATCAGGGTGCGTAGAGCACACCATTTTCATCACACAGAGACTCTTTATGCCATTATACTATAATTACGTCATCTTGGCTTCTATGGTATTACAATATCATATTTTACATTTGTATACCATCACCTGCTAGCTGCACTCATGGAGAGTTGGAGACCAGAGACACACACATTACACCTGCCTGAGGGAGAGATAACTATCACCCTCCAGGATGTGGTTGTGCATCTTGGTCTTCCTATCATGGGGACACCTGTTATTGGAACCACTCGGGTAGCTTGGCCCGACCTTTCTCAGCGCTTGTTAGGCATTTACATTTTTTCTGATCATAGTGCTACTGATGGAGCATCGATATCCATGCCTTGGATGGAGTCACATATTCCACTTTTAGCTGATGATGATGATGATCAGACGGTGGTGTGTTATGCACGTGCATATATATTTTAACATATTAGAGGGACCATCTGTATGGATCATTCAGGGATGCACGTGCACATGATGTATCTACCGCTGCTAGAGGATTTTGATCAGTTAGGGACGTACCGTTAGGGATCTTCCTACTTGGCATACACATACAGAGCATTATCCAGGATATCTGACAGGTGGCGCATAGATCTCAGGGGATGAGTCATCCTTATTCAGATGTGGGCATGGGAGCACATTCCCACATTCTGCCCTGATCTTGCTGGTCTTCCGGTCGAGATGGTGGTGCTGCATGACGCACCGCATGGACACTGGTATGATCACTCATTTCTATTAGTTTCTGATGCTACTAAAAGTTATTGAATTTAATTTCTCATTATTT
Organism: Viscum album; assembly: GCA_963277665.1. Lineage (NCBI taxonomy): Eukaryota > Viridiplantae > Streptophyta > Magnoliopsida > Santalales > Viscaceae > Viscum > Viscum album. Next base: position 1,329,332,274 of record OY728133.1, read on the forward strand.
ATCACTATCGATGTTGTATATTATAGGTGGTGTTAGAGACACAATATCAAGGCGGTTCCGAGACATGATTTGACCGTATATCGGCTCAAGTTGGACTTCATATTACCCAATCAGGTATGTATATACAATCTATAACTGTCTAAAAAATTTAATAATAACATATTTCTTTTAGTTAACAGCTTTTCTAACAAGGGTAATATGTTATTTCAGATTTTATCGTCGAGGCAGACATATCAGCTTCATGGGATGAAGCTGATAGGGAGGCAGGATGACGACTGGTATCGAGTACATGTTGTATTTCTCAACTGTTGGTACAGATGGGCAGAGTTTCATATCCAAGGATTTCCTACGATGCAGTTGTCTCTTTCAGCGCAGCATGAGTATGAGCCATGGTATAGACTGAAGTCTATAATGTATCTTACCCGAGCCGGAAGAGAGATGAATATGATTGTAAGTCAATTAAATTATATTACTAGGTTTATTGATTTATTTTCTAATTCGTTTTTAATCTATTTATAGGAGAGTCATACAGATAGACTTATTCATATGAGTGATGAGGCTGAGGATAGAGTCTTCTGCTGGGAAGTCTTTCATGATCAAGTGTTGGAGTTGAGGCCATCTGTCCATGTGTTTGCCGAGAGCCTCTTCGAGCATCCGTTATGGAGAAAGAAGGTTCCTGCCACAGTGGAATATCCGGCAGCAGCTGCTGGTGCTGAGGAGCCATGACCACGGCAACATAGATAGTGTTGTCTGGCACGACAGGCCACATAAGTTCCAGAAGCAGAGGTTGTCCCTCTTGTATTCCAGTATGAGCCGATGAAGGATGTGCCTCAGCCATCATGGGATCCATCTTTTTTTACTATATATCCTCATATTTCTCCATCATGGGGTCTATATGGAGCACAACCTTTAGGTCTATAGTCATCGTAGCCTTGGGGTCCAGACCCATCGAAGATTTGTGGTATATTACCACCATATGATTTTTCCCCACTGCGGTGATGACAGGTTCTTCTACCATCGAGGTGGGAGAAGAATCAGGAGGGCCATACGATGTGGACTTGACATTTACTCCCACTAGCACAGAGGTGCAGGATATGACAGTTGACGTTCTAGTGCTCGAGTACCTGCCCTCTCCTGGTCATCAGAATCCCCAGAGATCTCGCCATGGACGTCCTATTATTAGACCCCCGTGTGGGATAGGATCTCTTCACCGTAGACATATACATTTATTGTTTATGCTCATATATATGTTTTCTGTCTATGGAAATGAAATTTTTTTTTATAAAATTATTTGTGTTAGACCACCATGTGGGACAGGATATCCTCACCATAAACATAGAAATTGATTTTTTATGTTCATTTACATGTTTTATGTCTATGGACATGAAATATAATTTATATGCTTTCAAAACCGCCTACTTGAAACTTATAAATGTTTCAAGTACGTGAGCTTGAAATACTATAAAATATAATCCATAAGACCAATATAAACGAAACTTTAAACATTCATTAATCATATAGGATTCAACCCCGCATCAATAGGATGCACGGTGTCTCTAGTATCACATACATCTATAATCTTTGATGCATGAAAACATTTTATATCTCCTTTCAGGGGACAATGAAATCCATTCTTCCACCCGCCATGTCCAAATCCATATCAACATCTGGACGCATAAGTGTATGCTAAACCCATTTCTTCAAATATCAACCCCTTCAACACCACCATGCATCCAACCATTATAATTTCTTCTACAATTGTAACCCCATTTCCCCAGGCCCAGTTGATCAGATGAAAACACCAACGATTCCATATAGCCCATCGAACTCTTCATAACCAAATATTTTCTCATTTATCATCTTGAAAAGACCACTGTAGGACCTCCTTGATCTATCCATTTCAAACACTCACATACAAGTATACACTAAAATAAAAACCAACGAATTTTCTGGTTTTTATGTTTATAGTATTCTTGTATCTGAGTGTTTGGAATGGATAGATCAAGGAGGTCCTACAGTGGCCTTTTGAAGATGATAAAGGATAAAAATTTGGTGATGAATATTTCAATGGGCTCTGTGGAATAGTTGGAGTTTTCATTTGATAAACTGGGACAGGGGAAATAAGGTGACAATTGTAGAATAAATTATAATGGTTGGATGCATGGTGGTGTTGAAGGGGTTGATATTTGCAGGAATGGAAACATATGAGAATTTCATGTGGAATATCTTTCAGGATACCCTTATGTGGTCGGATGTTGACATGGATATGGACATGGAGGGTGGAAGAATGGATTTCTTTGTCCCATGAAAGGAGATATAATTTGTTTTCAGGCATCAATGATTATAGATGTATGTGATACTGGAGACACCGTACATTTTATTGATGCGGGGTTGACTCCTATATGATTAAGGAATGTTTAAAGTTTCATTTATATTAGTATTATGGTTTATATTTTATAGTATTTCAAAGTCACGTTCTTGAAACAATTCTAAGATTCAAGTAGGCAGTTTTGAAAGCTTATAAAATATTTTTCATGAAATTTTTTTGTGAAATGATTTTTTTTCAGAAATTTTTTATATTTTCAATGAATGTTTAATGTTTCGTTTATATTGGTCTTATGGTTTATATTTTATAGTATTTCAAAGTCACGTACTTGAAACATTTTTATGTTTCAAGTAGGTGGTTTTGAAAGCTTATAAATATTTTTCATGAACAATTTTTATGAAATGATTTTTGATTTCAACAATTTCATATATGTTTAATGAATGTTTATAGTTTAGTTTTATTGGTATTATGGTTTATATTTTATATTATTTTAAAGTCACGTACTTGAAACATTCATATGTTTCCAGTAGGCGGTTTTAAAAGATTATAAATTATTTTTCATGAACAATTTTTATGAAATGATTTGTGTTTTCAATAATTGCTTATATATTTAATGAATGTTTAAAGTTTTATTTATATTGGTCTTATGGTTTATATTTTATAGTATTTTAAAGTAACGTACTTGAAACATTTCTATGTTTCAAGTAGACGGTATTGACAACTTATAAAATATTTTTCATGAACAATTTATATGAAATGATTTGTGTTTTCAACAATTTCTTATACATTTAATGAATGTTAAAAGTTTCGTTTATATTGGTCTTATGGTTTATATTTTATAGTATTTCAAAGTCATGTAATTGAAACATTTCTAAGTTTCAAGTAGGCAGTTTTGAAAGCATATAAATTATTTTTAATGAAAATTTTTTATGAAATTATTTATGTTTTCAACAATTGATTATATGTTTACTGAATGTTTAAAGTTTCTTTTTTATTGGTATTATGGTTTATATTTTATATACTTTCAAAGTCAGGTACCTCAAACATTTTTAACTTTCAAGAAGGCGGTTTTGAAAGCTGATAAATTATTTTTCCTGAACAATTTTTCTGAAATGATTTTTATTTTCAACAATTTCTTATATGTTTAATTAATTTTTAATGTTTCATTTATATTGGTCTTATGATTTATATTTTATAAACTTTCAAATTCACGTACTTGAAAAAAATTTAACTTTCAAGTAGGAGGTTTTGAATCAAAATTTTATAAACTAATAATTTTTTTGTTAGGTGAAAGGTGACATCCTCCTGAACATTTTTTTTGAATTATATATAAAAATAAATATATATAAAAAACAAAACATAAAAAATTTCAATTTTTTTAGGAGAAAGGCGACATCGCAGGTGCCGCCTTTCAGCCCCAGTGCAAAGGCGGCATCCTCGATGCTTACTTTAAGGTGCATTTTGAAAAAAACATCCCCATAACCATTTTTTGTAAAATATTTTTTTAATAAAATTTATAATAAAACTCTATAAGGGTTGGAATAGATTGATTTCATAGACTTTTTACCATGAAAATGATATAATTATTATTAAAACCAAGGAAAGTGACAACATGTCACTCTGTTATATCTTATAAGTGTAATAATTTTAATTTAGTGATAAATCTCATAAAACATCAAATATAAATATTATACAGAAAGAAAATAAAATTATCTACATCATGAGAATTTATTTAAAATTTTAAAGGATTAAATAATTATAATTAATGTTGACACAATAGTGATGTAGAAAATATTTTATTGATTGAAATATAAAATAAATAATTTTAAAAATATTAAAATAAATATTATATGAACTAATTAATATCCTCCAAAAATTTTCTAGATGAATATGACATGTTAGGAGTATATTAAATATTTTGGTTCGAATATATCCTCTGTGTGGATTTAATTTAAATTCAAAAAAATGAATAGTTTCAAAATAGATATTATTGTTATTTTATAAAAATAACATATTATAAAATTGTTTAAAATTCACAAAATTATTTAAAAATTATAAATTGAAATTTATGTGGTCTTAAATGTAATAAATTATCAAATTATGAACAATTCACAATACATAAGTAATTATTCATAACAATTTCAAATTTAGAATTTTATTACCACAAATAAAATTAAATAAATTAAATAATGATTAGTCAAGTTGATAAGGTTTAAAATAAATTAACAACATGGATAAATCTTATTGGTTGATTATATTACAACCCTATAACATTTAATATTTGTATTTGAGTCATTTTGGGGGGTTTTGAAGTGGGGTTGGAGTTTTTTTATATATTAATATTTTAGAGGTTTCCAAAAGTGCCCTTCTCCACTCTTGTAAATGGGAACCTCCTCTGTCTCCTCCTCACACCACTTTGAGAATTCATGCTCGGACGAACACCACCCATTTCTCTTCTCCACTTCCCTAGAAACATACTAGAGGTCATGGTCTTCTTCAAATACCAACTTTGTTTCCCTAAAAGGAGGTTTAGAAGAGGAGCGTCGAAGAAGAGGTAATATCTTTTACTGATTCATTCCAATTCATTTCTTCTTCAACTTCCTATTATTTTGTTGTTTCATTATGAAGTAATTACATCAGAATCACTCATATACTGATATGTCATTATAAATATGAACCAACCCAATTTCGCCTTCTATCCATCCTACGGAAAACGAGATCACCGCACGTGCGTACGTACGGAATACCGTCTCCACGCCCTGGTGTAATATGTTTTTCCACCACCACCTTACGTGGATGGGTATAATGGTTTAAATAATAACTATATATGTGTATTTAAACATAATACTGATTTTGAGATATTATATCATCCACTCTAAATTCATTCAATAATTGGGGGAACGATATCATCGCTCGTGCGTACGTACAGATTACCATCTCCACAACGTGATGAGATTCACTCTCCATTTTACCATTCAAGAATTATTAAAATGTATATATAATAAGTAATTATGAAATATATTACATATTAATGATACTAGATTTATGTGTATGATATTTACTTACTTCCATTCAATTTAATAAGGAAACGAAAACATCGTTCATGTGTACGTACAACCTACCGTCTCCATGAATGGTGTATTTATTTCAATTTATCAATCTATTATATATATGTATATTCTGAATATATATTATATATAAATTATTTTTTAAATTATGGATGTAAGTAATCAATATTTAAGTAATCATATGAATTATTATAAGTCAAAAAACAGACGATAAATGAAACGATTTTACCCAAAATGATACTTTAACATGGAATTGACAAATGAACGGGTAATATAAAGTTGTAGGTGAATCATATATGAAAACATAGATATTATTAGGGTTATTTTATAGGTTAATAATATTTTTAAACCCACTATTTAGGAGTATCAGACACATACAGATGAAATTGGATATATAGCAACATATAATTATTCCAATCTCATTCTTATCCGATATTGTTTATTCGTAAGTATTTACTGGGGTTATGTTTTTCATCCTTGTCCATAAAAATGTTTTTCATAAATTGTTTAATATTCTTACATGTATGTTTAAAGTCATTTTTACCCCCTCTTTGACTTTTACTTTGTGTTATGGATGTATTCTTTCTTTTGTTTACTATACATGGTACTTTTTGACTTTTTTTAGTAAAAGTACGAGGAGAATGTTTTTTTAACTTGTACGGCATGAATAGATTATTATAGATTTATAATGACTTTTCTTCATGATGATTAGTCTACAATATTTCTTGAATATTTTAAATAAAATCCTTTTCTTTTAAAAGTGCATGTCATTTTTTGTAAAGAAAATTATTTTGAGGAAGAAATGATATTTTCCACTAGAATTCATCTCAAGTGTTTTATCAAAACTATTTTCTATATAAGATGAAATTATTTAGAATGTTTATGTTTCAAGTATAATGTCACTATTATCTACATGGTTTTATTTTAATTCTGATGAAATGATATCCATTTGTTTTATATGGATTATGTAATGATGGGATGATGTTTATGAAACCTATTGTTTTCTTTGGGTTATGATGAATGATTTATGATTGTTTTGTGGAACACATAAGAATGATTTCAATATGATATTGGTGGGACCTATATCTCCCTCCAATGACTTGGGTAAATATTTCTATCTCATGAGGTAAACATGGATGGAATGGCATGTAAAATCAGGTTCAGTAATACAGGGATTGAACGACAAGTAAACCCAGTTCAGTAATGGTCATTGTCCACTATGATGGTCTTGGAAGAAATGCCTTGGCTACTATGGGAATCATAACATGTTCTTAATGGTTTTCCACAATTCCATGTTTTGTTTCCATGTTATTTATCATGATTAATGTTCCTTTATGATATATTCCTTATGCACTGCCAATATTTATGTCATTACTCATGATTTTGATGTTTTATGTTCATGTTCTAACATTCAAATGTTTTGGGATTGATTTATGTCCTCCATTTTTACCCTTACTGATCATTTGATCTCACCCTTTTTATTTTTTCTTTTCCCAAGTATATAAAGAAAGGTTTCATGTATGAAAATCAAAGGGGAAGATCTTTATGGGAGATATTGAAGTTCTTTCACCATGATAAGAAGATTATGTTCTGAGTTTCCGAAGATGCTAAACTAATATGGTCTTTGGACATCTGTTTTTGTCATGTATTAAGTATTCCGAAAAAGTAATGTAATTTCTATGTATGTCAAGATTTGGGTCTCTATAGGTTCAACACATCCTAACCTTACCAGAGATACACATGGGTGATTTCACCTATGACACATTGAAGGGTGACATTAAGGAGGAGGAAATAAAATTTACCATTAACCTGAGCACATTTACATTACCCTCCCAATCCACTGATTATGGTTCTTTGTTTTTTATAGTGTATCATTTGGGAAACTTTTCTCCCTATTAATTCATTATGTGAATTTTCTTCCTAGATTCACATTTAAGATAATCTACTAGCCTAGCCCTTTAAATGTTAATCCCCTTGTTTTTGGAATCAATAATCTTGGAAAAACCTCTTACTCGCTCTTGTATCATTTAGAAAAAACATATTCTGACACATTTTCCATGAAAGAAATCATCTCCCACTCTCATTCCAAGGAATATTGGACACCATAGCAACAATGGTGGGGTGTTCCCCTTTCCATGTCATATACTTAAGCCTCTAATACTCAAGGTGTAATCCAAGACACATGATACACTTTGGGTAGGACACTATTATGAACCTCATTGACAAAAGGTGGAACTCGGCTACCATATCACATGGGTAGAGCCCTTGTTGGAGTTTGAATCATATGTTCCCTTGATAATATGGATTGTTGACATGAAGAAACTATAGAATATTATCTTGGATAAATAATGTATAACTTATTCATTTAAATATTCATGTATAATTGGGTATCCAACTTAGATTAATCATCTATACATTATTTTCCTTGGACATACCCTCTACCAAAATATCCCCCCATCCATATTTGTAGGAAGAATGATAGTTGGATGGGATTCAACATCATGTTTAAGACCAAGGATAATTATCATTGATGATATAATCTATGAGTTAGGGATAATAATTAAGGGAATATAAAATAATTAAATTCTCACTTAAATATAATTTCTCTCCAGCATACTATGTGCCCAATAATTTACTATCACTTATTTATCATAACTATTGTGACCCATGTGGTATTTGAGACATGAGTTGATTAGATCACCTAAATAAATATAATTCCTCAAATATGGGTCACCCAATAGGTACAATCCCCTGAAACCCCTAACTTGACTGAATCTATTTTTTAGGATAGGTGATACCGGGAATCCCTATATGAATAAGAAATACTCAATAATCTATTTGTACACATTTAATCACATATTCATCCTCATTGCATCAGGTTAAACTATGTGGTATAGTACTATCACATCATCTGTCTTCCAAATCCGTCCTCCTGGTGCCATATTACTCATGGGATAATCCATATCCTTACTTCATGTACCTATATTCTTGTGAAGATAGATGTACCATTATCTAGGGCCACATTACATGGGAAGTCTTTTTATTTGGAAATATTCATGATTAAATCACTTCCCCTCTAGGAAATCATAACAACTCACTCACTAGGGCTATATTCCCTGTGAGAATCCTAGAGTTCCATATTTATTATATCCACCTAAACACATCCCCAACATGTTATATCCCAAGTAAGGATAGTCCGAAAGAGTCAATCATACATAATTCCCATAACAGTTATTTCTAAGAACCATTCACCTAATCAACATTATTGAATAATGTCAAACCATGCAGATAAGTCGTTTATATATGAAATTATACTATTCAACCTGAATTGCCTAGTTTTTTTTATTATTATTCTAATAGGTTGTGTTTGGAACCTTATTGAGGTTCAATCCAAACTTAATAACATCCAAAATATTCATGGATGTGGATGAACTAAACTGTAACCCATTTATTTATCATTGAACCAAAAAAAATTAAAATTTATTTTCAACTATTAGTTAACCAATATGGAGATCCTTTGATATATAATAACATCCACATAATTTCATAATCACGATCCATAATTAGATCAAGGGTATGAAAGCTTCATCCTAGGAATTTGGTTAGGATCAAGGAATACCTTTTCTATCAATATGAGATTATCAATGTAGGAAATAAATACCCACTATTTTGTACCAATACGACATACTTCCAATATTTTCAACCAACAGGAATCCCAATGATCCACAGTTAAACACCTCATTTAACACATGACTTTGGAAATAAGGACCTCAATGTCATCCCTTTTCATAGATATTGGTGTCATTGGTTGTTTTAGGATCCTTGAATAACACAATTGGAAACAGATTAAATTTTTTTAACTACGCTTGAATCTTACATTTACTAATATAACTACTATCCTTGGAGAATGAGAAATTTTATTTCACTTCACTTTTATAAACAACATGACAGCCCAAATCGATTCATTTACCTAAAAAGATGATTAGTTAAATAAAAACACAAAAAATATAAATAACTGATAAATTTTAATCATATTTCTATTCTTTCATCCATGAACCCTTCCAATGATCTATTTAAACAATATTGACTACATTTCATCCATAAAATGTATATATTATTCAACTACTAGATGGACCACACCCCCATGAATAGAAGGATGACATCACTAATTCAGGTTTTCTTGAACCAAGTAGAATATATGATGGCAAGAGAGTTACACTAACATAGTAACATTATCTACAAAGAGGAAACATGAGAGTGTCTAAAATTAATAAATCTAACAATCACATTCCATCGAAGTAAAACAACAATGAAGATAGAGGAGCATATCGCCACCTCTAACCATTTTGGGATTCCATCACTAGAGCACCACAATCAATATCTACTTTAATATTGGGATATAGATAAGGTATTTTGAATTCTCAACTAAACTTATGGGTATAATTGGAACATACCTAACTATTTTTAGTCACAAGTGTCATGTGTCCACCATCATTCAACATTATACAGAGGATACCACCTATAAAATTCCTCCCATGGACACTCAATCACAAGAATCTATAACATATTTTGAGGTATCGTGATATTATTATCCCAAAAATAAGACTAATATCCTCATTTTTATCATGAACATACTGCAGTGAACGCCAAATATCATGCCCCTATTCTTGTTCTTGTCGATCAGCCCTGCCAGTATATTCCAAAAACCCCAAGGGAGGAATGTTGTTATATCCATTCCATAACCAAGGAGCTGAAATATATTCTTTCATCTTCAAATTATGCACTTCAATATATACCATTGGTAATTAGAGTAAAAAATAATGTAGATATTCCCACTTCTACTAAGGAATTGTAATATATTCTGAGTCCCACAATAGAATCCCATAAACATATCTTGGTGGGAATGGATGATAGAACTATATTCATGTTGATGCCATATATTGCTATCTCCTAATGATTATAGTAGTAATATATGGTACTTATCAACAGACCTATAAAATAAACTGATAGTGGGACCATATCCCTTGTCCTATAAATACAAAATAAACTCTTTTAAATATCCCAATAGAAACTCAAGATCAAGAAAATATCCCTACTCAATTTTTAGATGACAATTAGTATACACCAATAGAAATATGATAGTGGATTTATATTCCCATACACATCAAAAAATACTATTACTATATCCAAATAGTGGAAAAAATGAAAAAAATATCCCTGGTAACATTCTTACTGAAAAAGTATAACAATATAACTTGATGGTTAATAAAATAATAGAACATATTTCCACAGAATTATAAAAAGCTTGTCAAATGACACTATCAATAACACATGATTCATCCATACAATGATATTTAAATCCTTTCCCATGCAGTGTATCTAAATTAATATCGTAATAAATAAATCGGGTTACCCTATAGTAGCTCGATATTCAAACATAGGGAATCACTGATACACTTCAGGCCCTCCGAAATGTACACATAAAGGCCCAAGACTCTTCCAATTCATCACTAGAGAGTGGGAGATATTTCAAACATGGAGGTAATAATAGAGAGACTGTGATTAATATTTCTGGAGGCACTCCCCTTAAAACACAATAGGATGGTATTTCCCATGTCCGACACTCTTCAATGACACCCCCATGACGAGCAGTTCTCAAAGGATCGAAATCATCTATGCCCATCACTTCTGATTCCACCTTGAGTAATTCACCAACATCAATAGATGAAAATAATTCCCTTAATGAATAATAACATAGAATGTATCCAATGTTGTTAGAGAATGTGTAGGAATTTCACAAATAGACAATGAAAATTACATAGACATGTAGAATGAACTAGCATTGGATAACCTCGTGATTATGTTCATTCCCATCACCACTCTTTTATATGGCACCCCCTAATGTGTTATAAGAGGAATATTTATTGGTCTAATAGGTAAAATACCCTAAGAGGGGGGGTGGGGGTGAACTAGGGTATGAAAGATTAAAACATTCACTTGTTCGGATCAAGTTTCTTTGTTAGACAAAACTAAATTTTCTCTTGCTCCTATAGAAATATAAAAACAGATATGAAATTATGCACATGAAATAATGATTTTAACATGGTTCACCCTCACTTTTCTATGTCTAAGGATCATACAACGACGATGTGATGATATACCAAATTTATTATGGATCACTTCAAATAATGAGTACAATGTTCGGGCTATATCTTCTATTCCCATGCTCACTTACCTTAAAATTTTTCGGGTTTTCTCACTGTAATCCCAAAGGAAACTCCCTATTCCTCTTTCTCTGGATCACTGCTAGTGGAAATGGTCACTGTCTTACTCTTCATTCACTCACTACACTTAGAAAGGAATCCACACACAGTTTGTTGACTTACTAGTAAAAAACAGTTTATAGACATGTAGGGGCCTTCATTTTCATGAATTCCTATATCTTCAACAATAGGTATATTCTATTTTGAAGTTACTTTTACCTCATATATGAAGTCCTCCTTCCCTAGTAATTCTGTGAATAAGAAAATACTCTTGCAAACTGATATGAGGCTCTCACAATTTTACTTGGGAATATCCTGAACCACCTTCCTCTCCGAAGTACTGAGTGTCAGGTTTGGTACCCAGATCACCTACTCTGTGTACTACTGTCCCTACTACATCCCACCCTTTGTCTGCGGACATCCTCCACCTTCCCTATCGGGTACCACTACTGTGTACTGATTCTACGAATCTCTACTGTGAATCACCTTCTTTCCGAGATCTTTTCTCTGTCCGCATACTACCTTCACTATCCGAATTTATACCACACCTTGTTCCTCTCCATACCGTGTCTTATTTGGGTTACATATCTCCATTTAAATTCTTTGGAAAAAATTCTAACACACGAACCACTTCATCTTTCATAGAATTATTCCTTCCAATCCTCCTTTGGAATTTTTCAAAATCCTAAACCAAAAAAATGTTCCCTAATTATATTCTTTCTCAATAGTAATCAGCCGGATTAGAGATTATTACATAGGAAAAGATACCTACATAATCCACTAATCTAATATTTTTTAAATAATTGATCAATCCATCACTGCCTATCGATCCTTCTAATGTCGTGAACCGTAATCCACCCACGAACAGTTTTTCTTATCGGGTCTGTGTATTGTCATTTTTCCTCCGTGTTTAATCTCAACCACCGACATCAAGACATCCATGCACCACACAGCCTTCTTCCATGAAATGTTATTGGTTTTGAAAACCGATCTAGCGTACCAATCCTGTTGCTCCATGTACCATTCCCGGAACATGGTATGTGGTCAATGAGTTATAGTATTTGATTCATAACCTTTTCCAAATTTCATCAATGTTCTTCATACTATTCACTCCTATGATGAAATCATTCAATTTAAAACATCAAACTCTCGATTGTGGCGCCCAAAATTTTGGAAAACACTGGGAAACTACAGAACCTTAAAAACCTATCTTCTAAAAACACCAACCACACACATTTACGGTCATATGACTTTGTCAACAAAGACAACCACACCTAAAACATACCGAGAGTACGCCTTGAGGGAATTTTCACAACAAATATATTCCAAATTTTCAACATTAATCACTGGTGAACATTCATTTGATAAAGGATCAGAACCTACTATATCAGTAGTAATAGGACCATCTCCAGGTTGTGAACATTTTATGATGTAATGTCAAGATTCATATATTCAATGTTTCTTGAAATCTGAGATAAGAGAAATACTGTATGAACATGTGGTTAACTTTTCCCCAATGTTTAAGTGAACTTCAATGTATAATATAATATTACTCATTTAATGTAAATATTTTTTATTTCAAATAGTTTATATAATTTCACATCCCCTTATCACTAGGCTCGTGGATTCCCCGAATGAAGACATATATCAATGTCAATTCCACATGAGATGTAAAAGACACAAATAATTGACATGCCAATTGGACTATCAAAGAAATATCATGCCTCTAATAAATGATTGAAATGTGATTTATGGGAATGGTCTATAATCTCATTCCCCATGAATCTAACAAGGACATACATGCAACTCAACTGAGAAAGGAAAACACCTGATCATGAGACAACATACAGAGACATACTTTTCACATGATGTACATGCATTGCATAGAACATTGGGATCAAGTGAGTGTGAACCAAATAAAAAAGATTTCATTGGAAAATTATATAGAATACCTCTAAAAGAGATATAATCATACTAGGATAGTTACATTTTTACCCCCACCAAGACCTCCCCTATAATCATCAAATCCTTAATAGGATTATTGTGTGATGTTTGAAAAACCTTGTTATCCCTCGAGGATGGAGGATTATTTACCTCCACCAACTTGGAATTAATTCTTTCACAAGCTATGTATTGATCTTTTACACCAATCACCCACACCATTACTACGATTACATCACAAAATACTGTCATTAAAGACATGCATGATGAGAATAGTTTGGGAATCCATTAGGTTCACCTTCCATAGATCAATGCTATATGAACATACAATAATGAAAATTAAACCCCGAATAGGTTATAATTAAAAATTAACCACTTATAAAGGGGACTCAAAGAGGAACCTTGAGGTAACCCATGGTGAAGATATAGGGAATTATGATTCCCTCTATTACTTAGGTGATGATGAAGTGATTCCCATCTACCAAGTATGTGTCAAAGGACATTATCACAATCAATCCAGTTGAAGATGTAGATTGAAACAAATACACATAGATAATAATTGATGAAATAGATTTCTGATATATTGTTTATAAAAAATAACACATATGGAGGTCCTTCAAAAAATCAAATTGGAAGCTAACCAAGAACCGAAAAGCTATAAATGATCAGCATACACCTCGTTAATTTTATTCCCCTTAATAAAAAGAGATAAGTGAACCAATATAACACCAACAATCTTTATTATACTAATTCCTATTCACTGAAGAAATTATATCATAACATGAGGCTTTAATTGAAAACATGAAACAAATCAATGTTGAGTTATTCAAGGAAAACATTTTTACTAAGTATAATCATCAAGTAAATGTGATGATTTCTCTACCCACATACTAGGATAGGGTGATACAAACCTTAAGAGTTGATTTTTAACATTAGGTTGCATATGTGTCCACAATAATAGTGTATTTTATCCCATAAATTTTTTAGGGCTACGATTTCCCCACAATGTGATAGCCAATTCCCATGATTCAGGGAAATCACGTGTTTTTAACTTGAATAAGGATTCAATGGATGATATTTTTAGGGTTTCCAAATCAAGATTCACATAATACATATGTTCAAGTATTATCTCACCCATTATATCCTCAATAAAAAGACAGTTCCATTTGTTTTCCTTCCAGCCAAAAAGGGAGACCATATGCTGTATTGGTGGATCAAACTCCTCTAGCCAACTTTTGGATTCCCATTTTCATAATTTAAATTGTATGAGAGGTCTAGACCATGAACTATATTTTTAAATCTTGTGTTTCCATAATAATTACCCATTCAATCAATGAGATATAGAAAAACTCATATGACATATAAAAACTCAAGTGGGGTCATCTTTCATTTAGTAAAATAGTTTACTAGAATGATATACTAAGATCTAGGAGTACCATTACAACCAATTTATTCAAAAATTTCACTCCACAATAAGTAATTTGAGGCCACTATTTTCATATATTTAAAGAATATTTAACATGGTAGGTTGTTAAATTTCATCTATATATAGAAATTTTTAACCTATTTTTTTAGATTTAATCTCGTTTTAGAGAAAACATTAAGGATTTTTATAGAGAGTATCTATGTTGAACTAAATACAGTGTAGATACCCTTGAAATATCATGGTGAATTCTGAGGGTTTTCCTACATGATACAACTCATAATGGATTAAATTTGGATAATTAAGAAAAACACTAGACCCATGTGTTCCCCATGGGAATAATGTATGAAAATGATGAAATTTATACTATAACACTTAGTAAAGCACCAAACACTACTAAAATATAATGTTATACGAATTTTAGGCATAGATATTATATCTTAATTGGTGAATATTCACCAAAGTTCACAAATAACCACCAAATTATTGTAATGTTTTAGAATTTTTAGATAATAGTGAATCTATCTTCATATTTCAGGAAATATATTCCATATATCATATAAAGATACTAAAATTTACAAATCTTAATTTAAATAACCTATTATATTCTTTATTCAAAACATGGGGAAATGAAATAATAAAAATTGTGAGCTTAGATTACCATAAGGTTAAAAATGGTTGACATCTGTTGATGATTATATTCAAGAATAAGTTAATCAGAAAGGAATGAAATTATTAATATAATGTAAAATTTTATACCCAATAATTCTTGACTCCTAAACATGATCAATGAAATAAAACACTATAATTTTAAAAGTAATGAAAAATAGGAGTTAGAAATCATTGTAAATCAACTGTGAACAATAAGATCATTTTATATAAGTGTGGAACAAACACAAGTATAAAATTAGTTTCATATGTAAATTTTAATAATTGTGACTATAAAATAATAATGGATGAATAATCATCACATGTTTCCCATTATCTGATAGATAAAAAAGAATCAACTTTTTCCAATAGTGTATCAAGTCTATCGACATATTTCCATTAGTGGACCAAAAATATCAGCATATTTCCCAAAGATACATCATGTGATTTTATAATTTACTCAATAAATTGGATGGACATAAGGGTTAAGCCCAAAATATAAATAAAATAATATATACATGTTCCACTATATCATAATGAATTCATCATATCATAACCCATTTAAATAAATAGGATTCATAATCATTTCAGTGTATCCTTATATCATTACCCAAAGAAATGTAACGTGCTTCACAAATACCATTTCATCGAAAACATATACCATCTAGATAATTAATAACAATGATATCCTTGGATTATATCCCCATTTATTCTTATGTGACAATAATGGATTCCATATTCAAGAGAAAATAATATTTAAATATCACTTGTTTAATTTCTTGAGAAAAATATACATTGCACTTTGAAATAAATACTAATAAATATAAAAAATTATGTAAAATTAAACCAAAACATTTAATTGAAATATCCTTGGATATTTTAAGGTAATATTATAATAAATTACTATTAAATATGTCATAAAAAACCATTCATGTCATACTCATCATAATAATTATTTCTTTAATTTTTTTTGGTAAAATGTTAAAAAAATATCCCTCTGTAAATATAAAAGATGATTCATTTTATGTTTGGTTTGTAAAATTTAAAAAAAAATGATAAAAAAATATAATACATAATTTTATAATGATTAAAAAATTATTTAGAACATTTATGGAAAAAATGAACATAAAATAAAAAGTGTTTCTTCTTAAGATAGAATTAATGTTGATTTTTGATAAAAATAATATTTTGCCCACTTTACTTATTAAATGGCAGATTAATGAATGGGATGTATGTATTCTATAGAAATAACCAAAGAAGAATACCATTCATGAGTTTCCTAAGAGTCTGATCCTATGATGACATCAATGGATTTATATCATAAAAAAATCTAGTTAAATAAAAAAATTGTAACATTAAACCTTTACCACATTGGTGTCTTTTTAATAATAATTTTCATGAAATAAATAAAATTATATGGAAATTTATATTACATAATTATAATTATAAGGATTATAAAATATATTCATGGGTATTATATACACTACAAAAAAATAAGGTTTTTATAAGACTTGTGTCCCATAGAAATAAAAGCGAGACGAAAATCACATACCTTAAGTATCAACATCCTTATTACATGTTTGATAACACTTTATAATATTTTTAATTTTTTCATAAATCCATTGCATTACCATAATTATATAAATAATACAATATATAATTGACTTAATACCTTTTGTTATATGTTTATAAACAATTACTTGTTAAAATAACATTTCTAGTAATAACTACTTTGTCTTTCAAATATTGTTTTGTTTGGTATTTTTGGTAGAAATGTATAGATAATGGAAAAAAATATGTAATAAGACAAGAAATATATAATTATAACAAATATTACATATTTATATATAAATCCATTAAATTTAGAGATAGAATATGAATTTCAACATGTATGGAGATGGTAGGTCGTATATACACAAGAATAATGCATCCAGTTTATCGACAGATTGTAAAAAAGAATGGTAAATAATAATTAACCATTAAAATATCATTATGATGTCTTAAATATCACATATTTGAATTAAAATTTTCCTTTTAATAATATATAAAATGAGTAAGTGAAGAACAAATCACATTTCATCGTGAGACGGTAGACCACCGTATACACAAGGGAAGTTATCATATTCCCATGGAATTAAAAGTAAGATTGTATATGTTGTGTTATATTATTTGAATAATATTAATTTCATAAATATTAATAATATTTTTAAATAATTATTTATATCTTTTTTGATTATTGGTGATGGAAGAAAATCTATATCAGTTCACGAGGTAGTAGTCTGTCTTACACATGATCAACGGTTTTATTTCGCACTTGTTGGAAGATGGGATAGATGTAGTTCAATCAATTAACATAATAACATCTCATTATTGTTTGTATTTTTATATTATTATATAATAATATTTATTATAATAATTAAAGGTGTTAGAGGATAAATAAAATGAATACACATGGTTAAAGACTATACCTCTTCTTTGGAGAACCTCTTTAGGTTTATACCTGAAGCCTTTATAGGAGGGTTAAATAATCAATAAGAGTGAATAGATAAATTTATATGTAATTAAGTAATGGAACTGGGTTCATATTTTTTTAATGAAATGTTTTTTGAACTTTTAATTGGGGATGAGAGTGGGTGGCCTTTTAAAAGCAGGAGAGAGGGCACACATGGAATTTTTGGAATGAAAAAGTTGTATCCCTAACTGAAAAATGAATCATGTCTCCAAAATGGTTCATTACAGAATATTATTTTATATATTTTCTATAAATGGAAATAAAATGTGATTTTTACATGTATATAAGTCATTTAACCACATATCCTTTTAGTTTTATCCCTTGGAAACCAGTTTTAACCATAATTATGGCAATAAATTTTTATTGTTAATACTTTTTCATTATGATAAAAAAGTAGTTTTACCATATTATATATTTTTAATTATTCTTATTAGAATATTTAATACATTTTTCTAAATTCTATACTTTGAAATTTATAATATAAATTTATAATTATACCCCCGGATTTGACGAAAAATAAGTTTTCCCAAAATGATCTTTTCACAATTATGATAAGTTACAATTTAAAAATTCAATATAAAATTGACTCAAATAACGAAAATTAATTTAAAAATGTAAATTTTTAACTAACTTTAATTTTTATATCATATTAAAATAAAATGGATCTTTTAAATTCTTCAATCAAAATAGTAAGTTTAATTTAAAATATATATTTTTTAAAATATTTTTAAGAATTGTGTTTTTCAAAAAAATTATAAAAATTCCCCATAAGCTACTTTTTAAATGTATATATTATTAATTATGTTTATTTTTTCAAATACCTTTTCTAAAATTTTGAAAAATTTGTTTTATTATTTATTCAAAAATTGCAATAATGAATTTTTATTTAAGAAAATATTTTTTTAACACATATATATACATTACGAAAAAGTAATTAAATTTTTATCAATATGACTTATTAATATAGGACCATTATACATAATACTTAAAATTACCACATTACTATCCATATTTAATAGGAAGGTAATAATGATATAGTCTAAATAAAAATATTACTGGTATATCAAAATTTATTAAAAATTAGTGTTGTTTGTAACACAAAAAATTGAAGGAATTATATTTATTTAAGTAAAAAAAGTATTAAATAAATTCTTTATGTTATTCCTAAAACACATAAAAATATTCTATATATTATATCATCTACTAAATAGATATAATAAAAAAAATTCTCACATCTAGAGGCATCGAAAGACCGATGATTCCCAAGATATGATGACTGAACAAAAAAACCGATAATTTTTAAAAATGAATGTTTATTGGATACTTTTTCATCCATAGGAAATATTCTCCTCAATATGCCAATGTCCAAGAAACATGATGATGTAATCTTTAGTGGTCATCTCAACTATTTCATGTTTTATCGTATGTTGGGACACACAATACAAAATTACTACATGTTTCTGTATATCCTCTAAAAAATTGTCAATTATAAAAATGTGACCCTGGAAAAAATGATAACATAGGTTTATTACAAGTAAAATATGAAATTAGAAGAATAATGTTTCAAAAAAGAAGTCTCAACCTAATGTGAATGAAATATTAACAATTAGATAACATAGATGACCCTTGAGCATACACAAGAGCCATCACCAACAAACTCATCAACCAAAAATCCTTAGGCTAGAGATAAAGACCATGTTACGAAGAGTGTATATTTGGTTTATAAGTATGATATCATGAAAAAATTGGAACAACTCAATATCAAAAAAATTAATTCTACAATTAATTATCTCAAAATAACAACTCAATATCACATAATTAATTCTATAATTAGTTATACCAAATTAATAACTCAATATCACATATTTAATTTTATATTTAATTATCCCAATTCAAAAACATCGATGTTAATTTATTTTTCAAATAATAATTAACATTTTTAATTCAATAATTAATTATCCCAATTCAAAATTTCATAATACTAACCATTCACGTTAATTAATTTTATAATTAAATAATCAAGTTAAATAATATCAGTTACTCCAAAGATAATTTCCACATTTAATTTTCTAATTTTCAAATCAATAAAACTGATAATTCATTATACAATTTATTATGTCATTCAACAATAACATAATCTCACAATTCAGTAATTAATTAACTTAACAAGTTAATTAATTCAATTTTTAAATCTAATTTCTAGACAGATATAGCAATTCTACAACAATCATATATGAAATTAAAAATCATGAATACGAGATTTAAATTTTAAAACACCAACCATAAGTATGATGAATATGCGATATGAATACAATAACTCTGATGACACATTACTCCGATGACAATCGAAGGATAAATTAAATTAATAAGTATATCATGTTTAATAAAAATCTTCTCAAATACTTTATTTCCAATAAAAAAATTTATTCACACCATATTTTTATCAAGGAAAATCCAATACCATTGATGACACACCATATAATCAATATCAAAAAATATATTGAATATTTATTTAAGAGAAGAGAGATATTGAGATGATACAGGGCCGCCCCATAAATAATGGTCTTTTTATCCATGCCTTGTGTATCACCCCAAGTACAATTAATATTATTTTTTATAAATTAATTTTTTAATATTTATCAATATAATAATTTATTTAGTATTCCCCAACTATTAATTTCATGTGTCAACCCTTCACCATATTGAGAGTTTCACGGGACTTTATGATGAACCTAGATTAAATATTCAACAATTGTCTTGAAATTACCTCTTCAATTTTAAGGGAATGTTGTCCCTAATGACATGTCAATCTAACAACAAATGAAAGAATTATGACTGAAATAGTGTTTTGAAACAATCATTTTTATTATTTATTTATAACAACAAATAAAACAATAATTATTATTATTATAAAATATATTTCACCATTATGGTTTCACAAATAACATTAATTAAATATTTGATAACAGGAAATAAATTAATATTAACCCCACATTTGCATTTATTTATTATTGACTAATAACATCACTATAATTACATTGATCAACAATAAATAATTATATGTGGAAAAAACACCAGTCCCCATTTAAGTGAAAAATGTTTTTAATTACACATATATTTTTTCAATCATTTTGTTTGAAAAAATAATAATAATATTATTATAAAACTAATTATTAACAATATTATTTTCATCTAGACAATATATATTAACAAAATATTATTCTTAACATTTTTTAAAAATAATAATTGTGGAAATCACCATTATTATTTTAATTTTGGATTAATTATTAAATTAATAAAATTATATATTTAATTGAAAAAATTAAATAACATCAAACGCCCATTGTGCATAAAATTTATAACCCTAATTGGGTGAACCCTAATTCTGAATGTAAAATTGGTCTCATATTTTTCATTCGACATGCCGTTTTAGAGATATATTTAATTTAATATAATAAATTGATAAAAAATAATTAAATATAAAAGGTCTATATTCATGAGAGAAATTTCAAAACATCCGAAACATACACATATTACACCTCGTCTTGGGTAAAACCATTATTCTAGACACAAATATGGTCTCAAATTTCCTACAATATGCATTATTTTGTATTTATTCAATTATTTTGAATAAAAATTATGAGCCTAATATATTATATTTAATATTTTTATTTAGTCTTCACCAAGGCTTTGTGGGCCTCATAAGCTCACACTAACTCAGTGTCAAAATTCCCAAAATAATCAATTGAATATTCCAAGATGTTTACTAGAATTTATGTCCATTAACACATTTATCAAAATGTTATAGATAAATATTTTTTGTCAATTTAAACAAAGACCACCCATCTCCACCAAATTTTATTTTCAAAGAGTCATACATGAAAAAAGGATGTGATCTTACATAGGACCATATAAAATTAATATTAGAAAATATATTTGGAAGAAACCATTGAAAAAAACAACATGAAATTTTTTGGTTTATATTATTTTATTATATAGATTCCAAAACCTATGTTTTTGAAATTATAAAAAACTACCCTATATTTTACTATACAAACCCAAAAAAGATCTCATTTATCATCAAAAAGTCCATGAGTCACATCCTTACTCTCACATCCCATCTATATAGTCCTCCCAAGGTGCCCCCAAAGCACTCAATATGGTCCTTCCAAGCGTTTGGAATCACCCTCTCAAGGTAGGGGATTTCTCTACTCTCATTTCCGTTCAACCACATTCTTTGTAATTAGCTATTTTGGATCTCATTATGTTATGCATTGAAATATTTATAATGATAAAAATAGAGTCCAATATATTCTATAACAATGATATATCATTTTTATCCTCTCATTATAGAATTTAACTAATATTTTTCTATGTCAAAATTTTGTAAGGGATATCCCTCTGTTCTTTTTGTTCCTAAAACTATTTTATGTTACGCCTCTTACATTCCTTTGGTTCTTGTATGGGTATGTTTTTATACATGAATATTAATTCAAATATGAATTCCATGTGATGATAGAACCCTTTCACATTCATTAAATATTCAAATTATTCATTATGTAACCTCATTACCATGCTAAAATTTAGTATGTGACGTTTCTCTCTTATTCTCAATTCAAAAATCTTCATAGTGATTACAATTTTTGATCTCAATTGATTATATTTTCATGAATTTTTAAATATCCACATATTGTCCAATTTATTTTCATATAATTATATATCATTTGTTCCATCTCATTATATTTTTTACATAAGATGTCACTATATTGAATGTTGTTAAGGGATCTTTTGCTTCTTCCCTTCATTAACTCATCATCATTGTCATATAAATTCTATCTCAATTTCATAATGTTGTTATATATCCTACCATATCCCCATTTCTGCCCATATGATTCCTAAAGGATTATTCACCCATTTCTCTCTCAATAATTTTGAACCATGAAAATTTATGTTCCCCCATTATTCTATTGAAATTTCACCGCAATTTTCTATACCAAAAAATTGTGTAATGAATACCCGTACACAATTACTATCAAGGGTGCTCAACATTTTGCAGTTATAATACATTGAATTGAGAGTTCCATGTATTGTTTCTAAACTACTAGATCATGGAATAAAAAATTTTGAAAAATGATTCTATGTTGTATAATTAATTTTTCCCACATAATCATGTGAATGAAATGAGTAGGATAGGTATGTACAAATTTATATACCACTCTAATGCTTTGGGTAATGTTTTAGTGTCATGAGACATCATGAATTTTATTAATCTGTAAACCTAATCTGTTATGATATTTTTACATCATTATTTTGATGTGGTTATCCTTTACCTATGATTTTGATTCTGTGTTTACTGATTTTTCTACATTTATCATGTTGCATTTTTATTACCATAGGATGTCATGTATTATTATTCATTTTTATGATCATTAACCATTTTTTGTCCCATTGAAATTACTATTTTAAAAAATGTAATTTTTCCATAATTTTATTATTTGTTTATTCCATTACTGGGATTTATAGATCACCCCTTTCTATATGTATGTCACCAGATTATCTTGTCCAGTTTTAAAAGATATATAATTTTTAAAAGAAAGATATTGAATTTTTTAAATAATTTTGTTGTATCCAACGTTCATGATGTTATTCTATATATCTAATTCTCAATTAAACAATTAAACTTGATCTTTCATGTTGTTTTATATGTAATATTTTTTTATAAATAATGTAATATTGTTTAATAAATATCTATGTAAATATCTCATTGGGGTGTGTTATAATTTAGTTTTGATAACTGATTGAGAGAATTTTCTTGATGAATATAATTTAATGTATCATTTTATAAATTGGACTTAACTTTTCTTGAATTAATTACTTGTTTTTCTTAACTTATAGATTCCATGGAATATTGGAACCATAAATACACTACCACAATATAATACTGTTTGAGATTTGAATCCTAGTTAAGTTAAGTAATGGATTAAATCCTTAACACTTAGGAATTCCAATCAACATCAACTTGTGACATGGGTGTTAATATAATTCTATATAAAGCAAAGATCAAAGATGTCAAAACATTAAATAACTAATGTTGAAATCATCCCAATATTTATCAAATTGTTAAATCAATTATAATAAGTCAATTATTTCAATTCTGCTCTATAAACACACCCCCCAATCAAAATACAATCAACTAAAAACATTCGACTAATAAATAGTATCATCATCGAGGATTCAACCCAGCTGCAGCTATACACATTAGTAGAGCATCGGAACATTGATCGGTCGATTGGTGAAAATCACACATGCTTTCAAATGGCACAGTTTCCAAGGATGGTGCAATTAATTTGTCGGTATTTACTAGTTATTGTCAAAAAAACAAAAAAAAAATTTACAGAAAATTGAAAAAAAACACAAAGAAGAACATGCCTTCCTCTTTCTTCCAAAATCTCTCTGAATTCCCCATAGAATCCCAAACAATGCATCATATTTGTTTTACCATGAAATTGAGTGAACACTTCGCCAACGTAGGTGGAATATAAGAGATAATCAACTCATCCATGAACCTATCCTTGTCTAACCAGTTGAATTAGATATGGACAATCCTCGGGAATAAACACTTAAATAAACTATTGACCCTAATATAAATTACAAACCACCTGGCATTCAATATCCAAACATAGAGGCTAACTTCAAAATCGAATCGAATTTGATTCATCTTCTCCCTCATTACCATGGGCTAGCCGGCGAGGATCCACATCTTAATATTAATGAGTTCCAAGTAGTGTGCTCTACCATGAAGCCTCAAGGGGATTTTGAGGAACCAATAAATCTCTAAGAATTCCCTTTATTCTAAGCTGACACTTCTAAGTGATGCCTTTATGACCTCCATCCTGGTTCCAAAACCACATTGAATGACATAAAGAGACTCTTTTTAGAGAAATTCTTTCCTGCTTCCCGTACTGCTTCTATTCGAATGGAAATAAGTAGTATTCATCAATTCCAAAATTAATCACTCCATGAGTACTGGGAGAGGTTCAAAAACCATGTGAAAACCTATCCATACCATCAAATCCCTAAAAAAATTTGATCCAATAAATCTATGAGGGTTTATTGTCTATGGAGGGATCCATCATTATTTCCACAAGTGGAGGTGTTATTGCTGATAAAACTCATGCAACTACAAGTTATATCATAAGAAACATGGATGTAAACACTCACCAATTCCATACTTGGTCACATGCTCAATCCCAACATATCCAAGAGAATCAATCCATATATTCGAACAAGATTACTGATTGCATGAGTGAACTTATAGGTCTTGTGCGTCAACTAATTGTGGCTTCCAAAGCCCCAACCTCATCTTCTCCACAATAAATGTTTCTTGGACCTGTGAAAAATTGTTGAATCTTCAACTCACCAGTTTATCAAACATACACCTATTCACAACTTCAAGATGAACCATCTGATTCATCTGAAAAAATGGAGCTCAATACAACCTATGCTTAGTAGAACACCCACCCTAAACTATCAGATCAGTTTGTTATAAACATCATTAAACCTCACTTTGAGCCCTGCTCTTCTTCCTATAACCAAGGACTGAGGTATAGTAATCTCATATCTCATCCCCCTCAATTACCTCCTCAAATCTAAAACCAGTTTCAATATGTTCATGGTTTATTTAACATTCATCAACCTTATCCTTTTGATCTACTACAACAAAAGAGAAATCCTCCTCCTTCTCCTCTAGGCTTCCACTATCCAAGGGAGCCTTCCTAATTCCCAAACCAATTAAATATCTTTCCCAAGAATCAATATCATGTCAATCTGAATCCTGAAAAAACCACTTCTTTCAATTAACCATGGGAAAGTGCAGTTAAAGATCTGGCTTATTTACCTCGTTCTAGCCTTAAAAAAATTGAAACTCAAATCGTTCAACTTCCATCCCACCTTAGATAGCAGCAACCAACCAATTCATCCCAACTCCCATCTCAAACATTACCCAACCCCAAGTGTAATGTAAGTGAAATTTCACTTATATTAGGAAATAAAATTTCTATACCTCAAGATAAGTCATTTGACCCCCTTTGAATGTTGACCTGGGAA
Source organism: Viscum album (assembly GCA_963277665.1). Classification (NCBI taxonomy): domain Eukaryota; kingdom Viridiplantae; phylum Streptophyta; class Magnoliopsida; order Santalales; family Viscaceae; genus Viscum; species Viscum album. The sequence continues at coordinate 1,329,358,561 of OY728133.1, forward strand.
ATGAGAAGAAAAAGAAACTCAAAAAGGAATGTGAATCCATTCCCCCACCTCCTTCCATTCAACTTATAAATACAACGCCTTTTCCCCGAGTTGTTTCTAAACCAAAGTATTCTTTTGATCCTGATCCTAAAATGATCGGCATGCTTAGATGTATTCAAGTAAACACTCCCCAATTATATTCCATGAAAATGTTATTAAGTATATCATGTTACTTAAGGAATTTTTCTACCACCAGAGGCAACATAGACCATTTAAAAGTATTTCAACCGAGCATTCTATTCAAACAAAGTGCAAAGATCTTGGGACCTTTATTGTTCCATGCCAAATTGGAAGTTCCATCTTCGATAATTGACTCATAGACATAATATCCTCAATTAATCTCATTACCAAATCGATATTCTCCAACCTTGGTCTAGACCCATTACATCAAACGAGTGTTGTCACTCAATTGTCCAATTGAAGCACTGCTAGTCCGGAGGGAATAATTGAGGATGTCCTTGTTCATTTCAATTATCATATCTTCCCTGTTGATTTATATTTCCTTGACATTGAAGGTGATATGAACTCTTCTAGACCTCCCATAAATCTAGGAAGACCATTCCTAATGAAAATGAGAACCAAGATTTATTTCCATTCAGACATCTTGTCCATGGAATTTGATGACCAACTGGTCAAGTTCAACATTTTCTAAACCATGTGATACCCATATAAGGATCACTCTGCATTCTCAATCCATGCTTCTGAGGAAACTTCTAAGAGTAAATTGAACCACAATCCATCGTTTTCTTTATGTTTTAATGACATAGGATCTTGTGAAATCTTTACCATGATTAACCATGTCATAAATTGTGAAGTTGATGTAGACCTTTAATTCATATAATCCATCAAAATAGTGGATCTTGGAAACTCTCTTGAACCCCACATCGAATATAATCTCTACTACTCCACCATGGGTAGTATTAAGGAAAATGAATCTGATACAACTGAAGACACTTACTCTATTCTTGAGTTGTCTAACCAATAAATAAAAGATGAAACAAATATAAAACCTCTTAATGAACACCAAAAATATGTATTCCTTTTCAGTGATCACTCATATCCTTTCATTATCTCTACTTCACATACTGAACTGAGGAGCCCTAACATGACCAGGAGTTAGAGGAAAACAAAAAGGACTTAGGTAGGACCCTAGATGACATACCAGGACTCAACCCTACCCTTTGGATGCATCACATACATCCTGAGGAATCATACAAAACAATTAGAAAACCACAAAAAAAGTCTCACCCTCTCATACTTGAGGTAGTTAGGGAAGAGATCACAAAGATAATTCAAGATGGTATTATCTACCCAATTTTGGATAGTGAATGGGTTAGTCAAATTTAAGTTGTAACTATGAAAGGTGGGTTAACTATTTTCACAAATGAACATGGGGAGGTAGTCACAATTAGAGCGAAGAACAAATGGTGTGTGTGCATTGACTATAGGAATTTGAATGTTGAAAAAACGAAAAGATCACTACCCTCTTCCATTCCTTGATCAAATGCTAGAATGACTTGCCTAAAAGTCACACTATTTCTTTCTTGATGGATACAACAGCTACTTCAAAAGACAAATCGCACCTCATGACCAAGAAAATAATACTTTAACATTCTCCTTTAGAACATATTCATATAGAAGAATGCATTTGTCCATTAAAATGATCCTACAACATTCCAGAGGTGTATGATGAGTATATTTTCTAATTCATTGAACACTGCGTGGAAGTATTCATGGATGAAATTACCATTTATTGAGAGTCATTTTTATCTTGCTTTAATTCACTCTCTATAGTCCTCCAAATGTTTGTCAAGTGTAAACTTTTATTAAAATTTAAAAAATGACAATTTTTTGTTGCAAATGGGATTGTAATAGGGAACATAGTTTCAAAAGAGGTTATTGATATTGATCCTACCAAAATTGAAGTGATCTAATCACTTATTGAACCCACTTTTGTTCGAGACATATGTTCATTCCTCAGTCATGATGGTTTCTATTAGTGATTCATTCATAACTTCAGTAAGGCTTCCCTCTCACTTAATCAATTGCTCCAAAATGATGTCACTTTCCATTTTTATGAGGTTTTATAGAGATCCTTCATTGAACTCAAAACTATTACAACATCTTCCTCGATAATCCAACCACCATATTAGTACTCACCCATTGAGTTGATGTGTGATGCTTCTGATAGAGCCATTGGGGCTGATCATTGTCAAAAAAGACAATAGATTCCTCATGTCATCTATTATGACTCAAAAACATTGGATGAAACTCAATATCAACACACTGTCACTGAAGATTTATTTTTAGCTGTGGTTTTTTCATTATATAAATTTCATCCTTATCTCTTAGGTGCCAAAATCATAATCTTCATATATCAATCTCCAATAATGTTCTTACTCAAGAAAAGTGAATCCAAACCGTGTCTAATAAGATGGATACTAATGCTCTAAAATTTTTACCATGAAATCAATGATAGACCAAGAAAAGAAAACCATATGACTGGTTACCTTAGTAGAATTTCTAATTCTTATCTTTCTGAAATTATTGATCCCGAATTCCCCACTAAGTACCTTTCAACTCTTACTCCAATGGTTCCATGGTATTCCCCAATTGTAAACTATTTTGTTTCTTGTGTTTTTCATGATTTTTTTTTGAAATAAAAAAAATGAAGTTGAAAAGTGATTCAAGATACTATTTTTGGGAAGAAAATAATCTTTGAAAAACTAGGGAAGACATGCTAATAATGAGATGTGTTGATGAATATGATCATTCCTCTATCATATAATTTTTTCACTCACTTCCCAAAGGTGGCCAATTTTGACCACAAAGGACCTCCTGAAAGGTCCAGGACTCTAGATTCTTATGGCCTTCACTTTTCAAGGAATCACATGAGTTCTTTCAATCATGTCCCACTTTCCAAATGTTAGGAAAATTTTCTCAAATAAATGAAATTACCCATAATCCATTAATAGTTTGTGAGATCTTTGATGTTTAGGGCATCAATTTCATATGACCATTCCACCTTTTAATGGATTCTCATACATTCTTCTTGTGGTTGATTATGTTTCTAGGTGGGTTGTGAAAAAACCCACTAGAAAGGATGATCCACATAATATTAGTGATTTCTTGAAAACACACATCTTCCACTAATTTGGAATAGTAGGTTCCTTGATTATTGAATTAGCAACCCATTTTTTGTTATAAAACAATGGAATCTATTTTGAAAATGAATGGTGTTGTGCATAAAACGTTAACTGCATATCACCCCCAGACAAATGGCATGGTTGAACCTTCTAAAAGAGAAGTGAAAAATGTTCTTGAGATAATTGTAAGACCCAATAGAAAAGACTGGACTGAAAGACATGGTGAAGCACTTTGGGTTAATTGTAATTTATATAAAACACCCATTGGGCTATCTCCTTTTATGATATTGTTGTGTAAATCATGTCATTTACTAGTTGAAATCAAACATTAGTATTTTTGGTCCGTGAAAATGTGTAATTATGAATGTGAAAAATATAGTGAAGAATGATTGTTTCAATTGGCTGAACTGGAGGAGCATCGACTTGATTTTTATGAGAATTCCAATATGTACAATGAAAAGGATATGCCACTCCTTGACAAACATATCCGAAGAAATATATTCCAAGTTGGTGAAAAGGCATTTATATTCAACTCTCAATTTCATCTTCAACTATGTAAGCATAATTATATATGGGATGGTTCTCTTGTTATTACTAATGCCTAACCACTTGGTGCAGTGCAAGTCCAATACCCCTCTTTCAAAAGGAAATTCACGGTTAATGGACATCAGATAAAGAATCACCATGATAGAACACACAATCCTAGAACCACGTCGAATTTTATCGGATCTCCAACTTCTGCAGTTGACCCAAAATAGGATGGTGATGGAAATACACCAAATCCAGACTAGGGGTACCTCATTCCCATTAACTCCTATTCTCCCCCTCTCTATCTCATTTTGTTTTTTTTCACGTTCCTTTACATGCTTTTTTTATTTACTCTTTCACTTTTGTGAGGGTGCGTATTTATAAAAAAACATAAAAAACCTAAAAAACTAAAAAAAGTCACATAAAAAATATGAAAAAACAAGTGCCATGATTACTCACCTTTAACTTTTGGTAATTTTTCCAACCATTTGGGGGAGTAAAAAGATATGGATTCATCCCAAAAATATGGTGAATTTTTTAAATAATTGGATAATGAATATTGTGTCAAAACCATCAAATTTTGAAGGCACAATTTTTTATTTGGAAAATGATTGTCTCATAATGTAAGAACCAATATTAGCTTTCATGACATGTCCACCTCTATCCATTTATACAAAATGTGACTTTTCACCCCCATTTGAGAATCTTGAGTTTATGTACCTTCGAGTAAGATTCCTACTTTAATTTTAATTAATATGACAGACGCATTTTCTAAACTAGATAAAAATCAAAATATCCAAATATCCACCCATTGCCCTTACATTAATCCTACATTTGGAAGCTTCTTCAAGCATATGAAAACCTTTTATTTGATAGCCACATTACAAGACCAATACATTATCCCATCGAATATCAACAAGGATTTTTATGGAAAAATTATTTAAAATTTATTTGTATGGGGGGGAGATTTCATTTTGGTACCCTTTTGTTGATTTTCACTATATTATCATATGCTTTAGGGAAAGAATAAATTTACGTGTGGGGGGCGGAGTTTGTCCATCAGTGGGGTTTTTGAAATTATATATGTTTATTTTGTACAAATGATTTTGAAAAGTGTTCAAAAACATGTTAAATAAAATAAAAAAATGGGATGTGTTTTCGGTAGGTCAAAAATCACTCTTCGTTAACCATTGATCTTGTTATAAATATTACAACTAGTGTCATGAGGATATGAATCAGGGGTTGGGAGATGAGTGTGAGATATATTTCATGTTCAACTTTTGATAAAACATAAAAGAAAAAATAAAAAAATGAACACTTATGTCATTGGGAGAAGTCTTATGGGTTGTACATATTTTATCATCTCATCCACATAAAAATTCCTTTCTCATTTGTGTATTTATTCACATTTTCATTCCCTTATATATATGTGTTTCAATTTCCTTTCATGTCTCATTTAAAAAAACATTCACAACTTTTTCATGTATGTGTTCTACCAGCTTTTTCCTATCATGTGGATATCATATACCTACCATCACAGAGCCAAAAAAACTTCTAAAAAATCCCTCTTGATTTTGAGAACTTTTGGATCGATATTGGAAGCTGGGAGTGCTTAAAACTATTCAATTTTTTCTTTTTGATGGTGAATGAGTGAATCTGCATAAATTAATTTTATCATCATGGGAGGAGTAAGTTCGGTGTGCCACACTTTTCTATCTGTAAATTTGAGAATGAAAAAAATTAATTGTTTTGGGAACATTTTTTCTGTAACAACATGTGATAGAATTCAATACGGATGAGTGAAATTGTCTAAACCTCCCCTGATTGGCGAAACCAAAATTTTAATATTTATTGGTGAGTGAAAATGATTTTATTATGTTTTTATATTTGTTGCACATAATGATATCCACAAGACAAAATGTGGGGGATTTGATGTAATTAATATTTTAATAACCTTTTATATACTCCCTTTACTGATTTTATATGAAATGTGCATAATTTTAGAGAAATATTAAGGTTTTAACAATAAATATAATTTTTGAGAAATTTTTGAAGTAGTCCACTTGAGTCAGTTTACTAATTTATTTATATCGATCACCATAAGGATACATATTGAATGGTTCTTTTCTTGTAGTATTCCACATTCAATATATAACATTTCATTAGAAGGAATCTTGGGCCAATTATACTATTTAAAAGGTCACATGGATTACACAAGAAGGACCACAGAATATGTGAAGAAACTGGACCATCCATGATGATTGCATTATTGGGCTCAATCCAGAATTCCAATTTTTTTTATTAACCTTCAATTTTTTGGGGACAATATAAGGATTCTTGGATAAAAATTTCAAGGCCCAACTCCAAATACAAGGGCCCCAACTGATTCATTTAATTTTATCCCACCATTCTAGATGGGAATTAAAATTAGTACAATATTCATGACATGTATTGTGATATTGTCATCAAATAAAGGTGATAATTTGCAGTGTGAGATAGAATCTATAGGTGGCATATATTGAGGAAGAAAGAATTTGTAATTTAAGTCATCTTCATATTCAAAAATCCAATCACATTTTGGACATTGAAAAAACATGGATAGAAATGAACAGTTTAACATTGTTTATGAATACCACCATAACATTGGCTCTATGATTCCACATTCTTCCAAATTTTGAGATTTGTCATCCATTATTATTATCTAAAACTTTTAAGAAGTAGATATCTTGAGATTCAGCTGTCCGGATGTCCACATTGTCAATTAAAATTGGAGGGTTGTTTTGGAATGAAAACAGTCCACCACCATGGGCTATAAATTCATCCCATACTCTCCATTGAAAAATTTGGATTTTCAGAAGATAGGAAAATCAATTGGCCAGACCAAAGCCTTTAAAAATTCTTGGGATTACCTTCTATAATCATGTTTTTACTTGAGATACCCATCCTCAACTCTTTTTTTCATTTACTTTTGTTTTCTTCATTGTTGTAATATTGTATGTTTTTTTGTAATTATGTTTTAATGCATGTTTATTCGTCAATATCTCCAATTCTCATCACCCTTATGTATTTTAATATTAGTTTTCATAAAATATTTTAAATATTGTTAAATCCCCTTCCCTTATTTTTCTTTCTTAATCAATCTAATGTCAGTATTTAATTCCATTCATCGTATGTGTTTCTGTTCGACACACCACTCTTTTCTTATCCCTTTTATTTTTCTTATATTCTTAATTTATCATTATAATCATTATAACCAGATCACTAATCATTTAAATTTATGAGTAAATCTCAAATTGTGGTGAGTTATAATTTAGGTATGTTAAGTCATTGAAGGATTTTTCTCGATGAATATTCTGTAAATTAACATTGTGTATGTTGGACTTAACATGTTATGGATTAATGACTAGTTTTGTTTAATGTATGGATTGCATGGATTATTTGAACCATAAATACAAAACCAAAAAAACTAAAAATTTAGATTAGAATCCTAGTTATGTTAAGGCTTGGATTGAAGCATTAACAAATTGAAATCCCAATCAACGTCATCTTGTGACATGGGAGTTAATTTAATACAATATAAAGCAAATCTCAAGGATGCCACAATCTGAACTACCTAATGATGAACTCATCCCAAAATTTATCAAATTGTTTAATTAGTCTTAATAAATCAATCATTTCAATTAATCTATATGGACAACCTCCCCCCCCAATGAAAAGACAATCTACTAAAAGCATTTGATTATTAAAAAATATCATCACTGAGGATTAGAACCGGGTGAAACTATACACATTAGTGGAGAATCTGAACATTGAACAGTCGATAAGTGAAAATTGGGTGCACTTTTAGTGTTTCTATGAATCTGTAATAGGAATAATGTAAATAGATTCACGATGAAAGGTAAACAAAACCCTGGGTATATGGGTCCCTTCTAAATATTGATTGTATCGAGACGGTAGCCGATCGCTTGGAACTTCCTCTGAATCTCCATCAAGTCCATGATATTTTACATGTATCTCTTAAGAAGAATTATATACCTGTACATTAACTTGTATTGAACTCATATGTCACACTGTTAGAGATGGAGCATTTTTACAAAGAACGGCGAGTTTAAATTCTAGGCTTATCACATAATGTTATATTAAACAAGTCCAACACTTGGGAAATGTTGGTCGTAGAAATAAAAAATTATAGGAACCTATAAGATAACATAAGGATTTGAAGACATAGATTTTTCCTAATTTATTTTTACCCAAATCATAAATTTTTGGTTGGAAATTTATTTTATGGTGGGGGTATAATGTAACACCCTGATTTTTATGGACGTTTTTTAAAATAATTTAAATCTTTAATTATGTATTGTAATCCAATAAGTCATGAATTCCATTTATATGTCATTTAATAAACATATATTACATGTAAAATCTACTTGTTTTACATTACATGCAACACCAACTTGGCGTATGTGACATGCCACACTGACTTTCTGTATGTCATAGGCAACATTGATCTTTCCACGAATCATCCTTTTATTGTTATAAGTATTTAACTCAGATAATTGTAACCAACCTGTCAAAAATAGTAATATGAATCATAATAAATAATTTTACAATATGATTTATAATGTATTTATAAAAATAAAAAATAATTATTAGGAATATATATATTTTGGTAAATTCCTTATATGTTTAAAATCACTATTTTCTAAGTTGGACTACTTTTAATATCCTATTGTGTAAAATAATAAAATTATTTTTCAACACATTTAGAAATTTAATTTGATATCATAAAAATAATTTTTTAATTTAGAATGTAAAAATTAGCTTATGTTGAATTTTTTGGGATATTTCTAAGTGACTTCATTTTTTGATAAATAATGAAAAATATTGTTTTTTAATTAAAAAATGATGTTTGATAAAATTTAAATACAAAGGTAAATTATATGAAAAATTGTTTTAAAATTTTAATTAGATCATATTTTTATAAAATAATCCAATTTATGTCATTGGAACCATTCTTAATATGAAATTAGGCATAAAAAAATAACAATCTTATGGTCATTTTAACAATAAAAACACGTAGTGTAGTCCAGTAGCGAGAAGTTCATTAAATTAAATTCTCCCACTTTTGAGATTATAATTTTTAAAATTGGATTCCATAATTGGAATCTAGATATTTTATAATTTGTAATAAATTCATCATATATTTTGACCAAGAAGATTAGTGAATGTGATCAAAATTAATTATCGTGATTAAATGATAAATTAGGTTAACAGAGTACTAACACAAAAATTTAAGACCCAAAATTACCTAAAAACATGTCCAAAAACTATTTTATAGACATTATTCATTCACAAACATGATATTATAGAGTTTTTTTATTTTTTATGTAAAAATGTGGTTACACATAACTTTTTTCAAAAATTCCAACTGAGTCCTTTCATTTCCCTATAGAAGGCCACCAACTCTACATCTCATTCCCACCGCTCAACCCACATAGGTTCCTCCAATATATTCCAAATACACATCCCAAAAACCCTTAATTACTCCTTTAACCCTCACATTTTGAATATAAAATATCTAGGGAGACATTTTTCATAAACAAAAAAGAGTTACAAGATTAATAGGCAACATCTTCTCTCATGATCCATTATTTTATTTTCTTTCTATACCCCCTATAATATATTTATTCAATGATTTTATAGTAAAAACATTGAACTCAATATACTGGGATGTTTTTATTTTAAGTGTAAAATCTAAACTTACACACACCACAATCTAATGGTTAAAGAACAAACTATTTACGATTACGATGAACTAAAACCTCACAAAATGATGATTTTTCATTTTTAACATTACCACCTCCTATAGTGGTTTTTATTATGGAAAATATGTTTTTATATAGTATATATTATATTTATTATATATTTAAAATTACTTATTCATTGTACAATACATTTATTTTTTTACATTCCATTTTATGTAAATACTATAATTTTGTTTGAAGAATTGTAGACTACCACCTGTTCAAAGCGAGGTGATTTGGTGACACACTACATAAAATTTATTAATGATGTGATTGGTGAAATTATATGATATATATAAAAGAATCAAGGTACAATAAAAATGATATATATATATTATTATATTACTTTTTATTTCTTTCTTTTTTACTTGATCATTAAATGGAAATAGTGTATCGGTGTACGTATAACTTACTGCCTCCATGAATAGTGTATTACATTTCATACATCAATATTATATATATTATTGTTAAAAAATATGTGGATTATAACACATGGGTACGTTCATTAAATAATTAAATAATTATAAGGACCAAATATATAACAAATTATGATATTTGTGAAGAACAATGCAAATATTACCTAAAGTTAATCCTTATAATAATATTGTTAACAAAAGAGTGGTTTACAGTCAGAATCGAACAAAATATGGTTTTATATATAAGAATTATGTTCTTTAAAATATGTATAATATATCTATATTTAGTATATAGGTGAATGTAATGAGTAAAATGGTAGTCTAAACACAAAGTAAGGGAATCTCACCTCACATTTATTTCCGTGAGATACTTGCCTTAATCAGCACTCACTTTTTTGAGTGGTGTATTTACTACCCATGAATGTATTCTATAGTAATACTACAAAAATTTGTGAGTATTAAAATAAAAATTTTATAATATTTCTTTCATGGGGTTTGTGTTTCAAAATTTACCAAATTGATAAAATAGTTTTGTCATAATTTACCTTCTTTGAGACTCATGTTTTATTATGTTCCTAGATTCTTTTTTGATACGTATATACATCCATTTTAAATTTTATATCAATAATATCCTTCTATTAATCATAGTTTAATCTTCCTGTAATTTTATTTTCTTACATATAGAGTATGGTCCCTAGTTACCGATTGATAAGACTTAATTACATCAATCTCATTGCATATCATGATTATTTATTATTATCCTTAAATTAATGAAATATCAAGATCCATCTCTCATGAAAAATTATAAATTTTTTTATCCTCTTGTTATTCAAGATATCCTCATGTACTTATTCCATTTTTCAACGCATTGGTACTTATGATGATATTTTTATGTAAAATCTGATCATATCTCTCTTCAGTCAGAAATCTATTGTACTCTAAACCATGACTTAAACAATGATTTTAAAAAAAATCAAATGATATTTGAATACCATGGTTAAGTGAAAAATATTTTACAAAAATTTTAAGGTTTTCAGGGGTTCCATTATTAATTTTCAAATATATTTTCTTTTAAATTGGTTTGCTAATGTTTTTATGTTTTAAAGATAAATTTTCAATGTAGAAATGAATCTTCTAAAAGATTTTTATTAAGTGATATTTCAAAATTATTTAACATATATAATAACATCCATTGGTTTTACTCTTTCCTTTATGGGAAAATTATTCAATGTTTATATTATCATTATTTCCTTGAATGGATTTTTCATTGATGAAATTATGTTTATGAAACTAACATCTCTTTGACAGGTTATATACTTTTGAAACCCTCTATTTTTCATAGGTTATTTTTGGATGAAATGAATATGAAACATTTGTTTTTTCATCGGTTATGATACATTTTCATGTTTATAATACACATTTTATTTCATTGGTTATGAAATGATTAATTATGTTCTTATGGAACATGTATGTATTTTTTTCATTATGAGATGGGTGGGACAAATATCTACCACCAATGTATTTTTCAAAGATTTATATCTCATGTAATAGTCATATATAGAATGGGAAATGAACATGGTTCCATATTATAGGTCTATAATGGGAAATTAACATTGATCAATATTATAGGGCTAGAATGGGGAGTGAACTCAATTAATTAATACAAGGATGGAACTGGTTGTCTTCCCCATTCAAAAATTTACTTTTTCCACTAAGATGGTATAGGTCATAATTAACTCTATACTATGGAAATCATATTATATGATTATGTGCTTTAGAAAAATCCACAATTTATTCTCATGTTATGACTCATCGTATACATTCTTTATTTTCTTATGATTTATGTCTTACGAAATGCCAATCATTATTCCATGATTTATGTAGATGATATTTTTTATGTAAGGTATGATCTTATATTTGAATGATCATGTTATCATACCCTTATGGGCCTGTTAATTCTTATTTATCTTCCTTTTTTACCGTTACTGAACATTTGATCTCATATTTTTTATGTTTCCATTCCCAGGATATGAAGATATGTAATATTTGTTATCTGTCTTAGAAGGGTTCTAATTATGAAGAAACTAATGGGAGATAATGTATCTCATTTATTTACTAGTATTTATCTTCCCAGGTTCCAATAGAACTAGACTATTAGAATCTTAGGATGTATGTTTGTATAATGTATTAGGTTTTCTAAAAAAATTTATCTAATTTTAATATATAAAAAGAGAGTTTTGCTATAAAATTGACTCAAACTACTCCTTTTTAAAGTTTTATTATACGATCCTTAAAACTTTTATCAGGTATATATTTGAAACTAACTCATAAGGTGAGTTTTAATTGTTAATTGTGATTTAAATTAGTAAATGGATTTAATTAAAATATTAGATGATAAAAATTAATGTTGAATTGAATAACCATGTTAGTTATCCCTTTCTTAATTATAATGTTCTATCATGGTTATGCTTATGAGTTTTGGAACATGACTAATTTATTACATCATGCATGATTATATACATATATACAAAATTAGCTTAATGGTGTTGGATTCATTAAGCGGAACATTGTTTTACCATATATATTTTTCAATGTATGGTCTCCTGTGATTTGAACTGAATCATTAATGCATCTTCCATATGAAAGGACACACAATGATTTAGTCACTCTCTTAGATTTTTAATGGATTGACTTGAAAATGAGATTTCCCTATATTTTTTGGAGTAAGATTTATTTCTTGTGATGATTCTCATTACATTAAGCTAAATCTTACAGACTATCTTTGATTGTTTCCTTTGGATCATTTTAAGTCTCACATTAAGGCTACCTAAGAATTATTCATAGGGATCAAGTATAAATCATTATTAAGGTGAAAATCCATGGGTAAACCTCTATGGATTTCACATATATTATAAAACATAAAAGAAATTAATGAATAGAACCATACATGATTATTATTACATATGGATACCTTTGTTGTATGCATCAAGTCACAACATTATAATATAAATTTAAAATGTAAAGTTCTTAGATATATTTTAGATTGGGAAGAAGTAGCTAGTATCATACAATTATCTCACTAGGAATATAAACTGACAAACATCTTTTATTTACTATATTTATTCATTATACTAGTATACATCTCATCTAATAGTCACTCAACAGATAGTTCTAGGCATCATTGTTAGAGGCCTGCTAACTTTTACTCACAATGAATTTAGACCTTTTATTGGTACCTTAATAAACTTTATGTATGCTTATATGGTCATGGGAATCCCCTCTACTATGAAAAAATAATTTTCTATTCCATGATAGAGTAGTGGATCTAATAATTGAGATTGATTCCACAATGCTATTGGATATTTATTTCTGTTATTTTTTATATAGTTTTATATCATGTGATGTTGTATACCATCTAGAATATTTTCTCTTAACCTAATTAATTTTCATCATTATACCATAATTTTTTTATGTGTTACTATATATTTTTATGTTTTTCTATGTTTCACTTAATGGTTTACTTCCACATATAAACATTTTTTTATATTTTATTCACTTATATATGCTCAATTGAAAATTGTGAAATACTATGATAATGATGGTATAGTCTCACAACTGTTCCTCTTTAAAACCTCACTACTTTTAGACGACCTCTAGAAAATGGGAGGCACTCTTGATGACATGTGGGCACTAGTTCTAGTTACTTGTCACTAAAATAACATTGGGACCTTACAGACCAACACAATTTTAAATAATATTCATCTATAAACAATAAATCTAGTTTCTTGATGTAAAATTCTTTATCAGATAATATATTCAGAAATATCAATTTAATGACTATTTTTATACCTTTAATCTCTTACTCACCAACTTTTCTTTGAACATTTAATTTTATGCTGACTAGAAATTATTTCAAATGTCCCAAAAAATTAAATTCTAATGAGTTTCTTCTAGAACTAACATTTAATTATAATAATAATTTTATTTTTCAGCCTCAATAAAACATCCCATTTATCATTATTTTTAATTTATTCAAACTCGTTATACATTATGTTTACATAATTAAAATCTTCAATAGTCTCTTCAAAACCCTTAGGCACTACTTCAGATGATAAAGTGGTTTTTCGTAGAGAATTTTTAATCCCCCGTCCTAACACACCAATATTTCATGGGTTATTTGTTATATTCTAATAATTATAAAATATATTACATTCCTAATATCAATATTAACTATATATAAATAGGGTAGTTTCCAAAATATTACCTCAAACCATTAGAAAATACATCATTTAGTAAAAATCATTATTCCTTAGAGATATGAATTTGGATGAGGATATATATTATTCTACTTTATCACATAGGGAATTGATATACAATAGTTAATGGTGAAAAAAATTATCATCATGGGATAATGTACAAAAAAATCTATCATGGAATGAAAAATGGGATCATATATAAAACATATGATAAATAACAAAATTCCTGAATGAAAAAGAAAAAAATAATAAATTATAAAATAATGAATGAAATTTTATGGATGATTAATTACAAACATCATAAATATTACATCGATTCCTTATTCCGATACTTCATTCATAAAGGGTATTCAAACTCCCATCATCATACCTTTGTCATCCTTTCAGATCTACTAGTCTTCGAAGGGGCTATGTAATTCTAGGTCTCACTAATCACATTAAATTCAAATTAATTATATAAAATACTATATTATAGAGGATAATACATGTCTTTAATGAAATAATAATATTTATTATAACATTCCCAAAAAATATTATCATAAAAGATATTACCATATAGTTAAAAGGGTTATATGATATAAAAATAATTTTCTCTAGTCAATGCATATGGAAGGAAAATTCCCTTAACACTTATAAAGGATAATTAAAAATTTGAAATGTTTACAAAGATACTCTTTTTATGTAACGAGTATGTAAATGTTTTAATTGGGAATTTTAAAATACTATGAATATCAACGTGTTAGTGAAAATTGAATACATGTATTTACAATGGAATGAGAACAATTTAATATTAAAAAAGTCATTTTATTGTTTTATAAATAGACTGTATATTTTTAAATTCATATATCCTATGTATTTTAATACAAGTGTAAATTCATGCCAAATACTCTTGTATTAGAGTGATTATTGGGCTATACCCAACCAACCATTTTTTGGGGTTTTCTAAACTAAGAGAATATTTTATTGTTTCGAATCCAATTTTTAATATTTAGATAGTTTTTCTGTTTCTAAGAAAATCACTCACACATTACTCTACTAATAATTTATGTAATATTATGTCTATTAGATAAATTGAGAAATGTACTGGAATTACATGTATTAGAATGATTGGGTATGGTGTTCCAACATTGATAAAATGATAAGGAATTTATAAGAATGAAAAATAACAATAAAAATTTCAATAAAAATTAATATGATATTATTCCCAAATATAGAGAGTGATGAGATTAATTACCCTTACATAGAAAGGTTGCTTCATAATGTTTGGTAAGAGAACCATTGTGCCAAAAAAATACTTATGATATTTATATATCGTAATTGAGGGTGTATTATCTATAAATGGCATTAAATATATGATGAATTGGAGTATGGGTGTGAATGTAATGAATATATGGGTGGTTTTTTTATAAATATCTAATTATAGGACATGGAAATATGGGTTGTAGAAAATAAAAACAAGTAATCATACAAATGGTTTTTGATCATTTATGTTTCATATATGGAATGGGTTTTATAATAAACATATTGGAAAAATTGAGATTAATTATTTGATTTTACTTCAATATAAATTTTTTTTCCACACAATATAAGGTTTTAAAATAATTAATATATATTTTAGATTTTTTAAAATATATTATACATTTAGAAAAGGATTTCAATATGTTTAATAACACAATATTAATTAATAATCATCTTTTATTTTTCTAGGATTCTGTTATTTTATTTATTAATTCATTATTATTAGATAATTATTTCATAATTTATTTATCCCAAGAAAAGAATATATAAATATTTCATAATAATATATGAATATTCAATATATATCATTATTATAAAATCTAGATGACTATAATGGTTTAGTCTCATTAGAGACTATTTTTAGAATCAACTTATTTCTTAAAAGATATTCAACATATCATATGATCATCTACATGTTATGACCCTCAGAAATATATCATTCATAGTGACATCCATGAAAACTAAGGTAAGGAAAACATAATAATGGGTGAGAATAGTTTCTTAGTAAGGGTAAACCTCAGAGATAACATTTATAAGAGAATAAGATGATTATAAGGGTATGATAATAAATCAAGGGAATTTTCCCAATTAGAAATATTTATACCTTGAAATATTAGATAATAAAATCCAAAAATAGGTCACATCCATAATAATAGTTAATATAGGTTTCAATGATGCAATGATCATTCAAGGGTCCTAACATAGGGATGTTGTATTATAAGAATTTTAAATCATAATAACATGATCATTGCTATGAGAAATAATATATAAACATAATTGTGTGAGAATAGAAATAATTAATCATACTCATGAATCAAAATGTGAATATAACTATTCAAAATTATGTCCCTATGTTATCCCATGAGCATAGCTAGAAGGAACCAAAAATATTCATCCAAATTTGTGAATAAATAAATGAAATAAATCCACACCTCACATAATCATATCATGAGAGTTAAAAATCAAATTTCAAAATGAATTGGAGTGATATAATGGACCCAACCATCAGATTATCACGATCCATTCAAGTGTACGACATAAGACCATTTAGAAAATTAACATTTCTCTATAGTAGGACATATAGAATAAAAAATGATTTTTTCAAGGTATAATCATCATAATTAATAACCATTTTGAAAAATATTATGACTTATATCGTTGAATAATATACCAAATGAATCATAAGTAACGTTAATGGTTATTTTCAAAGATTATATTCCATTAAAATAACACTAGAATATTTGATGTAAAAAATATATATTTTCTTTTGAAATCATATTTTTAAAAGATAAAAAAATCAACATTATTAGAAAAAATAATTCTTTGAAAACAATAATTGAAACATATAATGGATGATTTATAGAAAATACAAACATAATGGTGGTAAAATCTTTTTTTCTATAAACATTAAATCAAATATTTTGTTCACACCATTTGTTAGAAGTACCTCATTCATAAAATAAAAGAAACTATAATATCTTAAGAAAATATATATAAAGTGAAATTTTAGGAAATTTAATATAATACATCATCAGAGAAATAGAAAAAAAATATTTAAAATACTATGAATAAATTATTTTCTTGAATGAAATGTATTCCCAACCATATGCTAAATAAAATAAACTTCTCTTAAATAATGTCATCCCCAATTATTTTATGCTCCAAAAGGAGGATAATGGATAAAAATATAAAATCTAATGAAATAGAAAGACTAAAAGAAACATTATAGTGTTTAAAGGATAATTATTGTATAATTTCCGTCAATTTAAATTTAACATAAACAATCCCTGAAATAAAGGATATTGTAACATAAATCCAATACCACAAGCCTCATCATTCTATGTGTGTGTTCATTATTATTGAATAATAAATATTGATTTATTATAAATATATACCACAACCATATTCCTATATTATATATATATATATATTAGTATATAAAATTCCATTATAAATCATAATTATCCATTTATTGACAATTCTTCATTAAAATCATAATTTGGGTAAACATTGGTTCTTTTTCCATGCCTATTTCAGTTAAAGAGTTCCATTCGTTACACTATATTCATGGCTTCATTTTATAAAAAATATTAATCTTGACATAAGTGTTATATTTATTCATTATATACACCTTTATAACTATTCATATAATTTTTTTTATTAAATGAAAATTCATGGAGATATTATTCTGTACATATGTAGGAGTGGTGTTTTCACTTTTTGATAGATGGAACAAAGAATGGTAAATATTAATTATTATTTAAAAAAATATTTATTATAACATAAATAACATATATATATATATTAATTATATCTTTATTACCATCCTTGAAAGTATGAAATGAAACATGAATAAACTCACATCATTGAGGTGGCAGCCCACACACACACACACAAATAGAGACACGATGGATAGAAAGGTATAAAAGTCGAAATTATATTATAATTATAGAAGAAAAATTATTTTATATATACCATTAATAAAATTTAATAAATAATAACTACTAACCATTAGTGATTGTGATGAAGAATTAAAAAAAATTATTCGTGAGGTATAATTACACACATGAACAAAAAATAATTTCATTTCACTTATGATAAAGAAGGATTTAATTTTTTTAACAACCAGTAGAATAAAATAATTTTCTATTTATGAAAGTTTAGTCGATATTTTATGTTGGATAAAATATTTATATATAAGGTTGAATAAAAATTAAATAATAGTTCCCAATTATGAGTTTTACGTCTTCATTAAGAAATATCCACTGGATTTCGCAATCGGTATTGAATGGATTCCATTCTAATCAAACCATAACATATTTGGATACTAAGTAGTGATTTAAGTAAAATAATTGGGTATGGATTCAAAAAACTAGAAGTCTCATAAAGTGAGATGAAAATATGATTGGTGGTTTCCTTTTATAAAAGAGATAGAGAGGACACTATTTATATTTTTTTAAATAATAAAATATATAAATTTAGTACAAATGAAAAATAGATACAAAATTACTAATTTTAAATATTATAGGATATAGTGTAAAAATATATCCATAATGAGTTTTAGACATGGTTTTGGTTAATTTATACTTTTATCTATTTAGTTTCATCCTTAATTAACTATATTAAACCAATACAATATTAATGAATATTAACAACATTTTCAATTCATAAAAAATAAAATTAATTTGAAAATATTAAATTATATAAATTATTATAATATATACGATGTAATTATATTTATATAATTAAATACACATAATTTGTGGAAATTACTTTCAAAATATCCCATCAAAATGCAACAATAAACTACTTTCCATCAAAAATAATTTTTAGGTATATAAATTTTTTTATACCATAATTATGAATAATGTAAATTTAAATGACCATAATAAAATTATGTTCAATAAAGTGTTACTAATTTAAATTTAATATCAATTAAAATGAAATAATATAATTTTCAAAGACATCAACTAAAAAGTAATTCATCATTAAAATCAGCACTTTATCATTATTCACTAAAAAGATAACATTATTAGAGAAATTAAAAAATTTCACCTAATGATATATATGATATTATAATTTTAAAAAATATAATTTTTGTAAATAAAAATTCTAATTTTTTAATAAATTAATTATAAATTATTATCATGAAAAATAAATACAATAATTTCTTATGAAAAAGAATTTTTGAACCATATAATTATATCACTTAATATCGAGTGATAAATTAATATTAACTAATAAAAAATTTGTAATAATTATAAACATTATGAATATATAGTATATTTTGGTTAATCTTATTAATAAATACTAATTCATTAAATATAAAATAATGGTCATATTTTAAATAATAATATATAAGTATTATATCAGACTGTTTCTAAATATGGTGTTTTAAGTTAAGTAAGATATCAAAGTGAAAACATTTATAATGAAAAATGTATCCTAAAATATCAAGTTATTAAATTCTACCGACATATAATGATTTATCCCTTAAACGTTTATCACTCTAGTACAAACAACTAAGGATATATTTACCTCATCAAACCACCATGTTCTCAAATGACTTCCACAAATTCATGGTATGGATACAAAACCTTGATTGGGTGACATATATTGTTTTTCAAATAAAATTTCTCTAAAATATATATTATTTAATACTTAATTATCATTAGAGTTCATGCTTCATTAAAATGAAAACTGACATTGGTACATATAAGGTATCATTTATGTAATTTTTTAAGAGTGATGTATGAAACACATAATAAACTGGAGAGTGACTAGATAAAAGTGTAAGAGATAAGAAATTATCACTAAAAAGAAATAATTTCAAATGAAATGATATATATTTGGATCATATTAACCATATTTAAACATTAAAAACTTTATTCTATATATATTTTTTTATTATTACTATGTAACCATCTTCAATCTGTAGATATCATTGATGATTGTCATAATAACTCTTCTACTGACTATAAGCTAAAATGATGTGATACTAATTGGATATAAACATATATACAATTTAAATATATTTCCCATGTACCAACATATTTATTTCTCTAATATTATCTCAAAATTTGGAAATTTTCGACATTATGATTAGAGGGTTTCATAAGGATCCCTTCGAATTGTCGGGTGCAAGAAATATTTGTAAGAGAACTCTACCAATGGAAGATAGTGATCCAAACCACTATTAAAATCCATATATATGCATCTCAAGAAATGAAATTAGATTTTATTTTTCCTATCAAATAACCATCTATATAAGGATGATATGAAATGATAAAGACTATATTCATATTTAATTGAACACTTCTCCATAATTTTTAGTTAATCTTCAGATCCTAATCAGATACAATAGAATTTGGTAAGCCATGAAATTCTACCACTTCATTGACATATATGATTAAATTCTTGTCAAGAGAGAAATATTCATAGATAGATATTAAATTATATAAATTTGAAATAAGATAAAATATAATTCAAATATAATATTACTCTTTATATATTTTGGGGACTCTAATAAAGAACTTTTTGATGATGTTTTTTCATTATTACTCACATATATATATTTGTTTTAAAAAACACATAGAATTATTTTTCTCTAAGTTATTCTCATGACACACTAGGAATCTAGATATGTACTCTGTAATACCCCATTTAATGATATGCCACTAGAAATACTTTTGTAGATTCATTTATATATAATGCATCTGGGTAAAATAGGGAATAGTGAGCTATAAGATTCATAAAAAGAACCTTATTTTATTCAAGTATTTATCGTACACACACATGGTTTCTTAACTGTATCATTCATCAAAATAATGGTTTAACATTGGAATATGTTTCATATTTTTCTAAATTTCAATGTAAATCTTATGTGACTTTTTAATGCTGATATGGATGGATGGTAGAACATTCGTCAAATAAAAACATGATTTGTACTATTTTCTAATGAATTAAAGGTCCATTTTTGATAAATATTGTAATATAATTTCCATTTCAATTCATATTATAGAAAAAACAATGGAACATCAGACTCATATCATCAACCATCTTGTTCACCATACCTAGGTGACAATGTATTTAGGATCCATAATCCTTCATCCGATATGATAAAATTCTCGGACACATATTTGAATCTTCAAATATGAATATATACTTCTGAATTTTATGATCAGTATATATTTCAACTATTTAACCATTAATATAATGTATCTATATCTTCCAGTAAAAAATGAAAATTGTTAACTCCAAATAAAGAGTTAGGAAATTTTTCTAATGCTTTTAAAAATTATTGGGGGGAATTTTTTATCACCATATCATTCTGCATAAGGACATATTCTAATTCCTTCATTTATAAATCACTATAGATCATAAATCCTTTTCTAGTACATGGTAGTGTGAATATTGCTGCACAACCAATCCTTATTTTATTATAATTGATATTTTCTTGAAATTCGTCATTTTATTGAAAATTTTCTCCCTTTAATGTAAACCTTTCAATTTAATTATATAGACATCATAAATTCTTCATAAATAATGTATATTATCCATCCAACCCAAGATGATTACATATATCAGTTGATGTGACTCATCAAGGCCACTAGTTATCAACATATGTATTTAAAGAATATAATAACATACTGTATCTTGAGATTTTATAACCCAATAATACAACCTTATATATCAAAAATTATCACATAGTTCATTTTGTATACAACTTTTCCTTCGTTGGGTTATTCAATAAAGTCCTCATATAGATTTTATTCAGTTCATTTATGTTAAAACATATAACAATATAATATATAACTACTACCAAAAATAGATCAAGGTAGTCTCTATAGTCATTATTCATTAGATAATTGATTATATTAGGGGAATTGGTATGTAATAATTTCATTTATATATTTTCATAATGAGCATACATCAATAGGATGGTTATATTTAGTATATCCTCATTATTGACCCTCAATTAATGATATACTAAAAAAGGCCACACATCAGACATTAATGAGCATTGTAGTGGTGATCAAACAAGTAATCAATAAATTGTAAAGGATATTTTTCATGAAAGAGATCATTTTATGTTATCTATAATAAATGAAAATACACATTAACCATATTTATTCATAACAAAAATAACTAATTCTATTTATGGTAATGAACTAAGGAGTATGAATCCATTATCAATATTCTCTTAGGGTTTCTCTTTCAATTCCCAGAATGTTATATAGCCCATTATAAAACAATATTTGAAATAAGTGTAAACCCATATATGATATATATCGAATACTCAACATCATGGTTTGTGTAAAGACTAGGAATTTCATCAGAAATAAAAATAATCATAATCCCAATAATTATGTATATCATCAATGTTGAGTTTCTCCCAAAATATTGGAGATAAATATCTCTCATTAATAGGTATTAGAAGTCATAAAATTGATGTAATCTCTATTGGAAATTCATATTCATCGACAAACTAAGGTAAAATCATAGATAAATATTTGGTATGTTATTATCATAATATTGGTAGAATAAAAATATTTAAAGGATTCAAATACCCAAAAACTTTTATCTTCAGAAATATTAATATTTGAGATGTTATTATCAAAAAATTGGGAGTTTTTACATGAGCCTGAATATCTAATTATTGAGGTGGTGATGTGATACACATAGAAAATTATTTAGACAAAAATGAGTTAGTAGAGAAAAAATAAAATATGACATTAATAATTAAATATTGGATTATTTCCATACCTTTAACCACTTCCTTCTCTAGGAAAACTTTAGTTGTGAACGAAAAGGCCTCCAATTTATCATTTTTCATGGGGTGTTGTTGAGGCATACCATCTTCATTTACTATTGGATTAGGGATTTAATCCACACAATTCCAAATGTACATATATTTGGAACATTGAATGTCATTTTTTGAATTTTCTTCTCATATGTTGAATTCTTAAAAAGTTAAACCCTTATTACATATCACTTGCTAGATGGCCAGATTTTATAAAATTAATTCAACTATCTATTTTATTTATTAAATTTATTAAGATATTTATCCGATATTTTTTAATGTAGTAGGTTTTTAGTTCATTACACTATGATATTTAACATAATATTTTCCATAATTTTTAAACGTTCTATTCATATCACATAAAATAGAAGAATAACTAGAGTTCAAACTCAACATTTTTACAATCAAAGGACATTGGATTATTTATTCAACGTTATTAAAGTCCCTTATGTGTAACAACTTTCGAATGCCTAGTTTTAATACCATATATATTTGAAATTTTTTTCTCTTAGTTTTAATGATAAACATAGAATTGTACAATAAATATACAATAATGTATTTTTTTGGGTAAAAATGGATTCATAATCCTTTTATTTTATCTTTAGATTGTTCTCTTCTATTTTCCAATATTGATTTTGGGGTAATTATTTATTATGAAATAAACTCATAAAATACTCTCAATCCATGGAGTTTATTTCTTCATATTTACTTATGTAAATGATATGCATCCTCAATTTATTATATTTATTTTTCAGGTGATAGATTGATAGGATATTTTTCTCATATTTTGATTATAGAAAAATTGAAAATGTCTTTTACATTGATTTGGCCATGTTCTTGGAAACTATTGGATAAAAAGACACAGAGGATAATAACTGATGTTGTTTCATAAAAGACAGAGTGGCATGTTTACCCCTCCCTGGTTTATTCTAAATTGAAAAGTGGATAGTGTTATTTATCATTCATTGATAGAGATAAGTGATCATAACCATAAGATATTTCATCCCAGCTCCAAATCCATTTGGTTTATCATGAGGATAGTCATTGCATTACCCATCACCTTAATTGTTTGCATGAATCCTTATTGTTAAATCTGATGACTCAAACCAGTAAAAGTAGAAATAAATATGAATAAATAATAAATAGATTATGAAATTATAATAATATAATTTATGAGTTGTTCTAATTTAGGAAAACTTTTTATCATTCTACAATATGTTTGATTCATTATATATTACTTTTATTTCACCGTATGTTTTATTAGGTTGTATAATAATATTTACTATAACCAAATATCCAAAAATAACTAATCCATACTATGATACCTACTATAGTGAACCAAGTATAAAATTCAAAAATATTACACAAATCAAGATGAATATTTAATATATATCACAATTATAAATTCCCAAGGATTGTAAAGGATTTGTTTTATTTGATAGTATATACATAATTAAATTATTTATTTAACGATTTTCAATATATCTCGTAAAGATCATTTTATTATTAACCTTGTAGATATATCCATCGTAGAAATATATATCATGACATGGGGAAGACAAATTTAATATTTGGTTAGCTCAGATGCTCAATTTGGGAAAATATTAGAGATATCAATGATAATATATTATTTTTTATAAGGGATTGATAAAATAATCAAGATCATGTTCTAAAAAAATATTCATACCATGAAAATATTAGAATATAAAATCCAAAATCAAGTCACATCCAATATCATTATTAATGAGGATGTAGAAGTAGTAATCATCATCGAAGTGTAATAACATAAGCATATGGAATTATAAGATAAAGTAATCATAATATTGTTAAAATATAAAATCAAAATCATGTACACGCATAATATTGGGAGAATAACTATAATAAATCTTACTCACATAGTAAAATCTGAACGTAGCCATTTAGAATCATGTCCATGCATAATATAGTGGGCATACCTAGAAGCATCCATACTCATACATCAAAATGAAAATATATATATATATATATTATTTTCCAAGCATATAATCATCATCTCATGAGATATCTAGATCCACTTACATAATGACTTGGAGAAATATAATATTTTCACCTAATATATAATTACAATATATCTATATGTATTACATAATAACATAATTTTTTTATAATTTCATCATATGTAAGCAGTTGGAATGAAAATTATTTTTTTATTGATTTTCATCATGATTTTATCATCATAATCAATAAAATCACAAAATAGATAAAGAACCATATCATAGGACTAAATTATTTGCGAGATTAAGTAACATTATTTTTTTCTTATATGAAAATACCTATAGACTATCACAAGAAAATTTCTTGAAGATAATACACTTTATATTTTAAAAATAGGTATTTAAAATAAAATAAATCAGTTCAAATTTATGGAAAAATTCTATTAAATTAATTATGGGTTTATTTAAATAATGGTTTAGAAAAATGATATTCATGAGGTTGGGAAAGGTTATTCTTTTAGAATACATTATAACTATATTTTATTCACAATATTGGTAATATCAACCTCATTCAAGAAATGAAATGAATATTGTTTTTAATCGACTTTACTAAAAGAAAAATGTGTGTAAAAATGTTGTTAATCAATCATTGTATAATAGTGAAATCACCCATGAAAATATTTTAATGATAATATGGATATGGAATTAAATATTCACTACTAAAGGAAAATAATATCAACATTTCATAAAAAAATTTCTCAATAGTTTTTCTACAAAAGAGAGGGGAAAGAAAGAGAAACATGGAAACATGATAAATTTATAGTGAAAGAGAAAATATATTTGGTATTATGGATAATTACTCAAATAATTTTCCTTATTTTAAATTTAACATAAATAATACCAATAATAAACTTTATTATATCATAAATACCTTAAAATAAATCACCTAACTCAGGTTTCATCATACTTCGTATGCATTAAAAATTCCTCTATAATAACTACATATTTATCATATATCTACTGAGTAATAATATTCAAACACACACATATATATATATTACTATATACTATCACCATATAAATAAAAATACTACAATTATGAAAAATTCTTCACTGAAATTGATATATAGGTGAAAAAAGTATGTTTTTCTATATATATTTTATTTAAATGGATATAATACACGAAAATGGATTGTGTTTAATTTTATCTCTAATATAAATCATGAAATATCAATCATATTAATTTATTAAATATAAATTTATAACGATTCATAATAAATGGTGATGAAAATTCACATCATGTATATGGTAGTCTATACATATTCCCAAGTGATGTTTCCTCTTCTGAAGAGATATAATAAGGAATGGTAAATAATTTTTAATTTTTTTAATAATATTATATAAAAAAATCATATATTATCAATAAATATGAACTTAATACCATCAATTTAAAGAATAAATGAAAAAATAAGCACATCTCTTCATAGAGGATGTAGTCCACACATACACAAGCTCTACATTATGTTTTCCCATTGATAAGGTAATAAGGTGTATAAGATATTTTAATTTCAGAAGAATAATTATTTAATAAAAATTATATATTAATATTAAATCCATTATAATAAAAAAAATTAATGATGGTTGTGAAAAATGAAATACATTACTTCATAATCAAGTAGCTCATAGATATGTGTGAATGATACTATCATTTCTCATTCGATGAAGATTTAGAAGAATAGAGGATTCAAAATAAAAATTATAACATCTATGTAAATTTATGATATTTAATAATCATTTATTTATAGATAAAATATTTTTTGAGAAGTTCAAATAATAAATAATATTTAAAGTACTCAGTTAAGAGCTTCTCCTCATCATTGCGAAACCTCTGTTGGCTTACTATATAAGACTTGAAATGATTGTATTATATTCAATCCTAGTATTCTAAGACCTATGTATTAGTATTTGTAATTTATTTGGTAATGTAATTCCAGATTGATAAGGATAATAAATTCTTATTAATATTGGTGATTTGGTGTCATTTTAAAAGAGCGTGAGAGGACAATATTTGAAGGATTCAAAATATTAATGTATTTTAATGTCTTACTCATGTAAAATGGATAAAAATTTACCATAGACATATATTTTATGTCATAGAAAAATTATATAAAAAAATAGGACTTAGAAATATTCCCATGTATTTTTAACCAATTAAAATATTTTTTAACCTCTTGTTACCCCCATTAATATTTATATTAATAAAGATTTATTAACTTAGTTACAATTCATAATGAAAAAAATTAAGGTGAAATATTATCATAATATTATTTATTCTAATTCAAAAATATAGAATTGAAATTGAAATATTCAATCCATATATGTTTCATAAATTTCAATAAAATTAAAATTGGAAGATGGGATAGAAAACAGTTGTCCATAGAAAATCAATGTGTGCGTAAAAATATTTTCACACCAAAATAAAACTCAATTTCAATTAAAATAAGCTCAATTGGATTGTTTTTAATCAATATAAACTATTAAAATTTTAAAATCAATGGAAAACTTATTTTTAAATACATGAATAGAAAATTAATTTTTTTGAAATCATTGTTTTCTTCTCATACTTTGAAAATTTTAACTTTTTATAAAAAAAACACAAATTCTAACATTAAGATAAATTTAATATTCTAACATTGAAAATGATATCATTTTTAAAACATAGAATTTGATGATGTGGAAAAAAAATTCAGAGATTTTTTGTAGAAATAAATAAAATCAATTTTGAAGAAATGGTAATTTTGAAGTATAAAACAACTCTACTAAAAATTGAGTTCTTACTTCGCAATAATTAATCAATTTATGTGTTTCAAGTAGGAAAATTATAAACATACTTTGTAATGTGGGGTTTAATTCATTCCAGTAATTTCAATAGCCATTAAATGACAATCATATTTAAAATAATCATATTAAAATTGTATATCGTTGTCCACCTAAACTCGTTGTTACATGTAAGGAAATATATCTAAGAGATAAAATTTAATTTAATTAAAATATACCATAAAATATCATGCTTTCAAAATAATTGTTTTATAACATTCATATATGATTTTAGTAGTTAGGTGAATGTTTAACTACCTCAAAAAATATTAAAATGGTCTCAATTAAATAATTTTGACACAATGGATTCAAATTTAATGTACTTTTTATTGAAAATAATTTTATTTTTATGAGGAGTTTCATTCATGAATAAAACTCATGTTGTAATTATAAATCCATTATTGAATTATAAAATTTTATAAACTATTTCTTCTAATATATGGAATTTTTTTCTATGATATATGTGAATAATAATTTCATTATTCGGTAATTCATTTATATTTTCTTAATAAATAATTAGTATACTCCCAAATTGTTTTTATCAATTTACTATAAAAATTGAATGAATAACTTTTATCATTCAATTACAATGTTTTGAATAAAATGGACATATTACCCCATATAAATATACACCTCATTCTATCTTTCCCAGAACAATATATCCTTCTATTTTCTACCATCATTATCCATATTTTTGTTATTTTCATCATAATATCAGGGTTCCTCGTACAATTTTTTATTTTATTTTTGTAGTATAATCCTTTATGGTATAATATTTTGTTGATTTCCCCAATATTTACTTGTATATGGAACCAAATATAAATGAAAATATATAAAAAAAATTATATTTTTTTATTTATTACAATATCAATTAGTGAATTAATCTTTAATGAAACAAAATTATTAATTTTTTGAATTTCTCAGGTATTAAATTTTACCCCTTATAAAAATTATGTTCCTAAAATAAAAAAAATAATACAAAGAAAATACTGACAAGGATTTATCATTGAATCATATAGACCCCATGATTCCTCTTCTAATGTAAAATTCAATAATTTATCATTTACTAGCTATTTTTGTAATTCCCAATGTTATTAAAATTGAAAACTATATTGGATTGAGTATAAGACACATAATATTTAACCCAAAAGAACCATGGTTGTATAAACATGAAAATTATGACATATTTGTTAAATTAGTGGGTTGAAAACGATTAAAAAATATAAGAAAAATATACAATAATTCTACTCAATTTTTAAATTACTATGAAATAAGCTCTAATTTTTTAAATAAATTCATTTATTCTTTAAATAATATGTTTTCTTCAAAGATAATATTATTTCATTTTGTTATAAAATATTATCATAATATTTTCAAAATATTAAAAAAATATTTTATAAAATTAATATAATTTTTTAAATAATAATATCAATATAAAAATAGAGGGAAATTATGGGTTCTCTTGGAAATAATTGATTTTTTATTGAATAGTGAATACTATAAAGTTGTTTTGTAAAAAACACATTTATTTTTAACAAATTATTAATTTTAATATACCATAATAAGGCTAATTCTATATAAAAGAAAAAGAATTATTATTTTATTATATTTCATCAAATTAATTTCATTAAGAGCATTATTATATTGAATTTCAATTTAATTTTATTTTTAGGCTCTAAAACACATTTTTAACAGAATTATTTTAAAGTGAATAGTGTTTCTCCATATTAACTAATTAAAATGACCCATAATGATCAATTATAAAAATTTAATTAACAAAATATTTATCTAAAAATATTAATTTAATTTCATATAATTATGATTAACTATCACATAGTTATTATAATATTATCAAATGCATGAAAAATGAATTTATTAAAGAAATTTTTATAACACACCGGTGGGTTTAATTTTAAACAAAATGATGTCAAATATTTTAATTAAAATTTATAAAACTGTTTCTGTATTTATAATTTAAAAATTAATTTATACCATTATATAAAATTAATTTTTTATAACTCCGCAAATAGTTTTTTTTTTAATTTCATAAAACCACTTTCAAGGGAAAAGTGGGAACCCACCATTAATATTTAAAATAGTAAAACTATGCTACCACAGTTAATGATATAAATGGATTACCCATGGGGTTAAGCTAATGAGGTAAATGAAAAACATGTTTAATGATGTTTAATTTGAATCATAAAGGTTTGTATCATCCTTATATCGTCAAAATTCATACATTTTCCAATTTTAAGAAAATAGATAGGGTGTAACTTTCCAATATTGAACATTTTTGTGTACTTATAAGAATTCCAATCATCATCACTTATAAAAGATTACCAAATAACTTATTCTTTACACTCATTAAAATCCCATTAATTCATATAATCCATAAAAATCATATTTACATCCATCCACACATCATAGAAATTATGGCATGATTAGAAATGATATCTTGAAACTCTTTAGGTATAATCATAGAGTTGTATGAAAATGAGATATCATTCTAAACCGAGTATCCCAATTTTATTTCTTCTTCCATATATTTCAAATATTATGTATTATTGATGATATAATAACATAATTATCTCCCATATATTAAGAATTTACTATAATAAAATGATTTAAACCCATATCCACTTCGTCAAATGGGAATCAAAATCATCATTCATGTTCACGGAGGACCGCCACATCCCAAGCTAATGTAATTTGTTTTCAGTCATCACCTCTAATGGATATTAATAATGACAGGTTTAATGATAATATATAATAATTATAATGGCACATTAAAAATATTTAATATTAATATATGGTATACATTATTGCCTTACAATCCAATAATGGTATTTTAATGTATACAAATACATAATGATAAAGTGATTCCCAACTCCTCAAGGTAGTTGAATACTATTAAGAATAACTATCCCACATATGATATATAACAAGATTTAGTGACGTTTTTTTTGAAAATAGAGTGAAATTAAATTTTCATGGATATGTATGAAATATATATAGACCATTATATCCACAAATATATATTCCCCTAGAAATAGATTAATATAAACCAGTGTTGATCAATAGATATAATCAATTAATATGATTTCACTATCAATTACCAGATTGGGAAAGTAATCAAGGTTGAAGATACTCTATGTAGAAAAGATATTGAAACCAAATCACTGATGATAATTAATATAGATATGATCTTCTATGAATATTAATGGAATCACAATGGAATTATAAAGGAATGAACATCATCATTGCATTTTCAAATGGTTTCTCAATAGTCATTTTTGGAGAAATTAAATGGTTTTCAAAGTGATGGTGAAAAAAATTAGTATAAGGTGGAATATTTAGGAAAAGAATAATACTTTGATTTTTGGATTTATGAATAATGAGTTATAAGACATGGGTCTTAACTATGTGTACTATCAAATCCCCTGACAAATAAGGTTTTAACAAATGATAAACATAATTCATCCTTCTCCATTTACGTAGGAAGAATAAAGATGTATCGAGATCTATGAACAAACTACTGGTATGACAATGTGAATAAAGATATCATGAAATATACATTAATGTGTCTAGTTTTTAAATAATTGAAGGATAAAAGGGAAATTTATAAGGGGTGGTGAAACTATTTTCCATAAATATATGGATTGGGGAAAACATCAACACATTATTTTTAACGACTCTACTAAATATATCTACAGTAAATAATTCCATATGTGTTGTGGTGGATCATCTCATAATGACTGATAACTTCACTTCTATTAAATGGACGTCTCACCAAATAAGCTAATAAGGCTATAGTGTGTCTGTATGGAACAAAACAATTGATTATATTTAACTAAGATCAATGTTTTACCTCATTCTTTTGGAATATCCCCTAACATCCATTAAATACATATTTGAAATATAGTATTCCATATCATCCTAACACTAATAGAAAATATAAGAGGGTTATTAAGACACTATAATACATGTTGAGAGAATGTATGGTGTTATTCAACAGAATATGTCATCAACATATTCCACTGGTGTATTTCTTAGGTATTAATAGATTCCACTATTATTTCAAAATAGATGTATATGAGAAACTTTATAGAAAGATATGTAGCACACGTTTTTGATGGGATAAAGTGGGTGAATGGATTATTTTGTCACCTAAAATGATTTTTGTGATGATACAAAAGTTTTAGATCATACAGTTACATGTTTTTACTGCACAGTGATGATTAAATATCTATACTAACAATCATTGATGAGTTTTAGAGTTTTTTCTTGAGGATAAATTGTTTCTCCACATATATATGAAGAATTGGGTTATCATATTTGGAAATAATGTAAATTTATTCCATTGGTACATCCACCGATTAGGGATTCTTGATCACATCAGATATGTGTCTTATTAACTTACACTCCCACAAACTATTTCTTAAGTACAAACAATATTACATGTATCACTTTTGAGGAAGTACATTCAATATCTCTTACACGTACAGAATTTAGAGGCATTATATATGCCCAAATTTCACTCTTATGCAAAGTATCTATTGAAAATAATTGAGAGTAGAGATAAATATATACATAGTAAGATGACTCACCTGGTCAAAGTGCAATTGAGTAAACATAAATAAAAAGTTGAAACTGGGGATCTAAATGATGAAATGA
Organism: Viscum album; assembly: GCA_963277665.1. Taxonomy (NCBI): domain Eukaryota; kingdom Viridiplantae; phylum Streptophyta; class Magnoliopsida; order Santalales; family Viscaceae; genus Viscum; species Viscum album. The sequence continues at coordinate 1,329,391,095 of OY728133.1, forward strand.
ATCATAAGTACTATAACAGGATTGCACCTTGATTTTTAATATGTAGTGTCTAAGGTCAAATTATTCAATTAGGAATAACATAAATCCTTGCATTATTAAATTGGAAGACTATGTTTTATTGTGTATACAATATAAAATATTGAACCCAAAAAAACATGATCTTTTAAATAGAATCATTATAAAATTTCTATTAAATTTCTAGGTAATTATAGTATTTAGTAATTTATGAAATAAACATAAATGTTATAGTAAAATTTTAAATTCATAGTACATAATATATTAGTTTTATTATAAATACATTTATTCTTAAAAAATCCATAACAATGATTTTTACTTAATTTTGTGAGAATATAGTATTATTATATTCTAAAAAATTATTTTTTTTAAAAAAAGTTAAATTAATATTTAAATATATATATATATATAAATTAATATATGTGGAGATTGTGGGATCAATATAAAAATATTTAATTTTCTTTTAATAGTCAAAAATAATGGTTTGTTGTAAAACAATCATTTTTAATGAATTATGTTACCTAAAAATACTATTGTTAACATACTATGATTAAAATTTTATATATGTATTAATTATTTATATTATATCCAGTTAATTAAATCTAAATATTATTTATACTAGGTTTTAATATATGCTTATTTTTAGGAATTAAAACACATTTTTTCTATAAAATCGTTTTAAAGTCCTTAATGTTGGTCCATTTTAACAAATTAAAAAACTAAAAATGTTAAATTATTTAAATGAAATTTATACATAAATATAAATAAATATTTTATATATTTTAATTAGGATTATTTTGATATTATTATTATATGACCATATTATGCTAGAAAAATGAATTTATTGAAATTATGTTATTCTGACACGTCAATGAGTTTAATTTGAAATTACATTCTACCACATCAATGAATTTAAATTGACAAAATGGATTAATATTTTTTAAATTAAAAAAATTAATAATATATAATAAGTCACACTTATTTTTTCATAATGAATAGTAATGACTAAAAAATATTACCATGGATCATGTCATAACTGTTTTATGAATTTTTCATGTTAAAACATTAAGGTAAATGTGGTAATATATTTAAAAACCATTTATTTTAAATGTTATAGGTTTTTTTCATCCACATATATTCTTATTCCATTTAGGTTTTAAATATTTAAGGCCCACAAATTGAGAAATGACTTTCCATTATTGAATAGAAATGGTTATTTAAAAGAATTACGCTCCTCCTTTATGAAAGAGATGCCCTCTTATCTACCTGAATGGAATAGAAAACCCATTGGTTCTGTCAATACCTACCCAAATTCCTTCTGAAATCCCCTCATAATTTTCTAGAATCCTTATTTTGATCCGGAATCCAATCATGGAAATATTTAAGTATAATTATAAAGTGGTCGTCTGAAGAAGTGGTATCATTCACAATCGAAAATCAAAGTATTATTTTATCATCACCATAAATAAAATGACCCTAAATAATTATGTTCTAATAAATCCAGTATCTCTGATATAATAATATATTATTATATGAATTTAATTATATAAATCTGTCTCTACTTTTATCAAGTGGGAAACATAACCATCATTCTTATTTTTAGAGGCCTACCACCTGTCAAACCAATGCAATTCATTTTCCATCCTCCCATATATTGGTTATTCATGATATTATATTTTATATTAATATATGATAATAATGAAATATTAAACATTATTGGAATGTAATATATCATATAGTTTTATTCCTTACCATCTTTTTAAAAATGATAATATTGCTAGTTTTCTTGGAGGACTACATCCTCACGAAGCGATGCAATTCATTTTATTATTATTGTGTCACATGAATTGTATATGTAAGAGTGATAAAAAATAAATAATATGATATTTATTATATGATTATCAATATAGAAATAGAAAATAACACATAAATTAATTCCATTATGAACATTGAAAATTTTAAATGTTATACATGCATAGATATGACCTATTATCTCCACGATTGTAATATAATTCATTTTAATATTCATATATTATCGATATTTTAAAATGAAAAATTTGTATATATGAAATGAAATTATTTCATTATTATTTTTATGTATATGATATAAATAATAATTTATCTATCTTTAGTGATCATTTCAAATAGATTTTGGATATATGATATGAACATTGTCAAAACATCTGGATATATCCTTAATGATTATGTAATGTAATATAAAATGATAATTAAATAAATTAAACAGAATAATAAAATTTAAAAAATTTATAATGAATTTCAATAATTAAAATATATTTATTATTCAGGACTATAAATAATGAACATGATAAATATAGGTTAAGGTTAATGATATCTCCAAACAACTATTTTCATTGGTTTTTTACCGATATCTCTCTAACTCATTTTCAATTTATATATCTATTTAATACCATGGAATAATTATAAAAATCATTTTATTTTTTTATCATATATATACAACTAAAAGTTTCCATTCCATTGATGGGGTGATACACGACTAATATTTATTTCTCAAATTCCATTGTTATGAAATTTCTATAGATTAAGATATGGGGAAGACTACACAATCTATTTTCTTTCCATTGATAATTTTTATGTAATTCCTTACAATTGAGTTACTTTATGTGTCACACATTTATCATGTACATGATATGATTGTTTCACATATATAGTGGTCTAATGCATTGGGTAATTGTTTAGTCTCATGAGAAGTCATATTTGGTATTAGGGAGTGAATTTAATCACTTATAGGTCATTGTTCCCCTTGTGATATTGTATAGGTAATTCCTGTTAACTAATATTTATTTCATATATATTCATATTTATAAATTTACAAAGTTACCATGATATTATGAAACCATGTTCCTTATATTAATCCCTTATGGTTAGTCCCCAAAATTTCCTTTAAAGATATTATTTTATACCATTGAATCACATGTTATGTTTCCATATCATGTTCATTATTTTACTGGAATTTTACTAGATATTTTATTTTGGGTAGACCCCATGTTTTCTGGTTCATTTTTAATGGATAAAATGGCTTCTTGAGCCTTTATGGAGGAAAATTGGGGATTTCATGTTTTAGTTTTCCTATAATTTAAACATAATATTATAATAAAAGTAGGCCTCATAGTCCTTTTTTGTATTAATGGATTTTTTTGTTAAAAATTGTAATAATATGTTTAAAAGGATGGGTTGCTATTGATTTATTGTATTCCACATAAAATTATCTCTCATGTCACGAATTTAAATTAACTCTTCTTTGTAAGAAAATTAATTTTCAGACTAAACATATCTATCATTACAACATAGGATGGGTATGGAATATACTTCCACTGTATTGATATAAGAAAGATATGATTCACTTGAGATTTGTTTTATGGAATTTAAAAATGATATTATATAGTGGATTCCATCTCTAATTTTAAGAAACACAAACATTCCATGGGTTTAGCTTCTATATCCTTAAAAATCACATGAACCACTTCTAGGGGGATATCCATGGGAATACATGGTCTCTTACATAGAATTCAAGATATATTCTTCAATTATTGGAGTAATGTGTTTCTTTCTATTTTGTCTACCATGATGTGCTCCTTGATAGATCATACCATATTTGATGTCTCTTCAATATATTTTAGTCCCAATAACTTATTTTTTAAAAATTAATCCTAAAATTTTATATTCCAACATCCCTTTCCATATAAGGATTCATATGGTTCAATTTTTTTCATGGGTTTTATCTATTATTATATGGGAACTACAAAATAATACTAATCTATAATTCCTTGGATGTTGAGATAACATGAATATGGAATATAATCTAATGTTTGGATATTACTTTTAGATATATCTCCAATTTTAGAGTGATTTATTGTGGTATTATGAACTTTTATATTAACATATATTACGATTATCATCCAAAATATTGAAGTAAAAAATGGTTAATAAAAAGGGACTATAGATAAGGGGATTCCATAATGTATAAAACAATAATTTATTTTAGACATTCAATACAATCAAGAGGTAAATATTATTTAAATGGTAGCATATGGGCAGACTTTTTAATGAAATTTTACATTGGATGATATTTAATTATGCCCCATGGATGTCTTTGGTATCCCAATGATAATATCCATAGTAATATTATCATGCATCCACTTTATTATATGTAAATGTTTCATGAATCATTTGGGAATTATAATTTCAACATTCACATTCTCATATACTATGATTGTTTTAGTATATTTTTCAACTATTTACTTTATATTTTCCCACCACAAATGTTCTCAGGCATCCATATACATCTATATGATTCAAGAATGTATAGAGAGATTTGAACAGTGAACTCCACGGAACAAATATTTCTTTATCTATGGACTTTTTCAATACCTAACTATTTAAAAAACAAAAAAAATGCATCATTACCAATATTAATTTCTTGAAATTTCCCATTATTCACATCCACGATATTATTATTTAATTCCTTATCATAGTACTTAAATTTTTTATTCCCATTTAATATAGTTGTATATGAAACTTCATGTAATATGAATGATGTTTCCCCTTATATTATAACTCTCTTATTTGTCCTTACAAATCCTTGTGAATTGGATGATTCCCTACACTCATCATGGGTATAATACCATGTCATTTTATAACCAATGCATCCTATGCCTTATTTTTCTTCAAACAATCATTCTGGAGAACACAACCAAAAACCATGATTAGTTATAACTATCTTTGTTACATCATGTTATGATATTTTTAAGTAAATAATAATATCAAACTCTAGTTATTAGTGTATATATCATATGTCACTTCATAGAAGAAACACATTCGAATTTTTAGGGAAAACATAACTACCCCTAATTCTAAATCATTAGATGGAGCATTCACATCTTGGGGATTTAATTTTAGAGATACATTAGCCCCCACCCTATGAATTATTAAAACTACACCACCAAGACATTCCCTTGATGCGTCACTACAAATTACAGAACCTTATTTACTAGATGGAAGTGTAAATATAGGTGAAATTAATAATTTTCTCTTTAATTAATCAATTATATAATCTCATTGATTTTACTATCTGGATATGACCCTATAATATGTTAACATGGTTAATAGGTTTTCTAAATGAGTGATGTTTTAGACAAATTTTTTTATAAGACCCTAATAATTCAATAAAAATATGTATTCCATTTACAGTTATAGGACATATCCATTTATAAAACTGTATTTTAAATTTATAATAGATATTTTATGCACAGATATAATATTAAATAGAATAGAAACCTGTTCATACCAAAATTCACAATTAATTAATTTACCATATAACTCGTTTTCTTCTATGAAACTCATTCAAAAACCTCAAATGGGTTTCATGTTACAAGGAATAATTAAAGTATATAATAATATCAATAATAAATTTCACCAAAGACATATCACTATTACACAAGACTAATATATTCCTCATTTCTATATAAATAGAAGGTGTATTGGTTAACCCAAAAGTCATTACTATTAACTACTAAATAGCATTACTTATACCAAAATAATTCTTTGAGATATATTTTTTCTTAAAAATTATTTGATGATATCTAAAATGATGATCGCAATTCATGAAGAATTGATCCCCTTGAATTTGATGAAATGGGTAATAAATTTTAGGAACTATGTACTTATTATTTACCTTAATTCCATTCATTTCCCTATAATAAATGTACAACCTCATGGATCCATCCTTATTCTTCAATAATAAAACATGTTCTCACAAAGGTGAAATGCTTGGATGAATGAAACGTATATCACAAAATTATTTCAATTGATTCTAAAAGTTAAATAACCCCACTAGAATAATTATATAGGTAGTCTTAGGTATTGGGTTTTACATCTAAGATAGACATAATGGGGAATTAAACATCTCTATTCGGTTGAATATTGGTATTTTAACCCAAAATAAAAAAATGTAATCTTGTATAATGGGAACCTATCCTATTTTATATTTTTTTACCTATTATATATTCAATTTATTCAACATCATCACTATGTATTTAATTAAGAGGATATACTGGGGTTGTTCCAGAAATTGTTTTTGTAATTATAAATTCCCTAGAAGATAATTTATTTCCATTATTTCTATTCCAATTCTTGTATTCCCTGTCCAAAAAATATAATATTTCATTATAATTAGAGACACCATCCTTACCCAAGATCACAACAAAGACCACCATCGGTATGATTATTAGATTCACAACTAGATAACACTTATTTAAAATAATTTTAATAGCCTAATATATATTAATTCAAATAAAATTAAAAATTTGGGTCAAAATAGATAAATCATTATTTAATTCTTATTGTGTTGGCTGAATATTTGTTTAATCAGTTAGTGTAACGCCATGTCAATTGTTACCAAGATCTGGTGCATAACATTTCTAGATTTTCATGATTACAAGGAATAAAATTCTAAAGTAAGGATTAGTTTAGTTGTTTTCACGATACTTGGTACATAAATTGGAAACCATTTTACATTGGGAGAAGAAAACTATATATTATACATAAGAAAAGCTAATGAACTGCATCCTTCAAAATTCAAAATTGATCTATTCTCTATAACCCATGGAATGAAACAAATAGAAGGGTCGATATCAAAAGAATAGTAAGGTCTACATATAGTGGATGCATGAGAATAAAAATAATTGAATCCTAATCAATATAACAAAGTGAATATCCCATGGTGAGTAATTGAAAAAATCAGACTCCATCAAAAAATTGAGAATAAAAATGGATCCATAGATTTAGTCATAGTGAAAACCTAATTGAATGTGAAAAACTAAATATTTAATAAATATAATGATTAATATTTGGAAAAAATGTATATGGAACATGAATCATTATACCGTCGAGATAGTTTATGAATGTGGGTTGAAACCTGTCAAATTTTTGGAAACAAACTCAAATGGTGTGTCGTCAAATAGTTTGTCTCATGGGACCTATTAATGCATCAAGAGGAAATAGAGGGCATCATCCATACCTTCAATTCTAGATCATTATTTATTCAAAAGAGGTGAACATAGTAAAAATATAAATTCATGTTAAAACTAAACTGTGGAATTTAAAAAACATTCCCCAATAATTAAACATATACAAAAATCATTCCATGTAATATGGTTAATGGTGTAATGATAGAACATCAAATGTCAAACATATCTGAAACCATTCAAGATCATATTATAGATGATATTTTATGAGATATGCCTCAATGTAGAACAAGGTTTGACAATGGATGTTGACATAGATGAAGATACACAGAAATGAGTCATTGTAGTATTCTTAAAGAAATAATCCTAAAACATTCAATTGTACCCCATACCCCCATGAAACATTCAAATCATAATCCTTATAAATATCCTGAGAATAATGAGACAATTTATATGAAATACCGAAATTCATTACCTACCCCACATTTAATGAATAAGTGGTGAAGAAGGCATATATCTCATAAAAGATAAACTATGATGATGAAATTACTTTTTACTTAGGGAAATAATTTTTATTTTTCATAGAATCATATTGTAAATATGTATATCTCCAAAAATTAAGGTATGGATATATAAATCAGATTTTTATCATAAATAATTTCCCATTTAATTTAAATCATTTAAAAACTGTTTTTAAAGATGCTTTGAAAATAAAACATTTTAGTGTAGTTTATGGAAAATGTTTAATGGATATTAAAGCAAAATGGAACAATAGATTTAATAAATGAATAGATAAGCCAAAATAGTTTTGAAGGATAATATTTTTAATTTTAAAAAAATAATTATGGAAAAAAATAGAATATATAGTGAACATTAAAATAGGTAAGAATTCAAAAATATCCCTTGAATCGATCTTATTTATCAATGAGAATTTTTGAATGATCCTTTTAAAACACATGATTTCCCCCAATAAAAGAAGGATTATATCTTGTAAATATAGATAAAAAATTCAGATAGATATTATAAAGATTACATCATAATATTTAATAATTTCATTGAGGTAAGTAGAGTATAGGAGTAAACCGAATGAAAATTGAGGTTTGGGTAGAGAACCCTTAACACTTTGTAACCGAATGAATAATATGACCCATAATTAATAACCATCAAATGATATATTGAATACCATTGAAATAAATATTTTCATGATACAAAACAAAAATAGTTTGTATATATAAATCATACATAATAAATAGTGGTTAATAATGGAAATCTCATGGAAATATAAGTGAGATGTGAAACCCCTTACCTTATGCCAAAATGTGTTTTTCTCATGATCTTAATCACCTAAATAGTAAAATTTTATTCCACTGATTAATAAGTGTAGGATCGAAATAGTGATGTAGATGCTCAATATACAAGAGGGGGGGTGAATTGTATACTTTAAAAATTCCTTTGGAAGCTTTAAAGTTAGTTAAGAATAACTATGTTTTCCTTAAGCAAAGGAAAAGGCTAATTTTAACAAAGTTAAACTAAGCAAATTCACAACACCTCTAACACCGAATGTAAACTTGGAATGAGATTCCGAAAGTAGGTTCCGGAAAGATGGTTCCAGAAATTGAAACTTTAACAAAAGGTTACTATATTAGATTCTACATTAAAGCGTATAGAATCTAAATGAAACAGAGTACAAATAAGGAAGTATAAGAAAGTTATACTTTCCTTATATTACAAAATGCAGCAGAATATAAACAAGTAGTAAAACTACAAGTAACAAGATATAAGGCTTTTAACCCAAAGAGAAGGGTATCCAACAACTTTGGATAAAGGTCCCTTGATTTATACTTTCAAGCAAGTCTGTCTTACCCACACCAGGGTAAGCCCTCGATATGAAGATCGGAGTCTCTGTCTTGCTATCCCCGCAAGCCCTCAACTTCAAGGTAGTTGGAAACCTCTGTCTTCCTCAGCAAGGAAGCCCTCGAACTTTAAGGAAGTCGGCACTTCTGTCTTCCTATCCCTGGAAGCCCTCGAATGTAATCACCAACATTCGGAGTCGTACGAAGCATTGAGAGTTAATAAGAGCCTCACTCTCTAGAAATCACATCAAGCATGTAATCACATGAGTAGAAGATCTGTCAGCCTTTCAGCACTTTCATCAGCCATCAGCACCGAGCTCTTTCAAATGAGATCCTATTTATAGGTAATGTCAGCTCCTTCTCCAACGGTCATATTTTCCTTAAAGATCGGAGGGACCTGTACACGTGTCACTTAGACAACGATTAGTTTATAACAAAACAGACGACATCGTTTTATAACAAAACAAGTGTAACAGAATGTACGACATCATTTTAAACTCTAACATAAAAGTTCGGAATGAAAACTTCGGAGTGAAGGTTCGGAGTGAAGGTTAGGAGTATAAGGAACAATAATAAAGAGTAGAAAAATTTTATAAGTGTAGGGGATATAAAAGTTCGTAGTCAAACAAAGAAATTTTTCAGAGTCTGAATTAAATCAGAGTGTATAAAACAAAGATACTCAAATTCTGTTTAATAGGGGAATTCAGAATGAAAATTCGGAATAGGAATTCATCATTCGTAATGAGAATTCGTTATCAGAATTTGTAATGAGAATTCTTCATCAGAATTCGTAATGAGAATTCTTCATCAGAATTCGTAATGAGAATTCTTCATCAGATTTCGTAATGAGAATTTGTCATCAGAAATCGTAATGAGAATTATTCATCAGAATTCGTAATGGGAATTCTTCGTCAGAATTCGTATATTGAATCTGGAATAGAACTTAGTCAGAGTTCATATTCGAAATTCGGAATGAAACTTCCTTATAGTTCTTATCCAGAATCCAAATCCTAAAACAGAATTCTTTATATCAACGTTTCAATGATTCCGAGAAAATGAATCCGAATCTCATACTTAAGAAAAATATGGATGAAAATATGATAAGGATAATTTTTCTTATAAAAGCGATTTTCCTTAAGAAAGCAATTTTCTTTATAAAATCGATTTTCTTAAAGAAAGGGTGTTTTTGATTTTCAAAACAAGAAGGAATGGAAAAGTCATAAGGAAAACCTTATTGACTCAACAATCTCCCCCTTTTTGGAAAGCACAAACATCCTTACGAAAAATAAATTCTAAGAAGAAAGAAACACATTAAGGCTTATCTCCCTTTGATTTAATGATATTGATGAATACGACTAACTCCCCTTAGGCTTTGAAACTCCAAGGATCGTATTCAGATTTCCGGAGTGATAGATAAGAATGTCTTATTTAATGAAAAATCTCCCCCTTAAACAAACTCTTATTAGAGTTTTTCTTTTTCTTAAGAATCTTTTTCTTCTCCCCCTTTGATAAACTCTTATTAGAGTTCCTCTTTTTCTTAAGGATCTTTTCCTTCTCCCCCTTTGTGATTTTCAAAAAGAATTGGAGGGGATGGAAAAAAATAACAAAGTACCTGAAATATTAGTAATGACAACAAAAGAAACGAGAGGCAAAAATTTCATTAGGTTTGAAATCTCGACAACAAAGAAAAGATTACAACAAAAAGATCGGATTTGATTTTTTCGGATCTTTTTCCTTTGACATGAGCCCCTTTAGAATAGTCTTGATCTTCTTTAGGTCTTTATGATCTTCTTCAGCTTCCTTCTCTAAGACAACTATTCTTGTGGATTGAGATTCAATTTTTTCTTCCTGGGCTTTCAGATTTTCTTCCTGAGCTTTGATCTTTTCTTCCTGAGCCTTCATCCTTTCTTCAAAATCAATCTGATGATCCCTTTAAAACATCCATTTTTGAGAAACAGAATTGAGCTTCCCATACAGATCTCTCACTTCTTGAATCTGGAAGTTCTTTTATTCTGTCAACTTCTTTTCAAAGGATCCAATTAACTCATTTATCTTCTTGTCCTCGGTCTCAAAAGCATCTTTAACATTATCTTGAAACTCATCAAGAAACCTCATCTCTTCCACAGTCTTCTTCGACCAATTTGTCATCCTCTTGAAATATTTTCTATGAGCTTCGTAGCCAACGAAAAACGTTTTGAACTGAGCCTCTATTTCAACAAACTTGTCCATAACCATAAATACGGTGTCAATTTTCTGATTCAATGCATGTTGGAGCATCTGGAATCTTGAATCAATATTTGAGAAGGTCGGAATGGTTCCCACCAACTTCATCAAAGACTGAACAACACAGTCATGCCCCACTGAAGATGTCTATGAATCTGAAACTTTTCTTGGCGAAATTTACTCTTTAACGAGTTCAAGCTTTCTCTTTGAAGAGCTACCAACTTCCTTCCTCTTCCTCACTTCTGAGCTCGGAGTATCAGTAAGAATTTTCTTTCCCTTGTCTTTTTTCGGAATTGAATCCTGTTCCGGAGTTCCCTTCTCACTATCTGAAACTTGAACAACATTATCTTCTTCATCAACGACTTCCTGAGCACAAACCCCTACGATTTTCTTTTGAGGAACATCTAGTAAAAGATGTTCTTCCTCTCCATGATAAGAAACTTCTTCTTCTCCTTTCTCTTCTTCTATTGCTGGAGTAACTAGCTTCGAAGATTTTTCTTTAGAAGTTCGGAGTGATAAGTGTTCCGAAGGTGTCCCCCTGTAATCATCTACTTGTTTCAGCACATCTCCGGTTTCACCACTTGCTTCAGCTCCCTCTTCTACTTGTTCAACTTGCTAAACTTCCTCAGTATTCGTAGCAATAACTTCTTCCGGAGCAACGAGATTTCTTCCTGGTGTCTCAGGTAGAGATTCCAAGGAGAAAGATCTCGGAACAGGAATGCTTCCGGATACCATCTCATTAAACTTTAAAAACGCTTGGACTGCCTCGGCTTCTGACATCTTCTTCTTAAGCTTCTTTTCCTTTTCTTGTTTTTCAAGCTCATCGGCAGTTTTCTCCTCCAAGGACTTAGCCTCCGTAGGGTCCAATCCGAACTGCGGATCCTCTTCTTTCCTTTTCTCTTTATCAGCTCTCCACTTTGTAACAACCTCATCAGGATAGGATTTCTTCTTCTTAGGCTTTGGAGGTGAGGAATGGACTTCCTTAGACTTAGGATTCTCTGCTTCTATTTCTACTTCTTTCAGCTTTCTCTTCCTTACTGGCTTAGATGATTCCAGTTCAGCAGCTTTTGGAGCCGCTTCTTCTTGTTTTGGCAAATCGAAGAACTCACCAGTTTCCTTGTTGAAAGCCACATCCATCCTCTTAAGAGTACCATCGCTGACCAGCATGATCTTGCAAACTCTTGGCTTAGATTTTCAAGCCTCCTTGAAAGACTCAAGGCACCGAACAATTAACTTAGAGAGGATTGCTGGATACATAATAATCTGATCTCTCATATTTCCTTTCTTCAAATTTTCAATAGTAAGAAGAATATGCTTCATCAAGTTGAAATTCCTTAGATTTATCAGGAAATCTAAGATATAGATCTCACTTTTCGTCAAGCTATCATTATAACCTTTCCTCGGTACGATAAGTCCTTGTACCCATAACTTCAGAATTTGGAAATTTTTAGATAGGCTTGCAATCTTCGGAGCCTTGACATCAGCCAGTCCGAGAGTTTCTAAGGCTTTTTCCTTGCCGAAGCTACCCTTCGAGTATGGAAACACATGTGAAATAAACTCGGCTTCTCCTTCATAAGACAGCCCTACCAAGCTTGCATCCTTGGTGTGAGAAAACTTGTAAGTCTTGCCATAAGACTTGAAAGAGAACTTCTCCCTATTATCTTCCTTAAAGAAGGAAACTAATTCATAGAACTCGACAAGTAAGTATGAATATACTTCATCTTGGTTCCCGGTTTTTGATACCGCAACATATTCCCAGCCATTAAGCTTAATGTTCTTTGAAATAAGGGAATCATAGTTGTTGAAGAAATCCGGATGGACTAACCTTTCTCTGTAAACTAACCATTGCGAAATAGGCTTAGTGGATGACATTTCTTGAGATGATAACTCCACAGACATTCGGATTTGAAGTCCTCTGGAAAGTTCGGAATGGAGAAAAATGAAGTTCGGAATGACCTTAAATCAGAGAGGCAGAGATTCGGGACGCGAGAGCTTGAGATCGATGTGGGACGAGTAATTGGGTCCCCTTTATATAGGCAACGAGATGACGGTTCACCTTCCACGGTTGATCTAACGGTTGGAATAAGCTGAGATCAGATCTGACGGTTGAAAACATGAATCCGATCATTTTGAGGTTTTTATTTAAACAAGGAATTAAGAAAACTATAATCCGAAAACATAATGAAAGAAAATTCCAGTAAGTAAAATATGACTACGAAAACATGAGTAAGGAAATCATACCTTTCGGATTGGATTAGGATGATTATTCGTAATGGATAATATAAAAAGATGATTACTAAAAAAAACATTATTATGAAAAGACAATGTTCTCAAAAGTTTACTACGGAAAACAATCTCACTACGAAAAACTCAGTACGAAAAAGTCAATACAAAAAAAAACATTACGGGTAAAAAATCGGTACAAAATTCTGGTTATGAAACTGCCAGTACATAAATTTTCATTCCGGAAATTTTCAATACGAATACTTCCATTCCAGAAGTATTCTGTACGAGAATGTCCAATCTGAAAATTTGTAGTTCCGGAAATTCCATTCTGGAAATATTTTTTTTCCGAAAAATTTGAAAACATACTAAATTTTTTTTGTTAAACCGACACGAAAATGTACTCCCCCTATGAAAAGGAGTTTATTACTGTAAGGAGAATTTTTCAACAGAAAGTTAATTAAGAAATATTACCTTACAGTTATCATTCCTAACTTCTGTTTAATATATTCAAATCTATCAGAAGGCAAAGATTTTGTGAAAATATCAGGAAGTTGATCTTGTGTTCCGATAAACTGAAGAATAATATCTCGTTTAAGTGTGTGATCCCTAAGAAAGTGATGCCTAATATCTATGTGTTTTTCATGGGAGTGATGTGAAGGGTTCTTACTGAGGGAAATGGAACTTGTGTTATCACACAAAATTTGAGTTTTAGTAAAACTCAAGACATAGTCTGTGAGTGTGTGTTGCATCCACAACACATGAGCACAACAACTTCCAGCTGCTACATATTCAGCTTCAGCAGTGGAAAGTGCTACAGAATGTTGCTTCTTGCAGGACCAAGAAACTAAAGAATCTCCTAAGAAATGACAAGTTTCAGAAGTACTTTTTCTATCCATTCTACATCCACCAAAGTCAGCATCAGAAATGCTTTTTAGAACAAAATCATTTCCAGAAGTATAAAATAATCCTAGATCCATGGTTCCCTTAAGGTAGCGAAAAATGATTTTTACTGCCTTTAAGTGAGATTCCTTAGGATTGGATTGATATCTTGCACATAAGCATACTGAAAACATTAAGTCTGGTTGACTAGCTGTTAAGTAAAGTAGACTTCCTATCATACCTCTAAAAGATGTTTGATCTACTGGTTTCCCAGCTTCGTCAAGATCTAAGGAGTTTGAGGTACCAATGGGAGTACTTATACTCTTAGTGTTGTCATAACCATACTTTTTAAGAATATCTTTAATATACTTATGTTGAGATATGTAGGTTCCTTCTAGTATTTCAGATATTTGAAAACCAAGGAAAAATGTTAACTCACCCATCATACTCATTTCAAACTCAGATTTCATTAGACTAGCAAAAGAGTCAGACAAAGATTGCTGAGTTGAACCAAATATAACGTCATCAACATAAATTTGAACAATCAAAACATTTCTCTTATCTTTCTTTATAAAAGGGTTGGATCTGCATTTCCCTTAACATAGTTATTTTGAAGCAAAAATCCAGTGAGTCTATCTTACCATGCTCGTGGGGCTTGTTTAAGGCCATACAAAGCTTTGGTAAGTCTAAAAACATGATCAGGATGTTTTGTATCTTCAAAGCCAGGAGGTTGTTCATGAAAAACTTCCTCTTGAACATAACCGTTATGAAAATCACATTTCACATCCATTTGGAAATGTTTGAAATTAAAGAATGCTGCGAAGGCAAGTAGAATACGGATAGATTCAAGTATAGCTACTGGAGCATAGGTTTCTTCATAGTCTATTCCTTCTTGCTGATTATAGCCTTTAGCAACAAGTCTAGCTTTATTTCTAACAATGACTCCATTTTCATCACATTTATTTCTGAAAACCCATTTTACTCCAATAACAGTAGTTTCCTTACGTCTTTCAACCAAGGTCCAGACTTTATTTTTTTTCGAATTCATTTAGTTCATCTTGCATGGATTTAATCTAATCATCATCACCTAAAGCTTCATCAGTGCTTTTAGGTTCTAATTGAGAAAGAAATGCTAGATGTTCTACTTAATTTCTTAAGGTACTTCTAGTCCTTACAGGTTGGTTTACATCACCAATGATACTATCACTGGGATGATTCTTAAGAAACACCTGATTTGGGTTTTGTAAAACCTGTTCATCAACATAGGGTAGAAAGTCTTCTGGGGTAAATGTTTCAGAAGTATCTTCTAGAACAATTTCCTTATCCGAAGGTTCTTCTATCAAAGGTTGACAATCAGTTTTTGAAAACACATCCGAAGATGTAAGTTGAGATGGTTTAAAAACAAAAGGATCTGACTCATCAAATTATACATGTACTGTTTCCTCAACAGTACAATTATATTTATTAAAAACTCTATAATCCTTAGAAGTTGTGGAATATCCTATGAAAATTCCTTCATCAGACATTGGTGCTAATTTATGTAAGTTATCTTTAGTATTCAAAATAAATACTTTGCAACCAAAAACCATGAAGTAGTAATGTCTTGGTTTTCTACCATTCCTTAACTCATAAAAAGTTTTATTAAGAAAAGGTCTAATCAAAACTCAATTTATAGTATAACAAGCAGTACTTACAGCTTCATTCCAGAAATGTCTAGCAATAAAGTATTCACTCAACATGCTTCTAGTTATCTCTTGAAGAATTCTATTTCTTCTTTCAACTACACCATTCTGTTGAGGAGTTCTAGGTGCTGAAAAATTGTGTGTAATACCTTTCTTACTACAAAAAGTATCAAAATCATTATTTTGAAATTATCATCCATGATCAATATGAATAGTTTTCAATGGAAGGTTTTTCTCATTTTTAACTTGAGCTCTAAAACATTTAAAATAAGAAAAAGCTTCATATTTCTTTGCTAGAAAATAGACCCAAGTAAATCTGGTGTAATCATCAACTAGAACAAACACATAGTATTTGCCTCCAATAATTCCAGTTTTTGTTGGACCAAAAAGATCCATGTGCACTAACTGTAATGCATCGGTTGTTGAGACTTCACCGATTGACTTAAAACTAAATTTATGTTGCTTGCCATATTGACAAGGATCACAATCTTTAGAAGAATCAAATCTAAGCTCCGGTAGATCCTTAACTAGTTTCTTCTTATAGAGTTTACAATGGTTTCTAAGATTACAGTGACCTAGTCTTCTATGCCATAACCAAGAATGATCTTCCATTGCACTTAGGAAAGGTAAATATTGGCTCCTGAGGTCTTCTAGGTTCAAAGTGTAGACATTCTCTTGCCTATTGGCTGAGAGAATAAATTCTTCCTTGGAATTGTGAACTAAGAATTTATCATTCCTAAAATTCACAAGGTAACCTTCATCACATAACTGACTTATGCTAATGAGGTTGTGCTTAAGACCATTAACAAAAAGAACATTTGAAATCAAGGTTTTACCTAAAAGAACAATATTACCAATACCAACAATCTCTCCCTTAGCATTGTCTCCGAAAGTTACCTTTCCACCTTTCGTTTTGATAATATTTTCGAAAAAGATTTTGTTACCAGTCATGTGCCGGGAACATCCACTATCCATGTACCATTTATTGTTGCTGGTACATTCTTTATTATCCTGAAATCAAGAAGAAAATTAGACTTTTGGAATCCAAACTTGTTTGGATCTGAGATTTTCAGACAATAAAATTTTAGGTATCCACATTTTCTTTGAAAAGTAAGCTTTGTGAAATCTTAGAGATTGGGTTTTGTTTAAGGAACAATTCTTTGCCCAGTGTCCTCCACATTGACACTTGGTAAAAAATGGGGCACTTTGAGGAACAAAATAATTGTTACTGAAAATAGGTTTTGCATGGGTATAACCAAATCCAGATTTATTTCTTAAAGGTCTTATTTGGGAATACATCTTATCAAAATTTTCCATACCATGGGTAAAGTTTGATAAACACTTATTTAAGGAAAAAAATTTGGACTTGAGTTTTACAACCAAGTTTTTATCCTCAAAATTATTAGTTTTAGAACTAGAGTTAGGCTCGAAAACATTTTTCTTAGAAATTACTTTTTCTAATTCTTTAGAAAGTTTGTTCTTCTCAGAACTTACTTCCTCAAGATTTTTTGAAATACTTTCAAAATCAGCATTTTTCTTATCAAGATCTTTAGAAAGATCTGATATTTCTTTTGTAAGAATAGAATTTCTAGAATTTTCCTTATCAAGTTTCTTATTGAGTTTGGAATTCTCAATCTCAAGAAGATCAGCAAACCTAGAGACTTCTTCATAAGTAGGTAATGTATTTTCCTCATCAGAAGATGATTTTTCATCAGAAGAATTATAATACTTACTATCATTAGAATTTAAAGAAATATTGGTCAATGATTCAGCATTTCGTACCTTAGCCATAAGACAATGATTATCAATAGGTAATCTGGCTATAAGACCAAGATTCTTCTGTCCTAAAGATTCAAAATCAGAAGATTCATCTGAAGAGTCACCACCACTGGCACTCCAGGTGTCATTAGCTTTCAGAACTTTCTTAGCTTTGGCTCTATAATACTTCTTCCTGTTTCTGTCTGAATGTCTTTCCTTCCTTTCTTTCTTTTTGAGCATAGGGAAATCAGGCCTAATATGTCCATCTCTTTTTCATTCATAACAAGTAACTTCTCCATCTTTCTTATCTTTCCTGTCTTTCTTCTTATACTTAGATTGAAAATTTCTCTGCCCAGCTATCTTGTTCATCCTTCGAGCAATATTGGCTAATTCATTTTCTGAGACTTCACTCTCACTCGATTCGGATTGGAAAATGACTTTCTTAGACATGGATCTGGTTACTCTTTCAGGAGTCTTAGCTTTCATCTGATTTGAAGTTGTAGTAAAAGCAACAGTACCATTTCCATTCTTTTTCTTGATGTTGTCAGCATCTCTCTTCATTCTGGTTTCATGTTGTAGAAGAGTTCCAAATAATTCATCAAGAGTAATTTGAGTGACCTTCCTGTTCTCATCTATAACTGTTCGCTTGGATTCCCACTCATTGGGCATAATGTCAATTATCTTTTCCACAAGAGCTTCATCATCTAAACCTTTTTCTCCCATAGATTGTAGACTGTTGACAATAGTCATAAATCTTTGTTGAACTTTACAGATAGGTTCTCCATAAGGAAAATTGAAGCCATGATATTCAGCTCTAAGCATAGCTCTTCTAGTCTCAATCACTTTGTAAGTCCCAAAGTGTGTAACCTCTAACTTCTTCCATATACAATTAGCTTCTTCAAAAGAAGAAATTTGGCTATATATATTTCTGGTCATTGAACATAGTAAAGTGTTGCGTACCTTATAGTTGAGTTGATATTCTTGCTTTTCTTGATTAGTAAAAGATCTGACTTCCTTGTCAGGAATTTTATAATCACCAGTAAGCATAACAAAGTTGGCTACTCCAGTATTGATAACAAAAGTCTTCAAACGATCTCTCCTGTATTCATAGTCATTACCATCAATGATTGGTGTTCTTGTTGGATTTAGATTATCAATTGATCCAACATTTATTCCTGCCATACTTATAATAACTTTGCACACAAACTTGTTAGTAGCAAAGAATCGTAATAACAATGTTCGGAATGAGAAATGTTCCGGAATGGGAATGTTTCGGAATGGAAAAATTTGTAATGATAAAGTGAGCAAGAAAAACATGTATGTGAGTACAAGTATTTCAGAGACCTGCTCTGATACCAAATGTAAGATTGGTATAGAGTAAGAGGTTTCCAACCTCTGATACCAATTGTAGGATCGAAATAGTGATGTAGATGCTCAATATACAAGAGGGGGTGTGAATTGTATACTTTAAGAATTCCATTGGAACCATTAAAGTTAGTTAAGAATAACTATGTTTTACTTAAGAAAAGGAAAAGGCTATATTTAACAAAGTTAAACTAATCAAATTCACAACACCTCTAACACCGAATGTAAACATGGAAAGAGATTCTGAAAGTAGGTTCCGGAAAGATGGTTCCGGAAAATGAAACATTAACAAAAGGTTACTATATGAGATTCTACCTTAAAGCGTATAGAATCTAAATGAAATAGAGTAAAAATAATGAAGTATAAGAAAGTTATACATTCCTTATATTACAAAATGCAGCGGAATATAAACAAGTAGTAAAACTACAAGTAACAAGATATAAGTCTTTTAACCCAAAGAGAAGGGTATCCAAAAACCTTGGATAAAGGTCCCTTGATTTATACTTTCAAACAAGTCTGTCTTACCCACACCTGGGTAAGCCCTCGATATGAATAATCGAGTCTCTATCTTGCTATCCCCGCAAGCCCTCAACTTCAAGGTAGTTGGCAACCTCTGTCTTCCTCAGCAAGGAAGCCCTCGAACTTTAAGGTAGTCGGCACCTCTGTCTTCCTATCCCCGGAAGCCCTCGAATGTAATCACCAACATTCGGAGTCGCATGAATCTTTGAGAGTTAATAAGAGCCTCACTCTCTAGAAATCACTTCAAGCATGTAATCACATGAGTAGAAGATCTGTCAACCTTTCAGCACTTTCATCAGTCATCAGCACCGAGCTCTTTCAAATGAGCTCCTATTTATAGGTAAGGTCAGCTCCTTCTCCAACGGTCATATTTTCATTAAAGATCGGAGGGACCTGTACACGTGTAACATAGACAACGATTAGTTTATAACAAAATAGACGAAATCGTTTTATAACAAAACAAGTGTAATAGAATGTACAACATCGTTTTAAACTCTAACATAAAAGTTCCAAATGAAAACTTCGGAGTGATGGTTCGGAGTGTAAGGAACAATAATAAAGAGTAGACAAATTTTAGAAGTGTAGGCGATATAAAAGTTCGGAGTCAAACAAAGAAATTTTTCGGAGTCTGAATTAAATCAGATTGTATAAAACAAAGATACTCAAATTCTATTTAATAGGGGAATTCTGAATGAAAATTCTGAATAGGAATTCGTCATTCGTAATGATAATTCGTCATCAGAATTCGTAATTAGAATTCTTCATCAGAATTCGTAATGAGAATTCTTCATCAGAATTCGTAATGAGAATTCTTCATCAGAATTCGTAATGAGAATTTTTCATCAGAAATCATAATGAGAATTATTCATCAGAATTTGTGATGGGAATTCTTTATCATAATTCGTATCTTGAATCTGGAATAGAACTTAGTCAGAGTTCATATTCTAAATTCAGAATGAAACTTCCTTATAGTTCTTATCCAGAATCCAAATCCTAAAACAGAATGCTTTATATCAAAGTTTCAATGATTCGGAGAAAATGAATCCAAATCTCATACTTAAGAAAAATATGGATGAAAATATGATAAGGATAATTTTTCT
Source organism: Viscum album (assembly GCA_963277665.1). Lineage (NCBI taxonomy): Eukaryota > Viridiplantae > Streptophyta > Magnoliopsida > Santalales > Viscaceae > Viscum > Viscum album. The sequence goes on from OY728133.1 coordinate 1,329,411,719, forward strand.
TATAAAAGCGATTTTCCTTAAGAAATCAATTTACCTTATAAAAGCGATTTTCTTAAAGAAAAGGTGTTTGTGATTTTCAAAACAAGGAGGAATGGAAAAGTCATAAGGAAAACCTTATTGACTCAACAATAAGTATAAAACATCCTATGATTGTAACTGATTTAGTATAAGCTTATTAGATTCATTAATAGCATTTTTTATTGGTTTAGGAGGATCAATTTTATTTTTTTGGGAGCATTTTCATCCTGGGTTTTCATGATAGGTTTACTTGTATTCATGAATAGACATTCGATTGTAATTTTTTAAATCAACCATAATTTTTAATATATATTTATTAGTTATATTCCAGAGATACATAAGATCATATAATGAATTTTTTATACCCTATTAGGTTCAATCATTAGATTAAAGTTAATGATAAAACCTGGGTTTACCATAGCGGTTATGTTCACAATAAACTTGTTTTGTACTGTTATTTTATATTATGAGTATAAAATAATTCCATAAAATTAAATAATATAAAATAAATATATTATGATCTGTTTAAAAAATTAAAAATGTTTCATGACTTGTCTTGAGGTAGTAATTCAAACTCAAATCTCATTTTCCTTGAATGTGATAAATTAACGCTTCTCAGATGGTGTTTTCATTTTTAGTATAAAAGGGGGAAAAGATGAGATGATGATGGAATATTTCATTATCATAATAACATTATAATAAATATATGGTAATGCAGTTTTAATAATATTTTTATGATAATATGTGATAATGTAAAAGATAACAAAAGAATGTGAAGAGAAAACAAAAGAATTGAAAATAGAAATTTACATTCGGAATCTATCTTCTTTTGAGAGCCTCTATAGAAGTGAAGATTTTGTGTTTTGATGAGACCAAGGGATCCCAAACATGGCGGAGGATATTGGGAGGAGATATGAGTTGGATTTTGACAAGTAAAAATTATTGAGATGTGTGAGGAGGGGAGGAAAGGAGGGGTGGTATTATTATTATAGGGGAGGAGGGATTTCATAATTTTTTAATCGTTATATTTTTATTTTAACATAATATAAGAAAAAGGGGTGATTACTTGACCAAAAATATTAATATGTGTCTGTGAGTTGTAATTAATGGTTTTTTACCCCATTAATGATGCAAAGAAAAGTGCATCTTACATATAATGTATATATACAGAAAATTACGACATTTCATTATTCACTAAAAATTCAAATATTTCAAAAAATTCCAAAAAATATACCCAATCCATTTTCTGACATGCAGAATCAAAAAATTGACTAAATTTTCCTAAAATAATTTTCTAAATATTAGAATTTTAATTTTTAACTAATATCATACTTTAATCGAAAAATACCAACTCAAAAAGTATTTACCTTCATTTTCAAGGTGGCTAAATTTTTTTATACTTTCATGTGAAAGGTTACCATACATAAGGGTCATATTAGTATTCATAAATGTATGTTACTATTAATAATATAATGATACTATTAATAAGGGTATGTTTCTATTCACTAAAAAATATATTGATTCTATCAGACTCTAAATAAATTTCTGAATGTAACCTTGTATGTCCATTTTTCAAATTTCAAAACAAAAAGCTGAAAAAAATAAGTTTAAAATGTGGTTATAAATATCTCTTGTAAAATAATTTGTTTGAAATAGACTCTGTGATGCATTCAAAATAAGCAATATAATGAATAGAAATCATTATATAAGAAGAAACATTCAATAAAATATTGTGTTGTTTTATAATTCCCTCTTTAAAAAATTTCATCTTCGAAATTTTTCATGTATACAGTTCTGTAAAAAGGATGTGGGTGGTCCCTCTTCAAAACATCCTCAACATGCCACATTGTGTCCTCTATTACACAGTTTCCAAAAAGAACCATTACCATAAATGTTGTTCAATTCATTAACACTTTCTCCCTAATGTTGAGAATCTTTATATGATCTTCACAGTTAGATAATTCTGGTTCTAATTCTATTCCTTAAATAGTTAGAACATCTGTTTGGTCCACCATGTACTTCCATAGTAATGTGAAATGAAGAAATACATTGTTCACCTTAGAAATTCTAGGCAGTATTTCCAAATGACCAACCATACCACCAAATATCTCTATAATTTCAAAAGGACCAATGTACTTGGGGCCCAGTTTCCATTCTTCCAAAATCTTATAAAATCCTTCATTGATAATTACCATATCCATCCATATGAGATTCATGTATATGAAGTCCTTTGAAATCCTCATTTTTTAGGACTCCATGATCCATCCTTCTCTTTGTATAAACTACCTTATTTTCCATTAATAAAAATGATTCATCTCTAAGTTTTCACATTCCAAACATGTGAATAATTTCATCATGTTCCATCTTGAAAAATAGTAATAACTTTAATTACCACAAAACCTTATTTTAAGACCGCATTCATCCATAAAAATGATATTGGAAATATTCCTTAGATCGAAAACAGTTCTAAACTCCATCAATGTTTTCATAGAATACTTGTCTATGAGTCATTAAACAGTTTAAAGGTAGCCATCACATATCCAAATAAACCATTTTTTCATCATTATCTCAACATCAAGATTATATTTCGTTTACCCTTTCCCACAATCATGAATTTTCTAAAATGTGTAAGTTTCTACTAAATATCTTTTCTAGGTACCCTTTCATGTTATGGTATCAAATCAATACTGAAAAAGTACTATAGTACAATCCTCATATATTCAATTAATCTTGTAATAGATACACTATTGACAAAGTATTCTAATTAAATTGTTCTTTTCTAGGAATATTTATCATTCTACATCGTTTGGGGAGGAATAAAAACTTGATAATTATGTAGTATCACCAGTTGGTGTATTTTACTTTGATACTTAGGACATTGATTTACATAGTGTCTCATCACCTTGATGTTCAATAATTGTAGATTGTAAACATTTTTCATACCATTGTAGTCACAAAATTGATTTCCTTTTTCACCACACATAAAAAAACTCACATTTCCTTCAAGAATTTACATCAGTGATTATCTCGATAGAAATCACATGTGAAAAACCTCTTATTTCCCTTCTTCTGTTTATGTATCATTTTTTCATCTATCCTCTTCTTCTCTTGCTTCCCTTCAAAGGAATAAGATTTAGAGAATTCATTTCACATCTTGTTAACACATGATACTATCTCATCTTATGATGATGGTAAATGGGATACTATCTCCCTACAATATGATGTATTTTGACCATGATTGGTACGATCCTTCTTACTATTTTCATCACATGCATTAGTGGAGTTCTCATTCATTCTGTGTAGCACTGTTTCTAAACAATTAAATATAGAAGATTATCTCATTAAATTTGGATCATTATATAAATCTAAACATGGTATAACATATAACATATATTTATTCATTGTATATCCTTGAACCACATACATTGGTTACTTTGGGAGAATAAGTCATTGATATTGTAGTGTAATAAAAATTTGAGTTATAATAAGCATATCCCTAGAGAGAATCAATCCAGGTGCGTAGTAAGGATCATTGTCGTGTATTAGGATACCTCAAGTTATGCTGAAAACTCTTTGTCAGAGTTGTTTATTCTAGGTACATTTGTGTCAAAACCATTTCAACTTGTTGTATACAGACATGGATATATTTTCTCAGAATAACCAAATTGTATATAAATTTATAAAATTCAAGGATGTTAACCAATTATTATCCTCAATGTCTATACTAGGGTAATTTTTCAAAATCTATGTTTCCTAAATACAACTCCAATGTTTTATACTAATCTTCTTTGGATAACAATTGTAACCCTCATGCCACAGTAGCCCAGAGACGGTGCATTACTTTGTCACTTTAACATGACTATAAGGAATAAAATCCAGAAGGAATGATCTATTTAGTATTCTTAAAGAAATTAGATAAATATATGGAACCCATTAAATATTTTTTGATGAAAAAAACATATAATACATAACAAAATATAACAAATTGCATTCTTGAAAACTCAAAAATTGATCTCTTCTTAATAATCTGGGTAAGGAAAATAAGAAGAAGGTTTTAAATGAAATTCCATGTAAGGGTTACATATATTGGAGGAATGAAAATAATAATAATTTAATCTCAATGAATTAGACATTATCAATATGGAATATTTCATAATTAAAAAAACATAGACTATCCATAAATAGAGAATAAAAATTCATCCATAGATTTCATCATAGTGAAAACATCATGGATTGTAAAAATTGAATTATGAGTAAATTGAATGCATGTTATTCGGATGACATTTGTCTTTCACATGATCCATTATACCATATGGATGGTTTAAATCTATGGGTAGTAACCCATGTGATATTTAGAATCAAATTCGAAGGCTTTGTTTCAAACCAGTTTGTCTCATGAGACATGGTAATGCATCGAGGGGTTATAACGGGACCCTCCCTTCAGTATTAGTCAAAATAATTCTTTATATGAAAATTTGGAACATATTCTCCATGTACTTTCGTATTAGAACTAAACTTTGAAATGTGAATATCATTCCCCAATCATTAAACATACACAATAACCATTTAGAGTAAGATAGAGAATGGTGTAAATGTAACAGATATACAGTCAAAATATTAAGAAAACATTCAATAACATATTATAGATTATATTTTAAGACATAATACTCAATGTAGTATAAGTTTCAACAAAAGATGTAGACATGGATAAAGATACTCTTAAAAGGTTCATTGAAATATTCTTGTGGAAATAACCCCCAAACATTACAATGTGTACCATACCACCTTGAAACAATCAATTAATAATCCCATAGAATATCATGAAAATAAATATAATCTTTATATGAAATACCAAATAGTATAAAATAAACCACATATAAGGAATTTGTTCTCAACAATTCGTATATCTCATAAAAGTAAAAGTGTGTCTAGAAAAATCCTTTTTTACTTTGGAAAATCATTTATATTTATCATGGAATCAAATTATAAATATGTAAATACTATAAAATAATAGTAAGGACATATAAATCATATTTCATTTATAAATTATTTCCCATTTATATGAAATACTGAAAAAATTAGATTTTAAAGAAGCATTAGAAGTAAATCATTTTCGTGCAGTTTAAGGAAAATGTCTAAGGTGTTTTAAAGTGGAATAAAATGATTGCTTTCATCAAACCCGAGATGAACTGAGATATTTGATTAGGATAAAATTTCTGATTTAAATAAATAATTATTGATTAAAACATAGTATATTTTTCACCTGAAAATAGGTAAAAATTAAAGAAGTTCCCTTGAATCTTGCTTATTTATCACATTGAATTTTGAATGATCCATTTAAATAATATAAATCCTCCTAAAGTAAAGAAGGATTATTCATTGAAAACATATATATATAAAATAAATAGTAATTTAGGAAAAATAAATAACAATATTTAATTATTTCATTGAGGTAAATAGAATATAAGAGCAGCTTTAAAGAAAGTAGAGGTCCGGGTTGAAAAACCCTACCACTTTGTAACCGAACAAATCGTATGCCACATAATTCATAACTGTCAAAGGATAAATTGAATAGAATGAAAATAAATATATTCATAATATTAAATAAAAATGGGTTTTATACATACAACATACATAATATATAGTTGTGAATAATGGAAGTCTCATGGAAATAAAAGTGAGAAGGGAAACCCCTTACCTTATGCACAACTGTGTTTTTCGCTTGATATTAATAACCTAAATAATAAAATTACATTTCTTTAAATAATAATTATAGACTCTATTATACACATAAATGATTTATTATAACCTTATTATATTAATTCATGGTCATTGTGATGGGTTTAAGTGGTTAAATTTTACTGTTTTGAAAGTATTTTCTTCCTTGGTTTCCACGATCTGTTTACTCGTATTCATGAATGGATGTTTGTTTGAAATGTTATTAATAATAAAAAAATTAAATATATATTTTTAGTGTCATTACAGATATATAAATTAAATTATAATGATTTTTTTAATTCACCACGGGGTTGAATCATATGATTAATGTTAATGATAAACTCTCGGTATATCTTGAAGGTTTTGTGGAAAATGAATTTATTTTGTAAAATAATTTTATATTATGAGTGTGTAAGAATTTAAGAACATTAAATAAGTTAATATAAATATATTATGATATTTTTCAATCATTACAAATGTTTAATGAATAGTCTTGAATGTAGAAATTTAAATTAAAAACCTGCATTTCGTGAATGTGATAAATTAACACAAATCGAATAGTGTTTTCATTTATAGAATAAAAGGAGGGAAAACAATAGTTGATGATGTAAGTTTCCATTATAACAATGAAACTCCCATAAATATAAGGTAGTGCAGTTTTCATAACATTTGGATGAGAATATTTGAGAATAAAAAAGATAAGAAATGAACTTGAAATAAAACAATTGGATTAAAAAGAAACTTTTACCTACTGAATCTATCGTCCTTTGAGAGCCTCTTTATGGGAGTGGATTTGGTCTTTTATGAAGAAAAGGGGATTATGGACGTGGGGGAGTTTGGGAGAATATTTTAGCATAATTTTGAAAAGGTACAAGGATATAGAGGTTTGAGGATAGGATGCATGGTGGGGTTGTACTTATAGTTGAGGGCAAGAAGGTTTTATTTAATTTTTAATCATTAGTTTATTATTTTTGCATAAAAATAAAATACTGATGATTCCAATGACCAAAAATTGTAATAAGTTCATGTGAGTTTTAACTAATTGTTTCTTACATCATCAATGATGCATGGAGTAGTGTATCTATCCTGAAATGTATATATACAGTAAATTGCAGAATTTTACTATTCATTAAAATTCAAATATTTCAAAAAGATCCTAAAAATACACCATAATTTTTTTTTTAAAACTAGTATCTAAAAATGGACACAATTTTTTTGTAATTGGTTTCATAATTATTGGAAATAATATTTTTAATTAAATAATCTTATAATCAAAAAATACCGACAGATAATGTTTTCACTTTCATTTTTATAGTGACTAAATATTATTTTGACTTTCATGGGTAAGGATACCATTCATAAGGGTTATATTACTATATATAAGGTTTTGTTAATATTCATATGGGTATGTTGAAATTCACTAAAAATTATGTTGATTCTATCAAACTCTATATAGCTTACTGAACATAACTGTGTATCTCCTTCTTTCAAAATCCCTTACTCAAAGGTGGAAATCATATATTCAAAATATAGGTTATAACTATCTCATATAAAAATGATTGTATCAAAGAGACTTAGTGTTTCATACATAATAATATATCTAATGACCTAAAATTATTATTTAGGATGAAACATAGCATAAAATAATGTGGTGTAATATTTAGGATATAAATAAGGGTGTAAATATTGAATAAGACAATGTATTAGCGGAATTTCATTGTATTATAAATGTACCATATATGACATCATATAGTGAATCAATATCAACTATTTTTATTATAGAATATCGATTGTGATCTATAAGCTTATTTGTTGAATGCTTCTTTTAGTACTTAGTGAATTTGTTAGTGTAATACCCATCTCCCTATAGTAGAATCAATGAAATTTGGAAACTTATCTCTTTCCAATTCACAAATGAAGTTGATGACCATTATCTCAATAAAAAATGTATAACAATACCCTTTAAGCCACTATGTGTTTCTTCCCACATTTATTTCATATACAGAACTCTAATATTCCATTATTTACCTTTTTAGTTTTTGTTTCCACTTGTTGTTATTCAATACTATTATTCTCCAGATGTTATTTATTAATCCATGATTATGAGAAAAATCCCACTTAGTATAGAGTAATCCTTTTAGAATTTCTTAATATAATGAATAGGCTTGAGATACCAAGGATTATAGAAGAAATTAATTCAATCCACTAAAGAATCCATTAATCATACTTTCTATATTTCTTCAATATTGTACGACATACCTCACTTCTGTAATAATAATATCCTCACACGTATCCACTTTTTATTCTTACTTTTTCATAAATTGAAGATTTTAATTTCCATCCAAGCGTGTTTTTTTGATGGGAAATATTTTTTTCCAAGAAATAACTTCAAATGGAATACAATCGGTATATTCTATTTCCTCTACCATCATAATATTTTAAATCAAGGAAAAATACTAGTTGTTGTCTCCCCATGAAAAATACCCAACATAGAAAAAAAATTCCTTCTTTGTGAACTCCAATTCGATAATGATATTCTAATCGGATACAATCCATTAGACTTCCACTATAGGATTAGTTGAACCATTGAATGATGTGTTATTTTCCATAATACAATGATCAAAAGAGGCTAATCCTTAATGATGAGTAATTAGTTGCCCCATTGGAGGTTGATTTTTTTCATAACCTGAGTCAACTTTCATGGGATAATAATGATTTGTTTATTACTAATCATAACACCATTATCTTGATTATCTAGAAAATCCCCACATTGTACTTGATTATTATCTTTTATGTTTTTATTATATTAAGTGACATGATATTTTATACTTAATTTAATAGTTAACAATATTGTAAACCACTGGTATATTAAAAATCATATATATATATATATCATATTTACAAAAAATATCATCATATAAGTTGAATATATATACTCATAGATTATAGAATAACCTATGTAATATTATATTTATAGAATCAATATTATCTTATGATATTATTCTAAATATATTTCTTATGGATTCAACCAAACCATTCTATAATACCTATTATAATTCCCAAAACCCTATTCACCTAGTGTTGGTGGGTTATTTATTCCATGGTAATCAGAATAAAAGTGATTAAATTCTCCAGATCAACGTTAAGTACTCAATAAGTGACCAGATACATAAATTTTACATCACATCATAAAAATTACAACATTAAATTGTAGATCATTATTATTGAGTACTATTAAATGGTGGAATGTACATAGTATTCCACTTCATTGATTTGACAAATGGGAATCAAATGTAAATGGTGAGATCCAATACACCAAAAGGGATAGTGTAAAATGGAAGCTAACAAATAAATTGAAATTAAATGGAAAGATATAAATAATTATTCTTATATAATGTAATATATTTTTTGATGTGTAATTTAATGTGTAAATTATCACATAAAAATCGGAATTTTAGGAATGTATAATACACTACATTATTAAAATACTATTGAGGACTACTTCGATGAATTCAAATATAATGTGTAAGTTTGATCCCCTTACCCTATCCATGTTATCTCATGAGAAATACTAGTGCATTGAGGAGATATATAATTTTGGGCTCCACCATTATCATAAAAGGCCAATGCATTCCATCACATAGTAGATAATTTTGGGTCATAAAAGGCACATTAAAAAATACAGATCACAGCATTCTCAATGAATCTTATCTTATAGAAAAATCTTTTTTAGTAATAAGAGTTATATTTCATGGAAATAGTTCCACTATTAAATTAATATGTAATTATTATTCCACTATCTCATACATCAGATTAATTAGGAATCAATATGGTCAAATAAATACTATTATTATGTATAGAGTATGAAATTATAGTTATTTTAAATTTGATATATCAAGGAGGATTTAAGTGTTTGTGATATTTTAGTATATTTACTTTAATGAAAACATCCTTAGTAGCCCATTTTCTATAGAGAAATTATTACATTTCTATTAGATACGAGTGATCACATCCTAATGTTCCAAATAGTTTAGTAGTCCTGAAAAAATAGATACTAAATTGAAACACACATTACATTATAAAACAAAAAGTGAAACATTGATTTATTTTTTAGAACACCATTATCAACATTAAAAATTCCATATATTTCAATCATTATAAACACTTTGGCATCCTTGGGAATAAAAACACAATATAATGTAGTGCTCTATTCATCAGTATGGGTATGAATACAATGGAAGCTATAAAAATAGAATCATACATAATCTATATAAAAAGATAAAATATTAAAATTCCATGAATTTACTAAATATATTAAACATAATGAATTATATTTTTGGAATAAATGATCATTTCAATAATGATAATTAAATAACCACATGTTATAGAAACATATCCATGCATATTATATCTAATCTAATAATCACATGAACATTAATAAAAAATATCACAATAATGAATTAATAATTCCATAAATAATAAATATATCTTGAAGGCCTCTTAATACGTCATATTATATTAATGGTTACAGACTTGGCCTAATCAAGAAAAATATTTTTCCTCATGAGACTTACTAATGCATCAATGGGTTATAATAGGCCTTACCCTTCACTTACTAATTATTACAGATTCAGCATATAAAAGGGGAGAATAAAAGTAAATGTGAATATCTATATTGAATAAAGACAATGTGAAATATTTATAATTTCCCCAATAAATAAACATAATCAACATAACCATTTGTATTGGAAAACTAGAATATGAATAAAAATACTTTCCCCAATCAATAATGATGATCCTAAACCATCTAGAGTACTGTGGAGAATGGTATCAAAATCGTAAATACCAAGAAAATAGATCAAAAACCATCCATATAAATAATTATTATGGTCAAACTACCACATATACTCAATGCATCATTATTAAAATTATGTGTTTCATAATTTATGAATAGATATACTATAAAAAATAAATTACAGACAATGATGATAAAAATAATATTTGAACATTGAATATAAAATTTAAAAACAAAAAAAATTCTGAATACTGGGGAAATGGTTTTATTTGAAAACAAAAATAAAAAATTGAAAAAGAAACGTTAGTTAGGTGAGTGTCCATTATGAAAGATAATTTTGTACATTTTGTATAATTAAAAAAAATATTCTAGTCACTTTCTTATGAAAAGAATAAAAGCACCTTAGCCCAAGAATTAACAGAAGATTTATTTCAATCCATTTTTTAAATATCAAAACATGGGTAAAAATATATTTAATAAATTATTTTCACAATTCTAATAAAAATTTTTAAAGCATTTTTATAAAACATCAACTTTAAATAAAAATATGTTTTGACCGAATGGAGAAATATATTTTAATTTTCCTATTATTTTTTTTCAAAATCAGTATAATTAAAAAGGGAGTAAAGTTGGAATATAATTTCAAAATATAATAAATAAATTTTTGATAAGAAAATATAAGTGTTTTTGGCTATAAATATCTATTTTTTCCCTAAAGGGTTATTTAAACATAAACAATCATGAATAATGTTCAGATTGCGAAATAAAGACATTTTCATTGGCACAATTGGAATTCTAACCCCATAAATGAAGTAACTTCAAATTAAAATTATAATTAAAATTTATATATATATATATATATATTAATTATTAAATATATCATAAGGTTTGTATATACAACACAAAAAAGGAAAAAGTTGTAAACATGTCATATGTTTCAAACAGTTAAACATTAGGTGAGAAACATTTTCCTCTATGATAACATTGGAATCATAATCTTCATGAATGAAAAAATTCAAATGAAAAATTTAAATAAAATTAACAAAAATAAATTCATTTGATAACATAACAAATTATAATTACATAAAAAACACAAAATAAATTATTGGTGAATATTGAATTTGTATCTTGGAAATAAATGTGAGACAAAACATCACTACGACTTTGGTAATAGTGGAATCATAAGTCCCATGAAATAAATACCATAAAATTTACCTTTTAAATATTGGGAATATAGAAATATTCATCATTTATCATAAAAAATGAAATTATATACATTACACAATATAAATTAATGATTATTCTGGCATATGTCTCATAGAAGAATGAGTGAGACAATAAACCCTTACCATAGGATTGGTATCCTTAATTTATTTATATACATCCAATATAATAATTATTATATTAATTATTAATATTTTAAAAGAATAAACATATATATCATACCATATATTATTTTCGATAACTTTTTTATCACTCATTTATTAATAATTAGTTATTTAAAAATCCATTTCGTGTCATAACTACTTTATTTTTCATATATTTTTTGTTTGTTCGTTTCAATACTTGTGCATTAATCATAGATATATTATCTCTTGAATGTAAATAATGATATTAATATCATATGTATATTCACTATATAATTATTTATATTATTCCAATAAATCTAGACATAGAAAAATGATTTACACCGTTAATGGTGATAGTAGGATGTACCTACTCAAGAATGTGGCTTCATTTTTATGAAATATCAAATGAAATAAAGGGAATGAATATGTACCCATTACAGAATAATTATAATATCTTATATATAATATATATTCATTAAATATATACATATTACTATAAATTTCAATGTAAAATAAAAAATGATTCACATAACTTCATAGAGGCAGTATTCCACACATACAAGGGAGTGATATTATCATTTTCCCCTAGATTGGAAAGTAAAAGTTATATGTTATATTATAATTCGATAATTGAAATAAATTCTTTATTATAATTTTTTTATAAATTAAATTAATATTTTTATAAAACCATGATAAGTTTTAAGGGAATAAGAATTACATCAGTATGTGTGGCGGTAGTCCACCACAAACACAATTGATGGTTTTATTTTCAATTTTTAGGTAATATTAGAATGATATAGGTAATTGGAATAAAATTAAAAAATATTATTATATTTTATATGCTATTTTTAATATTTTAGTTTTGTTTATAGATATTTGAATGGGTTGAAGAAATAAATTAAATGAAAATTCATGGTTTATAACTACAACTCTTCTTCAAAAAACCCTTTTAGTTCTCAACCAAAATTCATCAAGCCTGGTATTTAAAATTAAAATATTCTTATTGGATGTAAGTATGTATAAAAGTATTGTATTTACGTATTACTTTTCTAAGAAATATTTTTTGGCGTGTGAAGTGGTGAGGATATGGACTTCCCTATTTTAAGTGGGGGAGAGGACACACATGGAATATTTGAAATGAATAAAATGTACCAATGTTTTAAACCTGAATGAAGACTAAAAAATGTATCAATATAGAATATTAGATGATAAAAGGTGGAAATATTCCAATTAAATTTTAATTCAAGAGTTTTTTTGGTTATTTTACCCATTATCGTTATAGTTTAATGTCATGTAATCTTGTTTTAAGCTTAATCATTTTATTTACTTTTTACTTTTTCATATTCATTACAAAAAACAGTATATTTAAATTATTAATTATTATTAATTATTATGATTCCAACTGTGGAATAAATTTTTCTAAATTAAATTAACAGAATTTAATTAGTTTATTATAAAATTAAACATGAATATGCTACGAAATTCTGTTTTCAAATCGAAACATATTCATATGTATAAAATGTATTAAAATTAAAATTTATCTTATAATTTATTTATGTGAACTAAATTTTACTATTTATAAAATTATTAATCAATTTGTTTTAAATATTTTAACAAAAATAAAATTTTATTTTATTTAATAGAATTAATTTTTCTAATAAAAATCAATATGTTTTACATTACATCAAGAAAATAACATTTTCCAAAAAAATAACAAAAAAATATAAAGTCATTTTTATATTAATATTTAGAAAAAAATGTTAAAATTTTCAAATATATTTTTCAAAATTGAAAAAAATAATATAATTTTGAAAATTGCAATGAAAACCCTTTTTATAAAAAATTAATGTTTTTAAGAAAAATATTATCTCTTATTTAAAAAAAAATTAATTTTTTTAAAAAATAATTTATACCAAATAATTTTATTTATAAATTTCTATAGAATATAATTTTTATAATTTGGTTAGTCTTATTCATACTCACTAATTTAATGGTTGCGAGATAATTTTCATGTTAAATAAAAATATTTTAATTGTATATTGTGGATAGTTTGAAAAAGTTATTGTGTGTAATAGAAGGTATCAATGACATAAGATTTATTCAAAATAGAATATATTATAAAATCCTAATAACATACATTGAACCCACCATAAATAAATTGTTCCCCATTAATTATACTATATACATTAAAGGTCCAATGTTTCATGAAAAACCCATCAGAAAAAGGGTTAATAAAACAACATCTTAATAAGTATGAAAGGTAAGAATTATGTTCCCCTATAATAAATTATTACATTGTTTACATATAGGTAAATGTTAGACATATGTTTTATGGTCTATAATTATGAAATGTATAAATAATTATGGATTGTGATATAGGTGATTGATTATAATAAAGGGAGTGATCGATAGAGAGAAAATGACTGCAAATCTATTAATACGTGGTCTCTAAAATGACCACATAGTCATTGAAAATTAATTAAAATTTTATAAATATTTTATTGAACGATTACTTTGTTACATTTGTTGTATTATATTAAAATCATGATATAGGTCACTAGAAAATTTATTTATTTGGTAAATTTATATTTTAAGAGTAGAATTTCATCCTTATGTTGAGCTTCGTTCTATTTACAGTTCATTTCTTACTCTACAAAATGATCATCCATGAAAAATTTTAGTTTTGATTCATAATGTACCAAAAATAACGTTTAACAAATTGAAATGTGGATAAAGTATTTTATGTACTTCTGCATATCTCAAAATATTTACCCAAATAGAAATCATAATCACATGTTATCCAAGATAACTCATTAACCTTGATACCTCAACAGTGACACCCACGGTTAATCATATTTCATTTCGTAAGACTTTTTTCATTAAAACCATTTAACTTACATCACAAAAAATGTTAAATAATATTTTCCATGAAATCTTTTATGATAATCGTAATGGTTTTTTATAATTAAACCCAATTAAACATCTCCTAAAATTCCATTGATCAATTCAAAATCCCATAAAATATAAAATATTATAATAATTATCTCAAGATAATCACAATATTTAAAAAAAATTAAATAATTCATTCGAACTAGAACATCACCTGGGATAGTGGTAGGTGATGCATCCTTATTGACCATCAATTATTGTTTCATGCCCTAAAGTACTAATAGATGTGATTGGTCATTACTTGGTATTTGGCCTATCATTTAACTAAATATATTTTAATATAATAAATATAAAACTTTTAAATTTATTTTGAACATATTAAATAATTAAATTAAGTAACAAATAACATTTTAATCAAATATTTATCTTTACAGTAAAAAAGTATGTTCCCATATTTTAATTACCCAAAATTTCCTCCTTATTAAAAATCCATTAAAACCAACTTGTTATCAATAATAATAAAATTATGTTTATATAAATTAAATGCATTCTTCGTTAAATTAGGTTTTCCCTAAAACCTGTAGTAAAAAATCTTTATATATTTCATGATTCTTATAACAAAAACACCGTTGATAAAAATTATTCTAAAATATAATTATATAATCCTAATTAATAAATACTTCTACTATTTTAAATTAGTTCTGTTAATTACATTGTTCATTATTTAGTATAATTTTCTTCCATTCAAATATGGAATTTGATCATATTATTCCTTTCTTACCTGCATTTATGAGAACATAATATAAATGTCTATTTAGGAATACATTTATCCATGTACATTGAACTCTTAAAATTTCCCCATAAATTTCTTTCTTTAATCCCTTTATTTCTACACATAAGACATTTTACCATTCCTTTGATATATTCACTTAGGTGTATCTTAAAATATTTCGGAAATGGAGGAAATGGATCCCTCTTTCCTCAGTAGTCTCTTCCACCAATGCTCATAGAAGGATCCATGATTCTTTTCATTGGTGAATTGAAGAGCTTTTTAATGAATACATTGTAATCATATAATTGGATAACTAATATGGAATAATCATCATATATATTTACCCATATCAACACCCCATTTGTATTATCAAACTGACCACATTATCTATCATATTCAATGTTAAAAAATTCCATCTCATTTAATCCATTGACTAAATCCAAAAAGCATGGTGTGAGAAAGCATTTTCATTATGTGAAACTATATAATCCATTATATAATTATTATATCATAAAACATGATTATCAATTTATGTCACCGTATGTTTAATGTTAGTCATTAATTATCATCATTTATTCAAATCCTTCATGACAGTTCATAATGGTAATGTGAATTAATGAATGCATATCCTCCAATAGTGTCTTATTTGCAGTAAACTGAGGACTATTTTCATCTACTAGGTGATGATCATGTCAAAGACCAATACACCCTCATTAATGTTATTACCACTATGTGGAACTGTGTCATAGACACATCCACTTTTTTTATCCCAGAAAAGGATGTAGTTATATGAAAAAACAAAATATATTACTTTTAAAACCATATTGATAGTATCCTATAAAAAGACTAAACCCCAAAGTTAGTAATGGGGATATGTTCTCAAACATGAGATATATTAAATACAATTTCCAAGGATTTTACAAAACACACTCTGAAAAAAACTATTATAACCTGGAAACTAATATCGTAGTGTACGGGGTTACCTTACTACATTAGTGGTCGATACCAATAGTCACATCCCAAAGGACTGAATAGTTTAATAGTATTGGAAAACATAATAAATAAATGAAACTAATGAGATAATTGAAATTATAAAATATTATATTAAATTTTCATTGAGAAAAGGCATTATTCCATTTATCATATCCTAGTTTTTTAGTGATAATACACATCTAGACATCCTGGGGAATGGAAACATAAGAAAGTGTTGAGATGTAATTCTTAGTAGTGGTATGTGTATAAGAGAAGGTATCATAAATAGATAGGGTATAATCCATATAGAAAAGAAAATAACTGAGACTTGTCCTAATTAATTAATAACACGAACATGAGGAGAATTTTGGAAGGAACAGTTGATTTCTAAAATAATTCCCTATAAATAATCACATTAGATTGAAACTTATCCATATATATTATAACTAATAAATTAATCATATTGATATCAATAAGTAATCTCTAAATTAGGGAATCCACAATGCTAAAAATCATAACAATATTATCATGTAATTATGTCATTAAATATTACATAAATAGGTAATACCTCAACCAAATACCCAAATTAGTTTGTCTAATGAGACCTATTGATGCATCAAGGGGCTAAAGTGGGACCCACACATCACATACTATATCAAGTGAATTATTCATATGAAATGTAATAACAAAATAAAAGTAAATCTTCATTTTTAAAGTCTATAATAAAAATTTAAATAATTTAAAATAATCAAAAAATATAATCAACATAAAAATTCACATTAAAAAATAAGGAAATGAATGTTATTTGGTTCTCCAATCAAAAAACAGTCTTTAACCATCTAGAGTACTATAGAATATGGTATCAAAATTTTACATCTAATCCAAAAAGATCAAAAACCATCCATAAATATAATAATGATAATATTCTTACAACATATTCTCAATTTATTATATGAATCATGAGGTGTTTTGTCATCGTTGAATATGAAAAACAAAAAATGTATATTAAAAACATTTTTATTGAAAATATCATTTTTAATTTGTAGATAAATTTGAAAAATTTTAAATTTCATTAATATTAGGGAAAAACTATATATTAAAATAATCATGGAATTTTTTAATGGAATCTTAATAATAATAACTATCCTTGAAGGTAGTTAATTCCATTATTCTCATATAACTGTAAAATTTAATATTTCCATACTTTTTTAAAAGGGTTATAAGTACCGCCTTTGGAAAAATAAATGAATATTCATATAAAACCATTATATAATAAATCTAAAAAAGGCCAAAATTTATTTATTAGAACATTTTTATGATATAAAGAACATTTTTTAGATTATTTTTTGGAAAAATTTATATGGAATATATATGATTTTCCACAGAAGGCATATATGAAAGGCATTTTCATATAAAAATATTTCTCAACTAATTTTATAAACTAAATAGAGGAAAATAGGAAAATTACATGAAACAGTGGTGACTAGTCAACGAAGAATAAAATATATTGTAATTATATTAAATATTTAAATCTATTTCCTCAATGGATACTTAAATATAAATAATCCAAAATAATAATGAGATTGTGAAATAAACCCTTATACTTTGGTAAATTTAATATAGTAATTCCCATGAATGAAATATTTTTAAACAAATCAATTAAATTAAATGTAGAAAATTATTTTTATGATATAACATATAAAATATATAATATATAAACGAAACAAATGAAATATGTGGTGAATATAACATATGTCTCATGTATATATCGGTGAGATGAGAAATTGTTACCACTTTGATAACTATTGAATCCTAATACCCAAAAATGAAATAACATAAAATGAAACATTAAAATACCCTGAAGATAAAAAAATTCATGATATTACATATCAAAGTGGAAGTATATACACCACAAAAAACAAATAACTAGTAAATATGGAAAATTCCTCATGGAATTAAATATTAGATGAGAAACCCATACCCCTTTAATAACTTTTGAATTATAATCCCCATGAACGAAATGAATTCAATCGAATCATTTAAATAAAATGAATAAAAATAGATTCAAGATATTAATAACAAGGATATATTATATACACCGCACAAAAGAAATAATTGGTGAATATGCATATACCTAACAAATGTACATGTGAGAAGATAAATCCTTATACCTGGTCTTCTTTACATCTTACTTATCTGAACCTCATGTATAATAGATATAATTTTTTTAAATCTATTATAAAACCATAATAATTTATATCAAACAATATATTATAATCGTATTACCTTTTTACACACGTTTATTATAAATTAATTATTCTAAACACTATTTCAGGTGATAAATGTTCATTTTTAACACATGTCATGGTATGGTAGTTTCGTTCATTGTATACTGATCATTGTTCAATCATATATATAATTCTAAACATGATATTAATATCATATATCTTATTTATATAATTAATTTTAATGTTGAATAATATATATATATATATGTGTGAGTTACATAATATAGGGGGACAGTAGCCCCTACAAATACATTAATGATATTTTGAATTTTTTGATAGATGGAATGAATGAATGAGAAATAACTTTAAAACTTTTTAGAATAATTATTATACCATATATATATATAATATATTTATAACATCTATCCTCATTACAATCTATCAGATAATAAAATGAAAAATGTTTCACATCATTTTGTGGATGCGGTAGTTAACACATTTGCCCGTGGGATGATATATTTTGAACAGATTTGAACGTATGAAATAATATATGACATTAAAAATCAAGAATTTTAATCTTTTAATAAATTTAATAAATATAAATTAAATCCATACTTATATCTTTTTGTGATATGAGTTTATGGATAAGAGATTACATCATTTTAGAATGGAGTATTCCACTATACATACAATCAATGATTTCATTTTCCCATTTTTGTGGAATTGGAGATAGATATAGGTAATTAAATTTAAATAATAAAAAATAATTATATGGTATATACTTTGTTTTTATTATTTCATCAATTTTTTTTGTTATTTTAAGGAGATAAAGGTGGAAATAAAATTAAAATGGATGGTTAAGAACTATACCTCTTCTCCAAAAATCCCCTTCCAGTTTATATGTAAAATCCTTCATATATCTTATTTTCAATAAAAGTAGACCAATTAGATGGGAATGGGGATTTTATAGAGGTATTTAGATTGTTATTTTCCTAAAATTAGTAATTTATAATTGTTTAGTGGGTATGAGAAGAGATGCACTATTATAAGTGAGGGAGAGGACATATATGGAATTTTTGAAAAGAATACAATTTACCCATGTTTTTCAAATTCAAAAAGAACCAAATATTTCTCCTTATTAAACATTACATGTGATAAGGTTGGAATATGATGATAAAAATTATAAAAAAGTATCCACACCATTTTAAACCTAATATTATTTGATTAACCCATGGTGAACTTGTTTTATCCATAAATGCAGTAATTATTTTTTATTTTTTTTACTATTCATTATAACCAAAAATTAATTTGAATTTACAATTAAATATTTATATTGGTCACTCCAATTATTCAACACTTTTTATCAAATTAAATATGGGAATTAATTATAAATAAATTTAAAATTAAAACCCCAAACACGAAAAAAGGGTTTTCCAAAGGAAAAGTTTTCCTATGTATGAAAAAACATTATATTAAACATGAAAATATAAATATTTGAAATATAGAAAATTACACTATTTATAATATAGTTTATCTAATTTCACTTTTAAAACAATTTTTAGGAAAGTAATACATTAGAAATTCATTAAACGAAATAGTATTTTTGTACAAAAATCAATAATTTTTTATTATTCTTTTAAAAATATATTTTTTTAACAAAAGTGATCAAAAAATAAATTTAGGACAATTAGGAAATTATTTTTAAGATATTAAAGTTTCTTATCTTAGTATTTTTTATTAAATTGGAAGAAATTAATTTTATTTAACTGTGCAAAATAGGATGAATACATTTAAATAAATACAGTTTTATAGAAAAGAAATTTTTTTCTATCAAATGATTTTAATTTTTATTTAAAATAAAATTTTTACCAATTAATTTATTTATACACATGTAAACCATATACTTTTCATAATTTATATATTTCTATTCTTACACACAAATTTATCTACTATGTTATAATTTGTTACATAAATAATAATATTTTAATATTATGTCATGGTTTATTTGAACTCGATGTTACAGAAAACATAAGATATTTAAAGTAATTAAATTTATTGAAAGAGAAATATATTAAAAAATACTAGAGTGTATGATGTATACCTATTTTTATAAGACCAGTTAAATATATGAAAAATCTTCCATTATTGTTTTGTAAAATATTTATAAAACTCCAAATTCATATCTCATAATAGTGTCAAACTAGGTGTAAAGTCGGACCCAATATACACACGTTAGTGTAACGATTGAGAAATAACCCTCTTAAAAATTTAGAGTTATAATACTTAGGTTAAACTTTTACTTTATTTCATACACTTTTTTTATCCAGACAGAGGTGGTGTTACGAAGAATATCACCCATTCTTTACATTGTTAACATTTTAGGGTGTTTTATAGCATTGATAAAAAACAACAATTATGGGGAATTATGAGGGAATTATAATGATAGGGAATGGGGCGTCTCATTGATAAATATTTAAAAACATTATTACAATGTTTGATAAAATTTCACATTTAAATGAAAATGAATAGGAAAATAACACACAAATAATGGGATTGATGAGATTAAGGACCCTTACCTTGAAAGGTAGCTTCATGAATATTTGGAAGAGAACCAAAAAAACATTGAAAGTCCTTTAAGGGTTTTTTCAAAGATGAAATGAATATAACATCACACTAAAATTTTTTGTAGCAGATATTAATTTATGTAGATTTTTATTTATATGGAAAATATGGGAAGTTTTTATCCTAATTTCTTAATATAAGCCCTGGAAATATAGGCTGGGGAAAATATAGAACAATTTAATTAGACATGGTTATAATTTTTTATTTATCATGTAAGGAATGGTTTTGGATATTTAATTTCTTTATAAACATATAATAATTATTTTATTTTATTATGTACATGGAAAATAATGTTTTCACAAAACAGTGTTTTTTAATCCTTAATTTATAATTTGGAGAGAATATTGTTGGTTGATAAAGTAATTTTAATTACTTAATAAAAAAAATATTAATAAAATAAATTATATTTAAAAATTCTGTTAAATTATATAAATAATTAGTTCATTTTCATATTATAATCATTTCATAATAGTAAATGTATAAAAATATTGTAATTTACTATGTAGATTTAAATTCGAATGTCTCAAAAAAATATGAATTTTGGACCATTAGATATGTTTTATGTGATGGTTTCAAATTCATTATCATTTTATTTAAATAAAAGTCATTATATTATAATATATATTTTGAAATACAATTATTTTGATATTTCCAAATTATGATTTTGGTGCAAAAAATTTAGATACTCAGTCCACAAAAAATATTAATTTTATATAATTAATATTTGTGTAATAATATTAATATTCACTTATTAATATAAATTTATTTAATTATTAGTTATATAACTTTAAAATCGATTTTATTCAATTTAAGAGACTCTTTCATGAAAAATTATTTCATTACAATTATAATAGTTAAATTTTGAGTGGTCATGTTCCAACAATAATATTCCAATGATCAAACTACAATAGTCATATTACATATTATTTGCATACACCTCATTCTATCTTCCTTATATAATTCATATCCTTCCAATAGATACATTTTTATTCTTATATTTATTTTTTTCCTCATAAGATAAATATTCCTCACAAAAATGTATTTGTATATGAGTATGATCCTCCATAGTAAAAGGTTTTGGAGTTTCCCTATATATTTACATGTTTTGTGGTACTTGTTATAGCTATTAATATGAATGAAATTTTCTTAATTTATATTATATTACTATGTTTTTCAAATAATTACAATGTAATAATATGTTCTTATTTATTACTAAAATTTATCAGGTATTATAGGATTAATCCATCTGGTATCAAATATTTTTTCTTGTCCATGAATGAGGTTTTATTTATTTATTTAAACCCTGTTACCTCACCTATTTATTTGTGTTAAAACATATAATATTTTTTCATCATAAATTTATTCTTCTAATTTCTTATATAACATTATGTACTCCTCCTTGGATTATCACTTCCACACCACTCTCCTCTAATAAATAATCAATATTTTTCTACAAAATTACTCATTGTATTGTGAAGTTTTCGTGTGTTTTAAAATATCTATATAATAACTATGAATTATTTTCTTAATAATTTCTTATAAAATTGTTACACCATTATTTTGGATGAATTATAAATAAAAATTAGTTCACCCCCATGATATTCAAACTTTTATTTCTTATATTTATTGACATATAAGTATTTTACAATGAAAATTCAGAAGTACATTAGTGTTGGATTATTACCATGCCACGTATCCTAGAGTTTATTTTTGTCATTTAAAAATAATAATGACAAATTTGAGATATAAAATATTTTAATAAATTATCCTACACAATATGTATCTAATATAATTTTCTCAATGAGCTTCATATGAGCCATGTTTGTCACAATTTGGTTTCACTTCTTAATGAAAATATGAATTATATAAGTAAGATAGAATTACAATTATGTTTTTATTCCTGTGATGTGATTTTCGTTTCCCATAATGCGTGAAGTGAATCCTTATTTAAGGATCCACATAGTAGCCTGATCCACCAGTATTAAATAATCATTGACAAAATTTTACTTAACATACATTACATTATTGATCTATATTCAACACTTTCCTTTTTTCAATTTAAAATTAGATGGATCCACTTTTAACTTGACTAAATAATGATGATCAGAAAGGGGGGAAAATTTATTATGAGATTGTTTTCCAAGTTGGATAATTCCATCTTCTTAGATATCCATTTCCATGAACACATAAACAAATATATTTTTAAACATAATAGAAAATTTAGGGTTTTCTATCCATAACCTTCCCATCACATGTAGTATCCATTAAAAACCTACCAACTATCCGAATTAATATTCATTTTTTGTTTCCATTTAGCCCTAATGTAAATGTTCAATATAGATCTCATTTATTATTTATAAATCAATTTTTCTAAATAAAATAAAACCATAATAGTGGTGTATTAATTAATTCTTATATGACCTTTTCAATTAATTTTAGTTCTTTTTAAACCACCCAAGTCAAACATCTTTCGATCAGTGGGTGTTGTGGTATCACATGAACTAAATCATGTTTTTTCTGGTGATAAATACCCTAAATAGATTTACCTTATAATTTAAAAAATTAAATTATCATAATGTGTGTGCCATTTTATTTTACCTGATATGGACATTTTAATATTTTTCCATACCTCATAAACTCTAAAATCTTAATGTTAATCTAGTTGTTAAAAATATTTCTTGGTCCTTGATATTTCATAACATTTATGCTACATGACCTTCAGGATTCTCAATGATTTTGATATTATGATTCAGAATATTGTTAAAGCTATAAATATTTTCAATGTTCTATACATTTTATTTATTTTCTTAGGTTCCTTCACCAAGTTTCCAGAAATTGTAGAATTTAGATATTTAATCTCCACCTTTAACTTATATTTGTTTTTCATTAATTTATATATAGTTCATAATCATGTACCCATCCTTTAGTTTATTTATTATATTCCTAAAAACATCAATTTATTAAATTGAATATCCTATTTCATTATTTAGTTCAAAAACCAAATTAACAAAATTTATTTTATCATAAATATCATGTGGATGAATTTTATTATAACAACCATAATGAATAAATCACTATGGTCTTTGTTTTCCTAAACATCATCAACATATATTTATTTTTAAGTAATATTGTCTTTGTTAATAATATTATTCCTTTTAATGAATATATATTATAAAACACTTTTATCATCGAATCCATTAGATTATTTCTTTATGGGCTCATCATCTTTGTTATTATCATTTATTTTTTATGGGTATTTCTCAATATATTTCCAACATTTTACATCAAATAATATATAATTTGAATATTTTCATTAAATCTACATTTTCATTCTTTGAGGTGAAAGTAACGGAATTTCCTTACATATAAAATTTCCCTTTCATAAAATACACATCCACTATGATTTTCTTCATCATGTTGACCATAATTATTTGAGGAGTCTCCTTGATTAAGGACTACATTGTCATTGGTCCTCATTTCATCTGAAATGATAGTGGTATAAAGACTATACAATATCACCTCCATTAGAACATTATATATGACCTCCAAGAAAATTTCTATTAAAAGTGGTGGTAATATTATTAGTTTTCTCTTCATGATCTTGATATCATTTAGGTTTTGATGAAATCTCTGTATTTTTTCAATAGTGACGTTCACCCGATCAAATAATGCATCAAAATACACTTTGATGTACTTATTCAAATCCTTGTAAATGTTCAAAATTATATGAAAATGTTATTCAAATATATTGGATTCTTTTTAATCAATTTTGAGAATATTTTCCCAACTTTGGTGTGGTGATTTACATGACAAACCATCATAGATATATTTCTTCATAGAAAACACCTTCTAACAAGATGACTCTATTAGAGACAAAATCTATTTTTTGTCACTATTTCTAGGATAATGATATGGTGTCTATACTAAATGATATCTCATAAATGTAATCCTAATATAAATACAATATTATTAATTATAAATATCATTACATCAATCCCATCAATCCTGTGTGGTCCATCTTCATTCCTGTGTGGGTTAACAATAGATTTTCTTGACGACGTAAGATGATCTATCAATACATCTAATCATCTATACTTTTGTACTTATGTTATACGTAATGTCATCTGAGTCCTTGCCTTTGTGGTAATATTCTATTTGGTGTTACCTTTGTGGTACTTACCTTCGTGGTGATACCTATGAGGTATTCTTCTATATGGTGTTACTTAAGTGGTACTTACCTTCGTTGTGTTACCTTCGTGGTATTCTTTCCATTATTTAATAGTTTTCCTTTGGGATAATGATTTGGTCCTTGTGTTTCCTCACGAATGAGATGGTTATACATGATAACTTAGGTATATTATTGGGAATATACCTAGGTAGTGTTGACTATTTTATTCATGCATTGTGTTTTATCATTTTTTGATTTTGAGAGACCTTTAGGGATTTTGAGATCCCTACCGAGTATTGTTATACTCACCCTGCACAGGCTATGCCCACACCTTGTTGTGTCTTTTTGATATGACAGACAACGCTGACTGAGGACTAGGGTACCAGGATGAGAGGCTTCTCAGAGGTGGACCTTAGATGTGGTGTACCAGGGAGATGACCATTTGAGAGATGTACATACCCTCCAGGTAGGATCCTAAGGGAGTTTTCACAAGATCCATTCTTCATTTTTACATCTACTTTTTAGTTTTACTTGTACATTCTAGTTGGGAATTTATTGCAGTCCCTTTACTCATTGTACTCACTCTATTTTCTATATAGTTTACCTTGTTATTCAATCTTGTTGTGTGCTTCGATTGTATGAGTCCATAGGTTAAGATGACAATACCTTCCCAAGTTTAGGGATATTTCTTTTCTGTGCTTGTTGGCATCCTCTGGCCTATGGAAGGCGGGCTTGGGGTAGTCATGGCATGGGCCCTAGGGGACAGGTCATGACAAATTGGTATCAGAGGAGTTGGTTCTACTAAAGTTCTATGACATTGATCATTACTGTGTGTCAATATTGTTAAGTGTGAGGACTGTGGTTTTCAGTTTGGGGAATCCAGTGTTGGTGCAGCAACCGATGTATCAACACACTAGGACCCTGACTTCTGATTTCCTACTTAGTGCACGAAACCACTGATTGCTTGTGTTTCTTTAAAGAGTTTTCTTTGTGACCTATTTGAGTCAGCTAACTAGGTATAACTTGTTAACCACGGTGCACCTGTTACTTTTCTGGATGCCTCTTCGCAGATAGACAGCCATGGTTCTAGGTAGAGTATGTGATGATTTCCCACCAAGTGACAAGGCTTCGTTGTAGGGCCCCCTTACGGTAGTTGTACCATCGGGTGTTGTACCAGTAGCACCACTACTCAATGGGCAACTGATGCCAGAAACCCCAGTAGCAGATGGGGAACGTCGCTTGAGTTCTTTGCATGCGTTTCAGCCCCAGATCCCATTGAGGTTCCGGGGAGAGATCAAACCATAGGCGGCTAAGGACTGGCTGGAGGTTGTGGATAGGGTTTCTCGAATGGTAGGGACTCCAACAAATCTCATGGCGAACCTTTCTTCCAGTCTTCTTCATGCAACAACAGGAAGATGGTGGATCTTGATGCTCCAGGATCACAACGTGGTCACACTCATCTTGGTTAACATCAAGAGACTTTTCAGGGTAGAGTTCGTCCCATTGACATTACGCTCTGTTCTTATACATGCGCTTCCCTACTTGCTGAATGGCATCATGACCGTGGATCAATATTGTGCAGGGTTCACAAACCTCTCATGTTACTCCACTAACATGGAGTGGAACCCATTATGCAGGGATCATACCTTCGAGAAGCGGCTCAGATTGGAGATTAGAGCTTCAAGGATTTCTCTCGGCGTCCCGACGTATGTGGGGGTGTTAGGGTGAGCACTCTTAGTAGGGAGTTTCCTTTTAGAGAAATATCTGGCAATGAGACCCACCACCAGACATCATGTACCAGAGTCATGTGTAGTTAGCAGTAGAAAGATGATGTAGAGGTCCATGTGGACCAGACCTACAGGTGGACGACCAAACAATATAGGGTCGGATGTGAGTGGATCTCGAGACAGAGTAGTATAGGCATGGAGCGGGTAGTGTTACTCAGGTGGTGGGCAGGATCACATGGCTCGTTACTTCATGAACCACCGTACATGAGACCAACAGAGGGTCGAACGGCCACCTGGGAAAAGGAAATTATTCAGTAAAGGAGGTCCATAGGCAGGATGCAGAAGTGGAAGTGGAGCTGGCCATGCAACAGGCGGTTGGTGGTGATTTGAGGTTCTACCGCCACCACCTCCAGGTGGTCAACCGTGACCACAGGGAACAGGTGGAAAGGGACGAACTCAGCTCCAGGCAGCTGTGGACTGCTATAATGACACTCTATAGATGATAAAAGGTACGATTTTTGTCTTCTCCACATTAGCTATATTACATATAGACACTGCTGACAGTCATTATTTTCTTTCCACGACCCTTATTCGGTGCTCAGAGATACCAGTGGAGTAGTTGTATCGATCCTTATGGCTAGAGACTCCTACGTGAGTGGATTCAATAATTACACGCCGGTGCTGGCAGTGTGAGCTTATTCTAGGAGGCCAGTGCTTCAACTGGGATTTTCTAGTTTCGGCGTCGAGGCTTTATGACTTCATCTTGGGTATGGACTGGTTATTCATAGTCCATGCTCTGATTGTCTATTTTGGGAACAATGTGTTGTGTGTCCGCACAGATGGGACTGGGCTTTCCATCACCATTGAGAAGGGAAATTTTGTAGCACATGATAGACTTACCTGGATGAGGGTGCACCGAATCACACATCAGTTGGCTAGCCATATCCTCAGAGCGATTGATGATGAGAGTCTGAGTTATCCTAAAGTGGTGGATCGGTACGTTGATGTTTTCTCTAATGATGTTCTGGGATTACCTCAATGGAGAGAGGCAGAATTTTATATCGACTTTTACCCTGGGACGAAAATGATATCTACACCATCATATCAGATGGCTCCTATGGATCTTTAAGAGTTGCACATACAATTGGAGGACTTGTAGAGAAAGAGGTTAATTAGGCCCGGTGTTTTATCTTGGGCAGCCCGATTTTTTTCGCAAAGAATGTGGATGGCAGTTTGAGACTCTATTTGGACTATCAGTGCCTAAGCCAGGTGACCTTGAAGAACAAGTACCCACTTATATAGATTTATGGTCACTTTGATCAGCTGAAAGGGGGCATGATGGTTTTTGATGATATACCTCATATCAGGATATCACCAGCTCAAGATACAAGATGAGGATGTGTAGAAGACGATATTCAGATGTCGGTTTGGCCACTTTGATTACTTTGTTATGCCATTTTGTCTGACCAACACCCCAGTAGTTTTCATGGGACCCATGAACAGAATCCTTCATCCATACCTCAATCACTTTGGTGTAGTCTTCATCGATGATATACTGATAAACTCAATGACAGGGAAGGAGCATGTCTATCATCTTCAGATTGTTCTGGACACACTCCGAGATCACCGGCTTTATGGTAAGCTCTCAAAGTGCCAGTTATAGATACGAGAGGTCCACATTATTGGACATGCTATCTCAGAGGCTGGAGTTGTGGTGTATCTAGTGATGATTGAGTTTGTTCTTTCTTTGGAGCCTCCCATGAGTGTGATAGAGGTGCATAGTTTACTGGGTTTGGCCGGTTACTACCAGTGGTTTCTGCCTGACTTTTCTAGAGTTGTGACACCCTTATCAGCATTGATAAATAAGGGGAAAACCATCATGTTGTCTGAGAAATTCTAGCAAAGTTTCCAGGAGCTGAGGGAGAGACTAACAAGTTCCCCCATATGGAGGCTACCAGAGTGGGGTGTTGGGTACGTAGTCTACTACGACACATCAGGGATCGAGCTTAGATATGTCATGATATAAGAAGAAGCAGTGATTGCGTATGGTTCTCAACAGCTGAGATAGCATGAGTAGAACTACGCTACCCATGACCTGGAGTTAGAAAAAGTGGTCTTCACCTTGAATATTTGTCGAAATTACTTGAGGGGAGAACATTTTATAGTATACTCTGATCACAAGTGTATAAGGTATATCGTCTCTCAGAAGGACCTAAAACTCATACAGAGACGTTGGCTTAAGTTCTTACAGGACTATAACATAGAGATAGTCTATACTCTTGGGAAGGGAAACGTAGTGGAAGTTGCACTTAGTTAGAGATTTGGTATACAGTTGCTGAGTGAGTTAAACAAGCAGTTAGCCACTGTTTGGATATCCTACGTCGATCGAGATGGAGCAGTTTGTCTTTAGTTTCTGATAATCACTCCCCCAATCCTTCTGCGAGCCAGGAGGTGCATCTTGGGGACACTGACTGTGAGGCTCAACATGCTCAGATATCCGCAGAACATGCACCTGATGGATTTTTTGAAGGTGGAGAGCACATCATCCTCTTCATAGGATGTACTATGGTATCACAGGACCTTAGAAATGAAGTGTAGAGGGAGTTATTTATGTCTCCTCTAGCGGTACATCCAACAGTGGTGAAGATGTACCAGGACCTCCGACGTCAACACTGGTGGCCAGGGATGAAGAAAGAAAAAGCAGAGTTGGTCTCACAGTGCCTCACTTGTCTGCAAGTGAAGGTAGAGCATCAGGTTCTATTAAGATTAGTTCAAACACAGGGGGTACCAAAGAGTAAGTGGGATGGAATTTTCATGGACTTTGTGATATGAATTCCACACACGTCCAGGGGACATGATACTATCTAGGTGGTCGTTGAAAAACTCACCAAGTCAGCCCACATCCAACCAATCAGAGAGCAGGGATTAGTAGAGGGCTTGGAAAACCTCTACGTACAGGAGATTGTGCTACTTCATAAAGTTCCCTTAATGATTGTCTCTGATCATAATGCACATTTTACTTTCTCGACTATGGAAGGTGTTTTAGGGTGCCTTCGTGACACATCTTTGGTTGAGCACATCCTTTCATCATCAGATGGATGGTCAAAAAGGGTAGATCATTTAGAGGCTAGATGGCATGCTTCGTGCATGCATCCTAGATTTCAGCTGTAGATGGGAGGATTATCTGCCCTTGGTGGAGTTCACATACAACAACAGATATCACTCCACTATCGGAATGGCACTACTCGAGGTGTTGTATAGTCGACCTTGCATATCACTTCTATGTTGGACTGTCCCAGGGGAGTCGACACTCATTGGACCAGAGATGGTACGGGCTACCATGGAGAAGGTGCAGATCAACCAGGAGTGGATGAAGACTGCACAAAGCAGGCATATGTCTTATGCTGACCGGAGATGGAGACCATTGGAGATCGATGATGTCGACCATGTATTTCTACAGGTATCACCCCGATGTTGTTTATGGAGATTTGGACAGGGCGACAAGTTATCTCTGAGGATCACCATACCCTTTCAGGTCCTCAACAGAGTGGGCGAGGTGGCATACAACTTATCTCTTCCCCCTCATTTTCACTCGGTGCATGATGTTTTCCACGTATCTCAACTGAGGAGGTACGTGCATGATCCCTCGTACATCATTGACTGGGGTGAGTTGGACATCAAGGATGTGGAAATGTTTTTCAGAGGTTCCAGTTGAGATTTAGGATAGACAAGAGATATTACTACTTGGTCAATCGATACCTCTAGTGTGCGTATGTTGTCATCACAGGAACATCCAGAAGAGCACATGGGAGCGGGAGGCTTAGATTCACGATCATTACCCCCACGTGCTTCCCTTGTTTATGTTGTGGCTTTTGGGAATGCATATCCCTGAGGTGGGGATAATGTAATGACTCTTAATTTTCCATGTAAATTATTTATTTAAATATATGGGAATATTTTGGGTCCATGAAATTTGACAGTGCATGAATCTGATGCCCTGTGTGCCTGGATTTAATTGTTGAACTTTTTTTGTATGTTCAGTAAATGCATGAGTTGCGTTTCATAGATTTTCAATTAGTACTTAGAATTAAAATATGAGGACACAATTGATCTTGCAGCGCTGATATTCTCTTAAAGAGACTTCCACCTCAATCGTTGTAGTTTAAGGGTGGTAGTTAGATTTTCAGTTTTTTGTGGGAGAATAAAAATAAAATAAATAACATTTTACTTTCCTTTTTGAAACCACCTTTTGGAATTGTGGAGGTTGGGACCACACAAGGGTGGCTGTGTATTTAAGGCTGGGCATTAAATGCCCAGTTACACAAATTATGTAACAACAACTCTCTTTAATTAATTGGGTTCATTAAAACTGAATTAATGAAACAAAATTATAATTAATAGTTATTTTATTAACTCTTCATGAGGGAATTGAGGGTTGTTTTTTCGTTGGCAGAAGGGAGAGGAGGCCATTTATGGGTAATTTTCCAATGAAGAACGACCTCCAACAAAGAACTTTCTCTAGATCATGAACGAGGACGTTGCCCGAGCCCAGATCAGAAACGTGCTTTGGGAGCGGCGGTCACCAGGGTCCCCTTCGTCGACATCATCCTCTTCATCATGTCAACTCCAACAATAAAATGAGGAAGGGGTTTAATTTGAAGTATAAATATATCTATTTCGTTTATTCTTCATATACTTGGTTCTATGAGAAGATTGCCAAACAAACATAGCCATCGATCCACACATTTACCAAAACCATTTATATTCTTTTTTAACATGTTTTCCATGCATTTTTCAATGCCAAATAATTTCTCATAATAAAAATACAAAGGTTCATTGAGAGTGAAAGATGGATGGGGGGATCTTGACCTGAGGATCGTGGATATGAAAACGTAATAATTTTTGAGCTTGGAACGATACTGCAATGTCTCCTGGAAGAAGGCGGTGGCAGACACCTATCTGACCATAATAAATGTGAGTGGCACACGTACGCGCCACTGGAAGAGGAGGTCGCGCCCCATCGGCCACGGTGTGGCAGGGTGAAGGCCAGCACGCTGGCTGGCAGCGTGGAGAAGTTGGGGAACGTGTCTGTGTCACTGAATATAGGGACCGCGTTCGCTTTGCTATGGCAGAGACCAGAGGGCGGCTGGCCAAAGGTGGACTATGGCACTGTCACGCCTCCAAAAGGACAGGTTGGGAATCCAGTCGGCCATGATGCACCAAGAAGGACCCACTCTGGCGGGTCCTGTATGCCAGCAGGACTAACGGTCTGATGGACCATTTGAGAATCTGGGAGGGCTCAACCGGTGCGGCTAGGGCGGCCCCTATCACCACGGGCCACACCCCGCCTTGCAGTCCACACCCAGTCGGGCAGACCACTCCCAGCTAGGCAGACCACACCCTGCCGAGCTAGCCCCACCCAGCCAAGATGCACCCTAGTAGGCCGCACCGGGAAATCCACAACCAGTTCGGGCCGATTCACACATAGTGGGTCGAGCCGCCCCTTTTCGGGCCAATACCAACATTTCCCAGACCATCTATCCTAGACATGGGTCTACCCAGGTCGGTCTGACCGGGTCAGACCGGACCCGGGCTCAACCAAACCCATATACTTCTTTTTGGACATATCTTGTGAATCGGGTGTCTGTTTGATGATCTGTCTATAGTAATAGAATCCTTAGATCGAGACCGTCCTTTTCATATAATTCAGTTCAGTTTTCGATGAAGTTAAATTAAGGCCAAAATGGATCATACCTGAGTTCAACTAGGACCTTGGAACAAAAAGGTTAATAACTTACAGACCGAGCATCCTATTGATGATCCTTCTATCTTGTTAGGTTCCTTATGATGTGGTGGACCATTGGGATACTTCATCATGGGACATCATGGTAGTTGAAGTATAGACTAATTTATAGAGAGGCATAACCTCCCAGAATCAAGCATTCTTAGTGTGGGAACCCTGTGGTAGGTTGTACGTGAAGAATCTTTAGATCCTGTGTGGGTTATCTTCGGATCATGTATGGGTCATCGCTCAGAGAAACTATGAGGGTCAGCGCATACCGATCATGTGTGGGTCATCTCTAGATTCAATGGGGGTCGTCTTCAATCCTGAGTGGGTCATCTTCGATCTAGTGTGGGTCAACAACAGATCTTCTCTACGAAGTAGGATGATCTAGCAATACAGCTAATCATTTATACTTCCGTACATAAGGTATACCTGGTGTCTGCTGAGTCCTTACATTTTTATTAATCTTTTATGGGGATTAAATTTGTGGTAAATACCTTCGTGGTGATAAATTTTTGGTATTATTATTTTTTGTGTTACCATTGTGGTTCTTACATTCGTGGTGTTATCTTCTTGGTATTCTTTCCTTTGTGGAAAAGTTGGGCTTTGGGATAATGAGTGGGGCCTTGTGTTTTCCAATGAATGAGATTGGTATATTTGATAACCTAGATAAATGTATAGGAATACACATAAGTTAGGTTAACTGTTGTACTAATTCTTTGTGGTTTATCCTTTGTGGAATTGAGAGACCTTCGGTGGTCTCAAGGTCCCTACAGAGTATTTTTATACTCACCCCAGCATGGGCTACGCCCGCACATTGTTCTGACTTGTGCAGACGACATGCAATGCCGACTGGGGAATATGGTACTAGGACTGGAGTCTTCTCGGAGGTGGACCTTATACGAGGCATACCCTAGAGACGAGTATTCGAGAGATGTACCTACCTTTCCGGTATGATCCTTGGAGGGTGTTCACATGAGCTGTTCTTCTGTTTTACTTGTACATTTTAGTTTTACTTGTACATTCCAGTTGGTATTGTATTCCAGCCCCTTTACTCACTATACTCACTATATTTTCTATATAGTTTACCTTGTGATTTTATCATGCACTGTGATTGGATTGTATGATTTTTCAAGTTAAAAACGAAAAGCCTTCCCAGTTCTAGGGATATGACTTTTCAGTGCAAGTCGCCAGCCCCTGGCCTATGAAAGGCGTGCTTGGGGAAGTCACATAACTGGCCCCAGGGGATGCGTCCTGACAGAGTTTATGTAGTATGTGTGGATTAAATAAGTTTTTAGTTGGTGTAATAAATTACTATTTGTGTATAATGCGTTTGGATCATATTATTATCCATTAATTTATCAATTATATCATTTTGTAAAAATAATTGTAATATATATATATTATCGAAGTAAATTTGCCATTTTATTTTATTTAGTTTTTTAGAATAAAATATATTATGTTAACTTATAAAGAATTATTTTAAAAATCATATATATAATTTATTTTACTTTTTAGTTAGTATCAGAGAAAAGAATATTTTTTACAGATAATGTTATAGATTAAAAGATGAAAGAAGTCAAAAAACCCTAGAATAATCTAAATGTGTTATAATTTAGGATATAATAGTTATTTTAAATATTTTTGTTTCTTATGTTTTATATGAATATAATATTTTTATTATTATATTTTTATGGTCTTAAATATTAGATATAATCACGACGAACTCGATGAAAATAAATGTGATAAAAATGTAATGATTTCTCTAATGATATTTAAACACAGCTATTGATGAATTTAAAAATTTAAGGGTAACGATTATTCATCTATCAAAATATATGAATAATAACATTAATTTTGTAGAGAACCCAAATTTTAATGGAAAGAATTATCATTTAATTAGTCATGAAATATCAACAATAATGTTTTAGTGGATCTTATTATCCATTAATTTCAATGAAATGTTTAATAATATTAGATATTATTTATTGATTTAATTATGGGAAAAATTATATATTTGTATTGTATAATTTGGTATGAGAATAACATTAATGATGGACATTGATATGGTTAAACAATCCAAATGATAAAAATTTGTATATGGATTGAATTTATTTTATGGAAGTATTTTTTAATAAATGTTTTAATAAAAAAATTTATATATAAATAATGATAAAATTACTTTCTACAAGTAAATAGAAAATAAATCTATTAAGAATTAATATTATAAAGCCATGCCTCTATATTTATCAGTAATTGTAAAAGAAAAGTTGACTAATTATTTATTGATTAAATTATTTCATTGACAAGAATAATCAATTCAAGACATTGATATACATATTGAATTAGTTTTATGTGTTCTCATATTTTACATTTATATTGGATACTATCAATAGTTTAGAGGTCATAAAAATAATACCTGACGAATATATATTCATTTTGGATGGTAAAATTATTAGGGCTATGATGCAAAGAAAATGAAATAATTATAATAAAAAATATAGTAAGAGTAATCCATGAAACTAATTCATAGAAAGTAGATAATGTTTGAAGTATAGAAGTGGATCTCATAAAACTCACCATTTTTAAGGATGTATAAATAGTCCAAACAACATGTTATATGAAAAGGTAGCTTCTACCCAATCCACCACTCACAATCCACAATCCATTATGTCCACATGAAGTAACATGCTCATTATTCTATACTATAACTAATATAATTTATGATAATAAAAAAACAAACCAAAAAATAAAAAAGAATCACGAATGGGAATTTAATGTTACAACTAGTGATGTGGATCAATCAAATGCATCGGGGTCAAGTAGACCCATTATCTACTAAGGAATATATTTTTTATTTTACACTATTTAATGGAATTCATTTATAACTTTAGTGTTATTTAATGAGATATAATTATATATATAATAACGATTAATACATGAATTTTGATTAATCCTTAAAATAACCTAGTGGTTTAGTCATACCATCTATATTACATAACTCATCACACTTTAATAATTATGGGAATATAATTTTATAAAATCTTTTGATTATTCATTTAATATAATTTGAGGATATATTTAAAATATGTAGACTCAATTAAACAGAACTAACATTAACTACCATGTGTGGGGAATATCATACAATATCCCAACCTATAAAATATATATAAAAAATTTCATGGAATTATATGAAATTAAAAAAGATAATCCTTCACATGTATATGTCTTTTAACATAATAAAGAATAATATTTAGGTAAAATGGTTGTGAAGAAGGAGAAGTTAAAAATTAAATACATGTCCATCGTAAGTAAATATATTGATGTATTATTGGAAAAGTTGTATAGTCATACCATAATTTTGTGGTGGAGTTTTATATATAACTTATACATTTTTTGATTATATAAATTAAAAATACACCATCTTATTTTAATTTAGAAAATAATTATTTTTTATTGTTAATTCCTAATGGTAAAATAATAGATTTAAATAATAATTTCTTTATTATTAGATAAATAAACATTCACTATAGAAAAATAATTATTGATCTAAAATTAAAAACAATTAGAGAACCATGGTTGTATTTTATATTAATAAAAACATAAATAAAATGTATATTGTAAATATAAAAAATAATAAATGTACTAAATACAAAAATAAATATTATTTCATTAATATAGGAATATTACGGTTCATAGAGTCTTAAATATATCATACCCTCTAGAATCATTGATCAAAGAATGGTAAATGTTAGTGACGTGATTAATATGTTTTGGAATAAATAAGTGAATATAATAAATGGTTCTAGAGAAGAATATGAGGATATATATATTTATATAAAAGGTTGAAGGGGTCATTATATAGTAATTGTGTATATATAGTTAGATAGTATATATATTTTGTAAATGGGTATATTATTGTTGATATAAATGGAATGAGTTCTTTATGTTTATGTTACTAATATATATATATATCTGTGTGTGTGTGTGAAAATAAGAGATTTCATGAGTGGTAAAGTAACAGTATAATTATTTATATGATTATAACTAAAATATTTGTAGGTTACCTTGGTGGAGAAGATTTCTATGGTTATTTACTTTCGATGACTTAGGTGGTGATATAGGCATGGGTGCAGACCCTAGTTAATTTTGACATAGGTAGTGACATGTCACAACCCAAAAGGAATTTATTCCAAAAAAGGTTCCTTTCTTGTAAATTATTGTTGGGATTTCTAGTAGATTTCTAAAAAACATCATACATGGCTATTTTGATGAGACTAAGATAGTTTATGGTAAAAGTGAACATGATTTTCCGTCGATTCTATGCATCTGAGTAGGTTGAATGTTGAAGTGTATGTAAACTACATCCAATGTTGGGAATGTAAGTAAGAATTAAAAAAAATTGTATTATTACTTTAAGTAATTTTCATTTCGATTATGAGATTCCAAACATAGGAAATCCAGACATTGAAAATGTAATAAAATTGGTACAGTCGGTTCATTCCATTCCAAACTGGGATGTATGAGGCTTGGTAACTAGGGTGTCTATGTGTGTGGGTTTTTTATTTTTTATAATCCCATTATGTTGAATAATCAAACAGACATATAAAAAACACACACACACACCCACACACATACATATTATATATAAAACTCTAAAAATATTTTATTATAACTGTATATATAAATGAATTTTTACAATGTAATATTTATATAATAAGAATATTATTAATCATTGTTAATGTTATATCATTATATATTAAAACTTATTTTTATGAATTATGAATTTTAATTTTAATGATTAAATTTATTATATATAGAGACATATTATATAAAATAAATTTTCTATTTGTAGCCATGATTTAGAAAAAAGGAAATATGATTAAAATCATTTTTCGTAAAAAAAAATTACCATAGGGGAATGTGAAATTTTTCAGTGAATGTGGAAACATGATATATGGTACAAATTGAGAATAAATTAACAATAAGAGATTAATAATTATTATGAATCATATATATATATATATATGAATAATTCATGACCCATATTAATTATATCCATTTATAGTAACATTTGAATCATAATTATACCCCTTTACAAGTTTATAATGGGAATACACCAAACTAACACCCATACATATTATAGTAAAACTCTTATAAAACATTTTAAAATTCACATATAAACTCATCATATGTATAAAAATATTTTCTATTAATCTATATCAATATTTTATAATATTTTTTATGAGACACTAATTACAAAAGAATGCTCTTAAGTATTCAATAAAGAATGTATCAATGAAAAGGTCCGACTTTGTGGTAAAACCCCATCATTTACCACATTTATTTATTATTTAATTATAATAAATATTTTTATATAATATAAAAATATTAACATAACATAAATATTTAAAACATATTGATCATTCATATAATAAAAATAGGGTTTTTAGAAGCATCCTTTCCTTTAGCACACTAATAACTGATTCTGTTTAACCACCCACCTAAATGAAGTTACTCTATATTCACTTATAATACCATAGAGGGATAATAAAAAAATTAATAATACTTATATATTTTATTTAATCTTTATTTATGTAATAATTTCTATTCAGTAATGATAATACTAAAATGAAAAATTATAATTAAAATAACACTTTATTTCTGATAAAAATATCCATTGATGATTGAATTATGAGCCATTTAATTAGGAATCATTAAAATACTTAATCTTGAATGATCATGGAACATAAAATTCATTAACAATTATGGATTCCAATACATTTAATAATTTATAAATGAATAAAAAATGTTATAGGAACAATATCTATGTCTACTATACCGTACTATGCATGAGATATTAGCAGTGATTAAAATCAATTGATGAATATGAAAAAAATAGCTTTTGAAAATGAATATAATTATATATATCAATTATAAATAGTTATTTTTATGTTTCTAAAATAGATATTTACTATAGATTTAGTAGATTATATATGGGTCTAGATCACATCAGGCCTATATAAGAGTTATTTTATTTGGTCTTATCTTGATCTCTCTTCGTATTTCAGATTCTATATATATAATCTTCCATTGGGTTATTTTTATGTACATTACATTTAAATTAACTGTTTTTGTTTTCTCATTAATTTTTAGTGATTTTCATTCATAATTATTTTTATCTCAATTATTTATGGTCAACTCATTCTTTATGATGTTTTTATAGGAAATCATTTCTCAGTCACATTTAATTGAGTTATTTTATTTATTATGTATTTATATTATTTTTATATTATTTGTATGAATTTAATATATTATATTTTCTAATTAATTTTTTATTTACATATCCTTTTAATAGTATCATTTTGATTGGTTCTTACTTAATGTATTATTAAATTCCAAATGGGATATTCATTCTCAAAAGATTTTATTTTGCTTGATGTTCACTATTACATATGAAAATATTATATGATATGTATTTATATTATCCAATGATTGTATTTTATTATATTATTCCATTTATTATATGAATTTTTATGACTTTTTAATGTTCCCGTAGTAATTTCTGTAGAAAACACCTCTTCTTCTTGGGAGCAGTGACATTATTGAATCAAAATTATCACATTCACTAATCTACACTGATGGATGTTCCCCTCTATTATTGATTTTTACTTGAAAATAATAATAAATTTTAGGGTAATCTTCATAAATATCTCTTAGTTTAATTTTATTCTCTAATATTTATCCATGTTATTATATGTGTTGTTTATTTTCTACCTTTGGGTTATTATTAGGAAAATATTGTATTCTTTTATATTCATTTAAATTATCTCTAACCAAAATCTCTACATTATTTTGTACTTTATTTTGTCAGGATCATTCCCCATTTTTTTGGGTTTCTCTGCATTTTTATATGGTTAGAATTAATTTTAGCATTTTTGGACTTCCTATGATTTTTTCAAATGAAATTTTACTTTCTATTACATCATATTTCTCTATAATTTCTATTATTATAAATATTGTAAATATAGTGAAAATTAAATTTTCATTTCTTTTTAATTATTCTCATCCATGAAAATATTCTTCTTCCTCTTCTTGGTTAAATGTAATATCACCTGTTTTTTTTCAATTATTTTACATTTATATATATTTTTTAATTTATATTCCTCAAAAAATATCTACAACTCATTGATTAACTCATATTATATACAAACATATTTAATTATATATATTTTTATCATGGGTTAATTAATTAATTCCTTTCTATTGATACAAGTTCACAATTATTAGTTTATTTCTTTGGCCACACATTTGTGTGGAAATATTATAAATAATGCATTAGTGAAATATTTTATATTCAAACAACGAATTTGGTAAAGTTTATAATTCATTATATTTTATATACGATACATAGGATGGTATCTAAGTTCCTGTTATTGTGTTACATTGGTAGAGAGCCTTGACATACTTCTAGGATAACCTATAATTATATATGTTCTTTGTTTCTATGTAATTACACATTCTTATTCAATAATTTATTCCATTTATTTTATGGAATTAATAAAATTTTGATATCTCTTTTCTATCCCTCTAATTAGGTAATTGTTTTAACTTTTACTTTACAATAATGTTTGATATGGATTTCTATGATGTTATATTTTTTTCATTGGTTTATAGTATAAAAATAATAATGTAATTTTTTAAAAGAAATTGGAGTTTGATAGTATCATTAGTGTAACATTACTAAATAATGATTTTACAAAATAGTTCAATTTCTTAAGAATATGAATTTTTAGAGAAGCAATCTATTAAATTTATTTAATAACCAAAATATTAAAAAATTACACTCTGAGTGTATTCTAAAAACACAATTTTTTATGTATATTTACAAAAAAATAATTTAAAAAATAAATTAATGATTTTTGGGTTTTTAGAATCACTATACATATGAGTATTTTTATTATTTTCACTCACCATTTAATATATTATTATTGTGAAATCCTTTAGTCATGATGTTTTAATATATAATTTCATGAACTATTTATATTTATAGTACAATTTTAGTGCAAGATGATAATCGACAGAACCCTTGAATCCCCCATCCAAAATTTCACATTGTATTGACATGAAATAATGATATGAATAAAAAATTCAATCCATTACCCGAATTATTATAGAATATCCATATTAAAATATATAAAAACATCAATTTATATTTTAATTATATTAACAATTTCATTAAAAAAAATACAAAAAGAACAATATAAATAATTTCATTGACCTAGTAATTAAGCAAAATATATCTACTACTTAAATTATACTAAAAATAAAAATATCTTCTGATGAAGAATAAACATTAATCCAACCATATGAAACAGAAAAATAATATCAAAAATCAGTATGAACAAATATACCCACTGACTTCATCCAAAAAATCATATTAGTTTTAAAATTAAATGTATATACTGATGTTTTTAGGTTTGAAATAACTAGTTCAAAGAAATAATCAAGAGGTAATACTAAGGGATAAGAGAAATGAGTTATCATGAAAACACAAATTCCATTATAAATCACCAAAAGTTTTTTATCCCTCACTTCACTCTTAAAATCGATAATTTTGTTAACAAATATGTAAATAACAACTAAATACAATACAAATTTAATGAATAATTTTTAAATATCAAATGAAATATAAAAATATCAGAACAAAAAAAATAAAACATGCATGAATACCACTAGAATGAACGTACCCTCTCACATGGAGGGAAATTATTTAGGGATTACTAATTTTTATCTTACCATGTAGAGACCATAACTCCCATATTTCTTAGTACGAAAAATATTAACATAATGTTGAAGCATTTGAAATTATAATATTGTTTCATCATCAGGGTTATACATCAAAAATATTATCTTCATCATTATCAATATCTTAACAATATTACCTAAATAAATAAAAAAATAAATATATTGATTGAAATATTTAATCATAATATAAATGAAATAAATAAAATATTTTATATAAACTTATAATAAACGACTAATTACATCATGTTAATTAACATCCCATATAACCACTAATGAAATTAAGAATATCCTTGATCCCTAAAATAAAAAACTACTATCCAATCAAGAACTTAATATATCTAACACAATAATAATTTTCATAAAAAATATATGGAATACATAATATTATTACTAACATATGTAATATACAAAAGGAAGGAAAATAAAATAGGATCTAACATTAAATGAAACATGAGATTTTTATTTATTTTAATAAAAACTATACATCCATGTTTCAAATAAAAATTACCTACAAGATTTATATGAAAATAATTGATAATTAATTATCACATTGAAAAAGAAAAACAGAATAATGAAAACCATTTTTTAATTAATTCTATAGAAATCACATTCCATGAATTTATTCACAACATTATTATTCTGAAATATTGATATGAAAATTATATTTACTAGAAAACCCATATCATTTCACTATAAATACTAGATCCCTTTATTATATCCTCTATATCATGGAAATGAGATAACTCATGAATTCAAAATAGACACAAAAATAGATAAGAAATATGGGATTTTAGGATAATTTCTAGATAATTTCTAGTAGAATGATAAAATACCTTTTTTAATATATTTGAGAAACATAAAATCTCACTATAATTATGTTAATAATTTTTGATAAATAAATATCTCAAAGTCACATGGAATATTTTAAATTATTTGAATTTTTTATATTGACATATGTTTTCGAATCAAACATTAACATTATGAAATAACTAGATGTGATTAGAAGAAAATAAAACCTAAATAAAAAATTATATGAATAAATTTAAATTCAAATAATTTTGATAACATACCAAAAAAATATACTAATTTAACATTATTGTTGAAAAAGGATCAAACTATCTAATTTGATAAAATTGAATGATTGAATGTGATCATTAAATCACGATCAAAATTTTAAAATTAATAAATAATGAACATTAAAAACATAATCTATTTGAAATGAAATTATCACTTGGATATTAAATTTTATTCATTGAATTATTATCATCTATTGTGATAGTTATGTTTGAACTTGATCTATTTCTCCTTCAAGGGAATAAAAAATAAATATAAATTTGTACTCTTTATCTATCAATTTATAAATTCTTATAATTAAATGAATAATATGTACAAGAACTCAAAATTTTATATCCTTTTACTAATAATTAATCACAAAATCATATTATTTCATATTTAAATTAAATATAGAAACACTACTAGAAATGTGATCTATACAAACAGTTTTGGGAAAACCATTAGTATAGTTCACTTATATAGACATATACCAATGGTTTGGCCAAAACTGTTGTTATAGGTCACTAATTTGGACGTATAGAAATGGTTTTGGACAAACCGTTGGTATAGGGGTGACCTATACCAACAGTTTGGGGAAAACCGCTGGTATAAGTCACTTATATGGACCTATGCCAACTGTTTTGGCCAAACCGTTGGTATAGATCCATAATAGAGACCCTATACCAACAGTTTTTCCAAAACCATTGGTATAGGTCCCAAATTCAAAGAATCTATACAAAAAGTTCTAAAAAATCATTGGTATAGGTCTATACCAACGGTTTTGAGAACCGTTGGTATAGTTACATGTATTTTTTATGGAATTTTCTTACATAGAACATTAAATAAATCAAAATTTAAAATATTTATGATGATATACATATATATATATATTAAATTATTTTCAAAAAATTCAAGTTAGGTTAGTGGTAAGGTCGTTCAATCATAAACTACAAGCACTGGGATCAAAACCACTGAATGCTTCTTTTTGGAAAAACATATACCAATAGTTTTATGGAACTATTCGTATATATTTTTCATATTACTTATTCTAACAGTTTTGAAAACTATTGGTATAGACCTATCCCCATGGATTACA
This sequence comes from Viscum album, assembly GCA_963277665.1. Lineage (NCBI taxonomy): Eukaryota > Viridiplantae > Streptophyta > Magnoliopsida > Santalales > Viscaceae > Viscum > Viscum album. The sequence goes on from OY728133.1 coordinate 1,329,455,719, forward strand.
TGGCCACGGTTCCCTAAACCATTGGTATATAATATACCAATGGTTTGAAGGCCTATACCAACGGTTTGAAACTGTTATTATAAAGTATTTTTCTACTAGTGAAAACTAATAATTAAGTATTCAATTGGGAGAAACCAACTATATTTTCTAATTTTTATGATTCATTTCACCCATTAAATTATTTTATTATATTATTATTATAATTATAATTATTATCATTCATTTTAAGAACTATTATGATAAGCACATCTTGGATAGCCTATCAAAACTTATACCCAAACCGAATTGAAACATACTCGAAGGGAAATACTAATCCCCACAGGATGTCGTCTAACACCCAGTCAATAAAAACTAACAATGGGAATGATCTTACTAAATATGAAAAATATAACATTACATATATATAGAATAAGACAAAATGATTATAAATAATAAATTGAGGAAAAAATAATTCATACAACTGGAAAGATTGAATATTAATCTCTAAGATACATATCCAACTAAAAAGGATAATCAAAACAAATGTAAACTCATACAATCTCCATCTGATGGAATGGAAAAAACCCCCATCATCTCAACATCTAGATGCCCAAACCAAATTGATAGAAAACCATTATCTTATATTGTGGTGACTTTCCATTCACTATATTAAAAGGCATAATAAGGTATGCATGCAACCAAGGGGTGCGTAGGGTGTGAGTTAATAAGACCAATGAGGTCCCACCAATGATTTCCATAAAACGTTCATATAAAAATATTCCCACAATTCATTACATCATAGAAAAAACAACATGATAAGATATAAAATAGTTTTATAAGTAAATTAGGGAAAATCAATCCATTCCTCATTTCCACACATTTCTTAATAATGATGATAACCAGTTTCAACAAATTCGAAATACAATAAACCAGTCATATAAAGAAATTATATCATATAATATCAAATCAATGGTTATAAAACAATGAAAATAGAATAAAAAACAAATCTGAAAAAAAATCTAGGAAACATTTTTCCATGTATTATACTGGATAGTTGAGAAACTATTGGGTTTCGATAGTGATAATGATGAAAAATGTTGAAGAGGGGGTGAATTGTGTGTTTCTAAAACATTAATAGTTTAGAGAACAACTGTTTATTAGCAGCAACCCATTATTTTTATTTCAATGATGGATGACTAGTATCTATAACTATAAGAAACAAACACAAAACTGTATATTGGTTTTGGGTGAAAAGTTCCCTTAGTCCACTAAAACAATTCAAAAATCATTAAGCATGGTGATTTTCCCTAGGTCCTCATATCCTTAAACCATTAATCCATAACATAGTGTATATAATGGATCCATTACAACAAGGCCTTATAAAGGCTTTTGGTTCTTTTATAGGGAACCTCAAATCCAATGTCTAGTGAAAGAAGTTGACACATAACCCTAATTGATTTTGAGAAACTAAACTCCACAAAATCAACAGAATGTGATTTTGTTTATAATAAATATTAGACTTCACAATTCCATCAATAATTAACATATGTATTAAAACCCAAAATATTTTAATGAATAAATTATATATTTATCATCATGTAGGTTATCATTAAAAATAGATTGATAAAAAAACTAGATAGATGGTAAAACATGTATTTCTATAATGTGTATCATTTGAAAATTATTTATTCATTCTCAGAGAAGAAGTTATAACAATAAATATGAGTAGCAGCGAGAACAATAGCAGTAATAACACTAAGAATATAGATCAAAACATTTTTTGTCTCCAAATTGTTGCTCTAAAAGAAATAACACATAGTTTTGTATTTATATATATCATTCTTTTATTTTCACCATTTTCATATCATGAAGTGACTCTCGATATTTACATTGTAGGTAAAAAAATATAGGTAAAACCAAATCTAGAAATAGAACACAATAAACCATGAATATTTAAATTTTAAAACACTCAATAGGGTTCAAAAATCCCACAATAATGATAATTAATTAATCATTTAAATATGATCCTAAAAAAATCATCAAGAGACACTAAATCGGTTATAAACCAGCTATAAATAGATCATAATTTATTCAAAGTCTATTGTATAAATCATGGATAATATATCTGATTAAAAACTCTGTCATTGATTAGTAATATTTATGGTTCCTTCATGAAACAACAAAACACTAAACATAGAATTTAACAAAGAAGGGTTGATGAACCATGCATTTGTTTCCTCAAATATATGATTTCTTTTGAAAGTAGGGTTTCTTATCCATAATATAACTTTATAAAAATTTAATTATAATTTTAAAGGTAGTGTATGTGATGCATACGTGATGTTCATGATATAGGGTTTATTCCATACCCTACGCTAAAACAATTGGGTATGAAAAGTGTTTCAAAAATATATTTAAAACACATACCAAATTATTTGATGAATAATCCTTGCAGATCAATAACATGAAATATAATTCCAAAATAAAAATTTCAATGAATATTTATTTACTGAAATTCACATAAATAAAAATTCATTAGTAATAGAAATTTCGGTGTTTTGGAGCATCCAAAACAGAAAGACCTTTACAAAATTGATGAATCAAAATATTTTTAACAATGACCCATATTTTTAAGGTCACAAAACCTATTTCAAAAACAATGTTGGAGTAAATAAAATTTCCCAATTTCATAATATAACAATTCATTTATATATATAGAAAAACATCTCCCCCATTATTCTACTATAATAACCTTTTCCTCATTATAATGATCGACTAATTTTTCTATGTCAAGATTACTAAGAATACTAATGTAAGGATTCAAAATATAATTATATGATTGATTCTATAAAAAATATCATCAAAGGAATTTTTAAACTAAAGACTAAAAAACATCGATATATATTATTCCCCTATATCATTATAACTAAAAACAGTCACACCCCTTTTTGTGGCATCCGAAAAATATAAGATAAGAGAGTATTTAAAATAAACTACAACAATATTTCCACTAAAAACATTGATATTAAATCAATGATCATAATAAACTAATTATTTTCATATAAATCCCAAGGAATCTTATATAGGATATTGAATGAATTAGATAAAATATTTTTCTAATTTTTCATATATAAAAACAATAGTAAAATAAAATTGTTATTAATAATAAACAATATTATGAAATAATTAAATATAAGATACATTTTTAGGATTGTTTTAATTAAAAAAATAAATTACAACTGAATAATGATGTATAAATTTTAAAAATTTATATGAAATAAATAGAAAATACGAATGGTTTGAAAGAAGTGGGATGTTCCTCTTAACTTTTCCAATGTCTAACTGTATTGCTACGAGAAAATTAGAGACCTGATTAAACTTATAATCTATTTTCAGTATCTTTTTATGATTTATAAGAAGAATATTTAGAATGTTTGTCTAGAAAAAACTTCAACTTATCAATATTTGGCTTTATAGAATCTTCCTTTTGGGGAAACTCCATTTTCATTAATAGTTCTATTTGGAAATATTCAACACCAAATTTCTTGATAAAACCATCATTGATATTCTAATATGCTCTTTATAATTAATTAGAAACCATTTTCAATAATGATTCTTTCAAGAGATAATCGTAATTTTTTTATTTCATCCCGCTCATCTTGTATATTTATCTTTTCAGCATTCATAGTGTTAAATTTAAATTGAATCTTTTCACATGATAATTTTGAAGAAGATATGTTGTATTCTTCATGACATTGAACATACTTGTTTCATTAAGAATACTTTCAATTGAATCTTCATTGAATAATGTAGAGAAACAACATGGATTACATTTATTCCTTTGTAATTAATGATTTCATTGTGATCATGAAGAAGTTAATTCCATCATCTTTTTATATTTTATTACATGAATCTTTGGGATAAGTTAATTCAATGATGATCGATTCATAATTTAAATATTTCTATAAGAACATGGAACATTATGTTATAAAATTATATAGATGAAGATTCATTTTGTTTATAGAAAAATAATCATTACATATTACGTAAGAGGAGTATTTCTATTTTAATATATAAATGAAAAAATTTCATTATCATGAAATATAATTATTTTAAAATGAAAACATAAATTTTATATAGGAAATAAAATAAATATTAAAATATTTAAATTCAAAATTTTAATAAAGTAGGTAAAATAGTTTTTATCAAAATTTAATAGGTATTTCTATATATCTTTATAATATAATTATAACACTATAGGTACATAAATATTAAAATAAAACACATCATGGATTAGTGGCTTTTGTACTGATGATTTTTTGATAATGAAGTAGTTCATATTTTTTTCACTCCTTTTGGATATAGTTTATCACTTATGCATATATTAAAGACTTAATGGGTTTAAAATCATATTAGTGGTGTAATCATAAAAATAATCCCTTATAAGTACCTTTTGTTAACCATATAATTTTGGGTACGGTAGTTTTAGAAATTAAATTTTTTATTAAAAATATATATATATTTTTGGTTGTGAATTTTACTATTAATTTTAAACAATTTGATTCAACAATAAACAATATTAACACTATATTTTTTTATAATACAGTATTCATTTTAACAATGACCATTATTTCCACCATAAAAAATTTTAAATGTAGAAAATTTTTCTTTTTAAAACTAGAACAAAATTATTCTTATACAAGTTTGTTTTTCAACATTTAGTCTAATTCCACAATTTTCATCTAATATTATTTTTACCAAGGATTTGTTGGAAAAACCTCTTTTTATCATAACACCAAGGAGTTGTTTTAAATCATTAACTTCACGTAACATTTCGATAATTTTCATATCCTGTAAATCACATGATTTAAGAGAATGAGATTTTAAGTCTATAATATATTATGAAAAATATTTATTATCTAAAATGAATGTATAATATGACTTATTAAATTTTCTATTTTTTTAAGGATTCGTACTTTTCTTCTAGACTAAAACTATAATTTTTTTAAATCATAAAATCATTGTTTCTCACAATTACTGTTTTTAGAGTTAGAAGATTATACCTCATTATTAATATGTATCATTAGACAAACCATCTACTTTTTATTATCAGAATCAGAACACTTAAAATATTCATTATTTGGACAATAATTATAACTCTAGGTAGCCTTCAAATTTTTCTTTCCTTTTCATTCGTAGTCAGCTTTCCTTTGTTCTTTAACTATAGCACATTATTTATTTGTATGAAACTTTTCCTTACACTCATACTAGATATTTATTCTATATGTAATTTCTAACTTCTTAGAATGTTATGATAAATATTTATCCAAATATATATTATTTGATATAGATGATTCATTCATAGTATTTTTAGTGTAGCTTCTTCATGTATAATATGATTGTATTCTTTAGTCTCCATCTCAGATTTATACATAATTAGTGTTCCAATCAACTCCTTCATAACAAATGTTTCCATAGGTGTAGATTAATATATGCCTATACATATTCTAAACCACTTAGATTGTAGTACTATGAATATATTTAATACTTTTTTTGATTATGAAATTAGGTATACAAAAATAAGGAACATTATTCATTATTTATACCAACAATCCATTCATCTGGGGGATTGAATCATACCCAATCATTCTGAAAGTATCATTAATTTATATCACTATACATGCCTTAATTTTATGATGTTTTTATTTCCATTATAGTTATAAATAAATAGTATAAAACTTTTCATTTACAATTGGATATTTTGATACTTGATAGAATTCATCACTTTATAACCCACACAAAATAACATTCATTGATTTTTAATATAGATCATAACCTCTATCTTGATTATATAATCATATGGGGTTTCGAACATCCATAATTATCCAAACTAAAATATGAAGCACAGATCATAGACATACCTTCTCTAGAGTCATCCCTTTCCCTAAATATTCATCTGAATATTTTACTCAATATTGTTGTGTACTTTTAAATGTATCCTCTTGATACTGGATAGGTCAAATAATATTCAATTAGAAAAAATATAATATGATCCATTCCTTTGATACCAATTGTCAGGGAAGTATAGTGATGACAAAGATAAAGATACAAGAGGGGGTGAAGTTTTTATTTCAACAATATTTATAGTTCATAACACCTCTCTAGATTAGTTGTGATCCTTTACCTTCATCTCAATGATGAGTGAACAGTGTAAATAAATGAAGGAAATGAACACAGTGATATATAGTTGTTTAGGAAAAAAGAACCCTTAGTTCACTCAATTATTTCTCTACTCCTTGAGCATGGTGATTTTCACTATGTCCTCTTATCCTAACTCCTTTAAACAATAACGGAGTGCATATAGTTGAGAAATTTTATACAATACATTATAGATCATTCTGGTTATTTTATAGGGATCTGTAAATTCTATTTTAGTTCCATAGGATGACACTTAACCATGATTAAGTCCGAGAAGATAAATCTCCACCAAATTAGTAGATATTTATTTTTTTGAGAATACATGTTAAACAACATAGATGCAGTAACAGTTAACATATGTTTTCAAATCATCAATAATGCACAATCGAAAATGTATCTTTTATATATTGTAGGATTTATTTGAACAAAAATAGAGAATACACCATAAATATGTTAAAAAATGTATTTCTCTAAATTGTATCTTAGTGAAATGATTTCATCGTTCTTTTAGAGGATGAAGTTATGATAAACTATAGTAAAATCAATATTAATTTTCTTAACGTCCATTATATGATATATCAAAACATGTGTTTCTTCAAAGTGTTACTATGTAAAAAATGGAACAAAGTTTTTAAGGTGTGTCACTTTTTTTATTTGAGCCATCTATATTTGATGATGATCATCTAAATAGTTAACCTGAATTTAGAATAATACTTCTCAAACCATATTCAGAAATAACTCATAATAAATCATGAATATTTGAATTTAGAAATATTAAAGGGATGTTATTAATTAAAATAATAATTGTAACTGTTAAATATATTGAATACAATCCTTTAAATTCATCATAATGATCTGTTGAATTAGTCATACATTATATTTTAATAGATCTTAATGGATTAAAATATTGTTTCATATATCAAAAATGATATTGTGGATTAAAAACTCCATTAGTGAATTGTCAAATATAGGCTTCCTTAACCAAATGAAAGGACAAAAAATTTAGGTTTTGATATTATAGGGATGGTGTTCCATACATGTTTCCCAAATTGTAGGATTTCTCTTGAATGTAGGTTTGTTGAAACATACTTTCCCTTTTCACAAATATAGGGTTTCATAAAAACATACCGTATATGATTCATATATGGTGTTCCAAAAATAGGGTCATTATTTATGCTATACTTACAAACATAAGGTATGAATAGTGCTTCTATAAAATATTTAAAATGATTTATGATTACTTCAATGAATACTACTCCTAGATCAATAACTTGAATTATAATTCCTAAATAAATATTTCAATGAATAATAAATAACAGAAATTACCTTAAAAGAATATTATTAATTAAAAAATTTTGTTTTTTGTGAGAATAAAAACAACAAATAATTTAACTACTTTTTTGATTCAACGCATTATCAAAATATATGTTCTATAGAACATAGAAAATCTAATGTGCAGTAATCCTCTAGACATATGCCTCGGGATTAGAGAGAATAGGAAGACCCTGGAAACTAAACCCCCCAATAGGTCTAACATGTCCCTAGAATAACAGGCCAAAGTATTAGACATAAAATCCATGAATTTAAAACCCAAATGTAAATGAGGCCATTAAATAAACATTCTATATATGTGTAAAATGATTCCCATGTGAAATTTTTTCTAAAACATATCATCAAACTATGTTATGAAAACCATTTCCAAAATCAATTTCAGAGTTCTTTGAAAACCATTTCTAATTTACCAAAACTATGGGAAAACCAAAATTTACCTAAAAACCGCTTCCCCACACACCCAGAATATTTTTTAAATTTATTTAAAAATAATTGAAAATTATTTCATCAACACAAGCTAGATACAAAACTACTAGGCTCAAAACATAGGTCTCAAATTTTCGTATCGAAATCCACCAAAAGAAAGAACACATAAACAAAATCCATTATCTAAGAATTAATATAATGAAATCATAATTAAATTTTTTTAGAAAATTGCTAGTGAAGTGGATAAAACATACAATCATCAATAAAACATACCCACTTCACCATAACCAACAAAGGATCAATCCCTGAAAAAAAAAGACAACATGATAGATCTAGAAAGAAACACAAAGAATCATCATCTCAAAATAATGGATCTAATTGAACAGTGAAATAAATATTTTCATCAAAGACAATGGATATGGAAAAGGTTTATATTCCCTAGGGAAAAAAATGAAGTCCCTTTAATATCATATGCCAAACGACTCGATCAAGAAGGAGAAGAGGTTCTCAAAATCATCAGATTGTGTTTTCAAGTCGAGAGGGATGTCGGCTGAAAAATAAAGAAATAAGAATCCATTATGTAGCACCCTTAAATCCCAACACATGAGAAATACATGATTTATAATCCATTTAAATTTCAAGTAAACTATACAGTCTACATACAAGAAAAATTAACATTTTATTTTCTATTAAAATCCCATTTTTTTAACATTACATGGTTTGTAATGTTTACATGGCTTGTACCATCTCAGGTAGAGTACTCATCTCCTAACATATGTTTGGACATCAAATACATGATTTGAAATCTAGATACAATATGTGTAATCACACAACAGTTCAAAAAAATAGAAAATTATTAAATAAAAATCAAAACTACCTGGAGTGTTCTATTAACATAGGTAGAACCCCACAAATACATTACACATTAATACCTAGACATAATAAATTAAAACAGACATACATCACTCAATTGTTTTTTCATTTTACCCAAAAAAAAATTCTCCATCATTATAAGTCCCATGATAAACTCAATTATAGTGGAAAATAATTAAAGTGAAGAGAATTACCTAAATGAGGGTAATGAGATGTTACAAACTCTCCACCATATGACTATCCATCCCTAGTAATTCAAGAAGAAGAAGGAAGTCTGGTAACACGTTGAGGCCACTAATAACTCATCAATGACTAACACTCCCATGTACCATGAGAATCCAAACCATGTCTCCACATTATTATTGACCAATGGAATGAAATTCCTATTATATTAATTCATTTAATAGTCAATGATCTCTACTAGCTACTCCATAATAGAAACAGCAGGATCTAACATGGTCCCATCCTATCTCAAAACAATAGTGTGGTAAGGATAGTATTTCTTAAGATGAAATATGTAGAAAAAATTATTATTTTATTTCAACAAATCCAAAAAATCTGTTATCTATGAAACCCTCCTGAGCCACTCAGTTACATCAAACAGACCAACATACCTTAGAGAGAACATTCCCTATTATCCAATAAAAAATTGACCCAACCATGGAGAATGTTTTAATAATGCATCACCACCTATGAAAAAATAAAATGAATGATGTAATTTATTTTAAAATATTTCTGTCAAATACGAGTTATAACAATATGTTTATGTGTATCATGAATCTATATATAGGTATCTTGAGTGAAACTTGGTCCCACCATGAATGTGTCACTTTCCTTTTCCAAATAAAGCGGTTACCAGAATTGGTGGCCATATAGAGGCTTGAAATTATCTATTATAATTGATGAATTATTACTATTTGTTTCATAAAAATCAGATATTTCTATATGGATATCCCAATATCCACAAACATCCATGTCATAGGAACAAATGATATCCTCTGAGATCTTAATGACACTCTCTATTTAACCAATTTTATGTTCATTATCACATTTAATCAATATTTCCATATTCCTCATCACTAACTAGTTAATCCTCCTAAACCTGAAAGTAAACTTGGGTTCCGTATTTGAAACAATGGAAAAAGTGACCTCATGTCAGCTCCAAATATACAGCACATATTGCTTAACCAGACCAATAGTTTTTGTGGTTTATTTGATTTAAATGATATAAGATGAATTTTTCATCAAATAAATTTGTTCCCAGATAAAATTTAATTCTTGGGAAGATTTTGGTAAACCAACAATGAATCCTATGGATACCTCATCCCATTCTCAAATATGAACCAAATGAGTATGGATAAAACCAGATGTTTTTAGATGCTATGACTTTATCTGTGGGTATGTCTAATTGCTAGATTGATTATCAGAATTTCCATGCTTCATACCGAGACACTAGAATCGTTTTCTCATGTAATAATACATAATATTATGGACAATATGAACATCCCCCAAGAAAAAATATATAACAATAAACAAAACAAAGAACCTCATAGATGCTGGGATGGAAATACAAACCCCAAAACTCAGAATGACATTTGAAGAGATAAATATACAAAAATGGTCTCCCCACTATTTTGAGTTTCTCAAGTTCTATTGAACTCATCATACTACCAATAATACTATAGAATAGACACATAGAGTGATGATAACCACTAAACATTATAAAGAACAATACATGAATCATCAATCAAAGTATCCATATCTAACTAATCTAAAATAACTATATAGTCCCACTCATCCTTCAATTATTTAAAACCAGGGATGGAGTATTCTTACATAGAGCCTCTGGGATGAAATTTCGCCTCCACAAGCTATAAGTGATGTAGAATTAATAATTATTAAGGTATTATGCCCTTCATATCTATCTGATATTCATGTTTATCTGTGAAAATATATACCTGAAACTCTTACTGTTAGAAAAGACAATGAACCACCTTCCAAAAAAGATAGTGTCAATAATACTTAAGGGAATGCATAACTATGAAAAGATCTTAATCATGGGTTGGGTAGTAATTATCTTCTAGTCTAACATGAAGATATATTTAATCAACCACATGATCATCATGCTTGAGAAAAAAACTAGAACCATATGAATAAATGAAACCCACATACCCCTTATCTGGCTCATGTATGATATAAATAAGGTCAGACATCTGATTTCAGTGTAAATCATCAAAAGAAGACTATATATTTTTCACCCATATTAATCTCATCCAATTCTTTATAGTTTCATTCCAATGAGATTTCATCTTTGAGAAATCCTTATAGGAACGTTGGAACTACACTGCAAGGCCAACAAAGCTCGGTTTGTTAAGGACATTTTGTGTCACTTTCCATGATAAGAAAGCCTTTTCCATTTCATGTTCAGCTAGTAAACCCTATATAAAAATCATTTTACCTATTTACATAACTTCTTGAATCCTTTATATTCATATTGAAACAATTCTTTATAAATGAGGACTCCTTAGGATTTTCAGAACCAAACCGAAATACTTCTCGTTCTGACATTCATATCTCAAATAATCCAAAATATTATCCATGAAATATAAATAAAAACTATATAGATACTGATGAAATATCAAATTAATAAAATTCATAAAACCTACATTAGCATTAGTTAGAAAAAATTAAATCAGATGATATTGAAAATGGCCATGCCACCTCTTGAAATCCATTTTCATTACGTCACACTATGGAAAACTAATAATTTGATAACCCAAGTGAAGATCGATTATCAAAATCCATATTCCTCGCATTAACTAATCAACAAAATCATCCACATGTGGAAAAGGATACATATTATTTACTATTAAATAGTTTAACATCCCATATTCCACAATAAAACTGAGTGTGTCATACCCCTTATTGTAAATGATAACTAGGGCTACCCTGGGTGAAAATTATTACGAGAAATTATATTTTTATTGAAATTAGAAAAAATGGAACCAAAAATCAAGGAGGAAAAAATGGGGAATACTGACGGAATCATCTCTAAAAATGAGATCACATTAATTTTGGAGGGAGCTCATACTAAATTAAAAAATGATCAAATAACCAAGATCTACTTTACTTTCTAATGAGTCTTCAGAAAATATTTATTCTCTTTATGTATAGTAATCCATGATACCCTAATCTAGTAGTATCCCTCCAATCCTAATGATATTGGCCATATTCCACGGTGTGCTTGTCCTTCCTCACAACATTTGAACAAGAAATTTGTAGTTATCTTCCTATTTATTATGTGTGATGCTGTAAAATATGAAAAAACAAGATGCCACTGATAAACAGTCATACCTCAGCTCCAAGGGAGTTCCTTGTAGCAGAGAAGGTGCTAAAAAAATAAAACTAAACATATTCTATCATGAACAATCCCACTACCCTTCAGTACATATTCCCACCACATTTAATTTCAGAACATTCATTAGAGGCATCCAGTACACCCACACCCCATTACTATTTTCATTTCCCCTATGGTAATTAACACCTTTGGTATATTATTCTTTATAGTGGCTAATATATACCTATAAGGCCGAAGACCACCCACTTCCACCAATATATATCTAGCCCTAACCTATATGAATATGGGAGAGGAAAACCCTTTTCTATGAGGTTTTCTAACTGAACCTTGTGCTCCTTTAACTCCCTGAGTTTTATATGATAAGAAGGTATGAATAATTTTTGCGTACCAAGAACAAAGTCAATCATTAACTCTATATTTTTCTCTAGAGTAATCATAGAAATATAATATTGGAAAATTTCATTAAAATACCAAAAAACATCATGTATAACAACAAGAAATGATATATAATTGGTCTAAAATTCTACACAAGGTAAAAAACTCCTGAGATATTGGTGGGAAGGTCATTCTTGAGAAGACCAGGAATCCAACTCTCCTTGAAACACCATTAATATCCCATTAACCAAACGAAGAGAGACACACCAATGATAAAAATGTACTTAATGACAATGAGCAACAATGAAATCCATTCAGATCATGTCACCAAATAAATTCAGATCAAGAATGAAAAAATCATAGACAGAATATACATATACTATCAATATAATACAAGGACACTGACACCCATATTCTTTACTCTTTCAAAGAGGTTTTATTAACTCTATAACAAAGGAATCAATATGCTTTGGATGTTTAAGACTATCCCCAAAATTTCTAGATATAAATTAGTGATAAGAACCATAAAAAAATATTTAAATCAATTCTGAGGATAACATAAATATTGAACCTCTTACACTTGTTTGACTCTCATCTTCATCCATTGCAAACTCATATACTACAGGATTGAAATTAAATATTGAGGCATGTGGTGGATGCATGTATTTTTTGAAGCATCTAACTATTTTATAGGAAAAATTGGAGCTGATAAACCATGACTATATCAAGGTTTATACATGGCCCGATAGTAACACTACAAATGACCATAATGTCCTAAATATTGTCTCATATTTTTATGTTATGTTAAATAAAACCATGTTTTTTTGACCTTCCACACTTAAATCATGTTAGATAAACACTACTAGATATGACTACAGGTTCCCGAGAGGCCTTCTATAGAAAACCCCATCCACCAATCTTGTAATGATCCATCCACTTCCTCTTTATCCATATAGTCTCAATGATGCTTCCATTGAGTGGAAGATAAATTAAAAAATATCCCACATTTTTTTCGTACTAATTTCTTCCCTCATATCCATTTCCAGTGTCCCTTCATAGAGAAAAAACATCAACATAAATAGTTACGAAATTATATCTGTTCATATACCCTGTAGGTATTTCTATGATATCAGTTGGTCGTTATTTATGACTTCTATTAAAAAATAAACAAGATCAACAAAATGATCAGTGTATACTGACACCATATACACTTCTTACAAAAAATAGTGGAACTCCAGATACTTTTATATCATGATTGACTCTAAAAAAACTAATGGAAGAATTGAGTATTGAAACCCTTACAATCAATGCCAACATGCCTATTCAACTATACCATATAATTCAACCAAATATTATTTGTACCCTCATGTATGAATGCATCAAACCTCACCATGGTACTCTTAAGCATATCATGGAAGTTGAAGATATGATAAATATTGTCCAGCCAGTCATCAACCTCTTGTGGTTCATTCATACCATTAAAGGATGCTAATTTATCATGAAAAACTATTATGATCGATCATTGTCTCCTCCAACTCCTAGCTATACCTAAATGCATTATTTCTAAGCTTGTGGAACAATATGGTAAACATCATGAACTTTTCACTCTATATCCTCCATAAAATACTGATCCATCAATGGATTACCTTGCAGATCCATTCCTCCATCCACCTTTGGAACCCATAAAACACATATCTAAGTCATACTATTGCACTCAAAAATAGAAGATGTAATTGTGAAAATGAAAATTTTTACATCAACCCATAACACCAAACAAAAAAACTAATATTAAGGTCAAGAACTCAAAATAGAAAAAACAAACATGAACATCCCATAGTAACCTAGTTCTCATCACAGTATCATATGTCCATGTACTCACACCAATATATCTCTCAAGCCACAGAAATAACATATTTAGTCTACTAAGCATCTTGAGTTAAGGACTACTATTGACAGACAACCTCTGATACAAAACTATGATGATACCGGTTTTAATACCATCTTTATTCTTGTACCCAAATTGAATTTCCACATACCCAAATGACATTCCCGATCCCCACAGTTTGGGTCTAGCACTTAGGAAATGACAACAAATAATGGAATTGAATTTTCAAACCTAAATCTAATGAAATGACATACATATACATGTACATAGGGAAATAGAAAAACTAAATGTGAATATACATATATATATATATATATTACCAAAAAGAGGACAATAGAAGCGATACAAATGAAATAGTAGTAAGAAATCTATAATAGGATCGTCTATTTGTATTAGATGATATAAGAAAATGGCTACTCCAAATTAATTCATGTGAAATCATGGGAAAACAACCACTGTCAAACTATCCAGCTACCCAATCCCATTTGAATGAAAACCTTATCACCTAACTATAGAGCATTTCCATTACATCCATTGAAATACATAACAAGGTCTACACACCATGAAAGGGGTGTGTAGAGTGTGAGATAATATACTATATAGGGTCCCACCCAAGTCATCCATAACATGTCTTTGTAGAAACAATCCTAGTATGATCAAAATTATTGAAGAAATTGTAGGATATGCAGTTAAATAGTTATATATCAAATGCATACAAAAAATATAATTTCCGAAATTTTCTCATTTCCTAATAAATTAGGTGAATAAATTTTCATTCATTTCATATAAAATAATTAGTTTATAAAAAAACAATATTTTTGTCTTATATCATAACAAATAAATGGAGGTACAAAAAAATTTCATATAAATATTACACAAATTGGCTGAAGGCATAGGTAACATCACACCATGGAGCACATTAGGCCATGATATCTAGGCCACTCATATCTAAACCTAACCAATTTTGTACTCATAAATCCTAATGAAATATCTATCAAGTAATGAGATGGGAGTAAGACCCTAGAAAGTGAACCTTCCAATAGTTTTTTTGTCTCCCTAGAACAAAAGGAATAGAGAAAAGAGGAACACCCCGTAAATGAACCCCCAACTGTGGAAGAGAACTATTACTATAACATCGACATAACTACCCTTGAAATCCCATGTACTCCATTTTCCAAACCATTTCATCAAACCAAACATTAAAAATTATTTCAAAAAACAAATTTAGAGTGCATCAAGAACACCATTTTATTTACCAAATCAAGAGAGAAACCATGTTATATAAAAAACCAATTACCACACACATAAAATAATCAATCCAATTCATTTATTAATTTTTAATACAAACCATAGATATTATATTCATCAACACAAAATAGAAACATAACCACTTACCTTAAAATTATGGTGGTATATGGCGACAATAGAATACACAAATAGAAAAAACAAAACAACAAAAATGGAGTTCCCAAAATGAATCTTTGCATATCAGGATTGATTCAATATAGAAAATGGTGGGTGAAGAATAATAAAGAACAATACATCAAGAAAGAAAACATTCCACATCCTTATGAAAAAGATTATTGGACCCTGGAACAAGATAACATGATATATCTATAGGGAAACATGGATTATAATCATCTCAGATTAACAAATCCAACAACACCATGAAATGAAACTACTACAATAAAAGGAACTAATGGAATAACATGATTCTCATATATAGATATACTCTACCTGCTGTAATAGAATAGTCCTCTCTGGTCTATTCTATTAAAGAAATGTATTGTTTAAGTTGTTTTGGGTGGTAAAGGTGACTTATTCCCAACACTTTTCATTTTTTTCTATTCTATGAACAAGGATTTTTGTTTTTTGAATAGTTACATCAGTGAGTCCTCTTTATCATTCAGTGTTAGTTATTCATCTTCATCTTTCGATGTTGGTGATTCTTATTCATTTTTATGTGATTCGTATTCGTCTGTAAGGGTCGTTGTGTCAACTTCATATGTTGGTGAGTCATCTTTATTTGTTGGTGTTAGTTTGACATTTTCACTTATCGGTGTTGGTGAGTCATCATTATATATCGGTGTCTGTGAGTCATCTTCATCTGTCAGTGATTTATCATTATATTTCTATGTTAGTGACTGATCATCATGTATTATTAGGTGCTACAATGTTTCTAAATAAACCAGCGAACATTGTTTCCCGCATATTAAAATTTCCCCCGTTTGATTTTTTCTATGATGTAAAATTCATTTGAAGACATTTTTTAAGGGATATAATGATTATTCAAAGACCATAACTCATTTCTTTAAATTACTATGTATATGGGTGCCTTTACTCATCCAAACTGTGTAGTTTTGATGATTTCTAACTTCAATAGAAAATCTATATTGTATCTAAACTACAAATCCTTTTAGTTTTCCAAAAGAATGAGATACATTCAACGTTACTCTTCAGTATTTTTTTTCTTGGTAGGAGGTTCCCGTGACCATTCTTTCCCAAGGAGATGTGAAATTATGTTGTACTCTTAAAGCAAAATTTTCCCTTCATGTACACCCATGTTTTTTTGAAAGAAGTAAGTGTTGATCCATCATCAATTGAAGGAATTTTCTATCTATGTTCATGTGGGTTCTTTAATATGTTCCCCCCAATCATCCATTCCATGTTATGAAATGTGATCTCAATGTTTATAATGGAATTTTCATGTGTTCTAGTTTATGCATTTTTTCATGAAATCCTTGGGTGGATGAAGTCATTGTGGGAGAGGTGATCATGATCCATTGTGTTGACCCATTCTCATGCAAAGAATGTTATAAAGATTTTGAGGTAGGGGATTCTTGGGTTCTCTATAAATTTATGTTTATTCACAGAGTTTTCATATTTTAAACATTTTTTTCAAAATGAAATTGACATAATAAATATTCAACTAGTGTAACGGGATTTGTATTTGTCTTATGTTGTTTCATTATACAATGATAAGGATTTGTGTCTTGATTTTCTAGATAGAGTGATATCTATGATTTTCTTATATAGAATGTAATTCATGATGGAAATTGGTATGGAATGTAAAGATATGATTAATTATATATTAATTGTATAAAGATAAAGTGGAATATAAATGAATCCATTCATTGATGTAATTTATTGATAATCAAATGGATTCATTTATGCATGTTTTAATGAATCAGTTAATTAAATATAGAATAAAATATTGATTGTGGGATAATAAAAATTACTTGAAGGGTTATGAGTATCCATCATGATTTTAATGGCCAAGTGAAATATTCATTGGAGTTATGAGTGATCATTGTGTGTGAAGGTTGAATGCCTTGTTTATGGTCAAGATCACATTTTCTATGTTGTTTTTTTCATGCTGGTTGTGTTGTGGTGTCAACATAGGATGGCTGAGCATGGCGAGATATTGTGGATTATGGGGGTAGGGAGGCCTTGTCATGAACCAACCCAGGTCGAACCTGAACCGGTCACCCGAGCTGATCCACGTTATGGCCCAAGAGGCATTGCCGATCCTCTCGGGCTAGTGACAAGTGCCAAGGTAGCAACAAAGAGAAATTGGGAATGATTTCTCCCAATAAAGAAAAAACTAAGAAGAAAAAATAATTTGGAATGACACAAAGTAAATAACTGACATTGAAAATAAAGAATGACTAACAAAAATACACTATCCAGGTCGCAACCAAAAACTCCTTGTGGCCTCAAGATCCACTCTCCAAAACACAGCCTACTAATATCGACAACGAGAAACGTCAATTCAAACCTAAATCAAAAACTAAAAATAGGAAAACACTATAGGTGTGCGTGTTAAAACTCAGTAGGTGCTCCCAAAAAACTATCCCCAAATCACTACCTCTAAATAAAGAATTTACTAATTCCAGGTTGGAACTAAATTATTTAAAATATGGGATTCCACACAAAATTACATTTCCAAACAAGTAACAGTCCGACTCCATTTTAAATTTTAAAACAAGATTGATGCTTGAAGGGAAAATGTGCATTACATTTTAAAAACATTTTCACGAACAATTTAGAAATCCAAATTTTAGTTGTTAGTCAAGAGAAAAACCGCACACAATAGACAACATAGAGTAAGAGCAATGCTAAAGAAGCAAATGAGGACCAACAACCAAACTATAACTCACAATCGTCCTCTACAAACAAAAAAACAGTAAATAAAACATTGGTCGAACCTAGGATCTCCTTATGAAACTAGAACGTACAATACGTATGACTCATTATGAAGTTATGTCCTACTCAATGATGTCATAACACCCTACTGCCAGGTGTTTTTCTACATAGCCTAACCAAGGTACCCAATCCCCAAGTAGAGAGATGTCCATACTAAGGGTCACTATCCTGTGTGTAATCTAATGTAGTCATTTTCAGAAGACTCACCCACTAATCTAGGATGCCATGTCAACATATAAAATAAATTGGGGTGAGTCAACAATGTCAAACAAGAAACAAATTAAAATTCAAAAACATCACACACAACAACCCACAGAATCGATGTGCACAACAAGATTACCCCCTAGTCACCCCAAATAATGTTTTCCACAAAAAATTATTTTATCAAATGGAGAAACGTGCCTTGTTCTTCTTTTAAAAGAAAACCCATCTCTCAAGTGAAACCAAAACATTTTTCTATGCATTAGAAAAAAACATTTACCATCAATCCAGAACCACACTTGAAAATCCATGAATTAAGTTCAATGTCCAAATAAGTGTTCCTTCACTATTGTGTATCAATTCATCAAGAAAGTATTTTAAGTTCAGTGAATAAAGTAAAAAGATTCATTTACATCAATAAATTATTCAAAAATTAATTATTTAATACTATTTCCCTTTCATTAAAAAATGAAATATCAAGCAATTAATAAATTCTTAATGTAAAGGAAAGTGTTGTGGGGAGACCTACATAAATTCACAGCTCGATCACAACCAGGTGACTCCCCTCACATAGGCGTACAAGTGTGCGCAACCTGTCAATGACCGCGATATTGTGGGATTACCGCACCGACGCTGTAACAAAAGAAAAAAAATCAAAAACACAAAAACACTGATTAATAATAAATCAAACAATTGAACATTACAATTTAACATCGATGCCACTTTAAGAAAAGTAGAACAAATCTAAATTGCTCACCTTTGGCGGCAGTGTGCATCGCACGCCCAATTGGAAATGAGTCGTGTCGCTGGTCATGCTAAAGAAATAACAGGGGGGCCATGATGTGTCATGACCGGAGCAGGGGGTCATAGAATATTGTGATGCGTCGTATGACGATTGAGGGACGAAAAATCGGAGTCGGTATCGGTGAGTAACCAATGGGAGGAGAACGATGACTACTGGTTGGAGTAGCATGTGGTTTCAGGTATTGTGCTAGTGAACTAGAGGGTCATTGCATACTGGTCAGAGGAACTAGTGGGTGAGAAGGGGGAGTTGATTCTAAGTTGCAAAGGACGGTGCAGTCAGGGGGAGATAAAAATCATTTTATATTATCGACCGTTAATGGAAATTAATAAATTTTAAATTAAAGAATCATGATAGGGTGGTAAAAAATATAAGGAATTTGAACAATGTGACGAAAAAAATATGAGTAAAAAATGAATGAAAATAAGATAAAAATATAACTTCATGGGGAAAACAAAAAAAATCACAACATCGCATTGGATAAGTTGTTTAATTAATGAAGTTTCTTCTTTTCATATACATCAAACACCTATTGAAGGAAATTGTGGGAAAATAATTGAACTGAGAATAGTGGTTTTAGAATAGCAGATACAAAATGAAAGGTCAAAAAGTAACTATTTAATTCATGATCACTGATAATAGCTTTCACCATTTAAGGAGCATAGGAGAGATACATAGAGGTAGTGTGATGGGTAGACGATGTCGCCACAATTGTAAGATAGTAGCAAGGGAGGATGGCTTGTAGAGAGATCCAGTGAGGGGGGAACATAGAGAGTGGGGGAATGTCGCAGATGCAGAGCTGCTCGTGGCAGACAGTGTGTTGTCGAGGCAGGGGTGTCCCAGAGATTTCAGGTAGGCGGTAGAGGAAGCCTGAGGGAGGTAGGCCGACGGTGGTGTGGGTTTTGTCTCTAGGAGGACGAATCAGGGAGAGAGGGATGGCTTGTGGGGAGAGGGAGACCAGGTAGAGGGGACATGTGATGTTCGAATAGGAGGATCAAGCAGGGAGAGGAGGGTTCGCATGAGGAAGAAGGAAATGTGCGCTATGGAGGAGAAAATAGGGGTGGTGGAGCTGCATAGAGTAATGGAAAGAGATACAATAACACGGGGAAGCTACTACAGTTAGAAAAAAATATATAATTTAATTAAAAAAAATAATGATAATAAAAAAAATAACAACAACAACAACTATAATAATAATAACAACATTAATCAATAATAATAATAATAAAATTAACGAAAATGATATTATTAATAAACCTATTAAAAATAAAAACCACATTAATGATAATCATAATAAATGTTAAAAATAATATTTCTTAACCATAAAAATTCTTTAATAATTATAATACAATATTAAAATTATTATTTAACATTTTCTTCACTCCGAAAAATAATAATACTAATAAAATTCTTAATAATTATGATAACATTAATAAAACTTTTTTATAATAATAATAATTATTATTATTTAATTAAAAATTAATGATAATAATATTAATAATAAATCCTTATTAACAATAATATTAATAAGAAAATAAATAATTATACTGGTAAAAATATAAAAAATAAGAATACCCAGTTCACTTTAATAGTAGTAATAAAATCACTAAAAAAATAGAAATTGTGTGTAACACAATAAACTAAAAAAGTTTCTCATTTTAAATTTCTGATGACAGGAAAACCGTGTTATTTCCTGGGCAACGCTTCTTTGGGTTTTCAAAACGCGCTCCTCCCATGTGCCCAACGATGTCAACTAAAAAACGTGTGATTTTTTACATAACTTAGAATAATTTTTCGGTATTCAACCCGAACATGAGCACAAAAATTTTAAAAGAAAAATTAAATAATTAAGAAGACCAAACGCACTGGTCATGGTGGGACAATTCTCCCCACCATAATGCTTTCCGCCCCCAGAAAGCCCCAACAAGATCATGAACCAAAGATAAAACTTCTTACGTGTCACATGCCGCCAAACGATTAAGCGCCTCTAGTTGATTGAAGCAAACAGACACAAAAATCCCCTGACACAGAACTAATCCTCAAAGCACAACACCTTAACCACTACCATAAAGAACCAAAACAATCTATTTCATCCAAGGATTGAATGAAATTTAACCAAATCTAATACCTATTCTCATAATCTTAATCCAACGACACTGTTGGTTGTACTGTAATCCCAAAGTTTACTCAAGATATATAACATAGGATTAGGTGGTTCCACATGAAACCAATAGCCACCAAAGAATACATGAATGGAATCTCTGATACTAACAAGGGGAGGCCTGAATAGACTCTCCACCATAAGGATCTAGCTTACACTAGATTATTTCAGGTGTAACTCTATGAGGCTCATAGTGGGTCTCCCCACCATAAGAACTGACGAGATTAACCAAACATGAAAACATCTCACACAGACCAAAAACCCCTGCCGTGAGGGGGGAAAGGGAAGTTCCCAACTGATAGAGCATCAAAATTACCGATTTCTCTATATAAACAACATTGCACCCTCGGAAGAACACAAAGCATTCTACACTAAGGAAACTGGTTTAACCAAGGTTGTTTTTCAACATTACAGTTCTCCTGACTATGCTCTATCTTCACTTGATGGCCTATGGATGGAGAACCAATGATTGATGCATCTCCTACCTCACAGTAAGACTTCAGAGATTCCCAAACATAACACACGATTTGGAATTTTACCCAACAAACTTATGTTGAAAAAAATGTTTCAAAGAGGTTCTACCACAACCATTCTTACATCTAATATAAAAGAAACACTAAAAAACGCTATAGGATATGACTAAAAAATCCATGAAACACTACAAGAAGAAAACCTCAAACTGATCCCCAAACATCTCCCTACTTATATTGATTGGATGAGGAGTCCTTCAACTATCTAGGTCTTAGTTCAGCGGGCTACTTGGAAACACCATGGCAGAATCGCTGCAAGTGACCCAGACGTCCACATGTGTGGTAGGGTCTTGGAGAAATCAAGCATGTTGGCCTCTTGTGTCCCTACCTACCACACAGGTGACATATCATGTCATTGCACTATGAAGAAGATGACTGACGGTCTTATGGCCTCTTGATTCCTCCATTAGTGCCACCAACATCAAGTTGTTTCCCATTCTTCCTATCACCATCCTCTGAACAGCTTCCCATGTCCGGAGGAAGCTTCTCAACCTCATGTACTCATAATAACTCATCTTCAGCCAGAAAAGATTTCCCCACAACGTCTAAGAAAGTGGTTAGGTTGTGATCTTCAACTTTTGACAACGATTCAGGTCAGATTATAGACTCAA
The DNA here is from genome assembly GCA_963277665.1 of Viscum album. Lineage (NCBI taxonomy): Eukaryota > Viridiplantae > Streptophyta > Magnoliopsida > Santalales > Viscaceae > Viscum > Viscum album. The sequence continues at coordinate 1,329,478,656 of OY728133.1, forward strand.
ATTTTCAAGCCTTCCCTAGATCACATACATCAAACCATTGGTTGTACAGAACTAGGTCCAAGAAACGTTGATATAATTCTAGTAACGATTCAATGCCCTGCTGAACACTGCACAACTCCATCCCCTTCCTCATATTTTTCAACATTGTGAAATATTGTTGGATAAAAAAAGACTTGAAGAACTCCCATGTGAGATCTTCTCGAGGCCGGTTTTGAGATACAGACTTCCACCATTTCCAGGTTGGACCTTCAAGCATAATGGTTTCCAAATAATCATTAATTATTCATGGGTCCCTAGGAAATTAAAATTCCTCTCAATCTTCTGCAACCACTCCTCCACCTCAAGTGGATCTGGTTGACCAAAAAACAGGGGAGGGTTCAACTTCTAGAATTCCAGAACATAGTCCATAGGTTGATCAACTAGAGGATTTTCTTAGGGCACACCACCAGAAGCTGCACCTTGGGAATCCATCAGTCCGTCGTGGGGGAAACACTAAGGAACAAGGTAAAAATGAACTTAATCAAAAAATGATCATTTCCATTTTCAATTCAACTTTTCACAACATCCAAAATGAAACATTACAAATAGTTTGAAAATTAATGAAGACCCACGCAAATTCGCTTGGGGAAATCAGTACCGATGGGTGACTCGAACATATGGTTGGCGGGCATACACCAATCACACAACCTTCACAAGGAGTACTCTAGGTTAATGACCCCGTCTCCACAAGGCTTTCCAAACCATGCGAGCTCACGGAGGTCACTTTACTAGATCCTATTTCATTTCCCAAAATTACATAATTCAAAAGAACCGAAAATACACCAACCACTCAGACATCCTATGGAAACCAGAGGTTCAAAACGAGCATGGGTTCATGTAATTATTCTCATTCATACACCTCAATTCTTGACAAATCTATCCCTTTAACCATGACAAACACAAATAATGATGGACACTTTAATAAATAAGGTCCTATCAAGAGACGACCATCTATGATACAATTTTTCACAAACCAACCAGGTCAACCCTGAACCGGTCAACCGAGTCAATCCGCAGAATGGCCCGAGAGGTGTTCCTAATCCTCCTGGACTGGAGACAAGAACAAGGGAATCAGTAGAGAGAATGTGGGAATGATTTTTCCCAATGAAAAAAAAACTATGAAGTAGAAATAATATAGAACGATGCAAAGTTAATTACTAACACTAAAAATAATGAATGACTAATAAAAACACACTAAACAGATCTCGTCCAAGAACTCCTCATGACCTCGAGAGTCTCTCTCTAAACCATAGCCAACTCTCGTCCATGGCCAACAAGCTTGATTCTAACATGCAGGAAAAAATATAAACATGAATACACAGTAGGAATGAGTATAAATACTCAGTAGGCGTGCCCAATAAACTATCCCAAAAAAACTACATATAAATAAAGAATTTACTAATACCAGGATTGAACTATATTATATAATATATGGGTTTCCACACACACTTACATTTCTAACCAAGTAGCAGTACATTTCCCTTTTTAATTTTAATGCAAGTTTAATGTTTGAAGGGAAAAGGTGCATTAAATTTTTTAAAAACCTCTCTAGAAACAATTTCAAAATCCAAATTTTAGTTGTTAGTAAAAAGAAAAACCACACAAAATAGACAACACAAAATAAGGGAAATGGAAATGTAGCAAACAAGGACCAGCAACCGAACTATTCCTCTGAATCCTCCTCCACATAAAAATAAACAGTAAATAAAACATGTGTCGAACCTATGATCTCGTGGACAAACCAAAACATACTATATGTGTGACTCGTCCTGAAGGAATTCCCATATAAATGAAATCATAACGCCCTAATGCCCGTGGTTTCCCTACATGACCTAATTGAGGGGCCCAATCCCCTAGAAGAGAAAAGTATGTACTAAGGGTCAGTAGCCAGTGCATAATCTATTCTAGTGAAACAATCGTTTTTAGACCATTCACTCACTATGCCAGGTTCCCATGTCAACACGTACAATAAATAGGGGTGAGTCAACAATGCCAGACAAGCATCAAATTCAAATTCACAAACATCACACAAAAAACCCACAAAATTGATGTGCATAACAAGATTACCCCTGAGTCACCACAAAAAAAGTTTTCTAAAATAAATTATTTTATCGAAGTTCCAAATGGGCCTTATTCAACATTTAAATGAAACATTATCTCCCAAGTGAAACCAAAACATTTGGTCACACGTTAGAAGAAAACATTAACTATCAAACCAGAACCTCCCTTGAAAATCCAAGAATTATGTTGACAGGCCAAATAGGAATTCTCACACTATTGTGTGTCAATTCATCATGAAAATAATTTATCTTCCATGTATAAAATAAATGGTTTTGATTACATCAAGAAATTATTACAAAATTAATTATCTAATATTATTTACCCTTTATTAAAAATAAATGAAATATCATGCAATAAAAAAATTCTAAATTTAGAGGAGCGTACAGTGGGGGACATACCTCAATTCGTAGCTTGATAAAAACCACATGACAAGTCTCACACAGGAGTACAAGTGAACACAACTAGCCGATGAACATTGTATTGGGGGATTATCACACCAACGCGTTGCAGCAAAAGAAAAACAAATCTGAAACAGAGAAACAGTAATTAAAAATAAATCAAACAATTGAACATCTTATTTTAAGATAAATTGGCTATACAAGTTTTTTTGTTTTTTATTTAATGAGTTTACTTTTTATTTTTTTAAGTAAATGGGTTGTTTGAGTGCCAATTCAATTGGCGCTCCCACAAACAACCTTGAGCGCCAATTGAATTGGTGCTGAACCATTATTTTGTTTCTAAATCCCCACACCGCCCCTCCCCAACCCCCTTATATATATATATAATTATAATAAATGTAATAACTAAAATAAATATAATAAATTTATTATTATATATATTATATCTATAATAATTTTATAATTATAATAGATATATAATAATAATAAATACAATTATTATAATTATATAAATAAAATAATTATATAATTACAATAATTATATATTTATAAATATAATAAATATATAATTATAAATATAATAATAATAATAAATATATAATTATAATCAATATATAATTATAAATATAATATTTATATAATTATATAATTATAATAAATATACAATTATAATTACAATAATTATATAATGATAAATATAATAAATATATAAATATAATAATTATATATTTATAATAAATATACAATTACCATAAATATAATTAACATTATAAATTTAATAAATATATAATTATATATTTACTATATTTATATTAATTATAATAAACACACAATTATAAATATACATAAAATTATAAATATAATAAATATATAATTATATATTTATTATAACTATATAATTCTTATAATTATATATTTATTTTATTTATAATTATAATTATATTAATTATAATTACAATAAATATCCAATTATATAATTATTATAATTATAATAAGTCTATAATTATATATTTATTCTATTTATAATTCTTAATATAATTATTATAATTATAAGAATTATATATTTATTATTATTATAAAAAATATAATAACGATAATTATTATAAATATAATAAATATAATTATTATAGTTATTATAAATATAATTATTATAATTATTATAAATATAATTATTATAAATATTATAATTATAATAAATATATAATTATTATTATTATTATTATTATATAATAATAATAATTGTTATATAGTTATTATAATTATATATTTATTATATTTATAATTATCTATTTATTATAATTATAATTATATAATTATTATAGTTACATATTTATTGTAAATTTATTACAATTATATATTTATTATATTTATAATTATATAATTATTATAATTATAACCATATATAAATCATAATTATATAATTATTATAATTATTATTATAATTAAAAATATAATTATTATAATTATATAATTATATTATTATATTATAAATATAATTATTATATTTATATGATTATAATAATTATAATAATTATATAATTATATAATTATTATAATTATGATAATTCTATATTTATTATAGTTATAATAAATATAATTATTATAATTATTATAATTATAATAAATATATAATTATAATAAATATAATTATTATAATTATATAGTTATTTTAATTATATTTATAATTGTATATTTATTATAACTATTATAATTATATAATTACTATAATTATAATAAATATAGAAATATATAATTATTATATTTATTATAATTATAATTATATAATTACTATAGTTATACATTTATTGTAATTTTATATTTTTTATAATTATAGAATTATTATATTCATAATTATATATTTATTATAATTATATAATTTTTATAATTATATAATTATATTGTTTACAATTATATAATTTTTATAATTATAGTTGTATATTTATTATAATTATATAATTATTTTATTTATTATTATAATTATATATTTATAATTTTATATTTATTATAAATATACCATCATTATAATTATATATTTATTATAATTGTATATTTATCATATTTATAATTATATATTTATTATATTTATAATTATATATTTATTATAGTTATATATTTAGGGTAATTGTATATTTATTATAATTATATAATTATTATTTTTATAATTATATATTTTTTATAATTATATAATTGTTATAATTATGTATTTATTTTATTTATCATTATATGATTATTGTAATTATAATTGAATATTGACTATAATTATATAATTATAATATTTATAATTATATATTTATTATAATTATAATTATGTATTTATTATATTTATATTAGTGTTTATATTTATTATATTTATTATTATATAATTATTATAATTATAATTGTATATTTATTATAATTATTTAATTATTATATTTATAAATATGTATTTATTATAATTATACATTTATTATAATTATATATTTATTATAATTATAAATATATAATTATTATAAATATATATTTATTGTAATTGTATATTTATAATAATTATATAATTATTCTAATTATAATTATATATTTATTATATCTATAATTATATATTTATTTTATTATAATTATATTATTATTATATTTATAATTCTATATTTATTATAATTAGATATTTATTATATTTACAATTATATAATTATTGTAATTATATATTTATTATAATTATATAATAAATATAATTATAAATTTATTATATTTATTTTAGTAGTTATATTTATTGTAATATATATATTTATTATAAATATATTTGTTATATTTATTATATTTATAATTATAATTATATAAATATATATAAGATATAAGTATATAAGGTGGGAGAGGGGTAGCGTGGGGATTTTGAAAAAAAATTCACTCAGTGCTATGGGTATTTTGTTAATGCCTCAATTGATTTGGAGCTATATTAACCCATATCCCCAAATAAAAGAACCCTAAACCCCTTAAATTAAAAAAAACACCCCTATACCCAATTTTTCCCTTATTTTACCTCGATGTCGGTGCATAAAAAACTGAACAAAACTAAACCGCTCGCCTTCCACATCAGTGTGCATCAGGAGCCCAATTAGGAAGAAGGCAGGCGGCCGGTCAGAAGAAAAATGGAACAGCGGGGTCTCGATGCGTCATGACGGAAGTAGGGGGGTCTTAGAATATTAAAATGAAGAAGTATCATTTTTTTCGTATACATCAATTTCCTATTCTATGAATTCATTGTTAGATAATCAGACTATGAAAAATAGCTGAAGAATAGTAGATATAGAATGAAAGGATAAAAAAAAGCAGTTTAATGAACCATCACAAAAAACCACTTCTGCCATTTAAGAAGTAGAGGGGAGATTTAGAGAGGAATTGTGATGGGGAGCCGAGGTCACCGTCGGTGTAGGATAGAAGCACAGGAGGGTGGCTGGTAGAGAGATCCAGTTAGGGGCCACACAGAGAGAGGGGGAAGGTCGCAGATGTAGGGATGCTCGAGGAGGACATTGGGCTGGGTTGGCGAGGGCGCGTCGGAGCGTGCTGGTTGGAGGCGGAGGCGGCCTGAGGGAGGCAGGTTGAGGGTGGTGTGGGCAGTGTCACTGGGTGGATGGAGCAGGGAGAGAGGGATGACGTGTGGGGAAAGGGAGAACATGAAGAGTGGAGGTGCGATGCCGGGACAAGCGGATCCTACTGGGAGAAGAGTGGTCATGTGGGGATGAAGTAAATGTGCACTACAGGAGGGAAAAATAGTGAGGTGGTGGTGTTGCATGGACCAAGGTAAAGAGTGACAAAAACACGGGGAGGCCACTAGGGTTAGAGAAAAAAAAAATTAAAACAAAAATAATGATAATAATAAACAATAAAAAAAATAATAATAACTTTAATCTATAAAAATTATAATAATAAAATTAAAGAAATTAATATTATTAATACATCTAATAATAATTAAAACAGCTTTAATGATAATAATAATGAAGGTGTAAAATAATAATTTTTATAAACATTTTTTCTTAATGATAATACAATATTAATATTATTTATTAGCATTTTCTACGCTCCAAGTAATAATAATGTTAATAAATTTCTTAATAATTTTGATAACATTAATGATACTTTTTAATAATAATAATAATAATAATAATAATAATAATTCTTTAATTACAATAGTATTGATAAAAATAATAATAATAATTCCTTGTAAACAATAATACTAATAAAAACATTAATAATTACACAAATACAAATATAAATAATATGAATACCTAGTTCACTATAATAATAATAATAAATCATTAATAACAAAAGAAATTGTATGTAACCAAATAAACTACAAAAGTTTTGTATTTTAGCTTTCCGAAGACAGACAGACTGTGTCATTGCTTGGGCAAGGCTGTGCGGGGTTTGCAAAACATGCTCCACTACCGCACTTAGAGACGTCAACTCAAAAACATGCGCTTTTTGACATATCCCAAAAGAATTGTTCGGTATTCATCCAAAACCTTAAAAAAATTAATAGAAAAAAAATAACTAAAATTAAAAAACACACGGGTCAGGGTGTGACATGCCTAATGGATTTGGTGGTATCATTTGATTCCAAGAGTGACAAGATGCATCAATTTATGCATGTGGGTGTCGGGGAGGACACCAGATATGATGAAAGAGGTTGTATGTAAACGTTGTATTTTTGTTAAATCTAATTTTTTTATCTTATTCACTTTCTACACTACTTAAGGTAGTTGGTTTTTTATACTATCCTTCTAATATAGGTGAAGAGGCGCAGGTTACTCTAGGTTCATTCCGTTTTGAGCTTCTTGAGGATGGATGGTTCTATTATCCTACTAAAGGTGGAAATTCTTGATGATTAGTTCACCTACTCACTCTGTCAATCCCATTATGTTTGGTAGCATAGAATAATTTTCTAGAATGCCTGGGAATATGATAAAGTACTAATTCTTTTAATGAATGATTTAATAAATGTTGTTAACCCCCATGGTTTTATCTTTCTAGAATTCAATGATGATGTTACAATTTAATGGAAATATGTACGAGGTTTGCTTATGCTGGAGGGGATGTAACATTTTTGTGTTGCTAATAAAATGTAATTTGGAATTGATAATGGTTAATTATGTTTTACTGAATTAATTAACATAATGTAAAATTGATAAAAATTGATATGTAATGGAATAATGCTCTTTGAATGGTTGTGTTCTAATAGGATATCTATTCTTAGCAGTGGAAACTGGGAGTCCGACAGACATTAGCTATAGTTGAGTCTATGACTATGTTATGTCCATATTGTGGTTTTGTTATATATTATATTCTATAATTTTGGGTTTTTATATGATTCCCCACCCAATTGGTTAAGAGAACTGACACCCTAGGGATTCAGAGCCCTCAAGGGTTCTTTCCCGAACATCCCAATGGGAGGATTGATGGCTGACTACCCCCTTTGGCCCCACTCTCTTTTCCTTGTAGTTACATGTGTTGGTATTCACAATGGTTCGTTTTCCAAATATATTCATATAAAGGGATATAATGGTTTGTGGTTATTCACACACATATATTCTAGATATAGTTTTCTATGTACTACTAATGGTGTAATGTGTATGGAATGTGATGGATTGAGGAATCATACTTGGTGTATAGGCTATAATGGATTGAGATATAATACCTGACATTTGATACACATTATTCAGGATATGGTGCCTCTCAAAAAATATCTGGTTACATCGGAAATGTGGTTATAGTGGTTGTGTTGAAGGAGGTGCATGTTGTGGTGCTACGCCAAGGATTCTGCAGGCAAACCGTTTTTGGAGAGATATTCTTAGGACAAGTGTAGTTGGCGCAAAGAGGAAAACCAGTGAGGAAGTGGTATCGGTGTACCCATGATATTATTTATTATATTATATACTCTCGTTTGTGATAAATGGTCAGACTATCCATTGTGAGGATGGGAACATAGAATACCATTTTAGGTAATGAGATAATTTCACTTGTTGTTCATTGTGATTTAGCCTACTTTCTTTACATTTTCATGAGAGGATCTGGGGAAGATCCTTCTGAGTATAATTTTTTTCTCAACCTATTGATATATAAAATATTTTTTAGGTTACATAGAGTATGTTAGAGATCAGGTTGTTTATTACTAGATCTCTGTTCCAGGAGTTTTTTGGGCTTAGTGGTCACTACAATTTTACTCTCTTTTGGTACTTATAGATTTCCCTTTTAGTTGCAGTAGTTAATGCATTAAATTAAATATATGCACGTGGGGTTTATTTTATATATTAGTCTAAAAAGTATTTGGGTGGGGTATATCGTATATCTCTATTTCGCATGTGTCCTCTTAGAGGGTAATTCCTCCCATTTGTTTTTTTACTATATCCTCTGAGCTAGTCATCATCCTATGGGCTGCAAGAGGAAAGAATCATGTGTCACATTCTCTATCCTCTAATTGCTAGCCCAGTAGGGGTAAACAATGTGGGAGGGGTGGTGAAATGTATAATCATGTAAATTAAATGCTGAATGATTTGATCTAGAATGGGAACAACTTATCAAAATCACGAAAGGGTGATTCTAAGAGGAGAGGGAAGAGGGAATATGAATAAAGAAATAAGAATCAATCATCCTTCTCTCTTAAATTAGAGCTCAGGACACTAAAAAATTAACTAAAATATATTTTTTATTGATTTAAAGAAACTACAAGGCACCATACCATTAAGGTGGTCAAAAGTGATGAAGAGCCATGGAATCCACTTACATAATTCTCTTGTACTCAATGGGAATAGATTCTAAAGTAGATTAAATAATGATCACCGCATTATGTAAACCCATACAAGAAAAAGAACCCACCACAATGTTAGCCTCCCAACATCTGTGGTGGACCATCAACCCTTTTTTGGTCTCTCTCTTGCATCTACTAATGAGATATTTCAACTCCATGGGTACCACATGACAACCCTGCAAATACCTCACAAGGAATTTAGAGTCGGATTCAATATCAAACACCCAAATTCCCTACCTCATGCAAACCATCAGGCTTGAGAGCAGGGCACACAATTTTTCACCCAATGAGTTGCCCATACCTTAAGAAGCACTAAATTCAAGATGGACTGAACCCCAAGAGTCATGGAGAATCCCACCACCCCCTCATGCCCCCTTCATGAAATAAACTTTAATGTTCATCTTCATCCCATAGCTTGGGGGCTACCATCAAACCCAATGACCTCTCACCATGTTCGGGTTGCAGGGCTGATTGATGTGGTTACATATAGTAACTGACACCTACCCCTCTCACTAACACAAATAGCTCGGAGATGAGTTATCGTAACCACATATGCATGAATAAAAGTGAGCGAATAGATCCCATCTGAACATTATTATGTGCCTCCCATAGATTCCATCATATGAACAAAACAATGATAGCATGAGCGGTATACTCTATGACCCTGTTCTCAGATCCATGAAACCATGAAGACAAGAATCCATGTAAGGACAATGAGTCTCTATCTAGGTTTGGATGGGGGTTTAAGAAAGACTATAGGTAAGTATCCCATTGAATTTCAAAGAACAAATTTATCGTTGACTTCGCCTTTGGGTTAACACAATAGTAGCAGCTGGAAGGCATGGAGATGCCCTTTTTAGAATGTGCTCTTCAATTGAGATTGATTTATTTTTGATCTTCCAAACAAAAAATATCATTCTTGTATGATGCTCCTTGATCCAAACAACCTGTACCCATACATTCAAAGAATCCTCTTCATGGGAGGTACTCCTATAATACTATATGTTGAACCTTCTGGTACTCAATCTGGTGAAGCTGTATTTTTCTTGATCTTCACCCATGAAAATACTTTTGAAGATAATCCTCTGGCTGGGATTCAATGTTGTGTGTATGATGTCATACTGTGTAGATGCTTCACATAAAGAAATATTCATATCAGGATAGTCTGGATAAGATATTATTTCCCAAGACTAGTTGGCTACCCCGATGTTGACTTCACCTTTTCCAGTTACCCACCACGAGTAACTGCATTAATCCTCCATATGGGGATACATGCATCACACCAAAATAGAAGTTCCATGATAACTGAGCACTTTTAGTCAAGGCCATAAGGCACATTGAAAACCTTGCCCACATAGGCTCCCCAACAATAATATCCAATTCCAACCAACCAGGCATTCCCTTGATGGTTTCATTAATATCCCAAAGGACAACGCCCCCTTCGGCGACTGGTTTCTCCAAGCACTTCCATGTGGACTAGGGGCTTCACCCAACTGGCATCTCATCCCATAGGAAAGCGTTGAGAATTTTTTCCATTTTTCCGACAATACCTTTTGGGAGTTTAACAATGTTGGAAATATGAATCGGGATATAGGTAAGCATGTCATTGATCAGCATAACCTGTCCTCCACATGAGAACAACCTGTTACTCCAGCTGATGATCCTACCAAGAATCCAGTACAGGATATCATTGAAGTGTTTCATCTTGATGCGGCCACATGAACCTGGAAATATAAGATAAAGGATAAGTAATTGCTTCTATTTTCTACTAAGGATATCATGGATACCTCTACATCTCCATCCTAGACATTTGATTGAGACAAACACATAACATTTGGTGGGGGTGATACACTGGCCGCTCTGGTGACTATGTTTATAAAAAATCTCCATGAGATGAAGCAATGACCTGCACAAGCCATTAATGGAAACCATCACATCATCTGTGAACATAAGATGGGAAACACTCTCCATACCACACCTACCAAAGAAAGGATTTGTACTTCCCTCCTCCAAACTGCTATTCTGGTTCCATGGCAGAGCATTCTAGGGAAAGATAAAGAGGTTTAGGGACTACAAATCTCATTAGAGGACCCCCAAACTAATCTAATGTAGATGAATAACTTCCCCATTAAAGAGACACACAACCATGTAGAGAAATAACACCTGAAACATGGGTCACAAAACCTCTTTTGGAACCCAAAACTTTTCATAACATGGATGATGGAACTTCATTCTAGATTGTCTTAATCCTTGTACATATCAACTTTGAATATGATAATGGACCCCACCAATCATCGGTGGCGGCCATTCACAAGATCGTTAGCGATGACAACTACCCCTTGGATATAACATCCCAAGATGAACCCACTTTGTTCCATGGAAAACACCATTGGAATGAGACCACATAGACTTCTTGAAATAACCTTGTCCAGAATCTTATAAGAGACATTGCAGAGGAAAATAGGCCAGTATTGAATAATGAGAGTTGGGTTCTTGGTCTTTGGTATGATGAAAATCCTCTAGGAGCATATGAACCTATTCAGAGCCCCACCACCAATCAAATACTTCCCTTCTTCTACCACCAAAGGACTAACCACATCCCAAGATTCCATGTAAAAGGTGGATGGAAAGATGCTTGTCCTAGGAACACTATCCTGCAGCATTCTCATAACTGAATCCTTAACCTCAATCTCTGTTGGTTAGACTGTAAGAAGGGTATTTTCATCCTCCCTAACGAGATGCAGAATATACTCAAGAAATCGTCACCATCTGTTGCATCCCGCACAACATTGGAGGAGGCCTCCCATAACTGGAGAACATCAAAGTAGTCCATAGCCATTTTTAATGCAACATCCACATTTAAAGTGAAGGTCCCTTTTCTAGGGATTTAATTTGTCTTCATTCTCTGCTTCTCCTTCATGCATTCTTGAAAGAACGATGTGTTGAGATCTCCTTCTCATAGCCATTTGACCCATGAGCGATTCTTATAAACTATCTCAATTTGAAGAATGTTTTTAGCTAGAGAGACCTACTTATGACATAGAATAACCATGGTGTTATCATCCTAATAATTCTAAAGTGAATCCTTCAGCCTATAAACCTTCGACTAAATGATACCCCCCCAACCGAGTCATCTAGACTGTTCGGAAGCCAGTCCAGAATGTCCTTCTTGAGATGTTTGAGGCAAATCACCAAGCCTCCCCAGGACCTTCCTCCACCCTCCAGTTTCAAGGATTATTTTAGAAACTACCTAAAATGGGAATCACAATGCCATGTGCTTGAATAGATAAAGGCTGGGCCGACCACTGGATCACACATGATCACCACATAATGCAACTCATGGTCCAAGAGTGAATGTGTGAGGTGTGTAATAGAAGTTTTAGAGAATAATTCCAGCCCTTGAATGCCCTCAAGAAATCTATCAGGGCGGCTGTAGATGTGGTTCGATTCCTTACTATTGTTACACCACGTAAACTTGAATCTATTGAATCCAAAGTCTATAATCCCTACCACAGTTATGATGCCCCATTACTCTTTCCTACTTCCTTGACTAGAACTAGAGCCTCCATTTTTCTCTAATGATTTCAAAATAGCATTGATATCGCCTCCATTGAACCATGGAAATGAGCCAGTTTGGAGAGCCTCTAGATGGAACCAAAAGTCCAGCCTCCTGTGCATATCAGTAATCGCATAGAAGAAAGTAAAAAGGACCTAGAAACCTCTGTAGGAGATCTTCGTATAGATGAAGTCTTCTATTAGGCTCACAAATTCTACTGAGATGTTATTCTTCCAACATATCAAAATTTGTGAATTATCAGGGCCTCTACGAAAGGCGTTTGGGAAATCCATTTTATGGGCCAACCATGAATCCTTGCTCAGATCCTGCATAGGATTGAGAATAGCTATATTGGAAGAGATGTTTCTCCTTGATTCCAAGGAAATAAAAGAAAAATTTTCATGGGACCCCAAGCATTGTGTGTTCCAAATGATAAGATAAATCATCACAAAAATCCCTTTCAAACTTTGAGGATCAAAGGGAGCGAATGAAGAAGCGGCGAGAACAAAAATATCTCCTTCTATTTGGAATGGGTGACTGGACCTGACACTCCAGAAACCCAAACGTCCCCAATCGATGAATGAACATCCTTCTTGAATTTTCCATATAAATCAACCAAGAGAGGCCCCCTTCTAGTCAGGTGGTATCATGGAGAGCTTGGAAGCATATTGGATTGTATAAAGGAGACCAAAAAGAGTCACAGAGGGGACAACCTAGAAGCCTACAGCTCCATCTCGACACCTTCAGATGGAAGACCTGGCTTCATCAAAACATCAAATGACTAAGTTAGGATAGTCACGAAGGACTATTGAAAAAGCTCTAGTGAATGCTAGGAAGAGATACAGAATGTCAAATGAGGAAGAGAAAATGCTTTATCAAGACTCAGTAGTGAACTAGGCTTGAATCTATCTCAATCCCATCGAGACACGAAGCCTTCCACAAGAGGAGGCCGAATTGAAAAATCCCAACATGAGTATTTTGTATCAGACTTCTAGATGATCAGATCCCAATGGTCTACTTGGGGGGTATATAGATGATGTTTTTAGGGAGACACCCCTTAATCTCTGACACCAGCACATCACAAACCTCCGACATATTTTAATTTGAAAAGGGACAAGAAACAGTAACAACACCAGCTATCCCCCCCTGATAGGGGTGGTCCCTGACACAGATCTCACTGTGAACCAGAGAATGAAGGACCCGCTTGTCCCCACCTTCTCCAATAGGTATCCTCTAGATGTTCATGATTGATGCAACCTAGGAATTTGAAGAAAGAAGATCTAATAATACCTGTTGAAACCATCACTCAAAATTAGCAGAAAATGGTTGGGAAATTTAACCGAGAGATCCAAATCCACAAAATTGTGGGGATTGGTGTCCACCTGTCGACACTTGGTGTTGTCATCCGCGCAATGTAACACCCCTACTAGGTCACCCACATCCTTCAGGATTGAAGGGTTCTGGAAATGGAGTGGGAGACCGGACAGAGAGAGCCAAACCACATCTGACGAAGACTCTTGGCCGAAGTGACAATCCCACGACCACCACGACATCGAGAAGAACCAGGATCCACACATCTGATCCTCTAAAAAAATATCCATCACAAAATCCACTCTAGAGGATATGTGAATACAAAATGACACCCTCTAGTGTTCAGAGACCACTGTTTGTTGATGAAAACACCATGAATACATAAAACTCCTAAAGCATCCAATAGAGGGTTTGTTTCTTCTGAAGAGAGACACTAGATAAATGTCAATGATGGAAGACTCCTTTTGGAGTTCATGTACTGAAATATCCCCAACGGGGAACCTCTCCTCTTATCGGGAAGCCCAGGGAGCCATCGCAATCTAGGGGATGCCCGCCAGTCCAACCGATGACGCATAGGTCAGCCGCCCTTAGGGTGTGGGCGACAACAATGTTCCACAAATAACATCCTTGAAAGAGGCCATTTTCCCTGCCCCAAAAAAGCCCTATTCCCCAACATCCTTGTAGGGGGGAAACTCACCAACGGAGAAAAAGAGAGTTCACCAGGTGCTAGTGGAGCCTTGGGAAGAGGAGGAGAAGAAAGCGACGAGGAAGCCATTAACTATGGGTATCACCACAAATCATGACACTCACATGGAATGTAATAGCTTTATAAAATGTGTAATCCACTAGGTCAATATAGATCATTAAACCCATTAAATTTTTACTAAACATGATAATTTTTTACCTTAAATGACATGTAATGTTTACACATTATTTACCCTTTCATACTGTGTAATAATATAATGAAATGAGCCTTGTGATTAAATACACACTGTCTAAACCAGTTTCAAGGGGTGTAATCACATATCATAATATAAAAAATACAAATTCTTACAAGAAAATCCAAAAAAACTCTGGCGTTCTTCATACTTTTGGAGAACACTACTAAGCCACTTCATTTTTACACCTGGAATCTATCATTTGAAACAAATATACATTCCTAAACATTTTTTAATTTCTTTTCAAAAATATTTTCCATCTTTGAGAGTCCCAAGACACACACGATAATTGAGGAATCCAAGTATAAATAAGGGAATTACCATAAATTTTATAATAGAATGATACAATAATTATTTAATCATTACATTTTATGATTCAAATAAAGTTTTTTTTGTCAAATCATGAGTCCTATATTTCCTTACAATTTAAAATTTCTTATCTTTATATTTTTATATTTATAATTAAGAATATATGGGTGTTTTTTTTGTGTCCTCGAAAAATTCTACTTAGTGTTCCCTTATCCTTAACATTAATCATCGAGTCCTCAATTGTGAAATTATTTCAACAAATACTATTTCCCTTATAATATATATCTATTATTTATTGTGAAACATTTCGTCTTTCAATCACATACATGTTTTCTTATTCTTTATATATATGTAATTTTTTTTCAATTTCTCCCTTATCACCAACAACCTTTTACTTTTAAAACAGAATAAAAATATTTTTTTGAAATCTAAAAATAATAATAAATTAATATTTTTAAAAATATATGTGTGAATTTGACTTTCCCACAAGGATCTTTACTATATATTTCCCCAAAATTGTTAAAATACATGATCATAATGTAATAAGTTTCAACATCATTGTTCTTTTTCTAAACAATATACTCAAAAATTTAAATACATAAATTATTATTAATTGTAATAAAAATTCCTTAACCGATTTAGAAAAACATCATAAATTGAATGTAACTATAATTTCATTCCTAATTAATTTTTTGAAAAATAAATATAAAAAATATTCTAAATAAATATCCATAGTAAAATTTTTAATCATTGTATTTATTAACAATATAACAGCCTTTTTAAAATAAATTTACTACCAATCTTTAATTTATCAATTCACTTAATAAATTAAATTTTCTATTCAATTTCCAACCATTTCATATATATTCCAAAAAAATATTTAAGAGAATCATTACTAAATGAAATAAATATTTGGATAAATCAAATTATTATTAAAAAATTAATATATTGAAAATATACTTAAATATTATCACTAATATTTACAACTAATTAATTTTAGTAAATTTATATATCTAAATTAAGACAATTAAATATAAATTATTTTTAAAAATATACATATTATTACTAATAAATAATATTAATTGATAATAATTTATGTTTCTAGAGTAAAATTAACAAATTTTAAACATATAAATATCCCATAATAAATAAATAAAATCATACATCGTCTTTTAAATATTTTTCATCAATTAAAAATAAATTTTTTAATCATACAAAAAAATTTCTTTCTTAAATATCAAAAAATATTAATTTTTTACATTTTTTATAAATATGTTAATGAATATTTTTTAAAAAATTTTAACATAATTATAGATTCTTGAATACATTTCATTTATTTACAATGTATTTTCCCCCATTCAATGTGAATAACTGATGGGGTTTTAGTTCGAGGATATGTGTGTGGTATTATTTAGTCACCACATAGTCAAATCAATTCCTTACCACAACGTGGTGAGTTTAAGGGTGGTAATGGTATTGTTTCAATCATAGTTTACCATTCATTTTTTATGGGTTTGTGTAAATTTGGCTAATTACGTCCACTTTGGACAATTTTATAAAATAATTAATGATTATTTAAATGTGGACCTCATTTTAGTGGCTATATTTATTAGTGTAATAAGATAAAATTTATACATATATCTCAATTTATTAATACAACTTTTGTAGTTTTCAAATGGTAAACATGGAATGTTCTTGAGAAGATTATACACTGGTAATGTCCTAGGTTCCTTGAGAAAATAGTAAGGATACTGATCATATTGTCAAGGTAGTTTTAATTTAATTTAGGTACTTAATGGGATAACATTACTGGTGGGTACCCCTATTCCATAGTAGTGATCATCTACGTTTTCAATGATAATAATAACACTTATAAAGGGATAATTTGGACATTTTTATGGTGGATGATCTGAAATCACATTATATTGAGATCAAACATAACATGTTTAGAATCTCACATAACTATGTTTTATATATCTAAACATCTTAATATAAAATTATGTTTCACACTCCATCCCATTTATTCTCATGTTTTCCTTCAATTCCAAGATGACATTGAGATTTTTGGGTGTTATTTTATGGATGTGATGATTCAGAATCCATCCACACTACATGGTAGATCTCTTATGGCCTTAGGTTTTCTTATTCTCTATATTGAAATATTATTTCAATTTAATATTTCTCATTGAGGTCGGGATATGGGTTTTATTAAATATTGATGGTGTTTTATTGGAGTTTTTATGATGGGGATGCGTTATAATTTGTTCAATCATTTTCATATGATTACTATCTTATAATCATTAATATATTTTTTTTTTATCATGAAAGGATTGTTGATGTTAAAATTGAAGTTGGGGATTGATAATATATCTTTCTGTTTCCATGTTAATGAAGATTTTTTTTTTCATCATTATGTAAAGAGTTGGAATATTCCATAAAAAGATAAATAATTTGGTTAATGGAATTGAAAGGGGAAATTGAATTATATACATTTTCTTGGTATCATTAATGTTATTTATATGTTATTTAAATTATTATGATAATCATATTTTTAATTTGTTATATCTAAAACATGTTCCTAATTAGTATAAAATTTTAAAATATAGGAGAAAAAATATGTTTTATCTATAATATTAATATATTATTATTATGAGGTGTAAGAGTTGATCATTAAATTGAAAATAATGAGATGATGAAAAATTTATCACTATGAGTTAATTTGAGTCCATTATGACAGTTAAGGTAATGGTGTGTCTGAAATGATGATGTATAGGAATGGGTAGCATGTTTTCTAGTTTTATTAGTGTTTTTATTCAGTCATTTTTATTTGATTTCATAATTGATATAGAATTAGTAGGGATAATATTATTATCTAGTTCCTTCATTTATTAGCAAGGTAGTGGGAAGATGATGACATGTTAGTATGTTTTTGTTATCTCAACATATATAAATAGTCAATTGATGACGTAATTTAAATGTGGAAAGGTATATGTGTTATATTTATTATGAAAAGTGTAAAACAAAAAGGTATTTTTGATATAAGGACAATATTTTTAGTGTAATGATGAATTAAAATTTGATTTTATAAATATTAACAAAGTGGGGGAGTAATTTTTATCTGATGTTGAGAAAAAATAAATAATATATTAAATGAATATTATATGGTAAATGTTAATTAAAAGTCAAATTTAAATTAAAATATATTATTTGGTTGATTGGTTATTAGCATATTTTTCTAGAGGTCGTTGGTGAAGTGATTAGAGGCGGAAGTAGTTATTAATGATTAGTAGTGTATTTTTATTGATTAGGTGTGGTTCTAGTTATGTTGTGGAAAGATTGATCCATAGGATGGTCTTATTTTATTATATATATTTATGTTATTTTCTAATATTTCTTATTCACCACCACCTGATTCAGGTGGCATCAGCCGCAAAAATCTCAAATCAGTAGTAATGTCCTATAATGTTTTCTATAACGAAGGAATTCTACTTATTAAAATATCCAAAAATATTTTTCACTGTGATTTAACATTGAAAGGATATGAATATTTACTTAATGTAGGTTGATGTTTTAGAAAAGAATGATTTTATTATTTTCCTATAATTAAGTCAAATATGTTCAATATTTTTATCGACACACAACATCGAACTAATGCGATATAGTGGTTTGTGTGGACAACTCCAAACAATGTGTTGAATTTGTATAAATTAAAATATGTAATCATATTATCAGATATATTTTTATATATAATGGTTATTTTATTCAAATTTACCTAATTTATTATTGTTTATAAGATTTGATATCATTATTTCGCATAATTTTTATTATATAGCACTATGCATATTTTTATGGAAAAATCATTCTAATAAAAAATATGATTGATTCGTTAACACATGTATTATAAATGTTTTATATATATTATGAAAAAAATAAATGAATTTTGAAAAAAAATCCTATAAAAATATTTCACATTGTTTTTTAAAAATTCAATTATGCGAAATAATATAAAATTGTAATAATATAATTTTATAAAATAAATTTCAATTTATGATTTATAATTAAAATATTAGTTGAATATGTATTTTTGGATTTTTTTGTCTAAGGATATTTATTTTTTGGTGAACATTAAAAAATATAGTTTTCATAAGTAACATGACATTTTTTAAATTATTAATATATATATATATATATAAGAAATTCATTAAGAATTTTTATAATGATTAATGAGTATTTAATAAGGGAAAACTTAAATATATATATGATTATTTAATTTAAAAACCCAAATTCGACTTTTGGAGCTTATATCATATTTTTTTTATTTTATAGATATAGTAATCATTTAGTATTGGAATTTTTATCACCTATATATTTTAATATTATAAAATTACCTCCATTTGGAACAAATAAAAAGAAATTCATATTGATACAAATTTTGTTATTTTAAAAAATAAATAAATAATTTTTACATAAATACTAAAAGGTATAGTTTTTGGGAAAATGATTACTTTTATTAATTTATCAGAATATAAGAGATATAGTGAATTTTATAAATAATTTTTATTTATAAAATAGTTATTTAAGTTATAAATTTATATTTTTAAATGATATTTTTTTACACTTCATATGTTTAACCATATAAAACTAATATATAATTTCAATTCTAATAAAAAATATTTTTTGTCATTTGACTTATATAATACTTATTTTGTAAAATTAGATTTTGACTTTATTTTAAAGAAACATAAAATTTATTTGTTTTACAATAAGACAATTTATGTCCAAAAAATAAAAACCATTAAAAATATTATTCCATTAGTAAATTTTATGACTCAAATGATCTTTTTAAAATATATAATTTTTACTCATTATCTGAACTAATTCTAAAAATATTATATCTAATTATTAGAAATTATATTTTATTAAAACATTTACATTTTTAATATCACTTTATTAGATTTGAAAAATAATTTTAATATTAATTTTGGAAAATATAATTATATTAATTGTGTAAAAGCGATTTTACCAGTGTAAGGGTAGATTATGGTAATATGGTTTAACAAAGTGAAAAATGTGAAAAACTAATACAAATTTTTTATTGTATGTTGGAGGGATAACATACCATGTATAATAATACAAAACACTATTGGGCATTATTGTTCTATTTTCCATGAATAATGATGTGACATTACGGGGAAATAATGATTCATAAAAAATATTTCCTTTTATTCACATATTAAAAGAGTCCACCTACTTCCCATTTATCAACTCATTACAAAGCCTTGTCTCCCCAAAAACACTAAAATTGTATCTACTATATAAACTTAATACTATTTCGACGCAATGGTCTCACAAAACATAACATGATAAAGAGTCATAAAGAGTTTCCCATGTGATAAATAATAAGGTAAATGAATCTAAGTTCAAATGTATAACACTTTCTGACAATGTGTAAGGTTTGTTCACCATAATTTCTATATATTGAGACATGTTTAATGTTATTTATCTAATTTAATTTAATGGTGGTTTATTCATCCAATTGGTAATTTAAAATCATGTAATATAACTATTAATGTTTTTGAGTATCAACCTTAAAATCTTCTCTCATTGAAGTGGTTTTATTGGAATGTTTATTATGTCAAATTAGTTATGTGTCCATCATCATTTTAGAGAAGTAATTTTATATTATGTCTAAGTATTTATTTATATGGTTTATGTACTTCCTATAATACATATATTATAATAAATTATTATTGATATTAGAAACATATCTATCATTCATTCACTTCCTTTCTGTGGGTCACAATTGATATCTACCCTAAAATAGAAGAGTCTTTCAGCACTTAATATAATTTCCTGAGTAATAATATTAATCCATTTTTTTATTTTATTTGATATCTTGTATCCTTTTAATATATGGGTGGTTACATCTAACTCAATTTTTTCGTTCTGGTGATTTCAAGTCCTTTTGGAAAATGCAACTCTGTTATGAATAATTACCATCAATTTTATTTATGTTTTCCCCAATTTCCCATAATTTATTTTATAACCAATATTATCCCATTTAATTGGGAAAACAATTAGATAATATTTCATATTAACATGATATTTAGATTCTCCACTTTTCATAAATAAAATTTATTTCCTTATTTTTGGATATAGAATTTAAACAACGATGTTTTACAACAGAAAATAGGTTTTTTGTATCTCCTTATAGAGTTACAAGTTATATTATCCCTATCATTTTGTTATTTTTATGAGATAAGATTATATAGTTATTTTTCTATTATATATATTTTTCATAAATATATACCTAGTTGGATATCATTTTTCATTGATGAGATTATACATGTTTTTTCCCATTTAAATTCCCACTTCAACGTATACCTAATTTATGGAAACATTCATTTCTCATAAAACATGTCAATAATCACCACCATAATATTATTTAATCCATTTAAATTTTATAAAAACTGTAATTATTTTTCATTATTTCATATTTATTCAATTATATTTTATTGAAATTAATAAGTTCATTTCTTCTTCAAAAATATCTTTTACTTATTTCATAAAGTTTCATCCATGTGGTTCACTTTCATTCTATCTTCACTAGATATATATCCGGAATATTAAACATGCAAACACCATTTTCATAACTGATAAAACATTTTCAATAATTAATGTGAAGAAGTATTTATATTTTTCTTTTCTTACAAGTTAATAAGATAAAGATTTCAGTTTTGTATGAATATAGTATTTTATATCAAAATCATTATTATTCATTATTTTGGGGTTGTGATTTTGGTATGGGTTTTTTTTTCATATATGGCATTCATATGGATTCACATATTATTATGCAATAGGTGTGTCCATTATAGTCATCTAATTTATTGGGTAATAATAATGTATTATTTGATCCAATGTACGATGCATTAGTGGTTAGCCAAAGAACATTATGTATAATGAACATAAGGTTATCCAAATCCCATTATGTATTTTAGGATTATAGTTTCCCTATGAACACTATGTTTTCATTGAATAAATCATAATTATAGGATTATTATAATGGAAATTATCATGTGTTATTATACCATCATGGATATCCTCAACAAATTCTATTAATTTAATGGGTTATGATGTGGCCCCATTCTTAGGATTATGGGATCTTACAACTTCATTACCTTATGTCAACTTTTCATGGTATTAATAATTCTATTAATGATATCATCTTATGTATATTTAATCTCATGTTATGATTTGTTTCAGGTTAATTCCCTGATTGGTCTTTCTATATCACAATTTTTATTATATATTTTCCCCATGAAATCCTATGTATTTTTAGAATAACTATAGGATATGTAATCACTATATGTACTTTTAAATAAAAATGTTGTTTCAATATTTAATATGGTGATTTTTAATCTAATATTACAAATACACTATAAAACGCTATCCTCGAATTCTATTTTTTAAAGTACGTGTTAAATGATGAAATAACATGTGTTTAATACTTGGGTCACTCTAGTTGGTATCAAATGGAGTTATAGTTAATTTTCAATATTTGTATAATAAATCCACAGTGAAAACATTTGGGATGAGTCTAAGGGATAATCCAATGAATATAAAAATATGATAAGTAATGTTTATGTGGTTTTCCTTAAAATGATGTCTCTATCCATATAATGGAATGTGGATGTGAGTTCTAAAATAGGTATACTACACATATAGCTATATAGTTCTAGATAAAATGGTTTAGTCAATAAAATTACCAGTTCTATGCATATGGAAGATTTATTTTTGTAATACATTAATTGATTAGGTTAAAAATATCAAGAAAATTTAATTATGGCCTACAAGGTAGTTATTCGATTAAATAAGTATATAATAGTAAAAATGAATGAATCATAGTTTTAAATTAAGTTTTCTTTAGTGAATAAATATTAATATTATGATTTCTAATTTATATACTCTAAATATTTTTAATATTTTCATAATCCTTTTTGTTTTAGTATTGGGTTCTAACAAGATCAAATTTTTTCTACTGATAATGGTATATATCCAAAATCACAACGTCTTATAATGAAAAACAGAGAATAATTAAATGGTTGAGAATCCTAGTATACGTGTGTTACGATAATAAAAGAGACTTTCCTAAAATTACCTATGATAGTGAGGTTGATATAAATATTGAAATCTATCAAAGAAATTTTTATTACTGAATGATATTTTTCAATGGTATTATAGTATATTCTAACTTTTAGGGGGTTAATGTGAATTATATAATGATTTTTCTCCATTATTTTTTCTCCAAGTTTATAGAGAAATATATTAACTAGAATCAATAAAATTTAAAAGTGATTTCGTATAATGGTTTTATTTTTGAAGGATAACTATTAAAGAAACCATGAGTGAGTATTGGATAAATATTAGATTGGAAATATGGTTGAAACCAAGTTAATAGTGGGATTATATAATTTTAAAAATAAATTAGTATAGTGTATTTAATG
The DNA here is from genome assembly GCA_963277665.1 of Viscum album. Lineage (NCBI taxonomy): Eukaryota > Viridiplantae > Streptophyta > Magnoliopsida > Santalales > Viscaceae > Viscum > Viscum album. Next base: position 1,329,502,550 of record OY728133.1, read on the forward strand.
TTTGGATAAAAAATTAATTCTCAATATTTTTTGTGATGTTTTTCACAATTTTTAGTTTATGATATATATATATATATAGAATTTTGTGCAGCTTTATGAAGTTTTATATGAAGATAAGTGTAAATTATAAACTGAACACCCGATATAACTATGCTTTAATTTCATAGATATTAAAATGATTTTAGAAAATGTAGGTTATGTAGAATATATGATTTGGGATTACACATACATGTGTTTTAGATTTTTTAAGGACTACGATATTTTGAGTAAAAATGCGAATCCTAATATATCATTAAGAGATTAAGGTGCATGAAATATTAAGTGGTTATATCTATTATGATTAACATGATAAGAATAACCTTACTTAAATTATTTAGTTATGAGTAATTATAATTGCACGGAAGTAACTTAATTGTGTGGGGATATATAAATGAGATTTTAATATATGTTTTCCTCTAATTAATTCAAATATGCCCAATAACATTCTTCACATGAACCATGGAACTAGAAAAAACCATGATTTTTTAGACCATTGAAACCATGATTTTTAATTTTTTGGCACGACTAGAATTAAATTAATTAAAAAATATTTTTTTATATTTTTTTATATAAAAATAATATTTTACAAAATTATATATAATTCATTATTTGGTTACATAATATACCCTTTTTAGGTACTGTAATTTTTAATAAATAAAAATAATTATTTTATTTTAAAATGATGTGTTTTATGTATTATAGTATTGATTAATTAATTCCATCTTTATTAGTGTCTTATAGAAATAGTGAATAAGAATAACAAATTTTAGAAAAAGTTATTTTATTGATAAAAAAAATCTTAATACATTTAATGACTTCACTAAAAAGTTAAACTATATAATTAAATAAATTTAATTTTCAAACCTAATATTATCTTTTGGATTTAGAATTTCAATTTTTTTCATAATATGAATTTTGGGGGTTTTTATAAAAATATTTATTTTTAGGTGAATAGTTTTAAATAATTTTATTGTAAAAAACATGATTTTTTTAACAATACTAGTATATAATTGAGATATAAAAAATATTGAAATAATTTTATAGTGACAAATATTAATTTTATAAGATAATTTACAAATTAAAAAATAATTTTAGAACCCCTATTTGATATTTTATTAAATAATTTTTATTTTCAAAAAAAGTTCCTACATTATTCTTTTAGTATATTAATTTATATCACACACAAAATGTGAATATAAAAAAATTAATTATATTTTTGGACTCATGATTGGAAAATGATCTTAGGATTAATTTTTTTATTTATTATAATGTAATATATTTTTAGATGATTTGTGAAAGAAAATGTTTTTCCAAAAGTAGAAACTTTAATTTATTTATCAGTATATAATCTATTCATATACTTTTATAAAACCATTTAATTGAAAAATTATATATGTTTGTTATAATTTTATGCATTTTAAGGATATTGGATTACATTTCTAGTACACATGTTTAGCCTTATAAGAAAAGTAATATTTTTATTCACACAATTTTTTTTAGTATTTTAATTTTTTATAAGTAGGGGGATGCCCCATGGTTTTATTTATTATTCATAAGAATATCGAATATTTTCTCATGGTACTGGTCCAATTACATATCCATGAAGACCCAGGGGTATAATTCCCCATGAAAACATGGATCCAAGAGGATCAATTATTGGAATAAATGTCTTTCACCCATAGTCTCGCACCACCAATGCAAACCTGCACCATGCATCAATAGATTCCCCTTATCCACTAATTTTCTATTAGCTTTTTATTGATTTTAATTATAAATAACACTCATTTTTTTATAATAAAACACTTTATCTCTAGAAAATGAATATTTTTTATAATCATAGTCTATATTATAATTTTACACTTAAAATGGATCTTTCTAGGGGAATATGTTTTTCCATTACGTGAGCTAATTATTTAATTAATTCATATAAATCATTAAAATTTTATTTTATAAATATTTTTAAATATTTAATAGAATATATTCAAATTATTAATTTTTTTTTATTTTTTCCATTAAAAATAATTTAAAATAATGAAGGTGGATGTAGGCTCGTAATATTGTATGCAGATACTCAATTAAAAGATAGGATGAATTTTATTTTTTAAAAAATATGTTTTTTAACCTTAAAAATCATTTGTAACAAATGTTAAACAAGGTAAATTGAAAACCCATTTTTGGTCATTGACTATAAAACGGACTTCTATAGAGTCTAGAAATATGAATCTAGAAAAGAGACATAAGAAAAATTTTCTCAGTGATAGATTCTACCATAAAGCATATAGAATATCAATTATCAGAGTAAGTAAAAATACAAGAAGTAATAAGAGTAGGGTATCCAACAACCTTGGATAATGGTCCATTGATATATACTTTCATGGAAGTCATTCTTATCCACACCATAGTAATCCCTCGATAGGAATATTAGAATCTTTTTTACTATCCCTGCAAGCCCTGCATCATTAAGGTAGTCAGAACCTATTTCTTCATATCCCCAAAAGCCCTCATGTGTACTCAGAAACAATCAGAGTCACACGAATCATGAAGAAAAAGATGTTCATGGCAGAACAGGATGTTTATGAAATACACAATCCATGAGAGTTTCTGTCTCTCTAGAAATAACATCACAATATGTAATCTATGAGATCATATAATAATAATTATTTCCATAAAATGATATCCTATTTATAGAGAATACATTAACTGTCTCCCCCATCCACCAATAGTGATATTTTTTCATGAATTTCAGAGTGACATGTACATGTGTCACTCAACTAATGGTTATTTAAAAAAAATTGCATGACATCATTTTATAGTAAAAATATGTTTAAAGAAATTGAAGTGGCTTAACTGAATATAAAAAACACGAATCTAAGAAAAAAATTGTATTTAGAGTCTAAATATATAAACAATTGGATTCTATAAACCTGGATATTCAGATTATATATTTCAAAGAATTTGGAATTTAAATTCTATTGTTTAAAGAGACATAATATCAATGAATTTAGAGTCTGAATTTTGAGGAATTAAGAATATGAATTATGAGGGATTCAAAGTCTGAATTTTGAGGAATTAGGAGTCTGAATACTAAGAATTTGGAGTCAAAGTTTGAAAGAATTAGGAATCTGAATTCTGATGAATTCAGAGTCTAAATTTCAGAGAATTTGGAATCTGTATTTCAGATAATTTTAAATCTGAATTTCACTGAATTCTGAATCAGAATTTCATAGAATTGAGAATTTGGATATTCGAGAATTTGATATCCAATGAACTGTAAGATTATGAGGTTTTAGATTAGGATCCAATATTTTGATGTAGAAATAAAATGATCTTGGTTTTGAGAAGACATTGGAAAAGGTAATGAAAACCATGTTAAGGGTAAATCTTATCTTAGAGGAAGAAAAAATTCCTTAAGAAAATAATCCTTATAGAAAGAAAATTTTCATTAAGAAAAAGTGATTTTGATTTTCAAAACATAGTGGATTGGAAAAGTAATAAGGATTCCTCATTGAATAAACAATCTCCTCCTTTTTGGAAAGTATAAACATCCTTTCTAAAAAAAATATAAGGAATAAGGATATTTTGTTTTGATCATTAAAAGAAAAACATATCTAGCTTTACTTATGAACCATGTTGAATATGATTAAACCCCCTAGGTTTTGAAATAACAATGGATCGTATTCATTACATCTTTAAAAGACATTACATTCTCTAGTATATGTATGTATTCTCTAAGTGAACTCCCCCATACTTACCCCCCCCCCCCAAATGGAGAATTATCTTCATTATTCTAAGTATTATTTTGATAATTATTTTCATCCCCTTTGTTATTTTAAAAAAAATAGAGAATAAAAAAATGGTAACTAAAAGATTGGAAATATACAAATGAAAACAAATGAAGGATAGAAATTTTTTCATTATGATAAGAGAAATTGATACATGGTAAAAGTAAAACAAAAGTCTAGAATAACATAAGAATCCCTCATCATTATTTTATCAGTATGATATTCATCCAGGAAGCCTTTAACTTTTTTATCTCTTTATGATCATCCTCAAACCACTTGTGTAACTGTTATTGATTCTGATTATTCTTTTCTAGAGCATTGACCATTCTTTCTTGAGAATTCAAAATTTCTGTCTGATACTTTACTAAATCTTCTTGCTTATTGAACCTTTATTCCAACTGTTCCCTATACTCCCTTTCTCTCTTCAAATTTAAAGTATCTGAATTTAACGTCCCATTCAGATCTTTGTCATTTTTCATTCAGGAAACTTTTTCGAAATTCAATTTATCAGTAAAACTAGATTTTGGGTTTTGATTGTGTTTTCTAACATTAAAAAGTCATCTTTTAAAGAATAATGGAAGTCGTCAAATATTATCATGTACTGAATCATTATTTTAGGCCATTTTATAATTTTCTTACATTATCTCCTATGAGAGTCATAATGGATATAAAACATTTTGAAATATGCCTAAATCTGGATTAATTTTCTCCCGAGCATTCTTCCCAAATATGACATGTGATTTAATGATTATTGACAAAACTAACATATCGAATCAATAGTCAGAAACAATGGAATGGTATACACTTACTTCTTAAATATTGAAATAATGAAATTCCTTACCCATAGAAGATGATTATTCTAAATTTGATTCCCTTTCTAGAGAGGATTCATTTTCTAGATCTTCATATTTGTTCCTAGATGATCCACCAATATCCTTCTTGTCTTTTACAACAAAAAAAATTCTTAGGAGTATCAACAGCCACCTATTTTTTTCAACTTTGGATATGATCTTATCACCCCATGGAAAACTTATGCTATCTATCAGAAATATGGACTATTTTAACTTTATAAACCTCTTATTTCTTAGATTATTTAGTAACATCATTAGGTTGAATGAAATCATGGTTGTTACTCTCATCATCAATAGGTTTTTCAACCTTTTCATGTCTATCATATTATTTTTCATGGGAAACAATTTTTGTTGACTCAACTTAGGAAGTCTGGATTGAAATATTGTTGAAGAACTTTCCTTCTAATGGTAATATTACACTTTTTTTTATCAAATTATCACTTTCATCTTTTTCTTACTCTTTTTCTTATTCTATTTATTATTCTTGGAATATCTCTTCCTCCAAAATGGGTACCAAAATTTTAATTTTCCTTCATGATGTCTCTAATGGTACTTATTTTTTTAGATAGGATTACAAAACATAAATCTCTTTAGAGGATTTCTTAGTATCCTTGAGAATTTCTTGAATGATATTAGCTTCATAAATTTTATTTTTCAGCATCTTCCCTTTGTGTTTCCTTTCATACTCTTTAATAGCTTGAATTTTAACGGGCTTTTCCTCAGTAGTATTAAGGCCAAAAAATAGATCTCCTTATATTTTATTATTCTTCTTTTCCCTCCATTTTTCTATGACTTTATAAAGGTCTGTTTTTTTCTGTTTTTCCTTTGGTGGTGGTGACTAAGTATTAGGAACTATTGATTTTTATTTGACTTCCAGTTCTTTATCCTTTAATATATTCTGGATATACTTGGAAGATTATCCTTATTCTCATTTTTTATCTAAAGCTTCAATCTCAAATTCATAATTATCATAAAACACTAGATACATGGTATTGAAACTGACTTTCACTCTCCTCAAGTTGTCATCACTTAAAAACTTGATCATAAATTTTATCAGATTAGAACTGCATGGAATTTTCCTAGATTCTAAGAAAATCACTATGATCTTTGGAAAGATGGTCAAATTCATGATGATATGAGATTTGTGAGATAAATTCATAATAATTGTGATTTTTTGAAGAATTCTCTTCTCCAAATTTACCTTTCTCAGGTTAAACAAAAATTCCATAATAAAGATGTCACTATTATTTAAAGACTCCTTGTATTTTTCTTATCAGAATGTGGTAACCCTGTACCCATAATGAAAATATCCTAATTTTTTTTGAAAGGTGGTCAATATTTGGTGACTTTATTTCATTGAGTCAAAGGCACTCAATTGCCTTTTCCTTCTCAAAACTTCCTGACTAGTCTGGAAACTTGTGGGTGTATAAAATTATTTCACCTTCATAAGGACTTCCATGAATATTTACTACCATAATAATTTATAGAGAATATGTTTTACCATAGCTCTTGAATTAAAAATTCTCCCTTACACATTCCTTATAATAACATAATGTATCATAGAACACTATAAGTAAGTCTGGGTAAACCAGATCATAACACTTTGGCTTGGCTATGCAAAAACAATCCCATCTATTCAGCTTAATATTTTTTGTAAACAAGGAATTATACATTGTAATGAATTTTTGTTCAACCAACCTTTCCCTACAGATTTTCTAATCCTTGATTTTCATGACTGAATATATATATTACTTTGGGGTAGAGTCTAGTCACAATCAAAGTCTAAGAAAACTTGTGAAAATTTAATGATCTATTTGAAATGGAGAAGAGCTTTAGCAGACAAATTCATAAAACTAATGTGGGACAACGAATAGAGGGTCCTTTATATAGTCATTGAATCAATTTTTCGAATTCCAAAAATGATCCAACTATTGAAATAGGAACAATATAATCTGACAATTGAGAAGAATATTGAAAAATGATTTGGTATGTTCCAATCCTTAATGTTTTGAAGGAAAAATCATATTTTAGGAAAGTGAATCCAATAAGTTTTTACTTAAAACAGAAAAAATATGAGCAAAAAAATTATTTATGAAATCATAAGTGAAGAAACATACCTTCCAAACTACATAATAATAATTTCAGTTCAGATAATATTTTTATTTAATAAATTAAATTCTATAATATTCTAATAAGGAAATTAAGGTTTTAATTATGAAAAAATAAGTTTATGAAAAAATTTATTATGGAAAAAAATTTGTTTTTTAAAAATTTTATTAAGAAAAAAAAATTTCTTATGAAAAATAATTATTAATAAATTTTTTTATTGAAATAAAGAAAATGTACCCCCCTATAAAGAAGATTTTCATAATGTAAAGAGATAGGTTTCAACAGAAAGTTAATGTGAAGGATTGTCTTATGGTCATCATTCCTAAATTTTCTTTAATGAATTAAAATATATCAGAGGGTAATTATTTTCTAAAAATATCAGCAAGTTGATCTTGCATTCTGATAAATTAAATAATAATATATCATTTATGTGAGTGATACCTAATAAATCGATGCCTAATATCAATTTTTTTTCACAAGAGTAATGTTAAATGTTTTTATTTAGTTAAATGGAACTTTTGTTATTAGACATTATTTTGGTTTTGGTAAAATTCATGATATAGTCTTTGAGTGTGTGTTTCATCCACAACACGTGATTACATCAACTTCTAGATACTACAAATTCATATTCAGTAGTGACAAATGTCCTAAATCCATGGTTCCATTTAAATAGAGAAAAAAAATTTCCCATATTTTATATGAGATTCCTTTGGATTATATTGAAATATTTCAATTTCAAATAAGCTTAAAAAACATTAATCCAAGATGACTAGCTATCATGTATAGTAAAATTCATATCAAACCTCTAAAATATGTATGATCTACTAGTTTAATAGCTTCATCAAGATCAAAATAATTTAAGGAACCTATTGGAGTGTTTATACTGTTAGTATTGTCATATCTATTCATTTTAAGATGATATTTTACATAATTATTTTGAGATATATAAGTTCCCTCTAGTGTTTGAAAATTTTTAAAACCTATTGAAAAATTTAACTCACCCATTATACTCATCTCAATCTCAGATTTTATTAGATTTACAAATGAATCAGTTAATGATTGCTGAGTTGAACTGAATATAATGTAATCTACATATATTTAGAAAACAAAAAAATTTACCTATCACTCTTTATAAAAATAATTGAATCAACAGTTCCCTTAACATAATTTTTTTCTAACAAATATCATCTTAGTCAATCATACAAGTCTCTGTGGTCTTGTATATGTCCATATAAAGATTTAGTATGTTTTGAAACATGTTTAGGATGTTTTATATCTTCAAATATTAGAGGCTGTTCAACAAAAACATACTCTTGAACTTATCCTTTAAAAAAGAACACTTTAGGTCTAATTGAAAATGATTGAAATTGGAGAAGGTTTCAAATCAAGTAAAATATGAATAGTTTCAAGTCTAGCTATAGGATAATATTTTTCTTCATAGTCTATCCTTCTTGAATATTATATCCTTTAGCAACTAATATAGCTTTAATTATTACTATGATCCTATTTTTATTGAACTTTTTTCTGAAGACCCATTTAACTCCAATTATAGAGTTTTCCTTAGGTATTTCAACCATAGTCCAAAAATTGTTTATTTTGAATTGATTTAGCTCCTCTTACATGGATTTAATCCAATCATCACCACCTAAAGCATCATCAATTATTTTTTGTTCTAATTGTGAAATGAATGATCGATGTTCTACATAATTTCATAAGGAAAATGTTGTACTTATAGGTTTATTTACATCATCAATGATACTATCACTAGGATTCTTCTTAAGAAAAAACAAATTTTGGTTATGAAAAACTAATTCATCAACATAATGTAGAAAATATTCTGTGGTAAACAATTACGATGTATTTTCTTCAATATTAACCTTATTAGAAGAATCTTCTATTAAAGAAAGATAATCAGTTTTTTTAAACACATCTGATGATGTATGTTGGGGTTGATCGAAAACAAAAGGATCAGTTTCATCAAATTTAACATGCACTATTTGTAGAACATTTCATATTTTTTTGTTAAAAATATTATAGGCCTTAAAAGTAATAGATTAGCCTAGAAATATTCATTCATCAGATTTGGGTGAAATTTTATATATTTTATCATTAAAATTTATTATGAATACTTTGTAACCAAATACATTGATGTAAGAATCTCGATTTACAACCAGCCCACATTTCATATTGTGTTTCTTAGGAAAATGTCTGATCAAAACTCGATTTATAGTTTAACAAGAAGTTTTATGAGCTTCATTCAAAAAATATTTATCAATAAAAAATTCACTCAATATGGTTCTAGTTATCTCTTGAATAATTCTATTTCTTTTTTCAACAGCACCATTCATTTGATGAGTTCTTTGAGATGAGAAGTTATGAGTAATGGCATTTATAATAAAAAAGATTCATAATCTGAATTTTGAAATTCTCCTCCATGATCACTATGAATAGTTATAAATGGAAGGGTTTTTTCAATTATAACTTGGGCTCTAAAAGATTTTAAATATTAATAACTTTAATATTTTTTTGCTAGAAAATAAACCCTTGAAAACCTGGTGTAATCATCAAATAAAAAAATACATAATATTTTAATGTAATACTTCTAGTTTTTGTTAGACTGAAAAGATCCATATATGGTATCTATTATACATCAGAAGATAAAATTCCTCTAATTTACTTAAATCATGATTTTTGTTTCTTTCCATATTGAAAAGGATAAAAAACATTTGAAGAATCAAATAAATGCTTTGGTAAATATTTAATATGTCATTTCATTGAGAGTTAGTGTAGTATTTTAAGGTTATAATGTGCTTGACTTCAATTCCAGAACCAGGAGTGATAATCCATTTCACTAAGGCATGGTAGGTCTTAGATCATACCAACTTCTATGTTTAGTGTATATACATTCTCATTCTTGTGGGTAGAAATAATAAAATCTTCCTTTAAACTGTTTACTATTCATTTATTATTCCTAAAAATCACAAGGTAACCTTCATAATATAATTATATTTTTTTAATGAGGTTATGCATAATACCTATAACAAATAAAACATTTGAAATAAATGTTTTCTGAGAAGAACAATGTTACATATACCCAAAATTTTCCCTGAGCATTATCTATGAAAGTTACTTTTCTGCTTTTCCCATTGATTATCTTTTCAAAGAAGTCTTTGTTACATGTCATATATCAGGAACATACAATATACATGTACCATGTATTTTTGTTTTTACATTATTTATTTTCAAGAAAATAAAAGAGTTATAATTTCAGAATCTGAACTTTCATGGATTAGGAAATTTCAGAAAGTAGTATTTCAGGAATCTACATTTTCTTAAATAAATAATATTTATGAAAACCTAATGATTGAGTTTTTAAAGAATTTATTTCTCCCAATTTATACCACATTAATATTTAGTTTAAAAGGGAGAACATTGGATAAGAAAATAAATATTACTAAAAATTAGTTTTGAATGAGTATAACTAAATCTAGAACTATTACGTACATGACGATATTGTGAAAACATTTTATTAAATTCACTCCATCCTAAGGTAATATTTGATAAAATTTTATATAATTAAAAAATTTAATATTTTAGTCCAATAACTAAATTTTTATCCTCAATTTCCTTACTTTTAGAAATTGAGTTATTCTCTAATATATTTTTCTTCATAATAACATTTTCAATATCATTATAAAGTTTATCCTTCACAAAACTAACTTCCATTAGGTTTTTATAACCACTTTAAAAATAAAATTTTATTGATCATGATAATTTAAACTATTTTATACATATTTAGTTAGAACATAAATTATATAATTTTCTTTCTCTAACATCTTTTTTATCATACAACTTCCATTTTCAAGTAATTTTTATAATCTATAAACTACATTAAATGCATGTAAGATATTAACATTTGATGAGGAAGATTCATCATCTAATTATTCATAACATTATTCATTAGTAAAATTAGTATTTAACAAAATATTGATTGATGATTCATCATTATGTCCCTTAGCCAGAATAAAATGATTTTAAATAGGTACTATTGTCACGACCCGACCTCGGGGCCCGTGCCGTGACTACCCCAAGCCCGCCTTCCATAGGCCAGGGGCTGGCGACTAGCACCAAGGCATAAATCCCGGTAAACAGGGAAGGCATTGCCTTTATAAGTAACAACCACCACAGAGTCAGCAAGCGGAAAGTAACTACAAGTGCAGAAAAGTAAAGGGGGGCTGGAATACAAGCCCAACTGAAAGTACAACTGAAAAGGAAAAGAACAGCAACTGAAGAAAAGACGGCGGCCTCGTGTCGTCCACTGGCAATCCCACCTGAAGGGTGGGTACAGATAGCCTCCAGGCTCCTTGGGTCCCACGTCCGCTCCGAGCACGTCCCGCCCAGTGGTCCGCCTCCAGGTACCGTCCTGCTCCACGCCCCAACCGTGATCAGCGCTGTCCGTCGTCTGCATCCAACACAACAAGGTGCGGGAAAAGCCCGTGCAGGGGTGAGTATAAGCTACTCAGTAAGGACCCCGAGACCCCCGAAGGTCTCCCGAAATCCACAAAGGATATAGCACAAAAGGAAGGTGCAATCACGAAGTAACATCTGACTCGACTTAGGTATATGCCCATACATATACCAAAGTCCCCAATTCTAGCTCTACTCACGAGCTCAAGAACAACCCAATCCATATAGGAAAGCATGACTCAAATCCACAAAGGAGAGTAAACAGTAAATCCACATAGGATAGTTCAACACAATCCACAAAGGAGAGTAACAGAAGATTCAGCTCAACCAGGTATACTTTTTTAGATGACGTCAAAGATGATCACTGATCCATCTAAGTCGTCGGACCCACGAAGGATCGATAGGTACTAACCCCCGCAAAAGACCCACACAGGATCGGGCTCACACAGAACCTGTAGGCAGTGGCTCACTTAGAACCGGTAGTAAGGACCCACGAAGGATCGGGCCCACACAGGACCTGTAGCACTGATCCAAGTAGGATCGCTGAGTGCAGTAGTCGACGCAGTCCACTGAGGATCTCTGCACAGTCGTCGCCGCAGTCCACGAAGGATCTCTGCTCTGTCGTCGTCGCAGTCCACGGAGGATCTCTGCTCTGTCGTCGTCGCAGTCCACGGAGGATCTCTGCTCTGTCGTCGTTGCAGTCCACGGAGGATCTCTGCTCTGTCGTCGAAGTCACAGCCAGCACTAGGGTTCCCGCACACAGCGAGCTCGTTTAGGAGGGTCCGCTCCACGAGCCGGGAGGCTGATACATCAACTGACACGTAGTCCGAAGTTGATGTATCCAAAAGTTCCGTATCGACAACAGGATCTCAACGCAACAGACGGCGCGTCAATCGGACGCCCGGTCTGAGAGTTATTGGCATTTTCGTCCCAGGGGCCCGGTTGGTTTTTAGGGAAAAACCAACCCGACCGTACTCCGCCTGTATCCGATCCTCGGGCGGAGTATGCCAAAAGTTCCGTCTCACTTAGAGGAAACTACCACAGCTGACGGTACGTCGATCGGACGTCCGTAGCTCAAGTTATGAGTGTTTCCGCTCCGAGGGCCCGGTTGGCTTCGTGTACGAACCAACCCGGCCGAACCCAAAGTCTTCCGAAACCTTGAGTATAATATACCGAAACGACCGTCTCGATCCAAGGATCGCGTAGCCGCTGACGGTTCGTCAATCGGAGTTCCCAGGCCCAAGATATGGGCGAAAGACCGAAGAGGGCCCGAAACGGGGGTACTGGGCCCGGGGCGACCCAGCCCGAACCCCCCCTGGGTCGGCCGAACCGGGTCGGCCCGAACCGGGTCGGCCCGACCCGGCCCGACCCGGCCGACCGGACCGGCCGGCTCGGCTTCGGCCGAGCGGCCGAAGGAGCCGCCGCGGGTCAAACCCGCGGCTTTGAAGAAACGCGGCCCGCGCGGGCCGCGTGCTGGCTGGCCGGACCGCGGACACGGTCCGGCGGTTCGCCGCCGCCGCGCCGGCGACCCGCGCCGCCGCCCCCTTCCGTGGGCCGCCAGAGATGCTCCGGTGGCCCGATTTGCCTCCCGTCTGCACCGTTGCTCCTCCCGGGGGCCGACCTTCACTGCGGTATCAACAGATCGCCCCTGCCGCGCGGTTCATCGTCGTCCGCCATATCCTCACAACAAAAGAGATCGGCGGAGGGTTGCCGGGTCTTGTTCGTTAGACCCGTACCCTCCGCGTTAGTCAAGAATCACGGGAGGAATAAATGATCAACACATGATCTAACAATTTTAATTAAAATAAAATTGTTCATTGAAAACCGGCTTTTTAATTTTCAAGAACGTTCACAAGAAAATTAAAAAGGGGGGTAATTTTCCAAAATAAATCCCTACTTCGAAGTCGTCGTCGGACGAGAGGTCGTCGCGGAATCGCTCGTCGCGGAAGAAGGAGATCATTGCGTCGTCGCGGTATCCGGCGTCGCGTCGCCAATCTCCGGATCAAGAACAAACGGATTTAATTAATTAAATCCGTTGTTATTGAAATTAAAAAGGGAGAATTTAGAAGTTTCGATTCTCACCTTTAACCGCCGATCGCAGGTTCGCCGCGGAAGAAGAGGCACCGAAGAAGAAGAAGAAGGTCGCGGAAAAGCTGTTGACGTCGCGGATCGTGCGTCGTCGAATTCTGGTTCCGGCTTTCTTCGCGTTCTTCGCGTTCTTCGCGTTCTTCGCGTTCTTCGCGTTCTTCGCGTGGAGATGAAGAAACAAGATTCTCTCAAATCCTTTCCAAGGATTTTTTGGTTGGTCTTATTTTATAAACATGCCAACACACGAAACCGGTTAAGAAACGATCCATCAATTCGTTGAATTAATTCAACGAAAGAAATGACCCATTTAATTCACGAAGAAACAGTCCATTTAATTCGCGAAATAAACCGCCCAATTAAATGGTCTGTTAAGAATTAAAGAAAACGCGTCGGTTGACTTTTCAGTTACCTTGACGGGTTTTCGCGGGTGCGTTACTTAGCGAAAGAAACGGCGGGGCTCGTGCGGTCCCCACCGCACAAATATCCTACTAAGGGGTAGGATATTTCTGGATAGCATCCTATCCAGTTCAACTCAGTTCAAGCCGCCTTTAAGTGGCTTCAAGTGGCTTCCAAGCAGCTTAAGTGAAATAAAATAAAGTTGTCGCACAAATTTATTTTATTTCTGACTTAAAGCCGCAAAATTTAAAAACCACGTCTGAGCAAACGCAACTCCGGAAGAGGCGTTTCTAACAAATACCGGCGCTGCGATTTCATCGGTGCCCTCAGAATTCGATTCCGGGCACCGGTTCAAAAGATAGAAAAACCCGCTCGTCCGTTCACTGAACGTACCCGAGCCAAACTTCGGAAATTGATTCCGGGCACACCGGGCCTCGGAATCAGGTGCCGTCTGAAGCTGCGCTCTTGTAAAATTCCAAAGAAAATTAAGAAAAAAATTTCCTTGAAATTTACGGGTCTTTACATTACTCCCACCTCAGGGCTTTATGTCCCCGTAAAGATACATCAAAAACTAGGGGAACAAATGGGGGTACTGAGCACGCATCTGAGCCTCCCGCTCCCAAGTGCTCTCCTGGAGGATCCCGTGCTGCCATCTGACGCGCACAAGAGGAATCGACCGCCCACGTAGGACCCGCTCCTGTCGATCCTCGATCTCCACTGGGACCTCCGCAAAAGTCGCCCCATCGTCCACGTCCAGCTCCCCAAAGTCGATGATGTGTGTCGGGTCGTGCACGTATCTCCTCAGCTGAGACACGTGGAAGACGTCGTGCACCCGGTGCAACTGAGGTGGTAGAGCCAGGCGATAAGCCACCTCTCCTATCCTGCTGAGGACCTGGAAAGGCCCGATGAAGTGTGGAGACAACTTGCCGCCTCGGCCAAATCTCCGTAAACCACATCGAGGTGAGACACGCAAAAAGACGTGGTCGCCATCCTCGAACTCTAGTGGCCTCCGCCTCCTGTCAGCATATGACTTCTGCCGGCTCTGAGCTGTCCTCATCCTCTCCTGGATGATCTGGACCTTCTCTGTCGTGGCTCGGACCATCTCTGGTCCCACGAGTGCTGACTCCCCAGGGTCTGTCCAGCACAACGGTGATCTGCAGGGTCTGCCGTACAACGCCTCGTATGGTGCCATCCCGATGGTGGAGTGGTAGCTGTTGTTGTACGCGAATTCCACCAAGGGTAGGTGGTCCTCCCAGCTGCGACCAAAATCGAGAACACATGCACGGAGCATGTCCTCGAGTGTATGTATGGTCCTCTCCGTCTGACCATCTGTCTGAGGGTGGAAGGCTGTGCTCAGATGGAGCCGCGTCCCGAACGCCTCCTGCAACCCCTTCCAAAGCCGGGAAGTGAAACGAGCATCTCGATCGGAGACGATAGACGATGGCACACCGTGAAGCCGTACGATCTCCTGGACGTAAAGACGTCCCAAGCTCTCCACTGAGCCCTGCTCTCTGATGGGTAAGAAGTGTGCCGACTTGGTGAGTCGGTCGATAATCACCCAAATGGAGTCATGACCTCTGGAAGTGCGTGGAAGTCCAGTCACGAAGTCCATAGATATGCCATCCCACTTCCACTCCAGGACCTCCAAGGGCTGTACCAAGCCTGTTGGTACCTGATGCTCTGCCTTCACCTACTGGCAGGTGAGGCATCGTAAAACGAACTCTGCCACAGCTTTCTTCATGCCCGGCCACCAGTGCTGTCGTCTGAGATCCTGGTACATCTTCGCCACTCCGGGATGTACCGCCAAGGGAGAAGTGTGAAACTCTCTCAGCACCTCCTCCCGTAAAGCGACTGGTACGAAGGTACGTCCTCTGAAAAGGATGTCGTGCTCTGCTCCAAAGGAGAAGCCATCAGGCGCCTGACCTGGGGATATCAGTGCACGCCGGGTCTCACAGTCAGCGTCCCCACACTGAGCCTCTCTAACCCGCTGTAGAAGTGGAGGAGAGACTGTGAGAGACTGAAGAAAGGCTGCTCCGTCTCTATCCACGAAGGATATCTGTAAGGAGGCTAGCTGCTTCGTCGCCTCCTCAAGTAGCTGAATGCCCGTCCTCCTGCTGAGGGCATCGGCTACAACGTTCCCCTTCCCAGGAGTATAGACTATCTCAAAGTCATAGTCCTGGAGGAACTCAAGCCATCTCCGCTGTCTCAGGTTCAGGTCCTTCTGAGAGAAGATATACCTGAGACTCTGGTGGTCAGAAAAGACTGTGAAGCGCTCGCCCATCAGATAGTGCCGCCAAGTCTTCAGAGCGAAGACCACTGCTGCTAACTCCAGGTCATGAGTGGCGTAGTTCTGCTCATGCGGCCTCAACTGACGTGATCCGTAGGCGATCACGGCCCGCTCCTGCATCAGGACGCACCCGAGTCCAGTCCCTGACGCATCGCAGTAAACTACGTATCCAACTCCCTCCTCAGGAAACCTCAAGATAGGTGCGCTGGTCAATCTCTGTCTCAGCTCCTGGAAGCTCTGCTGACATCTGTCTGACCACACAAAGGGTTTCCCCTTCTTCGTCAAGGCTGAGAGTGGTGCCGCAACTCTGGAGAAGTCTGGCACAAATCTCCGATAGTATCCGGCTAGTCCCAAGAAGCTCCGCACCTCCGTCACGCTCATGGGTGGCTCCCAAGCTAGCACTGCCTCGATCTTCGCGGGATCCACTGCAACTCCCGCCTCAGAGATGACGTGCCCCAAGAAGTGGACCTCACATAACCATAACTGGCACTTTGAGAGCTTGCCATAAAGCTGGTGCTCTCGGAGTGTGTCTAGCACAACTCGCAGGTGGTAGGCATGCTCCTCCTCAGTCGTCGAGTATACCAAAATGTCGTCAATGAAGACCACGACAAATCGGTCGAGGTATGGCTGGAAGATCCTGTTCATGAGGCTCATGAACACTGCTGGAGCATTGGTTACGCCGAATGGCATAACCAAGAACTCATAATGGCCATACCGACACCTGAAGGCCGTCTTCTGCACGTCCTCGTCTCGAACTCTGAGCTGATGATAGCCTGACCGGAGGTCTATCTTCGAGAACCACCGCGCTCCCTTGAGCTGATCGAAGAGGTCATCAATCCGTGGCAGCGGATACTTGTTCCTCACTGTCACCTGGTTCAGGCGACGATAGTCGACACACAGTCGCAAGCTCTCGTCCGCCTTCTTGGCGAACAATATCGGGGAAGCCCAGGGTGAAACACTGGGTCGGATAAACCCCTTGCTCTGCAAGTCCTCCAACTGTACCCGCAGCTCTCGAAGCTCGGCGGGGGCCATCCGGTATGCTGGAGTAGATATCGGGGCTGTCCCAGGGTACAAGTCGATGTAAAAGTCTACCTCTCTACGAGGAGGTAGCCCTGGAACGTCGTCGGGAAAGACGTCCACGTACTGGTCCACCACTGCAGGAAAAGCCGGACTCCGCACGTCCACTGCTCCTAGGATGAGGCTAGCCAACTGATGAGAGATAGGCTGCACTCTCCTCCGTGGAAGTCCATCCTGTGCTGCAAAGGTTCCCTTCTCGCCGGTGAAGGTAAACCTGCTCCCGTCGGTACGAACACATCGCACCTTGCGCCTAAAACAGTCGATCTGGGCATGAACCGTGGATAGCCAATCCATGCCCAAGATGACGTCGTAAGGCCTCGACGCCGCTACAAGGAGATCCCAGCCGAAGCTCTCGCCTCCTAGAGTAAGCTCGCACTGCCAGCACCAGTGCGTAATCGTCGAGTCTGCTCCCATAGGAGTCTCTAGCCGTAAGGATCGAGCCAACGGCTCAGTCGGAATCTCCGAGCTCCGAACAAGGGAAGAGGCTATGAAAGAGTGACTCGCTCCTGTGTCTATAAGTACTGCAGCAAGGGTGGAATAGACACAGATCGTACCTCGAATCATCTCTGGCATGTCGGGGTCGTAGGCCTCCACTGCCTGGAGCTGGGCCTGTCCCTGCCCACCAGCTCCCTGTGGTCGAGGTGGCCCTCCTGGTGGTGGTGGGGGTAGAGCCTGGAAGCGTCGCCCACCACCCCTGCTAGGCCAGCTCCTCTGCCTCGTCCGCCTCCTCCCTGCGGACCGCCACGGTCGACCCTCTGCCTCTGCCTGGGTGGCCCCTCCACCGTCTGTTGCTCCTCTGGTCGGCGAGTCGGGCAGTCACGAGCCATGTGACCCTGCCCGCCGCAGGAGTAGCACAGCCTGCCTCTCGGAAGGCTGGCACTCCGCTGTGTGCCCCGCACTGCTGAGCCGGTGTCCTGAGGCCGTCTGCGTGGGGGTCTGGTCTGCCTGGACCCGAGAGTCATCCGTCGGCTACCTGCTGCCGAAGACTCAGCTACCTGCCGCCCTGCGCTAGGTCTCGCCGCTGAAGAAGGCTCTGCCAGGAAGCTCTCGATCAGGAGGGCTCGCTCCAGCACTCCCGCCTGGGTCGGAATGCTGAGGGAGATCAGCGACGCCCGAATCTCCTGCCGCAAGCCCTGCTCGAAGGTCCGGGCCCGGAAGAAGGGGTCCCGTACCATGTCGGTCTAGTAGCGAGATAGGTCAGTGAACCTCGACGCGTACTGAACAACCGTCATGCTGCCCTGGCGCAGCTGGAGAAGCTCATGGATGCGCACCGCTCGGAGGGTGGCCGGGACGAACTCAGAGCGGAAGAGGCTCTCGAAGTCCATCCAGAGCAAGGATGCCTCATCGTGAACCTGGAGCATCATGCTCCACCATCGTCCTGCCGCCACCTGCAGGAGGCTCGCCGCGAGAATCACCATGAGATCCGCTGGTGTCCTCACTAGCCTAAAGATCCGTACCACCGCCTCTAGCCAGTCCTCGGCGGCCTGGGGGTCCGCCTCACCGCGAAAACTGGGCGGTCGCTGGCTCTGAAACTCATGCAGTGCCCTGAGGCGACGTGCATCGTCAGCGTCTGGTACTGGTAGCATCGGTGGCTCGGCGGGTAAAGCTACCGCCGGTGCCACTGCTGGCAAAGGGCCCTGCACCGAGGCCTCGTCGCTCGGTGGGCTGCCGTCGCGCCCTACACTCGGAACCCCAGTTGGCTGTCGTCGCGGGGCCATCCTGAAAAGGAGAACAAGAGCACCACAGTCAGAACAGTATACCTGGTGAGCTGGCACAAGTAATCACAAGGAAAACTTGAGACTTTCATGAAGCAGATCAGTATACCCGGTGAGCTGACACAAGTAATCACAAAGAAAACTTGAAACACACACGCAATCAATGTTTTCATGCATTAAGTCGGAAATCAGGAGTCAGGGTCCTGGTGTACGGATACGTCGGCCGCCGCACCAACACTGGGCTCCCTGAACTGATGACCACACTCAATACACTAAACACTATTGCTTCATATAGAAAGAAAAAACGATCAGAGTCTGCAGTAGAACCGACCACCTCTGATACCAATTTGTCACGACCCGACCTCGGGGCCCGTGCCGTGACTACCCCAAGCCCGCCTTCCATAGGCCAGGGACTGGCGACTAGCACCAAGGCATAAATCCCGGTAAACAGGGAAGGCATTGCCTTTATAAGTAACAACCACCACAGAGTCAGCAAGCGGAAAGTAACTACAAGTGCAGAAAAGTAAAGGGGGGCCGGAATACAAGCCCAACTGAAAGTAAAACTGAAAAGGAAAAGAACAGCAACTGAAGAAAAGACGGCGGCCTCGTGTCGTCCACTGGCAATCCCACCTGAAGGGTGGGTACAGATAGCCTCCAGGCTCCTCGGGTCCCACGTCCGCTCCGAGCACGTCCCGCCCAGTGGTCCGCCTCCAGGTACCGTCCTGCTCCACGCCCCAACCGTGATCAGCGCTGTCCGTCGTCTGCATCCAACACAACAAGGTGCGGGAAAAGCCCGTGCAGGGGTGAGTATAAGCTACTCAGTAAGGACCCCGAGACCCCCGAAGGTCTCCCGAAATCCACAAAGGATATAGCACAAAAGGAAGGTGCAATCACGAAGTAACATCTGACTCGACTTAGGTATATTCCCATACATATACCTAAGTCCCCAATTCTAGCTCTGCTCACGAGCTCAAGAACAACCCAATCCATATAGGAAAGCAAGACTCAAATCCACAAAGGAGAGTAAACAGTAAATCCACATAGGATAGTTCAACACAATCCACAAAGGAGAGTAACAGAAGATTCAGCTCAACCAGGTATACTTTTTCAGATGACGTCAAAGATGATCACTGATCCATCTAAGTCGTCGGACCCACGAAGGATCGATAGGTACTAACCCCCGCAAAAGACCCACACAGGATCGGGCTCACACAGAACCTGTAGGCAGTGGCTCACACAGAACCGGTAGTAAGGACCCACGAAGGATCGGGCCCACACAGGACCTGTAGCACTGATCCAAGTAGGATCGCTGAGTGCAGTAGTCGACGCAGTCCACTGAGGATCTCTGCACAGTCGTCGCCGCAGTCCACGAAGGATCTCTGCTCTGTCGTCGTCGCAGTCCACGGAGGATCTCTGCTCTGTCGTCGTCGCAGTCCACAGAGGATCTCTGCTCTGTCGTCGTTGCAGTCCACGGAGGATCTCTGCTCTGTCGTCGAAGTCACAGCCAACACTAGGGTTCCCGCACACAGCGAGCTCGTTTAGGAGGGTCCGCTCCACGAGCCGGGAGGCTGATACATCAACTGACACGTAGTCCGAAGTTGATGTATCCAAAAGTTCTGTATCGACAACAGGATCTCAACGCAACAGACGGCGCGTCAATCGGACGCCCGGTCTGAGAGTTATTGGCATTTTCGTCCCAGGGGCCCGGTTGGTTTTTAGGGCAAAACCAACCCGACCGTACTCCGCCTGTATCCGATCCTCGGGCGGAGTATGCCAAAAGTTCCGTCTCACTTAGAGGAAACTACCACAGCTGACGGTACGTCGATCGGACGTCCGTAGCTCAAGTTATGAGCGTTTCCGCTCCGAGGGCCCGGTTGGCTTCGTGTACGAACCAACCCGGCCGAACCCAAAGTCTTCCGAAACCTTGAGTATAATATACCGAAACGACCGTCTCGATCCAAGGATCGCGTAGCCGCTGACGGTTCGTCAATCGGAGGTCCCAGGCCCAAGATATGGGCGAAAGACCGAAGAAGGCCCGAAACGGGGGTACTGGGCCCGGGGCGACCCGGCCCGAACCCCCCCTGGGTTGGCCGAACCGGGTCGGCCCGACCCGGCCCTACCCGGCTAGGCCGGGTCCGGTCCGGCCTGGGCGCGGCCCGGCCGACCGGACCGGCCGGCTCGGCTTCGGCCGAGCGGCCGAAGGAGCCGCCGCGGGTCAAACCCGCGGCTTTGAAGAAACGCGGCCCGCGCGAGCCGCGTGCTGGCTGGCCGGACCGCGGACGCGGTCCGGCGGTTCGCCGCCGCCGCGGCTCGGCCGCGGCGGACTCCTCCGGCGGCGCGCCGGGCGCCGCCGCCCCCTTCCGCGGGCCGCCGGAGCTGCTCCGGTGGCCCGATTTGCCTCCCGTCTGCGCCGTTGCTCCTCCCGGGGGCCGACCTTCACTGCGGTATCAACAGATCGCCCCTGCCGCGCGGTTCATCGTCGTCCGCCATATCCGCACAACAAAAGAGATCGGCGGAGGGTTGCCGGGTCTTGTTCGTTAGACCCGTACCCTCCGCGTTAGTCAAGAATCACGGGAGGAATAAATGATCAACACATGATCTAACAATTTTAATTAAAATAAAATTGTTCATTGGAAACCGGCTTTTTAATTTTCAAGAACGTTCACAAGAAAATTAAAAAGGGGGGTAATTTTCCAAAATAAATCCCTACTTCGAAGTCGTCGTCGGACGAGAGGTCGTCGCGGAATCGCTCGTCGCTGAAGAAGGAGATCGTTGCGTCGTCGCGGTATACGGCGTCGCGTCGCCAATCTCCGGATCAAGAACAAACGGATTTAATTAATTAAATCCGTTGTTATTGAAATTAAAAAGGGAGAATTTAGAAGTTTCGATTCTCACCTTTAACCGCCGATCGCAGGTTCGCCGCGGAAGAAGAGGCACCGAAGAAGAAGAAGAAGGTCGCGGAAAAGCTGTTGACGTCGCGGATCGTGCGTCGTCGAATTCTGGTTCCGGCGTTCTTCGCGTTCTTCGCGTTCTTCGCGTTCTTCGCGTTCTTCGCGTTCTTCGCGGGGAGATGAAGAAACAAGATTCTCTCAAATCCTTTCCAAGGATTTTTTGGTTGGTCTTATTTTATAAACATGCCAACACACGAAACCGGTTAAGAAACGATCCATCAATTCGTTGAATTAATTCAACGAAAGAAACGACCCATTTAATTCACGAAGAAACAGTCCATTTAATTCGCGAAATAAACCGCCCAATTAAATGGTCTGTTAAGAATTAAAGAAAACGCGTCGGTTGACTTTTCAGTTACTTTGACGGGTTTTCGCGGGTGCGTTACTTAGCGAAAGAAACGGCGGGGCTCGTGCGGGCCCCACCGCACAAATATCCTACCAAGGGGTAGGATATTTCTGGATAGCATCCTATCCAGTTCAACTCAGTTCAAGCCGCCTTTAAGTGGCTTCAAGTGGCTTCCAAGCAGCTTAAGTGAAATAAAATAAAGTTGTCGCACAAATTTATTTTATTTCTGACTTAAAGCCGCAAAATTTAAAAACCACGTCTGAGCAAACGCAACTCCGGAAGAGGCGTTTCTAAGCAAATACCGGCGCTGCGATTTCATCGGTGCCCTCAGAATTCGATTCCGGGCACCGGTTCAAAAGATAGAAAAACCCGCTCGTCCGTTCACTGAACGTACCCGAGCCAAACTTCGGAAATTGATTCCGGGCACACCGGGCCTCGGAATCATGTGCCGTCTGAAGCTGCGCTCTTGTAAAATTCCAAAGAAAATTAAGAAAAAAATTTCCTTGAAATTTACGGGTCTTTACAACTATGGCTATAATACCAATATTAGTTCAACCAAAAGATTGATATTATGAAGATTAATCTTAAAAATCACCACCACTGGCAGTCTAGGTTTCATTTTATTTCAAGAATATCTTGGAATTATACTTATAATACTTCATTATATTTCTGTTAGAATTCTTTTCCATCCTATCATTTATCATCATCATAGGAAAATAAGGGTTGATATATCCAACCCATTTATATTTATAACAGTTTACTTCGAAATCATTATTGTACTTTATATATTTCTTCTTATATATTTCCTAAAAATAATTCATTCCCACAATCATGTTCATCATTGGAGAAAGATTAAAAAATTCATTCTCAGAATGTTCACTACCACTTGATTCAGATATAACAACAAATTTCTTAGCATTATATCTTGTTACCCTTTCCAGAGTCTTTGATTTAGTTTTAGTAGTGAATGCTAAACTTCAATTACCATTATTATATTTGTTTCAATCATAATCTCTCTTCATCCTGATTTCACGTTAAATAAGAGTTCCAAATAAATCACCAAGAGTAATCTTAGATACTTTTATGTTCTCATCAATAGATAGCCTTTTTAATCCAACTAATTAGGCCTGATATCAATTATTTTATCTACAAGAACGTTATCATCAAGATATTATGCTCCCATAGATTGAAGACTGTTGACTATGGACATAAATAATTATTTTACATTTCAAATAGGTTTTCCATAAGTAAATAAGAATTCATGATATTCAGCTCCCAGTATAGCTCTTCTAGTTTCTATGACACTAAAAGTCCAAAAATTAGTGACATCAAGTTTCATCCAAATATAGTTGGTAGATTCACAAGAAGATATTTGACTCTCTATATTCTTGGTTATAGAATACATCAACGTATTGAATACCTTTTTATTTAGATTATATTCTTGTTCCTCCTGATTGGTCAATGTTCTTCCTTCCTTGTCTAAAATTTTGTGTCTCGAGTGAGCATTAGGAAATTGTCAACTTCAGTGTTAATGTCAAAAGTCTTCATTCTATCTCTCCAGAACTCATAATCATTACAATCAATGATTGGTGGTCTGGTATGGTTATGGTTTTCAATAGAACCAACATTTATTCATTCCATTACAGAAGAAAATATATTTTCCAAAAAAACATGTTAGTAGTCAATGTTTATAAAAAAATATAAATAATCTTCATGAAAAAATTGAATAAAAAAAATTAAACAACAAGAATTTAGATCATGGATAACTTGATCCAGAAAACTTATATAAGAGTATAAGTATTTCAGAGACCTCCTCTGAAATGAATTTTAGAATCAAAAGGGTGTATGTAGATGCTCAATTACAAGAGGAGGTGGGGATTGTATGTTTAAATACATTTCTTTTTAACCATAAGAAAAACTATTTTTTTGAAAATTACAAAAGGTAAATTCACAAACACTATTTAGTTCTTAACTATAAAACAAACATTATAAGAGTTTAAAAATATGAATATGTAAAAGAAAATTAAGAACTATTTTTCTTAATGAAATTATATATGATAAATCATATATAATCCTAATTATCATAGAAATTAAAAATAAAAGAATTTATAAAAAGGTATAATTTATTTCTTCATAAAAATATAGAGGAAATAAAACATGAAACCAGAAACTGTAACATGTAAGAAATCATTCAACCCAATGTGTAGGGTATCCAAAATCCTTGGATAAAGGCCCGTTGATATAAACTATCAAAAAAGAATGTCTTTCCCACACTTGGGTAAGCCCTCGATAAGAATATCAGAATCTATATTGATATCCCCACAAGCCCTCGATCATTAAGGTGGTCGATACGTCCATCTTCATATTCCTGAAATCCCTAGATTGTATTCAGAAACAATTGGAGTGGCATTACGTAGGATAAACAAGATGTTCATAGCTGAACAAGATGGTCATGAAATGATCAAATCACGAGAGTCTTTTTATCTATGGAAATCACATCACAACATGTATTCTCTAGGATCTTGTAATTATCATGAGTTATTATAATTGAGATCTTATTTATAAATAAACTATAATGCTAATATCCCTCCTCCAATGGTCATATTTTTCCTTGAATTTTGGAGAGACCTGTACATGTGTCACTTAACCAATATTTAGTTAGAAACAAATTGTACGATATTGTTTTATAGAAAAAACACGTGTCAGGATAATGAAGTATGTTAACTTAATATGAATAATTGGAATCTAAGGAAAAATAGAAATCAATTTCTATAAATAAAAAAATCATATTTTATAAACATAGATATTTGGATTATTTTTTTCAAAAGTATTTAGTATATAAATTCTATGGTTTCTGATGTCTGAATTCTAATGAATTCAAGGATAAAATTTTAATGAATTCGGAGTCTGAATTTTGAGGAAATCAAAGTCTGAATTTTTAGGAATTCTATGTTTGAATTCTAAGGAATTCAGAGTCTGAATTTGAGAGAATTAGGAATCTGAATATCAGAGAAATAAGAATTGAAATTTTATAGAATGCAGAATCTTAATTTCAAATAATTTAAAATAAGAATTTCAGAGAATTCGGAGTGAGGATTTCATAGAATATGGAGTCTGAATTTCAGAGAATTAATAATCTAAATTTCATAAAATTTGGAATATGAACTTTAAAGAATTCTATATCCAAGTAACTATATGATTCAGATGTTATAAATAAGTAGCTAAATTATTTACTTAGTAATAAAATAAAAATGGTTTTGAGAAGACACTAGAAAAGATAACAAAAAATGAGGTAAGGGAAACACTTTTCATAGTGGAAGGAAATTTTTCTAAATAAAGTAATCCATAGGGAAAGATAATTTTTTTTGAGAAAAAGAGATTGTGATTTTCAGAAAAAAGAGAAATGGAAAAATCATTAGGAAACCTCATTGACTCCACCATGGCATTACCATATTGTGATCAAATTATGGTTAAAGTGGTTTAACATAAAGAAAAATACTAAAATATGTTTGGTATAGAATTTTAAAAGAGGATATACCATTTTAAATTCCCAAAAAAAATATTTTCTATTTTTGGAGCCTTCTTTATGGAATAATTTAGTGATATTATTGGGAAATGATTTTTTTAAAAAATAACAATTTTCACAACTTATTAAAGGATACCAACTCCTCCCAATTTTTCCTACCATTACAGAGTCTTGGATCACCAAACATGATTCCTTAGTCAATTTACCATACAACCCCTACATTTTTTAATATTTACACTCACCAAAATACTATGGTAATGAGTCTTTAAGAGTTTATTAAGGGAGAAAAAACAAGGAAAATTATGTGATGAGATCAAAATGATTTTAGAGATGAGTATTGAATTTTTTTTCCCATTTTCCTTTACTGAGAAATGTTTAACATTATGCACCAATTTCTTACCTTTATTGTTTATACAATTCCCATTAATGTATTTTAGAACACACCATTATTTAATTCATGGGATTTATAAAACCATATAATTTTCATTATTTCAAGTAAATTTTATTTAATTATTACTAAGGGTATAAGGATTTTAACTCAACTTTTCCTTCATTGTGACAAATTCTCTATTAAAACCATAATTTCATTTTAATGGCGTGTATACTACCAATTTAACATTTAATATAATAAAATATCATTATTAACTATATTTTAACATTAACATCATTCCTTGTCTCTTTAAAGGGGTTTTCATTTGTGTTTTTCTTATTTAATAAGGGTTTGTATCAATAACCCTTAATTGAGGTATTCTTTAATATTATTCACTTCTTATAATGTTTATGGTGTTTATACTACCCCATGACTTATATGGTCATAAATTATTATTGAAATTAGAAACATAACATCCCTTATTTCTATTTCTTTATGAGTTATTCGATTGATTTCACCTTTAAAATATTAGAGAATTTCACATACCACTCTGATTTACTTAGTTATAATGTTTCTCCTTAAATCTGGTCTTTCATTCCATATATTACACCCTATATCTATCTTAGATGATCACTTTTTATTAATGACTTCCTTACTATGGAGTTTCAATTATTTTTTTAAATGTAACCTTATAAATAATAATACACATCTATTTATATAAAAGTTTTCCTTCTTCGTTCATTATATCCCTTCTGGCTCATGATCTTCCTCTTAATAAGAATTATTATTAAGGGTCATCTTCGGTTGAAATAACAATTATGTCCCTATAATTTTTTTTAAAAAAAAATTCTTTTTTTTTGATATGTCATTTCCAAAAACTTGTTTCATAAAAACAAAGGGATCTTATACACATTCTTCCTGACTTTCTAGTTATATATTCCCACTATTTTCTCTATTTTATTCCATATTCTTCTCATGTACCTCTTTAATTTTTTATATATATCATTTTTATATATACTTAGCTCAATAGTATTTTACTTACTGAGGTTAAAAATGTTTTTAATTTCGTTTGAAATTCCTATTTTCAAATAAACCCAATTTATGTAAATATTTCTATTTATTTTCTCTTGTCAAGAATCACCCTAATAATTTTTTTAAAATAAATTTAAAACAGCTAAAACATCATAATATTTTATCCCACTTTGTTAAATAATTTATTTATTTAGGATAATATTGTATTTTCTTCATCAGAAATATCCTTTACTTATTGAATAAAATTTTACCCATATCCTTCAATTTTATTATATATTAAGAATATATTTTTAATAAATTTTATACATTACAACTCTCTATAAACAACATATGCCTTTATTTCATTAATTTATATATCAAATAAATTAATTTATTATTTTATAAAGAATCTACAAAATATTCCCTTAGGTTATGTAATAATACAATATTGTGGAGCCCAATTTCTATTTTGTAATATATATACATGTATATATTTTCATGTGATGGGTGGGTTTGTTATATCCTCATACTTTATTATGCAATGTAAATTTATCAAGAGATATCACATGTAATGAATATACCATTATCCTAGGAACATTTTTTATAGTGAAAAGGCAGTAATCCTTGGAACAATATGCATTATTTTTTTGGCAATTATCCTAATCATACTATGTGATAATGGTGGTTAAAATGAGAATGAAAAGATTATGATGGTGGTAACATTATTCTTTTTTTATTTGTTATTATCATTGACATATTCATATTATTTTATGTCTAATAATTTTTCCTAATGATTATTATTCCATAATCTTATTCTTTCATTTCGATATTTCATGTTTTCATGATAATATTCATTCTATTAATAATATAATTCTCTAACTTTTGGATCTCTTTTAACGATTTATTTTTATTCTTCATCCATCATTGTGTTTTCATTCTCACACATTTGGATATTTTTTTTCATGGTATCATTTATTGTTATAGAACATATATGGGGGTTAAGGGAAATATCTAGAGTTTTAAATAATGATTTTATTAATATGATGATTTTTTATACCTATAACCTTCTAAAGACAATGGAAATGTTGATCCTTTATTTTTATATGTGGGAACCGAATGTAAAACATCATAATATAATATGTTTGTAAGTACTAGGTGTCTCTAGTTTTAATCGAAGGAAATTATAGTTTTTTAGTGATTTGGGTGATGGATCCTTAGAAAAAACCATAGGTAAGAGTATAACGTATTATCATATGTATAGAAGAAGATCCTAAAATATTAATGTAGAGTATTTTTTTATTTCAATTGAAATTACATCATTGTATAGATGATAGCATTTGAATTCATGATCAAGAACATATTATACCTTGGTGTAATAACCTCAAAGCGGGATTTCGTTGTATTAATTCAAATGTGACCTGATGCATATAAAAAATTCCTAACTGCACACCAGTTCAGACACCACTCGAGGACATGATTTAGATTATTATATTCTTTTTTTGATCCCTTATGGTGGATTTAAAACAAAATTACTAAACAGTATTTGGTTAATAATTATTTTAGAACATAACATAATGTAAACATGGCCCATCCCAGAAAATTAAAAGATTAACCAACTATGACATAGATGAAATGAATGAATTATAGTTCAAAATGAATGTTTCATTATAAAAGATATCTTATGATTATGCTTTTGAAATAATATACTCTTATGATTTTTATATTATCATAGTCCTTTTGGTTTTGGTATTTGGTTTAAATAATATAATGGGGATGAGTTTGAGAATGGGTTGTATCTAAGAACCACTATGTCTTATAACTAAATATGGAATAATATACAAATGGTTACATAATTTTTATATCTTTTTTAATGAAATAAAAGGTTATTTTGTAGTCTTAACCCAGGTAGTGAAGATGATACCCAAATTGAAATTAATCATAGATATTTCATTAATGAGTGATATTTATTAATTTTATTAATGTATATTTAAATTTTTTTCATTGTCATGTTAATAATCTAAGGATTTTTATTCTGTAGTGTTGCATTAAATGTATGGAAATATATATTGAAGGGTATAAATTACTATTAAAATTGACTTTATGAAACAGATTAATTTTTTTGGGATAACTATTGGATAATTCATCTTTGGGGTATAGATAACTCTTAGGTTTAAGATATTCATGATTTATTATGTATTAAAAGGATGAATATTTTTCAGAAAACATGTTACATAATATTATTAACATTGGTATTAATAAATAATTCATGATGTTTTTTGGTGAGTTTTATCCCTTTTTTTAATTATTATATATAAATATGTCAGTGTATGAATTTATAAATTGGTGGCTAGTGATTTTAGTTAATTTTTTTTGGAATACATGATTTCCCTATCATTTAATTTATTTTAGATTAATATGATTATTTAATGGTATGTTAGTTTGAAGAAATTATTAAGAAATATACATACATGAGTCTATGATTTAATGATGGATTAATATTAATTTAGGAATGTAAGGTGACATAATATAATAAAAAAATATAATTTTTAATATCATATTAAATGGTTATATTATTAATTATGAATATGTTATGAATATGGAAACCTAAATTTAAAAATTATGTGTAACCTATACTGTGAGGGTAAAATTTATTTTAGCGGTAGAATTTCACTATAAGAGATTTCAATAAATTTTTTCCTTTAATTTAGTTGAATATGCTGAATAGATTTCTCCACAAAAAATATTGAACTAAAATAAAACTGGGATATCATTATATAGTTAGAATAATGATTTTTAATTAGTATTTCTGAATAGAAGTAACCGAAAAACCATGTTTATTAATATATATATATTTATATGTAAAAGGTTATTTTATAATATTTATATAACTCATTATTATTTTTATGAATCAAAATGTTTATGCCTTTTAATTTTTAACAATGATAACTAATTATGTTATTATTAAAATCTTATTTGAATAAAATATATTATTTATTAAATAATTTTATCGTTATCGGTGTTTTATTGTAACTTATAAAAAACAACTACTAGTATTTTCAAAAAGTTATTTATAAAAAATATCCTTTTATTTTTTTCTATTTAAATATTTAAATATAAAATTATAAAAAAATTATTTTAAAAATTAAAAATTTCTTTTGGTATTTATAATTTCAATATTAGTTTAGGATTCATTTTTTGGTGGGTTTTAAAAGTCTAAATATTTAGGTGAATTGTGAAAAATATTTTTTTATAATAATAATAATTATAATTATTATATGTATGTGGGTATAAAGATTAATATATTGAAATAATTTTATTAGAAAATAAAGGTATTTTATATGAATCTTTATAAATTTTAAAATTATGCTTTCAATTTAAAAATATTATTAAAAAAAATTATAACATAATTTATATTTTAAAAAACAATTAATACATTATACATTATGTATTTTACTTTTAAATAGTTATATACACTGAATATAATAAAATTACATACATTCATGAAATAATAATGTTAAAATTATATTCGGATTGATTTTCGTAAAGAAACCAAATATTTAGATGAATCGTGAGTGAGAATGTTTTTCCAAAAAAAAAATTTAATTAATTTATCATTATAAAAATACATTGTGTTTTATAAAAATCATTCACTAATAAGATACATATTTATGGAATACATTTATTACTTTTAAATGAATTTTTCCTTATTTATAAAACATGTGTTTAACCTTATAAATCCAAAATAATGTTGTGATTCTAATAAAAGGTTTTTGTTCTTTATATTTAATTAATAGTTATTTTTGTAAATTTTGATATTGGATTATTTTTAAATCCACATAGTATTTATTTATTTTTTATTGTCAACCAATTCTTCTTTTGAAAATTAAAAAATGAAAAATATTATCCCTATTTTAACTTTTAATATTCTTGGGGACTTTTAATAAGAAACTATTTTATGCTTTAGGTGTGCTTAATAGTAAATTTAATTTGTCTAAATCATGGAAATTATAATTTATAATTTTTTTTCATATTTAAGGATAAAAATAATTATATTATCAATTAATTAATGTCTTAATTTTTTCCATTAAAACATATTTCCACAAGTGATAGTGGAGTTACCGTGCTACGTGAAAATTAGGGCTAAAGTGGTATAACATTGTGGAATAGTTTAAAACATGTGAAAAACATGTTTTATATTTATTTCTAGATTGGTTAACAACATTATAAATTTTGAAAATATAACATTATCGATTTCTAGATCCTTTTACCTTGAATAATGGAGTTATATTTCTGATAAATAATATGTTTTTACAAAAGAACTTTTTTATTCACTTATAAAATGAGACAAACTCCTCACCATTTTTCAACCAGTTCTAAATCCTTGGATGACCCAAAACCATACCATAGTATCTCCTCAAAACCCATCCTACACCTTTGGGGGATTATACTCTCCCAAAGACAAAAAAATGATTTTTAATGATTTATCCAAGGGATAACAACCAATGAAAAGAAATTTAAGTACAAGTGTAGAACACTTTCAGATATCTGGGAACTGATTTTAATATCATATTCTATCCATTGTTACATGTGTAATTTTATTCATCAATTTACTATTTTTATCGTGTATATACATCAAATTAATATATTTTTTAATAGTCCATGATTTAATGCTTCAAATTTACCTGACAAAATGAATTTAATGTTACTAATGAATTTTGATTGAATAATTTCTACTCTTGTTGGAGTTTCACATATTTGTTTTCTTTGAGACACGTGTTCTATTATGAGTATAATTTATTTTAATTTGGTTTTATACTTAAAATTGGATAGTAAAATACATTATTTTAATTTTAATGTTTTTAATGTCCTAAGGGTCCCATGTCATTCATAGTTCATTGATCAATGCTTTGATATTATTCACCAATATTAATTTTTATGGTCTATATAATTCTTTAATGTTATATCATATCATCAATAATTCATGAACTTGGAAACTTCACATCCATTCATTCTCTTTTTTACCGTGGGCTGTCATCGATTCCTTCCATAAAATATAAATATCTTATAACTAAATCTGATTTCATGAGATAAAATGTTTCCCTTTAAATTTCACAATCCATTTCAAATTTTATATCATATTTATATATTTGGTTATAAAATTTAATTCAATTATTATATACTAGAGAGTTATTATTTCTTTCGAAACAAATCATGGTTGTGGATAATTATCATCCATTTAAATGATTGTTTCCCCTCCCTATCCATAATTTCCCTTCCTACCACTGTTCATCATTTTAATCAGAAACCTCATTTAGTTTTATCCCATGCTATAATAATATTTAACGTCTATTTTTTACAAATTATATTTTTATTATCTTATTTTATGATGTGGTATTTCAATAATGGTTTTTTAATATAGAAAATTGGATCATCTGTATCACCAGCATTACTTGTTGGTTATGTATTTACTCTATGTTTCTCTATTTTAAACTATATAATTATTATAATGTTATTCCATTTTTATATAAATTTCCATTATAAATATACCTATATGAATATATTATTAATTATTAGGTTTATAGATGTTTTTATATCACATTTAATTTCTAACATTTAAGTGTACATGATTTTGGAGAACCTTACATGTTCTTGCGTCGCATTACAAATCACCCCATAAAGTGATTTTAATACTTATATAACTTATACAAACAATCATTATTGTTTACTATTACCCAATTTTTAAAATATTATCTAATTAAAGATAATAACTTCATGACATATTTAAAAATGTCATTTAATTTTTTAATAATGTTTCACCTAAGTGGTTGATATTAATTTTATATTTACCTGATCGTTCTTATAATCATTCTACATTGAAACCCTTGAAAAATAAAAATGACCCATTTAAAAATTTTAAATATAAAAATAACTTATATCATTGTATAATTAACAATATTTATGATATATATTTTGGTTCTGTTTTAAGAAAAGAATATTAAACCCCCATCCACATTCTAGTTTATATCATATATATAATTTATATATGGATTATATTACTCTTCAAGATGACATATAATTGTACATATTATGTTGTGATTAGGGGGACTCTTATATCCCTTCAGTTCATTTAATAATGTTAATTTCCAATGAGATACAATATATGGTGAATGAGAGGTTAGCAACAGAGAATTATGTATGTTTTCGAAATGAAAATCCTAAACACATTATGTATGGTTCACATGAAGTTAAGATTAGAACATTATGTTATTATGGTAGTTATACTAAGGCATATAGTTATTACAATGGTTGTTTTCATATGTTATGTTTTTTTAATATTAAACCATTCGATGTTCTAATGATGTCTCGTGTTATGATGTTTCTATATGTGTTTGATTCCATGATCATATAATTTCATTTCCTTATACCATGTTTTCATTATAATGATTATAATATTTATTATTTCATGTTAAAAATCTTGAATTTAATGTTTTGTATTTATTAAAATGTTAATTCCATTATTAGGATTTCTAACTCACCGCTTTCATTTTGTATTTTATCCTAAGAATCCTGTTAAATTTTTAACGATCTCTTGTTAGTCAGGATAACTATGTGTAGTTTTAAATAATGATTATTTATTATATTTAACCTTATATATTCATGTATTCAATCTTTAAATGACACTAGAAATCCTGATCCTCAATTGTATTTGTCAGAAAAGTACAAGGAAAATCATTAACAAATGCATTTATAATGATTGAGAATATCTACTTTATAGTAAAAGTAGGTATAGTTATTTTAAATATTTTATGATTATAGAACATATTTGAAAAACATTGGGTGGAGTATGAGGGATAATACTATTTATTGGAATATATCCTAATATTTTGTAGTGGAGGTTATGTGGTTTTCTATACAATTATATCCCTTTATAGATAAAAGAGAGTGGATACTAGAACTGACATAGTTGTACCTCAGGATAATAAACCAGAAGAGGGTGTGATGGGTATTTACAAAACTCTAAAAGAACATATTAAAATGACATAGATCTTAACATCTAGCTAGAAGCCCTTGGGGGATTTTTATTATTTAATCCCATTCTATTTCGAACCATCAAAAATGATTAATTTCCTTTTGTACATAATGGTATTAGGATAATAA
Organism: Viscum album; assembly: GCA_963277665.1. Taxonomy (NCBI): domain Eukaryota; kingdom Viridiplantae; phylum Streptophyta; class Magnoliopsida; order Santalales; family Viscaceae; genus Viscum; species Viscum album. The sequence goes on from OY728133.1 coordinate 1,329,536,723, forward strand.
GTACGAGAAGACGTAACAAATAGTAGCCTAATATGAACTTGGAGAGTTATATAAATAAGAAATTATGAAAAAATTAGGATGAATTTACCATCGGTGAAAAAAGGTTTCAATAAATATAACATATTTTGATTCAGATTTCGTATTTGTATACATAGATTATTTTTTATATTATTATAACCATTTTTTAGTAACTAGCTGAAATAATATCATGATGATAAATCCAGGGATGGTATGTATTTAAACCCCATTACATATTATAAGGGAATACCGAAGAATAATTAAATTGCCGAGAATCTTATTTTATCCTTATTATGATATAAATGTGATTTTTCTTGCCATAATTAGGGTATTGAGTTTGTTATCAATATAAAAATTAATATTTTCTATTTTTGTAAGTAAATGAACATAGAAATTATTTATTTAAGTGATTTTAAACTATAATTCGTTTTCATTTCCCAAATAACCTTTATGATTATATTTTTAGGGAATTAAGACAATCTCTTACATATTAAAACTATACATTATATGTAGACAGTTATAATTATTATCCATGTTTTCAGATCAATAAAGAATTTTTTTAAATAGGTTTTCATGTCATGAAATTTATTAAAAATTTATTGATGACCTTATCATTGTCCTTAATCAAACATTAATACCTATGAAAAACATTTTAAAAAATTGGACGAACATAAAGAGCTCAGTAAGGGATATAAAAAGAAATAAAAAATTTATTCTCATATAATTACTTATAAAAAATATTCCTTCTTCAAATTATGCATTAGGGTCAAAATACATATGTTCTTACCCAATAAGTCACCTTATATTCATAATAATTACATAAAACATTTCATTAGATAACATAAATGAAAAATAAATTCTCAAAATTTTTTCATGGAATCATTTCATAGATTTATAACATTAACTAATAAAACATAAGCTCATTAGACTACCTTATGAAATAATAATTTTTTTATAAAATTAATAGAAAGTAAAAAATAAATCAAAAATTCAATTACATGATCATTTTTTATATAACTATTATATATACTATATTTATCTTAGATACATAGTTAGAAACAATCAATGTTACAGTCGGAATAACCATCATAGTATATTCCCAAATTCTCTTAGGAGAAACCTATTTGGTTAACTCCACCCTGATAGCCAAGGAATTAGAGGGATATAACCAGATAAACCTATATAAGTTTAAAACAGAACCAACCATCCTCATATGAAATTCCTAGGAACCATAATATAATAATAAGAGATAATATTTTTTACAAGAGAACATTATTGGTGAAAATAAGTTTTCTATTTAGATATCAATTTTTTGTTTTAAAGAGATGAACTATTATAAATGAAAACATATTAATTGAAAATAAACTAGTTAAATTGTAAGGAATGTTCCAAAACATTTAGGAATAAATACGTAGTAATAAAAATAAATCTTTTTTTAACTTATGTCCAAAATATTTGAATGAGTAGTATCAAAAGAGGTTTTTTTTAAAAATCATTATATAAATCCTTAAAAAGTTTTATATTTGAATAAAAATGGGATATATTAGAAAATTATCATTTATAAATTGAAAATTACATAAAAATAAACTCATTATAATCATGTTTAAATCATCTACATGAAATATATTTATGTAGAAAGTAAATATTAAAGACATTTAAATTAATGATTTTCAGTTTATGAGTCTCATACCTTCTGTGTGACTCGTCTCATAAGATTGTTATCATCCTGAATAATAAACATAGGTTAATTATTATCTATCATGAAATACATTTTAATGTTTATTATTCCATTTATTTATATTATATCCATGTGATTAAAATAAATTAAATATTGTATTTAACGTCAGATGCTTTGATGATATTTGAATCATAGGTCCATAATGACTTCAGTAGGTTGAATATTTTTCAAATAGGTCACCATTAAATCAACTATAAAGTAAACTTAAAGGAAATTTTTTTACATTTTAATATAAATTATACTTTTAAATCCATCAATTAAATATACTTATGAAAAATAAACTACATTACAATCATGGAGAAGGTAGGTTGTATAAACACATATGTAACATTTCTATTTTTTCAATGATCATTTTTAAAAACAAGTTATGTATTATATAATAATTAAATAATTATAACTATATCATATATATATATATATATTATTCTTTAAACATACCTATATATATCATCAATTTTTTGTGGTGATGAAAAATGAATAACATTATTTTATTGAAGTGCTAATCCACACATTCACAAGAAGAAATTTTTTTTCATTCAATGCAAGGAAAGGAAAAAATTATATTTTATATTTTATGTCTAATAAATATTAAATTATTATCATATATAAACATTAATGTAATTATTATAATTCATAAAATAGATAAGGTGATGAAAAATGGATTTCATCAGTTAACGAAGTTGTACTCTGTTGTACACACAGATGAAGAATTCTTTTCCAATTTGAAGAATGATGATATGGATATGGGTCATGAATGAAAAATAATAACATATAATTATATATTGGATAATATATTTATTATTTTTTCATGTTTGAATAATATTTTATGAAGAAAGAAGAATAAATAAAAGAGAAATGAGTGACCTAAATGATAATTCTTTTTTGGAAAACATTATTTTGTTGACACCATAATACCACTAATGATTGTGTTATTCCTAATGTAAGGCCATAATAATGTGGTTGGGGATTCTAATAAAGGACTTATGTATCTATTGGCTGAATCCAATTCGTTATTAGTGTGTAGGATTGAGAAGAAGTGGTTCACTTTGATAATATAGTAGAGGGGAACCTTTTGATTTTCTCCAAATATCAAAAGATAATAAGACAATTTTAGGGCCAAAGTATTCCAAAAAGAAAAATAAATTCCTATGGGGCCAAATTTTTGATCATATATTATCCGATTTTGAATTATTTTTTATTTTTTTAAATAATTTAATAAACAATGAATTCTATAAAATACCATCATTATCAAATTTGATATTATTCAATACACTAACTTTAAAACAATCAACCACAACTAAAATTCAGAAAATAACAATTTACTATATCATAAACGTGTAATGTTAATGAATAATTTTTCTTGATCAACTTAATAATGTCAAAATGGTTTATTTTAATATTTTAAATCACATTTTTTGATTTTATTGTTATTTAAATAAAATATTCATCCTCAGTGTGTAACTATTTATAGTCACAATTTTTTCCCAAAAAATACAAATAAATCACCATGTTGTGGATAAATATTTAATATTTCATGAATATTTACATTCAAACATATCCTATGTATTATATGATATTAAAAATATAACAATTATTAAAAACAAGGATACAACATGTTTTAATTTTCATTAAATAAAATTCTATAATGTTCATAATCATATCCAAGTGGCTCAAACTTATAACAAATTCTTACATTGAATAATTATAGTCTAGATAATATCATTAAATCATATTCATTAATGGTTTTGTTTCTTTTAATTGTTCATATAATTTTAATTTTAGAGTGTTAATATAATTTTATTGATTTTTTATTCTACCTAAACAAGTACTGCGTTAAATATTCGTAATAATTTAAGGCACTTTATTCATATATAAATATAAAAATTAAATTAATTTCATAAAATTAAATTAATTGTGTTTTATATAATTATTTATATACCTTTATTTGATATATTTATTCATATACATGTCAAGACATATTATTTAATTTTTTAATTTGGATTTTCTTGCAACTTACAGGAATTGCACAATATTTTGGATATGATTATTTTAATTTAACAAAAAAATTATAAATTATCAATCCAAATTTTAATTTATCAAGGAAAATTTAATAACTTAATAAATAAATAATTTCCCAAACATATGAAAGTCTATTCAATAAAACACATGTTCACAAAATGAGCTTAAAATTTTTCTGTTAGATTGTTTAAATATGAAAAAAAAAAATTATACTAACTAATAAATCACACTGGACAATAGTAGGTGATGCAACCTTATCATCCATTTTTTGTGGGTTCTGTCCTTGTGGTCATTCTAGAGGTGACTGTTTAACACGGTCTCTAGGGTTTCCTTCTTCAAAAATTATATAAATTTTAAAAATTCCAAAAATAATGATAAAATACTCAAAATAACCTCAATATCTTCAACATTAAATAATTTTTTCTCCTCAAAGGATAACTTATACATTTCAATTTTCAATTAATAACCAATAATTAAATAAAAAATAAATATATCCAATAATACTATTAGTCATAATCAAATTTCATAGCATAATTTCTCAAAAGGCATTTCTAAAAAATTGAATATATAGTAATACTTAATATTGTAATCTCTGGATGATATCTACAACTCAAAGAATATTATAAAAGTAACATCCAAATTGTAATGTTTTCTAAACTCTTCACTATTACCATGTGTAAGGACCCATCCGTAATAACTATATATTATAGTGACTTTAAACATGAAATTATTTTCATTTCTAAAAGAATTTTTAGGTTTGTTGATATAGATAATTTTGAATGATTCATACATACTAAACCTATACATTTCAATTGGATACATATATTTAGTATCCATTTTTTCAAAAAAAAAACATTTTTTTTCATATCATGATTTATTTTAAGGAAATATAATAAAAAAATTATATTGATCTTATGAATTTTTATACTTATTATAAAATCCTTGTGAAAAACATTTTAAAACATGGTATAATCACAAAGATATCAGTAAGGTACCTAAAAAAATAAAAAGAAATCATTATTCCATAAATACTTATAAAACAATTTCATTTTTAAAATTAAATTTTTTGCTCAAAATGAATATTTTCATACATATATAATCACCCTTTACAAATAGGTATTTTATAAAATATTTCATAAGATAATATAATGGAAAAATAAAATCTTATAATAGTTTACTGATTTTGTTTCACAAATTTATAAATTTCACCAATAAAAAATAATCTCTTTAGTTTACCCAATGAAATCATAGGTTTTTAATAAAATTCATAGAAACCATATATAAATAATAGAGTTAAAATGTGGTATAAATGCATAACACTCTTTAAAAACCTTTATCTTTCTATGATTTTAAGGTAGTAACCCACAAAGTTATATTTTGAATAACCACCATAATATATTCCTGTAATCTATTTAGAGAAGATTAATCGGGTGAAACATTCCTTTTACCTAAATAATTAGAGAGATATAAATGTATCACCTACCCATGGGTTGTAATGTATCCACCTATCTTAATAAACAATCCCCAAGAACTAGTAATTAAAAATAACACATAAATCAATCATAAAAAACATTATTATGGGAAATAAATTATTCATTTTGAAATCAATATTCATTTTAGAATGATGTGAAATCATTAAAGAAAACATTTTTTTGAATGTAATCTTGTAAACATGTAATTTAATATTCAAAACATTTAGTTGAAATGATCAAATAAAAATCGATTGATGATGTTTATGTAAGAAAAATCATTTTGAATTTTTAAAATAGTGATTAAAGTGTAAATTCAAAATAGGATTTTCAAAAGAAATCTCTTATATAAAAACATAAAGAAATTATTTTTTTTATAAAATTTGTGAGAAATTATAAAATTATAATTTAAAATAATTCATGTCCTTATAAATATTTTTATAAAAATTATTTTAAAAAACTATACATAAAAGTGAGTGATTCAGAAAATAAATCTTTAAAACATTTTGAATGTGGAATTTAGTTAGAGTCCCTTACCTAGAGTCTAACTCAACACATATATTATTTATAATTATAAATAAGAAACATAGGATAATAATTTTCTTTCTTTATAACCTATTTAATGTTTTTATTATATTTATCTATCTTATTACAATTTTATAAAAATTATAGAATTATTTATGTTCGTGTCAAACACTTTGATGATATTGGATTCATTAGTCTCAAATGAATTCATTAGGTTGAATATTTGTCAAAGGTAACATAATTACATAATATCCATAATAATATTCTTGAAATAGTCATAACATTAAAACATCAATAATACATTTTATTATATCCATTAAATATGATATTAAAAAATGAACTATGTTATAAATAAGAAGATGATATGTCGTACGTACCCATGAGTGACATTTCCAAATTTCAATGATCATTATAGTATTAAAGAGATTTTTAGTATTTATTTATATAAATATAATAATATCATATATGTCATATTAATTCATTCGGTATAGTTATACATATCATCAATGTGATTTGGTTATGAAAATCGAATAACATTGCTTTGTGGAAGTGGAAATGCACATATATGAATGAGTGAAATTATTATTGATCTATTCATGTAACGGTAATAAATTAAATGAAATGATATCTTTTATTAATAACTAATTATCCATTAGTATCATAAATAAAAATTAACTGCATCATTATAATTCATCAATTTGATATGGTGATTGAAAAGGAATTGCATCATTTCACGAGGTGATAGTCCACAAAATTCACAAATGATTAATTATTTTCCCATTTGCTGGAAGAGTTTTGGGATATATGTCATTCCAAAAATAGAATAACATATAAATATTTTAAGGATAGTAGATCTAATATTTTTTCATGGTTAAATAAAATTTTAATGGGGTAGAAGAAGTAATAAAACTGAAATTCATCATTAAAATGATTCCTCTTATTTGTACTAAATCCTTTCTTTACACCTTGAGACACTATAGATTTTATTTTTTCCCAAATTATGTTTTATATAATGTGGTTATGGATTCCGATAATTTATTTAGTAAAGGATTTACTAGAAAAAATGGGGTTGGAAGTGTTTTGGATTGGGGTGAGGATTTTTCCTTTTACAAGAGAGGTGAGGGTCACTCATTGAATTTATAAAAGTAATAAAACATAATAATATAATTATAGTGAAAAATAATCTAAAATATAATATAAATGAATTGAAGTAACATTTTCGTTATATATCATTACTTTAATGTTTTATTAGATATATTACATTGACATTAAAATCATCAAGAGGTTAAATAAAATTAAAAAATAATATATTTTTTATTATATCCTAATCCTTCCAAAATAATCGATAAAATTTATTTATCAAATTTATTATGTAAAATATAATTAATTTCAATATTTTTAATATGATTTATATGATTTTGAAATTAATTATTTAATTACTATATAAGTGTCATGTAAGCATTTTAGGTAATTATTTTTTCAAATAATTAAATTTAAATCACCATTATGAATGTAAATATGATAAATACAAATTATTATTTTTTATTCAATATATCCATTATGTAACACAATATTAAATATATCATAATTATTAAAAATTAGTGTGTATCATGTTGCTCATTTCCATAAATAAAATAATATAAATGTAAAAATCTTATCCATGTGGCTCAAAATGGTCATATATTATAATGTTTTATTATTGTTGTTGAGAAATAATCAAAAAATAGGTTTTAGTTATGTTTTTGGATCATTTATTGTATTTTTATCATTTTAATTATAGAGTTATTAAAATAATTATAATTATATCTCTTCTGCTTGTACAAACACTATGTCCGAGTTGCATATAATTTAATATACATATTTAATATATAATATTTAAAACTAAATTAAATTAATAAAAATAAATTAATTTCAATAAATATACTTGTTAATATTATTTAATAATGTATATTTACTCAAATTCATTCCAATACAACTGATTTAATTTTTCAATTTTGACTTTTATTTCCTTACGCAAGCATTGAATAAATTTTTGGATATGAATATGATTATATAAGTCAAGAAAAGAATTATTAGAAAAAATAATCATTAAAAATAAACTGTAATAAAAATTTTGTGGAAATTTATATTAACTCTAATTTTTTTTCTATACAACACTTGGTCTGACTTTTCATGTGTTGTGAAAGTGCAAGTTCTCTAATGAAAATGACATTCCAATTTACCAAGAAATAAATTATAGTTTACATGTAAAGGATTATTTTTTGAATATATTTATATTATAATATCATACTTGAGTAAATAAATTTTCTTAATAAATTTTTATATCACTAATATGTCATAAAGATATCCAAATTGATTCTGTATTTCCAATATAGTATATATTTTTATTATTTACCAATAATGTTTGTTTATTTCAAAAAATTATAAAATTTACAATATATATTTGTTTAGATATTATTTTTATAAAAATGTATATTTTTTACTTTTTTTATTTTTTCATATAAATTTTATACGAGTTAATGAAATTAATTATGCAATCATAAAATGATATAAGACGAACTTATGAAGAAAACATATTTTCAAAAGAATGTAATGTCTTTAATAAAAATTATGCACAAATTTAAAAACAATTAATTAATATCTTAGAAAAGAGTTGTACATTTATATATTTCGTATTTTAGTTAGTAATATTCATTCTACGTAATTTAATGAATATGTTATAATTGTCAAATTTAAATAATAATATTTAGTTGTTCATTTCAGCGTGATGTGTTGTATCTTGTATGTTATTAATCATTATGTTTCATTTTAAAATCATGGGATGATACAATTTTAATTATTGAGTGATGTTTATCAATGGTCTTATAGTATAATATAATTTTTTTAGGGTTATGTGAAATATCTAACAATTTCCCTTTATTATTTTTAATTTGAAGATATACAATCATAAATAAAATGGAATTAATAAATTTAAAAATAGATTTTACGAAAAGAGATTATTTTTGGGGTATAACAATAGAAGAACACATAATTGTGGTAGGGATAACTATTAGTTTCAATATATTCTTGACGTTTAGGTAATAAATGTATGAATGATTGTGAAGAAGTAATTTAGAGAGCAATAGTAAAATAGGGATTAAATATTAATTCATGATATCTTTCATGACGTTTATCATATTTTTTTGGATAATGATATATATAAATATCTGTATACTAGTGTGTCACATTTTGAACTAGTGGATTAATATATGTTTTCATTTTTCTAGGAATATGAGATTTAATTATGTTTTAATGTCTTGGTGATTTAAATGGGTTTTTTGGAAAGTAATTTCATTAAGAATGTGTTATTAGGAATTATACATACATGCATATATGTTTTTATGAAAGATTATTACTGTTTGGAGAATGATATCTAACTAAATACATACTTGAGAGAGTATGTTAGATATCATGTTAAGATATAATATCCATTATAATTAATATATTAATATTACCATCAACTATACACAATTGTTAAAATTTATTAATATTGTGAGGGTGTGGTTTATTTATAAATGGAGAATGTAAAGACCTTAGATTTTAATATATGTTTTCCCCTAATTATGTCAACTATTTTCGATAGATTTCACCACATGAAAAATTGAACTAATATGAAACTATAATATGTTTGGACTATTAAAACATATCCATTGAATTGGTAGTCATGGATAGAAGTAACTGAACTACCAAATATATTAATATTTATATATTTATATATATGATGGTTATTTAATGAATATTTACTTATTCAAAAATAATGTTTAGGAATATATCTTTTTATGCATTATAAATTTTATTAATGATAAATAAGTATATTATTTTTAAATAATTATTTTAATAAAATAAAATATTTATTTAATAATTGTAGCATTATTAATTATATTATAAAATTAATAATATGAATGACTAGTAATTTGAAAACTTATTTCTATATAAAAACATTTTCTAATTGTAATTTATTATTATATTGAAAATTATAAAAAGAAAATTGGTTAAATTTTATTTGATAATATTATCGGTATTTTTAATTTTAGTATTAGTTTAAGTTAATTTTTTTGGTTTTTTTCCAAAAAGATTTATTTTTGGGTAAATTGTGAAAAATATCATTTCAATAAATAATATGAATGGATGAAATTATTAGAATATAAGTATCAATTATAAATTAATGGAATATATTTATTTTGTAAGTTACTTTATTGTCATAAAAGTTTTCTTTTTAATAAAAAATAAATAATTATACATTTTAAAACCTACGATATATTTTTCAAAAAAGTTTTTAAATTCACTATTCATGTAGTAATTTAGTTTTTATCACATATTTAAAATGAATATAATAATTTTTTTATATTTTTGGACTCATAATTTAAAAAATATCATAGGATTAATTTTAAAATTTTCTAATATAAATGATATTTTAAATGAATAATGAAAAATATTAATTTTTCCAAAATATTAATTTTTATTAATTTATTTGATTATTTTTGATATTATGGTTTCATAAAATATTATATTTGATAAATTAATTATTTTAATATTAATTTTAGACATTTAAATATATTTTAATTCATTTATAAGACCAATGTTAAATTTTTTGAAACAAAAGTAATAATTTATTTTTAATAGAATAATGTTTTATTTGTTTTCATTTATTTAAAAATAATTTGATAAAATTATATATTGAATTTCTTCAAAACCCAGATATTTTTTATAAAAAACCAATTTATTTCATGAAATTGGACATTCTTAAAATATTATACCACAGTTATATTTTTTTTTCAAATGTACTTATTCTAATGATAAATGTTGGGAAAAACTTGTTTGATATGGATAATGGGGAGAATAAGTCTAATATTACTCCACATACCAGTATTTTTCATTTTTCAACATTTTTCCATGATAAATTGTGTGATAATATATTTAAATAATTATTTTCTATAAATGATACATTTTCTTCAATAATAAATGATGATGAATTCATCTCAATTTTTCTACACATTAAAAACCCTTGGCTCACAAAAAAACTCCAATATCCATAAAAACCCTCCCACATCATTGAATCATTTTTCTATCCATACTTATAATATAATTAGTCATAAGGAGTTATCCAAGAGAGACTAACATTGAGAAATTATGTTAAGAGAAAGTACAAACCACTTTTGGTACTAATGTAATGGTTTTTCATCTCAATTTATCTTCATTAAGATACAATTATTTATATTTTTTAATTCATAATTTATATGGTGTTAATAAAACCCATGATTATTTTCATAATATATAATTTATTTAATTGTATTTTAAAAACAATATGATTATCATGATTCCAATGACTTTTGAATAAAAACATACTATTGTTGTAAGGGTTTAATCTCAAAATATATTTCTTTGAGAGTCATTTTATATTATGTGAATTTTATTTAAAAAAGTTTGAATACTTCTAATTTGATATTTAATATCATAAATTATCACTATTCATTTTATTTTAACATCAACATAGTCTGTCATTCTTTCAAGGGAGTTCTATTAGCATGTTTCTTTTTGGTATATTTTCCATCTCAATCAACCTTCACTGGGGCATGATTTGATATTAATAAATCAATATTCATTTTATAGTGTATATAGTTCCCTCATGACTTAAAATATCCAAAATTGTTTTCGATCATGTAAAATTAATGTCCATTTATCATTATATATATTTTCTGTAATGAATGATGTCTTTTATAAAAAATAGGAGACATTAATAACTCAATGTATTTTATTGATTTGTTACATCTATCAATGAATTTAATCTATAATTTATTATAGAATTCCACACATATATCATTATAGATCACTTTTGATTATTGTTGTCATTACATGTGATTTTATTTTTTTGAAAGTGAAACTATGTTATGATTTATTCCAAACCATTTGAAATACATTTTTACCTTCTTTTCTATAATTTAATATATAACCAATGTTAACCATTTAATTGGAAATAAAATTTAGTGATATGTAATGCTAAAATAATTTTTACATTATCATTTTTTAAAATTAATTTGTATTCTCTTATTTTATGATGTCGTATTTCCACAATGGCATTTTTACACATAAAAGGGCCCTTTAAACCACATATTCACTTGTTATTTAATAATTCCATATGATTTGGCCTATTTTCAATCAAAATTATTCTCATGAACCAATTAAATTTATATTTCTACATTCCATATCTATATACCTAGTTTAATATAATTTTCATTATAGGATAAAAAAATGGTTACCTTTGAAATGCTTATTTTTAAGTTAATATATTTTAAGGGGCCTTTCAAATTTATTTTCTTACGTTAAAATCTAACCCATAATATGTTTTAAACCATATATAGAAACTAAAAATAATAATTATTTTATTTTTAACAGACATGGTTGAATTCTAGTTTTATAGAAAATAATAATGAATTCCTTCCTTAAAAAAATAATTTATTTATTTCATAAAGTGTCAACCAAGTTTTTCACTTCCATTTTATCATCACCTAATATTTCTCATGAATATTATATAGTGGATCTCTATATTAAATACCTATATCCCTTTTTCAATAATGAAAGTAAAAAAATTATATATTTCTATCCTTTTCTTAAAATATTTATGATAAAGACTTATGTTATATCTTAATAAATTATTATGCATCTGACTTCCTTTTTCTATGTTATACCATGATTCTAATTACAATATAAATTTTTTCCCCTTGTGGAATAGATATTCAAATATATATTATGATTTTATATGTGGGATTGTTATATCAAAATAAATTAGTGAGTGATGTTATTGTCTTATGAGAAACCCTTCAAGTTGAATGAGGAGTTGTCCTAAGAACAATATGTATGGTGCAAGGGAGGTAACACAAAGAAAATTTCATATGATGCATGGGGGTTTATCCTATAGACACTATGTTATCACAATGTTTAAATTGGTATTATGATGATTACAATGGTGGATAGCATATTCCGTGGTGTATTGGTGGTTAGCCTTGTTATATGATTATGATGCCATATATTATGATGTTGGCACATGCTTATGATTCCATGATTTTATGATTTAATTTTTTCTATGGATTCATTTTAATAATAATTATATTTATGACATAATATTATACCTATTGAATATAATGTTATAATTTATTTTAATGTTTATTCATGTACTGAAAATTGATGCTCACCATTATTATTAAACATTTTCTCAAAAGTATCATCTACAGTTTTAGAATATCTATGATTGTAAAGAGAGTCATGTGAAGTTAAAAAAAATATCATTTTTTATGTTTGAGATGATGAATTCATGTATATAAATTTCTTAATATACTAGACCCCTTGATACAAATATTTTATTTTTTTGTGAAATTATGTGAAAATCCCAGAAATAACATTGGTTTATGGATTGGGAGGCTATAGATCATTATTCATAATTGATTTCCATTTTATGGATATATTCATTAGTTAGTTTCCTATATCATATGATATTCATAATTTTTTCTATCTCATAAAATTTATCTTAATATCATTTGACATGATGGAAAATGGATTCCAATTCCTTAGAAAACATGGGAAAAGAGTCTCCACTGATTTCAATTTATTTAAATTTTGGCTCTTTTCATTAGGTTTATATTATGAATATTTTTTATGAAATTAAATCCAACCCTAAATTTAACCCTCCATGTTCTAGTCATTTTCTTATATGATTTCTTTGTATTGAAAGATTGTATTCAACCATTTGATTCTGGTAAAATTACAAAGGGGCGCTGAATGTTTTGGGTTCTGGGTGCCCCATAAAAATCCAAGATCTGAGTGATAAATATATAACTACATATATATCCCTATTATATCTAATAAATGTTGTATATGTTTTGATGGAGTAATGTTATTATGATTGGATTTGTGTATATGGACTGAAGATGATTGGGGTAGTGTTTTGATTTGTGTTTATGAAATGTGGATTATGGTTTGTGGTTATGTTACAGAATATGTGGTTCTAGTTACATAGTCTTAGATATGATATTTTTATGTGATATCTAGGTGAGTTGATATGTAAGATTTGATATATCCAAAACACATGTCATCATGGTTTTGTTGTTACTTATTTAGTGGGGATGTTGGTTAGAGATTACTTTATGATATAAATTATGGTATTAAAAAATATTTTTTCATGTTCAGTTTTTAAGGATACATTCAAATATTTTATGATTTATGGAACATGTATTTATGATTATATGGTTTTTGAAATTGCATATGGATGGATTTTGTTTCCATTTTTTCACAATACTTGTTTGGATGTGATGCCATTTTAGTGAATTTTTATCAACTAAAAATGATGGTTCATTTATCTAGAAGATGATGGGAGTCAAGTGTGATGGATTCCATGGAATGGATATATATAGATGAGATGGTAAAGCTTCATGGGGTTTTGAGGATGATAACATATAGAGGCCAAGTAATTTCTTACATCATTATAGATTAATATTCAATATGAATCCCAATAATATGATCCTAAGGATAGTAAATGTTTTTTGTCTTTCTAGAATAAATGTAGAAACAAAATATTTTATTTTAATATCATTTATATATCATACATAACTCATCACTTATAATGCCCCTATATTATTATCATGAATAATACCATTCTTCAAATCCAAGGGATACTATAAACCTAAGAATGGGGATCTCAAATTCTTAGTACGGATAAATTGGTTATATATATAAATTATTTTATATGATAATAAGATAAAAAATATAAGGTAAATGGTCATGAAATATGAAAATTTTAACTAACTAGTCACGATCGGAAATCATGAGACACAAATTAAGGTTATTATCATAAGATAATAAATTTCAATTATCTTGAATCCAAATTCGCGAACCATTGAAGATAACATTATAATATAACATAAGAACGTGGAATAAGAACAAACATAAGAAATCACAGAACTATGAACTTGTCGAAAATCAAATAGAACACACATTATTTTTAAGGACAAGAAATCATGTCCTTGTATAATGATATAAACAGAAAACAAGGATCATACATAAATTTTTCTTTCTATCATAATATAAAGTTGTCCACAGTCAATGTTGTGAACATGAAATCTTTCTTACTCATAACATAAGTATCTCATGATATATAAAGCATATCCCATGTAATTGGAGGTATATAAAATTTTAGTTATGCACATAACATAGTGAAATCCATACATAAGAATTTCACAAAGTTTTATATAAATTCATTTTTGTATATATAATTGGAAAATAAAGGCGTTTCATAAATATTTAATCATTACTTAATTAGCCAATTTTTTTACCCTTCACCTTAATTTCTTCAATGAGTTAGTTTGATCCCAAATGGGAATCAACTTTCACAGATGTCCATTCATCTTTGGTAGATTGTGTTAAATCTTCGGATTCAATTAAACCCAATGTTTTGCGAAAGAAACACCTTTGTTTTTTAAAATCCCTATCTAGTTCTACAGATTTTATTGGAACATATTCTTCATGAAACTCAAATATTAGATGGCTGGAGAATAGAGGTTTCGCGGTGGTTGCATATTTTGAGGTGATGCAACAAAAGATGGACCTGTGTAAGTTTTCATTACTCGGTCGCGTAATTTACTCCAAGGGGGAAAAACCTTGGTCTTATACTGATATTAAGAAAAGGGCATCACATTTTTGGGGAACAAGGGATTGGAAAATGGTTCCCATAGGCAAAGGATACTTTCATTTCATTTTTAGGTCTAGGTATCCCCTATGTAATGCTTAGAACCTTGTTAATTTTCAACTTAAACCTAGAATTCATTTATTATCCAAATGGGATATCAAATTCAATCCCTTTAACATCAAAAAATCCAATTCTAAGATTTGGGTTTGGTTACATGGGATAAATTGGGTCTACTAGAATCCCTATATTTTTAATGACATTTCATATTACCTTGGTACTCCGATTAGGATGGATCCGAGAACCATGGATGGTGACATTGTTCTCTATGCTCGTGTTCTTATTGATATTGATTTAGGATTTAAAAGGAAAAAATTGATTTCATTTATTGCCACTAAATGCAATTCTGAGATCAATCTTGAGTATGATAATGTGCCTTATTTTTGTGAGGTATGAAAAATTGTAGGACATTTTGTTTCTCATTACAGGACAATACAAAAAAAATCTATTGTACGTTCTAAGGTCCATGATTTGAATTAAGTGCATAGGAACAAAGGGACCATGTTTATTTCTGTTGAGAAAATAGTAAAAAATATATCAACTCCTCCATTGAAAATCAAGGAGGATCATAATTATACTATTGTTTCCTATATTTAGAATTTTGTCCCCTCCTCTCCCATGATGGCTTATTGGGCTGAAATTGCATATAAAGAGTATAACAAACTGGTTACCTAATTAATGAATTCCCAGGTTGGTAGTATTCCCATTGATTTTGACTACAAAGAAGACTGACATTTTTTTTGAAAGTTATACTGATATATATGTTTTTTTACTTCTAGATTACAAACAGAGATTATGAATAATCTCATATTCCTTTATCTTATGAAGGATATTTTTGATCTATGTATGTCCCTTCAAAGTGAAGAACACCCTGATTATGTCCCTAGGTCTAGATATGATTTGGACTTTAAAAATATTGTTGAAGGGCGTAATCTTGTTCAAAACATGGTCTGTAAATCTTATGGTGTTCTGTCTATTCCGGCGTTATCTCATGTAGCTAAAGAGGTCAGAATTGGAGAATTGGTATAAGTGAAACTATCTTCTGGAAGTGCTAAAAATTTTGTGGTTATCAGTTAAGATAAACTTGATTATTCTGTTTCTATCCCCTCCAAATCTACTATCTTTAATATAGATTCCATCATGGATAAATGTCCTACTGTTATCCTTCATCCAAAAACAACTACATGCAATTAATATAATTCAAGTTGTCCTATTGATTTTGATAAATCAAAAAATGCACCTTGGAGTCCAGAAATTAACACTGTTAGCATTTGGGGGAATCTGGTTTCCCCTATTTCAACCTTTGCTCAACCTAAAAACGATCCTATGCATCATATTATCTAGGTTCCCTCACCAGAAGCAGATCTTATTGAGGTATCAATGGGTGAGGAGCATGATCCTATAATTGAGCAGGTTAATACCCGGAAAGTTAGTGTATATACTTGGCATAGAAAGGTTAATCAAAGCCCTGATATCAAGTACCTTCTCCAAGATCCCAATACCCCTAAACGGAAGGTTGGGAGACCTCCCAAAGCTAGTAATGTAAGACATGCTGAACTCAAAAAGGGGGTTCCAACCCCATTCTCAAATTAAAATGATGATTTTATTTTGGAATTTTCAAGGGTTGGATAATTATGACACAATGATAACCCATAGGCTTTTCATCAAGAAGAATAAACCTCACCTTATTGGGATTTCTAATCTTAAAAGAGCCTTTTCATCAAATATTTCGAAATTGGATTATTTAGGATTTCATTTAGTGGATTTCAATATTTGATTCCTTGATGTCAATATACTTTTATTCATTCCTCATTTCTCATTGACATACATTAATTTAGTTGATAATAGTGAGCAGCATGTCACGTGTTCCTTCCAGTTTTTTGGTTATCATCTCTTATTCTCTTTTGTCTATGCTTTCAATAGCTATCAGGATCGATGGAAGATATGTATGGATATTAATGTTCTCAACTGTACCATCTACGGTCCTTGGGTCATACATGGTGACTTCAATTCTATCATGTATCCTGATTAGAAAATGAGATCTTTGTCTAATGTTATTTCTTCCAGAGAATTCAGATCCTTCATTGACTCTAATGGCCTATTGGAGGTGAACTTGGCTGGCTCAATGTTCACATGGTACAACAAATTCTTAAACAGATTTGTGGCATGTATGAATGATAGAGATTCCATCAATGAAGTCTGTCTTGACTTTTGGGGTTCTATTTCTTGCATAACTCTTCCATGGATGAACTATGATCATCACCCTGTTTTAGCGGATCTTATTTTTAGGGATTATAGATCTCCCCTTCCATTTATATTTAACAAGGCCTCAGTTAATCATTCTGAATGTAGATCCATCCTGGAGAACTCTTGTAATTCTGTTTATCAAAGGAATGATGGCATCACTTATGTTGTCAATATTTAAAATTATAAAATACCTTTGAGAGAATGGAGTAAAGAACAATTTAGCTCTTTTGAACAAGATATTTCCTCCCTTGAAAATTCATTTTAGCATATTCAAGATCATAATTCAAGGAATAATTTATCTGATGGTCTTCTAGGGGAATCTGAGATTGTTAACAAGCTTAATGGCCTCTTGAACATTAAATATGCCCTGCAAAAGGTCATTTTTAAGGATAAATGGTTGAAGTATAGGGATATGAACTCCAAGTTCATTAAATCTCTTTAGAGAATTAAAAAGGTTTCTAAACCTCTTTGTTTGATTAAGAATGGTGATCAGATTATTGATAACAACAGGGATCTCTCAGAGCATGTTATTTCCTATTTGAGTGATCTTTTTAATGGTTCACTAATCCAAAATGATCCAGTGGAGCTCATCATACCTAAATTGGTTAATCATCAAGATAATGACATTCTCACCTATGTTTCCTTGAACATTGAATTTAAAGAAGCTACTTTCAATCTCAAATCTGAATGCTCTCCAGGTCTCGATGGTTTTGGTAATTATTTATATCAATCCAATTGGGATATCATTCAAAATGAGGTTTGTATCTTGTCATTCATTTTTTCAAGGGTGGTGTCCTACCACAAGGTATCAATGCTCAATTTCTGGGTCTTATACCTAAATTTGAAAATTCTAATGAAATTCATTTTTTCAGACCAGTTGCACAGGTCAATACTATTTACAAAATCATTTTCAAAATATTGGCCACAATACTGGCTTCAATTGAAATAAATATTGTTTCCTTTAATCTATTTTGTTTTATCAAAGAGAGATGTATTTTGGATTGTCTTGTTACTGCTTCGGAATGTGTGAATTTTCTCAAGAAATCTTCTAGAGGAGGAAACATTTCTATTATGATTGATGTTAGGAAGGCCTTTAACACCATGGATTGGGGATTCATTTTAAAGGTTCTTCACATGTTCGGTTTTGATAACAATTTTATTTCATAGGTCAAGTACATTCATATATATGCTCATATTTCCATTCTTATTAATAGTTCACCCAAGGGATATTTTACTTGTTCTAAAGAGGTCATACATTGTGATCCTCTTGCTGCTATCATTTTATCTATTGTAGAGGATTATCTTAGCAGACTCTTATCTATGATGTCTTGAAACAGGAAAATGAAAACTATCAATGTTGGAAGAGGGATTCCTAGTCCCGCCCACTTATTATATGCTGATGACTTTATCCTCTTCACTACGGGGGAGAAAGGGAACATTAAAAATATCAAAATGGCCATTTTTCATATACTTATATCTCTAGCAAAGAGATTAGTTAGGACAGGTCCTTTTTTTATTTCAGAAAAAATATTACTGTCTCAAGGAAGAATGACTTTCTCAAAAGATGGGAATTCATGAAGAGTTCCTTCCCTTCAAATACATAAGTGTTCCATTGTTTTGGGGAAGACCAAAAGCATGTTATTTTTCTAAGATCATATAAAATATTCAAAGGCATCATTCTTCTTGGAATAGAAAATCTTTATCTATGGATGTTCGGGTTTTTTTGGTTAAATATGTCATTATCTCCAAAAAAATTTACTCTTTTATGGTGTAAAAATGGACCATTTCATTGATTAAGAACATCAATGTGTCTCTAAAAAACATTATTTGGAGTGCTAACATCATGGAATGAATGTTGGCAATAGTTTCATGGAATGATTGTTGCAAGCCTTTTGATGCATGGGGTTTGGGAATTAAAAATCATGTACTTTTTAATGACTCCCTATAAGCCCTGTTTATTTGGAAACTTCGTAACCGCAATTCAAAGGCTCTTAGTTTTGTTTGGAGAAAATTTCTGAATCTTCTAAAAAATGGTGTTTTTAATCATACTGATTCATCTGTTTGGCCATCGTTTATGTTCATAGTTTCTTCAATTTATTCTCACTCTAGATGTCTTGTTTCAAAAGATTCATCCACTAGATTTTGGAAAGAAAATTGGACAGGGAACCCCCTTATAGAATTTGTCTCTGAAGTAGATAATTTTGATCTCGATATCTCTATCAAGTATCGGCTTGAGAACATGGAGGGTCTTCCAAAACATGTTTTGAGCATTGTTAATAATTATTACTTCCCAAACAGAAATGATTTTTGGGCCTGGGAAACTAAAAATAATTGTATGCTTTCATCAAAAAGTTATTTCAAGTTCTATTTAACCTATAGCTCTGATGTAATTTAGATGAGAGACTTGCATGGAAATTTTATTAGGCCCTCCCACTCTATTTTGGTGTGGATAATTTCTCAACAGAAAATTCATACTGATTCTTACCATCATAATTGCATAATCTATTTGTTTTCCTCTTGCGTTCTTTTCCATCAACATAGAGATGATACTGATCATCTGTTTGTTTGTTGTGTTACTTATACCATTATGTGGAAAGAATTGGCAGACATTTTTTAGGTTCCATACCAAATATGGTCTCCATTAGGTATTTTCATCAGTCTTGGAATTTCATTCCCCATTCAACCCAATTGATGGATCTTTTTCAAGTTGCTACTTCTGAATTATTGCATTATATCTGGTCTGTTTGGAATCAAATCCTTAATTGTAGTCAAAATTTATATGTCAATGATGCTTTCTCAAGAATTCTTGATGCTATTCGTAAGTCAAGAATATCCATGAAGCACTCCTACATTAATTTAATTCATGATTTCTCAGTTCTTTCTAGAATTGGTATCAAAGGTGCTTTCAGGACTCCGTACGGTAGTTTTTAGGTCTTATGGAATAAACATTTTGTTGGAATGATTAAGGTTAATTCTGATGGGGCCAAAATGCGTAATATTGTGCCCTCTGGATATGGTTCTATTTTCATGGATCACAAAGGGAAGGTTTTGGGCATCTTTCATGGTTACTATGGTATAGCCTCTACAATTGAAGCTGAAATGCTTGTTATCTTTATTGCGGTGGAGTAAGATATTATCCATGGAAGGGACAATATATGGATAGAAAGTGACTCTTCTGTTATTGTTTCTACCATTAGAATGGGTTCTAATCATTTATCATTGAATCTTACTAAGATATGTATTATCCACATGGATTCTCTTTTCACCATGAATCATATCATCACCCACAATTATAGAGAATCTAACTCAGTTGCGGATAGACTTACTAACAATGGAGTCGGTGGTGATGATTTCAACTATTATGATCATCCCCCTAAGGACCTTTTACCCCTTATTAAGAGGGATTTTCATAGATCTCCCTTTTTGAGGATTATGTAAGTTATACTTTATTTTTAATTAAATAAACCTTGCTTTCTTGGTAAGGTTTCACTTTTCTAAAAAAATTGTCCCAATTTACAGTATCATCTTTCATGAAATAATCCATAAAACATCATGATAATAGTAAATACATAGAATGATAGTAACTGGTATCATATGATTATATCCCTCGTGAAGAATAAAAATTCTTAAAGAATATTGATGTAGATAAAAATAACTTTTGTAATCATATTAACATATTCCTTAAAAAATATAGAAAGCAACCATTTCTATAGGTGAGTTTTAAAACTAATATAAACATATAATTTGGAATAAGGTGTTGTTTTAAAAAACACATAATATTGTATAAAAATCTTTCTGATGAAGGATTTACAAGGATGTAGGGAAACCCATTTATAACATGTTCATTTCATGAGAAATTTTTTTAACAATTTTTAAAAATTCAAAAAATAAATCATATAAAAAAATAAAAAATTAATTTTAAAAAAATTAAATAAAATCAATAGGTGTGAAAATTTCATTTTTAAAACATTAAAACACTATTAAATAATAATATAGTAATAATTAAAGATTATTGGTATTTAAGTGAAATATTCCTAACCCAAATATAAGAAAAAATTTATGCATTAACAAACATAATTTTACTGATAACTTGAATTAAAAAAAGAATAAAATTTAAATAAAATATGAAAATATCAAAAAAAAAATAGGGGAGAAGAATGTCAAGGAATTTGAGGGAGAGAGAGAGATAGAGACCAAATGATTTACCCAATGGAAATTTGAACATGAACTATCCAGACTAAAATTGAGATTGAAACATAATCCCTTTACTCTGGTGATGAATTTCTTCACACATTATATTACGATATATTATAATAAATTTTAATTATTATAAATTTTTAATGGTACCATATTAATACTTATATAAAAGTATATCATTCACTTATAAATACAAATTAACAATTTTTGGACAATTTATATAATTTACATTTAAGTGTAAACTATTTCAGTTACCATGAATGTTTTAGTACAAATGTTTATATTTCTTCAACATTGGATATTGGTTAATCATCTATAGAATATAAATATTTTAATAGTTATCATATATATTAATTATATAAAATTTTATAAAAATTAATATAATGCATTCATGAAAAATAAAATACTTCACTTCACGAAGAAGATCATCCTCACGTATGCACGAGTTTTGTTTTAATTTTCTATTGAGTGGAAATAATTAATGTTATATAATAAAATATTTTCCTAGATTCACAATAATGTAAACAATATCTTTTATATATTTATTAAATTTATCGAAATGACCAATCATGTTATAAAGAAATGTAAAAGAAAGCACATCACTTCATGGAGGGGGTTGTCCACACATACGCATGAGCAACATTATTATCATACAATGGATGGTTGGGTAAGATGGTTGAAAATATGTTAACATTATATATTCATAATTTTGTTATAAACAAAATATATATCCATTAAATACATATTTATGATCACCCATGATATATTTTGTTGACAAACAAAACACATCAATTTAAAGTGGTCGTAGTCCACTTATACGCATGACCAATGATTTATATTCCCATATAATGGAAAATGAGATGAAAAATAGGTATTCCAATATCGTACAAAGAAAATATTTTCTTATAGATTTGAATATATTATACCATCAAGGATATCATAGGATTGAATCTGGTAGAATATGAAATAAACATTATTAATCCTGGTAAATGGTTATATCTCCACTTTGGAAAAAGTCATTTATCATTCAAAAAATTTCATATATATTGGTAATTTGATTATGAAATACATATTTGATGTGGATAGTAATAATGGTATCTTATTTGGGTAGGTTTAGGCTAAAATATGATCCATAAATTATGTGGAGAAGTGAGTATAGAATGCTCACTTTTAGATGTGAGGGGAGTGGTACACTTGTAATTATTAACACATATTAAATATTATAATAATTTTAATCATGGTAATGGGGAAATAAAACAATTAAAATTTGAATATAAGGTGATATTTTTCAAAATAATCTCATTAAATAAGATTTAATTTCGGATTTTTTGACCTTATGAATCATTATTACCTTTAATTAAATATGTTTTTCTTTTTATATAGTTACAACATTTTTATAATGTTTTTTATTAATAATGATAAAAAAATACTTATAAAATAATTTATAAATTTGAACATTACTATTCCAAATATGAATTAAATTTCCTTATAATAAATTTTTTATATGTGTTATAAATTAATTCTAATAATATATTGAAAAATTTCATAAAAAACTATTTTAAAAAAATGTGTTTTATGCAAAAAAATGAACTTATACCAAAATAAAATATGTTTCAATTTAAAATGGAATTAATTATAATAATGTTTTTCATGGGATTTAACTTAAATTTAAAACCAAATAAAAAATGTTGTTTTATATTTAAATTAGTTGGTTTAATGAAAAGAAATGATGGATTTTTAATAATCAATACTATCATTATTCACTAAAAAAATAAACATTTCATAGAAATATAAAAAACAGAACAATAAAAATTTGGAAATGATGTTTTAAAGATTATTTCCATTTTAAATATACACTCAATAAAATTGGATGAAATTAATTTAATTATCCACATATAATATGAAATGAGAACTATTTTTGAAGAAAATGTATTTTTCCAGCATAAACTATCTTTATTCACAATATCTGACTATTAAAAAAACTAAATGAATTATAATTTATTTAAATAGATACATTATGTACACATTTCACTAGATTCATTTATCTATCGATATTCATGTAGTATATAATGAAAAACATTCACACATAAAATGAAATTTATTGAAAATATCTCTTTTAGGATCAAAATAATCTATCTTCATTTCTTACAAATTGATTATATATGTATAATTGATTATTAGTTTTTTATGGATAATCATTATATAAATATTTGAATTGAATAACTTGGTTCATCTATCGTCAAGGTTGTGTGTAAATAAATCTATCATCCAATTTGAATTTAATAAAGAGAAATGTATATTCTATACTCCCACCATGTTACATAATACCCCCATAATAAGAATTTAGCCATTCAAATATCATTAATTTAATTAAAAAATGAATATATTTCTATACAATCAAAACATGAGGTTCATACATTGATTTTTCAAATTTATGGTTTCTACACAACTTTTTGATCGAGTTAGTTGTCTTATTGACTAAAACTTTTTCTATTCAATCCATGATTTGCACTGCTATTCATCATTTGAAAAAGCATTCCCTAATTATAAAATCTCTGAGATCTAAACATGAAAAAAATCAGGTATCAAATTTCACAAGATACATACATGGGAAAAATTGTGATATTTGTAGATATTCAGTGTAGGAACAGAGTGATAAGAAACAACTATAATATAATTAAGGATCTCAAAAGGGATGATATATATATTTCATAGGATTCCCTGATTTCAGAATATCTTAAACCTATTAAAAAGAGATATTTTATTTAAAAAATCATCACTATGATCAAGATCTAGATCTCATTGAATAATTTCTTTATAATTTTTTTTCAACTCAGTGGTAACATTATGTGTTTCCAAGTGGATCTAAAATTATATACCATTTTCCGCGTAATATCAAGTAATAAAAAAAACAATCTTCTAACTTCATCAATGTTTTATGGAGCTCTTCAGTTCTTCACATAGATGGATTTGTAATGAGTAATATAAACTCTCAAGTGAAAGATATTCCGGTAAGAAACTTTGACAAGAGAAATTTGTTGATCCCCAAAACATAAAAATCGATATAGTATGTTCTAAACATATAATCATTATTTTGAATATTCCCCATAGAATATCCATCTGTCTAATGATAATGTTAAGTATTAAATCTCAAAATCATATTCTAGACTTATTGATGAATTCCCTAGAACAACACTGTAAACCACAAATCCTGATAAAAAATAATAGAATGTGGTACTCATTAAAACCTTGCCACTTATTTAATTTATGTCTTAGAAATATAATTACAATATAAAGCATATATAATAGTAATAAAATGATCTGACTTCCATCATAAATTAATAACATCCTAAATGAAATTATGGACATTATATGTCTTTTAGAGTCCTACAATGATAGCCATAGTGATTTTTCACATTTCCATTTTGGCATGGGTAATGATTGTAATATCCATTCAGAATATTTTGCCTTATCCATAAAATTTTGTATTACCATTTAAAAATATTCATACTCTGCAATATCACTTTTCATGTTATCCAAATAGAAATTCACATTGAGATCTCTATATTTATTTATACTTTCAGGATGAATTGATAATGGTTAATTATGTAATTCAACTAGTATACCTTTCATAATTTATAGTATTTATACGAAACATAATTTTATCTTAAACCATATCATTCAAGAAAAATACATAATGATTCTAGTAAAATTTCTCACATTTATCAACATTTACATATCTCCCATATATTCCCCTTTAATCATCACATAAATGAATGGTTGGACAATTATCAAAGAAATATAGGATCTTAAAACATTTATTTTTATTTCAAGGATCCTTATCTATATATAACTACAATTATATATATTTCAATCATAATTATGAGTAAATTATGATGTTCTTTCTGACTGAATGAATTGGTCTCCTTATTCACCATTCTGATGTCGTATTGTCTTGAGATGTAATAATTTTTAATCAACTCCAACTATATCCTTTGGACTATATTCACCTATTTTTATGTAAATATATAATATAATATACTATTTTAAGTATTCATATCATAAATCTCTCTATATGGATTATGAATCCATAATTTGTTTATAAATATTAAAGAATCTAACTTCAAATCATGATTTGGTCATTTTTTCTTTTGAATATTCAATTTCCATGAGGTATATGCTATCATGATTTCATTCAATATGAGGAAATATCCCAGAACCTTTTTAGATGAATCACTATAGATCATAATCTATTATCCATATTAGGGAAATATATGCATAATTGAACTACCTAACTTCTATTTGGATACATAAATTTTTCATCACATTAATCTTTACAATGGAACATATCACCAATAAGTTTCATCTTGGTTAGTGGATTGGATATCAATGATAAATTCCACATGAAGAATAAATATTACTAAAAAAATACAAGAACACTGTGTATTTGATTATTCTTATATGGTGTTTTCCATTTTTAATTACTTTAATCTTAGAAAGATCCACATATAAACACTTTCTTATGATCAGATGACCCAAGAATGATAAATTCAGTATCTAAAATTTATTTTTTTGGAATGTTTCATATTATTTATTCATTATAATAGTCTTCTAAAAAAATCCTAAAAAGATCTTATGTCTCTAAATTCTATTTATTTTATTATAATATAATCAATAAATACTATTTCATGTTGATCAAGGTAACCATTAAGATGACTAATCATTATATCTATGTAGATAATGGGGGTATTGGTAATTCTAAATGGAAACACTCAAAATCCATAACTTCCTACCTCAAATAGAAGCATATAAATGGTATATCCACTGTCATGACTCCCAATTTTTGATATCTATAATGAATAGAAATGTTTGAAATGTATTAATCCACAGAAAATTTATCAATCAAGTCATCAATGGAGTTATAGGATACTTGAACTTGATAATGATATTATGTTGATATTTATAATCAATTTAAAAATGCATTGATCAAAATTTCATCCTAGAAATTTATTATGTATTCTTCATATTGATTCACTAGATCATATGAATATCTCATCTTGGTTATCCTTGATTTTTTCATTTTATTCTTCCAACTCAATTGGTGTTACTCTATAAATAGTCATTAAAATTGGTTTACAACTAGGTATGATTTATATTGAAAACTAAAATTTCTGATTTAGAGGAGAACATGATAAATTTTTAGGAAATAAATTAACATATTCCTAAATAGTTTTAATATCATTATTATCTTATTTCTCTCCAAATATTTTGAGGATAATACCCCTTTTTATGTAATAAAGACTTATAATATATGTAATTCATGTTATATTTTCAAGTTCATCCTTGATCCAATTGATGATAAAAGTTTAATTTATATTATCAAATGTTACTTCCCATTCTTGGATATTGATATGGGATCGATGTAAATAGATTCAATACATGCATGAATTCACATTAAATTTTAATTGATGGAGTGAATAAATTTTTGTAGAAAGAACATTCCAAATTGTATCTATCATAAAAGACATATATTCATGAGATGAAATTAGCATACCATTATAAGTTTTCATTTATCACTTTACATCAACTCATTGAGAATATGTTTTAACATTATAAGTTAATTTTCATGTTTTCGAATAATTTAAATGACAGAGATCAAATACGATATTTAAATATTTGAATAGACATATCACTACTTCAACATAATAATTCTATCTTTAATACAAAACTAGAACCAAATATTATAGGGTGATCATCAATAATAATTTATCAGAGTGATGAATCATATAATCATGCATATCATCCCAAACATTCCTTGATTTATGAAACCATATTTTAATCATATGAAACCGAAGTCTCAACAATTATCAATTTTCATTCATAATATGTCATATTAGGTTCTATCCCCATTTTCCTTATAAACTAATATAAAAAATAACAAAACTCTTATTTTATAGAATCTACTATATCATATTCATTTGATAAATTATTTTAGATGAATATTTAATATATAAGATAAAAATATATGTCTTATAACCAAAGAGGTTTAGTTTCATTAGAAACTAGATACATTAATAAATTAATTTTGTGAATGATATTCAATATATCCCACATAATTATTACCATATTGTACCCTTATCGGATTATCATACATATCACCCTTCTAAATAACCTATGGAAATTAGAAATATAAGATGATTTATTCCAATATGGTCAATATTTATAAACACGGGAGATATTCATCAATGGTCTTAAGCAAGAATACAATAAACATAAATATTTGTGAACATGAACATAATATAAAACAAACAAAACAAATTATTCAAGAAACTAAATCATGAGTCATGGAATATTATTACTACCCAACCAAAAGACACTTGTGTTATTATTAATCTGAAATCAATATCCTTGGAGCCTGACATGATCCTATAATAAAGGAATATGAAAAAAATCAAAAAAAAGGACATTGAAGCATTTTGAACATCAAAAAACAAAAATTTGTATAACCGTCAATTTTAAGGACATGAATTGAGGTACCTATTAATATTATTAACCTAAAACTAGGCCTACACATAAAATTTTAAATAAGTCATAATATTAACAAGTCCATACATAATGTTTAGAACCACAATTCATGTTCCCACAAAACATAATTATCTCATGAGATACAAATTATTAATTAATTCAATATACAGATTTATAACTCAAAGAGAACATGAAAAATACTCAAAACCCCACATAAGTGTTCCGTAATATCTAATAAAAAGTTATCACATCATAACTCATGGAAATGAATTTAGTTATATAAATATTCTATCATATCTAAATTAACCTTTGGGAAAGTAATAAGATCCAGATAATCAAAATTAAAAATTTATAATCATAAGAAACCCATATATAGAATTTGGGTGATATCATGTGATCCCATATCTATCAAAAAATAATAATAATTCAATTAATTTTACATAAATGAAAATACATTTTATAAATTCGTTTAAATATGCTTTGAAAATGTGATAAAATGACATATTTTTTTTGTTAAATTTTAAACTATATTTCCCCAAAAATTATGAATATAATATTTTTAAAACAATTCAAATATTTAAAGGAACCACTATGAAGAGGGAATGAAATAGTGATGGTAAAATCTATTCATTCCATAAATTTTAAATAGTGGAAATTCTTTCCATACATTATAATAAGTCAAATACATCTTCTTCGGAAATATTTAAAAATATTTATCTTAATCATTTGTAAATGGTCTCAATTGTATTGAAAATGTAATTTTTAGGACATATATTTTTATTATAAAACACTCAAAGGTTATTTTCATGAAAATTATATGCATGATAAATATTCCAACCCCAAAGAGAAAAATATATTTATATTTTCTTATGAACATTTTCATTATCATTTTATGTACAAAAGGATGTGAATGTAATGAAATAATGAATGTATCTTATATAAAATGTGGGTGAAAAAATTATTTATATTTGGGAGATATATAAAGAGATAGATTATAAAATACCCACAATGGAAATTTAAATAATCATATTCCTTAACAGAAAAGATATTGCAACATAAACACTTACCTCTAGTCTTGAATATATTCGTATTCTCTTTTGAGACTCTATATAATAAATTTAGGTATATTATACATCCATACCTCAAATTAATTTAATCATATATTACTAAATATTATTAAATTGTAATTTATAATTCCCTAGATATTAACAATTCATCATTAAAATTTATAATTGGGTGTCAACTATTCCATTTCCCATGCATGTTTTTCTTTAGTGATCCATTATCATTCCACATTGGTCATGGTATAATAATATCACTAAAATTAATAATTTCATAAGAATTATATTTATTCATTTTATACACTTTATAAGAAATCACATAAAGTTATTAAAAAAATGAATTATATCACTTAGTAAAGAATTAGTTTATACGTATACATGAGTGTTTTTTCCATTTTCTAACAAATGGAATGAAAAAAATTAAATACAGTAATACATCATTCCATAATATTAAAAATATCATAAATATAATATATATTAATTAATTTTATCCTTAAAAACAAATCATGTTAAGTTAAAATGAAAATTAAATCACATAGTTTCATGGAGGGGGTAGTCTAGACTTATATAGAAGCTACATTATTATTTCCCAATAAATGGGTTGGTATATAGGGTGATACTATTTTAACATTAAAAATAATTACCATGTTATAATCATAACACATATTCTTTAAATTAATATATATATATATACATGATATATGGATGCAAAGAATGAGACACACCACCTCATGGAGGTTGTAGTCCACACATACACACGAGTGATTTTTTCATTTACTATAGGATGAAAAAGTTCAAAAAGGGTGTACCATATAAATAATAACATTTTTGTGTATTTGAGATATGAATTAAATTATATCAACATTATTATAATAATATTTATGGAGGTATTATAATAAATAGCCACGATAAATCATTGTAAAGAGTTGTACATCTGATTTCACTACTGGAAATCAGATCTTTCCCAACACTTATATACACCCTTTCCCAACGGTTCTCCCAAACCGTTGGGAAAGGGGGGGGGGGGGTCTTTCCTAACGGTTTGGGAGAACCGTTGGGAAAGGGGCCTCAAAACACCCCTTTCCCAACGGTTCTCTCAAACCGTTGGGAAAGACCCCCCCCCCTTTCCCAACGGTTTGGGAGAACCGTTGGGAAAGGGGTGTTTTGAGGCCCCTTTCCCAACTGTTCTCTCAAACCGTTGGGAAAGACCCCCCCTTTCCCAACGGTTTGGGAGAACCGTTGGGAAAGGGGTTGGGAAAGGCCCCCCCTTTCCCAACGGTTTGGGAGAACCGTTGGGAAAACTCAGCCCCAAATTCAACATTCGCCCCTGGAAATTTCCACCTATCCCAACAGTTTTGAGAACCGTTGGGATAGGTCTATCCCAACGGTTTTGAGAACCGTTGGGATAGATTCTTTCATTTCTTCCAGGTCTGCTACCCGAGAAAATTATATAAATCTAAATTTTAAATAATTATGATAATACATATATATATTTATGAAATTATGTTTACAAAAGTGATGTTAGCTTAGTGGTTATGTCGTTCGATTATAAACAAGGGGTCGTGGGATCAAATCCCAGCACATGGTTTTTTTTTGAAATACATTTACCAACGGTTTTATATCCGTTGGAATAGATTTTCATATTACTTATACCAACGGTTTTGTAAACCGTTGGGATAGGTCTATACCAACGGTTTTGGGAAAACCGTTGGTATAGACCTATCCCAACGGCTTACTTCGCAACGGTTCTCCAAACCGTTGGTATAGGCTATACCAACGGTTTGGAGGCCTATACCAACGGTTCCAAACCGTTGGTATAGGTTAGTATTCTACTAGTGTTTGGAAAACCACATTTGGTTTGCACATAAAGCCATATTGGTTTGTTTTTTTGGAAATAAAAAAAAAATGTATATTTAAAGGGAAAATAATAGGAAAGGTAATTAGGATGTTCTTGGAAAATTAGAGTTATCAGATAGTTTGGATAAATAATGACATAAGGTCCCCATTTATATGTTCATAGACTAACACACATATAATTATTCATAAATTTAAATTATTATAAATTCATTATCCAGGTTAAAGTGAAAATAAAATAATTAAATTTTCTAGATAAGGTGATAATTTTTTAAATAACATCATAAAATAATAAATAATATGATATTTTACAAACATATTAAAAAATAGAAATAATTTTACAGTTTAACTATTTCACCGTGAAGACAGAATGATTACCAATGTTTTTATTCATAATGACTAAAAAATAATTTTTCTAATTACTAAATTGATTCCTATTTATTCCATATATGAAATAAATTTTTTCTATTTTATTTCTACAATTTTTATAAATTAATCTTCATATAAGTGTCGAAAATGCAATAAAAATCAGTTTTTTGGAAAATGTGTTTTTCAAAATAAAAATGCACATGTACGAATAACAGATAGAATGCTGATTAATAGGAAATTATATATAATTTTTTTGAATTTATATAATTTAGATTTTAGGAAATCCAAAGTTGAATTGTACATTTAAATCACTAGATTTCAAGAATGTAAATGATTGTTTTGTAAAAATTGGTATTTTTAAATATTCACTATAAAATAATTATTTTTCAGAAAACTTATAAAACATCATTATAAGATAATTTCATAATGATTATTTAAATATTGATTTAAATTTATTATAATAAAATTTATAAAATTGTAATAAATTAATTAAAATATCCTCGAACAAAATTCAATAAGAACGATTTTTAATTTATAAAATGTCTTTATTCTCATTTATTGAATAAAAACCAAAATGAAATGATTGATAATTAATTTTATTAGATATATAGTATAAAAATTTAATTACATTAAATCATATATAGCGATTAATTTAATATATTTTGATAAAAATTCATCTCATAAAAAAACAAAGTTTAATGAAAAATATATTGTTTACCTTCAATAGATTTTAACATCACTCTTAACACATTGAAAATAAATTCAGAAGTGATTATTAAATTTTTTTGGAAAACAATATATATATATATATATATATATATATATTTCCATAGCATAACATGGTTTGTTTATTCTTGGTATTGTTGTTAAATAATTTAGGAAAACACATTAAGTTTAATAATGAGATATATATATATTCTAGAATATTTGGGTGTTATATTATCCCTGAATGTGATAATGGGTTTACATTTAAAGTATATAATAATTTAAAACATGATTTTAGATCATTATTTGGCCTTATAATTTAAATTTCTCCACTGAATTACATCTAATGAATATAGGTTTTCTAGACAATAGTAGTCATATTACATTAACGTTACCTTGATTTTAGATGTTTATAGATAAATTCCATTTATTTGATTGATATTTCTTATAATGATACCCATAAATGATACATATATATTTAAAAATTATTGGAATTTAATAGGAATAATTTAATTTCTATCGTTTTCAAAGATATGGTTTTAGATATATTTAATCATTATCTAGATTTGGTGTAGATAATAGTGGATAGATTGCATCTATTCATGGGATGATGAATTATTCTCAATATTTTCTTTAGGATTATACTAATTAGAGGAGGAAATATTCTATGATTGAGTTCAAAAAAATTTTAATTCATAATTTTTTTCCTCATTGGGGTTGGTGATGGTTCTGGTGAATAAGTGACATTCCTCTTTGATTTATCAAAACATTAAAATTGATGGAATGTATTAGAGTTGTGGAATATTTGTTTAAACTTTCTTTGATGGTGTATTATTTTCATAAAAATCCACAAATGTCACAACATCAATTTTATATTTATAACTAAACATATGAAAATAATTAAGTTATGTTATATTTTGATGAGGGTTTCATGAATATAGAGTTTCCAGATGAGATTTGGGATCATCGAGAGAAGGTGTTTGTCAATATGTTCTTATTTAGTCTATGTATTGTTGTTATATTATAAATCAGAGGAATATATATCAACGTGAGGGTAATGAATAGGCCGGAGGTCGTCACTAACCTCAAAATTACATTTATTACTCCTACACTAGCACAATGGTTAGGGTTGATCCACAGAGAAGGCGGGTGAGTGAAGTTTATGGTTTTTGAATTTTAAACTCCCACTGTTGTCAGTAGTGGGGAAGACATCTGTATAGTTTTCTTTACTTTTCAATTTTTTTTACTTTTCGTTAAGAAAAGAGAATAAATCAATTAATAGTATACTGATAAACTAATAACTACAGAAAAACTAACATAAGAGAATAAAATACTAAAATAAATCAGCAAGGTCGAAGGCGCAGATAAAATGTAATACTCGAGAATTACAAACTACTGGTATGAAGGATATCTTCCCCACTACACTTTATTGAATCACACCTTAATAAATAATGGTTAAAAGTCTCCCTCGCCAGGAAAATCGACACACAGAAGACTGAAATTAGGATTTCTCCGCTCCAAAATCAGTCAAACTGCTTGACAATTATAAAATGATAACAATTGGATAATAAACTCGCAGTAAAATTCCATATTTTAAGACATTAACGCTTTGAAAAAATTTATTCAAGAACTACCTCTCTAGTAGATCTTGAATTTATTAATTTTTAAAAAATTTAAGGTGTGAAACAACTAAACAAAGAATCATTATTCAATCTCGCCGATTGATTATGATTCTGAAAATTGTAAAGTGAATTAAGAAGTTTCGAATATTAACAAACAAAATTGAATTCCCAAGATAAAACAATTAATACCTTGATCATATTTATTTAAGAAATGAAAAACAATCGATTACAGAGTACTGAGAACATAAGTACAAGTATGGAAAAGAACTCTCTTAGTGATGCTCTGTTCTTGGGCTCCTTCGCTTCTATTACTGCTCTTTCAACTCCTAGGAGTCTTCGCTCTCCAAAAATGGTGTGGCGTGGAATCCGAATGAGCGTTAGTGTTAGAGTTACAAATTTTATGCTGTTTTCTCTGCATTAAGTAACTACTATCTACTACTTCTCATCACCGAACGTCTCCCACCGACTATGAAAACCCTTCACAAAAACACCGCACAACGTGCGTTTTTTCACGACTGACACGTTGCGCTAGTTTTTCCCTCATAACTAACTCTGGATGAGTTAGCTGGAAGAACATGGATGTGTTTTAGCCTCTTGAATGAGCCTACACATGTTAAAGACAAAATTAAATAATTAAAACTCAGCAAAAGTAAGTTAATATGTTACATTTATTATTTTATGTTTACTGTTATAATACTTATTAAAAAGTAATTAAAGTTAATTATTAAATATCTTAATTAATAATTAATGTTTAATTTTATATAACATTATTATTATAAGTTTATCAAAACCCTATTAATTTAATTTAATTAATAAATATAAATACAAAATACAAAATTTTATAATTTATCATATTTAACTAAATTATTAAAATTTAACATCAAAAGTAAATAAGTAATTAAAAATTTAATAATTTTTATTGTATAAATTATTCTTATCTAATAATTTTACTATTATTATTGTAATTACTATTTAAGAAATTAAATTGTTAGATTAATTTAAATATATATAAATTTACCTATTAGTTTATTTTGATTTAATAATTATAATTAAAACTTTAGTTTTAAATATTTTTAAATTAATTAGTTTATTTCATAGTTATATATAATTATTATTAATTATATTTTTACACTATTAACATCATATTAATTTATTATTAATATTTATTATTTATTTAGTTTTGTATTTTAATTTATAATTTATATATTTACTAATATAATAATTATTTTAATTCATAACTTTTTTTCAAATTCTATTATATTTTTTAATAAATTAAATAATTTTAAATTTAACTTTAGCATTAATTTTTCTTTTTTATATTACTTATACTATTATTATTACTTTATATTTTTCTTCCTCCAACTAGTTTCCATGCGGCATAGCAGGAAGGTGGGAGGGTCTTCTTCTTCTTTTTTTGAACCAGACAGGCTCCTCCTTGGCACCAGTTCGGCACAACGGTCTCCTCTAGCAGCGCAGCGGCCTCCTATAGGTGGTGTGGTGGGAATCCTTCACTCCAGAATGACGCAAAAATACCAGCAGGTGCGGCAGTTTCCCTCGGCTCCCGCACATCCAACAGCGGCGCGGCTCCCTACGACGTGGTCCTCCTCCTCCTCGGCACTTCGGCGACATCCAACAGTGGCAGACCTCCTCTGGTTCGAAAACGGCGCAGTAGGGGTGTAGCGGCTTCCCATCTTCAGCCGCAGTGGAATGAGGCACGATGGATATACAAACTCGTTGTGGTGTAGCAACCTCTAGCAATGGAGAACCTGCGCAACTCCAGCAAGAACCCATAGCAACATGCGCTCCTCCTCGGCGCATCTCTGGCGAGAAGCAACGACTTCCCTCAGGTCTAGTGGTGGGCATTTCTTCCTTCTGACGCCAGCGGCCTCTTCTTCTGCTCAATGGAAGAAAGGCTCCTCTACTCAGATGTGGCTTGATGTCCTACTCACGGCCTCCTCATCTTGTAGAAGCTTCGAAGTCAAGGGACCTGAAATGCGGCGAAGCGGTGGTCGAAAAATTCATCCCTTAGATCTGCTGCAACACCTCCTCTCAACAGCAGCACAACACTACAGGTCGAACTCTTCTATAACACAGTGGATTGACGTTCATCAAAGGGTTAATGAAAAAGTGGTGAGTGCAGTTATGGTACCACAGGTTGAGTTACGATGAAAATGGAAACAATGGCCAATAAGTGGGATGAAACCGGTGTGTGTTAGAAATGATGGGAAGAGGCACAAACGCGGAATTGGGGTACCAGTGAGAATGATCTAAGAGTGAGGATGATCTACCAGTGAGGTTGCTAATGCACTGAGAGTGGAGTTGTCAGCTAACGGTGAGGAAAAAAAAGATAACGGTGAAGTTGAGGGAAGAAGGTCACCGGTAATCTGCAAGGGTAATGGTCACTGCTAAAGAATTTAACAGATCACCATTAGAAATAAAAATAAAGAAAAAGAGGTGACGCGTAACAAGGTCACTGATAGAATAAAAATAAAGGGAAACACCGGCACGAGGGTCGCTGTTAGATTAAAAGGATAAGGCTACCAATAGACTAAAGAAAACAAGAGCAGCACCCGTATGAGGTCACCGTTACAAAATAAAAGAAGTTACCGGCTGATAGAAAAATAACGAGGTCACTATTTGCGGTAAAAATAATGATGGTCACCGCTATTTATAAAATAAGATTCAATGATATTTTTAAAAATAATATATTACTGTTAGAAAATAAAATAAGATAATTGGCAAAGGGAGTCACAATTATTATAAAATAAAGAAAGGAAAGAACTGACGCTAGGGTCACCGGTACACACCAATAACAGTGATGTCCGAGGGTCACCATTACAACTAAAGAAATGGGTCACCGTTAGGACTAAATAAATAACTAACGGTGACCTTAAAAAATTAAACACATAAATTAAACATTAAATTAAAACCTAAGTAAACTGAATAAAAAAGAATAAATAATTAAAAAAATGATAAACACCATTTATTAAGATAGAATTTTTATTAACCTTCAAAACATTAAAATTATTAATTGACAACACTTAAATTATAAACTGAATAACTGCTAAAGTAAATTAATAAAAGACTAAAATTAAATTATTGATAAATTTTTTATAGGGTAGTAATAAATAGAACTGAAGAGCATCAGTGACCCAATAGGTCACCGCTAGTTCTTGTCTACCTCACCAGTAGACTAAAACCAATAAAAAATGAATTAATAAACAAACTACACCCATAAAATAAAATAATTAATGTTTAATCACTCTTAATTAATTAATTAAACAACTATTTGAACATATAAAATTAAAATCAAAAAATTTTATTTAATATAAAGCAAAAAATATATACACAAATGATTACTAGGATGACTAAAAAAATTAATTAACTTTGTTAACCTATTCTAATGTAACTAAATTAAAAGATAAAATATTAAAATAGATACTAAGTTATTTAAATATAATTACGCTGATTAAATAATAGTTTAAAATAGATATTAACTTATTAAAAAGTCAAATAGATTTAAATTAACTAAACTAAATAAGACAGAACTAGAGTTGATTAGTTTAGTAAGATTAAAATTATTATTTTGAAGGAAAAAATACATAATTAATTAGAAAAATTGATTATTTAAAAAAATTAATTATAAATATACAAAATTACAATTATTTAGTATAAAGTGATTAAATAATTAATGAAATCATTAAAAAACAAGTAAAATGATGTGGCAAAACTGTGTAAAAATAGAGCCACATCAAATTCTCCCACACTTAAGCATTTTTTGTCCTCAAACAATCTCATGTTTTATTTTTTTTGAAAAACAGTAAATGTATTTGTTATTAAGATCACACTGTAACATGTTCAGTACTTAAAAATAGAGGAAAATACATAACAACAGGCTTTAAGTAAATTGATTACTCATATGAATCTTGCCTATAAAATATACTCAATGGTAATTAAGAACACAAAGACCATCCATCAAAGAAGATTTCATGGATCATATATAATACAACTTAATGACTGACTTTAATTCAATCTCAGGTTCTAAGTCCATGAGTGACATGAGATAAAATATCAATGGAATTAAGACCATAACCAATGAACTTTGTACTTTGACAGAATCCAAGGTTCCAAAAATAATTATTTTTTTTCAAATCACCTTAATGATACAACCTAAATGACCCACGTATAAACCAATTGACCCCTTATTCATTTGGTGTTCATTATTCCCTTCACCATAATGAGCTCATTTTTGACCCTAGACACTTTATTTATTTTTCCCAAGCCATGTATCATTGTGCTAAGAACTGTGTAATATGCACTTATTCAAGGTGTATAGAGTGCCTAAAGTTAACAGAAACGCACCCAGCATCTAGGGTCTCAGAGAATCACCGTGGGATCCCAAATGCCCAACTTACCCCAATTTCAAAAAGTTGTATATAAAACTCTTTTACATTTTCTCATTAATGTAATTACTTATAATAATTTAAAGATGAAAGAGGCCCCTAGAATCTGAATCAAACTTTCAGTTCCACGGGTTATAATCATAACTCCATTAAAAGGGTACCCATAAAACTTTCACAAGTTGACTCTAAACTATATTTTCATGAAACCACTAAATAAGATCACTCAGAAATCATCCAAACTCAATAATTTCATACCTAGAGTAGGTCATAACTACTAGCAATGAACTTATCGCAACCCAACACCTAATTCAGTACAATGTAAAGCCAAATATTATGCAAGAAATTTGAAAAAAGTTATCCATTTTTTTTAAAATTTTTGAAATTGAAGTGGGAATTGATGGACATTATATTATGAATAGTTTATCACAGTCAAGAATTGACCCCCTCCCCCACACTTAAACCCCAAATTTGTCCCCAAAGTTGACATCTAAATATAGAGAAGATCTATTTATCAATTATTGTTCAAAACAGATTTTCAATTTAGCAGATTAATGATATGTATAAAGGGTCTCAAAGAAGTTCAAAAATATTTTTTTCCATAATGAATAAATAATCAGTAGGTTCATTAGTAAATATATGCATTAACATTGAGGTCCAGTGACAAAAAATTTCCATTCAACTGAAGACACATCATATAATTTGTGGATGCACAATTAATTGGGTGTAAGAAAGTTTAGAAAAATTTATTCAGTTAGATATTGAAAAAACAGAAAAAGTTCATGCTAAACACCCCAACATTAATCAGATTTATAAGACCAACAACATGTACTCCCCTAGACTTAGTTTCAAGTAGTGGAAATTATTTTAATAACAATAAAATATATTTTCCAGTAGTGAAGTACATGCAAAATTTTAATTCAGCTTAGTGACAAGTAGCAAAAGTTTTTTATATGTAATTTATGAAGATGATTCTTAGAAAATATGTAGCAGAATTTTCAATAGTCATGCCGAATTTCCTAGACAAGTAGAATTTTTTTAGTAAGAAGAATTTTATTATCAAGAATATGAGAAGAAATAAATACAGAAAGTTGAAGCATTTCCTCGAAGATGTTCTTGCCCAAGAATGATCATGGGAATTTAACTCTAGTATTATACAACAACAGCATCCTAAAAACAGTAAAAATGAAAACCAAGAACAAAAATACAGCAGAGACATGACAGACAGTTGGAAGAAAATCTTCACATTATTCAGTAAAAAACAGTACAAAAATGAAAATAAATAAAGGGCATGGGTTGAATCCCAAGAAGCACTGATTTTAAATTATTCAGTTATACTTTATTTAATCATAATGTTTTATTGGAAACAAAAGAAGAACCATGGGTTGCCTCCCATGTAGTGCTAGGATTAAAGTCTCTAGCCGGACTCACCTGACAACTAATCGTAGTCAGTAGGTGGATGTGGTTTCCTTAATAAGAACCACCACATGTGTTTGGCCCAATTATTTTTAACAAAAAGATGAAATTTGTGGGCATCAAGACTAAAGTAGACTAAAACCAAACTCTCATAAACTGAAATAAACCCTATGTAGCACCCTTTAATAGTAGTGGGTATAGTGTTATCAAATTACAAAATAAGTTCAGAAATTTAAATATTTGAATACACATGAAGGGAAAACATAGAACATGGTGCTTCAAATGGTGTGGCATTGAGCTCACAACTATCTCTCTTAACCTCAACACTAACAGTTTCAAATTCAAGGGTGAAAATGGGTTAATAATGAATAGTAGGTTCAAGAAGAGATTCAATAGAGTGTTAAACAGAATCATGTACAATGGAACTCAAGTCTAATTCTCTCTATAGACTACTATCAGAATCATGAGATGGTTCAGAACCCTTCACAGGAGAGGATGGAAGTGATAGGCATGGAAGAGAATTTATTTTATCACCAACAGATTTAGGTCTAACAATGTTATAAATATCTTCCAAAAGATCCTCATTTGTTAACTCACACTGAACATCTACTGCTTATATCAAATCAATTATTCAACTATCATCTAGTGTGTGTTCAAACTCTCTTTCAAGTTCAAATTCAAAAGGCTCATTTTCTAAAAGAAAGTTAGTAGTGTGTTCCAAGAAGTTCAAATCAGGGGGAGTAATGATTAATTAAGCTTCAATAAATTCAATTTCTATATTTTTCATGATTAAAAATTTACCCCCATGTATAACATCAATATTTTGAATTTCAGTATACTTAGTTTCAAACAAACAATCTATCTGAGAACAGAGATATGAAAGCTCTTCATTTAATCATTCTTCAAACATCATTCCCTCATCCTCTAAATCATCCAACATCATTTCAGAGATTATTGGGTTTGGAGTTTCAAAACATGGAAGAGTAGTTTTCAGTTCAAGTCTAAAGTTTTCAGATTCCATGTTATCTAGTTTAATGTTCTCATCCGGATTATACCTAATATCAAGTTCAGGCTCAATGTTCAGATCTTTAGAAATTTTGGGTGAAGAGTTTTTAACATTCAAATTTTCAGTTTCAAGAATCTCTTCTACCTGAATGACTTCATTCTAAAATCTTCTAAAATAGTGATTTTCTCCAATGTAGGAATTATTAAGAGAACTGGACATTCATTTTTAATATGTTTCAATTTATCTTCATAATTTTCCAACTCAACAGCATTAAATTTAATTATTGGATTTTCAATGTTGTGTTCTTGACTCAGAGAGTTGGTTGCTTCCAGATTTAGTTTAACATAATCATATTTTTCAAAGATAATGGTTTCTTGTCCATTTTCACTATCACTTTCCTCTTCCACTTGATATTCAAATCTTTTAAAAACATTTTATTTTTTCTTTATTTTCAAATTCTTCTTGTTCCTTAACCCTTTGTTATAATTCCAAGAGCATGTTTTCCAATATTTTTAGACTTTGAT
Source organism: Viscum album (assembly GCA_963277665.1). Lineage (NCBI taxonomy): Eukaryota > Viridiplantae > Streptophyta > Magnoliopsida > Santalales > Viscaceae > Viscum > Viscum album. The sequence goes on from OY728133.1 coordinate 1,329,578,190, forward strand.
CTCGCTCTTGAGAATCTCTAAGTTTAATTTCATGGGTTTTAGTTAACAAATTGTTAATTAATTCCACCATATCACCCTATTTAGAATGAATTAGATCAAATTTAGCTAGGGTGTCAGGACTGGGCTCAAGATATTCATCATCTTCAATGAAAGAAGTCTGATGTGACTGGTTATAAACACACTGTCAGGGAGTATGTCCATAATCTCAAAAACAAACACAGTAAGGTCTTGGTTGATTCCAGTTATGATGTTGTACCATTTCCTTTAAACAAAAAACAAAGGAGTTTAAACACACAAGGTTGCACTGTTGAGCAGATAGTTTTCTTCTAAACAACAAAACCAGTTGATACAGTTCAAAGTAGTTTTTTTTAATAATATTTTTTAAATTATTTTTTTATAAATGTTATTTATTGTTTTTTTAATTTTTTTCAAACCCTAGAATCTTAGATCATTCCTTCTCTGGCAACGACGCAAAATTTTGAATAGGCCAGATGTCGTCACGACCCTAAAAATTAAATTTATTATTCCTACACTAGCACAATGGCGCAGGTTCGATCCACAGAGAAGGAAGGTGAGTGAATTATATGGTTTTTTAATTTTAAACCCCACTATTGTCAGTAGATGGTAAAATGGGTAGTAGCCTCCTCAGTTAGAATAGGAGTCAGTGGACACGTTTGAGGCACCGGGAGAGAAGGCCGGATCTTGGAGGAGCTCCTGATCGCACACCGGAACTCGAATTCCATCGCTGATGGTCTCGATTGAACAATGTGGTTGAGTTCTTCAACCATCTTGAACCCTTCCTTCCAATTCTTTCCCGATGGGAAGTTATTTGGGTTTGAACGTGTTTTTTTTTATCCCAGATCTACGTCATTGTCGGACGTTTTGAAAGGATTTGTTCACGTATATTGATCAGAGGAGATCAAGGTTGGTGTTATGATGTTAAATTCCAACTTTAATGTGGTTTTTTTGTACTGTTATGCTACGCGCCCATGTTGGGGTGTCGTATGGATGAGACCTTAAATGATTAAATACCTAAAAATTAATAGATAATATTTTTATTATGTATAAACTGTTTTTTGGGATTTTTTCTTTGATGCAGGGCCACCCTGTGGGCTCATTTCCCTTGTTTAGCCATTTTTTCATGATACTTGTGGGTATGTCGTGATGTATCATGCTTTAGTTTTCATGAGAGAAAATTTATATAGATAGATTACTTATGTGTTGGGATTGGCCCGATAACTTTCTTATCCTGAGGGCAGTGTTTCGTTTAGCCTGAGGGAAACTTTTCTCATACCATGGGGCAGTAGCTTCTGTGCCTGTGGGAGACACCTCGTACGCCTGTCGGAGACACCTCGTACACCTGTGGGAAATATTCGATATGCCTATGGGAAATAAATGTGGGATTCAATTCTGATTTCTTGATGGTAAGGATTTTCAGGTCTACTTACAACGTTTACTTCGTACATTCACTGTGGTGATTTAATATATTTTACCTACTAAGCTAGAGCACAAACTTGGAATTGATAAATAATTAATAAAATGGAAATGTAATTGGTGGAATAGTTATTTTTGTGTACTTCCTAGTCTACTATATTTTATTACTACACAATGTTGTTGCATATTTTCACAGACAGTTGGGCAAGGGCCATTGGTGTTTGCATACTAGGATTTATTTCTCACACCCTATTTGGGTCATGTCTTGGGCCCAAATAGATTATTTTTTTATAGGTGTTGATAAGGGAAAGAGTCCATAAACAGGTACTTGATTTTTTCAGAGGAGTGGGAGAGCATGGGGCTGAGTATAGGCTTGTGATGCGGATGAGATCCTACTGCACTATTTTTTTACATTTCTCTACTTGTAATTTGTATTGGATTATTATAGATTTTACTGTATTCTGTTTTGGATTATTTCCTATACATAGTCACACAATGAATCATCATATATATATATATATATATATATATATATATATATATATTATTGTTGTTATCTTTTACTTATGTACTGTTATCCATTTCAGTTGGGTATTGTTTACTGCTTCTACATTTCTATGTTTATATCTATTTCCACTATGCTACACTTTGAAAAATGAGGGCATAGTTTCCACACTATCAGACCTAGGCCCTCACTACTAGTCGTCAGCCTCTGGCATTTGGGGAAAATCTCTTGAGGTCATGTGACCAACCGGGTTCGGGGCAACCCTTGAGTGGCACCCGGATTCAAGATGTTACAAAGTGGTACCAGAGGGATTTCTTTTCATTGACTTACTGTTTAGAGCCTATAGTCAGGGATATGAAGGTTTATGTACTTGGTAATAAGATGTTCTTGGGAGTAGCTAACCCGTGTACATGGAAAATCCAATTTACCTTGTGTTATAATTTTTATGATTTTTCAATTTTACAGTTGATTTGATTTTCACCGATGGGTGACGCACTTGTGGTGTGCTGTTATATTTTTATACTTGGGTTATATTTAGTTGAAAACCGATGATATGAGGGTATTCCATCACATGAATCATTTAGGCACATGTAAGAATCACATTCAATGCATAGTTTTGATTCCATGTAGGTGCATTAGATATTTCTTGTTGTTGTGATAGATGCTGTGCTAGTAAATTCATGCTGTTGTGATAGTTTCCAGGATAAAAAAATACCTGCTATTTGATAAGGTATTTTTGTTTGAGGTTTTTTAGAATGAACGCCAAAATTTGGTTCTTGAGGACTATGAGCCCTCATCGACATGAATTTTGTAGATAATTGACTGTTTACCTTGTTTATAACATGTATAAGATGCCAAGAATTGATTCTAAGGGATTATGGGCACTCACGGATCAGAATTTGCCACTTAGGTGTTGGTTTTAGTGTTTTTCTAGGCTCTAGAGTAGTTTCTATGGCTTACTGTCTGGGAAAACCCAGAATACATGTTGTGTAGTTTTGACTACATGCCATGTACTCTTCTGTTCGGAAAGAAATGGAAAAAATTTAAGTACACGCTGTGTATCGTATGTACACGCCGTGTAGTTTCCACCCGTTTCATAGGCTGTGTAGGCAGAAACACGAGATAGTGAAACATTGATGGCACGCGCCGTGTATCGATTTTACACACTGTATTGTGTTGAACCTATGTCCTCCATGTAACTAACATCAAGGGCGGAGAAATCTGACCTTATACACACCGTGTCAATACCGAACATGCCATGTAGTTTAACATGGGGATCCGGCCGTGTAACTAACAAACATGGGTCGATGTTATCTCTTCTTGGACACGTCGTGTACCTGTGGGACATGCCGTGTAGTCATGACCGGTGAGAGACCGTGTGGACTCGACCATGTGGCTGAGGAAATAGGGTAGTGTACACACCGTGTGCGGGTGTAACACGCCATGTCATATCAGCCGAGTAGCCAATCATGTCACTAAAAACATGAGAATTTGGAATTTTTTCCATACACGTCGTGTCCATCTGGCACATGATGTGTAGTGTGTGCTATGTACCCGGTCGTGTCACTAACAACAAAATTCATTGAAGCTCGTCTAGTACATGATGTGTAGACCTTATACACGCCATGAAGTTGCATTCAAAAGATATCTGTGTGGCTAATATGTGTAGAATGACTCGGATAGGGGAAGAAAATTGAAGTACATGTCGTGTGTGTGGACAACATGCCATGTGTTTGGGGTGTTACACGACCAGTTCGGGCAGAGGTACCCGCCCATGTGGTAGGCTTATGGGAACATGCCGTGTAGTTATTATAAATGTCGTGTAGTCCTTTTTTTCAAAACTTGAATGTTTTCCATTCCATGCTCCCTTTATACGTTGATAGTTCTTTGTCTTTGATGATCTTAATCTAAGGAATGTGTTTGACCATGTAGAGTCATGCCACCGAGACGACCATGAGTTGTTCGCCAAGAGAGAGGAAATGATTATACTCTAGAGACGGTAGGCCATGGGCTACCGATGGATCCTCTAGTAGTGCCAGATTCAGCGCCAGCCGTTATACCGGATGCAGGTGCGGATGCGCAGTTTCATGAAGGCTTCATGCGGTTTATGAAAACCTTTCAGGGAGAACTTCCAGCTACCACATCTATGGAAGAGCTGACATGTGTAATCCATCTGCAGAAACTACCAATTTTTTAAGGGGATGGAATACCATAGGGTACAGAATCATTGATGGATTCATTACAGACTATTTTAGTGCATCATGAGAGTCCTCCTAGGTTGATTGTCAGGCTCGCTACTTACATGCTGCATGATTTTTCCAAGAGATATTGGGATGTTACCACCCAGACGGAGAATCACATAGACATGTGGTGGTAATATTTTCAGGTAGTCTTCTACAACTTTTTCTTTTCGAAGACGCTGAGGGAAGATCGAGCTCGAGAGTTCATGATTTGGTAGTCAGGCGCCATGTGATTGATAGACTATTCTACCTATTTCACCGAGCGACAGGGTTTTTAACATGTTCTTGTGGGTGATGATATGAAGGGTGCTAGACGCTTTGAGGATGGTCTATGATATGACATCCGAGCACTGGTGAATGTTTTCAGATTTCTTATAGTGCATGTTATTGTAAACTAGGCACTGATTTTTGAGTGGAACCTTCGACAAGCTAGTGGTGCATGCCAGGGTGGTTCGACACTAGTTCTTGGTACTATTTCTCCCGGTAAGAGGAAGAGGCAGATGGATTTCTCTCACAGTGGCAGTACTAGCCAGAATAATTCTTCAGGTGGCCCGGTCATGTGCTACCAGTGTGGAAAAGAGAGGCACAAATGACCTTAGTGTCCACGTGACCCAGTGGAGTGCCGAGCATGCGACAGGATGGGTCATCTCTAGTGTTTTTGGAGGGTGTTTCCACCAGTTCCTAGTGAGAGGGGTTCTGTGTAGACTCCACGTATGGGAGCAGGGCCAATATCTTATTTCCATTCAGAGAATTGGAATACATTGAAACCATCAGGCCGAGGTGGTGGGTGTGTCCATGGTAGCCAGACACCAGGATCTCAGAGACAACAGGTCTGGTCCGCTCAGGGTAGCCAGGCTGTGTCGCAGGGCCACGACACTGGGAAGGCATATGCAGTGCAACAAACCCAACATGATAAGGATCCCAGAACTTCCACTATCATAGGTACAATTCTAGTTTCTTATGTTTTATCTTTAGTACTTTTCAATATGGGTTCCACACATAGTTTTATATCTATGTCTGTTGTGGATTGCCTTGGGATCTGTGTTTCCATTTATTTTGAAAATTATGATTCTAGAAACTCCATTGGGAACTAGAACAGCAGGTGTGCATCAGTGTAGGGAGTTCCCCCTTGAGGTTGTTGGGTTTCACATTCTATGTGACCTCTATGTCTTAGAGATGACAAGATATGATGTCATTCTTGGGATGGACTGGTTGGTACCTTTTCATGTCTTTGTAGAATTCAATCGTCCCATGGTGAGTTTCAAATCACCAGAGGGTGAATAGTTTCTATACAAGGGTGAATGAGATGTTCAGGTGAGTCGATCAGGACCCGAGCATCGTGGGAGAGGTGGAGTGACAGCCCAGATTTTGAGTTTATATCTGGATGACTAGGGAACATTTCAGAAGGATTTCCATGCAGTGGTAGATAATTTCAGGGACATCTTCGCAAACGATTTTTTAGGTCTTCCTCCGGAGTGAGAGGTGGATTTCTCTATTAAGATGGTTCCATGAGTAGCACTGTTTTGAATTCCTCCTTATAGGATGGCTGGACCAGAGTTGCAGGAGCTCAAGAAATAGTTAGAGGAGTTATAGGAAAAAGGGTTTATTTGACACAATACTTCTCTTTGGGGTTCGCCTATCCTGTTTTTGAAGAAGGCAGACGGTACCCTCAGACTTTGGGTGGATTATCAGAAGTCGAACCAGTTGACGGTTAAGAACCCATATCCTTTTCCAAGGATTGATGATATTTTTGATCAACTTCAAGAAGAAGAAGTGTTACTGGAGATTGAATTGATATCTGGATATCATCAGTTACGTGTTAGACCATCATACATACTACCTAAAACTTTTCATTGTATATATGGTCTATACAAGTTTTTGGTCATGTCATTCAGACTCACGAACGTGCTAACAATTTTTATGGCTCTGATGAATCATGTGTTACACCCATATTTGGATTCTTTTGTGGTAGTTCTCATGGATGATATCATGGTGTACTCTCACACTCAATACTACTATGCCACCCATCATGAGATCGTACTGAGTACACTGAGAGAGCATCAACTATATGCTAAGCTCTCAAAGTTCCACTTTTGGATGGACCAGATACACTTCATGGTTCATATTATCTCAAAGGCATAAGTTCCGGTGGACCCAGAGAAGGTGAGAGCAGTAGTTTCCTGGGAGCATCCTAAGAATGTGTTTGAAATACGGATTTTCTTAGGGATGGATAGTTACTATAGGAACTTTATACATGTCTTCTCCCACTTAGGAGAACCATTTAAGGATTTGACTAAGAAGTGTGTGAAGTTCGTTTGGTTAGAAGCTTAAGAGATAGCCTTTCAGAAGCTGAAGGGAAGGTTGACATTGACACCAGTCATGATACATCCAGATCAAGGGAATAGCTATACAGCTTACTGTGATGCATCGGGTATTGGGCTGGGAGCAGTGTTGATGAATGGCGATCGAGTAGTTGCGTACAAGTTTCGGTAGTAGATGCCACATGAGATGAATTACCCAACGCATGATCTTGAGTTGGCTGCAGTTGTTCATGTGTAGCACTGTTGGAGACATTATCTCTTGGGATAACATTTCGTGGTATTTACGGACCACAAATGTCTTAAATACATCTTTACCCAGCTTGACCAGAATTAAGGATATCGAAGGTGGGTTGAATACCTTCAGTATTTCGACTTTGATCTTGCCTATACACCTGGCATGGGTAATGCAGTAGCTGATGCACTGAGTAAGAGGACTCAGATATAGACAGTGCAGGGGTCCATTGGAGAGTGGTAGCTTATGGATTTGTTCTATGAGATGCATTTGGAGGTGCACGATAGTCAGGGGAAAAACTATCTTTCTTCCTTAGCTATAACTTCTACCCTCATGGATAGTGTGAGGATGAAAAACCTATAAAATCGTGAAGGCCTAGTTCTACGAGATTCAGTGGTAAGTGAGGACCCTCCTTCTGGTTGGATGATAGGTGATGGTGAGGTACTACGTATCCATAGACAAGTGTGGGTTCCAGGGGATATACACGAGGGGTTGATGAAGGTGTTTCATGCTTCAGCTTGGGAAGTGCATCCTAGAGTTACCAAAATGTACCGTGAATTGAGACATCAGAATTGGTGGCCGAGTATGAAATGTGAGGCTGCTAGTTTTGTTTTGTGATGTTCCACTTATCAGCAGGTGAAGGCAGATCATTAGAGGCCAGCAAAACTGTTACAATAGTTACACAATCTATAGTGGAAATGAGATGATGTCATGATGGACTTCATGACTAGGTTGCCGAGGTAACCTCGAGGTAGTGATGTCGTGTGGGTTGTTGTGGAAAAACTTATGAAGGTAGCTCACTTTTTTCTGATCAAGGGGAGCTTCAGTGTTGAATATATCGGAACGTTGTATATCTGATTGGTTTTACGTCTTCAGGGAGTCCCTCGTTCTATCGTTTCAGATAGGGACACCCGTTTAACGTCTTGTTTCTGGTAGATTTTTCAGAGTGAACTGGGTACACAGTTGCTTCGGAGCACAACTTATCACCCTCAGACTGATGGCTATTCATAGAGTATGATACAGGTTCTTGAGGACATTCTACGTGCATGCATCCTAGACTTTGGGGGCTCTTGGGAGAAGCACATACCCTTTGTCGAGATTTCCTACAATAATAGTTTTTAGTAAACTATAGAAATATCCCCTTACGAGGTTTTATATGGTAGGCCATGCTAATAACCCTTGTGTGCTGGCTAGAGGTAGGTGAGGCAGCTTTACTAGGACCACATCTCGTGCAGGATATTTAGAGCAGGTCCAGTTGATTTAGAAGTAGATGGATATAGCACAGTCTCGTCATAAATCTTATGTTGATCGCCGCAGATGACCCTTGGAGTTTGTGGTCAGGGATCAGGTTTTCTTGCATGTTTCACTGAGGTTGGGAAATAGGAGGATCATGAGACTAGGTAAACAATCACCAAGATGTGTGGGGACATTTGAGATTCTGGATAGAGTCATGTTGGTTGCATATCGGTTGCAGTTACCACAGAGGTATCAGGCCATGCACAATATCTTCATTGTATCTCAGCTGTGCCGTTGTCATTCAGACCTGTCTCACGCCTTTCAGCCCAAGTAGGATGAGCTTCAAGACGATTCATCCATTGAGGAGCATCTGATTCGTATTGTTGATAGAAGAAATAACGTTCTCTAATGTTGGTCAGTTCCTCTCATATGGGTTCTATGGAAGCATGGCCGACTGTAGGAAAAAACCTGGGAGTGGGAGACTGACGTATGTGCTCAATGGCAAGAGTTGTTCTCAGCTTTATCTTCCCTATCCTTGGAAGGGACATTTGATGATGAATTGCTTTAAGGGGGATGTTTTAAAGAACCTGGTTCTTATTCTTGAGGTACGAGTTTATTCTTTTCCTTTTTCCTTAAGTGTTCTTCTGAAAATAAGAAAAATGGGGAAAATACAAAATTTTGTGGGTACACGCCATGTACTTTTCCACACACCGTGTACTTTGGCCATGTGGGATGAGTATACAGGGTGTGTAGGCCTATCGGCAATGAAGGGTGTAAAAAATTACTACATGTCGTGTACATAGTATATACATGCCCTGTAATCAGTCGATTGGTAAATAGTAAGGTAGTGGAAGTAGCCGCTAGTGGAGCGAGAATACACGCCGTGTATTAAAAAATACACGCCGTGTAATCATGTCGACAGATGAATATTGTGGCAGTGAAATGTATCCTCCAGAGAAACAGTTAATAAAAATGAAAAGTTCACACCGTGAACTTGATAGTACACACCATGTAGTTTGTTTTTTTGCTTAAAACGAGCAATATAATCCTCATTTTCCAAAGGCAGTGGACATGTTTAGAGCACTGGGAGAGAAGGCCAGAGCTTCGAGGAGATCAAGGTTGGTGGTCTGAACGCGTTTTCATTTATCCCAGATCTACATCGTTCTTGGATGTTTCGGAAGGCAGCATTCACGTATATTGATCATAGGAGATCAAGGTTGGTGGTCTGAAGATTAATTCTAACTATCGTGTGGTTTTTGTGTATCTTTGTTCTACCCACCCATGTTTGGGTGTCGTATGGCTGAGGCCATAACTACTTAAATACCTTAAAACACCCAGGTAATATTTTGATTATGTATAAATTGTGGTTTGGGATCACTATGTTGATCCAGGGCCACACCATGGGTGCATTTCCCTTATTTAGCCATTTGGCCAGGATACCTGTGGGTATGCCGTGACATAGCATGATTGAGTTTTCATTAGAAAAATAAAATATAGATTTATTGCTTATGTGTTGGGCTCGGCCCGGTTACTTTCTTAGCTTGAGGGCAGTGTTTCATTTAGCCTGAGTGCAAATTTTCTCATGCCTGTGCGAAGCAGCTTCTGTGACTGTGGGTGACCCCTCGTACGCCTGAGGGAAATATTAGATATGCCTGTAGGCAATCACCTGCGAGTTTCGATTCTGATTACTAGAGGGTCATGATTTTAATTTCTGCGGACAACTTTTACATTATATATTCACTGTGGTGATTGAATATGTTTTACCATCCAAGCCAAAGAACAAGCTTGTAAATGATAAATAATTAATAAAATGGAAATGTAACTGGTTGAATATTTACTTTTGAGTACTGCATAGTCTACGGTATTTTATTACTGCACACTGATGTTGCACATTTTCACTGACAGTTAGGTACGGACCTTTGGTGGTTGCCTACTGGGATTTTTATCTCACACTCTATTTGAGTCATGTCTTGGGCCCAAGAAGATTAATTTTCTGTAGGTGTTGATAAGGTAAAGAGTCCCTATACATGTATTTGATTATTGCGGAGGAGTGGGAGATCATAGGACTGAGCTTAGGCTTGCGATGCGGCTGGGTTCCTGGTGCGCTGTTTTGTTTTCCTTTGATATACTTGTACTTTGTATTGAATTATTCTTGATTGTAGTGTATCCTATTTTGGATGATTTCCTAGAATTAGAGACTTAATGCACCATCAAATATATATTACTGATTTTATCATTTACTTATTTATTGTTATCCATTTCAGTTGGGTATTGTTTACTGCTTCCGCCTTTTTATGTTTATATCTATGTCTGCTGCACTACACATTGACAAATGAGGGCATAGATTCCACACTATCAGACCTCAGCCCTCACAGCTAGTCGGTAGCCTCTGGAATTTGGGGAAATCCACTTGAGGTCATGTGACCAACTAATTTTGAGACACCCGTTTAGTGGCACCCTAATCCGGGATGATACAGACGAACTAACACCTTTTGAAATGATGTTGTTTTTTTCCTTTACCACATTTCATAGTTGGGAATTATGATGGAAATACAATTTATATATGATATATATGATATTTATAATTTCATTATGCTTCATTGATTTTTATAAAATTGATTCCATTATTATTTTAAATTTGTGTAAATAAGATAACATCATATGTCAAAATGTTGACTACCTCCTACTCAAAGTGATGTGATCTATTCACAATATACATGGAAATGTGTAAAGGATCGTTGTAATAAACATATATGAAATATATGAAATCCATATTATAGATTTATTTTAATAAACATATATAAAATTATCTTTTCATTATTTTAGTATGATAAATAATTGAATGTTGCGTTCATGCATAAGTACAACCTACTATCTCCTTGAATGGTGCATTTCCATTATTATCTCCAAATATTATAAAATTTCAAACTATATATATTTTGAGTATATATGATAATTACATGATGGTTTAAATTATATAGATTATTCAACCATTATATATGTAATAATAACAACAATTAGTAAGTCAACACATACTCGAAATAATAGGAAATGAACACCCCATATAGTTAAAATAATGAATGGTTTTTAGAAAATAGGTAATAATATGTTATTAGAAGATAGTATATGATATTATCAATATGTGTACTGTATTGGTATTATTGAGTGAAATGTTTTAAATCCTTATATATGAGGTTAATTGACTTCTACACTAATAGGAAACACAAGGTAAGAGATTTCAACTACATTTACATTCATTTGTTACTTATTTCTTGTTATGAAAGAAGATGATTTTACATGGTCTATATACTACACATTGACATGTTATATCATGAATGTCATTATCCTAATGATATTGTAAGTTTCAATTAATTCTTTGCCTTTATGTATATTATGGATCAAATGTTTCCCAGTGTTATGGGACAGTTTAAAATATTTAATGATTAATCTCCTAATAAATTTTTTTTAATGATTATCTATGGAATCTCAATTAATTTTTTGACTTATAACTTTATATTGAAACAAAAAAAATGTATTTTTGTGCCCGAAAATCTTAATATATGGTGTAAATAAATCCTATTTTTCATATAATATAACGATTAATTTATTCATCATCATATTTTGTGTTTAAATTTGAATTATTTTATCTAAAGGAATTGAGATAAAAGTTTCCATGAAGAAAATAAATGCATAACTCAGTTTCATTTCATTGGGTTATACTACTGACATGTTGTCATAAATAATTTTATGATTACATATATATATAATTTTAAAATCTATTAATGATTTCTAATTCCTTGTGTGGATTTATAGTTAATACATATTATCTACATATCGATTGATTTTTATTTATAATATTTTCTATGGTTTACTTTACAATACCAATTTTTTCTGGATTATTCACACCAAAATTTATAGAAGAAGATATTATTTGATAAATCTATAATAAAAACCATTATTTTATTATAATATGGTTATTTCCGACCATTTTCAAATAATAGTACTATTTTCCCACTATTTGGAACTCAATTTTTTTAGAAAATATTTTTACGAAATGTCAACATCATTTCTCTACTTAGTTGGAGAACTTATTTTTTTCTAAAAAACTTATATTCTAAAAATGATCCCAAATTAGTTTTTAACCATCCCAAATGATTTATTAAATAATTTTTACCCATTATTTCTTCTAACAAGTTTTTGAATGGAATGTTCTTATCACATTCCGAACAAGGTATTTTTCTAACCATTTTAACGTGTGAAAGGAATGTTATTTTTACCTTAGATGAAATGTATAGAATTATATTCCATAATTTTATCGAATCTTTCTTTTTCATATTTAAAAGGATACATTTTATAAAAAAAATTCAAAATTTATTTTCAAATAAAATTATTTTCAAATAGTTTTCCAAAATTTAATGTATATTTTCCTCAATAATGTTTTTAAAAGATAATTTTACTGTATTTAAATTCATCAATGAATAAACCATTTTTTTATTCCACTTGGGATATGTTTTATTGATACTATCCTTATACTTACTTTGGATGGGTAATGATTTATTTGGACAAATAATGTAATGAAATTAATTTTCCTGATTTCTTTGTTAGTCCCCTCAAAATATTCTATTTATTATTATCACTGAACATTGAATTTCCCCAAATTATCCATATAATTTATCATGGATATGTTCATTTTCAATTCTGTATAAGATTATTCATAATTTAATAACTTTGAATTTCATTTCATTATTTGGGGAAATATTGATAAACCCATATATTGTTCTCTATAGATATATTTGATAAGGCATATTGTTCATTAATTAATTCTAGTATTCTACGTATGAGGATGTTTTGGATAGGTCTATCATGGGTGGTCCGTATTATATATTTTTTGTTGATGAATTAGTAGCCTCATATGATGATTTATTTGGCTATCCTTAGATAGGTTCTTACACGATATTCTAAACCGTCTTTTAGAATTTTATTGATGGTAATGGTTCGATGCACCTAGGAAACATGGAGTAAAATAATTAATAATTTCCCTCACATAGTTTTAGTTATTTTTCATTCATGAGAATTTGTGATGATATATCTATGGATACATTTCATTTTTCGATCATTGATTATGTGTTACATGTTTCAATTTATTAACTTTTGATATTTATTTTCCCTAATCTAATTATTTTAATTTAATGTGTTTACCTTTTTTATATTTCCATATTTTTTACACACTTCCTTTTATGTTTATTAATTACATATAATATGTTTCTATTTATTAACATCTGATATAGATTATTCTCATTAATTTATTATTTATTCTGGTGTACTTTACCCTTACTGAGCATTTTATCCCACCCTTTTTTGATAACCTTCTACAAGAAAATAAGAATTGTACTAGGAAAGATATGAAAGAGATATGGGATATGTAATAATTTTATCCTCTAAAAAATAAAGTTTTATGTATTTTATTCATTTGTAATAAAATTCTCATGTATGTGTTTGGTTTACCAAGATGACTAAACACTTTGATTCATCATGATTTTATTCCTTGTAATCATGCCAATGTAATGCTAGTAGACACAATATCCAGGTGTATCGAGGTCGTTTCTCAATAGTTTGTATCAATGGATGTTTAGTAGCATCCTTATGAACTATATCTAAGAAATAGAATATTAGAGAACATATCTCAAAGGTATACATTTATGATAAGTATTGATGAACACATAAGAATTGTGGTAAAGTAGAGATTATGTGGATATTATGATCAATATATACTTGTATATATACTAAAAGTGGGTGTGGATTTGGTATACGTGTAATTAGGAGTAACAACTTAGACAAGGTGTGTCAGACCTAACTCATTGTAACCTTGAACACGATAAAGGGCCTTACTATGCTCCAGGATTGGAACTGTTTGGGGGGTATTCTTAGGATAATTAAAATTTTCAATAATAACCGTTATGAAGGATTGTAATCAATAATAAAAATGAATGAATTTAGTTAAACCAATGTTTCTTTATATTAAAGAAAATATCCTTTATTTATAAATCCTATAAACAAAGAACCCTAAAAAAGGAAAAACCTGTGTGGAAATAAATAGATGAAGTATCTATGTATTACAGTTTTAATAAAAACAATTTCCTATTGTATAATTAAATTTAAAATATGCACATAATATTTATTTTGTAAAATATACTAATATGGTATTATAAAAGGAAAATATGTATTCTATGTGACAACCCATCATGTTTGGCAGGGTCGTAGGACATGAACCCATATATGAGGAATGCTAAGGGTTTCATGCCAACAACTAACCTATGAAATATCCTGGGGAATATGTTCTTATTTATGAAATTTGATGAATGAATATTAATGATGAATCAATACTATTTAATTTTATGTTTAGTGATTAATGTATTAACCACATCGACATTTGATAATATTTATAGGGAAATACTTTGACTTGTCAGTATTTTGTAGGCCTTATAATATGTTAAATGTGTATTTTAATTCTTCATACATAAATGCTAATTTTTTGGGTATCCATTTCATGATGTAATGGATGAATTGGGAATTGACATAAGAAAAACAAAATACTGAAATTGTGTCTATATAAATATATCAAGTAAATATATTTTCATGTATTTTATGGAAGTAAAATAATTACTCACCATCTGTAAAATGATCAAAAAATGTTGTCATAATGTGTTAATTATTGATGAACCAGTGATCTTATAAATCATCATAGATTTATGGATTTTATTACTTAAAAATAACATTGATCATTCACTATTTTTCCTTAACATAATCACTCCCTATAAATATTTATTTTTTTTCTATATATCTACCTGCCACAAATGTTCTCCTATATAGAGACACAAATATATGTTAGTCCATGTGACCTTTGTAATTTACATTCTATAAATTATATAGGATGTTTTAGGAAACCTTATAATGATTTCATATATTAATATTGGAAATAGATAATATATTACCATGATCACATTTAAATTTTTAGGACCAATGTTTTTTAAGGATGGGAGAATGTAACACCCTGAAATTCCAAAGTATTAGCATGGTATTCGATATCATGCATGACACGCGACATCGATTTCATAAGGGAATATAATATCCAAAGATTTTAAATTATAATTATTATTTTAAATGAATTATTTGATATAGATTACAATTCATTTCATACTGATATATATTGTGTCACACATAATAGTATGTTTTTTTAATAGTTTATGCTGTATACAAGACTCGGTTTTACTGAACAATAACGTAACATTAGAATATTAGTATTTTATATAATATGATATAACCTATCTAAAAAATTAACAGTTATAAATAGTATTATTTTACATATGAAAATATATGGTTTATATGAATATATAATAAATTCATTGACTACAAATTAACTAGATGTGAATATTGAACCAATTTAATTTAAAGGGAATGATTTTTAAATAAAACTATTTTTATACCCACAAAGTGGTTTTATACTAATAAATTTAATTGATCACTATTATTAAGTGATATTAATTAAATATATATTATATATTCTATTTATTACATATTTCATTCATCCAATAGATATGATAGAAAGATGATTACAGAAACCCCAATACATCACATAAAAACCTATATTTTTATTATTGAAATTTTACCAACTGTTAATTGAGAACCATTTTTAAGTCCAACTGTAATAAAATTTATGAAATTTATTTGAAAAAAAATTAATATTTGAAATTTAAATATAAAAATTAGTTTACGGTGACTTTTTTATATTTATCATAAATATTTCATTATATTACGAATATTGAAAAATACTGAATTTTATTTCAAAAATTCTTTTTTCATATAATATATTCATAAGATTAAATTATAGTTTTAATTTGATTTAAAATTTAATTAAATTAATTTTTGAAAATCGAATATGCATCCACAATATGTTCCACATTCTTATATACATTATCAAAGAGTTCAACCTATTTTGTATGCTTTGATTTGAATGGTCATAGAGCCCAAACATAATTACAGTTTACGAGTTATGGACATTCAAAGTTTGGCTAGGAAATGGTATACGGAGCCCAATTGCGGAGCTCCCTATGAGATTTCAGAGTATAGAAAAATGATTAGAACCTCTATTAGTGTTGTAAAGGCCATGACAGTAGCCTCTACGGTTCAGAGAGACTTGAGGGATCTCCCCCCAGTTGCAAAGCACAATTTCCTTATTATAATTAGTTTCTCTTCCCTGCATGCATTTGTTCTCTTCATCGAGCTCCACTGACATATATATCCTATAAATAGAAGGCTCACCCCATAACAAGGGGTTATGAAACCCATACTAAGGCATATCTCCCATTTTTCAGTTCTCCTATGCACCGTGATGACCTTCACCCTTTGCAATGTAGAGAGATCGTTCAGGTTACTCGAGGCTCCGCGAAACATTAATCCTTTAAAGAGAACTCTTATAATGATTCCCCGTATGGTCAAAAAAATCCATGCTCTGTGAGCACCCTTCCTTTTCGAAGCTGGTATATGAGACCTAAATCTCTTCAAATCCCCATGATCTATGAGACTCGGTTGTATTCAAGACTTAGAGCTCCGCAAAGCTCCATTCTTCGTGAGACACTAATATCCATAAACCCTATTCCTTTACATGCCCATATCCTTCACAAATCTCTTAACATGGCTCCCAGTGGTTCGTACCAAAGGGGTTGCGCCCCTGAACCCCCACTCCAGATCACTACCAAGATCTTGTCCCAGCTTTCCTGGCTGGTCCCTACAATTTGGTTACTGACCACCATGAAAAATGGAGAGTCTCTTCATGCTGTTTTTGGGATAGGATGTTGATATTTTACATGAATCCCTTATGTGAACCCACCTTCCACCTCTGGAAAACCATGATTCGATATACTACTTAGTACTGAATGAAACACCTTTAGTAAATATATTTCTGTTGGTCTATTTCCCATGTCATGAGTTCAGATTATCATCATCATTTCCCATGTGTTCCTTCAGTAAAACAATTCCTAAACAAAATCCCACCAACCAAATCACTTGACTCCTATGCCAGGTTGAACCAGAAAGGAATGATCTTCTAGAAGTCCCAACACCACCCATTGCTAGGCATCTTATGCCTAATATTCAAATCTATATGACTTTAAAATGTAGTACACCGTATACGACAAACATAGGATGTGTCTTTCTCCAAAAAATATATTGATTATGCACTAATAATAAGATTCGAACAGTCCTCTCTACAAGACTATTAACTGTAGTACACCATAATGACAAATATAGGATGCCTTTTATTCTGAATAAGAGATTCCATATGCTCCAAGCATAAGATGGGAATAGTCCTCACAACATGACTTTAAAATGTAGCATCTTATATCATTAAATAATAGGATTCCCCTTGTTTTAAATAAGATATGGCTCATGGAACAAGAATAAGAAAAGTCATGAAATGATTACAGTGGTGTAATTTAGAGATAATTTGAATATATTCAAACAATCCATCACTCCACCTCCCACTTTGTGTGTACTTCATTCGGATCATCACCCCATTTCATTTCTGATGGGACCCCCAGATGGCTTGGTCCAATTCCGCTTTGGCTCACCAACCATTATGGAACTACTCCATAGATGAAATTCGATGTCACTTTGAGTTTGGCCCCCTATTTCAAATGCAATCAGTAATTGGCCCTCGTTTTTTTGTTTCCATCACAAGCTAAAACGCTGTGAATTCTGTGATTTGAATATGGTCCTTAGTTATCTCCCTTTTTCATGTTTCCCCCATTGTGTTTCGAATGTTCGGAATGTGATTTCCACAATTCATATCCCTTTTTCTGATTTATTCCAAAGCCCATGTAATTATCTCTCTTCTGCACTAAAGAATTGGTATAAGCCTCAATTTTATGCCTAAACCCACCTTTGAGTTGGAATTCCCTCATGTCCAGACAATAGAAATACATTATGTGATGCTTCCATGCATAACCCCCATTCATCATTTCCTCTCCTTAGTGTTACCCGAGATACTTCCATGTGTAAGAACCACTCACCATTTTCATCCCTTAGTGGCACTAGGGAAAAATCCATGCATATGTCCAGTTACCATTTGATCTACTTATCGAAACACAAGAAGCTTCCATTCCTAATCCCAATTCACCATTGATGATCCTTAGTGGCTCCCAGACAGCTTCTATGCATAATCCCTATTCACCATTGTCGCTCCTTAGTGGCACTAGGGAATTTTACATGCATAAGCCCCATTCAAAATTTCCTCTCCTATGAGGAACCCATACAACTTCAATGTGTATGACCCATTCAATATTTCCACTCCTTTTTGCAACCGGAGAAGCTTCAATGCATAATCCCTATCCACCATTACCGCTCCTTAGGGGTACCCATGAAACTTCCATTGGTAATCCCCATTCACCATTGCCACGTCTTAGTGGCACCCAGACATCTTCCTTGAATAAGACACATTAACCATTTCCAATCCTTAGTGGCACACATGATTTTTCCTTGAGTAATTTCAAATCACCATTTTCACTCTTTAATGGAACCCATGGAATTTCAATGCATAAGCCCCATCCACCATTGCCACTCCTTAGCGGCACCCGGGAAGCTTCCATGTGTAATCCCCATTCACAAATGCGGCTCCTTAGAGGCATCCAGAAAGATTATATGCATAATAATCATACACTATGGTTGATTTATAGAGGCACTAGGGAAAACATAATGGTTTAAGCCTCTATCCCTTCTGGTAGGATGTATCCCCATTGTTCATCCTTTCATATTATGTTCATGATGTCTAGGGGAGAGATGGGCATATGGGACTCCAGGTACCTCATCCCTCTCCCTTGATGCATTATCACAATGGGACCTTATGTTGAATTACGCCCCAATATCGGTCTCCCTAGGCCCCAAACAAATATAATCCCCATTCCATTCACCAAAGACACAAATTTCACGAAATGATCATTAGGTCTTTGTTGCATTATGTTTCTCACACTGAGCATGATCATTTGATCTTAGAGTAAGTATCAACCATGAAACACTTTTTAGGATTCCTTAGCATTTAATCTCAATCCATCCTCACCAATATACCTTAAATTTTATCTTTTCCATTTCTGAGAAAGGCACGTAGGATGTATCCCTTAGAATCAAGACCACCATCCATCTGTCCTAGCCAATTCACATCGGTTCACCCTCATCCAACACAATGATAAAATTAATACTACCAAACTATGTGGGTTTTGATCCTTTTCTCCTAGATAGGGTACGTAGAAATCCACCATATAGTTAAACACCAAACAATGTTAAACCCATCATGAACTACGTGGCTTTTGATCTTTGTCTCCTTGACAGGGTACATAAAAATCCTCCCTATGAATCAACCCCAAAAAATAGTAATCCCATCACAATAATTGTAGGATTTAATCATGGTCTCATAGGTAGGTTATGTAGGAAGCCTTTCTATGTTTGAACCCCAAACAATAGTAAAACAATCCGAAACTAAGTGGGTTTGATCATTGTCTCTAGACATGGTACATAGGAAGCCTCCCTGAGGATCAACCCCATATACTGGTAAAACCATTCAAACTCAATGTGTTTGATCCTTGTCTCCTAGGTAGGTTACGTATGAGGACTCCTTGATTTTAATCCAAAAACACTGGTAAACATTGGTGTCCACTTTATTGGGACCCACATCCTTGTTCAGTCCCTTAGTGGCGTCAGACCAACCCTTGGGCCGCCACCAAAATGTTGTGGGGGTCATTGTCCTTTGTATACACCCCGATCACATGCCCCATAATGAACTACATGGACATTGATTCCTTTCAACATGGGTTTGTGGGAAGCCTCTATGGGGATCATCTCCAAACATTGGTAAACCTATTCGAACTATGTGGGTTTGATCATTGTCACTGAGGTAGGGTATATAAGAATCCACCCTATGGTTCAACCCCAAACAATGGTAACCCCATTTAAACTATGTAGGTTTGATCCCTGTCTCTCACGTAGGGTACGTATGAAGCCTCTCTAAGGTTCAACCTCAAACAGTGGTAATCCTATTTGAACTATGTGTGTTTTATCGCTATCTCATGGAAGGATACATAGGTAGCCTTCCTGAGGTTCAATCCTAAACATTGGTAAATCAATTTGAAAAATGTAGGTTTGATCCATGTCTCATTGATGAGGTACGTTGGCAGCCTCCTGGAGGTTCAACTCCAATCATTGGTAAACCCATTCGAACTACGTGGGTTATATCCCTATCTCCTTGTAAGGGTACGTATGTAGCATCCGTGATGTTCACCAAACATTGGTAAACCCATTCGAACTTAGTGGTTCGATCCTTGTATCCTAGAAATGGTATATAGGAATCCTTTCTGAGGTTCAACCCCAAGAAATATTATACCCATATGAAGTACGTGAGTTAGATCCTTGTCTCCTAGATAGGGTACGTAGGAAGCCTCCCTGAGGTTCTACCCCAAACACTGGTAAACACATTTGAACTAAGTGGGTTTGATCCTTATCTCCTCGGAAGGGTACATAAGAATCCACCCTGAGGTTCAAGCCCAAAAACTGGTAAACATCAGTGTCCACTATTTTGGGACACACATACTTGGTCTATCCCTTAGTGGAATTAAACCAACCATCGGTCCGCAAATCACGTGTATCCCCTAGCATGTTCTCAAGTCATTGCCCTTTGTGTACACCCTGATTCCATTCCCCATATTGAACTATGCACATTCATTCCCTACCATAGGGATATGTAAGAAGCCTCCCTGAGGTTGAATCCCTGCAATCATGTCCCATCCATGGGTCTCCCTTTAGACTTTGTGTTTTGGGAAGGTAATGCCCCATCCTAGGGGTTCTACTTCCTCCGAGTCCCATCCATGCGTCCATTCACATGAGCTGCCACCTCTGGTGTCCCATCACCCCCTGAGATATGTTGACATTGACTCCCAAACACAGGGGTACATAGGAATCCTCTATATTTCTCAAGAACAACATTACCTTTATGTTTATGGATGTTCCTTCCCTTTCCTCCCATCCATTTCACTAAACTATCCACCATACATCCTGTTTCCTACCAAAGGTAATTGGGTGAAAAACAAACCCTGTCTTTTGTATAGGTATAGAATCCCTAACAGATATAAGATAGTGGGTGGAATAAAGCCACATTGGATCTATGTGTAAGGTAATTATTCCATAATTAAATGGGTGTAATGAAAACTCTACCAATGCTAGTGAGAGAAATATGCACTATGATGAGGCCTTTCTATCATAGTGGGTTACTAACCTTATAAACAACCCAAAATATCCTAGTTGATCCTAGAATCACATTATTTGAAGATAAAATGAGAGTAAACATCTTGAATCATGTGCTATATAATTCTTAATCTAATGAAGAAAATAATAAACATATTATACCTCGAAAAACACTTTGAATAACTTTTTCACTTTCTTGAATCTTAGTCATGAAAATGTTGATATAACCTGACATAGGATCCAAATAGAGTATATGATGTATAATATAGGGTTTATGGTGTGTAGCCAAAATTTTGTTGTATTTATCTCTATTATAAGATTACATCACACATAAGAACCCTCTATATTATATATAAGATTAACTATACAATTTGTTAGGCCCAAAGTTGTACTCGACCTGTACCTCCGATACTCATGTTGTGATTCCACAGATACATAATGTGTGGTGCAAACCCTTAAGTCTTATGGATAGAAATGACCACATGGTTATCTACTCCCTATACCTTCCATTTTAGTTGGGTAGGGGTACACAATGTGTGGGTTATAATATGTGGTGTGTGATATTTATCTTTGGATAAAACCCATAACCATTGCATCAATGGTAGTGTATGGTTTGTATTCATAAAAATAATAAGGAGTTTAGTATTTTATATCAAAAAATATTCATCTATTTCCCTAAAAACATTTAATCTTCAATAATTTCACAACCAATCATGTATAAAACATTGTTTAATGTCTTGATCTTATATTTGAAACCTATATATTCCGAATGAAATGCATTGATCATAAAAAAATAAAATATATAACACTTGTGGGTGTTATCATCACCCCATCACAACGGTTCTTAGGAATCATTCCACCCATCCTAGGTTTCGTGATCTTCCATTACCTATCATTCATTTCTTATTCCTTATATTGTTTTGTTGATTCCAACAAATGGGCATAATTTTTAAATTTCATTTTTACTAGAATATGATAAATATATTCTAAATAAAAACCTAATAATAGTATGATAATTAAAAAAATGAATATTTTATGAAAATAAAATATAGAACATATTGAATATCATTGTGTTTCATTGTGAATTAGACCACGGATCGTAGACACTAAAATAAAAGGCAATATTAAAAAATGATATAAAAGTAGTTTCAGATAATATTGAATTTTAAATTGATTGTCCCAAGAAAAGATTAATATCATTCATTATATGATCAATCAACTCCTAGAAATTTAAATAAAAGATTGAAAAAAGTAAATCCATACCTCATTATTGTTATTTTTGTTGGAGGTTAATGAATATAGATCAGAGTCGTTGGTCATTCCTATCAAGATTTGTCATTACTCCGAATTCCTCCCCAATCACTATGTCCTCTCCAGATTATAGTTCCTTAATATTAGGGTTATATTTAGACACCTCGATATATTATATTTTGAGTTTTTTATTCGGAGGATTATTATGGTATCAAGAAATAATTACAACAATTAATTTTTTTAATTAGATAAATATTTTTATTTTCAATAAAATATTCCACATTTGATGGAGAATTTCTTGGGGTCCCTAATAGGGTAAAAAGTATAAACTCCCCAAGTCAAAACAAATATTCTATAATGAAACTAGGTATTATATTTCCTATCTAAAACTATATTAATTTGAAACAACATTATAGAAAAATATACCCTGACATGACCTAAAAATAATATATTATTTTTAATATACTGATATTATTTATCAATAACATTTGTAATTCCAAATTTGATCCACAAAAAAAATCATATTTTTTTCAAATTTTTTAAGATATTATCAATATTAAATGGAGTCATTAAATGATCCTCACCTTCATAACATTTCATCCTAAGAATGATCATCATATAAAAGAAGTTGTGGGTACTAAGATTACATCTTGCTCTAATGCTACTATGAGCTCCCCTCAAATTTTCAATGCAACCAAAAGACATGTACCAACCTAATTGCACATCAAAAAATGGTTTTTAACTAATTATAATCAACTTCTATTGAGAACTCCAAAAATATGTCTTTATCCCTAATCCCTAGATCTCCCCAATCAGTTATGTGTAATATGTCATTCACGTATCTCCATAGCTATAAAATATGGAAGAATTTGTGCATGTGGTCCATCTATGGGGTAATTATCCTGTGATATAAAACCTAAACCACCATTAATAGAATATACAATATACTAAATTATTAAATCTATATAATAATCATTATGGAGAGACCTTCATGAACACAATATCTAACCTCAAACTCCAATGGCCAGCACCAGTGTTTTTTATATGACATCAGGTAGCTTTGAGTGGCCCTCATTCACTCCTAGATCACCTAGAATTTCTCTTAAATCAACTTCATTATATGTATCCTCATGAGTGATGACTCTCTCAGCTGTATCCATCATTGGTGTGACCTATTAGGTGTCCTATATAGTGTCCTGAATATGTACATGTTGATAATGGGATGATGGATATTTGTATTGGAGAAATCCTCCAAGGTAAAATGGTCTTCCAAAAGCCATCCAAATTATGACTTATAATCACTCAATAGGTCCTCATGAATAAAAATATTTGGATCAGTCTACCAATATATATGATTACGGAATTATATAATTATTCTTAACAATTTCCATATTCTCTCATACATACCTCTCTACAATAGAGATGTAAATTGAGCATCTTGGACATATACAATTTTTAAGGATAATCCATGATGTTAATAATTATCCTCCATGTACAGGCCCCCAATTAAATCTTCTATAATATAATAATAGATTAATAGTAAATGGGTTTTCATAGTCAGTTAATCGATAATCACTCAATTGAATTGTGACTCTTCATTGATCATGGAAGATCTATCTATAAACCCTTGAATATACTATCCCACTTCCACAACGGGCCTTATAGGAGTCGTCCAAACCCACTAGAACATTTTTCATTACATTAAAATACATATAGGTGAGGTATCCATAAAAATATTTAGAAACACACCACTTCATTAATAACCAATAGAAACGGCATCAAACGTCTTATTTTAACTTTTCCACTCTACAAAGTACAACCATGGGTGAAATTTGAAACTCTATTAGAGCCACCACATGTAGTCAAACTGGGAATATAAAGATTCACATAAAGAGGATGACATTATCCCCAAATTTATCTTATATGTCTGGGGCATTAATTTTTAAAATATGAGCATATGAAATCTCACAATAGATTCTACTAGGTTGAGACATCTCATGTAACAAAGAAACATATGTGACAATAACAATATTTAGTGATAAGTTACTCATATCCCTTATAAAAGATAAATTTTTTGAGTAGAACTATATTTAATCAACTCTATGTAATTAAGAATGACACATTTTTCTAAGTGTATTTGGAAATATGTTCCCCTTTCCTAGATTATTGGATATCTGAATGTTTCATTCTCTCATGAACTCCCACAAAAGACTTTTTTATGATCTGGCATAGTATGGATACACAAGACACATTGGATTTCTAACTAGACCATAAACCCTTCACTAAGAGATTATTAAATCTGTGGATTCTTGAAGAACATTTAATTTACTAGATCCATGATTGGGTTGTGTAATTCTTCTTGTGACATCTTAGATATCTAGATCGATATTCCACAACCATGTACATATTTATTAAAACAAAACCAAACCTAAATTAAAAGTCATCACAAAATACCATGTACTCAATTCCTTCACATGGATGTATCTAGATAGTATCACTTGTCAATCTATACCTTACATCATCTGAGACCCTAGAACATCATAAGGAAAAATTGAATAGACGATCACTTCTAATTAGGGTATTCATGGGGGTTACAATACTATAAACATGTTCTCCCAACAAATAACATTACCCATCTAACCAAAGGAATATTTTAACCTCCGATTTGATATTGGTTAATTCCAATGCTAGAAAAACCAAAATCATCAATGATTCCAAAAATTCTCCAACATGTTATAGAAAAATAACCTCCCAAATATTTCACTAGCACATTCAGAATCTTCTATATAGTTGATGTTTTTAAAGAATTCCCAGGACCATCCTCAATTTCCCAACATACTAGAACTTTGATTCAATGTAAATGAGGTTGTATTCAATGAACTATACTATATAATATTCAAGAATGTGTTGAATTATTTTATTAATAAGTATCATGGACACATCAAGTGAATTATAAACACAAAAGGGAATAAAAAAGAATTTATAATGTCATTATAACTATCAAAAAAACATATTTGGGATATCTTTTTTCATGAAACCACATTTGGTGATATCCCAACCATAAACCAATCTCAAAGAATAAATTCTCTCTATTAATCGAATTAAAGATGTCATCTATCCTTAGTAGAGGGTATTATTTCTTGACTATCCACCAATTTATATAGAGATAGATAACAAAAGGCCTCAAACTCTCATTATAATTCTTGAAAAAAAACCAATGTTTTCCTGGGGGATAAAATGGGTTTAATAAATATGTCTATTGATGTTAATCCAATCATATAAAAATATTTTATATCTTAGTGGAGTCTAATGGATAATTTTTATAAGATTAAAGAGTGTACATATATTTTAAATAGAAAAAAATTTGTCTTCCTAGTGATGTGTTAATCATGTTACATCCTTGATAATGTTTCACAGGAATCCCCCAAAATTATTTTTAATTATGTAATTAATGTGTTTGCGGCACCAAGGCTCAAAAATCCTAGTTGAAGTGTGATTGGTTGTAGCTTCCTCTACAAATGCCTTACCAATCCCATTAGAAAATTACCATCTCTCATGATATTAAAAAAACCAAAAAACTAAAAAGAACATTACACATAAAAGGAAAAAATATAACTTGGTATGAATTATAGTTTTCTATTACATAACGTCGATGATGTAAAAAAATACATAGAAACCTTAAAGAGCTCCCATGTTAACCAATCTCCCCAAAGAACATGTTTTTACTATTTATAGAAGTTCAATATGATGGGATTAATACCAAAATATTTATTTTTCTATATGGGATGGGAATGTGGTTCCAATGTAACATCATGTTCTCACAAAGGGATACAATAATGAAGTAGTGGATTATAATATTTTCTATGAGAATAAATTCCATCATTAAAAAAACACAGATCATATATAGAATCATGTTAGGTGTCATTAGGCCATAAGAATAAATTTATTTCAATTTAATACATCCCTCAATACTATCTCTATGATACATTAATGGGTTACCTAGGGTGTATGGTATGGAAGTTAGTCATAATTTGAACCACCCCATTTTCTTCACTCTAGGTAATTAAAAATCTTCATATCGAGTCTGCCTTTCCAAGGTCCTACATAACCACCCTTTTGAGGTAACTAGTAAATTCATTATCAATGATATATATTTCCATCATCTAAATCACCACCAAATATAGTTCACTTGGTTGGTAAATCACACACTAGGTGGACCTACCCACATAGATTTCGAAACACTCATCTCTAAGATTAGTAGATCTCCCATGTGATCCCTTCACTATTGGATTCAATGTTTGAGTCTTCCTGTCAAAATCAATACCATTAAATAGTACCCATCCTAGTACAAAAATGAAGGCGTAAGGAAAAATATAACCCACAACATGAGTCTCAAATCCTGTGGTGAAATATATGAGGTTTTTTAATGAGACATAAATCCTCAACTTGATCTAATTATATGTTTGGGAGTGGGACTACATTAACTATAAAATTAAAAACATACATTTGGGTATTTTATTAACCTAATGTCTTTTATTAGATGGGATTGTAAGACCCCAAAAAGTAACTTTGGGGATTTATTATCTTTAGGATGCAATAAGGCCTCAAAACAACATTTTAGAAACATACTGATAGTGGTTCATGGCTAGGAAATATTGTGTTGCCTCATAGGATAAACTGGGTGGGACACTCTATGCAATGGACATGGACAATAAACCCTGATGGAGGGGGAACACGACCATGTGAGGAATATAATAATATTAAGAGAGATTTTTCACATGGTCGAAGCACATCATAGAAAACAATAAACTATTCTTGTTCATGTGTGATTCTTATTCATAGGACCCTGCACGATTTGTGCACAATTTGACAAACATGTAGTTCACCTAAAATAGGAAAGTTATGATATTCCCTCCTACCCAATTTCTATATTCCAAACTTCTTTATTCCTTTTCCATCCACAAAAATATAGGGATAACCAAATTTTCTCTTCCACAATGGATTTCATCTATCTTCATTGATCAAACTATTATCTTTGATATGTTCATGGTTATGAATCTGTCATGGTAAGACCTTATATCTTCTATAATCCATTCATTGTTTATCTCACCACATGGAATGATAAATATGTGGATTACCTTTAACTCTATTATAGGGTGTTAATTTTAAATTCTATTTTATATAATTATGATCAATTATGAGGATGATATTAGATGAGAAAGTGATAACTTGAATAATGTAGGTTTTTTCTAGTATTCTCCTTTATTTTTTGAGTTTTTTTGGGATTCTCTATAGATATGTCATGTGTTTTGACTATTTGAGTCATTAATAAATTAAATTTTATTATTTAAATTGTTCAATGTATGATTTGAGATTTTTGATGGACGGATTCAGCTACACTACAAGTGGTCAAGATGAGTACGCATCTTGGACAAACCATTGTAGTATAGGCCTGGTGTTTTATTTCAATTAATCAAATATGTTATGTTATTATTGATTTAATGTGAATTTTATGGGAAAGATCAAAGTAATGAAGTGATTTAAATAACCTAGAGAAAGTTGAAAACTATTTTTGGTAGGTATTGTCCCGATATATGTGGGGTGATGTTGATCACTGGGGTTAGGTGACATGGCTGCTGGGTTAAGGAGATGTTGAGGCCAAGGTTGGGGCAATAACCTATGTGACATGATATGGTTTTCACCATTAGGATTTAGTTATATGTTCATGGGGGAATGAGGTTACATATAAGGTGTATTAGGTTGTTTTGTTATTTGAAATCACTATTTGTTAGACAATGCATCATTGGAGTTGTTTTCACAATGATAGGACACATATGAGGTAGTTTTGACCGCTAAATCTTGGTGGAGGACCTCATTAAATATGTGTCTTAGGTGACGGTGTTGATCATCAGTTATGATTGGGGGATCTCACTATATATAGGTTCATGGATGGTGATGGACTATACATTGATAGAGTTGAGACCATATGTTGGAGGTTGAGGTTCATCATGATACTTGTTTCCAAGAAATAGGATTTTGGGAGGATAGATATCTCCGCACCTCATAACATCATTTGTTGAGATTATGGTGATTTATATTTGATGGAAATACAAGATTTTGCCTTAGGACATTAGGATTTAAGAAGACCATGATTAAATTATTTTTGTTTTAGGGAATAGGTACTTATCGAATGGGCATTCTAAATGGTTGTTGGTTGTGTGATTGTTGGAACGAGGTGTCGGGTAATGTAATCAGTGGTGGAACCCTAGGGTTCACCTAGATAGTTTTCCTCATGGGATTATAAGGGATTTATTCCATAGATCCTCACTAATACAATTGTATATATGATTAAATCTGTCATATTATATATATGTGTGTGGGGGAATGTACTCAGAGGTTCTGAGTGATGGTTAAAGAAGGTACGTGCTAACTTGTGACTTTTGAGTACAAGTGGAACTGGTATAAATAATAAATTTTCATTGATTTGTTGTTTATTTATTATTCATACAAAAATATATAATAATGTATTTAAGACAAATGTACATTGGTGGTGGCCTTCTAAGATTTATTTTCACCCCCTACATGAGCACCTTGGGAGCGATGTAGTCTATATTTTTTTGAGAATAAGTAAGGATATAGTTTCATGATCTAGAACATAGTGATTTCTGTTATATGAAATTGAATGGGAAGGATGGTATATTGGCCATGGTGGTTCTATTTTGATGGCTAGAGTATCCTTTTTAATCTTTTCTTATATGTATGTAATGATGGACATCCATGAGTGACCCTATTTGTTTATGTACAATTTGAATGGGATGAAATGATATTTGTTTTATACAAATGGTATTTCATTTATAATACTTATCATATATGATTCTACTGAGTTACATTTCTTCCATTGAATTATTTTTTTCTTACGATGCTATATATTTATATCCCATTATTGTTATCACCTTTATAGGGTATAGTCTTCCAACTATCACCTCTATGACCCTAGATACTAGTTAGAAGATTTTGGTGTATGGGGAGAATTGCCTAAGGAATACTAGTCAACATGACTATAACATTGTTTAAAGTGGAGTTAGGTATAGGATGGTATAAATGGATTAAGATGAGTTTTCTTATAATGGACTGAGAAGCAATGTTCCGATGGATAACAATAGTATCAATGGTTATTTCAATTATTTATTTAGACATGCTATTTTAGAAATTATATACTAGGGGACATGATATAGTTATAATTGGGTATAGAGTATTTTTCTGGGATCCTGCTTCCCTATGCAAAAAGAACCAACCAGGTTTCTTGGGGTCAGAAAATTGATGTTCCACTTTTCAATTTTGTAATTTATTTAATATCCACCTTGATTGGCACACCTTGGTTTGATTATTATATATTATATGGATTATGAATTTTAGTACAACATCGAAGGAGAGTATTTCCTACACATTATGATATCATGGTAGAATTATTTGATGTATTTTTACATTTTATTATCTTTGGGAACCCAGATTTCACTACGGGGGGTTGGGCTATTTACAAATTCAAAAAACAAGCCAGACCATTTTTTCCTACTTAGCCTATATAGTTATCATTTTACTCATCTAGCCTAGAAATATTGTTTCTAGGGAATTTTTGTGTGATGATATATATATTCATGTGATATAGGGGTCTAGCCCATATATGGGTCGCTAAGGATGATAATAGCGGTTGAGTTAATAAAAGTTTCAATAATGAAGAAAAATATGTTTATTCTATACTTCCTATTTAGTTCAATTCTACTGAACTACCCCATATTTATTCATGATCTTTTATGTCTGAGTCTAATATGGGTAGGTAGGGGGACACATGTAACATCTCAAAATAATAACAGGTTATATGACTAAAATGATTGGACTCATGTCAACATGGTCCACCATTAATTTTAGGAGGATACATGATTAGAACCTCATAGTTAAACATACATGTCCTAGAATAGTGATCAATATTGGTTACCATCTATGAAGTTTCCAAGGTTTTATGAGATTGAGGGAAAAGGGCGGTGGAAAGATCATGTGTTGGCATGTAGGGTCAATGATTAGTCTCATAAACCATTCATGCACAAGATTGGGACCCAGGGAGGTTTCCATGTGTCTGTAGGGAAATTAGTGGTACATGGTGAGCTAGGACATGACATCCATGTCATTTACGGGTGTCTATGCAATCATTATATCCCAATTTTTACATCAACATCAATGATGAAACCCAATATTAATTACTATGGAACTACAGAGGTTGAGATGTAGGGTCCACAATGAAGATGTTGTGCACTAAAGGGGTTGAATGTAACATCCTAGAATGATAAATGGTTAAATTAATAAAATGATCTAACTGATGTAAACATGGCCCACCTTTATTTTTAGGATATTTTTTGGATTGAACACCATAGTAAGGCATGTTTCCATTGTATAATGATCATGATGAGTGACATTCTAGGATTCTTCCAAGGGTGTCTCTGAGTGATGAAAAAGAACACAATAAAAAAATCCGTTTCTCTATGGGGAAATCCATTAGTCTGATGAACCATTCAAGGACATAGGTGGTCCTCAAGGAGGGGACCATCTATTTTCAGGGGAACTAGGGGTACCTTGTTGGACAAGAAACTATGACCATGTTACGGTGGGGCTAGCTATGCAATCAGTAGGGCATATTTATGCACCCTGAGGATTATTTATATGTTCTACATAACCTTGAAATACAATGTTAATGGTCTATGAATCTTTATGATACTTGATACCTTAATTTGATATCGGAAGGTAAGGGGAATTGAGACCGGATGTTATAAGACATGGTCGGTAGTGGAGTGTAAGGGTGGCGAGGTGTGATTCCTATTTTTTATACTTCATTATCTATATTATTTTTATATATACTGTAATTAATGTTATGTTTATTTGATCATATTGATTGTTATTAATTGAGAAACCATATAGAGTTATTATAGTGTAGTGTATGGATAGCAGTGATATGGTTCCACATAAGGATGCACGAGATGAGCCTTCTGAGGTTCAGGTTGACCATGATCAATATGTAGAGGCTCCATTACACAATTTGAATCCATAAATATTAGACATTTTTTCATTTATAGATGAGAAGCTTGGGGTTATCCTTGTACAAGTTATATTGATTATCGATTGGGGAACTCAATGATCAGGGCCATCCATTGTGTAACTGACCAGGGACTTCCAGTCTCAACACCCACCTTTATATTAGGGTGGGGTGGATTGAAGGTAGTAAATAATTGGATTGTGTTCGTCCAGAACATTTTTCATCATCTTGATGAACCCACATGATGGAGGTTGAAGAAGGAGATGTATATTCTCCGAGGACTTGAAAAACACTGGTGTGAAATAAAAGTCCAAGCGGGTAGACATGTGGGACTGAGATAAAATGTTTTCCAAACCATGTTCATCAATAAATGCTTTCTGCAGATTCTATTGGAGGATAATTCTTAGGTTTTCATGAATCCTAATTATGGGGATACATCTATCATATAACATGTAGCCAAATCTACGAACCTATTTTGATTAAACATGCTATGGTGGGCGATGATGTCTCTACGGTGTACCATCTCAAGGATGGTTTTCATCATACCATAAAGGTTCACATAAATATTTTCATGATAGCATAATTTTCAGAGGATGTAAACTAAGAAATGATAGTGGAGGTAAAATTGATCGATCCATCATACTTGAGTTGTGTGATAGAACTAGGTGAGCCAAGTGGTATTGATTTAGGTAGTAGGACGTCGGGCTGTGAGGAGTCTTAGATGGGTGTTCTTACCAGGAATTAATGTAGACCATATATGACTGGGGTTTTAGTTGTTTGTGTCTTCTGTGGGAATCCATGATATGTTTGGACTTAGTGCAATCTGATTTCAATGTATTATCCATCAAATGGATAGATGGATCATATAGAGTGGTTATGCAGGAATCCGTCTCTGATAGCTAGGTGAAAGCAAATGGGGTGTTCTAATTGATTTTAGGATGGGCTTATAGTTGCACCATATGCTAGTATTCAAGATTCAGAACCCCGTGGAGGTCATGGTAAAGAACATGGGACCCAGTAGTTGGATCAATAGAAAATTTTTAGTGTAGTTACATAGGGAGGATTTTCCTCAGGATGATATAATTTTTTCCATCTTCACAAATTGGACGTTATAGGTACAATCTAGGAGGGGGATGAAAATAAATAGACTTAGGATGTGATTATGGCCCTGAACGTGTTACCTGATGTTTTTTCATGGTCTACTAGTGATGCACAAGGAGCATATCTATTGTTTTTATACTAATATGGTGACAATTAGTATATTATAATTGATTAATATATATATATATATATATATATATATTTACATGAGGAGCATGGGATCTAGGACATTATGTGGGCATCGATGTGATGAGAATTTGTAAATGAGGTTCATAGGCATTTATGGATCAATGTAAGGGTGGATCTATTTGAGGAGAGTAAACACATTTATTTTTATGTTAATAAATATATATTTAGTTTGGGATTTTTTTTGATCATTTTTTAGGTGAAGGATCTAAGTAATATGATGATATTATTGTTATAAAGAGTGATGCATATGGAATTGGTATATACAGGCATCTGATGAGATGTGGGACTTGTTCAGTGTCAGATACATAATTATTATTATTTCAGTACCTTATGAGGTGTAGGTGGATGGTACATAACATTTGTAATGTTTATTTTGGTTATGGTCGATGTTCCATTGAGATATTTTAATTATGGATTGGGAAGTTAGTGGTTTGGTAACTCTTTGGGTGGGGAGCACCTTAAGGGGAGTCAACATGTGACTTGATGGCCAGGGTGGAATTTTTTTTACGTGGGTATGGTCAGTACCATGTCTGGGTATGTCTTGATTTCTCTTGGATGCTATATGTTATGGTAAGGATATTTTAACGTACCCTTTTATTGAGTGGGTGAAAAATCCTCTAAATGACTTAATTTTGAGTTTTGTGAGTGGAAAAACTTGTTTTTTTACATCAAAGCCTAATTATAAGTGTTTTATTGACTGAATTACTTATTTTTAGAAGATTAAATGGACCTAAAAGTCACTAGGGGTTTTAGGTGTTGAATTTCCAAAAAAAAAACAGATTTCAAAAACACTCTGACATTGGTACATGTTTTGGAAGAACCTTACAGGCTGCCAGGAGAAACTATGCATCCCACATGGTGCACTTGATATGGTTTGAAAAATCATGTAGAAGGTGGTGCACTAATGTGTGAGGATTATTGTAGCTTTTAACATAGTGCCTTCTTGTGTTTGGAATGCAGTTTGGAAATCTGTGTGACTAGCTCATGTGTGTGTGGTTCCTAAGCAGAGACCGCCAAAGAGTGGGAGCATGGTTAGCCAAATCATGTGGGGTTACTTAAAGGGGGTAAATTATAATTTTTTAGACATAATGTAATTCTATTTTTCATTCCTATTTATTCCTTCTCCACCGACACAAACAACGGGACACTAAGAGTTTCTACTTCATAGAGGATTTGGTCCATCTAACTCAAGTGGACTGCAATCTTTGATCCTTTGGTATCTATAGATTCATCATAGTAAGAAAATCAACCTTTTATATTGTTTTCATTGTTTATATGACAATATATAATTCTAAATATATGTGCTATATATTACCAAAATATTAGTATGATCATTAAAATGCCATTTTCATCTGATTTGTATTGATTTAGTGGTTGATATCAGATGAACTAGAATCTAATAGTAGAAGGTTGGTAGGGCCTATATTTCTCCTACAATTTGTCAGTGATTTAGGGATGCACTCTAGATGTGATTTGTGTGTTGATTGAGAGAGACTCTAATAATTTAAATGATTAAATTTTAATTATTAAAAATATTATTTGATATTATTGAGGGTCTGCTCTAGCTACACTATAAGTGGTAAAGCTGGTTAAGGGGAATGGACAAACCTTGGATGTTTAGGAAGAGTACATTATTTAAAATAATTAATTGTGTTATGATATTACGGGATTGATCAGTGCATGACAAGAATATACATACGATTGATGTATTGAAGATCATAAGGACTAATGTGATGAGGTCATTATGTTGGGGTTGGCACACAATACACATCATGATGTTCATCACCAGGTTGAGGCTACAGATTCATCAGGTTGATGAGATGTGATCATCAAGATGAGGGTAATGGATTGTGTGAATTGAGATGGTTTGACCATAATGATTTAGAGAAATTATTTCTGGGGAATGAGGTTCCAAATGATGTTACTTATGTTTTTTTATGATTTATGAAAAATGTGTGTTGGTCGATGCACTGTTGGAGTCTTGTTAATTAGTTTGGACATAGATGAGGGGAAGTATTAATTTGTATAGTTGTGGAGAACACCATAGAACATGCGTCTTAGTTGATGGTGCTAACCATCAATTATGTTTGTGGGTGATCATCGTCAAAATCCTCATGGATGGTGATGAACCATCAGTTGATGGTGTTGAGAACATCATTTGGGGGATGCGTCTCAACGTGATATATGAGGCTGTGGGCCAAGATATTGGGAAGACATATATCACCATTCTTTAGGATGTCGAAAGTTGATCCAAATGTTAATTATATTTGGAGTTCATATGTTATAGTGCCTCCAGATGTCGGGAATCATACAAATGGGGTATCTATGATGATTCAATAGGGACCGAGTACATATTTATTGTTCATGAGGTATTGATGCAAGTTATGATATTGATGGAATGGAGTTCCATATTTTCTATATATAGGTGGAATTGTTGTTTTCACTATGATTGTTTCATTATAAGATGCCTTGATATTTATTCCATGTATCGTAAAAAATTCCGTTATATATATATAGTCAGGTGTTGTATTACATATATATAAATGGGGCACTTATTCAGAGGTTCATGATGATGGAATGAGTACGTTCAGTGAATACTTATGGTTGTTGAGTATAATACAGTACTAGAATTTTACAATTTACCAACGGTTCACAACTGCTGGTAAAGTCCTGTAAACCGTTGGTATATATTATACCAATGATTCCCTCTGCCCTGGCCCAGTAAGTCATGAATATTGGCATATACCAACGATTCTGTGAGAACCGTTGGTATAGGTGTCAAAATAGAAGGTATACCAACGGTTTTCTAAAAATTGTTCGCAAATGTGTGTTAAATATAACATATACCAACGGTTTATAACCGTCGGTATAGAGGGGATATGGAAATCCATAAGGCTATACTAACGGTTCTATTATAACCATTGGTATAGATTTATAACAACGGTTATAACAAAACCGTTGGTATAGTTATATTATAGAATCTATACCAACGGTTTTAAAACCATTGGTATTTATTTGCTCAACTCCAAAGTAGCAGGCCCCTCTCACCCCACATCAGACCGTCAATAAAAAAACTCTACAACAACACACATCCCCCTCTCCAGACCTTCAATAACACCAATACAAAATCTCTATCCAAAGTATTCAAAATTGAGAATTCATACCAGAATTTAGAAATTTAGAAATTTAGAAATTCAAATGCAATAAATGGTTCCAGAGGTGTTAGTGGGAAACATTG
This sequence comes from Viscum album, assembly GCA_963277665.1. Lineage (NCBI taxonomy): Eukaryota > Viridiplantae > Streptophyta > Magnoliopsida > Santalales > Viscaceae > Viscum > Viscum album. The sequence continues at coordinate 1,329,614,303 of OY728133.1, forward strand.
GCCAATCTCAACATATGAGATGGGTTACCGAAATAGCCTACATGTTTTTTATAGACTTTTAAATTAGAATAAGGGGGTATGTGGCTAAATGTAATTTGCTCTCCTGGATGTGATGTGAGATGAATCCCCATCTTGTGTAGTGGGTATGAATATTCAATTAAGACATTGGTTTTGGGTTCCCAAAGGGACTTTGGTTTGGTCCTAGAACCCACTGTTTGAGGATGGGATTGAGGTGATCCATGGTGCTATGGTGTCACCATATGTATTCCTCACCATTGGGGTATTTTTATGAGACTTTGAAACTTATTTTTCAAGAATATATGTTTCTCCATTTTGACCAATTTGTTATATGGTAAGCTTGAGTGTTCATAGGTTTCATATGAAATAAATATATGATACTTATTTGTTGTATGTTATTGTATAGAATGAATGACCCATGATTGAGAATTAGAACACGAGTGTTGGTGCATGTTCATGATGGGATGTCGAGACTCATTCCTAATATAATTCATGTTTTCCTATATATACTATGAGACATTGTGTTTCAATCTCTTACTTTTGAATATTTTGTTCTAATAAAATTTTACCAACATACCATATTTTATTTTTTATCCCTTAATGTCAAGAATCTATGTGTATCCTTTTGATGATTTTCCGTATGCCAGTTGTTGTTTTCACTTAATATGTTGTCCATTTCAAACAAAAGTGAGACACTTTGAGTGATACCCATCACAACATGCCTCATATTGATGTGGGGTTGACTCGTACCCATCACAAATGATCAATGGATCTTTGTGCTAAAGTATCAACACAATCCGAATGTGTTTGGTCGGTTTTCTGTTTTCCAATTGTTGTTTCCACTTAAAATACTGTCCATTTCAAACAAAAGTGAGAGGCTTTGAGTGGTACCCATCATAGCATGCCTTGGATTGAGGCAGGGTTGACTCGTACACGTCACAAATGACCCATGGATAGTTTTCCTAATGTATCAACAGAATCTGAATGTGTTTGATCAGTTTTATGTATGCCAGTAGTTGATTTCACTTAAAATGTTGTCCATTTCATATAAAAGAGAGACACTTTGAGTGATACCAGTCACACCGTGACTCGAATTGAGACGAGGTTGACTCGTACACATCAAAAATTACCCATGGATCATTGTACTAATGTATCAACATAATTTGAATATGATTGGTCAGTTTTCCATATGTTAGTTTTTTTGACTTAAAATGTTTTCCATTTTAAACAAAAGTGAGAAATTTTGAGTGGTATCAGCCAAACCCTGCCTCATATTGAGGCGTAGTTTACTCGTACATATCCAAAAACGACCCATGGATTGTTTTCCTAAAGTATCAACACAATACGAATGCATTTGGTCAGTTTCCGTATGCCATTTGTGGTTTTCACTTAAAATGTTGTCCATTTCAAACAAAAGTGAGACACTATGAGTTGTACCACTCACACCATGCCTTATATTAAGGAGGGGTTGACTCGTACCATTCAAAAATGATCCATGGATATTTTTTCTAAAATAAAAACACAATTCAAATGTGTTTAGTCAGTTTTCCGTATTCCATTTATTGTTTTCACTTAAAATCCCGTCCATTTCAAATAAATGTGAGACACATTGAGTGGTACCAGCAATAACGTGCCTCATATTGAGGTAGGGTTGACTTATAAACATTCCAAATGACCCATGTAATGTTTTTATATGGTATAAACATAATAAAAATGTTCTTGATTAGTTTTTCCGTATGCCAGTTGTTGATTTCACTTAAAATGTTGTCCATTTCAAATAAAAGAGAGACACTTTGTGTGAGACCGTTCACACCGTGCCTCAGATTGAGGCGGGGTTGACTCATACACGTCAAAAATGACTCAAGTATAATTTTTCTAAAGTATCAACACAATTATAATGCATATGGTCAGTTTTTTTACGTCAGTTGTTTTGACTTAAAATGTTGTCCATTTTAAACAAAAGAGAGACACTAAGAGTGATATCAGCCACACTGTGCCTCGGATTGAGGTGAGGATGACTCTAAAACATAACAAATGACCCATGGATGATTTTACTAAAGTATCAAGAAAATATTAAAGCATTTGGTCAGTTTTCCGTATGCAAGTTGTTGTTTTCACATAAAATCCTGTCTATTTCAAATAAAAGTGAGACATTTTGTGTTTTACCGGCCACACCCTGCCTTGGATTGAGGCGAGGTTGACTCTTACATGTCATAAATGTCCCATGGATCATTTTCCTAAAGTATCAACACTATCTGAATTAATTTGAATGATTTTTTGTTTCCCAATTGTTGTTTTCACTTTAAATGTTGTCCATTTCAAACAAAATTGAGACACTTTGATTGATACCGGTCACACCATGGCTCAGATTAAGTCAGGGTTGAATCGTACCCATCATTAATGATCCATGGATCATTGTGATAAATTATCAACACAATATAAATGCATTTGGCTGGTTTTTTATATGCCAGTTGTTGTTTTCACTTAAAATGTTGTCCATTTCAAATAAAAGTGAGACACTTTGAGTGGTACCGGCCACACCGTGCCTCCGATTAAGGAGGGGTTGACTCATAAACACCACAAATGACCCATGGATTGTTTTCCTAAAGTATTAATACAATCTTAAAATGTTTGGTCAGTTTTCCGTATGCAGGTTATTGTTTTCAAAAAAAATCATGTCCATTTCAAATAAAAGTGAGACATTTTGAGTGGTACCAACCACACTGTGCCTCAATATGATTCACTAACTACATAAAAGGAGTGGTAATGATGAATTAAAATCATGTTTTTTCATATAATCATGACACTTGAGTTTTAGAATGAATATAGAAAACAAATCAATCTGCAATTATTGGGTATGTCATGCCACACACGACACCACCTGGTTCAAGCGCGCCAAACACCTAAAAACACATATTTAGTCGTTCCATGCAAACCATGCTTCCAAATTACATGTTGTATTTTTTTAATCCTCACAAATAATAATCAAGGTATTTTCATGAGATTTCAAGTCATTCTGATGTCGTTGGGTATGTATTTGATCTTAAAACACAAGTTTTGGCCATTTACGACACACAGAGTGCATTTTTGGCCACAGCGGTCACACAACACCTCTAATTGACGTTCCGTCTAGAAGAACATTTCAAAATTCACCAAACCATTGTTGTCATCCGATTTCATGGAATTATGAGGTCATTCGGCCAGTTTTTGACCACCCCACGCATGCTTTTCAAGCTTGCCAAACACCTAAAAAACACATATTCAGCCGTACCGAGCAAACCGCACATCTGAATGACGTTTCGTATCCTCATACACCTCATGAATAATAATTATGGTGTTTTCGTGTGATTTAAAATCATTTTGATGTTGTTCGGCATGCATTTGATTGTTAAACGCATGTTTTGGGCATTTACGACACGTGAAGTGCGTTTTCGGCCACCGCGGTCACACGACACCTCCGATTGATGTGACGTCTAGCCGACCATTTCAAAAATCATCCAACCTTTGTTGTCGTCCGATTTCATGGAATTATGAGGTCGTTCGTCCAGTTTTGACCACCCCATGCATGCTTTTCAAGCACACCAAACACCTAAAAACACATATTCAGTCGTGCTACGCAAACCACACGTTCAAATGATGTGTCATCTCCTCATAAACCTCAATAATAATAATTAGGGTATGTTCATGTGATTTCAAGTCATTCTGATGTCGTTAGACATGCATTTGACAGTTAAATGCATGTTTTGGCCATTTACGACATGCGGAGTGCATTTTCAGCCACCTCGATCACACGACACCTCCGATTGACGTGTTGTCTGGATGATAACTTCTAAATTCTCCAACCCTTTGTTGTCGTCCGATTTCATGGAATTCTGAGGTCATTCAGCCAGTTTTGACATCCCCATGCACGCTTTTCAAGCGCGCCAAACATAAAAAAACACATATTCATCTGTTCCGCGCAAAATGCGCATCAGAATGATGTGTTGTCCCCTTGTACACCTCACGAATAATAATTATGCTATTTTTGTGCGATTTCAAGTCATTACAATGTCGTTTGGCATGCATTTGACCGTTAAACGCATGTTTTTTCCATTTACAACACACAGAGTGCGTTTTCAGCCACTACAGTCACATGACACCTCAGAATGACGTTCCGTCTGGCTGACCAATTCACAATTTACCCACCTTTTTTTCGTTCGATTTCATGGCATTCTGAAGTCGTTCGTCTGGTTTTGACCACCACACGGACGCTTTTCAAGTGCGCCAAACACCTAAAAAACACATGTTCTGCCGTTCCACACAAACCGCGCATCCGAATGATGTCTCGGCTCCTCTTACACCTCACGAAGAATAATTATGGCATTTGTGTTTTATTTCATGTCATTCCAATTTTGTTAGGCATGCATTTCACCGTTAAATGCATGTTTTGGCCATTTACGACCCGCAGAGTGCGTTTTAGGCCACTACGGTCACACGAAAACTCAAATTTATGTGACATCTATCTGAATATTTCACAATTCACCAAACCTTAGTTTTCATTCGATTTCATGGCATTCTGAGGTCGTTCAGCTGGTTTTGACCACCCCACGGACGCTTTTCAAGCACGCCAAACACCTAAACAACACATATTTAGTCGTTCCGCACAAACCGTGCATCCGAATGATGTGTCGTCTTTTTTTACATATCACAAATAATAATTAGGGTGTTTTCATGTGATTTCAAGTCATTCTGATGTCGTTGGGTATGCATTTGATCGTTAAACACATGTTTTGGCCATTTACGACACGTAGATTGCATTTTTGGCAACCACTGTCACACGACATCTCCGATTAACATCCCATTTGGCCGACCATTTCAAAATTCGCCCACCCTTTGTTTTCGTCCGATTTCATGGCATTATGAGGTTGTTCGGCTGGTTTTGACCACACCACGCACGCTTTTCAAGCACGCCAAACACATAAAAAACACATATTCAGTTGTGCTATGCAAAATGTGCATCCGAATGATCTGCCGTCTCCTCTTAAACCTCATAAATACTAATTAGGGTCTTTTCGTGTGATTTCAAGTCATTATGATGTTGTTTGGCATGAATTTGACCGTTAAATGCATGTTTTGGCTATTTTATGACACGCATAGTGCATTTTCGGCCACCGCGGTCACACAACACCTCTGATTGATGTGATGTCTGTCCGACCACTTCAAAATTCTCCAACCATATGTTTTTTTCCAATTTCAAGGCGTTATGAGGTTTTTCGATTGATTTTTACCACCCCATGCATGCTTTTCAAGAACACCAAACACCTAAAAACACATATTCAGCCGTTCCGCGCAAACCGCATGTCCGAATGATGTGTTTTCTCCTCTAACACCTCATGAATAATAATTATGGTGTTTTCATGTGATTTCAAGTCATTCTGATGTCGTTCGGCATGCATTTGACCTTTAAACTCGTGTTTTGGCCATTTACGACACACGAAGTGAGTTTTTGGCCACCGCGGTTACACGACACCTTAGATTGACCTGACATCAGGCCAACCATTTCAAAATTCACCCACCTTTGGTTTTCGTCCGATTTCCTGGAATTCCGAGGTCGTTCGACTGGTTTTGACCACCCCACGAACGCTTTTCAAGCACGCCAAACACCTAAAAAATACATATTTAGTCATTCCACGCAATCCACGAATCCGAATGACGCGTCGTCTTTTTTTTACACCTCACGAATATTAATAGGGGTGTTTTTGTGTGATTTTAAGTCATTAATATGTCATTGGGTATGTATTTGACCGTTAAACGCATGTTTTGGCCATTTACAACACGCTGATGGAGTTTTCAGCCACCGATGTCACACGACACCTCCGATTGACGTGAGGTCTGGCCAACCATTTCACAATTCACCCACCCGTTGTTTTAGTTCGATTTCATGGAATTCTGAGGTCATTTGGCTAGTTTTAACCGCCCAACACATGATTTTCAATGGCGCCAAACACCAAAAAAACACATATTCAGCCGTGCCGCGCAAACCGCATGTCCAAATGATGTTTCGTCTTTTTGTACACCTCAAGAATAATAATTAAGGAGTTTTTTGTGTGATTTTAAGTCATTATAATGTCATTGGGTATGTATTTGACCGTAGAACACATGTTTTGGCCATTTATGACACACAGATTGCGTTTTTGGCCACCACGGTCACACAACACCTTCGATTGATGTGCTGTGTGACCAACCATTTCCCGATTCACCCACCCTTTGTTATCATCCGATTTAATTTCATTCTGAGGTTATTCGGCCAGTTTTGACCACCCCATGCATTCTTTTCAAACGTGACAAACACTTAAAAAACACATATTCAGCAGTGACATGCGAACCACATTTCCGAATGACGTGTTGTCTCTTCGTACACCTCACTAATAATAATTATGGTGTTTTCATGTGATTTGAAGTCATTCTGATGTCGTTCAGCATGCATTTGACCGTTAAGAGCATGTTTGGCCATTTACGACACGCAGAGTGCGTTTTTGGCCACCACGGTCACACGACACCTCTGATTGATTTGACGTCTAGGCGACCATTTCACAATTCACCAACCCTTTGTTTTCGTCCGATTTCATGGAATTCCAAAGTCGTTCGGCTGGTTTTGAGCACCCCACACATTTTTTTCAAGCCCGCCAAACACCTAAAAAACCCATATTCAGTCGTTCCATTTAAAAGGTGCATCCTAATGATGTGTCGTCTTTTCGTACACCTCACGAATAATAATTAGTTTGTTTTCGTGTGATTTCAAGTCATTCCGATGTCGTTCGGCATGCATTTGACCATTAATCAAAAGGGATACATTTGGAGTGATACTGGCCACACCGTGCCTTGGATTGTTAAACCCCCATTGATCTATTTGAAATCCAAATTTTATATATTAGTTCCTCCAAAACATTGATTTTGGTATAGATCCAAGTGACTTATCAGTGAGAGAGGTTCTTAATTGTTGTAGAAATCCTTATTGGTAAAAATACTTCTCTATCCATTATAGATGGTGAACCAAATTTAATTAGATGAATGACTAGTCCAACGATTATAATCAAAAAACACAACAATAAGAGAATCAAAATCACCATCAGAAAACAAATATAATTATTGAAAAACTATTTGATATCTTGAATAAATAAAAAAACCACATAGTGATAATTAAAACTATTTGTCATCATGTTTTTATTAGATAAGAACCTATGTTATATAAACCATGAATACATTATTCTGTGGTAAAAATTATTAGTTGAAGGGATAATTTCTCTGTAACCATTCATATCTGAACCATTAGATTTTTTCGTAGAAGATAGAATCATATTTTTGTAGTCTATAATGACAAATTGTTGTTCGATATGGCCACCACATCATAGTTTTTCCAATAAAAGGTGGATGAATAGATTGATCATTCAGAAGTGTTATACAATAGATTAGAACATTATATTACATTAGAGGGTTTGTAGTTCATGGTAAAATAAGGGCCTCATCCTCGACAATCCCCCAACCCCCGGAAAACCCCCCTGACCCCCAAATAGACCCCCCTCACCCCGGAAAGCCAACCCTCACCCTGGAAATCCTCCCAACCCCCGGACAGTCCCCACCCCCCGGACAGCCCCCACCCCCCCTGGACAGCCCCCCACACCACCCAGACACCCCCCGCACCACCCGGACAACCCAACCTCCCCCCAGACAGCCCCCTGAACCCGGACAGCCCCCCCCCCACCCTGACCACCCAGACAGCCCCCCTCACCCCGGACACCCCCCTCACCCTGGACAGCCCCCACCCCGGACAGCCCCCCCCCCTCCCCGGACTTCCCCCCCACCCCGGACAGCCCCCACCGCCCGGATAGCCCCCCCGACCCCCCAGGATAGCCCCCTCACCCCGGAGAGCCCTCCCTAGAGCGCCCCCTTACCATGAAGATCCCCCAACCCCCAGAGAGCACCCGACCCCTAGACACCCCGCACCCCGGATAGCCCCCCACCCCACCTCAGACAACCACCACCACCGGAAAGCCCCGGACCCCCGAAAAGCCCCCCGCACCACCCAGACAGCCCCCGCACCACTCAGATAGCCCACCCCAGGACAGCCCCCCAACCCCCGGACAACCCCCAACCCCCAAGACAACCCCCATAACCCCATGCATCCACCCCGTCACCCTGGAAAGCCCCCCCAACCCCCAGACATCACCCCCTCTTCAGACAACCCCCACCCTCAGAAATCCCCCCACCCCCCAGAATGCCTTCCCACCCACCCAGACAGCCCCCACACCACCCGGACAGCTCCCCACACCACCCGGATAGACCAAACACCCCCAGATAGACCCCCATAAACCCGGATAGACCCCCATCACCCTGGACATCCCCACACCCCGGACAGCCCCCCCCCCCCCCACCCCGAACATCCACCCAACACCCCCGGCCGGACAACTCCACCCCACCCCCCGGACCCCCATCCCGAACATTCCCCCAGCACCCCGGACAACCCCCACCCCTGGAAGAACTACTCCACAACCCCCCGGACAACCCCCCACCCCCCGGACATCCCCTACCCCGGACATCCCCCTAACCCTCGTACATCCCCCACCCCCGGAAAGCCCCCCGCCCTCCGTACAACCCCCCTCACCACCCGTACAACCCCCCCTAGATAGCCCCCCCATCCCGGACAACCCCCCAACCCCCCGGACACCCCCTCACCCCAGACAACCCCCCACCTCGGATGGAGGGTTAAAGATTTAATTTATTAAATGGATCCGATGGGATGGATAAAAATCTAGGATAAATCAAAATAGAAAAAAAACATACACCTAAAAATCAAAACACAAAACTAAAATATTAGATGAATAAAAAAAATAATAAGGTAAAACTAAATTATCTTAATTGTAGAAAGAAGAAAATACCCGATTTGAGATGGATCTGATGAAGATTTAGTAGTTCGAATGGGGGAAGTCGAGTGAGGATGGCCTGTCACTGCTGCACATTAAGTTCTATTTGCGAATGAGGAGGGGCTTTTAATTGGGGAAAACATTTCCCAACAGTTTTTAAAAAATCATTGGGAAAGAGTGCCTATCCCAATGGTTTATATAGAACAGTTGGTGAAATCCCCAAAAAACAGGCTTTACCAAACGATTATGTAGAACCATTTGTAAAGCCTCCTAAAAATGAGCCTTTCCACACAGATCTCTAGAACTGTTGGTAATGGCTCTTATAAACAAGCCTATACCAATAGTTTTGTTAAACTGTTGGTTAATCCTCCCTTTCCAAATGGTTTTTGTAAACCGTTGGGATAAAAGCATTGGGAAAACACACATTTCTAGTAGTGATAGGAGTCGGTTAAAATATTAACTGTGTGTGATTTTCAATTTTATTTTTATTAAAATACACATGAAAAATCATTGATGTAAGATAGACATAGGTTGGTGGTGGCCTACTGATATTTAATCTCAAACCCTACACATGACCCACAGGTCAGATGTAGACATTATTCATTTTGAGATCATTTAAGGATTTTGGATCAGGATACGTGACTTAGTGACTGTTGTTATACAACATAGCATGGAATGTATGGATTATGTACCATGGTGGTTCCTTTACATCACCTCAAGTTTTATTTTTTTCATAGGCCATATATATAAGTTCTGATATTCCATCATGTTAAACCATATTTTTTATGTGCTATTTTTATGACCATTAATGATATGGGTGGTCAAAAAATGGTATTTTATTTTAGATTATGCTTATATATGCTTAAATATAGTTATGTTTATTCTTCTAATTTATTTGTTTCTTCCCATATTATATATATATATAGACCATTATTATTATCAAAATTATAGGGTATAGTATCCCCACAATCACCTTTTAGTCCCTCTCTACTAGTTGGCATCCCTTGGTGTATGGGGAGGTGAGCATAACACCTAGTCGTCAACTGGTAAAGTGAATCGTTTAATCTAGAATCTAGGCGTGGGATCTACAAGTAGGCCCCATGATGGTGACTACAACCATGTGTAAATAAATATCACATATAGAAGGGTTTTCTATCTATAACATTATACTATATATATAGGATATAAAAAATAAATAAAATCCAAAAAATAATATAAAATAAAGTAACAAATCCAATTCCATAATGCATGAATAATATTAAAAATACAAGGAATCTCAAAATAAATAACCAAAAGAACATCCAGTCAAAGTGTCCCAACAATAGATTCAACGGTCATAGAATTTAATGTTCATCATAGTCCACATATTTCTCCTAAGAACCCCTAAGGAGTTCACATATATGTTGGGTGATAATAAGAGTATACTAAGTAGGATAACACACAAGGTATCCCCTATTCAAATGAAAAGAGTATACTAAATCTCAAGTTGGAAAAAAGTAGGACCAACAAAACATAAAAGCATTATCTAAAAAAATCACACCTCACCATGGAATTCTCATCAAATAAAACCTCATTGCATAATAAAACAATAAAAAAAGATCGATCAGTAGGGTACACCACAACACTTTACCACTGATTTCCATATCATGATGCAACATTATAAGAAATGGTTCAATCATATGTTCCATGTAGAAGGTTTTTCAATGAAACACATGCCATCAGATTAGAACACATCACTTCTCACTTGAAGAAAATTATGTCATCACATCACATCACATATCAGTTATCCCATAGAAACCTAGTCTATCACATCTTATCGCTCCTTCTAAATCTAGTTAATCATTTTACTTCACATCACATCTCTCCTACCGAAACATGGTCTATCAAATAACATAACAACCATAACCAGAGTAGTAGGATATCATGAAAATTAAGGACATAAACCTCATTACCACTTCTTAGTATTCATAACCCCACTATAATCCATCATTTAAAACATCATGACCATTATATTTTATTATTTTGTCACCAAAGCATGTTCATGTCAGATTTTATAAGAAGAGAGAGTGGAGACATGTAGGTATCCAACTATAGATCCTCTCCCATGGGTTGATGAAAAAAACACCTCCAAAACATTTGGTTGTTAGCAAAAAAATATTATAATGGAATGGTTACATATATATATCACAGTTTACATAAAATGTATATATATTGTAAATAAATCCCTGATTATTAGTTCATTGAGAGTGTACCAAACAACTCACAACATCACCTGTAATCCTCACAACATATCCACCAATCCTCACAACATCCGCCACATTTTTACAATAACGAAATAAACGAAACCACGCAACATGCCCAAAGAAAGAAGCCACATTCGACATTATTTATTCAATTTAATCCATTTTCCACTATCTAATCAACATCCAATTTCATTCATTTATCCCCATCATTATCCAGAACATTAATTTCAAATTTAAACATCTACCACATTGTTTCACACTTCCGGTTTCAAATTAGTGTTCATTAACCATTAATCTAATGTTATTTCTATTCATCAATATCATTTTAATTAAATTACTACTTAGGAAACTATAAAATCACACTGAATCAAATAAAATCATCCTTTAAATACCAACATGCCCCATATTTTCACCATTTCAAAATCACAACCACCACCTCCTCACATATGCCACATCAGAACCACCTATTATAAAATCATCCACAAAAAACACAACCACAAGTCCACACCAAAATGGATAACCACATATCCTAACCACACATCAAAATACATATCACATCATAATGACACATAACAAAAAATTTCATGTCGTTACCCCACCTACAAAAAAATCACATCACAACCACACATCAATAATAACATTCCATTTTTCAAATTTACACAAGGGGGTTCAAATAAAATTTCAGATCACATTACTTCAAGGTAATTCCCTCACAATCAATAATTTCCTGGTAAAACATATTAATTAGTCAAATATATGGGGTTATCTAATTCAATTTTTGGTGATAAAAATCACAAAAATTGGTACCATAATAAAATCATCCAAATTAAAAAAAATCCCATATTAGCCACAAATTCTATTAGGAAAGCAGGATCATACTATCACAACATCAATTACATAATAAAGATAAAATCCGGAGAACAAACCCACTTTTGTATCCATTTACCTAAAAAAATTTATTTTTTTCATTAAGTTCATTCATACTATTTTCCTAATAGAATATAAAATAATAACCCCTCACACAAGATATATATTTTGATAAATGAAGGATCATTTTCATCAATTGATGATTCTTGATTTTATACACAAGTTTGATTGAATATAAATTATAATATCCGGAAACCAAATGATGTATTACAACTTTACTATCTTGTAACATAACAACCACATCAACCCCATACCCAAATAACATATAAAACTAATTTGTTCTAAATAGAAACATTGTCATGATGAATAACATGGAGAAAAAAATAATTTCATGAAAAAAACTCACATTGGAACACAAAAAAACAATATAATAAGGATGAGGATAAAATACACTAAATGTGGTAGAAAGACATCTTTGGGATGCACATCGGTTTCCCTTGAAATGAGAAAAAATAATTAAGAATTAAGGGATATTGGGGGTTTTATTTTTATATATAGTATGTAAAAAAATAATACCATCGAAAAACCTCATATACCATGAAATGGAATTTCTAAAAATGGAGGTGACTTTGACATAGTGGAAATGAATAAATAACAACCTATCGGGTAAATTGGTCTCTAATAAATAAAATCATACCCATACCTCTAATCTGATAAAAATATAATGGGGCCATGATTTATTGTAAGGAAAAAGTCCATAGAACCCCAATAATTAACAAGATTCTATGTTATAGCACCATCTCTATAGTGAAATTATTCCTATAAAGAAATATCTTTCAAAAAAGACAACTGATTACACTAAACTGATTATAATCCCCTTTTCCACATACATAATGCTATGTAACCCTTCCCTATGCCACAACATCTCTCCAAACTAAACCTCTCCTGATTTTAGTTGTAACACACAAATAATACTCCAATCCACCCTATGTTGAAGCAGGCCTCTCCAGGCTATGACAACAATTACATTAGTGAAACCCCATACTTAACAACATTGAACATCCTTTTTCATTTTCTATTCTCTATATCATCCTTTTAACCTATAGCTGCCTTATGTATTCCCCCAAACACATCCACCACCAGAATTTCCTCAAATTAATGGGTCAAAATTTCTAAACCATTACATCATGTATATGTCAAACAATGCTCCACCTCATGTATCAAAACCATGATAAAAATTAAATATGGATAATGGTCCCAAAAACCATAATGTGAGATACCTCTTATAGATATCTTTATATTTGAACTACAACACCAACAAAACACACCAAATCTAGTTAAAAATATTCAACAAACATTACACACAACCACATTAAAATGTATCCTCATACCAACCTCAAGAGCCCTCACCTTTATAAATCCATATTCACTACCAACCCATGTTCTATAAATCTCATCCATCTATATATAAAAATAACACAAAGATGACCCAAAAATTAAAATATAGGAAATCCACTTCACATACCATGATATTATCTTCTTTGGGAAGAACCACTCACCAACATTGTTTTAAATAGTGTTAAAATATAATTCATCTAATATATGAATGTTTTTCTAATCTTTACATGATGGACTATTTAACACACATCACATGTCAGGGAAAAATGCTCATTTTTGACTTGGAGGACAAAAACATCATAAGAATAGGGGAAAGTAATTTAATAAAAAATGTAAAACAACTCTCAGTACTAGGCACCCATATGCATATAAAAAACCAAATTTCTCTCCTCTAGGCCAAACAAACTATGCCATAAATCAGCGTTCAATCTTGGATAATCATTGGTGCAAATACAATGGTGATCTCTGAACTCACAAATGGATTCCTCATGAATCACTCTCCGAACAGACAACCTCCCATGAAAAAAAATCTGGTTCTAACCATTATTCAAAAAATCCCTTAGGAACATCACTATGGATAAAATAATCATTTGTCTCTCCCACTTAAGTGTCTCCCCAATGAAACTATTCCACCACATGTATCCGATAAAATGAAACTACCATTTAAATCAAGAAACATATAACATTCACCAACCTCACATCTAATCAAAATGATTAAAACATATCCATCACTATCATTTCAACACTAGACTCTTGAGAAATAGTATTTCATGAATTCTTGTTTATAGATCTTCCCACAACATTCCATTTATCTATGGTATATGAGATCTAAATGTCATTGTCTTGAAGAATCTACATTCACATCTTTTGTATTTGATTCAGAACCTGATTAGAAAATATATACCTAAAGCTCCAATGATCCATTAAGATCATGAATCACACCCAATTGAGGTATTGTCACTATAGATTCATTAGAAACACACCTAATTGAAGCTCCAAGTCATGGGTGTCATAATTATTATCATGGGGGTGGAACTTCATAGAACAAAAAGTGATCACCTCAATCTATTGTATTAGGATGAATCCCATTTATAGATAGGAAGCATCACAAAACACATCAAACAACACCCATTTCTATTAATACTGAAGCACAATATCACTACTATATAAACTTCTAATGAAATCAAATGATGTTCATCAATAATCAATATTGATAAAACCCTTATCATTTGTAGTCATAGAAATATGTGTAGTTTGAATTCATGAGATACGTAACTTGAACATTAGATAATATCCTTTGAGAGAGAGAAAACTATGAAACTATGAAACATTATTGGGTCCTTACCAAAAATTATCTAACTCAATCATTAATGGGAAAACATTCACACCCTACTAAGACACCACATTCCCAATTTAATTAGTCTCTTGTGTCTATAACTCATACTTGGATAATTTTAAATAGTTCTATAGGGGTTGATGGACATTAAATATAGTTTTGAGATGATTGAAATGCTCCTATTCTAACTTTGAGTATATTCATCTATCGTTTATTAACACAACCATTATCTAGTTCATGAATTCATATAACATGGAGTCCATGATCCTAATAGATGTTTTAGGTGTATGACACCAAAGGACATGACCATGATCTTGATGTTCCCATACATGAATTTGAGTAGTTTCTTTAGGATATCATCCTCTTTCACCCTTATCTAGTGATATCTAGACAAGATAGATATTAACAAACCAACTAGATCCCCTTAACATGTTAAAACGTTTATTAATAGTTGGAGTATAGAAAATTTATTTGATCATAATCAGGTTCCACCCTTGGATGTCTGTACATAGCCTCATAATTCCATCAACCGTTATGGAGAATAAATCATGAGTACACATTAGTGACACACGGGAATGGACGAATCCTTTCTTTATTATGTAATCAATCTAAATATTAAGCTCCCATAAGTCATATGATTCCATATGATAAGGATCTGTTGAAATTAGTGACTCATCGGGATGTAAGTATATCCCAACCTCAACATTGCGTTGTGGGGGTTTCATAACAACAAAATTCATTAAAACAACTAAAAATTTCTAATGACACATGAATTATAAATTTTAACAGTGTATAATTATTATTCTAAAAACTCATCCATTATGTGATGAAGGGATTCCAATCATTTATTATCAAACTAGAAACCCCTCTCATGAATTAAAGTCAGATACTGAAAATATTCATTCCAAAATACAATACTCTTATAGAAGCATTAAAAAATAAAAAATTTGGATAATCGAATTTAAATTCCAATAATGACATTGTATGATTACATATAATGAATAAAGATATCCACACATGAATTATTTGAACCCATAATTAGTCTAAAACTTCAATCACATTAAAAATGATGGTAAAACCTATAATTATTGGAGTAACTAGTAGGAGAACATGAATCCTCTATACATATAGTCCCAGAGCATGTTAATGTGTTGGTGAAACAATGGAGTTCTATGATCCATAATAAAATAAGTAATAAAAATTTACTAATGGAAATTAGATCATAATAATACATATCAAGCATGATGACACCCCATCATAAATGATTTGTCCTCGTTATCTATGAATGCACGGACACCCATCAAAAAAGCTGGTCAAGACTCCAACTAGTGTAGTAACTTCTAGGGTAATGAGTACCATCACCATTATTAGTTCCAGATAATATAGAAGAGTAGATGAAATGATGGAGATAAATTCTCAAAAATTGAAAAAGGAATAATAAATGGTAGATGGAAAGTTGATCATACCTCTATTGAACCCCATACCCTCATCAATTTTCACCTTCCACACACACTAATAATCCCACCAACTTTTATTCTTCTAATCTGGTGGTCATATCACTAAAACTGCTAAGGTAAAGGTCCCTAAATAAAATGATCATACAATGCTCAACCCCATTCTTCCTAATATCCTCTTAGAAGTGCATAATCCTACTACACATGCAACTGAAACTGAATGATTAGAGTCTACAATTATCATTGATGCTAAACATGGCCACCTCTACCATTCTAATTCAAGATAACTATGGAGAACTAGTTCTGAAAATTTAAACCATCCCAAAACCAAATCATAGAAACCCAAGTCCCTCAAAAGGGAATGAAAACTAGTGGGGACATATGGTAGAAATGAATATCCTATGTTTGACACCACACTATTCCAAACCTCAATTTCCTATGTGCTAGAATGATGAATCCGATAACTCTACTCCTTAAGGAATGATTTTGGTTCCCCTCTTATGGTAATCCTTCAGATGAGTGAATGTGCACTACAAAATCATTATTATTTGGGAAATCCAAATTATTTGGGTGAAAAGGAGTAATAATATACAACATAGAAAGATGTATATTTATCTCAAGATTCTATTCTAGGGACTCGTCATTAGGATTAAGATCCAAGGTGTAACATAATAGCCCCTTGACCCTAATCCAATGATCTTATAAGAAAAACACTTCTACTGAAGAGATATCATCAACCAACTCTTTTATGCCATCATGGTCAATGAGAGGAACTATGCTATGAACTCATTCTATATATTTACCCATAAAACATATTCCATCGTGGCAACATCAAGATATAACAACCAATACTATTGTGAAACCCATAACTTATGACTAACCTCCATTGAAATTAATTATTAATCATGGGCCCATATGAAAATGAATGTGATCTTGTTCTCCTAAAACTAGATATATAAATATATATTTTAAATAAACAAATTTTATACTACTCCATATATATTTTTTGAATGGTGTAAATGGTTTATGCCCCTAATCATCCTCATTAATTAGATCAATCCTCTAATAAAAAATCAGATCAACCTGCATGACCTCCCCTTCCTGAATGACATAGGAATGACAATCAAGATGGATGACTAAAAATGAAAACATGGATTTCTAAATCCTAGTGGTATAGAATCTTTCAATTGTTTATTTAATTCAATTTAAGGTCCAAAAACCACTGAATCCAAATAGGAACACAAGTCAATCATGATTAATGAACCACTACATACATTATAAGATTTAATCAGTTAAACTTCACATTAATTTTTAATAGAATTAGGTTTATTACGTCAAACTAGGGGGGACCTAAAAATCCAATGTCTTAACTTGTCTTCCCTAACCTATGCCTCACACTAAGAATAATTCCCTCCAATTTCATAGTAATGAATCCAATCCTCACGGTGGATATCACCCAACCCCACACTATCCCTCATCATAGACCTCGAATAATACTCTATTATTGAACACTATCATTTATGTTACATAAAATAAGATATAAATTAATGATGAAGGATAATGATCATTTGAGTGATACCCCCAATTGTCTCCAGGATTGCGACTTGGACTGAGGGTATAAAAATCTCACTTATAGAGGGAAATACCAACTATAAAACTATAGTATCAAGATATAATATTTCTATTATAAAACAAATCCATGATATAATATAAAATAAATAAACCAAAACCATTTCACAGTGAATGAACTTTGAAAAATAATAATATAAATCACCAAATAAACACCTAAAAAGAATTCAGATAAGTGTTACTATGTAATAGCTCCAATGATATTTTCAAGTAATGTCCGACATGACCTATATAGTCTTCTTAAAAAAATAAAAAAGGTTTTAATATTAATAGGTCAAGGATAAAAGTATACCCACTAGGATCATACCCATGGTCCACATTTTCAAGTGAAAATAGTGTACAAATACACAAGTGATAAAATGGAGGGACTGATAACACCAGGATTGGTCAACTAATAAACAATTGTCACCACAACATTTTCCAATATATTTCCATGTATAAAATCATAATTATATGAATATCAATCGAATGGGTAGTACAAAAAAAAATCCCACTGATTTTCCCCTATCAAACCCCAACATCATACGTCTTGGAACTCCCATCTCTTATGTATATAAAAAATATGAAGACACCTAATCCATAATATCACAATACATCAAATACCACCCAGAAAAACCAGTTCGTTCACAACACATATCCCCAAATACACCTCCTCATTCACATTAATTCACATCATGTAACATATCAATCCCAAAAACCAATGATATCACATGAAATCAATACCATTACTAGAATAGTAGGGTATCATAATCCTGAATGACGTTAAGCTCATGAACTCCTCCTAACAATGCATAACGCACACTATAATCTATCACATAAAACAACACAAATATCCACTTTTTAATTATAGGAATCACATAATATTCCTATAAATGTTGAATGAAATAGAGATAAATGATGATCTAATAGAAATAAATACATTATCCCCAATTGGATGGTGGAAAAAACACCTACAAAACATTTGGGTGTCGGGACAAAGTGCTCAACACTAGTGAGGTGCCCATTAAATTCTCAATTAATATAAAATATATAAAAATATAGCCACACAAAAGAAACTACTATATGTTCACTAAATGATTACCAAATAACTCACAACACTTCCACCAAACCTCACAAAAAATTCCATTTTGGTTTCACCTCTAAATGAAGAACACCACACAAAAATCCTCAATCCAAAAACAACATTGAACCTTTTCTTTTCATGAATTTCTATTTTCAAAACATTCCATTACCATCCAATTTTATTCATTATCCCCACTAATTAACCATCCCATTAATTTCACATTTATACATCCTCTTAATTTATTCACATATCTTATTTTAAAAAGTGTTCATTAATAGATCAACCATTTCTATTTTAATTTATCATTAACATTTTAATTCCATTACTACTATGGAAACTATCATAAAAAAATAGATCACAAAAAACTATCCTCCTCATTCCAATAAAACCGACATCTCCATGACTTCAAAAACAAAACCACCTGCTCCTCATATATTACACATCCCAATAAATTCTTAATGAACACTCCCCTCAAACCTCCACAACACATCACTGCCACCCAACACAACCACACACCACAACCACAAAACACAACACTTTTCACAGCATCACTAAACATCTGAATTATCTTTGTCTTACATAAAATTAAAAGTAGTAGATTCTAATAAAATTTCACTTCACTTTATTTAATGTTAATTCTCACGTAAGAAATAATTATTAAGGGAAACCAATTTTTAATCTAAATATAAGAGGTTAAAAATTCAATTTTTTGGTAATTAAAAACAACAAAATAAGGGTTCCATGACCACATTAATGATAATGAAATCAATTCCCCCTGTGACCAGTTTCTTTTTGTCATCATCTAGTCCATACAATCAAAATATGAATAATATCCTTATATAAACCAAGAGAAACACTACACTTACTCTTTGACTTCAACTAATATGATTAATTATTTTCATTATGATGGTTCATACTATCACCCAACAAGATAATAGGATGATAATCTATCTCATATGATTCAATTGTGGAGAAATGTAAGGGTCTATACCTCAAACAAATCGGTATGATTCACTTCACAGAATTAATTCAAGAGGAATCCCACCAATGATCACCAAAATGAAGTAAAACACCCCTAATATCCTATAACATAACAACCACAAGAAACCATTAGAAAAAATAACCAAAATCAATGTTTTTCCTCAAAAATATTATTGATGATGATTATGGAATTAAACAATTATGGCAAATATGAGAACTCACAAAGGAATACCATGGAAAAACATTCAAAGGAATGTGTTGAAATATACCAGAAGGGAGATAAAATTATTCTTAAGGAAGCACAAGAGAAACATAAGAAATGAGAAAAAATATTGATGATTAAAGATGTTAAATGTGATTTTGAATTTTCTTGGTAGTATGAAAAAAATTAAACCATGAAATATCCTCACACAAAACAGAAGTGAATTGTTTCAAATATAAGGGACAATGGAGATGTGGGAAGGACCATGCCCCATACTAACATCTTAAAACTACATATGAGAAACATGTATATGTCCTTGTAACAGATCTGATAGAATAGAAATGGTCACATGGAATAGTGGTAATGACCACATCATAAAACCAATTTCACCATGGAGGGGCTATGTTGTAGCCCCAATTACATGGAATAGTTATTCCTAAATTTATAGAACTATTGAAAATTCCACATCATTCCACTAAACCATAACCAATATCCCTAAACCACTACTACTTGGGTAAGCATCCCATATACAACATCACCCTATCCAAACAACTTAGCTATTTCAATTTTGGTAGTATCAGAATACTAATACTCTATTCCACTCTATGAAAAACTAACTACTCCTTTCAATGACAACCATCCTTATGGTAGAACACATACTCTATACCGTTGAACAATATTTTATTTTTTTTCTTAGATATATCTCTTATTTATCTATCTAAACTGCCAAGGAAACCCCCATACACCCTCACCATTATAATTTCAAAAAATAAATTGGTGAAAATGATTGTTTCATTACACTTATCATGTCGATGATTAACATGTTTCATCCCAAAATATGGGCACGGAATTCTAATAATTAATTATCCACTCCACGGTACCGACCTACCATAAACAACACTTCACGCTCTTCCTATTTGATGTTATCTTCTACCAGATATTTCTCATCTACATTGGTGTAAGTGGGAATACATAGAGTTAACACACATACTTAGATATCCTTAAATCATCCCTCATGAACATTGGTATTCAAATTAATACATAACAAGTAGTATCGAGCAAGTATCTCTTGAAATTTATAAATCATGATGCATACTCAAAAATAATCATACCTCATAGTAACTATTATAGTGTCCCATGAATAAATATCTTTATCATAATGACAGAGAAATACTCATCTTGATGTTACACTCAAACTTTTGACAATGAATAATCACTTCATCATATATTATGGTGACCAAGGCCTATCAATAACTCATTGTACATTGAATAACAATATATATTAATAAAAATTCTATTTGGTTGGGGTCTAAACTGAATAAAACCATCATAAAATTATCTCATGAAAATCCTATATGGCATATAAGTATTTTACTCAAAACATCTTCATGTCCCCATCCACTGAATCTGATGCAATATGCTCAATCTATGTCCAATATTGGTGTAAGCAACTAGGACAATATAATGCATGTAAATAATAGAATATTTTTTCTAGAACAAGGGTGGTGATTATTCATATTACTAAACTAGTGGTGCAACAACACTCATAACATCTAGAGGGAACACCAGATGGACATTTCCTTGAATAGAAGCCTCATCAGTCAAATGGTCTATATCATTTCCATGCCTCTTAATCGAGATTTGATGTTGATGTACTGGTAACTAAAAATTTAATAAGATGAACCACAAAAATATAAAATATATGAATATAACCCAATAAGTATTATTAAAAGAATAATTCATTTACATATGATCATTGTATAGTTGTTTCCATATAACTGGTGCCTCAGCACACTGATTTAACCAAAAAGTTTTTAGAGTCATAATGAATTGATATATTAAAAATATAACCATAACTAGGTTCCATAGAGTAAATTCCAAAATAAAAACACATTATAACTATCTTATAAAATTACTAAAAAACACTAAATCAACCATTATTCATAGGAAACCCATCTTTGATACTGATCAGATAAGAACCAACCATCCAGGACCCCTCCTAGGTGATTGTAAGCTGTGTGTTACACCCCAAGACCACCTCCAACAGGTCATAGGATGGTTAGTAGAACTGAGTAAGAATTACAATGAAATAGAAAGAATTATCCTAATTTACTTCAATAGGATTTATAGCTCAATTAAAAGAAAAATAATTCAATATAACAAATGAATCATATAAAAAAGAGATAAATTCATTCAAAAACCTATTGGAACCACATGAGAATAAAAAATTATTCTATAATGAAAAAGAAAAATACACCCCAAAATGATCAACCAAACTGATAATATAATTTGACGAAGACCGTTACTCATCAAAAAATATCTAAAAAATATCATCATAACACCAATAGTAGTAAAACTCATTTACCCAACTCTTGAATAAGTAGGAAACCCATGGAACATCCCATCATAGGAATATGATACAATATGTGTAGAAATTATTTTCCTATAGATTTGTGTATAAAAATACCCATTATCACATTTTGAAACCCACAAATAACTATTATATGGTAAGGAAAACAATAAAAAAATCCATAGGAAAATATAAAAATCCAAATTGGGTTATAGAGGAGGAACATTCAATAATGAAAGTGGTCTCATTCACCAAATACAAGTAAGGATTGGTTTAACTACACATTCCATGAATGAAATATAACCAAAATCTGGAAACCCACATAGTCTGTTGAATTTTATAATTATGGATCTTTGGGACCAAAGTAGTTGAGATTTAATAACAACTCAAATGGAGGATCCATGTCTAGTGTACGCTCTTATACATGAGAAATAATAATAGCATTGATATATGATACTTTAAAAAAGATAAAATATGAAATAATAATAATATATAATCAATTTGTTTAGGATATTGTCCCCATAATAGTGAATCAATATGATATTAACCCAATCAAATCTATGGGTAGGGGATCCATTCACCAAATAAATTGGTGATATACAGACACTGCCTAATTATATTGAGAGTAACATATACCGTAATATTTAGTTTCCCCCATATTGGGTTGCTAAGCTTATGAGAACTACTAAAAATAATTCTCAATCAGTGAAATTGGTTTACAAAAGATATTAAATGAGATTAACCTACTCGAATAACCTAATTTGTATCCATAACCTTATTGAAAAGTCCACCATAATGTTTTTCATGAAAGAAACTCAAAATTCAATACCTAATTTCTTAAATCTAAGCCCCAATATATGATAGGTAGAATGAAATATTGTTTGAAATAATTACACACTGTTTTCCATAGGGTACATTCAATTTATCCCCTAAGTAGTTTAATGTCTTTATAGGTGAACATTGCATAGTGTAAAAGGACCCTCCAAGTTATATTTAAGACATACTTCATGTTCTATCATGCAGGTTGTTCTACATAACATGTACCTTCGCTACTCACATCAAGCTTTTTTAGATAATTGGAATGTTGTATTGACCTACACATTTTGAGAATACAAATGAACTCATGGAAAAATACTCCTTGTATACACCATGCTGGTTGGCTTTGGGTATTCAAAATATAGGTTATGATACATGATGTGTAATATTTAAATCAGACCCTAACCAAAGTCATCAAATCACCCAAGATACATGTAACGTGTTATTTTTTTTGTATAATTGATCAATTCAATCCATATTAATTGTATCCTTTGAAATAATTCCATATTCATATATTTCACATTTAATCATGATCACAACTATATATAAATCCCCGATATTTGATATGAAACAACTAAATATCATTATCTGCAATCTAATCACCTAAAAAAATTCATTGACCACTTTTTGGGTTCTCAATACCTACAAATGTTGATAATAATAAATAATGTAATTCCACTTTTCATTTTCAATCTACTAACTCTAGTTATTCATTATTATCACCTCAATCTCCCTTATTTATTCTAAAAAATATAATTGGTTTGTAAATTTGATTAAGATCGAAATAGACAATGAATGTTGAATCACAAGAGTAATCATAGACCAATAATTAATATATTATAAATTTATGGGAAAAATAAATTAAACAACATAATTAATATAATTCATGGATGTTGTAGACACAAAAATCAGTCGTAGATGTGATAATTAATGAATCAATGGAAGATAAAGTTAAAAAAATATAGGCGGATTATATATTTTTATTTGAACATGATTTTATATGATTATAAATTTGGCGAATGTTTAAACCCATTCATGGAAATGAAAATAAATAGGGAATTATCAAATTATAACAAATAACTACCTTATCAATTGTTTAGTTACAGGAGTAGAATGAATCTTCATCAATTTCATTGGTGATTACCATCATGTTTGAGCATGTCTATTTAGTCCTCCACAATACCCACGATCTCTACCAATTATGACACTCTAATACCCGATTTTAGTGTGGATACCACTATATTTTAGAGTAAAAAAAGTTTTCACAGTAGATTATTATGGTTTTAATAATTAATAATGACCATTAAATATATTAAAATTATTAGTAATTTCCTTTTTAGAAAACTATCTTCCAATGATTAGGAAACCTAAGTGTCCCTGGTGTTGATAAAACGTAAACACTCCCTTGGGTAAAACCCATGTTCTAGACTCACGTGTGGTATCAATGTTTCCATATAAGTCACTATTCAGAAGAAACAATGTTGAATAATGTTTAATACGTGTGTTAAAAATAAATTTTTATTTTCAGAATAATAATATTAATCCTATTCAACACCCAAAATTTTCAATCAACACCACAACTATAATCAATGATATATATTAATATACTTAAAAGAATAATAAACAAAAACTAGAGTATTAGAGTTTTCAAAAAAGGATATATCAATGATGGAAAAAAATTAGATCAAAAGTGATTATATTTATAGGATATGTGGTTTCAAGATGTCCATTGTATTTTAAAATCATGATGTTTTTTTCTTGGTACATTATTTTCTAGTCACCAATTATTTTTATTAAAAATTTGATCATCCCACTTACATCACTCGACACCATTTTTTTCTCTCACACCCCATGCAGATGTGGGTCATTTCCCTAGTGATTTTGGATACCCTTTATGGATCGTTAGTTACTTGTATTGTTATTATCATCCTCACATGGGTTACAATTATATTCTCATATTTTATTATTATCTTTTCATTATAATTTATCATTAGGGAGTTATAATATTAAATGATCTTTTTTATAATAGTTTTTTTTGGGAATGATATTTGTGTGATTGTCTATAGATTAGTGACATGAACCTTTAGTTCTTGTAAGATATTTTTAATTTAATTATTTTTTTCATGGTGTTGTGGCTGTTTAAGAATATATATTTTTTGCAAAATCATATTCATTCCTTTTTATACTATGTTTTTGTAGAATTATATTGATGCATTTTTCTTTGAGTAACAGGTTGAATGGTCTTAATGATGATAATAAATTTGAAATAAATCAATATAAGGGTGGTTATAGATTAGTACAAATATATATTTCTATAATTAGTGATGGTTTTATATTTTTTGATTATTGGGTTGAGTTTTATCCTTTGGTATGTGACTATTGATGTAAAGAATCATGAATAAAATTGTTTATGAAAAATATAAAATATAAAAAAATTAAAGATTATACGACTAATAAATTTTTTGTTTTCAATTTGGAATGGTATATATTTATTTAATATATTAATTAATTGTAATTTTGTTATTATTATTTTTCTGGTCTAAAATTGTTACATGGAATGTTTATAGTTTTGGTGGCGGTTCTATGTTATTTTATCTGGTAGTGTGTGATTTTTTGATGTGGTTTTGGATAAGGTAGATTGATGGGGTTAGTATGACTTGTTTATGGTATATTCCTTGGATATATAGTCATTCTAAAACTGATGAAGCA
Organism: Viscum album; assembly: GCA_963277665.1. Lineage (NCBI taxonomy): Eukaryota > Viridiplantae > Streptophyta > Magnoliopsida > Santalales > Viscaceae > Viscum > Viscum album. The sequence continues at coordinate 1,329,640,269 of OY728133.1, forward strand.
TTTAAATAAAATGGAAAGGGAGATGGTTCCTGATTAGTTAATGAAATTTTTAAAAATTTAATTAAAGAAGTGAAACTATTATATGGAAATAAAAATTTAAATAATAAATAATGTGATGGTGGAATTGTTTTATATGATATAGTAGTTCTTGAATCAATATGTACTAAATGAATATTAATAATTCAAAAAAATTTAAAAAAACTCATATCTAAAAATAAAATCATACGATTGGTGGCTCCCTATTACTATAGTATTGGTTCTTCTAGGTGTATAAGTGGTTATTTTTATTATTTCTTCATTGTGATGTTCTGGGGATGGAATGTGGTTCTAGATATTTTTTAATGGATGTGAACTCTAGGTTGTGTTTCATGTGTTATCCTATATTATATTATGTTTTTTTATTTATTATGAAAAACATTCCAATTAAAGTAGCATGATCAATTCCTATATGATGTTCTTGGTATCAGGTGAATGGATAATGTCATGTATGTTGGTGATTTAGATGGATTACTACTCCCATTATCCTATTTGGTTTTCAAAATATATTGTTGTTTTTTATCATATAATGATGATACATACATCTTATAGTGATGCCGTTATATGGTTGTGATATGCGACTATGGTTTATTTATATGGTATGTGTTATGTAGATGTACTATATAGATTTGGTGGGTATAGTATTTTTATGTTTTTGGCATGTTGATATGGAAGGTATTTGAGAACCATGACTTCTATTGTTGCAATGTGGGGGTAACTAGATTAGTGTGAATTTCTTATGCTATTCTATTTGGTATATTCTCCAAATCATTAAATTTTTTCATTTGTGAGAAAATGTTATGTGAATCTTAGTATTTCAGGGATGATTTTTTAATTGGGATAGTTAATGAGTCATTTACATTTTTTGTATAGAAAATTAAGTTCATTCCCCCAAAATGAAAGATGTATTTCTGGGGAGGAACACACATAATATAATTTTATATTCTTCTTTATTTTATATACCATTTTTAATTTTTAAATGATGGGGATAGTGATTAGGATTGAGATTAATATGACCTTAAATGTTAATTTCTCAATGATGGTGTTTTTTTCTTAGGAGTTTTTTTTGATATTTTAAAATAAATTATTTATGTTATTATATGACATTACATCCAATATGTTACCTTTATTGAGATTTAATATTTTATTTTTCTATTTAAATGGTGTTTATTTATAGTTATTTATCAATCATATGAAAATAACGGGAAAATATCTCCCATATAGATGTTTTATACCCTCAATGGTAGTCACTAACCTATAGAAAAATAGATGAGATATTCAAGGGAAACACACTTCTTCAAGATTTGTCTAAGAAGGGTGATAGTGTATGTAATTCATTAGAGGATAAAATATTATTTTAACTTCTTCAGTATACAAAGAATCGTTGGATACCATTATATGATAATTTTCTTGAAGGTAAGGCTCATTATTAGTTGATTATAAATTTGAGAGATCATAATATCCAAAGAATTCGTTAGATTATATTTTTAATTAATTTCATAAAAGAGTTTCTCTTTTCTAAACATTGATTTGATCATTATATAACAACTTAGGTTTTCAAAATGACTTAATATATGCTTGAAGTTTTTGAATCTATTTTTTTTTAACATTTTTCTATTTTTTATAAGATTTATCAAACTATAAATTTTATTATTTTAACTACGTATGTTGAAATATTTATTAATAGAAAAAAAATATGTTGATTTTTTAATGTAGATACCATATTAAGAAAATATAGAGATATTAAAAATCTGGGATCTGATTGAAAAAATGGTTAGCTTATTATTACTAAAATCATAATGTTTAATTTAGATATGATTTTAGTTCTTTATTGGATCTAACCGATTATGTGCACATATAATCGATTAAAAAATATAAAACCATTAGGGTTTTTATGATTTTCCCATAATTAATGGTTTTTAGGATTAAAGGAAGTGGAAATATTGAAAATAAAAAAATAAACATCTATATAAGATTATTTTGATATAATTTGGAATTTATTTTACTCATATTGTTCAATAGAATTTTATGAAATAAAAAATTAAAAAATTTAATTTGATAAATATATTTCTTCAACATAATATTTATTTCATATATTATATAAAATAAACAACATTAATTATTGGTACTTCTTGAATATATTATCATATCGTTATTCTATATTTTATAGTGAATTTATTATTATGTTTATAACCAATTGAGTACTTTGGAATGACACTCACTGTGTTTACATGAGTGTAAACTATTAATAAGATGTGGTGGTTTCTAGTTTAGTCATGCTATTAAAATATGTAGTGAGATATATAGTTATGTTTGGAGATATATTATTATGTATGTATTGTCATATAAAGGATATAAATTTTTCAAATATATATAATAGGGATGTTCATGAAATTCAATATACAAGTAGTTAAGGAGAAATGGAATCATTCCATATGGATATAATGTTGATCAATGGATATATGATAAAGTTGTTATGATCTGGTTGACAATGCATTGCTCGCAATGAGTGACATATTAGAAAATACTCTATATTTATTTTAAAATTACGGGAGATTTAGAGGGATATGTGTCAATGCATTAAATATTTCAATAACTATAAACCTTTTCTGTTAGAGAAATTTCATTGTTGTGTGAGGGTGATTTCATCACTAGGTAAACATAGTGGTGGTTGGGGAAGTACTCTTCATGATTAGGAAAGAGGAATGGGAACTACCTTTCAATAGGCCAAGTTAGGATGATCATCCATCCAAACTAGGAAAGAGGAAGAACCCTATACATATGTGTCACATGTGTTCTATTGTCTAGTTGTATGGTTCTCTCTCCCCAACATCAACATAGTGTCACTACCTATTTTGTTATTAAAAAGTTTTCTATAAATTATGTTAAAAAATTTATTTTATTGGATATATTTGTAGACGTATGGGTGTTATATATTTATCAATTTTCTATTTATTTTACGACTTTTAAATTATAAATGAAATAAATTGTTTTTCAAAAAATTATTTTAGTATTTATATATATATAAAATAAAATTGGTAGAAATATGGTTTAGAAAAATTACAAGTGTTCTATTTATATATTTTCATCTTTAAATCAAAATAATGTATTCCCTTGGATGAATTAAATCTAATATGGATTTTTTTAAATGCATACTTTTGGAGAAAACACGTCGTAGTGTAGTATAGTGATATTTGTGTAAACTGTGACATAATGAGATTTCATGGCGGGGAATAATATTATAATCATGACTACTGTTATAATATAATTATATTGTGATAGGTATTAGGATGTTGATTTATGTTATGGTAACATCATAAAATGGAAATAATTTTTGATTCTATACTCTCACTACCCATTTAAATCATTCCTACAGGATTAATTTGGATCTATTTTATATCTTTTTATGATGATGATTTTACAGTTATTCCAATAATTTATTCCATAAAAAATGAATATAATTATTTAAAAAACGAAAAATCTTATTTCATACTGAATATAGGAAAATCATTCCCATAACACAATATAACATTACTTTTTCAATAAAATTTAGCTTTAACCTATGTGAAAATAGTGATGATATGTCGACATACCAAATCTAGTAGTCCACACTCAATGGTTTGTTTAGAAAAGGTGGATTTATGCTAAGAGACATTCCTTCATAAATTTTTTGGTTGGTGTAATATGTTCCAATGGTCACTCATCTCTTTCCACTCCATTAGTTTACTACTCATAGAAGGAATAAAATGAATTAAAGGACATTATAAAAATATGAAAAATATAAATATTGTTTGTCACTGTTTAATTACTCAATAAAATAAATGTTCTTCTCAACCATTATAAAAAATAGAAAACAAAATTTTTCTAGTGAAATTAATTTCCCTAAATAATTTTACATTATGTTTTCATTTGGATAGACCCTGCCTTTTCGTGTCCATCTATTCGAGTGATATTCCAAAAAATGTTAACATGGGCTACATCCCTTTCTCTAAACAACATTTGAACCCAGTCATAAATTTTAGATCTCATTTGTTTCACAATATCATTGATATTAGAATATCAAAAAACCATTATTTTCTTTTTATTTATCATGATATTAATATCTCTATTATTTTTTATTATTGTATCTATACAACTTACATATAACCCACTATCCTATTTAATTTTAATACTGAATAGAAAACGAATTAAAATTTTCCACCAAATTTTTTGGTTTGATCAAAATATCACCAATATTATATATAGATAATCATATGTATTAATGATATTAAAAATGTACAAAAGTATTTAAATATACAAAATACAAAGTGTTAGATGTAAAAAAAAGTTTTTTGGCCACCATTTTTCAAATCATCTAATAACCCTGACATTTTTATCATCTATAAAATAGGTTTTACATATCATATAGACACACTAAAACTATTGAAAAAATATATTAATAACAAACAACTCATGTTGAATTATATTTTACAAAAACTAATTCATGTACAAGAAATATATATTTACTATTAAACAACATAATCTATTTATTCATTATCTTTCATCCTCACCTAAAAATGGTATAACATTTTCCACGCTAATTGACTAATTTATCTACTACAACATGGATGATGAAAAAATGTTTTTTTTCTCAGATGTTGTAAAGTGGAAACACATTCCCTTTAACACAACATATTGATATTCAAACATTGAGATGTTTTTAATCATTTCATCAAACAAACTTTTAATCATTTTTAACCACCTCTAAAAATTATCTATCATTATCTAGTGAATAATATATTAATATTGAGAATTTTAAAATAGTTAAATACCAAATAAATAATTTATAATATTAACCTATTATTTTAATAATCATCTACATATATGTGAAAATTATTTTTTATTATTTCATAATTTCTTGTACAATGTTTTCCCTCTAACATTGGAAATTTCACTACATGCCTTCTTGAACTACCATGTATCAATTTTATTTATCTTTATCTATTGGAATTCCATATATAAATTAAACATGTATCTTTTTTATTCTTTATTTTCTATATCATTAAAAATCCCACCATTGTTTCATATAAATTTTTGATTATATCCTTCACCATATATGATCTTAATCAATATCATTCATGTGGTTAAGAGATATTTGGAATGTTATATAAAACTCACATCAACTTTTATCTTTTCTTTCATGATAAGAATATTCAATATTAAATATATTGAAATTGTAACATCTTTTAAAAACAAATAGACAATCTAATTTATAAAATCTTTAATATTCAACAAATTCAATTGCTTTTTTATTTTAATAAAAAAATTCTTCATCAATTTTTACGTGGATAAGAAACAGTACTCATCAAATTTATCATTTTATAATATCATTTTGTATATAGTGTAATAAAATAAAAATTCTTGTGTTGATCAAATGATTATAAAAACATTATTATTAGTTGACAACCATCATGTTGAAAATAAGTGAAAAAATATTTAGTGGTTTAAGAAGTGAAAAAGAATTATTTTTATTATCTAAAGAATTATCATTTTATGTATTCAAGATTGATAGTGTGATTTTATGTGACCATTTAATTACATGATTATCGTGGATGGTCATATTATAAATTATAGAAGGATATATTGTCTTGTCATTAGATTCAAAATATATGATATTTTTATAAATATTTTTTATATAAACTTGATTGGGATAACTAATTTTAGAATTAAACTAATTTCAGAAGAAAACTAATTTGATATGTCATTATGTTGACCCACCTGTTTGTTAGTTATCATTGTCCAATTGAGTTCCATCAACCATAATAAAGACGTCGATGATGTGTTGGATATTATATAAAATTGATAAATTACTCCACGATACTTTTTGAATTGTTATTGTAAGTAAATATACGATGAATATGTGATTTATTACAATGGGTATGAGGTGATGATATATTACAATTTTTTTCTTGTAAACTAGCGATGAAATTATGAATGGGTTGGAATGATGTATTTTAAATATTATATTATTTTTTGATAGATCTTGAGTAAAATTATTCCTTGAATACTTATTTGAGTTACCCTACCAATGAAACAAGAAAATGAAGCTTATAATTAATTTTGGATTAAAATATAGATTTAGACACCCCTATATTTATTATATTAAAAAATTATGAGGGTCCTCTTTTCCAGAAAAGTTTTTTTGAATCCATTTATCCCAAAATTTTCAATGAAGAATCAATCCTCCACATGGGGAGTTTAGTTCCCCCTTGTTCATTATAGAATAAGATATATTGAGCTTCATTAATATAAATTTATTTAAATATGATAATTCACTTTCTCATGATGGGTGTCAATCCCTCATGGATAAGGTCACCAATTTTAAAGGAACTATTTTCCTATGTGTATCTTTTCTTGTGACTTATTTTGAGAGATATGGTATATGGTAATCTCTAGTATACATTTATTTAGCGAAAATGATATATTGATAATGACTTATTGATATTTTAAATGAGAGTTATTTGAATAAAGTTGTTATCTATAACTTTTATAAGGAGGTATTCTATTAGTTGATTGTTGGCATCAATTATCTATTCGTGGTATTGAGGTATTAGTAAATTCCTATATAATATGATTACATATTGTTAATTATTATATATAAAGTAGTTTGAAATTTTTATTGAATAAAACGTCAAGTAGCCTAAATGTTTTTCATACCGAACACAATATAGAGACATTGGTGGGGGATTATTTATGGTAGTATAGTTATTCGATATTTATATAGTGCATATAAATATATCCACTTAGTTGTGTTTTTCTATAGTGGTGGATCATTTTAGGACCATCAATGTTGTCTCAAAATTAGTGTCTTTGTTATTAGTTAATTAGTTTATATAGATATATATTTAATGAATGTTAATATAATATAAACTATATCAGTATAGTAATCACATTCTATAGCTGTGGGTGTTCATTGTTATATGATTAAATGAATATATGAATTTATTCTTTCTTTCGTGAATTATCAACTATAGTTTATGTATATTTGATCCATATTTTTTAGCATATTTTTTTTCTAATATATATTAATAGGAATGTGTTGATTATGTTTTTGGAAATTCACCGTTGTTGCTAATAAATTACTCGTAGTCTATTGGAGACTTGTTTAAGGAGGTACACATGGCCTTATTAGTGACCATTAAGGGATTTTTGTGTATTTGGGTCATGATAGGGCATTATTCGAGTTATTTATCCTAGAGATATTGTATATAGTGGGAAATGTGTGGTTTGATTTGGGAAAATTGGGTAAATAGTTCAAGAGGTATTTAAGTTTCTGTTTTATAAGATAGTTATAGGGTTTGGTGGCCATCATATTCTGACACCAAGACTATAAATTTAATTTTCTTTGATTAATGTACTTTGTTCACTGTTTTCAAAGTATATTTTACCTCATTAATGCATAATAATGTTGAAAATACTGAATATATGACCATGAGTCCTTGTGATTAATGAACTGTGTTTGGATATCTCAATTGAAAATCCAAATTATATGTTCAAAATGTTTCTTATCATAAAATTCTGAAACATATTTAATTTTTAAAATTTTTTATTGTGAAACACAACATCATATGGATGTTAATTATTTTTTTATCATTGAATTATTTAGTCCTAAATGTTTTGGTGATAATCAAATAATATCATTTTCATAATGAAAATTTTATATAAGGACCCGAGTAGAAGGATCTACACTTATTTAATTCCAATGAATATTTCATTATAATGGAAAATATTGATCATCATAATGAATTTTTTTGTTACTCCCTATGTATTATGTTACTAATATTACATTTAGGATTAATTCATGGAGATGAATCCATAGTGGGATGAGATTCATGGAACAATCCCTAGGGATATATCCAATATATATATATAATATTTATTCATATGATGTTATTTTTTTATTAGTGGGTGGTATGCATGGATCTAGATGGATAAAAACAAGGATCCAACATTATTCAACCTTATTATATAGATATTCCCGTAAAAGGGGAATATTTATTTAGTGTACATGAATGTTATGGTGAAATGGTCTTTCACATGGTTTTATGGTGTCAAAACCTTCAAATGAACTAAATTCCCAGTGTTTCGAATACATATCTTAATTTTTTTTATGAGACCAATATGAGGGGGAGTTTTGGAATTCATGTGTTCATAACCATTCAATGATTATGATAAGGTACGTTAGTTTGTTAACAGTTAGACCTTAGTTAATCATTCTATTAAAATGCAATGGGGGTGTTATAGGTTACACAACCACAATCTACCATCATCATGTGGTATCCATTTATGGAACCAACACTCGATCTACTGAATGTATGAAAATTGAAATTCAATGATTCATACAGGATTGAATGATGGTGTTCATATATGGTTTGAATGGGGGTGGGGGGAAGTTGGACTTTACCAAATCACATGGTTCAAAATTTTTTTGGAATATGAATAGGATTTGTGGGGGGAGATTTCAATACTTCAATAGGTTACATGTTTGGACATTGATTTGGAATGTGAACATGATTGTATGGGCGTGACCACATTGTATTAGGGAAGGGTACATTCATGAACATTAATAAGGCCTAAAATTTGACTTTACCTACATGTGTGAACCCTTTAGCTGGATGGTTGACTTCTACAATTAGAACAAACAATTTTATAATGAATGAATATAGAAAGCCAATAAGTCATTATCTAGTTGTCTATTTTGGATACATGAGATATAAAAATGTTTCGAATATAATGATATACCCCTGGCTAGAGGATGTTTTATTTCCCCATGTTTTTCATGGAATAATAAATAATAGGGGCCCTAAAAAATGCATCTGATGATTGTAATGGAATCCATGATATAATGCTGATAACATGTTCTCAGCATATTAATTCTAAATGAGGATCACATGATCTCTATAATGGTAATGTATATAGTGGACATATTTTGGTGTCGATATATAAATATTTTATTATGTTTATGTGTGTGGTTTTCTAGGTATATATATATATATATGATTTTGAATAATAATTGAAGAAACAATTAACAATAGAGTTTAATGATTGATTTAGATTATAATCCAAAAATAATGAAATGTGTGGATTTAAAATATATCATTAATATTACAAATAAAGATAGAATATTATACCAAGAGTTAACATTGAATCTATAAATAATGGCATATTTTAGGAAGAAAATAATATATTAGATAATCAATGTTATTAAAAGAAGAAGAAGAAATGAATAATGAGTTTAGTTTGGGTTAATGTTACATAAACCTCTATCATCTCTATAAAGAAATAGAACTAAAAAAATAAATGTTTTCAAAAAAATATAATATATTCTAGGAAAACATATTTTGAAATAATTTAATTTATTTCATAGTGAAATGTTATATGAAAATTATAAAATAGATGTATAACAAAACAAAAATATGAACCAATAAAAATCTAATTCACTTTTAGAAATATTTTATATTTCTAAAACTATAAAATACTAAAAGTTATAATTTAAAAAAAATAGAATTATAAAACCCATAATGAAGAATAAATAATCAATGTTTAATAATATATTATTATTGATAAAAACAAACCATGTGTTGAATCACAAACTATTGGTAAATAGTGTATTGAAATGGAATTAAACATTATATATTATTTTGAATGTTGACTGGAATTAAATATTTTTTATTCCCAAATAACTTTTATTATTAGTGTTTTAGATAATTATGGAATCAAAAATCTGTATTTAAATATTTTATAATAAATTGGATAGATACACTTAATATCCAATTTTTTATTAATATAAATCATTTAAAAATAAATTTTTTCTTTATTCATGAAAAAACATCATAAATTGATATTTATTTCATCCTTTTCCATTTTCATCCATAAAAACTAATGGAAAAACATTTCAAAATATTAGATGTAAAAAATATATCAATAAGGGAAATAAAATGAATACATCTATTTGTATAGTGAAATAAACATCAAGACCCTTGAAACAGCTTTTCTAAAAAAAAAAGATCAGATACCTAAAAATGGAAATAATTTTCCATTGAAAATATAATTTTCATACTATTTAGAATAAAATAATTTCAATGAAAACTAAACACTGAGAATAATAAAGTCATGTAGGTTCCATGGGATATCATTAAAATAGAACCATTATATAACTAGTAAAATAATCAATACAATTGGAATAATAATATGACTGACTTACAATATAATTCTCTTGAGAACATTATTAGTACATAATACAGTTTAGTGTTATCTAGGTACACCCATAATATAAGCAGTATCAGGATCACCTATAAGTTATCATGGTTATCAAACCTTCTTATATGCAATATCGTTCTGACCCATGAGCTATACTAGGGGAAGTTTTTTTTCAAAATAATGTACATGGTCCATAACATGAATAAAACCCATTGAAAACTATTTAAAAATTATTTGATAAACAACTTCATATATCAACATAAAATTTTATCTTACAACCCATTTCCTATACAATAATACTCAAAAGAAATGGAATTTTATTTTTTTTGATAAAACATGATATAATATAATGAAATACCAAAATAAAATAATTTTTAGGTATAATGGAAATTTCCTTTGCACCAAAAGATTCAAAATAAAACATTCATTTCGCCTTTTATAATGAAAGTAAAAAATTCTATAAAAATATTCCATTTTGAAAACAATTGAATAGAAAAACATAGTATTAAATATGTAGTTATTTAATTTAAATAAATTGTTAAAATAAATATATAAACATGGACTTGGGAGATTAGTATTTCAAAATTAATTCCTCATATTATTTAGGGAAGTTGTCCAAAATAACATTTGTAGGTTGAATATGGTAAAAAATATCATTATTTAATTATCTCTAAACTATTTATAATTAAATATTTATCATTTATATATTTTAATAACATATTTAAAACCAATCATGAATAACACTTATGAAAAATGAACTACGCAATACTCACAAAGAAGGTACGATACACATACGCATGAGTAACAATTCCATTTATCTACTATCAATTTGGAAATTAGGTAAGTATTAATTTATCATTAATTAATGATACGTTTATTATAAATACTATATTATATCTCTAAATATATTTATATAATTTTTTTTTGTGGTGATCAAAAATGAAACACATCGATTCGTGGTAATATTAGTCTACACATACACATGAACTACGATATTAATTTCAATGACTAAAAAAGTAAAAAAGTAAATTATATATTATGTTTCCAAAAAATAAATATTTCTCTATTATAATATTTATACATTAAATCCATAATTATAATGAGCTATGCGATGTGGTTATGGAAAATGAATTACCTCAATTCAGGATGTGGTAGTCTACTTCAAACACAAATAATAGATTCGATTCCTATTTCATAGAATTTTTATATAGATGTAGCACTACGGGAAAAATGAGCAATTGCGACGGGTTATTTGCGACGGGAATAAATCCCGTCGCAAATAGTCATGTGAAAAACTTATTTGCGACGGGGGTATTTCCCCGTCGCAAATAAGGAGGCTTTTGCGACGGGATTGCTTTCCCCGTCGCAAATAGTTTTCCCGCGATGCGCGCCAAATCGCGGGAAACTTATTTGCGACGGGGGAATATTCCCGTAGCAAATAATCGGCGGCGGTAAAAGGTATTTGCGACGGGAATATTCCCCCGTCGCAAATACTATGTCGGCAGGGGTTATTTGCGACGGGACCCGTCGCAAATAACTATTTACCGGTTGACCGTAATAAATGTTGGCTAAGGTATTTGCGACGGGTACCGTCGCAAATAGTATTATTTGCGACGGGAATCCCGTCGCAAATGGGCCTGTCGCAAATAATCTAACCTATAAATACCCCCATCCGTTTTTTTCATTTCATTCTCATTCCTTATCTTCTCCTTCTCTCAAAATTATATTTCTAGAGTTGAGTTTTTCTCCAGTTTAATTTTTTTCTCCGGAGCTGATATTAAAGTTTTGAAGACGATCAGAACAGATCAATTTTCAAGGTATTTATCTTCATTTTAATTTTTTATTTATTTTTAATTTTTTATTTATTATCAATTTTTTATTAGTTTCAATTATTATTAATTAGTTGTAATTTAATTATGTTTACATTGTTTTATTACTTAATAAATTTAAATTATTAGTATTGTTTATAGTTAATGGTAATTAGGAATAATTAGTAATAATTTTTAATAATTAAGAATAAATATTAATAATTAGTAATAAATACCAATAATTAGGAATAAGAACATTATTACATTATTAGTTTATTTTATTATTAATATTAAAATAATATAATTTTTAATATATATACAATTCTTTTTTGATCTGTGTGTTTGCTGTCTTCACATGTATTATTTGTATGTGGAGATAGAAAACGCACAGATCAAAAAAGAATTGTATATAAATTAGAAAATTATATTATTTTAATATTAATAATAAAATATATTAATAATGTTATTATTTGTAATTATTGGTAATTATTTCTAATTATTGATAATTATTCAATTAATTACTAATAATTAGGAACAATTATCAATAATTATCAATAATTAAGAATAATTAGTAATAATTAGTAATAATTACCAATAATTAGTATTAATTACCTATAATTAGTATTAATTCCCAATAATTAGTATTAATTACCAATAATTAGTAATAATTAGGAATAATTAACAATAATTAGTAATAATTAACAATAATTAACAATAATTAGTAATAATTACCTATAATTAGTATTAATTACCAATAATTAGTATTAATTAACAATAATTAGTAATAATTGGTAATAATTAGGAATAATTAGTATTAATTAGGAATAATTAGTAATAATTGCCAATAATTAGTAATAATTACCAATAATTAGTAATAATTACCAATAATTAGTATTAATTACCAATAATTAGTATTAATTATCAATAATTAGTATTAATTATTAATAATTACCAATTATTATCACTATTTAGTAATAATTAACAATAATTGCCAATAATTACCAATAATTAGTAATAATTATCAATAATTATTAATAATTATCACTATTTAGTAATAATTAACAATAATTGCCAATAATTACCAATAATTAGTAATAATTATCAATAATTATTAATAATTACTAATAATTATCAATAATTAATAATAATTAGCAATAATTAGTAATAATTAGTAATAATTAGCAATAATTAGTAATAATTAGCAATAATTAGTAATAATTAGCAATAATTAGTAATAATTAGCAATAATTAGTAATAATTAGTAATAATTAGAAATAATTAGTAATAATTAACAATAATTAGTAATAATTACCAATAATTAGTAATAATTAGAAATAATTAGTAATAATTAACAATAATTAGTAATAATTAACAGTAATTAGTATTAATTACCAATAATTAGTATTAATTACCAATAATTAGTAATAATTACCAATAATTAGAAATAATTAGGAATAATTAGGAATAATTAGAATTAATTAGGAATAATTAGGATTAATTAGGAATAATTAGTATTAATTAGGAATAATTAGTAATAATTACCAATAATTAGTAATAATGATTATTAATTACCAATAATTAGTATTGATTACCAATAATTAGTATTAATTACCAATAATTAGTATTAATTACCAATATTTAGTAATAATTACCAATATTTAGTAATAATTAACAATAATTGCCAATAATTAACAATAATTAGTAATAATTACCAATAATTATCAATAATTATTAATAATTATCAATAATTAATAATAATTAGCAATAATTAGTAATAATTAGCAATAATTACTAATAATTAGCAATAATTAGTAATAATTAGAAATAATTAGTAATAATTAGAAATAATTAGTAATAATTAGTAATAATTAATAATAATTAGTAATAATTAACAATAATTAGTAATAATTAGGAATAATTAGGAATAATTTGTATTAATTAGGAATAATTAGTAATAATTACCAATAATTAGTAATAATGATTATTAATTACCAATAATTAGTATTAATTACCAATAATTAGTATTAATTATCAATAATTAGTATTAATTACCAATAATCAGTATTAATTACCAATAATTAGTAATAATTAGAAATAATTAGTAATAATTAGCAATAATTAGTAATAATTAGCAATAATTAGTAATAATTAGCAATAATTAGTAATAATTAGCAATAATTAGTTATAATTAGCAATAATTAGTAATAATTAGGAATAATTAGGAATAATTAGTATTAATTAGGAATAATTAGTATTAATTAGGAATAATTAGTAATAATTACCAATAATTAGTAATAATGATTATTAATTACCAATAATTAGTATTAATTACCAATAATTAGTATTAATTACCAATAATTAGTATTAATTACCAATAATTAGTATTAATTACCAATAATTAGTATTAATTATCAATATTTAGTATTAATTACCAATATTTAGTAATAATTACCAATATTTAGTAATAATTAACAATAATTGCCAATAATTAGCAATAATTGCCAATAATTAGCAATAATTAGTAATAATTACCAATAATTATCAATAATTACTAATAATTAGCAATAATTATTAATAATTACCAATAATTAGTAATAATGAGTATTAATTACCAATAATTAGTATTAATTACCAATAATTAGTATTAATTACCAATAATTAGTATTAATTACCAATATTTAGTAATAATTACCAATTATTAGTAATAATTAACAATAATTGCCAATAATTAACAATAATTAGTAATAATTACCAATAATTATCAATAATTGTTAATAATTATCAATAATTAATAATAATTAGCAATAATTAGTAATAATTAGCAATAATTACTAATAATTAGCAATAATTAGTAATAATTAGAAATAATTAGTAATAATTAGAAATAATTAGTAATAATTAGTAATAATTAGTAATAATTAGTAATAATTAACAATAATTAGCAATAATTAGGAATAATTAGGAATAATTTGTATTAATTAGGAATAATTAGTAATAATTACCAATAATTAGTAATAATGATTATTAATTACCAATAATTAGTATTAATTACCAATAATTAGTATTAATTACCAATAATTAGTATTAATTACCAATAATCAGTATTAATTACCAATAATCACCAATAATTACCAATAATCACCAATGATTACCAATAATCACCAATAATTACCAATAATCACCAATAATTACCAATAATCACCAATAATTACCAATAATGACCAATATTTTCCAATATTTTTCAATAATTACCAATAATTACCAATATTTTCTAATAATTACCAATATTTACCAATAATTACCAATATTTACCAATAATTAGGAATAACTACCAAAAATTAAGAATAACTACCAATAATTTGGAATAATTACCAATAATTTGGAATAATTACCAATAATTTGGAATAATTACCAATAATTTGGAATAATTACCAATAATTTGAAATACTTACCAATAATTTGATATACTTACCAATAATTTGGAATAATTACCTTATTACATTATTTGTATATTTTATTATTAATATTAAAATAATATAATTTTCTATATTATATACAATTCTCTTTCCATTTGTGTGTTTTCTGTCTCCACATGTAATATTCGCATTCTTTTTCAAAATTATCAACCTACTCGCCAATGGAGAGGTGAAAGTGAATGCGAATATTACATGTGGAGACAGAATGTTAAACACACAGATGAAAGGAGAATTGTATATAATATAAAAAATTATGTTATTTTAATGTTAATAATAAAATATACTAATAATGTAATAATGTTATTATTATATAATTAATGTTTATGAAAAAATTATATTAGTATTATTAAAATAATAAAAAAATCAATATAATATTAAAATTATCAATATTTGTAACATGTTTTGCTTTATTCTCAATATATTCAATCTTTACTTGAGTGTTTTTTCTAACAAATTATTCAAAACCAGTAATGATTTTATATTTTATTGAGAAATATGGAACAACGAGGTCGTCAACAATCATTATTAGGTGACCGCATATGGATAAATCAACGTAGAAATCCAAACGGTTCTGGTTTAAATCCAGTATATGTTGAGGGTGTGGAGAATTTTTTATCATTTGCGGAATCAAATTCAGAATTTTTTTCAGAAGGAAAAATAAAATGCCCTTGCAGAAAATGTGCATTGAGAATGTTTGACACGTTTGACAAAGTGGGGGAACATCTCTTGTGTTTTGGTTTTCAAGCAGATTATGTATTTTGGTATCAACACGGTGAACGCAGTTCCAGAGCAGGTGATACCAACTTGATTCCGGATCCAACCCAGTTTCAAGATTTAGTACATGATGTTGTAGGTTCATCTGTTCAACATACAGAAACTCCGGCTGATATAGCTTCAAATCCTGAGTTGGGACCGTCTAAATTTTATGAGTTGTTGAAGTCTGCTGAGGATGCATTATATCCTGGCTGCAAGATGAGGAAATTAGAAGCAGTTGCAAAATTTATGGCTATCAAATCAGATAACGGAATGTCAAACACCTGTTTTGACCAGATATTTTCTTTGCTGAAAACACTGTTACCCGAAGGAAATGTTTTACCTGCAAATTACTATGAAAGTAAGAGGTTGGTTCGAAATTTGGGACTTACTTGTCAGAAGATTCATGCATGTTCAAATGACTGCATTTTATATTCAGGGGAAAATGAGTCGTTGGATAGTTGTCCCACATGTTGGCAACTGAGATATAAAGAAGGACAACACGGGAAGTCTGGTTTGATTCCTGTAAAACAGTTGAGATATTTTCCGCTTACATCCAGACTTCAGCGTTTATTCATGTCTAAGAATACAGCGACAATGATGTCATGGAATAAAGAGAATAGTTCAACCGATAAAAGCTTGAATCATCCAGCCGATGGTGATTCATGGAAACATTTTGATAGAGTGCATCCATCATTTGCTTTAGAAGATAGAAACGTTCGACTGGGCCTTTCCACTGATGGTTTCTGCCCGTTTGGATCTTATGGTAGTCAATATTCATGTTGGCTTGTTTTTTTAACTCCGTATAATTTACCTCCATGGATGTTGATGAAGGAGCCATATATATTTTTGACTTTACTAATTCCAGGACATCCGAAGAAAAATATTGATGTTTATTTGAAGCCATTGATTGATGAATTAAATTTATTGTGGAGTACTGGTGTCAGTACATATGATGTTGCAACGAAACAGAATTTCATATTGAGAGCAGCATTGATGTGGACAATAAGTGACTTCCCGTCTTATGGGATGTTATCTGGCTGGAGTACACATGGTCAGAAATCATGTCCTTACTGTATGGGAGAGAACAAAGCATTTATGCTCATTCATGGAAAGAAACCGTGTTATTTTGACTGTCATCGCAGATTTCTTCCAGCTGATCATCCTTTTCGCAGAAACAGATCTCATTTCAGAAAAGGAACAGCTGAAAGGGATGGACCTCCAAAAATGCTATCAGGTTCGGAGTTAAAATCGGTTGTATTTTCATTACCTACCATCACTTTTGGTCCCACAATAAACCAACAGAAAATTTCTGGTTTTGGGAAAGAACACAATTGGATTAAACGTAGCATATTTTTGGATTTTCTATATTGGTCTGATTTGTTGGTCCGACACATGTTAGATGTCATGCATATTGAGAAGAACTGTTTTGATAATTTGTTTCATACAGTTTTGGATATGCCAGGAAAGAGCAAAGACAATGTAAATGCACGTTTAGATCTTGCCCAAATTTGCAGGCGTCCAGAATTGGAACTATTTGAGAATGTCAGAACAGAAAGGTTACTGAAACCAAAAGCAGCTTATACACTGTCTAAAGAAAACCGTTTATTATTTTGTCAGTGGATTGCAGATTTGAGACTTCCAGATGGCTGTGCTTCCAATTTGGGTAGATGTGTAAAGAATGGTCATATTACTGGATTAAAAAGTCATGATTGTCATGTTATAATGGAGAGACTTCTACCCATTGGATTAAGAGGTCTGTTGAATTCTGTGATTTGGGATTCCATAACAGACATGTCTCATTTTTTTCGGGAAATTTGTGCGGCTACGGCAGATTATGATGCTCTAGGCAAACTTGAAAAAGATGTTGTTGTAATTATATGTAAACTTGAAAAAAAAATTCTGCCGTCTTTCTTCGACTCAATGGAACATTTGATGTTACATTTGCCATATGAAGCCAAATGTGGAGGTCCGATACAGTTTCGATGGATGTACCCATTTGAAAGATGCATGCAAAAATTGAAAAGAAAAGTACGCAACAAAGCATCTGTTGAAGGATCTATTGCAGAAGCTTATTTGCAAGAGGAAATATCTTTTTTCTGCTCCCATTATTTTGAATCTGAGTATCCTTCAAAACACAACCGAATGGGACGGAATGAGAGGAATATTGATGAAATCGACAATCAATTATCTATTTTTAACCAGTCAGAGCTTGGTTTTGGTGGAGTTTCTGAACGCTGGCTTTCAGATGATGAACATCATAGAGCTCATACGTATGTTCTGCTCAACTGTGAAGAGATGACATCAGTTGTACTGTAAGTGTTTATATCACTTATTCTATCATTTATGTTATAGTAAATAACTTTGGTTTTTATAGGTTGTATGATAATCATATCAAGAAACAAATTCCACAAATTACAGCAGCTGCTCTCGAAGAACGTCGACTGAAAAATTTCTCTAAGTGGTTTCAAAAACTGGTAACATAAATTCTTTATCATTTAGCAACTCATTCAATGTATAGTTTACTATATTGATAATTATTTCACAAATCTTCAGGTGTCTCGACATGCTGATAAAATTGACAAATGGCTGTGTGTATTGAGTAACCCACCTTCCAAACTTGTTAAAACTTATAATGCATATGTGGTGAATGGATTTCGATTCCACACACATGCATATGGGGAATCGAAAAAAACAATGAACAGTGGAGTTAGCTTGAGAGGATCTCATCATCGAGAAAATGAAGTTGACTTTTATGGAATACTTGATGAAATCATTGAACTCTGTTATCTTGGACAACATTACATAACCATGTTCAAATGTCAGTGGTTGGATACAGAGAGAGGCGTGCGTGTTCATCCGACTCATGGAATCATCGATATTAAATGTAAAAGTGTTCTCGCAGTAAATGAACCATTCTTATTGGCTCACCAGGACTATCAAGTTTATTATGCAAAGTACTGTGCAACATCAAGAGACTTGACTGATTGGTGGAGTGTAATAAAAATCAAAATTCGAGACAATCAGTTTTGTCAAAGTGAAAGTGCTTTCACTGATGTGAAAAGAATTGAAGTTTTTCAAGAGAGTACTCAAAATCAATCTTTTTTACAAAGAGACATGAGTATCGATGACGACACCCCACATTTAGGAGTCGGTGATGACGATGATGTTAATGTTGTCACACATGAATTTGAAATGGTAAGAGATGAAGCAACTGCAACTCGAATGGATATCGATGATGTAGAGGAGGAATATGAAGATGACATTGACATATATGAAGATGATGATGAAGATGAACACTTATAGAATTCCATGGTATTTATATACAATCATAATATGTATATATGTATATATAATAGTAATTATCAATTATTTGATAACATTAATATTTTCTATTTCAGATGGACGAGGCCACATTTCGTGAGTTGGCGGAGGCTGACCTGCCTTTTGATGCGGATGAGTTGCTGGCAGATGACCCTCAGCCTGCAGGCGCTCCAGGGAGTACGCGGAGGGGGCGCGGTCTTGCACGATTGATGATTCCTGACCCCGTCCCCGAGCGACGTCCACGTCTTGGGTTTGATCCGCGCACCTGGAGGTGTGATAACCTGTGTGATAACCTGTGGATTTGACTAAGATTTCATTAATCTATTCACATAATAAATGTTTATTATTTTTTCAGTTTTCCGCATATAGCAGTCGGACAGGGCAGCGCTATTTTGCGCAACTATTTCTCTCAGTCGTGGACCACATGGGAGCAGATTCCCATTGATGTGCAGCAGGCCATGTTCGGCCATTGGTTGGTACATACGTAAATAAATAATTTTTTTTTTGAAAATTATTTCATTTCTAACTTGATATTTTGATTTATTTGTAGGGTTTATGGTATCCGATCGAGGATACCATGCGTGAAGCCATCCACGAGGCATGGGAGGTGGCCATGCGTGATCGTCTTCGTCAGTTTTTGCACAATTTATGAAAAGCTGCGATGAAGAAAGCGGGAGTGTCAGATTTTGAGGAGTCATGTAGAGCACACCGACCATAGTATATTTCATCCCATGTATGGGATGGATTATGTGCGCACTGGTTGAGTGGTGCCTTTCAGAGGAGATCATCGGTGGGGAGGCAGAATCGGGGGAGACAGGAGGTGACTCATCGAGCTGGGAGTCGTTCTTTCAGTACTCATAGACAGCATCTGGTACGTACATTATTTATAAATATTTTATATAACTATAAATATTAACAGTTTATTTTTAATTCTTATAGGCTGTCGAGCACCCCGATATTACAGAGTACGACGTATATCGGAGGATGTAAAGTGATCCTGCTACTGGGGAGCTCAGAGGTGATCGTCAGCATCACATCGTGGTCAGTATTATTTGTTTTCAAGTTTAAAAATTAACTGCATATAATATATTCACAATTTTAATTTTAAATTGCAACTATAAAAGTCATATGAGGCCGCAGCGGCACAGGCCCGACCTGAGAGTCAGGCCGAGTCATCAGATCAGACCACTGCCCGTCAGTTTGATGAGGCGGCATGGATGCAGGCCACCCAGTATGCCTTCGAGAAGGGCCGGGTAGTTGGTATCGGCTCTCGACTGACTCCCGGAGATTATTATGGCAGTGCTGCGATGTCGGCGTCCAGCTCGAGAGGAGACCGTGCATCTTCTTCTACACAGTATGAGGATCAGTTGTGATCTCAGACTGCACAGATAGAGAGTCTCCGACAGGAGCAGGAGCAGATGCGTCAGCAGCATGAGGAGGAGCGTCGACGCCAGCAGCAGCTGTACGAGGAGCAGACGAGTCGGTGGCAGCAGCAGCATCAGGAGCAGATGGAGTACATGCGCCGACTCACTCATGCTTTAGGGATGGAGTTTCCTCCACCACCATCTGCAGATCCCCCGCCTCCCCCCCCCCTCCTTCAGATTAGAGTTTGTATTTCTGTTATAAAATTTGTGAAATCAATTTTTTTTTTCTATTCGTAGTTTCTGTCTCATTATAAAATATTAATAATATTATATTTTTAAATAACAATATTAATATGAATAATAATATTATTTATATTTTATAATATTAAATTTTATATATATATTAAAATTATATATATATATTAAAATTATATATATATATTAAAATTTTATATATATATTAAAATTTTATAATATTATAATTTAATTATTTTTTTTGTAATACTTGAATTATTTTAATATTTGAATGTAAAATAATTCTATTATTTTTATATTAATTAAAATAACTTATTAATATTTTTTTTATTTATGAATTATAATTGTAATATTATTATATTAATTAAATTATTTATTAATATTCTATTATTTTTATTTTTGAATTATAATTCTACTATTATTATAGTAATTAAAATAATTTATTATTTTCATTTGTAAATTATAATTCTATTATTATATTAATTAAAATAATTTATTAATAATTTATTTTTTTTATTTTTTTATAGTATTTGCGACGGGATACTATGCCCGTCGCAAATACTTGTATTATTAATAGTTTTTTAAAATATTTTTAAAAAAAGTATTTGCGACGGGTCCCGACTCCCGTCGCAAATACTAGTATTATTAATTTTTTTTATTTTTTTAAAAAAAGAGTTTTTGCGACGGGACCGTCGCAAAAGCCATTTGCGACGGGACCGTCGCAAAAGGTATTTGCGACGGGTCCCGTCGCAAAAACTGTTTTAAAAGTTTTTTACAAAAATACGGAATACTATTTGCGACGGAGAGAATGCCCGTCACAAAAAAAGTCTTTAGCGACGGGCCCGTCGCAAATAAGTGTAGTTGCGACGGCGTTTTCAGCAACGGGCTATTTGCGACGGGATCCCGTCGCAAATAGCCCTTCGCAAATACCTGTTTTTCTAGTAGTGTAGGTTATTAAAATCACATAATTAAATCATATTATATTAAATATACTATTTATATATTCTCATTATTGTAGGAAAATATTAAAGACATGTGGTTGAAGAAATAAATAAATTTTCATTTATGAACAATAAACCTTCAGAAAACCTCGGTCTCTTTACACCTTATAAACTATAATGTCTATATTAATTTCAAGGCTATTCCAATAGAATATGGGTATGGTTACTAGGAAGATATTTGGTTCAATTTTTAAGAACCCAAATGTTTATTTGGTGTGGATAAATGTGATGATGTGGTTCCCTTTTATATGAGGGGGGGTGGAATTTAATAAAATATTAAATTAATATAAATTAATTTTGATGTATATATAGATGAAATTTTAAAATATTTGAGGTTAATATTAGTATGAGTTGAAATCATATAATAAAATAAAATATAGATATGTTTGGATAACATTTATATTTGTATCATCTTATTTTAACTATTTGTTATCCAATAGGAAAATTATAGTGATATCAATGTTTTTTATTGTTAAGGGGTAAATATATTAAATATAAAAGGAAAAACGTCCCATAAATGGACCACATTTTACTTATTCAACCAAATATCATTCATTGGGATGAATAAAATAGTTTTAGTAATTCTATATCTTTTAATAAAATATTATGTACCTTAATTATCTATATTGACAATTTTAGAACTATTTATAAAATCAAGGAAACATATTAAAAAAAATATTAAATAAAGCCTAAAATATCCTCTTTATCTTGTAAAATGATGGATCAAAATAAAAATTTTAAATTATTATATATATATTTTTTAATATATCCTTTTTATTTTATTTCATTAATAGAATAATTATTGTATCAATATTATTTAAGAATATAATTTAATTATTTATTCCCTAATAATTTAAAATAAAACACCATGGTGAAGATAAATAATTTATATTTAATATTTATATTAATTCAGGAACATATCATTTTTTTATCTCTATGTTAATAATATTAAATTAAATAAAAAATGATTTTTATATTATTTAATTTACAATATATAAAATGCTATAAATTTCACAATCACATCAATGTGGGAAAATGTTTTATTAATTAATATTGGATGAGTATTGAAGTATGATATCCATAAAATAAAATGATGGAATGTTTTAGGGTCATTTTATATTCCATATCAATATATTCTTAACCCTTTATTTCTTGATTTAAATTTTTTTGTAATAAATATTAAAATGTTTACTATTAGAAATTAATAAAAAAAGGGAATAATTTAAAAAATAATGAACACCTATTATTATATATTGAAAACATTTTTTGCAATTCACAAAAAAATGTAACAGTACTTAATTTAAAAATAAACCATTAATGTAACATCCCAGCTAATAATAGAATAATTATTTTTAATATTGATTAATATTTATATATTTGATAATAATTATATAATAAAATAGAAACTACATAAAATAGAGTACTAAAATCTAATTATTGACTTTCCTTGAAATATTTTATTTCATGCAAGAATGAGTTATACCAAACAATAATATACTAGTAATATTTTTTTAATATCAGAATTATCGATCATCCATTATTTTATTGGAAATAAAAAAGTCTAACAATATTATGTTTTAACATGTCTATAAAATGTTTTCAACATCATATAATAGATTGTATGGATATAAAATATGAATATTTTTTTATTCAACTTAAAAATATTTTTTTAAATATATGTTTCAACAACATTTAATGATGAACCCATTTTAAAACTTAACAATGAAAATTTAATTATGTTTATATAAAAACATCATTTTTAAAATTTTAATTACAAAATTAAATTTGAGTTAATTGTTGATGTTTTTATGACATGTCTCATATGTTTATGAATAACGAAATATAATGATTATTAATTAAAACCATTAGTTTCTTATAATCAATTTATATTATTATATTATTGTTTTGAGTTGTGATTAAAGAATAATTAGAATAATTTTATATTATTTAGACCAATTTATGTCATTGAAAAAAAATTAACATTGATATTTTATATTTAAATTTAGAAAACATTTTAACCTAATCACATTAAAACATAATTTCACATCCCATTTACATGATTTAATTTATATTAATTTCAAGAAAAAATGTTATTTCAATTTGGAAAACTGGATTCCTTTTTCAGAATGAATATTACTTATAATGTCCAATATTTTTTGTCTAGTTATTAATGTAAAATCTTAATGAAATATATTAAAATTAATTACATTTATTGAGGTAAATACCAGAATACTTAGTTTATAATATTTAAATATAATGTATAAAATGGAAGTAAACTTGTAAAAACCCCATTTAATATATGAAATTTTACCTATAACCTTAATGTATCTAATTGGTTGTTTTATGGAATACTCTTGGTGGGTAAAATCATGGGGGTCAAAAAATTATTTTCAAAATGACAATTGTGTCCTCTTTCTTCACAATAAATATGGTATCCATGCTTCCACATTTATTTAAACCTATAATGAACATTTCCATGACAAAAATCCTTCCCAAACAAGCTCCCAACATCCCTTACCACACCTAGAGGGCATCAATTTAGGCATAAATCCATCCAAATAATCACTTTGGTGTAATCCAAAAGCAGTTACCTGAAAAAATGTAAAGATCTTCAATGTGAATTTTAGTTTTATATATGTATCCAGTCGTTCAAATTTTATTATTCAATTATTATAATATAACATTATTATGATAAATATAATATATTTTCTTATAGCAAGGTTTTGACATACACCTACACACCCTTCTATAAAATGGGAATCAAAACTACTATCCATGTGTATAGCGAACTAAAACCCCGAAAATGATATCGTTCTTTTATTATTTTATCAACTATCATTATTTAGAATTATGATAAAAAATATTTAAATATGATTTATATATATATATATTATTTATTATTTGTTCATTAATCTATATTTTTACAAAAACATTCACGATTTCCATTATTTCGGAATAAGATAACATCATTTGTAGATGTATGGACTATTGCCTCCTCAAAGTGATGTGATACGTTCATATATTACATGGTATGTATTATGAATTGAGTTAATAAAAATAAGTGAAATAAATAAAATATATATTAAATTCAAGAAGTAATTATTGTTCTTTAAATACAACATATCATTTTTTAAACATTCACACACTGATAAATTGATAACATCATTTGGGGATGTGTAGACGATGCCTCCTTGATATAGTGTAATTCCTTTTACATCATAAGAATTAAATATATATATATATATATAATTAAATATAAATAATAAATTTTATTAGTGATATAGGTATCATTATGTAATGATAAATTTTATATACATTCTTTATATAATGATCATTGAGAAAAGGGAATGTTACTCAAGCGTTCGTACAACATACTCTCTCCATAACTATAACATTGGTTCATTTTTCATAAGCACCATTCATGAATTTTTTTAAATGTATAATTTATGTATAAATATTATATTTTTTTATGATTATTTTTTATAGATATTTTAATAATAACCCTTTGACCATATTTGACATACAAAATTCATATTTGAATCATAAACTAAATATAGTCAAGACATGTGTCATAAATATAATTGTTTATTAGCTGTATAAAATTGTTTTACATTAAATAAAATTAATTATAAACAAGAAAAATATTATGACATAAGTAAATATTTAACATATTTTTATCGTTCGAAAAGTTATAGAAACACATGACAAGTCAAATTCAGGGTAAGGTATTTCATCTCAATTTTCTATAATTGAGGAATATTTTGATGTTATACACCCACCTTATTTTATAAAGTGTCTATATGTCCCCTTTTAAATATACTATCATGTGTTTACTTATTATAATGTTATTGAATGTGGTGTTTTAAATTTATACTTCCATTGGGCTTAACATTTAAATGATCAATGTGGTGTGAGACACATTCAATGTTTAAAGATATAAAATAAAAATATTTTTCAACATTTCAATATTCTTGATATTATTTTAAGTATTTATTTATATAGATATAAAAGGGTTATCAAAGAATTATATTCCTATATTCCATTTCACTAAAAGATTTTTGACAGAAATATTTTACATGTTTAATATGGCACGTTTTGTTAAGTAACGAAAGGAATGCACTATTCATAGTATACAGGGTGATAAAATTGGTTATCCTTTATATTATTAGATTACTAGTTTTCATTAATGTACTTATGGTTTTATAACATGAAAATACTTCTTTTTCTTTTGGGATTAATTATTTAAAATGGGTTATGAAAACAGATTTATTATTTCTATTAATTTAAATGGTTTCTTTGGATTGAAAATTTTAGGTGGAAAGATGAAATATGAATTATTTAATGTGATATAATTATATATTGGTACTTGAAAATTTGATGGTTTGTTACATGATAAATAAATGATTGTTGGTTTTGTGATAAGCCAATGATGGCTGGGTCTAGAATATCCCTCTCATGCATTGGGTATAGAAGACGGTCATATAGCTATTCTATTTGTAAGAGTTATATGTAGGGAAGTCAAATTCATGGTTATTCCACTTGAAAAAGAGAAATGTGTAATAATATCCCAAGATACTATTAATTATTTATAATGATTTATATAGATTTTCTAGAAATATTTTGATTAAAAAAGGGTAAGAAATGAACATATTTTAGAAGAAATATTATTACAACATCTTTCTTGGGAAACATATGACTTTGTGACAAATTTATTTTCGGTTTTAATTTTTATTAATCATTCTAATAGTTTCCTTCATTTTATGTCAACTACTATTATTTTCATTCTTATCCAATTTAACAATTTTTTTCATATGAAATATTTATGAGGAAGGGATTCATAGATGTCATGTTTAAATTCAATATTATTTTCCATAAAATCTATCATGATTGATTTTAATGCTTTTAGATTTTGGTAAAAATGGATAATGTATAACTATGTAAAATTTTTATTTTATAGTTTTTTATTTTTTTGGTACAATATTATAAAACACTAATTGGGAAAAGATCAAAATGTAAATGAGTGAATTTATAGATTAAAACTCAAGATTATTTAAGTTTTAAATCTAGGGCCTTATGGTAGGTTTCAAAGAAAATATTAAGATATATTTAGACTTTAGGTTAATAGTATTATCATTCCATTGAATGATTTCACATTATGGTTAATGGGAATTAATATATAATTTCAGGATTATTATTTTTCTTTATTTAAACTATTCTTTTTTAATAATGTATTTTAGAAGAGAAAACCAAGAATGTATCCTTGGAAGGAACTAAGAGAGAAATACCCTTTTAAATCAACACCATGAGGTAGTTGGAATTAAAACTGTGTATTTATTTATTTTAATGGATCAGTTGACAGATGATATTGATTTTGGTGGTTTTTATACATGATATGAACCAGATCTATTATAAAATAATACTTTGATAGTTGAGTGTTTTATGTGAAAATATCCCCCATCATTTAGAGGATCCTATGAACATTTTCTATTTTTAGGATAAATTAAATTCCTATTAGAGATAATCGATGTCATGGGTTTTTCATATCACCAAAAGGCATTTCATACAATTTATTGTTTATAATGTGAATCTGATTGGCGGTGGTCAATGGTTCACAATATCAGTGACTGTAAAGAGATTAATTTCATGTAATGGTATGAATTTAATAATATTTTCCTTCCTAAATACTTTGTTAATTATTTTCAAAACTAGATGGAAAAAAAATTCTTGGAATTTAGAAAAATGTATCATGATTTGGGGGTTGAATATAATAAAAAATCTCATGATTGTTGAGGTACATACCAAAATTGGTTAGAAGTATTGATAGTAATATAATTGGTTTCCCTAAAGATTAAAGACATGATATCAATGTGAATTTGCAACATGTGAGTTCAAGAACAATGAGATACATGTTTGATGTGATGAAAATGTTGAGCTACATATTTCTATTGATTATGTGTCCTATTAAAACAAGGAAACAAGGAGTCTTAATTGGTGGGTAATGTGAAATCATTCATCAATGAAGTTTAGTGTCCATCAAACCAAATTTAAATATTTTTATAATTGTGGTAAAAATAACCATTTAGAAAGTATTTCAATTTTTATTAAGTGCATATGATGTGGTATTTTTGGTCATATGGCTTGTGAATACAAGGTATATGGTCATGAAAGAAATGGAAATCCAGTAGTAACTTGTTTTAGTTTCATTTAGTTAAGAAATTTAGCCAATGAGTGTCCAATGTTGATTATCAAGGGTAAAGACCATCAAGATCTATATAAAAGGGATTTGAACTTTTTATCTACTATTATGATTGATGGTGGCCATCAAATAATGTGTGCTTGGTATGTCATTGGTGTAATCAAATTATGATAGTTCTTGGTTTGATTTTAAATCATCACATTCCTTCATTTCAGAGATTTTTTAAAAAAAAAATGGGAATATCTCCTCATGAAAGTAAGATAGAACTTCTAGTAAAAATTCACATGGGAGTATAAGAGAAACCAATATTTTTATAATCTTCTTATTTTCTTCATTGAGATGATGTTAAATTCAATTCATGATGAACTGACCCTAGTGTTTTTATATCATATTTGGTTTGGATTGGATTTTAGATTATCATGCTATAATAGATGACAAAACAACATAGTTTTATTCAATGATTTCATACATGCGATAACATACTAAGATACATTGAATTTGACAAAATATATTCATGAAAGTTATCTTGTTCATGTAGTTGATGTGAATGAAATAGTCTATTTTGGAAACATTCTAGTAGTAAGTGAATATATAAAAGCTTTTCCTCTAGATTTTCCTATTCTGGTTCATTACCGAGAATTTGAATTTATTTTTGATTGAGTAACTAATGATAAGACTATTTGTAAAACCCTTTATCAAATGTCTTGAGTAGATAGTATTGAATTGAAAAACCAGTTGAAATAGTTTATTGATGAAGGTTTTATTCAACCTAGAACTTCACCATGTGGTGATCTTATTTTATTTATGAAAAAATAAGGTTCCATGTTCCTTTTTATTATTTTTAAATCCATGAATAAAACCACTTTTATAAAAAAAATATCATTTTCATCATATTAATGATTTTTCCAAAAATATCTAAGGAGATCTGTGTTTTTTGAATAATGATCGGTGGTCCGGGTACCACCAGTAGAAGGTGAATGAGGATCGAATTCCAAATACATTATTTTGGATGAGATATAGTCTTATTTAGTTTATAGTTATTTCTTTGAATTTATTTATTGATCCTTATGAATTTATGAATAAAATTTATAGATTCATCCATTTATTATTGTGTTCAGTTATTGGTTGTGTTTATTTATGACATTTTTTATATTTTAAAAGCAAGTAGGAACATGAAAGGCACTTCAGTATTGGTTTGAAACGTTTAAATGAAAATAAAATATATCTAGTTGATTAAATGTACATTTTGGTCGCAAAAAATTTCATTCCTTGTAAATATTATTTCTAAATATGACATAACTATTGAACCTGATAAAACAAATGTTATTGAAGAGTTTCCAGGACATATCAATGTTAGAGAGATTTATTGTTTTCTTGTATATTAGGTTTGTTATTTATGGTTTTCTGAAAACATTTTTTGTATATCTATCCAACTAAATAAGTTAACATAAAATAGAGTAAGTTTTATCAGGATAGGATAATGTGTTATATATTTTCTAGAACTAAAAAATAGAATGTTCAATGCCACAATTTTTTCCCTTACATCTAGTAAGAGTGATTTTTCAATATAAAATGATTATTTATTGAATGGAAATAGTCTTTTCATATTATAAAATATCAAGGTAATTTATAAATCATCAATTTATTTGAAAACTCATGTATTCAATCCTATGCCTAATTTATAAATTTATACAGTTATTTTGGAATTAAAAATAGGGTGGCGTTATTTTTATAGAGGAAATTTTGAAATTTATATTGATCAGAAAAGTTTATAGTATACATTCACTCAGATAGTGTTCGACATAAAAGAAAGATTATGGATGGAACTTATTAAAAAGTATAATTTTTTTATTCATTATCATATATTAAAATTAAAAAACGAGGTCGGTTCTTTGATGTGAAAAAGTAAGTCTACATTAACCCTATTATATTTGGATGACCCTCTTCCTAATGAATTGATTAATTTTTCCCTTATAATTCGTGATATTGGGACATCCACTGTTAAATTTAAGGTCTTAATACAATTGAATTTGAAAAAAAATATTTAATATGACTCAGAAGGTGGATAAATATTTTTTAGGAAATATAAAATCTATTAGGATTGGTCAGTTTCATGATTTTAATACTAATAAAGAATGAGTTTGACAGTTTGGAAAATGATTATGTGTTCCTAGTGATTCATAGTTGAGGAAATAGTTCTTGACTGAAGATTGTAGTTCCTCATTTTTAATTTATTCTGGTAACACTATGATGTACATGAACTATTAGATGTATTAATGCATAGATGAAATGAAAATACATGTCACTAAATTTACTGTGAAGTGTTTTAATTATCAGTAGGTTAAAAAATATTAAAAGTTACTAAAGGGGATGGATGAACAGTTTCTGATTCTGAATTGGAAATGGGAGAACATATAAATTTATTTCATGGTAGAATATCCAAATAAATTTCATGGAAATAATGATATTTGGGATTTTAATGATAAATAAAATAAATATAAACATTTCATTACCATTAATGATTAAATATATTTCGACCATCTTTCTATATTCTATCTAGGATAGATTTTCAGGTTTTATGGAGTTAATATCTCCATTTTATCAGACCATGATCCTAGGTTCTCACCTAATTTTTGGGAATTACATTAGATGTTGGGAACTGAATTAAATTTATATACAACTTTTCATCCTCAATCTAATGGATAATATGAGTAGATTATTTTGATCATAAAATATATGATTCGTTCATATTAAATTGACTACTAGAGAATTTAGGATAGAAATATTTCATTTCTTAAGTGTACAAAGAATATCATATTTCTTTCGATTATATTGATGGATCCAATTGAGAAATTATATGAAAAGCCATGTAAATAAATGGATTTTTGGGATTATGTAGGAAAAAAAAAGATGAAGACACTAGAGTTGGTTGAGGAAACAACATGGAAAGTTAAATTGATTCAGCGACACAAGAGGAAATCTCAAATTAGTTTGAAACATTTTGTAGATAACATGGGAAAATAAATTTATTTTGAGTTAAGTGATCATTTATTTACCAAAGATTCTATATTGAAATCTGTAATGTTTTTTTTAATTAGGGTATGTTGATCCCATAGTTCATTAGACCATATAAAATCCTAGTAAAAGATGGATAATTTTCCTAGAATATGGATTTTCAACAACGTTTATCCTAGGTACACAATGAGTTTCTTTTTCCAATGTGAGGGAAGTGTCTACTGGATTCATCTCATATTTTGATCTGTAATGAGTTTTAGTGGGATGAAAATATTTCGTAGGGGGAACAAGCAATTAAGGTTCTTAACTATAGTGTGATTTTTTTTGTGAAATAAGGAAAATAACCAATCATTGGTAGTATTAGAAAACAATATTTTCTAATAGGAAACAAGGGAATATTTAAATTCCATGAGGAAACAATATATCCACTTATTTGATATGTGATTCAAATTGTGAGGAAACAATTTCCCCAATGGGGAAGGATGTAACAACCCATGAAATAATAGGGTAAGTCTTTTTTAATATTTTGTTTTAATATTTTTGAGTTACATATTAATTTTAAAATGAAGGGGACTTAATTGGAAATACTGTATATGACCCTCAATAATGTGTTTCTTAGAAATCTTGTGTTTCATAAAACACTAGGATATACCAATCCATTATATACTAGTATAATTTTTTACAATAGACATTATCACCTAGACCATTTATCATTGAGAATGGATAATACCAAAAAAATATTTAGGCATGTTTATATATATTTTTACATTCACCTAGTATATATGATAGGAAGACGTAATGAATAAATCATGTTTCAAGCTTATCATCTCTATTATTATAAAATAATATTTTATTGCCTTTAAAATATGCAACTAATTTAAAATTAAAATTTAATTGTTATAATTTTTATAAATAAATATTAAAATTATATTTGAAATTTTAATATCAAAATTATTTTAGGTTGATATTTAGGTATTTTTCTATGAAGATTCATATTTTTATGAACAATTAAAACAAAAAATTTTAAACAAAAACAAACAATTTTCAAATTTATTTTTATAGTAAAATAATGTTTTGAAATTCATTTTAATGAATAATTATATATATTTGATATCATCTGAACTAATATACATCTTTTTAACCAATGTCACTTTGAAATTATATATAAAAATATTGAAATCTTTTGAATATATTCTCATTAAAATCCCACATTGTCATCCTGACTACGTGATTAATTTAAAATTATTTTCCTCCAATTATGTGTTTTGAATTTTAAAAAATAGATTCTACATGTTTATTCATTATAATTTATTATTTATTAAAATGTCAACTTAAATTATGATAAAAAATATTAATGAAATAAATTAAAATTAATGACATCAATTAAAGTGAAAAAGAGCTTATTTATTTGTTACACTAAAATTAAGGTATATAAATGGCCCCAAACCATATCAAAACTAATTTAATGTCTATATTTAAATATCACCCTATAATGGTTCTAATATAGTTTTCTATGAAATCATATTGGTTCAAAATAAGGTTGGGAGAACAAAATTCGTTTCACAACTACCAAGTGTGTCCTCTCCCTCAACTATTGAAATGCACTCACCATGCCCCATTTGTTCACAATAGTAAATCCGTTTGGATCATCCAAAAACTAAAAAATTAATATCCCAACATCTCTACCCTAATATTATATTAAAAAATCGGTTTATAAATCAAACCAAGGATGCCCTTTGGTGCAAACAAAAAGTAGTTACATGAAAAAAGGTAACATTTTTCAACAGAAATATATCTTTTATTTCATACTCCATCCATTAAATTATTATTATAAAATGAATTTAATAAATTAACAACTTATATATAATGACATTTTTAATGTAATTGGTTTGACCTGCACTTACACACACTTCCATTAAATTGGTAATAAAATTATTTTTTGTGTATACGCCATGCTACCACGTCACAAAACGATGTAATTCAGTTTTCCTTTTCCTCCTCTCATGGATAATAATTATGATAGGAAAAAATTATTTTTTATGGAATATATATTATAATTATGATGTAATAATTATTTTTTAATTTTTATACACACATACCATCATTCATTCAATTTTTTGGAAATATGGTAACCACGTTTTAGGACGTGCGGAGTACTGCCTCATCAATGAATTGTGATACGTTAACACATTACATAGAATATATTAAATATGGTTTTTGAAGAAATATGTGAAATAAATAATATAAATATGATATTAAATACATAATTACCTTTATGATAATATAATATATCATTTTATTTATTACCCTTTCAAACACAGAAAATGTGATCACGTTGTTCCTGAACATGTAGACTACTACCTCCTTGACATGATGTGCTTAATTTTACATCACATGAGTCAAATATATAATAATATATGATTATGTTACATGGTATTTATGATATAATAATCATCCTATAAAGGTACATTTTACTTATTGTCTTTTTATAATGATCATTGAGAAATTGGATTGTTACCCATATGTTCGTACAAACTACCATCTCCATGATCGTATTGTTGGTTATAATGTTTTCAGGATTATTATATTAGATATTTATTAATAACTACCCATCTTACCATAATTAAATTACCTTAGTCATTTTTGATAGATAAACATGATATGGTCAAAAAAACCCAACATATACTGAATTGTTTATGTAGTTAGATAAAACTATGTAATAAGTGAAATAAAATTAAGGATAACATTGAAAAGGGTTCTAATGAAAGTAAATAATTATAAAAATTTATTTTTTAGTAATATAAAGATATATGTGACAATCCATACTCAAGTTAATGGATTTTTTCCACTTTACCTACTTGAAGGGGTATTTTTTTATTATACACCCACATTATTTTGTGTAGTATATATACGACCCATTTGAAATATCCCATCATTAATTTTCTTATTAATATGTTAATATTTTTTTTTATTTTCATCCTTTAATAGGGTTTATGATTGATATTTTCAATGTGGTACAAGACACATTTAATATTTAAGGATTTAATTTAAAAATATTTTTCTCTAGGTCAATATTTATAATATTATTTTACCAATATATCTATAGAAATATAAATTTATTATAGAGGAAATTTTTTTTATTTCATTATTTTTTTTAAAATGAATCTATTTAAAGATTTTATACTGAACATTTTATTAAATTAGAACAGAAATATTTTATTCTTAACATACTTGGAAAAAATGACTTCTCCACCACGACGATTTTTATTATATTTCTAGCTTCATTTATAGGTTGACATGTTTTCTTAAATGAAAATAATTACATTCCATTTTAGTTATCTTATTAAAAAATGGGTTTTAAAAATGGATTCATTATTTCAATAAATTGAAATGTTCTCTTAGAGTGAAAATGAAATATTATCAGTGATATTTTAAAATTTTAATTATTTTATGTTCTATTATTATATAATGGAATTTAGACATTTTATAAGTAGTAACATGATATTCTTATTGTGGGTGGTTCCATTGTAAAACATGGATGGTTGGGTCCATGATATCTCACCGATGCATTAGTTATGGTAGTTGGTCGTATGGATATTATAATTGTAAGAGTGACATGTATGGAAGTCTACCTCATGGTTATTCCATTTACAAGATTGAAAAGTATAATAATTTTCCATGATACATTTTTGTGTTTTCAATGAATGGTATGGGATTTATTAAAATTTTGTGATTATAAAATGGGTTTAAAATGATAGTTTTATAATATGTGTGTATTTATTACTTCCAAAGTGTGAAAATAATGACCTTATGAAAAGGTTTTCATTGGATTAAATGTTGATCAATGAACTAATTGTTTTATTTTTATGTAATCCATACCGTGATTTTTATTCTGATAAATCCATTTTTAACATTTTACACCAGACTTAAGGACTGGTAAGGGATTGAAAGAAGTTGTGATTAAATTCATAATGAGTTTTCTTAACAATGATCATTTTTATTATAACAGTTTTAGATTATGGGTAAAATGGATTCAATTTGGAAGTGTCAACTTTGATTTTTATTGAATTTTTTTAAATGAGTTATGGACTCATTCACTAATTCACTAAACCTAAATAATATACAATTAGAAAAGAATTATTTTATTATTTGAAATTTAACGGAATTAATTGTATTTTAAAACTAAAAAAATTTAAAATTTATTTTTAAATTAATTTTAAAAATATTATATTCAATAAAAATCAGTATTTTTACTACTAATTGAAAAATAAAACTTTTCAAAAATAAAAAATTAAAAATTTCCCATAGCATAATATATAATTTATAATATATAATTTGATATTTATTCTATCAAATAAAAACTCCTATAATTTTTAAATTATTTATGTTATGTGATTAAAAAAATATTTTTGAAGAAAATATATCTTTGAAGAACAGAATGGATTTACTAAAAATTGAGTGCATATTTCCTAATAATTAATCAACAAATTTGAATTGATTAGAAATTATATATATATATCTATATTAAAGAAACTATTTAATATTAACCATAATATCTTATTTATTGGTTTCTTTATGATACTAAAATATAAATAATAATATATTTATGGTTTTTTACACCCTGCGTTGCTTATTTTTTATGAAATTGAAAAAAGTATTATTTTAAAAATATTAAGATATTATTTTATTTCATATTATAAAATTTATTCCACCCAATTTGAACTCAACCATCGTAATAAAATATTGATGGTTTAGAATATATTTATTGAAATCTAAAATCTAAAATGGTTTGATAAAACATCTTCTTGAACTTGTAAATGGGAAATATTAAGGCCATCTCATGTAACACATAACGAATTTTCCATGTCAATTTTTTTGGGATGTAAAAATATTGAAATTGAAGAAAATAATTATTTGAAAATAAATATGGAGAGTCAAAAATATCATTGGTGATAAGAATTTGTATGATCTTGAGATTATCAAAAACCATAAAATCATAAACCAAAAGGATGTTAAAAAACCATTTATTTATTAGAATATATGGTAATAAGAAAACAAATTTTTTATTTTACAATATTTTTTTAGATATGATGAATAAAATAACCATATAAAATTATAATATAAGAAAATATACATATATTACATGGATAATTTCATCCTTTTATCAATTCACATGAAAATAAAGCCATTTTCTACAAATGTTGCATATTGAAGATGATTTTTTATACCAGAATAAAAAAATTTAACTTCCATAGAATCATATAATTCAACTAATGTATAACTATATATTTCTCATATATTTCAAAAATAATCAAATATAAAATTTATGTAATTATGTAGGATAATTCCCAACATAGATAAACTTATATATGAAGAAATAATATATTAATCACCAAAATTCATTAGTTATACAAAAATATCAAACTAAATCACATTATAAGTAACTATCTTTTAAATTGATCAATATGTACATCACTTTGAAATAACAATTATTGATTTAATAACTTAATCTTCAAACTTTTACTTTTAAAAAATGTTGATCACTCTAAAATTTTCATACCCCAAATCCATGTTCCTGAAACATATAATAAAAAATATATACTAATAATTTCCATAAATAAAATTTTTGACTATAAAGACACAATGAAATCATATATTCGTCCAGAAGATATTACAATCTGTAACCCTAAAATAAAATCCCATTGAATTTTATTTACAAAAATATTATAATGTTCCAAAAAATATAGTGATATTATTTTGGTATTAAGATAATAAAATTCACTTATTAGACCTACGGTTATCAAAATAAATACAATATTTATTTCTAATTACCTAATAACTAGGAAATAACATAGGCTATTGGTAGTAAGTTCACATTTGTTTCACTTTAGATATGGGTTCAAGACCCATGGCTATATCATATGTGATAAGGTTTTCTTGACATGTGGTTATCAATTTGATAAAACTGTAATAATATAATTGTTATAATTTTAAATGAAATATAATGAAAATACTCAAAAATAACATTAACCATAAACTCACATTCTATCCTAATAATATTGATTTTTTTCACTCTTCCAAAAATCCAATGATCTTAATTTATTATCATCATGCGCATATTACCTACAAGATTTACTCATCCCATTATCAAATCCTTAAAATGAGTGTGTTATAGAAATCACCTTTTCGTTGAACCCCATTTGAAATGTATTAGTTTAATCTAACATATGTTTCATTATATTGAAAACAGTATCTTATATAGAATATATCATAACTCTCATAACATTATGAATATATCAAAATATCATTGATAAAACATTCCTTCATTGATTTTTTTAAAAATATATTAACAAAACATCAACATCTAATTCATTGATATGAGATATTTCCTTTAAAATTATGATTAATACCTAGAATATGTGAAAAAAATTCATACCTTAATTCTATAGATGATGGAATTCCATTAATCCATTGATATTAAATTTATCTGTAACACGAAGTATTTAACCTTTAAAAAAATATTTAAGGCATTAGTAAAATTTCCCCTCTAAATGAGAAGGATGATTTGAAATTTCATAATGAAATAAAATATATTAAATTATACATTGATACTGTGGAGAAATAAAAGGTTACTGAATTGATCAAATAGTTTCTAATTGGTGATTTGGTTGTTCCAAATAATTTCAATATTATTTGAGCGTGTTTTATCCATAAGATTTACTATTAAATCATATTGAAGGGATAACAAATGTTTTGTGAGATCCATTTACATACATATTGATAAAATTATTTATTATATATAAAATACCATCATTTAACCATGGTATGAATTATTACATGAGAAAATAAATATAGTCCTTAAAATCATCCATTGAACCTATATAATACATAAACTTTCAAATCCCCTAGAATTGCAATTTCGTAGATAGAGATGCCACTCAAAGGTTCCTTGTACCTAATTTCCCATATGGAATCAAGCACATTTCCCCAAATTCAAGAGGTTCCAAACTTGCAGTGAGGCCTAGGCATGATAGTGGGGGTACAATTACCTGTTCGGTAGATTATAAGACAAAAAATAAAAATAATAAAACAATTGCAGAAGAAGTAATGTAATGATATTGAAGCAAACATCAAATGATAGAAAATATAACAACCAGATTTCATATCATTCAAATGATGATGTTGCATGTCACATGTTCTAGGAAAAAAGTCAAACATTTCCCATTGCAGTAATACATAATACATGTAAAATAAATAGAAAAAGAAAAAAATAATATAAGAATCATCACAAGCCTCTGCTTGATCCCATGCTCTCCTTCTCCTAAGAAGTATATTTGCAACATATAGAAGGGATCTTCCCCTTATCTACACCTACAGCCATAAATTTTTTTGGCCCAAATAATTACCCAAATATGGTGTGGGATTAAATTATAGAAGGCAACCAAAAATGATATATGCTAATATATTAATGAATTTATATAACAGGTAGTGTAAAATAGTGAATGATTTATGCTAGGACGTACTCAAAATTAAATAGTCCAGCATGAAATGGTTTCCATATACAATTATTTCATGTTCTTCAATAGTTAAATTATATTTAATTATATATGTCTCAGGATCCAGACTAATCCCAGAAACCCCCATGCAAAAGTGAGAACAATAGATACCTCAGAAGGATCTCTAAACATGTAAATTGAAGATTGAATTCATTCTTGTATTTTGGATTGGTAGAAACATCATAATACATTCTATTTAATTAATCAAATTAAAAAAAACAATGTCCTTGACCTTACCATATTGGAATTAAAGTATTACTCGTTGAATAAAACCATCTATATCATATGATTCTGTCCATATGATCACCTCAGGAGCTCGCTCTCATTCTAGGTGCAGTTTGGGTATAAGTCGACTGGGTCATCCTAGGATACTATAAATAATACCCAATTATCTCCCCTGACATACAATCATTTCTTATAGAGCCCATCCATTGTCTCCCTCATTCCAAGAATCATTTTTCCTTCAAACATATTCTCCATGAGCCCGACCAATACATTCCTGGACCACACATGACATTTCATAATAATACCCTATTTGATTCTATCCAAGGTAACCCTCCATTGATCCACGATTCAACTATGGAGTAAGGTTCAATAGTCACATGAACCCATCCATGCAATTATAATCTGAATCCATGTTTCACCCAGTTCTATTAATCATTTTATTCATAATATGTTCAATTAAATTATTTTTAGGCATGAAAAGTTCATAACCAAAAGCATCCAATAAAATCTCAATCAGGGACTATCCTCATATGTCCTGACCGTTCAATTACTTAGATGGTTATAATTTTTATAACAAGTATCACATGTAAATTAAACTATTACATGGTTTCAAATTTATCTCCTCACATGGGAACATATCATATGAAATGCCTATCGAGTAAATTAAAATGTCACAAGGATTAACAATTAATTATATCACGCGGGGAATCATTTATTTAACCAATTTCGTTATTAACAACCCAATAAGGGAAAGAAATGTATGCCTTGTAAGAATCCTAGTCTAAATAGACCTAAATAGGCATTCAAAGAAAACACACCCATATTGTGGCCCTTAATCAAGTCAAAAAATCCTAAAAATGATTCTAAAGACCTCATCAATTACATAAAAAATAGTAGGAAATGACAATTGGAAAACTTTATTCAAAGTGAAAACAAAAATATGGGAGTGCGA
This sequence comes from Viscum album, assembly GCA_963277665.1. Lineage (NCBI taxonomy): Eukaryota > Viridiplantae > Streptophyta > Magnoliopsida > Santalales > Viscaceae > Viscum > Viscum album. The sequence continues at coordinate 1,329,680,469 of OY728133.1, forward strand.
CACTCCGAAACATATAATCAAAAAAAATAACAAAAGGAACAAGACCACCTACCTCATACTCGTAGGATTTTTCTCATCCAGCAACATCATCTGATTCGACTAGAATGGAGTCGATATACAAAATGACCATACAAATTAATCATAGATAACTAGGATGAGATAAAAAGTTATGAATAATGGCTGAAGAAGAATTGAGAACTCACTGATGGGGTTCCAACACATCCAACGACATTTTAATCATAGCTCGGACAATGAATTGGGTGCCAAATATCCATTTGAAAATACTATTTCTGAAAATCCATGTGAGAGTTATGTTTCTGTGATGAAGAAGAGTCAACTTTTCATATTAATAAAAAACTTCATGGGGATTACTTGAGAACACACACCATGTATATGACATTTTTTCCTTCTTCTGCCAACAATACTTACACATCATTAAAATGATTTCTGACATCTATACATGAAGTGTACTAGGATTACATGGCATGTAAACCCAATTCACATTGTTTAACAGTCTTGTGACAAACACTCGATAGGTTTTCCTCCTTTTTAGTAAGCACATACTAAAAAGGAAATATCCATACCTCAAAAGAAGAACCATGTTCTTAAAAAATTCCTCCTTACAATAGTTCGTCCTCGAATTTCCCTTCTAAGGCTGGTGATGATAGTTTTAAGAAGATCTTCTTCCACTGTGATAACACATTATCCTCCCTCCACAAGGTCTCATCATGTACTTGTCTGTTATTGCATAGTACTCTTATTAAAGGAACTGGCCAACCATGGAAAAAATTAGTGATATGATTCACAATTCATATAGGATGCTCCTCAATGTATGAATCTACATATAAATTAACCTCATTGGGATTAAAAATGTAAGATAGGTTTGAAAAGTAATGTCGCAATTGAAAAATGTGGAAGACATCATGTATAGTTGGGTATCTCAGAGGCATTGCAACTGATAGTCAACCAGCCAGACTCTCTCTAAAATAACAAATGACTCGACATATCTAAGAGAAAGCATAACATGTCTCCAGATACTATTTGGTCCCAAACGTAGTGAAACAAATAGGAAAACGTGCTCCCCATCCTTAAACTCCAAATATATTCTACCATTATTGGTGGACGACTTATGTTGAGACTATGTTGTATCCATCATCTTCTGAATTAATTCCTCATGTTCATCTGTCTCCTAGAACTGACGAGGTCCCAACATTATTACCTCTCCTTCCTCTAGCCAATATAGTGGTGTAGGATTTCATTTTCAATGTAAAGGTATAGCCTATACTAAAACTTTCTGAAACCTCATGGCTAACCTGAGATGATCCATACTGGGGTCACTATGATCCTAGGATCTGGCAACGATGTCCATGACCTCCACCCCAACCTGAAGGTCCAAACACATTCTAGTTCCCTAGTTGGTGAGATGTTTTTGACCATGCTCTTGAATTCAGAGTTAGTGAAAACCCTCTCTCACTAGACCCTAGTGGAAATGTCCTAGAGAATCATTGTATATGGCCCATCTTACTACAAGATCAGCAATCGATTGGGTATTGTGGACACTTTTTCCATGTATTCCCTAGCCAAAGTCATTGGAAGCACCTCACATGGCTACCTAAAGATACTTTATGACTGATATTGTCACTACAAGAAAGCTCCAAAAGATGCTTCTTACTATCGGTGGAGATAATACACGATCTTGGTGCCAAACCAAAATATCTCCCAGCTTCATAATCCCACATATTACACAAGGTAACCATTGTCAGATTTACTATAGAAGATAGAATATTCCACTAGAATACATTTATCAACGATCAGAAGTCGTACCTAAGAGTATCCTCAAATAATCTAGCCTTCTCTACAACATCTCCTAATAGATTAGGTTCAAATTTCTAGAACTCACTAAAATGAGTAGAATTGTCTATAAAATAAATCATTTCTTACTCCACATTCAAGAACTCTTGGCTAGATCACCCCACAACATCTTAGGAAAAAATAAATCATAGGGGGCTGTCTAAAAATTTCCCCATGCCATTTCTCAATGATGCTCTCACTGAGTGATAAAATCCCGCCATTAATATGAAGAATCATGCATCATAAACGTCACAATATTTTAACTCTTCTCATGTGGCATCTCTATGTTCTTGAATAGTGAATTCATAGAATCCAGGGCATGTGTTCTTCCATCCCCCTGAGAACATGGTCAGATACTACTTCAAGAACTCCCATGCTGACTATGCCATAGACGTAGCAAGGTGTGGTTCTTCTTGAATGTTTTGCACGAATATCATGAAGACATCATAGAATTATGAATTATCCACTATGTCTAGTATAATAGTTCGAGCCCCAACTATCCTGTATAGAGGATCCACTTGTACCCAATGGCCTACCAAGACCTGGGTATGACCATAACCACTCTCCTCGCATTCAACATGAGGTCATCATAGAGGCATGAAACTACATGGTCAAGCAAACACCTTAGTTCAATATTATTATCATGGTTCCTAGTTCAAGATCAAAAGAACTACAAAGGAGAAGATAACCATCAAAAGTGACCTGAATAGTAGTACATAGTGTTAGAAACATTACAAGTCATTTCCCCTCAAGGTCTCACATGGGCATGTAATTATTCTATCCTAGGACAGTATTAGCTAAATGTATATTGTATGTAAAGTGGGTATACAACATATCCCCAACACTGGGTACTTCCCTATTTACATTAACTAGCATGACCATTTTCTTGATTAAGCCGTGTACGTAAACACGATTGGCTACCCACGCAGGGTCTGGCCAAGTAAAACTACACGGGGTGTATATGATCGTGTAATTTTCCAAAACCAAGATCCCCTATTTTCTCTCACACGACTACACACTCATTCATTTAACTCCCAAGATGTATATAGGGTAAATTTTGTGTACATAAGAAATGTATTTCTTCCAAAACAAAAGAACACATGGCATGTGTTCACAGAACAATACAACATGTTCTCTAGGATTCTGAAAAAAAACTCCCTTGAACATCCCTAGAACCCCATTTTTGAAAATAATCCCTACAGATATTCAGAATTTCAATCCATGGGGCCCATAATCCCCATGAATTAATGTTTTTAATTCACATGTAGTATATCATAATAAGATACAATATAAGGAAGCAACATAATCCACTAAATTCAAATCCAAGAGGGCTCATACACCTTAAGAACGAAATCATGGTTTCCATCCAATTCAGACCCCAAGAAATAGTAGAAAACCAATCAAACTAGTATGAATATCTATCATGATACCTATAACAAATACATGAATATCTAGCATGAAATCTATCACAAAAATGTAATCAGTAATTCTCCCCAAATGGAAATCCAAGAATGAATGGAATGTGATTTCTAACAAGGTCGTATAGGATGCTTGAGATAGAATACACTCATATCACAAGATTTCAAATAAAATGAACATTATGATACAAATAATCACATCACAATAAAATCGTGTCATCTAATGGGGGAATTGAATTATTTATAATAGATCACACTCCAAAAATTACACTTCACTTTAGGGAAATGTGGATTATCACTGTATGGGAATAGCTACTCCGTAGTATAGTTTATTACAAAACATTATTTCCTTCATATCCCTGTATAATATATCCAACAACTAATAAAAATAAAAAAACACCTAGTTACAAATTTGTAATGTCCTAGATTTGAATCCTACTCAATGCTTCCACATACCCAATTGGGCACATGACATAAATCACATTTCCCCAAACGCCGGAGGCTGGAAACTAGTAGTGAGGTACTAGGTGTGATAGTAGGGAAACTATGTCCTCAATGGTAGAGTATAAAATTGGAGAATATAATAATAAAATAATAGTGGAAGAAGTAATAATTGGAAATAGAAGTAAATTTTAGAGGACTAGAAATATAACAACTAGACGTCATATCATAAAAAAGGATGATGTTGCATGTCAATTTTTCTGGGAAAATATCCACACAGGTCAAAATCCAGTAATACAAAATACATGTACCAAAATTAAAAAACACACAAAGTAAATAGAGAATAATTAAAATCCTCGAAGTAATCACATTCTCTCCAAATCTTATGCAGTATATCAAGTACTTGTAGAAGTGGGTATTACCTTATTGACCCCAACCATAATATAATCAGTTTGGGCCCAAAGCATAACCGAGACAGGTGGTGATATTAAATCCCAATATGTAGACACCTTAGATCTGTGACAATCTATCAGTGAATATATATAATTGGCAGCATAAAATAGTGAATTCAGTCATCTAGGAATTACTCAAAATTAAACATTCATATAATCAATGATTCAATTTACAATCATTTAATATTATTTATTTTTCCATTTACATTGATTTATATAAGTCTCAGGATCTCTCTTAATCTTTGAAACCATTATGTAAAAGTGTAATAGATACCTAAAATGGATCTCTAAAAATGTATAGTAATGACTGAATACACTCTTGTGCTTTTCCTTGGTAGATTCATCATCATTCATTCCATTTAATTTTTCAGATTAGATTTGAGCCTTCCCTTGAAATTTTAAAGCTAGATTTCAAGTATTACTCCTGTTATAAAACCACCAACATCCTATGAGTCCATCTGTTTGTTCATTTTAGGACCTCGGTTTCACTTTAAGTAATGTGTGAGTATATTTTGACTAAGCCATATTAGGATCCTAGAAATAATACCCATGTATCTCACAATACATATAAACATTACGAATAGATCCCATCCATGGTATCCCTCATTCCATGAATTTTTCGATCTTTAAACATTATCTCCTTGAGGCTGACCACTACATATGTAGATTACTCATGACATAGCCTAACAATTCCCTCTTTGAGTACATCCATGGAATTCCTCAATGGAAATATGATTAACCTAAAGGCATAATATTCTATAGTCCCATAAACCCATCCCCAGAATTTTATTCTGAATCCATGTTTCTCCTTTTGTTATTTTCCTTTTAAATCCTTGTACATTCAATTAATATTTCATTAGGCATGAAACAGTCAATCCCAAAATCAACTAATGCAATCTCAATAAATTAATAACCTTATATACCTTAGCCTTTCAATTATTCACATCATCACAATTTTTATAACAAGCATCACTTGCAAATTAAACTATCACATAGTTCTACATTTAACATCTCACATGGGCACATTTCATATAAAATGTCAATCATGTAAATTAACCTATAATAAGGGTTTAACATTAATTATCACATGTGGGAAAATAATTCATTTAACCAATTTCATTTTTAAGAACCCGAGAATGGATAGAAAGGCTTTCCTCAAAGTCATCCATGGAAAAAATTCCATAAACTGTCATCCAAGGGAAACTAACCCAAGGGGAGGACCATAATCAAGGTAAAAACCCATAAACATGCTTCCAAACACATAATCAATTACTTAAAGAATAATACAAAATGGAAATATAAATAATTATTCAAGGAGAAACCACAGAAATATTTGTGTGACACTCCAAGATGTATAATCAAATTAATAATTAGTGAATGGCTCAAGACCTCCTACCATGTACTCAGAAGAATATTCTCATCCTCTGTCGTCCTCTAATTTAACATATAACAGAGTATATCTACAAAATAAGCATAAAAACTCAATTTCATAATAACTTGGTTGATAGAAGAAATTATAATGAAGGGATAAAGAAGGATTGAGAAATTAGTGATGGGGTACCAATGCATCTGATGACTTTTGATTCAAAGTTTGGTTGATGAATCAGGAGAAAAATCTCTATCCAGTGTTGTTGTTCATGAAAACCCATGTTTGGGTTATGTTCTTGTGATGAAGATGAGGCTGCTGCAAATTTTAGAAAAAAAATACATGACTTGTACTTGATAATACATTCCATGTAAATGGTAGATTTTTTATTCTTATACCGACATTACCGGAAAAATGAATTGCTGGAAACAATACAAAACATCTACTAGGATTACACATCATGTACCACCAATACCATTATGTAACAATCATGTAACTAGCACTCGACCTTTTTTTCTTCCTTTTTATTATGTTGAAACTGAATAGGAAAGATCCATACCTGAAAGGAAGAACCCGGATCTTACAAAAATAACAATGAATATTTCACCATTAAATTATTGTTTTAAATTCATATTTTGTCTCATACCTTTATTATTACATACACAAAAATTTAATTTAATTCTTATTAAATAATCCTTCACATTAAACAAAAGGTCTTCATATACACAACCAAATAAAAGTCCTCAAAAATATCATTTATCATCATAAAATCCCATCACTAAAAATCTCAATAATGTTGTCTAAGACTTTGAACATAGGGTCAAACATGAACTCAGAAACCCACTATTCTATACATAAATAATCTGATAGGCTATAATGAAAAATTCATAATCTATAAAATTTTCTAAAACCTTTATTGTTACCAACATCAAGGACCCAACCTTAAATATTACATATTCTTGTGACTTTAAAATTGAATTCACTTTCATGCATTCCCAATGTTCATTTAAATTTAGTTTTTATTGAATTAGATCTTTATCCACACATAAATAAATATTGAATTAATAATATTAAAACTAAATTGAGTATCCATTTGAGCCAAAATAAAAAACCATTAAAATGAAATAGGTTTTCATTTTATTTAATATCATTAAAAATTTAGATTTTAACAACAACATTATACATACTCATAATTAATAACCAATGGAAAAAGTCATTTTAAAATACGGGATGACAAAAAATTCATAATAAATAACATAAAAGGAATAAATATGTTAGTCCATTGAATAAAATAATGAAAACTATTGAAATGAATTCTCCTAAAAATGTACCATTTTTCCTAAAAGGGAATCGTCTTTTTCATTACAAATATCACTATCATACAATTTGAAATCAAAAAAATTCAATGAAAAATCATTAGTAAGAATTAAAATTCTTGAAAGTAACATGGAACATCATTATCATAAAACCCTTTTAAACTCCTTAAAATTACCCTTATAATTAGAATGAATATGTCACCTAGTTATAATATAATTATCCTAAGAACATTATCATTAACTAATACATTATGCCAATATCTTGGATTCCAATCCTATAATCAATCTCGGATCACCCAAGATATATATTGGTGATAAAACCTCTATATATTTTACACTGAGCTTACTTTGGAAATATATTGTGTCTTAACTATTTAGAGACAATGTCTACGAGCCATATCTATAATGCAATCCTTACAATATTTTTAAATCCATATACAAAAAATATGTTTTCAAAATAACCCTTTCTCTTAAATATTCATTTTCTATAAAAAAAATTGCAAAAAAAGAGGTTTTTTCTAATTAAAACCAGAAATATTGTCATGAAATACAATATTCAAATTATAGTTACAATGGTGAGAATATTTATTATATCCTTGTATGTTAAGAATGAAAATTTATTTTTGATGTTTTTGAGAAATTAAAAAATAATGTAAAAATATTCTATTTTTATAAAAATTATATAAAAAATAAAAAATGGTCATTTTAGTTATTATATTTATTTACATTCCTGAAATAATTTTAAAAACATTTAATCATAGAATAATTATTGGTAAAAAAATTATAACATTTAAAACACATTATTAAGTTAAAGTGTCTCTTATGTCGAGTCTGAATCATCACATATGTTCATTATATTAATTAGTAAAACATTTATAATAAATTATATAGATTATTAATTACCATTTTTGAGTTTCTTCTTTATATTTTTTGGATTCGATGTTATGTATAGGGAATCAATCATTTATTTTTGTGGTGGATGATTTGATGAAAATCAACTCATATGTCCAAAATATCTTCGGTAGGTTAACAAGGGTTGAAGAGGTAATTTTTCCATATTATCCCAACTAATAATCAGTAAATAGTTATCATGTTTATATATCAATTAAAATTTAAAAAACAATCATTAAATTTGGTTCTGAAAACTGAAATATGTGATAATCATGTAGTCATTAGGATGTACATACACTTCAAAAATACTTCCATTTTTGAAGGAAAATTATTGAAAGAAGAAAAGTGTTATTTTATCTTTCAATAATTATATTTAAAACATAGATAAAAAATTATTTCATTATATATATATATATGTTCGTTTATATATATAATCATGGAGATGGGGAGATGAAAAATGATTCACATTGCTTTCTCAAGGTGGTGGTCCACATGTATGCACAAATAATATTATAATTTTTCAATGAAAGAAAATGGTAAGGAAATAAATGAAATATTTTTATTAAATAATGATAAATGTATAATTAATATCATATATTTATATATAATACTTAACTATAATCATCTATCATATGTGGGGATGGAAAATGAATTATTTCGGTTTGCGTGGTGCTAGGTTGTCGTACAAATGAATGATGGATTCTTTTCCAATTCGATAGAGGTTGTAAATGGATATAGGTTTTTACTCATATATAATAACATCTTTATATTTAATATATGATTTATAATATCTCATTATGGTGGGAGAAAATTTGATTCAAGTGTGAGGACAAATTTATGAAAAAATTTCAGTTAAGAACTACACCTCTTCTTCGAAAAACCACATTTTCGTTACACATTAATACCAAAAATTTTGGTATTTTAACAAAACTATAGCCTATATAATGTGTGGGTAGATGTTATGATATTATTTGAGTAATTTTTTTCTAAATAAAATAGTTAAAAGTGTCAAAAAATAAAAATAATTGGTTCCCTTTTATAATATAAGGGAGAGACACTTTTAGAAATTTGTAAAATATTATAATATTAAAAATTAATTGAGCTTCTAAAATTTATCCAAATTGATAAGATTTGAAAATAAGATATGGATGAGTCAAAATATGCAAATTTAATAATATTTGGGTTTGTTTTATTACATTTCAACACATATAATTTTTAACCCTTCAATAACCCTTTTGATAATTATAAAATTTTAAATATTCTTCTTATTTCTATTTATTAAATAATTATTTCATTAGTGCTGTGTAATAAATTACTTCACAATTTTCCACTAAAATGTAAAATTAAATTTTTATGCTGAAGATAAATAATATAGATCTCTAATTACTATTTATAATATTAAATATTATATGGTTATACATATGTGAAAAATATTATTGTTATTTAAATCAAAGTGTGTAATTTTTTAGGTTTCCTAGCATATAATATCCTCATAGTCATTGTAACAACCAATTGGAAACAAAGCTTCATATAACTGTATCTGGGATGTTATGAAATAAACCCATCCAATTAATGTATGGAATATTTTAGAGTCAATCTTCATGTCCATATAATTTTATTTTTAACCCTTAAATACCTTACATACCCTTTACTATCAAACCAAAAATTACTATAGTTACTAACCAAAATAGATAAAAAATGGGACATGTTTTCCAAATTTTGACACCCTAATTCAAAATATGGAATCCATTTTTTTATTTAGATCAAATAAGTGGTATAATTTAATTTAAAATTAAATATAAAAAACACCGTGATAACAGTTTTCATAGAAATGAAAATTTTTAAATATAATTTTTTTATTCTAAATTAGAATATAAAATTCATTTCAAAAAATGAAGTTATATTAATTTTTAAAAAAGGAACTAGAAAATTTTAAAAATTTCATATATGTAATTATTATTTCTTAATACTTAATATGAAAATAGACTTCTCAACAAAAATTATGATTTCAATACACATTGAATAGAAAAATATTTAAAAATCAATTAGATATTCCACCATAGGATATTTATTCTATAATAACATAAAAACTAAAAAATTTATCAAATTAAATTTTTATTTGTTCTATAAACTAATTATAATATTTACGATATAAATAAATTTTTTTTAAGAAAATTTATAATTGATGAATAAAATAAATTTACTAACAATTTGGTTTTTATTTCTATAGAAATAATCAATAATTTTTTATTGATTAAAACTTTTATATGTATTTCAAATATTATTTAATTATTTAATATATAGATAATTAAATGTAAAGGTAAAAACAGTAACATTTAAATAATAAAATTTAATGGTTCATTTTTTCCCAGGGTTGTGTATTCTGTACTCTATCAAAAGTAGCATTATTTTAGTAATATAAGGATATTACATATATATTTTTAGTTCTAATATAAAATTATTCCATAAAATAAATTTTCAAATGAAAATTTTTCTTGATCAATGTGATCAACTTTGAGAATAAAAAAAATCAATGTTATGTGATTCCATTTCTTGTATAAAAATTTAATTTTTATTGAATTTAAAAAATACAAACATAAATGAAACTGGTAAACCTGATTGGTACAACTTTAAAAAATAATAAAAAATAGTTATCCCTCCATATTAAAATATAATATGTTATAATGTTTCATCTTGTGATGATCCCAAATGATTGGGAATTTAATCCACAAGTAATCATTACATAATAACTAAACAAATAAAGTGGTCATAAAATACCAATTCTTAATTAATTCCTAAATACTAAAATTCATTTAAATAAATACCCTAAATAATATTGGAGATTGAGTATTTTCCATTCAAATTTTCTAGTACTACTGACACACACAGTTCTATCCGTCATATGGATTTGTCCTTACTTTGATTCCATGAATATAAAACCATATTCCATGATTTTCTCCTTGTAGTGCATTTGAATGATTTTAGATGGGGTTATGAAGATGCAACTTCAAATAATGTCTAAAGTGGCCACCTACAATTTAGTTAAACAAAACAATTTTTATTCATATGAAATTATCATTCTAGATCATGATCCTGGGTTGTCTCCAGAGGGCCCTTCCATGAAGATGACACCATTCCACCTTAGGATTTTTAACAAATACCACACGTGGGGGTGGTTGCTCATGTTTCAAATATATAAAAAATATAATTTCTACCTAATATGGATTAACCTTATTGTAATAATGATTAGATTCAAATTCTTAGAAATTTCATCTTTTTAGGTCCCAACCTTTTCATTAATCTTGTATCCATGGGTTTTGGGGGTTGATAATACTCTTTTCAACCTTTGGGGTTTTTTTACTTCATTTTGTAAAGATTTCCCTAGGTCCCATTTTCGATTCTTCCAATTCTAAATCTATGGGATGTGTAGTCTTCTATTATTTTTTATTCCATCTATGTATTCCTATTATGAAATGCATGAGAATTCATCACCTAACCCAGCCTCAGTGTAAACCTACGTTGCAATATTGTTCTTATACACTATTATATTTTTCATAGTTTTAAGTGATTTAAATTATCTTAATATCTATCACCTATTAGGATTTTTATTTCACTCATTATTATATCACCCAATATCTATAATATACATAAGGTAAAACAATACTACACTTCAAACAAATATTATTATAAGGTTTTCCCCTAGTTTAGGTGAATAAAATATTATTATGAATCTAGAATCATTATGATCATATATACTCAAGATATATTTTCATATTTGATTACAATGAGTTATTATTCATAACATTATATGAAATATACTTATTTTCCACAAAAATCCAACTCAATATATAATAATAAATATTACCACATTGATATAAATTTATTTTCTTGATATAAATGGTTGCACCTATTGAAATATTCTATTGTTGAAAAAAATCTTGTGCGAGACTAAAAATATCTTCCATGTTCAAAATCATATATTGGAGCATGAAAAAAAATTTATATTAATATTTTTATATCTGAAAATAAATATAAATATACATTTCAACTATATTACCATTATATTTGTTAAACTAGTTCATTTTATTGAATATTATTAACTAGTCATCTTTTATTCTTGATTTACACAAAATTTAGATTTTCACCCTTTAAAATAGAAATGTATAATGATAATAAATGTTCTCATATATATTCTTCATGAAAAAAATATTTTTATTCGTAAATTTATGATATAGAATGCATGTTTTTATTCAAATAATATATAATGTTAGTTATATGGAAAATATTTACATTGTTTTGATTCTCAACAAATTAATTGTTATGTGATGTTTTTTTCCATTCAAACAAATATACATGATATGAAACATATGTTTTTTGAATAAAAATCATATTATTCAAATGAAGTGAAAATACCAAGAGTAGAGGGATTAGGGTTTTTCAGTCATTCTAAATTGAACAATCACCAATAATCATATTCCATCATTATTATTAATAACCATCTTCCACAAAACTGATTTGGCGTGATATCAAAAATTAAAAATTAGTATAAGCCATTTTATATTGTTCTCTAAAATAGAGCTAATACATGGATCAAGCAATTATAATAATTCATGAACCTAAAAAAGTAATAAAATTGAATTCATTGTATTTTTATGTGATCATAATTAACTTCCATGTATCCAAATATCATAGAAATAGAAAACTCACTAATATTAAAGAATCAAATATATTACCACCTATTTGAGGGTTTTTTTCTTTATCTTAATGTAAAAAGAGTGAATTTAACTTGAAATCTGGTATCAATTCAACTTTAAAATACATCAATGAGATAAAATTATATATATATATTTCATTCTTTCTTGAACACTTCTAAAGTTTCTCCCTTATAACTAATTTTTCTTAATTTTCTATGATCTATCTTCCTCCAATTGGAAGTGAATGTTATGTATACTATATCCCCAAATAATCCTTATATATCAATCTAGGAGGATCATTAAATACACATTGTAATGATTGGTAAATTCAAATAAACATTTTATATAAAAAATTATATTTAATTTATTTTTATTAATTATCTAATAAAAATAAAGAATAATAATATGCAGATATATTCAGTAAACTTTATAATATTGTGACTACCATTATCATGGTCTTAATCCTAAATATTCCTATAAAATAGGTTTAAACTCTAACAAATCTGAGGAAAGATTATACTCCATAGGGTATAAGCCCTTATAATTTTATAAGAATTATATTATACCACATCCACTTCACAATATGTCTTTTATTATCACCACATGAAACATTGCCTATTATTATACAATACAAAAAATAAACATAAGCATAATGGTCACAACTTTATTAAAAACCGTTTGAATTAATATAGTTTTCCACTAATAAATCTAAAAATCCATTCAAAAATTGATATTATGTCATTATATTCAAAATATTTAATTAAATTAAAATTCCTCTAGAGATTAATAATCATGTTTATAATAATTTCCCTATCATCGTATTATAATATTCTTTATCCAACTCATGATGTCAACATGTGTGGCATTATGTGGACCCAGTTCTCATCCAAGTGAAAACTTATAAAACCTCATATATTATTTTAGATGAATTTTATGTATATATAGAACATATTACTTTTTTATTTAAAAATTATATTTCATCATTGAGTGACATTTATTATCACGGTGCAAATTCTTTATTAAATATTGAACTATTTTAATTCATTAATGATTGTTTCTTAACTCCTTAAACCTATATAATCAATTTATAACACAATTTTAAAGTCTCAACACATAGATATTATGAGGAAACAAAACTGAAAAACTATTGATGGTGTTTTTTCAAGCATTTTTTATTACCCAATACTATAATATAGATGGAAAAAAGTATATCTACAAACTATAAAATTCTGCACATTCAATTACATCACCATTATACATAAATCAATGTTACGTCTTTCAATAATTAGATTAAAAGATAAATTTAATATTAATATATTTTTAATTACATTAAATGAACATTATCATTGAATTTATAATATAAAAATTATTTTAGGATTAGTTTTCTTTTTTTTAAATAAGGATTTTCCTATCTATAGTGGATGTAATGATTTTAACAATTACTATATCACTTATGATACCATTATGGTATTAGAATGAATAATTTTTTTTAAAATCTTTTGGATAGAAAATATATATATTTTAGAAGAGAAATAATTATTTTAAAAAATTATATATAATTTAGAAAACTATGTTTTACATTTCAAAACCTATGAGAAGATTTATTTTAATAACAAAATTATTTTTGAACCATTTCTTCTACAATATAATTATAATAATGAATTTATTTTCCAATATTTATAGAAAATTAAATATTCAGTATTTTAATACTAATAAATGTCGTAATAAATAATTTTATATATTATTTTGGTAAAATATTCTTATTATGCTTAAAAATAATTTTTTTAATAAACTATTTTCCTTTTCAATTTTCAAAGTAATTGAAGAATTTTTTTTAAAAATATATGAATTTATAATTTTAGTATGAATGACATATCTAGAATAAAATAGTAATATTATTTTATAAGGCCCATTTAGTTTTTTTATTGTGATTTGTTATCCTCATTAAAATATAATCACTTTGGTAAAGGTTAAGTGGATTTTTATGGGTTTTAAACTAAGATATAATGCTTTACATATCCATAAAACAACTCTAAATTTTATTGGACAAGTGAAATTAATCCTTATGTTATAATAGATTCAAAAGTTTTTCCATTTTGTTCCATATTCCTAAGAAAATGATTTTAAATTAATTTTTAATTATATTATTTCACTTATAATTAGGGACCCCCTCTCCTCACTTATCTACACACTCAAAAACCCTTATCTCATGCTATATATACCAAAATACACATTCAAAAACCTTATCTACGACCTAGAGAATTTTTCCCCATATACCCATATAAAAATACAAAATGTGATTTCAAATATAGATAATTAAGTAAGAGGTATACTTTTTAAACAATCACTTTCACAATTCATTCTCTTGAACATTCGTATAATACTGTATATCAATATAATGACCATACTAAATTTTTATATTGATAATACATCCATTTTCTATTTTTTGGTTCATTGAAAAATAAAAACAACAACCACAGTTATGTGGGGACTTCATTCTCCATGAATGATGTGTTTATTTTTTCATAATCACCCTACATTGGTGGATATAAAAGAGTATTTAATGTATAAATTATATATATATGACATGATTAAAATTTAGTATGTTATGATACCATAAGAATGGTTTAATGACTAAAACCATGATGTTAAAAAAATCTTGACAAAAAAAATATTAAAATAATTGAATTTAGAAACACATTTTAAGTAAATTGGAAAAAATAAATTATAATTGAATAATATATTGAAATAATGATATAAATATAAATATCGTATAGATTAATAATAAACAATAATTTATTACATTTAAGCTTGAGATGAAGCATTCTAGATTGGAATCCAAGGTACATGTTTAATTTATAGTCCCATTTTTTTAGGATTGTGTTTTTTTAAATTCATTAATGGAATTATATGTTATTTTCCAAAAAACCCAATATATTTTATTTTATATATTTATGTGGTGTGAAGGAACCGATTTTAAATCAAATGGAATGGGAAAATGAATTGTAGTGAGAATAAAAATTATAATAAAAGTACACATTTGGTACATAATTATAATGAATGTGAACCTGTTAGAACAAGATGTAAAAAAAAACTAAAAAAGTTGAATTACCTAATTTTTATTTAGTCTACAATCATAAAATTGAATAAATATTGACTTAGTGAAATAATTAGTGGGATCATAATGGTGGAAGAAATATGAAACTAAGGGTAGTGGTTGTAGTGGTGATGTGGGCGTGATTGTGAGATGGAAAAGTGGAATAGCAGTGGTAGTTGGGAATGATGGTAGATGAAGAATGAAATGATGGTGTAGTGGCGGGGTATTTTGGTTATATCGAATTACTGTAAAAGTGGTGTTTCTTGTCCAAAAAATATGAGAAAGACACTATATGGGGGTAAATTGTGTCCTTTTAACAACTATTGAAAAAATTAAATCTAATCCTCGTTGATATTGAAAAAAAAAATCTACTTTGTTTTAACTGGATATGAAATATAAAATAAGAAAAGGTGCATGGTAGTTTTTATACTGTTTTGGAGTACAACAATACGCTAGTACTCAATAAATTCACAGACTCTATTTTCTTAGGGATTTTCAATAACAGATCATTTTCTATTTGATCTAAATAGTTTATTACAATTGACTACAAATGTTTACAAAAAATATCACAAGTCCTTAAGAATTACTAACAATAGTCTAGGAAACACTCAACACCTGAGTGATTAGAATCGAAAGAGTTCCACACTATTTGGTGAAAATATCTGTGAAATAATTAATATGTGGATATTAAAACTGAACGGTGAATTAATATATGAATACCTTTAAGGTGAATACCTCAAGAATATTATTTGAAATTTTAATAATAAATACTCACAAAAAAAAGAAACAACTAGATAAATATTTGTACATATAAAAAAACCCACATTACTAGTCTGAAGAAACATGTATTTCATAAAATTGAATCACTAAAAAGAATTTATGAATATTAGTAATATATAAATGAGAATAATTAGTAGTAACTACATATAGTATAGTTCTTTAACCATGAAATTATAGAGTTATATTAGAGTATGTCATTTGGAATAATTAAACTGAGTCAATCACATAACTAAACCATTATCTTAAAAAAATCTATAAATATCTTTTTGAGAATTAATAAGAATATAAATTTAATTCAATTCAATCAGATCAAAACAATATTGTAGAAAAAATAATGATTTCCATAACACAAAAATATTTTAAATTTAAGAATTATCGACCAAAAAAATTTATAGCATCCCTCAAAAATAATATTAAATAAATTCGTTTTTTGAAGATATTATGATATATTATTTGAGTAAATTTTGTAAGAGATTTACCCTAATGAAATAATATAAAAAATATCATAATAATTAAAATATTAAATGTTAGAGTCAAATTTATCATCACGAGGACTAATCAATGTGAGGATAAACAAAAAAATACAGTTTCAAATGTATGGTCAATTCCAAATATAGATTCCAAGAACATATAGTACAATACCATTGTTTAGTTCTCAATGTGAGTTATATTATCTATGTGGGTTTTTTATTTTTTTACATAAAGAATGATAGGAACAAAAACATGAGGTTCCATAACAAAAGTATGATCCTAAAAATAACATTGAACAAAATATTTTGATATCAAAAACAGGGTTTGAAAGAAATTGGGATTGAATATCACTTTCTAAACTGTGATTCTATACTACTATAATCATAAAAAAATAATTAATACAAATATATATATTGTTACTATATATATGTATTCTAGAATTTTCGGAAAAAAAATAAAAATACAATTAAATATATATCTGAAATCAACTCAATGTAACATCATTAAAAATACAATGAATGGTATTTTTAAGCATCATTTTCAACTAATAACATATTTTTTTAATATTCAGACACACAATAATCGTCCCATATTTTATGATCACAAATCCCATAGAGAAATAAAAGAACAATTTTAATAGACTTATTGATATAGTATATTGTTAATGTTTCTTTCTAATGATTGTGTTTATCTGAAATCCTCTATTCAATTTGTGAGATCAGAAAGAAAATATAAAAATAGAAAACTTAAATTTAAATTTTCATGGTACTATACTTGAATCCACTATATCTACTAAAGCTGGGTTCCTCCATGCTGACATGTCACCTCCACACTGAACCACGTCACCCAAATACATTGCCATTCCGGATTATACCCCATCCCCATCGTGTGCTACCTCCTCAATCATTTCTCCCCGCGGGACTCCTTCCATTTGGCTAGCTATCTATACCTTCTACTCTAGTCATTCTTAGGGTTTTGAGAGAGATCCAATCAGTACACCAGAATCATTGCATGACTCCTTCTATTCTGCTCATCTCCTCCTGCATATCGTCACTCCTTCACTACATCATCTTCACATCTATGGATCTCCTCCCCATTGTGACTTCTCTATTCCAATTCACTGGTTCGAAAAGATTCATCATTTTTTCTTCACCGTCGTCCTACATATTCACAAAGAAAGTTAATCGAAATCTACGGATGACACTGATTTTCGACACACCAACTTCACCTCTTCAAATATTCAATTTCACTCACGACTGTGTTGGAAGGTGAAATACAAATCTATCTCCGCAAAATTGAGATTCAGATATTTCCTCAAGCCAGGTCGGTATACATAATATCCTATGCTTCTTTGGGAAAACAATTTTTTAGGAAATCACACAGCACAATCCCTTCAAACGGATTGCAACAGGTAACTCCTTCAATATTGATGTGGTCTGTGTATTAATTAATTTTTATAGATTATTAACATTTTTCTCTTTTGTTTTTTACTCACTATCTCTATTGACTTCCCAAAAATCAGCTACTACATTTCAAGTACAGTTACTCTGTGAATAATGGTGAACTACTATCTGACATTTTATACATCTGCATTCAATACCAGATTTTACTGCAATCTTTTACAACAATTACTTCTTGTACTTATTTTATTGTTTTTGAATAAATTGGGATAGGTCATGCCACAAATAGTAATTTGATCTTCTATATATGTCTATGCTTTAAACATTATGAATTTTATACATATGTTCGCACTATTTATTATATACCTTCTGTAATTTATTGTACCATATTACGACAACTATATTTTGAAGTAGTCATTTATGGTATGTCTCATAAATGAACTGTCTCATGCTTTAATTTTTTTTGAAGAAATGAAAAGTTATGGAATACCCCCCATGGTTTTATATCTACAACATTTTTATTGAAGGGATTTTCTAAACTAGGAATCTTGAGAAAGGTATGTGCTTAATTTCATATAATAGTTTGGAGTAGTGGGTCATTTTATTCTGATGCATGTTCTACAAAATTTGATGTTATCCATGATTTTTACATTGTTTGTACATTGCATAATAATTTTAAGTATTCCCATTGTGCTTACATGTCTTCTTTAATTTATGTTTATTTTTCACCAACTCTAGATTTTGAATAAAATGATAACACAAATTCAAAGTAATTCTTCTGATATCTTTTCATATTAATTCAGTCTTATATTTTTGTCACTTATGTTGCATACTCCGGTATGTGACATGCAATCATTATGTTTTTTAGGAGGTGTGACGTAGACAATGAGTAAATTTTATGGCTAATGGATTCGTTGTATTTTGGAAGGTATGGAGAAGGTTTGATTGTCAAGCATTAATTATGTTTTTCCTTTCCTTTGTTGTTTCCTTTTAGAAGGATATGGATGATTGTGTTTTCAAGCATTATTTTTGATTTTGAAACCCGTTTATAATGTGTTATGATCAATTTTTGAATCAATTTTTAAATCTACTGTGGACTTCTATCTCTTTTCATCCACCATATTATCTAATGTAATTTGTTTCATGATATTTTCCATTATTTATGTTTTTGAAAGCAGTTCATTAGTTTTATCCTATTTTTTCAAATCTGCCAGTTTATTATGTTATTTGAGTTGGAATTTAACAAATGATGATATGCTATTCTTATTTTTCCATATCCTTGTAATATTATTTATATTTTGGATTCTATGAAGCACGAGAGAGATACTTTAAGGTCATGCTTTATGATCAAAGAACCTAGACTAACTGCCACAACCCAATCTTGAGTTTCATGTAATCAGGTTTGTGCACTCCATTTCTTTTAGAGTCATATCACACTACTATAGTAAGAATTAATTAAATAAGTATAGTGGAAATCATTTATACCAACCATTAATATATCTCTTAAACTAAATATGGTATGACTAGATTTTTGAATGGTGATTCTCAAGGAGAAGATAACATTTAAAAATTAGGGGAGGATCTTTTGGGATTGATTGTTTCCACCTAATGTAGCTAGAGAAGTGTGTTGATAACATATTGAGTGATGTGATTAAGAATAAGGTCGACACATTAGCCGCTACCTATCCATTTCCATTTCCTTATTAATTTTAATTTTACAACATGTTGTTAATTGTGGATTTATTAGTTTATTTTATTATTGTTCTGAATCATATATCAATCTATTATGTAAGGTTTACCAACTTGTAACACCATCCTTCTTCCTTCACCATTGTAGCAACATAGTATAGGTATGCTGTAAACTATAATCATCTGATTTAGATTAATGTTTTATAAGGATTATCAATTTGTTATGTACATTAAAATTTTAATTTAAATATTTTACTTTGTAAATTTAATGTCTTTTATGCTTTCCATTATTTTACATTTTTCATTTTATAAAATATAGTTTATTGTTTTTCAGGTATTTTTGGATCATTGGTGCACGCCTCATTGTCGGTATGTTTGACATGTTCTTATACTACCACCAAGATTTGAATGAATCTATTATTTAGTAAGGATTCATGTTATTGTTGCTGTTTATTGTGGGAGGTAATTTTAGCCCATGAAAAAGTTGAACCAGTTACTGTTGGCTATATGTTTTATACTTCTAATTAACAGTACTTACTCAGAATTATTTCATTATAGGTCAATTTTCGATATGTATTCATATAGTCATATTTTATTATAATGTTTATATTTTTATTTATTTTAGTAGACCTCATTCACAACTACTAAAATATATGAAATTGTAAACTAATTAAATTAGAAATAGCTCAAATATCCTCTTTCTAAAACTGCATATCAAATTTTCATATTTTCATGCTAGGAAAAATGATTTCAAATCACATATGGAAATATTATCAATTAGATGTCAATGAATACAATTCACAATTGTTATAGGGAGATTATTCATTTATTAGTGCCTTTCGAGTTGATAGTTCTATGATTTAAATAGTCATCATAGATTGGATGATAGATAATTTTTCTAAGCTATTATCATTCACCTAGATACTAATACATATTGTTTGATTGAAGGACAGCCATACAACATTAATAACATTATGGTTTAAGAGAAATTTTTATGATGTTATCTTTTAGGTTTATTTTTCTCATTCAAGAATATAATAGGTTTCACTGAATCAACTGTTAAACATTTTGGAAAACTAGATGTACATGTGAATGCTGCAGTTAGGGATTTTCGTCTATCACCTGAAGAATTTTTCTCCAAATGGTCTTGGAAAAGGTTATGAAATCATATAAAGATGTTTGTCGTTGAACAATTCACTTTGAATTGTTCATAGGATTAACCAGTTGCAACATCAAATAGGAAACTGTGAAACATTAAAAAATCATTAGTTTCTACTTTTGAAAGTAAATTCAAATTTTTTCGAATCTGAATGATTCAATCAACTTATGAATATAATATCGATATCTATTGCAACATTTCTTTATTTCATTGAAATTAATCCTTAAATAAATATTTCTAACTGTATTATTTGAGGATAATGGATGTTTTGATGTGTATAAAGTTATATTTGATCTCTTGTTGGAGTTGATGCTTTTAACATAAAATAGGTTTCCACAGTTCTTTTTTAATATGCTAAAACCATCAGTTCATATCATAATACAAAGGCATTTCTAAATTTTCAAGACTACCTTTGTTTTCTCAAATTTTCGAAAAGTTCAAATATGTTGAACTGCAGTTCAAGTGACTGACCTGTAAAAATATTCGACCACTCTAAGAGATAAAAGGGGTGCTACAAAACCAAGTTGTACTCATTGTGTGCCCTGCCCAGATATGTCTATTGAAGTTCCCAATAAGTTCCCAAGAACATAGTAGCAATATAAAATAAGTTAGTCATTTAATGGTTACCCCATTGTCTATAATTTTATATCTTCATATTTAATTTTATATTCTGTATATAGCACTTGCAGGAACCTGGGTATACTACTACTCTAATTGCAATATTCAAACAATTTGTCTATTCAATACATCATCTCCAAGTGAGTGGAACCAAAAGTACTTGCCTACAATCCTCATTATATTTTTTTGCATTCAAACTGCTTATTATATTATTTATGACCATAATTTTTGTTCACAAATTGTATTCAATTTGCATTCAAACTGCTAATTATACTGTTTTTGTATACAATTGGCTAATACAATTTTTACACAATTTACCTTCTAACTGCTTATTATAAATACTTATTATACTATTTTTTGACTACTCTTCAATATTTATGTATAAATTTTGTTTCTTCAATATTTTTATTATACTATTATTTGCATTAAAAAATTGCTTATTATTGTAATTATACTATTATTTCTACCATGGTATCCAGTTTCTTTTGGTCGATGAATCTTTCAATATTTTAATTTTTACCCAGCGTAGAAAACTTCATCCTACACATCAAATCATGAACCTCTTTAAGTAAGCCTACCTTTTTTCATTAAATACAAACATTTTCATGTTTCTATCATGCATACATTATGTACTGGTCATTGCATTGTTTATAATCATCTTCGGTTACATGATTTAGTCAACTTGATGTTTGAATTTCCATGATATATTACTTTAACTATACTAATAATTATGCATAGCATGATTTTCTTGAACACATTAAAAAGTCAATAAAAAGAATGCTAATGGACAGAAATGTGGAGTCCAGAATTAGTCTTTGGGATCTTGCGCAGAGCTTATTTTCTTGGAAAACAATGCTACTGGACAGAAAGGTGGAGTCCAGGATTAGTCGAGGGCCATGATTATACTGTTCACAGAATATTTTTTTGAATCCAGATTCAGCGCATTAATATTGAGCTTTCTATTCCACAACTAGAAGCCAAGGAATGTGGTCCTGAAATGTCACGACCCATCCTCGGGGCTCGTTCCATGACTACCCCAAGCCCGTCTTCCATAGGCCAGGGGCTGGAGACTAGCACCAAGGTGTAAATCCCGGTAAAAAAAAGGAAGGCATTGCCTTTTTAAAGTAAACAAACACCACAGAGCAAGAAAGCAGTAGAAGTAAACACTAAGTAAAACTGAGTACAACAGTAAGTGCAGAAAGTAAGTGGGCCAGTATACAAGCCCAAACTGAAAGTAAAGT
The DNA here is from genome assembly GCA_963277665.1 of Viscum album. NCBI lineage: Eukaryota > Viridiplantae > Streptophyta > Magnoliopsida > Santalales > Viscaceae > Viscum > Viscum album. Next base: position 1,329,703,353 of record OY728133.1, read on the forward strand.
ACAACTGGAAGGGAAAACAGCAACTCAAAAGTAAAGCCGCAACGTCGAGCTGTCCACTAGAAATCCCACCTGAAGGGTGGGTACAAATAGCCTCCATTGCTCCTCAGTTTCAGCCGACCGCTCCGAGTACGTCCTGCCCAGTGGTCCACCTCCAAGTACCGTCCTCCTCCGTAAGCCTCAACCACGATCAGTGCTGTCTGTCATCTGCAACCAACACAATGTAGTGCAGGCATAGCCAGTGGAGGGGTGAGTATAAGCTACTCAGTAGGGACCCCAAGACCCCCGAAGGACTCCCAGAATCCACAATGGATAATCCACAAAGGAAAGACACAATCACAAAGTAACATCTGACACTGCTTAGGTATATGCCCATACATATACCTAAGTCATCAATTCTCGTTCGACTCCAACATCCAAGCCCAAGTACAACCCAGTCCACATAAGAAATCAAAATGGGATTCAGTTCACACATGAATACTTCCTGATATGACGATAAAGTTGACCATATATTACCACTGATTCATCTAAGCTGTCGGACCCACAAAAGATTGATAGGTACTAATCCCCGCAATGACCCACAAAGGATCTGACCCACAAAGGATCGATAGGTAAATAAACCACGCAATGACCCACAAAGGATCTGACCCACACAGGATCGATAGATAACTAACCCCCGCAAAGACCCACACAGGATCAGACCCACACAGGATATGAAGGCGCTGGCCACACAGGACCGCTGAGCACTGACCCACACAGGATCAGACCCACACAGGATCGGTAGCACTAATCCACAAAGGATCGCTGAGTGCTGTAGTCGTCAGCGTCGAATCCACTGAGGATCTCTACCCAGTCGTCGTCGTCGCAGTCGCATCCAGCTCTAGGGTTCTCGCACACAGCAAGCTCGCTCGGGAAGGTTCACTCCACGAGCCGAGGGGCAGATACATCAACTAACCCATAGTCCAGAGTTGATGTATCTAGAAGTACTGTATCGTCAACCGGAACTCAACGTCGCAGATGTCGCGTCAATCGGACGCCCGGTCTGAGAGTTATTGGCTTTTTCGTCCCAGGGGCCCGGTTGGTTTTTAAGGAAAAACCAACCCGACTGTACTCCACCTATGTCCAAAACATGGACGGAGTAAGCCAAAATATCTGTCTCACTTAGAGGAAAACAACAAAGTCGACGGCACGTCAATCGGACGTCCGGGGCTCAAGATATAAGCATTTCCGCTCCGAGGGCCCGGATGGTTTCGTGTACGAAACAACCTAGCCAAATCCACATTCCTCCGAAACCATGTGTTCGATATACCGAAACGACCGTCTCAATCCAAGGATCGCATCGCCACTGAGGGTACATCGATCGGAGGTCCGCAACCCAAGATATGGGCTAAAATCTGAAAAGGTCCGGAGGTTGGGGTTTCGGGCCCGGACCGACCCGGCCCGAGACCCCCTCGGTCGGCCCGAACCGGGTCAACCACAACTGGGTTTGGGTCCGGCCCGCTTGGGCGCGGCCCGGCCCGGCTGGCGCGGCCCGGTCGCCTGGCGGCTCGGCTGTAACGGTCGAGCGGGTGTAAGGGTGGAGCCACCCCCATGATTGTTCTGCCGCCCCACGTGGGGACTGCCTCTCACCAAGGGACGTGGCAAGGCCGCGTCCCTCCTTCGTCGGTCCCGCGCCGCCGCGACGGTTCATCCCGGCGGCACGCTGGGCGCCGTCGCCTCCCGCCGCCGGCACCGCCGTGCTGGCAAGGCGTGCCGACGGGTTGCTTCGCGGACCACCGGACAAGTTCCGGTGGTCGGAATTCCTTGCCATCTTCGCGAAAATCCCTCCCGGGGTCAGTCCTTCACTGCGAGGACCTTAAATCGCCAGTAGGGATGATTTTGTCGATGTCCGCCATTTCGCACACCAATAACGAAAGGGGCGGTGGGTTCTAACTTGTTCGTTAGTCCGCACCCACCGTGTTAGCAGTTTTAAAAGTCTCCCAACAATTTTTAAGTTTAATCAAACACTGCGGGTATAAAATCTCAAATATTAAAATAAAATAAACCCCTACCTCTTCGTTGTCGTCGGACGAGAGTTCTTCGTGGGATTGAACATCACGGAAGAAGAGGATCGTCGCGTCGCGGAAGGAGCGTTGCGTCATCGTGGTACACGACGTCGCGTCGACGATCTCTGAGGGTTAATGGAAACACACAGATTTAATTTCACGAATTAAATCCATGTTGAGGATAAAATCCAAAAAAGAAATTTAAAAGATCCTTAATCCCCTACCTCAAATGGTGTTGATCGAAGATTGTTGCGGGGAAGGATTCTCGCAGAAGAACATCGCAGTAGGAGAATTGTCGGCGTCGCGGTACATGGCGTCGCATCATCGATCTCTGAGGGTTCGGAGTTCTTCGTCGCCCTTCATCGAAGTCCGGCGTTCTTCGCGTTCTTCACATTCTTCACTTTCTTTGCAAAGGAGGATGAAGATCTCAAGCCATAGAGTCTTCTCCAAATCCTCTCAATGTGAAATCCTCAAGAAAGACATGCGTTGGTCTTATTTTATTATTATCCAACAGGTTGAAAAACAAGCTAAGAAACGAACCATTAATTCGGTGAATTAATGGTAACGTCTTAAATTTCCAATTAATAGGAGCGTTAAGAGTTTAGAAAACGCACCAGTTGACTTTCATTAAAGAGGGGTTTTCACAGGTGCGTTACGTAGAGGGAAAAAACGGTGGGGATCGTGTGGTCCCCACCTCACAAATATCATACCAAGAGGGTGGGATATTTTGGGTTCCACCCTATCCACTTCAACTCAGATTAAGTAGCTTTAAGTGGCTTTAAGTGAAATAAAATATAGTTGTGGAACCACATTATTTTATTTTCTTAACTTAACCCCAAAAAATTAAAAACCACACCCGAGCAAACGCAACTCCGGAAAAGGCGTTTCTAAGCAAATATCAGCGCTGCGATTCCATCGGTGCCCTCGAAATTCGATTCCGAGCACCAGTTCAAAAGTTAGAAAAACCCGCTCGTTCGTTCACTGAACGTACCCGAGCCAAACATCAGAAAATGATTCTGGGCACACTGGGCCTCAGAATCACGTGCCACAGAAACTGCGTTCTTGTAAAATTCCTAATAAAATTAAGAAAAAATTTATTTGAAATTTATGGGTCTTTACATCACTCCCACCTCAGGGATTTAGGTCCCCATAAAGATACATCATAAACTAGTGAAACAAAAGTGGGTACTGAGCACGCATCTGAGCCTCCTGCTCCCAAGTGCTCTCCTGGAGGTTCTCGTGCTGCCATCTGAGGCACACTAGAGAAATCGACCATCCACGTTGTACCCGCTCCTGTCGATCCTCGATCTCTACTGCAACCTCCGCAAAAATCTCCCCATCATCAATGTCTAGCTCCCCATAGTCAATGATATGTTTCAGGTCGTGCACGTATCTCCTCAGTTGAGATACGTGGAAGACGTCGTGCACCCGGTGCAACTGAGGTGGTAGAGCCAGGGGATAAGCCACCTCGATGATCCTGCTGAGGACCTGGAATGGTCCGATGAAGTATGGAGAGAAATTTCCGCCTCGCCCAAATCTCCGTAATCCACATCATGATGAGACACTAAAGAAGACGTGGTCGCCATCCTCAAACTCTAGTGGCCTTTGCCTCCTATTAGCATAATACTTCTGTCGTCTCTAAGCTGTCCTCATCCGCTCCTGGATGACCTGGACCTTCTCTGTCGTGGCCTGGACCATCTCTGGTCCCACAAGTGCTGACTCCCCAGGGTCTATCCAGCACAAAGGAGATCTACAAGGTATGTCGTACAATGCCTAATATGGTACCATCCCTACGGTGGAGTGGTAGCTGTTGTTGTACGCAAACTCCACCAAGGGTAGGTGGTCCTCCCGGCTGCGACCAAAGTCGAGGAAACATGCGCAGAGTATGTCCTCGAGAGTCTGAATGGTCCTCTCCATCTGACCATCTGTCTGAGGGTGAAAGGCGGTGCTCAGACGTAGCTACGTCCCGAACGTCTCCTGCAACCCCTTCCAAAGCCTGGAATTAAAGTGACCATCTCGATCGGAGACGATAGATGATGGAACACCGTGAAGCCGTACAATCTCCGTAACGTAGAGATGTCCCAAGCTCTCCACTGAACCCTGCTCTATGATGGGTAAGAATTGAGCAGACTTGGTGAGTTAGTCGACAATCACCCAAATGGAGTCCTGACCTCTGGAAGTGCACGAATGTCCAGTCACGAAGTCCATAGGTATCTCGTCCCACTTTCACTCAGGGACCTCCAGGGGCTGTACCAATACTGCTGGTACCTGATGCTCTGCCTTCACCTGCTGGAAGGTGAGGCATCAAAAAATGAACTCTACCATAGCCCTCTTCATGCCCATCCACCAGTGCTATTGTCTGAGATCCTGGTACTTCTTCGCCACTCCAAGATGTACCGCCAAAGGAGAAGTGTGAGAATCTCTCTGCACCTCCTCCCGTAATGAAACTGGTACCATGGTACGTCCTCTAAAAAGGACGTCATGCTCTGATCCAAAGGAGAAACCATCAGGTTCCTATCATGAGGATATATACGCACGCCGCGTCTCACAGTCAGCGTCCCCACGCTGTGCCTCTCTGACCCGCTGCAGTAGTGGAGGGGTGACTGTGAGAGACTGAAGGAAGGATGCTCCATCTCTATCCACGAAGGATATCTACAAAGTGGCTAGCAGTTGTGTCGCGTCATCAGGTAGCTGAATTCCCTTCCTCCTGCTGAGAGCATCGGCTACCATGTTCCCCTTCTCAGAAGTATAGAGTATCTCAAAGTCATAGTCTTGGAGGAACTCGAGCCATCGCCGCTATCTCAGGTTCAGGTCCTTCTGAGAGAAGATATACTTGAGACTCTAATGGTCAGAAAAGACTGTAAAGCGCTCTCCAATCAGATAGTGTCTCCATGTCTTCAGAGTGAAGACCACTGCTTCTAACTCCAGGTCATGGGTAGCTTAGTTCTACTCATCTGGCCTCAACTGATGTGATCCATTGGCGATCACCTCCCGCTCCTGCATCAGGACACATCCTAGTCCGGTCCCTGATGCATCGCAGTAGACTACGTACCCTACTCCCTCCTCGGACAACCTCAAGATAGGGGCGCTGGTCAATCTCTGTCTCAGCTCCTGGAAGCTCTGCTGACATCTGTCTAACCACCCAAATGGTTTCCCCTTATTTGTAATAGCTGAGAGTGGTGCCACAACTCTGGAAAAGTCTGACACAAATCTCCGATAGTATCCATCTAGTCTCAAGAAACTCCGCACCTCCTTCATGCTCTTAGGTGGCTCCCAAGCTAGTACTGCCTCGATCTTCACAAGATCCACTGCAACTCCCACCTCAGAGATGACGTGCCCCAATAAGTGGACCTCACGTATCCAGAACTGACACTTCTAGAGCTTGCTATAAAGATGGTTCTCTCGGAGTGTGTCTAGGAAAACCTGTAAGTGGTAGGCATGCTCCTCCTCAGTCGTCGAGTAAATCAAGATGTCGTCGATGAAAACCACGACAAATCGATCGAGGTATGGCTGAAAGATCTTGTTCATGAGTCCCATGAACACTACCGGAGCATTGGTCACGCCTAAAGGCATAACCAAGAACTCATAGTGTCCATAGCGACATCTGAAGGCCATCTTCTGCACGTCCTCGTCCCGAACTCTGAGCTGATGATAGCCTGACCTGAGGTCTATCTTCGAGAACCACCGTGCTCCCTTGAGCTGATCTAAGAGGACATCAATCCTCTGTAGTGGATACTTGTTCCTCACTGTCACCTGGTTTAGGTGACGATAGTCGACACAAAGTCGCAAGCATTCATCCGTCTTCTTAGCGAACAATATCGGGGATGCCCAGGGTGAAACACTGGGTCGGATGAATCCCTTGACCTGCAAGTCCTCCAACTGTACCCGTAGCTCTCGAAGCTCAGCGGGGGCCATATGATATGCTGGAGTCGATATTGGGGATGTCCCGGGGTATAGGTCAATATAAAAGTCTACCTCTCTGCGAGGAGGTAGCCCTGGAACGTCGTCGGGAAAGACGTCTGCATACTGATCCACCACTATAGGAAAACTAGGACTCCACGCGTCAATTGCTCATAGGATGAGGCTATCCAACTGATGAGTGATGGGTTTTCCTCTCCTCTGTGAGAGTCCATCCTGTGCTGCGAAGGCTCCCTTCTTGCCAGTGAAGGTGAACCGGCTCCCGTCGGTGCGTACACATCGCACCTTGCGCCTAATACAATCAATCTGTGCATGGAATGTAGATAACCAATCCATGCCCAAGATGACGTTGTATGGCCTCGACGCCGCTACAAGAAGATCCCAGCTGAAGCTCTCGCCTCCTAGAGTAATCTCACACTGCCGGCACCAGTGCGTAATCGTCGAGTCTGCTCTCGTAGGAGTCTCTAGCTGTAAGGATCAAGCCAACGGCTCTGTCGGAATCTTCGAGCTCCGAACAAGGGCAGCGACTATGAAAGAATGACTCGGTCATGTGTCTATAAGAACTACATCAAGGGTGGAATAGACACAGATAGTACCTCGAAGAATCTCGGGCATGCCGTGGTTGTAGGCCTCCGCTGCTTGGAGATGTGCCTGTCTCTTCCCGCCAGCTCCCGGTGGCCAGGGTGGACCTGCTGGTGGTGGTGGTGGTAGAGCCTCAAAGTGTCGCCCACCACCTGCTGCTCGGCCAGCTCCTCTGCCTAGTCCGCCTACTCCCTACGGACCACCACGATCGACCCTCTTCCTCTGCTTGGGTGGCCCCTCAATCGTCTGCTGCTCCTCGGCACGGTGGGTCGAGCAGTCACGAGCCATGTGGCCCTGCCCACTGCATGTGTAGTACTGCCTACCTCTCAAAAGACTGGCTCTGCGCTGTGTACCCCGCACTGCTGAGCTAGTGTATTGAGGTCATATGCATGAGGGTATGGTCTTCCTGGACCCATGAGTCATCCATCGAATGCCTGCTGCAGAAGTCTCTTCTACATGCCACCCCGCAGTAGGTCTCAACACTGATGAAGGCTCAGCAAGAAATCTCTCAATCGAAAGGGCTCGCTCCAGTACTCCTGCCTGAGTCGGAATGCTGAGGGAGATCAGCGATGCCCTGATCTCATGTCTCAATCCCTGCTCAAAGGTCCGGGCCTGGATGAACGGGTCTCGTACCATGTCTGTCGAGTAGTTCGAGAGATCGGTAAATCTCGCCGAGTACTGGGCGACTGTCAAGCTGCCCTGCCGCAGCTGAAGAAGCTCCTGGATGCGCACCGCACGGAGGGTGGCCAGGACGAACTCTGAGCGGAAGAGGCCCTTAAAGTCTGTCCAGAGAAGAGATTCCTCATCATGCACCTGGAGCATCATGCTCTACCATCGGCCCACTGCCGCGTGCAGTCGGCTCACTGCGAGGATCACCATGAGGTTTGTTGGTGTCCTCACTAACCGGAAAACTCGTACCACTGCCTCCAGCCAGTCCTCGGATGCCTGGGGGTTCGTCTCCCCACGGACCCTCGGCGGTCTCTGGCACTGTAACTCATGTAGTGCTCTAAGGCGACGTGCATCGTCAGCGGCTGGGGTTGGAAGCATCAGTGGCTCGGCGGGTAGAGGTACCACCGGTGCCTCTGCTGTCAAAGGGCCATGTACCGAGACCTCGTTGCTCGGTGGGCTATCGTCACGCTCAACTCTCGGAACCCTAGCAAGCTGCCGTCGTGGGGCCATCCTGAAAAGGAAACAGGTGCGCCACAGTCAGAATAGTATACCTGGTAAGAAGACACAAAGTAATCACAAAGAAAACTTGAAACACACGTGCAATCAATGTTTTCGTGCATTAAGTCAGAAATCAGAAGTCAAGGTCCTGGTGTACGGATACGTCGGCCGCTGCACCAACACTGGACTCCATGAACTAATAACCACACCCAATACACTTAACACTATTTCTTCACATAGAAATGATCAGAGTCCCAAGTTCTGCAGTAGAACCAAACTCCTCTGATACCAATTTGTCACGACCCATCCTCGGGGCTCGTTCCATGACTACCCCAAGCCCACCTTCCATAGGCCAGGGGCTGGAGACTAGCACCAAGGTGTAAATCCCGGTAAAAAAAGGGAAGGCATTTCCTTTGTAAAGTATACAAACACCACAGAGTAAACAAGCAGTAGAAGTAAGCACTAAGTAAAACTGAGTACAACAGTAAGTGCAGAAAGTAAGTGGGCCAGTATACAAGCCCAAACTGAAAGTAAAGTACAAATGGAAGGGAAAACAACAACTGAAAAGTAAAGCCGCAATGCCGAGCTATCCACTGGAAATCCCACCTGAAGGGTGGGTACAGATATCCTCCACTGCTCCTCTGGTCCAGTCGATTACTCCGAGTACGTCCCGCCCAGTGGTCCACCTCCAGGTATCGTCCTACTCCGCAAGCCTCAACCACGATCAGTGCTGTCTGTCGTCTGTAACCAACACAACGTAGTGTGGGCATAGCCCGTGAAGGCGTGAGTATAAGCTACTTAGTTGGGACCCCAAGACCCCTGAATGTCTCCCAGAATCCACAAAGGAAAGACAAAATCATGAAGTAACATCCAAAACTGCTTAGGTATATGACCATACATATACCTAAGTCATCAATTCTTGTTCGGCTTCAATATCCTAGCCCAAGTACAAACCAGTCCACACAGGAAAGCAAAACGGGATTCAGCTCACACAGGAATACTTCTTCATATGACGATAAAGATGACCATATATTTCCATTGATTCTTCTAAGCCGTCAGACCCACAAAGGATCGATAGGTACTAACCCCCGCAATGACCCACAAAGGATCTGACCCACAAAGGATTGATAGGTAACTAACCCCCGCAATGACCCACAAAGGATCTGACCCACACAGGATCGATAGGTAACTAACCCCCGCAAAGACCCACACAGGATCGGACCCACACATGATCTGTAGGCGGTGGCCCACAGAGGACCGCTGAGCGCTGACCCACACAGGATCGGACCCACATAGGATTGGTAACACTGATCCCCAAAGGTTCACTAAGTGATGTAGTCTTCACCATCGAATCCACTGAGGATCTCTGCACAGTCATCGTCATCGCAGTCGCAGCCAGCTCTAGGGTTCCCACACAAAGCAAGCTCGCTCGGGAGGGTTCGCTCCACGAGCCGAGGGGCTGATACATCAACTGACACATAGTTCATAGTTGATGTATCCAAAAGTTCCGTATCGTCAACAGGAACTCAACGTCGCAGACGGCGCGTCAATCGGACGCCCGATCTGAGAGTTATTGGCTTTTTCGTCCCAGGGTCCCAGTTGGTTTTTAAGGCAAAACCAACCTGAACGTAATCCACCTGGGTCCAAACCTCGGGAAGAGTAAGACAGAAGATCCGTCTCACATAGAGGAAGACAACAGAGTCTATTGCACGTCAATCGAACGTCAGGGGCTCAAGATATAATCGTTTCCGCCCTGAGGGCCCGGTTGGTTTCGTGTACGAACCAACCCGGACAAATCCAATGTCCTCCGAAACCATGAGTGTGATATACCAAAACGACCATCTCGATCCAAGGATCACATCGCCGCTGACGGTGCGTCTATCGGAGGTCCGGAGCCCAAGATATTTGCAAAGTCCGAAAAGGTCCGGAGGTTGGGGTTTCGGGCCCGGACCTACCCGAACCAGGTCGACCCAACCTGGGTCCGTGTCTGGCCCGGCCGATGCAGCCCGGCCCGGCCGGCGTGGGCGCGGCCCGGTCGCCTGGCGGCTCGGCCGTAATGGCCGAGCGGGTGAAAGGGGGTGCCGCCCCCTTGATTGTTCTGTGGCCCCGCGTGTGGGCCGCCTCTTGCCAACGGACGTGGAAAGGTCACGTCCCTCCTCCGCCGGTCCCGCGCGGCCGCGGGACGGCCGGCCCGCCGCTGCGGCTGAAGTCTCAGTGGTTCTTTTCGGTGGCGCTCCCGGAGCCACCGCCTTCCGCCGCCGGAGGGTTGCTCCGTGGACCACTGGAAGAGTTCTGGTGGTCGGAATTCCTTTCCGTCTTCGCCAAAAGCCCTCCCAGGGTCCGTCCTTCACTGTGAGGACCGTACATCGCCCATGTAGCTGATTTTGTCGACGTCTGCCGTTTCGCACACCAAGAATGAAAGGGGCGGTGGGTTCGGACTTGTTCGTTAGTCCGCACCCACTGCGTTAGCAGTTTTAAAAGTCTCTCAACAATTTTTATGCTTAATCAAACTCCGCGAGTATAAAATCACAAAGATTAAAATAAAACAAACCCCTACCTCAATGTTGTCGTCGGACGAGAGTTCTTTGCGGGATTGACCGTCGCGGAAGAGGAGTATCATCGCGTCGCGGAAGGGGCGTCGCATCGTCGCGGTACACGACGTCGCGTCGACAATCTCTGAGGGTTAAAGAAAACACACAAATTTAATTTCACAAATTAAATCCATGTTGAGGATAAAATACACCAAGAAATTTAAAATATCTGTAATCCCCTACCTCAAACGGTGCTGATCGAAGATTGTTGCGGGGAAGGATTGTCGCAGAAGAACGTCGCGGGAGGAGAATCGTCAGCGTCGCGGTACACAGCGTCACGTCGTCGATCTTCGAGGGTTCGGCGTTCTTCGTCGCCTTTCGTCGAAGGCCGGAGTTCTTCGCGTTCTTCGCATTCTTCGCGTCATTTGCGAATGAGGATGAAGATCTCAAGCCTTAGAGTCTTCTCCAAATCCTCTCAACGAGAAATCCTCAAGAAGGACATGAGTTGGTCTTATTTTACTATTATGACAATAGTTTGAAAAACACGCTAAGAAATGTACCATTAATTCGGTGAATTAATGGTAACGTCTTAACTGTCCAATTAATAGGAGCGTTAAGAGTTTAGAAAATGCACCAGTTGACTTTTATTAAAGAGGAGTTTTCACGGGTGCGTTACTTAGAGGAAAAGAAACGGTGTGGCTCATGCGGGCCCCACCTCACAAATATCCTACCAAGAGGGTTGGATATTTTGGGTTCCACCCTATCCGCTTCAAATCATCTTAAGTAGCTTTAAGTGGCTTTAAGTGAAATAAAATATTGTTGTTGAACCACTTTATTTTATTTTCTTAACTTAACCCCCAAAAATTAAAAATCACACCCGAGCAAACGCAACTCCGGAAAAGGAGTTTCTAAGAAAATACCGGCGCTGCGATTCCATCGGTGCCCTAGGAATTCGATTCCGAGCACCAATTCAAAATTTATAAAAACCCGCTCATTTGTTCACTGAACGTACCCGAGCCATACTTCGGAAAATGATTCCAGGAACAACGGGCCTCGGAATCACATGCCATTAGAAACTGCGTTCTTGTAAAATTCGAAAGAAAATAAAGAAAATAATTTCCTTGAAATTTACAGGTCTTTACATGAAATATGTTCTGAAATGATCATTAGATCCCACTCCATTCTTAATACTAGTCTTGATGTTGATGATTTTCTAAAATTGATATTGAATCAAACAAACTACCAGTTTCCCATTCTTCCACTGAAATCCATGACGTACCCTCTTGTCTCTTACATTAACTGAACTGTTTAATCTGAAATTTACTTATATTTGATTGAACCACCAATAGTTACTATCCTATTGAATAGAATCAGTCCATTAAAACTCTATTTATCATAGAAGTTGAATTTGTGTCAATTAGTTCTTGAATTCCTTGGCTTTAACCAAGGAGCAGCTGCATTACTTTTTTGGTAAAATACATCGGTTCTAATGTTTAAAAGTCCAATTTCTATTTCAAAAGATGGTAGCATGATGATGTTATTTTTACAAAGGTTTGAGGCCCAAATCATTCAATAAACTAAGAATATTATTGAGATTGATACATACTTTCACCACAATTTCAAGGTAAACAGATTTCAGTAATATCAGTTGGAGAGATTGTAAAATTAATGCTTTTTATTATTTTGTTCTTTGTTGTTAACTTAGTTTTTGGAATGCAGTTCAAAGAAGATTGTATTTCCCACTTTACCAGTGGGTTTGAAGTCTACATTATAGATATTTCTGGACTTAACAAGAAATAGATAAACTGCCACCCAATTAGAGACTTAGTTAAAGAAATACGCATGTGCTCATTATCACATGTAACTTCTGTGTTGAGTTATAACACAATATTTCTAACTAAACATTAATTTTAGGTTTCACAAATTTCACTACTTTGTGCATGCTCAAATTTATCATTTTCATCAGACATTTGTGCGACATGGTGAGTGTGAATCAGGTGCATGTTCCATCCCTAATTCAAATTGAAGATGGTGAGATCCTACCTTATTACATTGGATTCCACCACAATAACTCCTCAATAGATGATGTTCGTAAGTCAATCCCTCTCATCAACCACTTTATGTAGTAGAAATGGTTGGTAATAATTCACAACCACTTTTCCTACTATTTACTTTAAGTTACTTAATTATAAAATTTGATTTCATAACATGTATGGTACATATGAAATGATCTTATTGTGAACTCTTATATATAGAGTGCTACAAATAAAATGTGGAAATAAGTCAAATGCATGTATTGTTTTCTTGGTACCATTATAAAGTTCACATGATTTCTTTCTGTGATAAATTGATAATGGATAGGATGGCCTCCTGATATTCTAAATTATTTAAATTAATTTTAAGTTCTCAATGTAGAATTATAAGATCAACACCCACCCACCTGCCCAACAATTGATCTTTCTTCTACAATGTCCCAGTTTCATTTACAAAATCATCAGTAGTCTTTTTCATATATAGTTTCAAGTAGCATTGAAATTTTAAACATTCCAACTCACGTAAAATATTAATTTTCTTAATAATTATTTTTCTTTAGTTATTTATATTGTACTAAGTAGTTTCAATCAAACTACATAGATATATTATGCATTTAGTATCCCCATTAATGTATATTTGCAATATGACTACATAAAACTATAATTTTTTACTATTTATTCACCTATATATCTACAAATTCAGATTCTGTAACAAGAATATTCGTGCATCATTCCATGGAGTTTCATTATGAAAAATTAATTCATTGATTGTTGTGAAGGTGTTCTTCTACAGTGGTTTTTCTGCTTCTCATGTCATGGGTGAGAATGAGTGGTGGTATTATGCTTTGGATCCTCAAATTACACTTCTCATGAGTTTTTTTTGGAGAAAAGATTTGTTTTATTCTATTTAAATTATAGTTTATTGTGCAGATCATGACTGGCTGATTTTTTAGAGCATTGGATCATGTTCATTTACTCTCTTTGAATGTGAATTTCAATTTTAGGTTGAGGTATGATAGACAGCAACAGAGCCTGGGCCTTGTGTTGGATAATTGCATATTCTCAAATGGATGTCTACCGGTTATTTCTGGCCTTTAGATCATGCTGGGAAGATTAGTTCTAGAAGACCAAACCAGGTGTTGTACATGCTAGGGTTGGAATTTTGAATCCTCAATATTGAAGCTTTGAGAGGAATACACTACTTTTGTCGGTGTTTTGCTACTGCCACTATGAGTTTGAGTTGTCACGACCCGTCCTCGCGGCCCGTGTCGTGACTACCCCAAGCCCGCCTTCCATAGGCCAGGGGCTGACGACTAGCACCAAGGCGTAAATCCTAGTAGAAAGGGAAGGCATTTCATTTGAAAAGTAAACAAACACCACAGAGTAAGCAAGCGGAAAAGTAAACACTAAGTAAGAACAGAGTATAACTGAAAGTGCGGAAAAGTAAATGGGCCAGTATACAAACCCAAACTAAAAGTAAAGTACAACTTGAAAGGGAAAACAACAACTATAAAGTAAAATCCGCTACTACGATCTGTCCACTGAAAATCCCACCTGAAGGGTGAGTACAGATAGCTCCACTACTCCTCGGGTCCCGCCATCCGCTCCGGGCACGTCCTGCCCAGCGGTCCACCTCCAGGTACCGTTCTGCTCTGCAAGCCTCAGCCACGATCAACGCTGTCCGTCGTCTGCAACCAACACAACATAGTGCGGGCATAGCCCGTGCAGGGGTGAGTATAAGCTACTCAGTAGGGACCCCGAGACCCCTGAAGGTCTCCCAAAATCCACAAAGGATAAACTACAAATGAAGATACAATCACGAAGTAATAACCGAAACTGCTTAGGTATATTCCCATACATATACCTAAGTCATCAATTCCAATACGCTCCAACCTCCGAGCCCATGTACAACTCAGTCCACACAGAAAGGTATACGTATTCCACACAGGAAAGCAAAACGAAATCAACACAGGACAGCACAACACAATCCACACAGGAAATCAACAGGATTCAGCTCACACAGGTATACTTCTTCAAAAGACGATAAAGATGATCTCTGGTCCATCTAAGTCGTCATACCCACGATGGATCGATAGGTAACTAACCCCCGCAAAGACCCACAGAGGATCGGGCCCACACAGGACCTGTAGGCGCTGGTTCTCACAGGACCGCTGAGCGCAAATACCCACACACGATCGGACCCACAAAGGATCGGGCCCACACAGGACCTGTAGCACTGATCCACGTAGGATCACTGAGTGCTGTAGTCGTCGTTGAATCCACAAAGGATCTCTGTACTGTCATCGTCGCAGTCACTGTAGCAGTAGTAGTCATAGTCGCAGTAACAGTCACAGTCGCAGTAACAGTCACAGTCGCAGTAACAGTCATAGTCGCAGTCACAGTCACAGTTGCAGCCAGCTCTAGGGTTCCCACACACAGCAGGCTCGTTCGGGAGGGTCCGTTCCACGAGCCGAGAGGCTGATACATCAAATGTCACACAGTCTAGATTTGATGTATCCAAAAGTTCCGTATCGTCAACAGGAACTCAACGCAACAGACGGCGCGTCAATCGGACGCCCGGTCTGAGAGTTATTGGCTTTTTCATCCCAAGGGCCTGGTTGGTTTTTAAGGAAAAACCAACCCAACCGTACTCCACCTACGTCCAAATCTCGGGCGGAGTATGCCAAAATATCTGTCTCACTAAGAGGAACACAACAAAGCTTACGGCACGTCAATCGGACGTCTGTAGCTCAATATATGAGTGTTTCCGCTCCAAGGGCCCGGTTGGTTTCGTGTACGAACCAACCCGGCCGAACTCAAAGTATTCCGAAATTTTGAGTGCAATACACCGAAACGGCCATCTCGATCCAAGGATCGTATCGCTGCTGACGGTTCATCAATCGGAGGTCCGTAGCTCAAGTTATGGGCAAATGACCGAAATCGATTCGAAAACGGGGGGTCCGGGTCCGGGTCGACCCGGCCTGACCCCCCTGGGTCGGCCCGAACCGGGTCGACCCAACCCGAGTCTGACCCAGCCTGGCCGGCGGCGCAGTCCGGCGCGGCGGCGCGGTCCGGCGCGGCCCGGCCGGCGGCGGAGCGGCCTGGGTGCCGCTCAGGTGCCACGTGCGGGGGGCATGGCCCCCGCCCCTCTTCGCTGGTGGCGCGGCTGAAAGCCACGCCTTTGGAGAAACCTGCCCCCTAGTGGGGGCCTGCCTTTGAGAAAAACGGGGGGCCTCCTACCCCCTTTATGAAACCGGCCCCCCTTTATTATGGGGGGACAAAAATAACTGCCCGGGGGAATTTAATTCCCCCGGTTTTGCACCGTCCCGGCCGGCCCGACCTGGCCGGACGGCTTCCTCTCAACAGGACTGGCATGGGCCGATCCTCTTCCTTTTTCTGGCACCGGTGGCCCGGCTGGCCGCCGGTCATCACGTCCCGCCGCGTCCTGGAACCGGCGCTGGCCTTCGTCGTCCGGCACGGTGCGTCGGCACCGTGCCCTTCAGCCGCGGCCCCGCTCCGGCCGCGACACCTTCTGTTTCCTTCGACGCAGCGCGACAACGTCACGTTCTTGATAAAATTTCCATGGCGTGGCGCGATGGAGCCGCGCGATTATAGCCTTGTGATTCCCGCGTGGTGCAACGGCACCACGCCATCTCATTCATCCGCAAGTAAATAATAAAATTCAAGAACAAGGGAGGGGGGATTTGGCCATGTTTGTGCCGTCCGACCCCCTCCCTCTCATTAGATGATAACACATAAATATTTATTCTCACTTTTGTCATGCTAGAACCAAGAACGAGAATAAATAAATATTCAACAACAACCCCTACCTCGGTTTCAAGTACGATGTTCGTCAACGACCCACGGAACACTAACGTCGCGGAGGTCGGGCGTCGCGGTAAACGTTCGTCAATTCCGTTGAAGAAGAGGTACGTCCGAAGAGGTACATCGTTGGTGAATCTTTGTAAGCCGATGAAGGATGTCCGAGGAGGAAGCGGCGTTCTTCGTCGGAGCTTGAGTGTTCTTCGTGTTCTTCGTCAAAGTTTGAAGAAGAAGAAGGAGCTCACAAATCCTCTCAAGATGGCTAACCAAAATTAAATAATCTAAGGCTTATTTTATTTACACAAACAACAACTTGAATTTCAAAGGTTTGATATTCAAACCAACCCACCTTAATTAATTAAACCAAGTTGTCAAACATTAATTAAAGGGGGTTATAGGGGAGTTTTGAGAGATGATGAGGAGTTGGGGTTCGGGTGGGCCCCACCACACTTAATCCTCCCAATGGAGGTTAAGTGGATGTCGGTCCCACCTTTAACTCCCTTTGGGAGAAGTTAACCAACAAAATAAAAATAAAAAGTGTTTCCTAATTTTTATTTATCTTCTTATAATTTCTCCCAAAACTAACATTCGTCCCGCATAAAACGCAACCTTGGAAAAGGACTCCTTAAGCGAAAATCAGCGCTGCGAGTTCATCGGTGCCCTCAAAAATTTGATTCCGGGCACCGGTTCAAAAGTTAGAAATTCCCGCTCGTTTGTTCACTGAACGTACCCGAGCCAAACTTCAGAAAATGATTCTGGGCACTCCGGGCCTCGGAATCAGGTGCCGTCAGAAACCGCGCTCTTGTAAAATTCCAAAGAAAATTAAGAAAAAAAAATTCCCTTGAATTTTACGGGTCTTTACAATACTCCCACCTCAGGGCATTACATCCCCGTAAAGATACATCAAAAACTAGGGAAACAAATGAGGGTACTGAGCATGCATCTGAGCCTCCTGCTCCCATGTGCTCTCTTGGAGATTCCCGTACTGCCATCTGATGCGCACTAGAGGAATTGACCGTCCACTTAGGACCCGCTCATGTCGATCCTTGGTCTCCACCGGGACCTCCGTAAAAGTCACCCCATCATCAACGTCAAGCTCCCCATGGTCAATGATGTGCATCGGGCCGTGCACGTATCTCCTCAGCTGAGACACGTGGAAGACATCGTGCACCCGGTGCAACTGAGGTGGTAGAGCCAGGCGATAAGCCACCTCGCCAATCCTGCTGAGGACCTGGAAGGGTCCGATGAAGCGCGGAGATAACTTGCCGCCTCTGCCAAATCTCCGTATACCATGTCGAGGTGAGACCCGCAAGATGACGTGGTCGCCATACTTGAACTCTAGTGGCCTCCGCCTCCTATCAGCGTATGACTTCTGCCGGCTCTGAGCTATTCTCATCCGCTCCTGGATGACCTGGACCTTCTCTGTCATGGCCTGGACCATCTCCGGTCCCACAAGTGCTGACTCCCTAGGGTCTGTCCAGCACAAAGGAGATCTACAAGGTCAGCCGTACAATGCCTCATACGGTGCCATTACGATGGTGGAGTGGTAGCTGTTGTTGTACGCAAACTCCACCAAGGGTAGGTGGTCCTCCCAGCTACGACCAAAGTCGAGGACACATGCGAGGAGCATGTCCTCGAGAGTCTGAATGGTCCTCTCCGTCTGACCATCCGTCTAAGGGTGAAAGGCTGTGCTCAGACGTAGCTGCGTCCCGAATGCCTCCTATAACCCCTTCCAAAGCCGGGAAGTAAAGAGAGCATCTCGATCGGAGATGATAGATGATGGAACACCGTGGAGCCGCAAAATCTCTTAAATGTAGAGATGTCCCATGCTCTCCACTGATCCCTGCTCTCTGATGGGTAAGAAGTGTGCCGACTTGGTGAGTCAGTCAACAATCACCCTGATGGAGTCATGACCTCTGGAAGTTCATGGAAGTCCAGTCACGAAGTCCATAGATATCTCGTCCCACTTCCACTCCAGGACCTCCAAGGGCTGTACCAAGCCTGCTGGAACCTGATGCTCTGCCTTCACCTGCTGGCAAGTGAGGCATCGAGAAACGAACTCTGATATAGCCTTCTTCATGCCCGGCCACCAGTGCTATCATCTGAGATCCTGGTACATCATCGCCACTCCTGGATGTACCGCAAAAAGGAGAAGTGTGAAACTCTCTCAGCACCTCCTCTCGCAATGTAACTGGTACCATGGTACGTCCTCTAAAAAGGATGTCATGCTCTGCTCCTAGGTAGAAACCATCAGGTGCCTGTCCCGAGGATATCGGTGCACGCCGTGTCTCACAGTCAGTATCCTCACGCTATGCCTCTCTGACCCGCTGCAGTAGAGGAGGGGTGACTTTGAGAGACTGGATGAAGGCTGCTCCATCTCTATCTATGAAGGATATCTACAAAGAGGCTAGCTGTTCTGTCGCCTCCTCAAGTAGTTGAATGCCCATCCTCCTGTTGAGGGCATCAGCTACTACGTTCCCCTTTCCAGGAGTATAGACTATCTCAAAGTCATAGTCCTGGAGGAACTCGAGCCATTTCCGATGTCTCAGGTTCAGGTCCTTCTGCAAGAAGATATACATGACACTCTGATGATCAGAAAAGACTGTAAAGCGCTCGCCCATCAGATAGTGCCGCCATGTCTTCAGAGAGAAGACCACTGCTGCCAACTCCAGATCATGGGTAGTATAGTTCTTCTCATGAGGTCTCAACTGATGTGATCCATAGGCGATCACTGCCCGCTCCTGCATCAGAACACATCCGAGTCCTGTCCCTGTTGCATCACAGTAGACTACGTACCCTACTCCCTCCTCAGGCAGCCTCAAGATAGGTGCGCTGGTCAACCTCTGTCTCAGCTCCTGGAAGCTCTGCTGACATCTCTCTGACCACACGAAGGGTTTCCCCTTCCTCCTTAACGTACGGAAAAACTGCAAATTTTTCTCATTTACAGAAAAGTGAAATCCGGTCTCATCCCCTGGATGAACCACGTTCCTTGCCTAATACAGTCAATCCCGTCATGATTAGTTAATTCATGGAATGGATGACGTCGTAAGGCCTCGACGCTGCTACTAAGAGATCCAACCGTTACTCTCGACTCCAAGGGTTGAGTCACACTGTCGGCATCTGTGTGTGGTCACTGGGTTTCCTCCCGTAGGAATCTCACAATTGAGGGTCAAGTCAATAGTTTTTAACCGGCACCTCTTAGTAAAAACAAACAAAAGACAAGAAAACAAAAGTCACCAAGGCATGTATCTTTTATTACTTCAACTTAAAGTACAAGGACATAAGGTAACACAATCTACGAAGCTAGAGGCATTATGGGAAAAGGCCTCTATGCCTGGAGCTAGTCCCGCACTAGTCCACCCGCTTCCGGAGCTCCATGATCGTAAGCTTCAGCTACCTGAAGCTGTGCTCTCCCCTGAGGTCGGGGTGGACCTCCTGGTGGTGGTGGTGGTAGAGCCTCAAAGCGTCGCCCACCACATTCTGCTCGGCCAGCTCCTCTGCCTCATCCGCCTCCTCCCTGCGGACCGCCACGGTCAAACCTCTGCCTCTGCATAGGTGTTTCCTCAACCGTCTTCTGCTCCTCTGCATGGCGGGTCGGGCAGTCACGAGCCATGTGGCCCTGCCCACCGCACGAGTAGCACTGTCTTCCTCTCGAAAGACTGGCTCTGTGCTGTGTGCCCCGCACTGCTGAGCAAGTGTCCTGAGGTCGTCTGCCTGAAGGTTTGGTTTGCCTGGACCCCTAAGTCATCCGTCGACTGCCAGCCGCAGAAGACTCTGCCATGTGCCGCCCTGCGGTGGGTCTCGGCGCTGGTGTAGACTCAGCAAGGAAGCATTTTATCAAAAGGGCCCGCTCCAGTACTCCTGTCTGAGTCGGTATGCTGAGGGAGATCAGAGATGATCTGATCTCGTGTCTCAAACCCTGCTCGATGGTTCGGGCCCGGAATAATGGGTCCCGTACCATGTCGGTCGAGTAGCGCGAGAGATCAGTAAATCTCGCCGAGTACTGAGCGACTGTCATGCTACCCTGCCGCAGCTGAAGAAGCTCCTGGATACGCACCTCACGAAGGGTGGATGGGACGAACTCTGAGCGGAAGAGGGTCTCAAAGTCCGTCCATAGTAGAGATGCCTCATCGTGCACCTGGAGCATCATGATCCACCATCGGCCCGCTGCTGCGTGCAGTAGGCTCGCAGTGAGGATCACCATGAGGTCTATAGGTGTCCTCACTAGCCTAAAAACTCGTACCACTGCCTCCAGCCAGTCTTCTGCTGCCTGGTGGTCCGTCTCCCCACGGAACCTAGGCGGTCGCTGACGCTGAAACTCGTGCAGAGCTCCAAGGCGACGTGCATCGTCAGTGGCTGGTGCTGGAAGCATCGGTGGCTCGGCGGGTAGAGCTACCGCCGGTGCCACTGCTGACAAAGGGCCCTGCACCGAGGCCTCGTCGCTCGGTGGGCTGTCGTCACGCTCGACTCTCGGAACCCTAGCTGGCTGCCATCGTGGGGCCATCTTGAAAAGGAACAGGTGCGCCACGGTAAAATAGTATACCTGGTGAGCTGATACAAAGTAATCACAAAGAAAACTTTGAAACACACACGCAATCAATGTTTTCGTTCATTATGTCGGAAATCAGAAGTTAGGGTCCTGGTGTACGGATACGTCAGCCGCCACACCAACACTGGACTCCTTGAACTGATAACCACACTCAATATGTTAAACATTATTGCTTCACATAGAAAAGATCAGAGTTCGCGGTAGAACCGAACTCCTCTGATACCAATTTGTCACAACCCGTCCTCGGGGCCCGTGCCGTGACTACCCCAAGCCCGACTTCCATAGGCCAGGGGATGGCGACTAGCACCAAGGCGTAAATCCCAGTAGAAAGGGAAGGAATTGCCTTTGAAAAGTAAACAAACACCACATAGTAAGCAAGCGGAAAAGTAAACACTAAGTAAGAACAGAGTACAACTGAAAGTGCAGACAAGTAAATGTGCCAGTATAGAAACCCAATCTGAAAGTAAAGTACAACTCGAAAGGGAAAACAACAACTGTAAAGTAAGATCTGCTACTCCGAGCTATCCACTGGAAATACCACCTGAAGGGTGAGTACAGATAGCTCCACTGCTCCTCGGGTCCCACCGTCCGCTCCGGGCATGTCCCGCCCAGTGGTCCACCTCCAGGTATCGTTCTGCTCTGCAAGCCTCAGCAACGATCAACGCTGTTCATCGTCTGCAACCAACACAACGTAGTGCGGGCATAGCCCGTGCAGGGGTGAGTATAAGCTACTCAGTAGGGACCCCGAGACCCCTGAAGGTATCCCAAAATACAGAATGGATAATCTACAAAGGAAAATACAATCACGAAGTAATAACCGACACTGCTTAGGTATATCCCCATACATATACCTAAGTCATCAATTCCAATACACTCCAACATCCAAGCCCAAGTACAACTCAGTCCACACAGGAAAGTATACGTATTCCACACAGGAAAACAAAACGAAATCCACACAGGATAGCACAACACAATCCACACAGGAAAGCAACAGGATTCATCTCACACAGGTATACTTCTTCGAAGGACGATAAAGATGATCTCTGATCCATCTATGTCGTCGGACCCACGAAGGATCGATAGGTAACTAACCCCCGCAAAGACCCACACAGGATCGGGCCCACACAGGACCTGTAGGTGCTGGTTCACATAGGACCGCTGAGCGTAAAGACCCACACAGGATCGGACCCACACTGGATCGGGCCCACACAGGACCTGTAGCACTGATCCACGTAGGATCGCTGAGTGCTGTAGTCGTCGTCGAATCTACAAAGGATCTATGTACTGTCGTCGTCGCAGTCACAGTAGCAGTAGCAGTCACAGTCGCAGAAACAGTCATAGTCATAGTAAGAGTCACAGTTGCAGTAACAGTCACAGTCGCAGTAACAGTCACAGTCGCAGCCAGCTCTAGGGTTCCTGCACACAGCAAGCTCGTTCGGGAGGGTCCGCTCCATGAGCCGAGAGGCTGATACATCAACTGTCACACAGTCCGGAGTTGATGTATCCAAAAGTTCTGTATCATCAACAGGAACTCAACGCAACAGACGGCGCGTCAATCGGACGACGTCACGTCGTCGATCTTCGAGGGTTCGACGTTCTTCGTCGCCTTTTGTCGAAGGCCGTCGTTCTTCTCGTTCTTCGGATTCTTCGCGTTATTTGCGAATGAGGATGAAGATCTCAAGCCTTAGAGTCCTCTCCAAATCCTCTCAACGAGAAATCCTCAAGAAGGACATGAGTTGGTCTTGTTTTACTATTATGCCAATAGTTTGAAAAACACTCTAAGAAATGTACCATTAATTCGGTGAATTAATGGTAACGTCTTAACTGTCCAATTAATAGGAGCGTTAAGAGTTTAGAAAATGCACCAGTTGACATTTATTAAAGAGGAGTTTTCACGGGTGCGTTACTTAGAGGAAAAGAAACGGTGTGGCTCGTGCGGGCCCCACCTCACAAATATCCTACCAAGAGGGTTGGATATTTTGGGTTCCACCCTATCCACTTCAAATCAGCTTAAGTAGCTTTAAGTGGCTTTAAGTGAAATAAAATATTGTTGTGGAACCACTTTATTTTATTTTCTTAAATTAACCCCCAAAAATTAAAAACCACATCCGAGCAAACGCAACTCCGGAAAAGGCATTTCTAAGAAAATATCGGCGCTGCGATTCCATCGGTGCCCTAGGAATTCGATTCCGAGCACCATTTCAAAATTTATAAAAACCCGCTCATTTGTTCACTGAACGTACCCGAGCCATACTTTGTAAAATGATTCCGGGAACAACGGGCCTCGGAATCACATGCCATTAGAAACTGCGTTCTTGTAAAATTCGAAAGAAAATAAAGAAAATAATTTCCTTGAAATTTACGGGTCTTTACTTGAAATATGTTCTGAAATGATCATTAGATCCCACTCCATTCTTAATACTAGTCTTGAAGTTGAAGATTTTCTAAAATTTATATTGAATCAAACAAACTACCAGTTTCCCATTCTTCCACTGAAATCCATGACATACCCTCTTGTCTCTTACATTAACTGAACTGTTTAATCTGAAATTTACTTATATTTGATTGAACCACCAATAGTTACTATCCTATTGAATAGAATCAGTCCATTAAAACTCTATTTATCATAGAAGTTGAATTTGTGTCAATTAGTTCTTGAATTCCTTGGCTTTAACCAAGGAGGAGCTTCATTACTTTTTTGGGAAAATACATCGGTTCTAATGTTTAAAAGTCCAATTTCTATTTCAAAAGATGGTAGCATGATGATGTTATTTTTACAAAGGTTTGAGGCCCAAATCATTCAATAAACTAAGAATATTATTGAGATTGATAGATATTTTCACCACAATTTCAAGGTAAACAGATTTTAGTAATATCAGTTGGAGAGATTGTAAAATTAATGCTTTTTATTATTTTGTTCTTTGTTGTTAACTTAGTTTTTGGAATGCAGTTCAAAGAAGATTGTATTTCCCACTTTACCAGTGGGTTTGAAGTCTACATTATAGATATTTCTGGACTTAACAAGAAATAGATGAACTTCCACCCAATTAGAGACTTAGTTGAAGAAATACGCATGTGCTCATTATCACAAGTAACTTCTATGTTGAGTTATAACAAAATATTTCTAACTAACCATTAATTTTAGGTTTCACAAATTTCACTACTTTGTGCATGCTCAAATTTATCATTTTCATCAGACATTTGTGCGACATGGTGAGTGTGAATCAGGTGCATGTTCCATCCCTAATTCAAATTGAAGATGGTGAGATCCTACCTTATTACATTGGATTCCACCACAATAACTCCTCAATAGTTGATGTTCGTAAGTCAATCCCTCTCAACAACCACTTTATGTAGTAGAAATGGTTGGTAATAATTCACAACCACTTTTGCTACTATTTACTTTAAGTTACTTAATTATAAAATTTGATGTCATAACATGTATGGTACATATGAAATGATCTTATTGTGAACTCTTATATATAGAGTGCTACAAATAAAATGTGGAAATAAGTCAAATGCATGTATTGTTTTCTTGGTACCATTATAAAGTTCACATGATTTCTTTCTGTGATAAATTGATAATGGATAGGATGGCCTCCTGATATTCTAAATTAATTAAATTAATTTTAAGTTCTAAATGTAGAATTATAAGATCAACACCCACCCACCTACCCAACAATTGATTTTTCTTCTACAGTGTCCCAGTTTCATTTACAAAATCATAAGTAGTCTTTTTCATATATAGTTTCAAGTAGCATTGAAATTTTAAACTTTCCAACTCACGTAAAATATGAATTTTCATAATAATTATTTTTCATTAGTTATTTATATTGTACTAAGTAGTTTAAATCAAACTACATAGATATATTATTCATTTAGTATCCCCATTAATGTATAGTTGCAATATGACTACATAAAACTATAATTTTTTACTATTTATTCACCTATATATCTACAAATTCAGATTCTGTAACAAGAATATTCGTGCATCATTCCATGGAGTTTCATTATGAAAAATTAATTCATTGATTGTTGTGAAGGCGTTCTTCTACAGTGGTTTTTCTGCTTCTCATGTCATGGGTGAGAATGAGTGGCGGTATTATGCTTTGGATCCTCAAATTACACTGCTCATGAGTTTTTTTTGGAGAAATGTTTTGTTTTATTCTATTTCAATTATAGTTTATTGTACAGATCATGACTGGCTGATTTTTTAGAGCATTGGATCATGTGCATTTACTCTCTTTGAATGTGAATTTCAATTTTAGGTTGAGGTAGGATAGACAGCAACAGAGCCTGGGCCTTGTGTTGGATAATTTCATATTCTCAAATGGATGTCTATCGGTTATTTCTGGCCTTTAGATCATGCTGGGAAGATTAGTTCTAGAAGACCAAACCAGGTGTTGTACATGCTAGGGTTGGAATTGTGAATCCTCAATATCGAAGCTTTGAGAGGAATACAATACTTTTGTCGGTGTTTTGCTACGGCCACTATGAGTTTGAGTTGTCACGACCCGTCCTCGCGGCCCATGTCGTGACTACCCCAAGCCCGCCTTCCATAGGCCAGGGGCTGACAACTAGCACCAAGGCGTAAATCCTAGTAGAAAGGGAAGGCATTGCCTTTGAAAAGTAAACAAACACCACAGAGTAAGCAAGCGGAAAAGTAAACACTAAGTAAGAACAGAGTATAACTGAAAGTGCAGAAAAGTAAATGGGCCAGTATACAAACCCAAACTAAAAGTAAAGTACAACTTGAAAGGGAAAATAGAAACTGTAAAGTAAAAGCCGATACTCCGAGCTGTCCACTGGAAATCCCACCTGAAGGGTGAGTACAGATAGCTCCACTACTCCTCGGGTCCCACCGTCCGCTCCGGGCACGTCCTGCCCAGTGGTCCACCTCCAGGTACCGTTCTGCTCTGCAAGCCTCAGCCACGATCAACGCTGTCCGTCGTCTGCAACCAACACAACGTAGTGCGGGCATAGCCCGTGCAGGGGTGAGTATAAGCTACTCAGTAGGGACCACGAGACCCCTGAAGGTCTCCCAAAATCCACAAAGGATAAACTACAAATGAAGATACAATCACGAAGTAATAACCGAAACTGCTTAGGTATATTCCCATACATATACCTAAGTCATCAATTCCAATACGCTCCAACCTCCGAGCCCAAGTACAACTCAGTCCACACAGAAAGGTATACGTATTCCACACAGGAAAGCAAAACGAAATCAACACAGGATAGCACAACACAATCCACGCAGGAAAGCAACAGGATTCAGCTCACACAGGTATACTTCTTCAAAAGACGATAAAGATGATCTCTGATCCGTCTAAGTAGTCGGACCCACGAAGGATCGATAGGTAACTGACCCCCGCAAAGACCCACACAGGATCGGGCCCACACAGGACCTGTAGGCTCTGGTTCTCACAGGACCGCTGAGCGCAAATACCCACACAGGATCAGACCCACACAGGATCGGGCCCACACAGGACCTGTAGCACTGATCCACGTAGGATCGCTGAGTGCTATAGTCGTCGTCGAATCCACAAAGGATCTCTGTACTGTCGTCTTCGCAGTCACAGTAGCAGTAGTAGTCACAGTTGCAGTAACAATCACAGTCGCAGTAACAGTCACAGTCGCAGTAACAGTCATAGTCGCAGTCACAGTCACAGTCGCAGCCAGCTCTAGGGTTCCCGCACACAGCAGGCTCGTTCGGGAGGGTCCGTTCCACGAGCCGAGAGGCTGATACATCAACTGTCACACAGTCCAGATTTTATGTATCCAAAAGTCTGTATCGTCAACAGGAACTCAACGCAACATACGGCACGTCAATCGGACGCCCGGTCTGAGAGTTATTGGCTTTTTCATCCCAAGGGACTGGTTGGTTTTTAAGGAAAAACCAACCCAACCGTACTCCACCTGCGTCCAAATCTCGGGCGGAGTATGCCAAAATATTTGTCTCACTAAGAGGAACACAACAAAGCTGACGGCACGTCAATCGGACGTCTGTAGCTCAATATATGAGTGTTTCCGCTCCGAGGGCCCGGTTGGTTTCGTGTACGAACCAACCTGGCCGAACTCAAAGTATTCCGAAACATTGAGTGCAATACACCGAAACGGCCATCTCGATCCAAGGATCGTATCGCCGCTGACGGTTCGTCAATCGGAGGTCCGTAGATCAAGTTATGGGCAAATGACCGAAATCGATTCGAAAACGGGGGGTCCAGGTCCGGGCCGACCCGGCCCGACCCCCCTGGGTCGGCCCGAACCGGGTCGCCCCGGCCCGAGTCCGACCCAGCCTGGCCGGCGGCGCGGTCCGGCACGGCCAGGCCGGCGGCGGCGCGGCCTGGGTGCCGCTCGGGTGCCACGTGCGGGGGGCATGGCCCCCGCCCCTCTTCGCTGGTGGCGCGGCTGAAAGCCACTCCTTTGGAGAAACCTGCCCCCTAGTGGGGGCCTGCCTTTGAGAAAAACGGGGGGCCGCCTACCCCCATTATGAAACCGGACCCCCTTTATTACGGGGGGACAAAAATAACTGCCCAGGGGAATTTAATTCCCCCAGTTTTGCACCGTCCCAGCCGGCCCGACCTGGCCGACCGGCTTCCTCTCAACAGGACTGGCATGGGCCGGTCCTCTTCCTTTTTCTGGCATCGGCGGCCCGGCTGGCCGCTGGTCATCACGTCCCGCCGCGTCCTGGAACTGGCGACGGCCTTCGTTGTCCGGCACGGTGCGTCGGCACCGTGCCCTTCCGCCGCGGCCCCGCTCCGGCCGCGGCACCTTCTATTTCCATCGACGCAGCGCGACGGCGTCGCGTTCTTGATAAAATTTCCATGGCGTGGCGCGATGGCGCCGCGCGATTATAGCCTTGCGATTCCCGCGTGGTGCAACGGCACCACGCCATCTCGTTCATCCACAAGTAAATAATAAAATTCAAGAACAAGAGAGGGGGGATTTGGCCATGTTTGTGCGGTCCGACCCCCTCCCTCTCATTAGACGATAACACATAAATATTTATTCTCACGTTTTTCATGCTAGAAGCAAGAACGAGAATAAATAAATAATCAACAACAACCCCTACCTCGGTTTCAAGTACGATGTTCGTCAACGACCCACGGAAGACTAACGTCGCAGAGGTCGGGCGTCGCGGTACACGTTCGTCAATTCCGTTGAAGAAGAGGTATGTCCGAAGAGGTACGTCGTTGGTGAATCTTCGTAAGCCGATGAAGGAAGTCCAAGGAGGAAGCAACGTTCTTCGTCGGAGCTTGAGTGTTCTTCGTGTTCTTCGTCAAAGTTTGAAGAAGAAGAAGGAGCTCACAAATCCTCTCAAGATGGCTAACCAAAATTAAATAAGCTAAGGCTTATTTTATTTACACAAACAACAACATGAATTTCAAAGGTTTGATATTCAAACCAACCCACCTTAATTAATTAAACCAAGTTGTCAAACATTAATTAAAGGGGATAGGGGTGTTTTGAGAGATGATGAGGAGTTGGGGTTCGGGTGGGCCCCACCACACTTAATCCTCCCAATGGAGGTTAGGTGGATGTGGGTCCCACCTTTAACTCCCTTTGGGAGAAGTTAACCAACAAAATAAAAATAAAAAGTGTTTCCTAATTTTTATTTATCTTCTTATAATTTCTCCCAAAACTAACATTCGTCCCGCATAAAACGCAACCTTGGAAAAGGACTCCTTAAGCGAAAATCAGCGCTGCGAGTTCATCGGTGCCCTCAAAATTCGATTCCGGGCACCGGTTCAAAAGTTAGAAATTCCCGCTCGTTTGTTCACTGAACGTACCCGAGCCAAACTTCAGAAAATGATTCTGGGCACTCCGGGCCTCGGAATCAGGTGCCGTCAGAAACCGCTCTCTTGTAAAATTCCAAAGAAAATTAAGAAAAAAAAATTCCCTTGAATTTTACGGGTCTTTACAATACTCCCACCTCAGGGCATTACATCCCCGTAGAGATACATCAAAAACTAGGGAAACAAATGAGGGTAATGAGCATGCATCTGAGCCTCCCGCTCCCATGTGCTCTCTTGGAGATTCCCGTACTGCCATCTGATGCGCACTAGAGGAACTGACCGTCCACTTAGGACCCGCTCCTGTCGATCCTTGGTCTCCACCGGGACCTCCGTAAAAGTCGCCCCATCGTCAACGTCAAGCTCCCCATGGTCAATGATGTGCATCGGGCCATGCACGTATCTCCTCAGCTGAGACACGTGGAAGACGTCGTGCACCCGGTGCAACTGAGGTGGTAGAGCCAGGCGATAAGCCACCTCGCCAATCCTGCTGAGGACCTGGAAGGGTCCGATGAAGCGCGGAGATAACTTGCCGCCTCTGCCAAATCTCCGTATACCACGTCGAGGTGAGACCCTCAAGAAGACGTGGTCACCATCCTCGAACTCTAGTGGCATCCGCCTCCTGTCAGCGTATGACTTCTGCCGGCTATGAGCTATCCTCATCCGCTCCTGGATGACGTGGACCTTCTCTGTCATGGCCTGGACCATCTCCGGTCCCACAAGTGCTGACTCCCTAGGGTCTGTCCAGCACAAAGGAGATCTACAAGGTCAGCCGTACAATGCCTCATACGGTGCGATTACGATGGTGGAGTGGTAGCTGTTGTTGTACGCAAACTCCACCAAGGGTAGGTGGTCCTCCCAGCTACGACCAAAGTCGAGGACACATGCGAGGAGTATGTCCTCGAGAGTCTGAATGGTCCTCTCCGTCTGACCATCCGTCTAAGGGTGAAAGGTTGTGCTCAGACGTAGCTGCGTCCCGAACGCCTCCTATAACCCCTTCCAAAGCCGGGAAGTAATGCGAGAATCTCGATCGGAGATGATAGATGATGGAACACCGTGGAGCCGCAAAATCTCTTAAATGTAGAGATGTCCCATGCTCTCCACTGATCCCTGCTCTCTTATGGGTAAGAAGTGTGGCGACTTGGTGAGTCGGTCAACAATCACCCAGATGGAGTCATGACCTCTGGAAGTTCGTGGTAGTCCAGTCACGAAGTCCATAGATATCTCGTCCCACTTCCACTCCAGGACCTCCAAGGGCTGTACCAAGCCTGCTGGAACATGATTCTCTGCCTTCACCTGCTGGCAAGTGAGGCATCGAGAAACGAACTCTGATATAGCCTTCTTCATGCCCGGCCACCAGTGCTATCATCTGAGATCCTGGTACATCATCGCCACTCCTGGATGTACCGCAAAAGGAGAAGTGTGAAACTCTCTCAGCACCTCCTCTCGCATAGTAACTGGTACCATGGTACGTCCTCTGAAAAGGATGTCATGCTCTGCTCCTAGGTAGAAACCATCAGGTTCCTGTCCCGAGGATATCGGTGCACGCCGTGTCTCACAGTCAGCATCCTCACACTATGCCTCTCTGACCTGCTGCAGTAGAGGAGGGGTGACTGTGAGAGACTGGATGAAGGCTGCTCCATCTCTATCTATGAAGGATATCTACAAAGAGGCTAGCTGCTCTGTCGCCTTCTCAAGTAGTTGAATGCCCGTCCTCCTGTTGAGGGCATCAGCAACTACGTTCCCCTTTCCAGGAGTATAGAATATCTCAAAGTCATAGTCCTGGATGAACTCGAGCCATTTCCGCTGTCTCAGGTTCAGGTCCTTCTGCGAGAAGATATACCTGACACTCTGATGATCAGAAAAGACTGTAAAGCGCTCGCCCATCAGATAGTACTGCCATGTCTTCAGAGCGAAGACCACTGCTGCCAACTCCAGGTCATGGATAGTATAGTTCTTCTCATGAGGTCTCAACTGACGTGATCCATAGGCGATCACTGCCCGCTCCTGCATCAGAACACATCCGAGTCCTGTCCCTGTTGCATCACAGTAGACTACGTACCCTACTCCCTCCTCAGGCAGCCTCAAGATAGGTGCGCTGGTCAACCTCTGTCTCAGCTCCTGGAAGCTCTGCTGACATCTCTCTGACCACACGAAGGGTTTTCCCTTCCTCCTTAACGTACGGCAAAACTGCAAATATTTCTCATTTACAGAAAAGTGAAATCCGGTCTCATCCCCTGGATGAACCACGTTCCTTGCCTAATACAGTCAATCCCGTCATGATTAGTCAATTCATGGAATGGATGACGTCGTAAGGCCTCGACGCTGCTACTAAGAGATCCAACCGTTACTCTCGACTCCAAGGGTTGAGTCACACTGTCGGCATCTGTGTGTGGTCACTGGGTTTCCTCCCGTAGGAATCTTGCAATTGAGGGTCAAGTCAACAGTTTTTAACCGGCACCTCTTAGTAAAAACAAACAAAAGACAAGAAAACAAAAGTCACCAAGGCATGTATCTTTTATTACTTCAACTTAAAGTACAAGGACATAAGGCAACACAATCTATGAAGCTAGAGGCATTATGGGAAAAGGCCTCTATGCCTGGAGCTAGTCCCGCACTAGTCCACCCGCTTCCGGAGCTCCATGATCGTAAGCTTCAGCTACCTGAAGTTGTGCTCTCCCCTGAGGTCGGGGTGGACCTCCTGGTGGTGGTGGTGGTAGAGCCTCAAAGCGTCGCCCACCACCTGCTGCTCGGCCAGCTCCTCTGCCTCGTCCGCCTCCTCCCTGCGGACCGCCACGGTCAAACCTCTGCCTCTGCATAGGTGGTTCCTCAACCGTCTTCTGCTCCTCTGCATGGCGGGTCGGGCAGTCACGAGCCATGTGGCCCTGCCCACCGCACGAGTAGCACTGTCTTCCTCTCGAAAGACTGGCTCTGTGCTGTGTGCCCCGCACTGCTGAGCTAGTGTCCTGAGGTCGTCTGCCTGAAGGTTTGGTTTTCCTTGACCCCTGAGTCATCCGTCGATTGCCAGCCGTAGAAGACTCTGCCATGTGCCGCCCTGCGGTGGGTCTCGGCGCTGGTGTAGACTCAGCAAGGAAGCATTTGATCAAAAGGGCCCACTCCAGTACTCCTGTCTGAGTCGGTATGCTGAGGGAGATCAGAGATGCTCTGATCTCGTGTCTCAAACCATGCTCGATGGTTTGGGCCCGGAAGAATGGGTCTCGTACCATGTCGGTCGAGTAGCGCGAGAGATCAGTAAATCTTGCCGAGTACTGAGCGACTGTCATGCTACCCTGCCGCAGCTGAAGAAGCTCCTGGATACGCACCGCACGAAGGGTGGATGGGACTAACTCTGAGCGGAAGAGGCTCTCAATGTCCGTCCATAGTAGAGATGCCTCATCGTGCACCTGGAGCATCAAGCTCCACCATCGGCCCGCTGCTGCGTGCAGTAGGCTCGCAGTGAGGATCACCATGAGGTCTATAGGTGTCCTCACTAGCCTAAAAACTCGCACCACTGCCTCCAGCCAGTCTTCTGCTGCCTGGGGGTCCGTCTCCCCACGGAACCTAGGCGGTCGCTGATGCTGAAACTCGTGCAGAGCTCCAAGGCGACGTGCATCGTCAGTGGCTGGTGCTGGAAGCATCGGTGGCTCGGCGGGAAGAGCTACCGCCGGTGCCACTGCTGACAAAGGGCCCTGCACCGAGGCCTCGTCGCTCGGTTGGCTGTCGTCACGCTCGACTCTCGGAACCCTAGCTGGCTGCCATCGTGGGGCCATCCTGAAAAGGAACAGGTGCGCCACGGTCAAACAGTATACCTGGTGAGCTGATACAATGTAATCACAAAGAAAACTTTGAAACACACACGCAATCAAGGTTTTCGTTCATTAAGTCGGAAATCAGAAGTTAGGGTCCTGGTGTACGGATACGTCGGCCGGCACACCAACACTGGACTCCCTGGACTGATAACCACACTCAATATGCTAAACATTATTGCTTCACATAGAAAAGATCAGAGTTCGCGGT
The DNA here is from genome assembly GCA_963277665.1 of Viscum album. Lineage (NCBI taxonomy): Eukaryota > Viridiplantae > Streptophyta > Magnoliopsida > Santalales > Viscaceae > Viscum > Viscum album. The sequence goes on from OY728133.1 coordinate 1,329,735,810, forward strand.
AGAACCGAACTCCTCTGATACCAATTTGTCACAACCCGTCCTCGGGGCCCGTGTCGTGACTACCCCAAGCCCGCCTTCCATAGGCCAGGGGATGGCGACTAGCACCAAGGCGTAAATCCCAGTAGAAAGGGAAGGAATTTCCTTTGAAAAGTATACAAACACCACAGAGTAAGCAAGCGGAAAAGTAAACACTAAGTAAGAATAGAGTACAACTGAAAGTGCGGACAAGTAAATGTGCCAGTATACAAACCCAATCTAAAAGTAAAGTACAACTCGAAAGGGAAAACAACAACTGTAAAGTAAAATCCGCTACTCCGAGCTGTCCACTGGAAATACCACCTGAAGGGTGAGTATAGATAGCTCCACTTCTCCTCGGGTCCCACCGTCCGCTCCGGGCATGTCCCGCTCAGTGGTCCACCTCCAGGTACCGTTCTGCTCTGCAAGCCTCAGCAACGATCAACGCTGTTCATCGTCTGCAACCAACACAACGTAGTGCGGGCATAGCCCGTGCAGGGGTGAGTATAAGCTACTCAATAGGGACCCCGAGACCCCTGAAGGTCTCCCAAAATCCACAAAGGATAATCTACAAAGGAAGATACAATCACGAAGTAATAACCGACATTGCTTAGGTATATCCCCATACATATACCTAAGTCATCAATTCCAATACACTCCAACATCCAAGCCCAAGTACAACTCAGTCCACACAGGAAAGTATACGTATTCCACACAGGAATGCAAAACAAAATCCACACAAGATAGCACAACACAATCCATACAGGAAAGCAACAGGATTCATCTCACACAGGTATACTTCTTCGAAGGACGATAAAGATGATCTCTGATCCATCTATCTCGTCGGACCCACGAAGGATCGATAGGTAACTAACCCCCGCAAAGACCCACACAGGATCGGGCCCACACAGGACCTGTAGGCACTGGTTCACATAGGACCACTGAGCGTAAAGACCCACACAGGATCGGACCCACACTGGATCGGGCCCACACAGGACCTGTAGCACTGATCCACGTAGGATCGCTGAGTGTTGTCGTCGTCGTCGAATCCACAAAGGATCTATGTACTATCGTCGTCGCAGTCACAGTAGCAGTAGCAGTCACAGTCGCAGAAACAGTCACAGTCACAGTAACAGTCACAGTTGCAGTAACAGTCACAGTCGCAGTAACAGTCACAGTCGCAGCCAGCTCTAGGGTTCCCGCACACATCAAGCTCGTTCGGGAGGGTCTGCTCCACGAGCCGAGAGGCTGATACATCAACTGTAACACAGTCCGGAGTTGATGTATCCAAAATTTCTGTATCGTCAACAGGAACTCAACGCAACAGACGGCACGTCAATCGGACGCCCGGTCTGAGAGTTATTGGCTTTTTCGTCCCAGGGGCCCGATTGGTTTTTAAGGAAAAACCAACCCGACTGTACTCCACCTGCGTCCAAACCTCGGGCGGAGTATGCCAAAAGATCCTTCTCACTAAGAGGAACACCAAAAAGCTGACGGCACGTCAATCGGACGTCTGTAGCTCAAGATATGAGTGTTTCCGCTCCGATGGTCCGGTTTGTTTCGTGTACGAACCAACCCGGCCGAACACAAAGTATTTCGAAATATTGAGTGCGATATACCGAAACGACTGTCTCGATCCAAGGATCGTATCTCCGCTGACGGTTCGTCAATCGGAGTTCCATAGCTCATGTTATGGGCAAATGACTGAAATTGATTCGAAAACGGGGGGTCCGGGTTCGGGCCGACCCGGCCCGACCCCCCCGGGGTCGGCCCGAACCGGGTCGCCCGACCCAGGTCCGACCCGGCCCGGCACGGCGGCGCGGTCCGGCGCGGCGTGGCCGGCTGCGGCGCGGCCTGGGTGCCGCTCGGGTGCCACGTGCGGGGGGCATGGCCCCTGCCCCTGTTCGCTGGCAGCGCGGCTGAAAGCAGCGCCTTTGGAGAAACCGGCCCCCCTCGTGGGGGCCTACCATTGAGAAACATGGGGGGCCGCCTGCCCCCTTTATGAAACCGGCCCCCCTTTATTATGGGGGGACAAAAATAACTGCCCGGGGGAATTTAATTCCCCTGGTTTTGCACCGTCCCGGCTGGCCCGACCTGGCCGGTCGGCTTCCTCTCAACAGGACCGGCATGGGCCGGTCCTCTTCCTTTTTCCGGCACCGGCGGCCCGGCTGGCCGCCGGTCGTCACGTTCCGCCGCGGCCCGAAACCGGCCGCGGCCTTCGTCGTCCGGCACGGTGCGTAGGCACCGTGCCCTTCCGCCGCGGCCCTGCTCCGACCGCGGCGCCTTCGGTTTCCTTCAACGCGGCGCGACGACGTCGCATTCTTGATAAAATTTCTGTGGCACGGCACGACGGCGTCGCACGATTATAGCCTTGTGATTCCCGCGTGGTGCGACGGAACCACCCCATCTGGTTCATCCACAAGGAAATAATAAAATTCAAGAACAAGGGAGGGGGGATTCGGCCGTGTTTGTGCAGTCCGGTCCCCTCCCTCTCGTTAAACGATAACACATAAATATTTATTCTCACGTTTGTCATGCTAGAACCAAGAACGAGAATAAATAAATAATCAACAACAACCCCTACCTCGGTTTCAAGTACGATGTTTGTCAACGACCCGCGGAAGACTAACGTCGCGGAGGTCGGGCGTCGTGGTAAACGTTCGTCAATTCCGTTGACGAAGAGGTACGTCCGAAGAGGTACATCGTTGGTGAATCTTCGTAAGACGATGAAGAAAGTCCGAGGAGGAAGCAGCGTTCTTCGTCGGAGCTTGAGTGTTCTTCGTGTTCTTCATCAAAGTTTGAAGAAGAAGAAGGAGCTCACAAATCCTCTCAAGATGGCTAACCAAAATTAAATAAGCTAGGTCATATTTCATTTACACAAACAACAACTTGAATTTCAAAGGTTTGAAATTCAAACCAACCCACCTTAATTAATTAAACCAAGTTGTCAAACATTAATTAAAGGGTGTTATAGGGGAGTTTTGAGAGAAGATGAGGAGTTGGGGTTCGGGTGGGCCCCACCACACTTAATCCTCCCAAGGGAGGTTAAGTGGATGTGGGTCCCACCTTTAACTCCCTTTGGGAGAAGTTAACCAACAAAATAAAAATAAAAAGTGTTTCCTCATTTTTATTTAACTTCTTATAATTTATCCCAAAACTAACTTTCGTTCTGCATAATACGCAACCTCGGAAAAGGTCTCCTAAAGAGAAAATTGGCACTGCGAGTTCATCGGTGCCCTCAGAATTTGATTCCGGGCACTGGTTCAAAGGTTAGAAATTCCCGCTCATTCATTCACAGAACGTACCTGAGCCAAACTTCGGAAAATGATTCCAGGCACTCCGGGACTCGGAATCAGGTGTTGTCAGAAACCGCGCTCTTGTAAAATTCCAAAGAAAATTATGGAAAAAAAATTCCCTTGAATTTTACGGGTCTTTACATGAGTACTGCGATTGGGTTGGGGTTGAGTTGAATCGAAGATGGTTCATGGGAGTTTACATTATTCAATAGAACCAATGTGGGTTTTTTGGCATTGTGGTTTCAAATTTGAGGCTATATATATGAATCCATTGTTCAACCAGCATTTGAAGATGCGGATGTTAAATCTGTATGTTCTTTTTAGGTTCGTTCAAGCATTTTTTTAGCCTGTACATGTGGTCTATTGAATCTTTCATTCCGTCATTTCTATACCACCTTCTAATTGTTCCTAGATAAATTTTTATGGTTCAATTTAGTTGATCATGATTTTTTATTGAGAAATGGTTCATTTTTTTTTTATCATTTTTAAATTATGATTATGAAAAGTTTCGTTTACCTGCACAGTTGGGGATACTCAAATAAAAAAAATCTTATTTGTAAATTTATGTAACTAATTTTAATATTCAAAACTGTATTCATTCTTTTTAACATAACACATAAAAAGTTCATTTTATCAATGATAATGAGCATTAAATTTGCAGCTTCACTGACACCTTCGACCAAAAGCAGGTAATAATGTTTACAAATTTGTCAATACTATAACACTAATTATGGACATTACATTTTTTTTGTTTGACACAATACATGAACATCATTGTAGCGGGTCTTCAAGGGTAAGTAGTGGGGTTGAAAATATCAAGGTTCAATGTTCTTCAACATCTCCAATTTCTATATTCCGTAACCGAAAGTCTCCGAAATATAATATTTTTTTTCTTCTTTTACTAATGGCATCATCATACTGATAGGTCTTCTATATTGTACGTTGGATCGAGAATAGTTTATTCATCCTCAGACATGAAAACTACTCAGGTACAAAAAATGATAACTATAATAACTATTATATTTATTGAACTATTATCTAATTACATTCATTACTATTAGGGGGGTTTTATATTCGTTACATATTCCAAGGCATATTTCTTTTAAATTTCACCTGTCTACTATTAATTATATGACATGGGATTCAATGATCACACATGCCATAGTATGTTACCTATATATTCTTCTAAATTTTTTGTCTATGAAAAAAATATTGCCACATGATTTTGAAAATGATGATGTGATACAACATAATCTGTTGATTTGTCGAGTCACCCCAAGAACATCAAGTCATCGTAGTCACCTGGACATTCCAACGATGGAAAATTTCAATAGGGAGTGAAATTTTTTAGTAAAGTTTTCTGATGTAGCCACAATGTACTATTGAATATTTTTGTTCTGTATTAACTTTGATATATAACTATTTATTACATGCTGCAATGATGAGTAATGAAACAATTGATTGTAATGCTTTATTTATTATACAATTCAATACCAGAATATTCATTTCTATTGCAAGGCCATGTTTTAGGGGTAAATGTTTGTTAAATTGTGCAATTATGAAATAGGTCTCAATTTACTGCAGTTATCTATCTGGGTATTACATTATCTCATTTAAGAAAACCATTTGTCTTTGGTGATATATGGTCCTTAAACCCATATTAGTCATTTAAATTGCAACACCCTATTTGAATTCTAAAAGTCTATTATACTGTACAGTGATGACATAGGGAATTAGTTATTTATACGGTATGTTTGGTATACTTTACAATTTCAGAATGGCCAATTTAATATATTTAATATTTAGAATCATTTCTCAAATTTTAATATTTATTACTATTTATTAATATTTATAATTATTATTACATCTATATATTGTTGTTTCTAGATGAATTTGAAGGTGTAGATTTATTTCAACAATAACTTCTTCTTAGTAGGAAATATAACATGATCTACCAGAAAGACTTATACATAAATTAATGTCAAAAAAATTGGCAACAATTATTGATTGGGGTTTGTAATTATTTATTACAATTAATCATCCGCTCAGTTACGTTTTTTATTATTACAAATACTAATGTATTTTTATTTCTCATTCATATATAAGTACAATCTCCTTCCAAAATTAAAAATTATTCTTTATAAATAAACACCATTAAACCAACAGGCCGTGCGTATGAAGATATTTAAGAATGTTTCCAGACTCCCCTTCTACAATAATCTATGCCATTGAACTGAAACTCAGATTGAAGGATAGCATAAACTAAAAGGGTAATCAAATAGATGGACATTTCATGATGTAATTTCATGGTAATTGAAAATCATGCATTAATCAATTATTTTCAACATTGTTTTTTAATATTTATTTCCTCTATAATCTATACTGGTAATTGATTATCCAGATATTCTTAACACATTTTTTCACAATTTCTATGAAACTGTTGTTCTTTTCAACGAATTATTTCCACTTAATTCTGGTTTCTAATTACTAACCATTGTACAGTTAACTACATTCCTAGTTTCTTTTGTTTTTCCAAAATATTTTATTTCCTTCATAAAAGAAGTGAACCATATCATCGTGAGAACTCATGAACTAAGAATTTTGTTTTATAACTATTGAAATGCATGGGTGAGTACTAGTATACTATTATGATGAAATCCAATATTGTAGATATATTTATATGATGATTCTCTTAAGATGTTCAATAGAAATAAATTTCCTTCCCATGGGGTAATAATGCTATGATTATATATTTAATTATATTTTGGTACCATCTAATTTCATCTTCTTAATGGGTTAGGATAATGTAATGTTGGGATGTTATTAAAACCCATTTATTATATATGAGTTATGTTTTGATGATATGATGAATGATTTAATATCTTTTGTAACAAAAATCTATTGTTCTTTCTATGATATAGTTTGGTGTATAATTATATATCCCTTCCTTGCATTGGGTATGTAATGATATATCGTGATAAAATAAGGGAATGAATAGTGAGTGAAATAGTTTTGTAAGGGACTCTATCCACTATGATAGTAATGGGAGTGAACCTTGATTATTGAATATATGGAATGAGTAGTGAAATCATCCCCCTATGATATCCCTTGAAGTGATCTAAACTAAATAATTTAATTTCAATGCTTACAGTATGTAATACACATAGGTCTTATGCTTACAATATGTTATCATTTATTATAAAAGGTTAATTATAATGTTTTATCCTAATAAATTAATACATTTATTTTGAAAAATTATTATTTCATGATACAGGACTAAACTACGTTCATGGATTGTTTATGAAATAATTATTTTATGATTATATTCACATACTCAAATGATAAATCTCAGTTATTATTAGTGATTTATATTTCATATGATTACCATTAATTGGAATCTAATATCATAAATTCTTATGTTTCAATTTACCATAGGTTATAATGAAGGTTGTTATGTTAGAAATTTCTAAGAAGGGAATGATGAGAGAAAACACTCATTGTAGATGATTAAGATCTTTTATGAAATATATTTATTATTTGTCTAGTCTTTTAACAAACTACACCTTTACAGTCATCAAACATATATTATTGTGAAATGTATAGAATATAGATCTGAAATGCTTTCATATTTATGAATGTTATGTTTGATTAAAATAAATTTTATATTACATTTTTATATTAGTCACAGGTAATTAAAATATCATTTCATAAAAGTATTATTAAAATAATGATTTTTGTACTTAAATAAAAATATTCCAATATAGAATATAACTGAAATGATAAAAAAATTGGAGGCCTTCAAAAAATTAACGAATTTTTGACACACAATTGGATATAAAATATAATGATGGTATATGGGTGGGAACACACAATGGAATTTAAGAAGTCAATTATTAAAGAATAATAATGATTTAATAAATCTTCAAGTGTGTGCATTAGAGATTTGTGGATATGTAATTAAAGATGAAAATATTGTATAGTGAGCCTCAAAATTTTTTCACTCAACCATTAATTTTATTATATAATGAATTTATATGGGGAGTGAAAAACATTCATATAGGTTAGTGATTATGTGGATTGAGGATTAAGAAATACATTTAAAAAAGAAAAAGGGTAAACATTGATATTCTATTGATTATGTTATATTGGGATTATATAGGACATGATGTTTGAAATTAATCTTTACAAGTAAAATTTAAACAGATTCAATGAAAAATATTTTTCCCCGTGGTGTAAAAAAATTCATTTATTTTATCATATGAAATGGTATGGATATATTTGATTTTAAAATTTTATTATATAAATGAAGATGATTTTATTGATAAATTTAATAAAATGTTTTCAATTTATTAAACATAAATTAGGAGGATTTCAGGTGAGGATCACTCCATTAGAAAAATATATCTATAACACTCCCCTATATATAGTGAATTATTCATTTCCTCTATGTATATTTTTTTATTTTAGATCCATATAAATCATTATCTTTTTATTTTATTATAATTTTTTATTTGTCTACTAAAAAACTACATAATAAGATTACCTGGGGTTTATTCATCGACACTAACATATGATAGGAACTGCGCAAAACATTGATAATCACCCTAACAATGAAAGTGGATTCATTCATCTCCCTATATTACATCTTTTTAAAAGGTTATATAAATAATTTTTTTCTTAATTTCTCTTTTTAATTATGCATGACTGATGAAAAATAACAGTTAATGAATAACAACCTTGATCGATGAAATCATCGAATCACCACTACATTTTTTAAGATATATTACCAATTAAATCATGACCCAAATAATTATTCTAGAAATATTAACATTATATTTCAGTCATATTAATCTTCATCCATATAATATACCACCAGCTTTTTATGACTTTATGTAGGATAGAAATATAATTTTTATCTACGAAAGTTAATTTCTATAGGTTTTATGGTGTACAATATCGCATGGTTATCAACCACTATTACAAATAATGCCCATGGTTTCTCTATTGTGTATGTATTGATATGGTATTATCATTTCTTAAATTCCTTGAAATGCATGGAATTTAATTTTATAGATGATTCATCTAAAGCCCTTGTTAAGTAACCTATCTCGTGGAATATCATGAAACTTATATTTCCAAGACACATCTACTATAGAATATGAAATAATATATTTTATCTTTGGTCTTTTTTAAATATATCATAAAATGATACATCATATATTTCTTCTGTATTGGACTACCAAATTAATTAATACTCTCATAATTTTTATCAGTGCATTAGATCATTTAACATGTTTTCAATATTTGAATAATCTCACTACCATGATATGTAATTTCATGAAATTATTAATATTTATACTAATATTGATCAGCATTGATCAATGTGGCTTCACATATCATTATTCTCCACTATGTTGTTATCACAATTGAATAATTGTCATGTATTTAAATGTAAAAGGACATAGAAATGAATCACTTCAATCTGTTAAGTTAAATATTATACAAATATGGTGTATAAAAATCATATATTTCTTCACTCTCATTATAGGATTCAAATATTATAAATTTAATGGAAAATTTTTTTAAGATATCATCATAGTCATTCATTCGATTATAATGGATAACCCTGGTTGGTGAGTCACTGTTTCTAAAGAAATTGAACCAATAATGACTCTATATTTACAAATTATCGATAAATATATATGAAATAGTTCATACAGTATGTAAAAAGATTTTATAAGTGTCAAAAATATGCTCATGGAGTGGTTGTTTGATTTTCAAACATATAGAAATTTATTTTATAACCACCCAAAACAAATCTAGAATAGCTTGAATAATTGAAATGAACCCATCCCTTAATTTAATCTCCATCAAATTAAATATATATTCTCTAGAACTAATATTATTAAAATTATGTTCTACTATTTTGTGAGATTACTATACACGATTAATGTATCGAGCTATGATTGTTTTCCACAAAAAACATGAAGTATACACCTTTGCAATTAAATCATGAATAAATTTCATAGATTGTAATATATATCTAAATTAGCATTAATTATCAACCATGACCCATAAGTTCTTCCCTTAATGGTTGGATAATATTACTAAACATCCCTATATTCATATAGTTTGGGAATCCCCTCAGACTCTTTGCATCCAACTATATACTGGGATGTAATAATATAATCTCAGACCACTTAATCGATAATTTAATTGAATGTAAATAATACATCTTCTTCAAAGAAGATTTTGTATATTTAAATAATAAATATGAAATATTTAAGGCATTCTTCTGATCCACTCAAAAATATGTGAGGAAAAATTATCATATGTCTCCCCTAATATGATGATCCTTTTTATTTTATAGGAATCTCATAAAAAAATATATTATGATATAGTACTGAAAATGTATTATTGTATTGACTATGGTGGCCCAAAAATTTAGAAATTCTTCTTACTAGCATATATGTGTAGTTTTTTAGTTCCCACACAAAATTATAAGTGCCTACAGTTTTCAGTTATTCATTGTATTTTAATTAGATTCTATAGACCTAATGAATATATTTCAAGTTCAATTTTTATCTACATACCATCTATATATCCCACACCACTTTATTCAATTATTGATGATATCATTATAGAGTGAAAATATTTATTATTTACTAATAACCTATAGATCAGAATTGGGATTATATACTTTTTATCTAATTGAAAAAATGAGACACACCAATTCTTATGTCTATCTTACCAAGTAGATAACCCATTAAACGAATATTTTTCTCATTTTGAGCTATTTTCTGTAAAAAATATCATTATAGTGTATTTGTATCTGGTGGTGTAATGCGGATTTTTGAAAAAAATATGGAACCTATAAATTGGTAGATGGATTTATTGTGGTTATTTTCTCTAAGATAATTCTAAAGAAGTATATTGATTAGGGTGATATGAGAAAATTAGGCCACATAATATACATTCAAAATCCCTAATTATTGGTTTACAATGTTTATTTATAGTATCCAAGGATTATAAAATTATATTGAATTAAAATTTCATATATTAAGTGGAAATGGCACTTGTTGAAGAAGAAAATTTTACAATTTTAGAAATGGAATGGAATTCATGTTAGTTATATATTATTCTATTTAACCATATATTGAATGAAAAAATATACAAATCAGTTCATCAATACAGATATTCACTATTGTGAAATGTGAAGACCATAAATCAAATAATATCTTACTAGATAATATAAATTTGAACGAAATTTTGGTATATACAATAAGACTATGAGGACCTATTAATTTGTGTATTCATATAAAATTTATATGATTCAAATATCCACATAAATTATTTTTTCCTGAATGTTGATGAAAATGGAATAATGAATAAAATTTTATCACAAAATATAATGTTTTTTCTATATAAATAATGTAATTTATAGAGTTTAATTCATAGAAAATAAAAATAAAAATTTTCAAAGGTGGTAAAAATTGAAGATATATTTGAATACTTTATGAAGGAGAGAATATTATAGCTATCAAGTTTAAACCATTTAGATGTTAAAAGGTACCAAAATGTATTTTTAAATTTACATTGTAACTACATATCCCCTACATAGGAAAACATGGAAGAATTTCATGAAAAATACCCCAATCTATCTCACTTTTATAGGTTCCAATGTATATATGAGAATTTGAAGCATCATGCAATATATTTGAATAAAATATTTTCTGGTAATAACATATATCTATCATGTCAATTAATTTTATTAATATGTATCATAGTAGGGATCATATGACATATCCCCTACCACATTAACCCATGGGAAGTCCCTCATATAAGGCTCTTTTGAGTTACTTATTTTATTACTATGTACTCTACCTTATTTAATGTTTGATTCACATTAAAAAAACCACCCCTGTATTGACCCAATGTTTTATCAATAAAAATTATATTCTTATAATTATTTTATAATAACATAATATTTCTTATAGAACACAAAAAACCATATAAATTAATAATGAGTGAAATAAAAGGTATTTATAGAAGTTAAGAAATACATGCTGATGAAAAAGTAACTTGTCATTTCGAATAGTAATGTAAACCTTATTGATAATAAACCATCCAATTGATTAGTAACCTCATCAATGAATGTATAAATAAAATTTACCCATATTATAATAGATAATATGATATAATTATATCATAGTAAAAGTACATAAAAATATTAAAAATTATTAATTAAGTGTTTGTGTTTTGTTATGTCAGGTATATTTAATTAAAATATTATGATAAATTTAATAAATTAAATTAAAATATTTTCAATAATAGAATTTATAAATTATTATTTTTATTTCTTATGATCATAAGATAATTTTATAATACCATCATTAATATTTCAATGTGTTGGAAAAGAAGTTTTGATTTTAAAATTTTTATTTTTACTTAAATTATGATATTAATTGAAAATTAAATTTCACATATTCAGTAAATAATTTTCATAAAATAGTTTTCATTTTTGAATTATACACTTCAGAAAAAAGTTAGGGTGAATTTTTGGGATTTTTTTGATGTTCTTGATTTTTTATGATTTTTAAAATATGATAATTTACGAAAAATGATAAATAAATAAATTTATGCCTCATGCCTGAGTCATGGATGATGTAAATGGTAATTGTTTCAACATCACATTTCCTATTATTGGTTGTTTTCTGAAAAATCAAGACTATTCATTGAGTTGATAAATAATATTAAACTGTTGATTAAAATAATGGGAAACCCCTCCACTTATCCACTATAGAAACCGCCTTCACCTCCTCTTCTATTCACTCCTCTCAAGACTTATTACTATTACAAATTAAACTAAAATACATCCCTAAGACACTATAAAATTTACATATTTAATTTTTACCCACAAAAAAACCAATGAAACTCCCCTAAAGTGGTTGTCATAGACGTTATATGAAATAGGTAAGTCCTCTTTTAATTTCTTTTGTCTTCATTCATGTTCCATTCATTATTTTTCTTTATTTAACTCCTTTAATCCAAATTATATTATAACTAATGTACCATAAATGTAATGTGATTTTGTTATCATAATGTAATAATTTATCATCATCTCCCCTTTCCTCGCCTTTTATAATAGAAATGAAAACACCATCCGAGATGTGTTAATTTATCACATTTAAGGAAGACGTGTTTTTAATTTCTGTTAACATCTTCAAATATGGCCATTAAAGAATTTTTATTGTTAAATTAACTATAATATATTTACTATGTCTAATTTATAGTTCCATAATCTTTGGTAGAGATGATATTAATTTATAATTAAAAATTTGTTAGATGTGATAAAAATAGCCATTTAACCAAAAGTATTAGCATTAAAGTTTTATATAACGACTTATCTTAATTACAAATAAATAAATGAATTTTATGACGAAATAGTCTATTGGATGATAACTATAAATATATAACACTAATTTTGGAAAATCATTTTAATCTTACTTGTTTTTCATTACATATATATAAGTAAACCAATAATGATAACCAATGAAACAAACAATAAAATTGAACCTCTAAACCAATAAAAAATGTCTTAAATGAACATAATAAGGTTATATTAAATCATGTACATAAAAAAAGCTTCTTTAAATATTAATTAATAAATTTTATGTCGTTATCTATAACATTCAGATCATGTGAAGGACTCCACCAAACTTAAGGTAAGGGATTCTACCCAAACCTCTTTTATTCCATTGGGTTGTTCTATCTCTTTTTTACCAAAATGACATTATATATTATTTTTATTCTGATATTTTAAATTATATGTGCATACTCTAAACTCATGTATCAAATTCCACTCATTATTCTCTTTCAAGGATATACATGTTTTTCAGTGGTTCCCACATCAATACATCCTGATAAGCAATCCTGTTGAAGGGAACGTCCAAAATTCATACCCATTTTCAGGTACAATATATAATATATTTATAGGCCACCATTATTTTAATAAAATTAGTATTTTTATTATGAAAAACATATTAGTTAACTACTAGTTTTAAATAAATGATTAGTCACCTTTTCTAATTTAAATTGTCATGAGTATTTTCCTTCAATCACACTAAAATGTTTTAGTTCTAATGTATCATAAGTCATTTTTACATGAAATTGATGAATATATGCCTATTTGATTCTATGATTTTCTCTACCTGATATAATTTATTTCCATCATGAAAATATTTATGATAATTTCATTTTCTATGCTTTATGCCATGATCATGATACCCAATACTTACCCTGGGTAATCGTAATGTTTATGTATGATTAATTATGTGTGATTCAATATATAGAAATAATATTCATGAAAACATAAAAATGGTTTTTCCTAGATAGTTATTCAATTCATTTGTTAATGTTCAGTCTCATTATAGGTTATGGGAAAAGGTCTTGGTGTTTAGCCTTGACTCGTACTATCATTTGAAATAGTCTTGGTGGTTAACATTGACTTGTGCTCCTCTATGTGCAATGAGCCTTGAATCTTGATAAAGTCATGCATTATGTTGGTTACACATTAAAATGAATTAATTATTATATGATCCCGTGTTTATATTTTATTATTCCTTATGTTCTATTCCTTTTTATATAATTATGTTATCCCCTCTAACCCATGTGCTTACGCTTTATTCTTATGTTTATTCCCTTACAGGGTTTTTTAGCTTATCCTTTTGTACATGTTACCCCTGGTTATCCTATAAAGATATATGATCAAAATGGATGTTAGGATATATTTCTGAAGAATAAATAAATAATGTTATATTTAGTCACATGTTTTATGTTCCTAATCTCCCGATATACTAGACTTTACGATCATTTTTTTGTAATATGATGCCTAAATATGTTTAGAATCATGTAACAATATATGTAAAAATCTATGATCATTATAGGTGGTATTAAAGGAACCTTCTAGATAAAATTCAAGATTATATGATGTTTTATAAGTTTTATAGTCTCTAAGTTTAGCGGTCCATTTTTTTATCAATAAAACTTACCAACTTATAACTATAGTATAATATCATAATATTACTTATATAACATAATAAAAACTTAATAAAAGAATAATGAGTGAAATAGAAGGCATCTCTAGAAGTTAAGGAAAACATAATGATGAAATAGTTACTATTCCTTTGGAAGAGTAACGAGACCCTTATGAATAGTAAAACATCCAATTGAATAGTAACCTCACTAATGAATTTATAAATAATATTTATCCATCATATAAGTTACAATATGATATAATTATATCATATTAAATGTACTTAATTTTTTAAAAATTATTAATTATTTGTTGTTATTTTTTAAGCCATGTATATTTAGTTAAATTTTTTTTGATCAATTTAATAAATTATAGGAAAATTTATTTTCATAAAATTAACTCATAAATTATTATTGTTATATATTTTGATCATATTATTATATTACGAGAACTAAATTTATTTTTTAGTGTGTTAGAAAAGTAGTTTTAATTTTAATATTTTTATTTTCACGAAAATTTTGATTTTAATGAAAAATTAAATATCCCATATATGAAAGATTATTTTCATAAAATGGAGATAATTTTTCAATTAAAAATTTAGAAAAATGTTTAGGGTGAATTTTTGGGTTTTTTTAAAATACACAAATTTTGTGTGAATAGTAAAATACGATAATTTATGATAAATGATAAATATTTGAATTTATGCATTATGAATGAGTCATGGATGATGTAAATGGACAATGGTTTGAACTCACATGATCAATTTAAGGTTCTGGAACAAGTAATAAATATTATTCATAGTTTTGAGATAAAAAATATTGAACAAATGATTAAAATAACGAGAAACCCCTACTCTCCTCCACTATGAAAACCACTATAACCCCCCTCTTCTATTCACTCCCCTCAAGCCTCATGACTCATCCAAATTCCTCACAAATACCTCTATAAGACCATCTCCCACATCATGCATACCGTTTTCTCTTCAAAATTATAAATCATCTTTCCAATTGAGGTCCTTAAGGTAGTTATATTCAAAAGGTAAACTCCACTTTTCATTTTATTTATTTTCCATCATGTTCCATTCTTTATTATTCTTACTAGAACTCCATGATTCAAAATTTCATTATAACACTACTATCTTATTTTTACATTAATTTTTTAATGACAATTTAATAATTCATAATCATCTACCCTTCTCCTCATTTTATACTTGAAATGAAAACACCATCCGATATGTGTTCATTTATCACATTCAAGGATGATGTGTTTTCAATTGCTATTACCATCTTCAATTCTAGTCATGTAAACATTTTGATGGTTGAACTAGTCTAAAATATATGTATTATGTCTACTGTAATGATCGAGAATAATTTTTGGACAAAATATTTATTTAAAAAAATGTTTTTGATGTGATCAAAACCCAACATTTAACCAAAATGCTTATCATTGGAGTTTTATGTAATGATTCATCTTTACTACAAAAAACCAAATGAATATTATAAGAAATTAATCTACTAAATTATAAATAATAACATATGACTCCAATTATGGACAACCATTCTAATCTTACATGTTTATCATTACATGTATATAAGTAAACCAATCATGAAACCAATGAATCAAACAATGAAACTGAACCTCTTTACCAATAAATAAGGTTATGA
The DNA here is from genome assembly GCA_963277665.1 of Viscum album. Taxonomy (NCBI): domain Eukaryota; kingdom Viridiplantae; phylum Streptophyta; class Magnoliopsida; order Santalales; family Viscaceae; genus Viscum; species Viscum album. Next base: position 1,329,751,820 of record OY728133.1, read on the forward strand.
ATGATCCTAATCAGGTTATAATAAATAATCTAAATAAAAAATAAAATCTGTAAATATAAATTAATGAATTTAATTAGGTAATTCGGGACAATAAAATAATGATATAGACACCATCACACTTAAGGTAATGGATGGTACCCGAACCTCCATTATTCCTTTGGGTTGTTCTATCATTCGTTTTACACAAATGATGTTAGATATTATTTTAATTAAAATATAATAAATTATGTTTAAATTCATTAAAATTCTTTATCGAGGTGCAGTATTCATTCACTTTCAGTGATATACATGTTTTTAAGTAGTTCCCTCCTTAAAATTTCCTGATAAGAAAACCCATTTAAGGGAACTTCCCAAATTCTTACCCATTTTCAAGTACAATATATAATATTTTTTAAGCCATAATTATTTTTAAATAAATGAATTTTTATTATAAATAACTAATTTGATCACTTTTGTGTTTACATTCAATATTATTCCATTTTCAAATTTAAATTATCATTATTATTTTTCTATAACCAAACTAATATGTTTTAATTCCAATGTTTCTTGAGTACTATTTTTACATGAAATTACTTCAGGATACATCAATCATCATGATATAAGCCTATTATACCACATTATTGTCTATGAATGATAAAATTCCATTCCTTTATGGAAATTTTTATGATACTCTCATTTTTTATTCTTTATGACTTTATTATGATACCCAATTCTTACCAAGGATAACCCTTATATTTTAGAATGACTGAATTTGACTGATTCTATATTTGTTACGAATATTCATAAATATTTTATGATGGTTGAGCCTAGATAGAGCTCTAATTCACTATGTAAATTTGAGTCTCATGAGATGTTTTTTGGAATTTTATTGGAGGTTAGCCTTGACTCATGGTACCATGTGCAACGGTATTGGTGGTTAACCATGACTTGAGCTCCTCTAGGTGCAATAATCCTTTAATTCGGTTAATTTCATTTTTTATTTTTCGTCAAAATAAATATGAATTCATGATTATATGACCCCATGTTAATATGCTATGATTCCATATGTTCGATTCCTTTTTATATCATTACGTTATGCCTTCTAACCCATATGCTAAAGAATTATTCTTATATGTATTCCCTTAAAAGGATTTTTTTCTAATCCCTTTGTACATGTTATCCCTTTTTTATAATATGACGATTTAAGGTAAAAATGGAATTTAGGATCTCATTATGATGAATAAATAATGAATGTTATATTTAGTCCCTTGTTTAATTTTTTATGTACCTAGTCTTTCATGCTATTAGACTTTATGATCCTTTGATTGTAATATGATGCTTTAATATGCTTAAAATCGTGTTATGAAATTTGTAAAAGGAAAAGGTAGATATAACACCCACCCCGCCCCACATAGAAATTATATGGATGATATTTTTTTATTTGGAAAATTTCACCACAAAAATCACTTATGTAATAATTTAACACACACATGGGCTATAGGAAATACTAACCCAAATCGATCACAAACCCTTGTAGAAAAACATTGATGAGCTTTAATTTCAACATGATAATATTTATATGATTAAATCAAACTCAATTTTTTTGAAATTCACACATCATTACATATATCATTAATAGATAAAAAATTTCATCCAATAAATTTATTTTCATATGACGGTCCTTTTTTAACTAGGAGACAATAAGGAATAGTCAATTAAATAATTAATTCAAAATAATGATAATTAATCATGAGTAGTCTATTACATGAATAGTTTATTGGGTTTTTATAGTCAAATACTATATCATTTAAATGTATTAGTTATGGATAGGATGAGGTTATATTTTAATAGTTGATAAATAGGTTTTTTTTCATGTAATTGAAATCACATCCTCATTTATACCTAACATGATACATTTTTAGATTTATCATGATAATGAATCTAGTATTATATGTGATTTTTTTACAATAATGATTATATTAATCTTATTTTGACTATATTTGGAACATGAAAGATATTTCTATGTAAATAAATTTGTTTTTAAAATATAACCTATAATGGATTTGGGTTGACACTTCATGGAATCAACAATTCCAAGAGGGAAGATAAAAATATTCTGGGATATTCTCATGAAATAATATATCATTGCTAAATTACCACTATGAAATGGGTATATTATACCTAATAAGAAATGTAAATGTGATTATGATGTTTTTAAATTAACTAATAATTTTTTTTGAACCACATGTAATTAAGAAGAAAGAAGAATTGTGCCTTATAGAGGTGGGGTATAATAATTCTCTAATCATTGTAGAGGTAATATAAATCTAAATATGATTTGGAATACTTTGTTATGGTTCGGATTATTTTCCAATAATTAAAAATTTACTATCCATTCACTACATATTATATTTTTATATCCTTATATAAAACCAACCTGATATTGAGGATTTGTTTTTATTATTTTGTATAGCATTATTGGAACACTATATCCAAAAATTCTTGATATTGAGTTGACATGATGTAGGGTACATTTCCAAAAATCTCCCCTATTTCCCCATTATCATTATTTATATGAACATATAGAAATGGATAAAACATGGTTATATTATAATAATGACCTATAGTTAATGTGGCATAGTTTAATTAGGGATTTTTTGGAATAAGGGTGTTACATGAATTATTATTTCTCTTTTGATGAAATGGTTTGTGCTTCTGAATAAAAATGTGGCTTCTATGTTTTTTAAATCAATCAAAATAAAATTTTATAATTCCATATATGTATTTATCATTAAATCTTTTAAATCTCATGATATTAGAAAGGTATAATCCATAATGATGGGAAATGGTACGGATATAATTGGATATGAAAAGAAATTATAAATATATTTGAAAGGTAATAAATTTAATTAAATAATCAAATAGAATTAATGTATATAGAAATTAATAATTTAAAAAATGAATGGTTTTTTAATGTGGTAGAATTTGGATAATTTTTATTACATTGTCATATTTGGATAATACATGTTGAATATGAAATCCATTTATATATATTATTGTTTTTTAATTATTGAAATCATATATAATATCTTTAAAATTCATTATAGGTAGTGTGTATGAAATAAAATATTATTGTATTCATTGAATTATGGAAATGAAGGAATGAGGAAATCAATCTAATACATTGTTTGTGAAATTAGTTGTAATTATTAACTTCATTATCTTATTAATCTACAATTATAATTATTATATTGACTAAAATAAATTTTTTATCATATTATAGGTGTGTTACATATTTTCTGGTAGAATGTTTTAATTATATGAGGTATTTGGGACATCATAACACTTTAATGGTGTTCGGGATACATCGTTCGTAATATATGATAATTTAAAGAGATATTTTATTCCCTCTATATTTTTTCCATTTAATTATGTCTCTATAAATATATTAATATTATTTAAATATGATTTTTTTCATTGTGGAATTTAGTAGTTCTGATTGGAGAGAATTTCATTGAATATGTTTTTAAAATGATGTAGTGTCTATTGATCAAGTCCTAGTGATTATGGATGTCATGAGGTGAATAATATGAGATACTAGATATATTAAATTTTCATTATTAATGTTTGTATATTTATTTATATTATAACTATATATCTTATTCCTTAATTTTTAGTTACACTGATTCACATTACGTAAAATCGGTTGGTTAAAGAAAATTAATAATTATGCATAAATGCTCATCTATTTTTCTAAATTTTTTAGACACACGTGATATTATTAAAGGTGGAATAGAGAATTATTAATTTTGTCAATTTATTAAATCACTAAGAACATGTTAAATTACAATTGACTAATCATTTCATTCATTAGAAATTATTTAGGTAGGTTGTTGTTTACATAATTATGTATTCATTTTTATTTTATGTGGAAAAAGTTATATCAGAGGATTTTTATTATTAGTTAAAGTTTTTAAATTTTTCCATCATTAAAATTCTATACAATGTGTTATAGTCACCAATATATATGAATCTTTATATTGGATTTGGTTTTCTATTCATACATTGCTTTTAATTTATGTGGTGTCCATAAAAATTGATATTCTTCATAAAATAGCCTTATTGAAAAATTTCAAGATAGTGTTCTGATTTTATACTAGACAAGAATTAATATATTAGTATGGTTATTATACTTCATAAACCTACAACGAAAATTTAATAATTGAAATTTATTATAGACACACAAGGTCCACTTGATTTTTTATACCAAATAAATTTATAAACGAGTTATTGTTATATGGTATGTTTCTAATAGAGTGGTCATCAGGACCATTTCACTTTTAGTATATAATCATTTTAGGTCAAACATAATATATTATTAATTGAATTTTTCATTATTATTATTTTATAATAATTTTAAATGTTGAATTTTATACTGTATTTTGTATGAGACATTTGTTTTCATGTTTTTTTCCTCCAATGTGTAGAAGATATAGAATACAAAAGAAGTGTGATGGAAGCCTCAATAGTTTTTCACTAGAAGGGAATCCCAAAAAATAATAGAGGAGTGGAGATTAAGAATCTTTTGTCTCAAAATATTATCTGACAATATTTTGGATCAATAATATATTTTACAAAAATAATGTTTAGGTTCAAAAAAGTAGAGATATGTTATCAATTTACTCAAAAGGATTAGGGCCTTTAGATTACATTGGTAGGGATTGTATTACATGTTTTATCATTGTAGTGGATGGATTTTTACTTTAATCATTGGGGATGATAGTGTATATATTTGGAATCATCATGTTTCTTAGTAATAGAATAGATTCACCTCCTTATAAGTTTATCATAGATATGTTTAGACTCCCAGTGCTGATGCTTGACACGATTGGCTTGACGCTTCAGTAATGTAAAGGTGACTGATCATAGAAGATTAAAACTATATTTCATGTGGTATTCCCCAATATGATACATATAATCTGGTATATATGTAACCTACTAACACAATTTAATACCCCTTTCAACATTTAATCTAAAATTCTGGGTATCATTGTCTAAATTATGTAGCTAAATCTCCTTCAAAATGATTGTTGTGGTAATATCATACATGATTATTCTATTTATAAATGATAAGGTATTTTTGGTAATTTCAATTTTCCTGCTGATATTTTTGTAGATTTCTAGAATCTAACTTTTAACTCATGGGTTAAAATTAAATCAGATAGAACTTTGAATGGAAATCTTGGCCTCGCTAGATTTGGTTCTATTTATTATCACCATAATGAAAATTTACATGTCTATATGTTTGGGTCATGTGGATTGGAAACATCAAATGATGTTGAAATTCATTGAGTGACCAATGAGGTATCCTTTTAAAAATATAATGAATGAAATAATTTAGGGCGTGAAACTAAATCCATTACTATTGTTCAATGAATATGGAATGGATTATTGAAGCTTTCATTGAGGCTCACTTATCAATGAATGGATTGTATGACTTTTCTGTCAAATCTCATCTACAAATTCACACATTATTACTGTGTGGTGAATCATTTGACAGATAGAATTTTTAATAATGGTAATCATAAGAACCATAAATTGATGGATCGTATTTTTTTTTCTGACATAGTTCCTCTCTATGATAGAGATTTTAATAAAGTGAGTTCTTTCAGACTCATGTAGTATATTTGGAATTCAATTAATTTTACATATCCACTTTGGTACATGAACTATTACATAATGATAAAGTAGTGGAGAAGGGGTGATTATAGTACCATCAGTAAGAAATTTAGTACAACTATTTCTTAATTTTTAATATAAAATCAAGGATAGAAAATTGGGATATATATTCATTTTAAAAAATACTTATTAAATGAAAAAATAGTTGAGGATCCAATAATAACAAATAAATATAGTTTTTCTCATATTCACATTCTCTCATCTAGTATTTATTTAAAGGACTCATATACCAAACTACCATTGCTAGTGTTTCTTTTATGTATTTTGGCCCATAGGTTTCTAAGAACCACACTATTCACTTTTAGGGTAAAGATGTGTTAGTGTCAGTAGAGTGTTTGCCATTGAATGTAATTACACTGTTAAAATATATTTGCAGGTAATTATGAACTGATAATAGGTGATGTCATAACATCTATAATTTCTCAAATTCCCCTAGTTTTTTTCACCACTATTATATTCCTTCCATTTAATGATTCCCATAGTGGAACATTGATCACTATCATTATTGTGCCATTATCAAATCGAACAGAAGAAAGTGGTCCCTCTATAAATGGTAAATTATCATACTAACCAATGATAATTTATCAGCGAGACATAACATCATATTTATTTTACTCTTCCAAATAAGAACACATTACACCTTCTCGACAATGTCCCATATCTTTTCTTTAGATAAACATTTCTGATCGTATTAGACTCCATCTACCAAATTATTCTTGGTCCACACATGGGAGATTTTTATGTTATGGACAATTTTATTTCCATTGATAAAATTAAGTTCTTTCATGGTTCTTTATATGGAAGTCTCATTTTATATGGACCATCCTTAAATATTATATAATGTTGTGACTTTTCACTAGAATAATCATTTCAAAAGTCCCCCAAAATCCATATAATTTAGGGATATAAAGAAATGGGTCATTAAATTAAATAGTAAAATTAAATTATAAAAAGAGTAATCACTTAATTTTTATCAATTATTCACTCAAATTTTCCCTTAAAAAATAAGTTTTTTGTTTCATGAGATATATTTCTGACTTTCATGCTGACTTTTTCTTCATTGTTACGCATCCTTAAACTATAAAGAATTAAGACACATTATATGAAAATAATATCATAATGGGAGGTATAAAATGATATAAATTTATCCAAATAGATAAAATATATTAAAATATTAATTTTATGGAAATATTATTTGATTTTATGAAATAATTCATTTCTATGTGAAAGTAATCACCTTTTTCAGAATGATATCATTAGAATCCTATAGAAAGAAAATAAATAACTACTCTATAATCTGAGAGAATTATATTTATAACCCATGTTATAAATAATTTAATCCTAGCTGAATCTATAAGAGATACTCCATGGTTAACTCCATACATCTAGAATAAAAAGATAGGGAAAATTAAGAAATTTATTAGAGAACAATTAGAGAATACAAATCATATTAGTTATATATGGCTCACCCGTTGTATATGTTTTATCAAGGTCACTCATCATATAATATTTATTAGTATCCCCCGTAATCAATATAATTTATAATGACCATATGAAGAATAGAAAATTTTTATTCATGCATATTATTTTAAGAAAACACTTGAAAATTTTTTTAAGATCATTTGAAAAACATTTTCCCGATATTAAAATACAGTTTCATTTAAAAAAACATTCAAAACTAAAGTACCTAGAGAAGTTATTTTTATTAATGTAAATATAGTGTCATGTAAAATATTCCAAATAGAAAATTTATTTTTTGTTTTTGTTGTAAAATATGATGTTGTCATATACATTAAAAAAGAACATCCCATTTTAATTTCTAAAAATAAAATCAACACATTCTGTTAAAATATTCAAACATTAAAAAATATAAAAGAATGTAAAAAAAAGATAAAAATATAATTTTAATTAATTTTTGACTATAAATATATAGTAATAATATATTTTTTAAAATATGTAAATGGAATAAAAAGTGTTGGAGTGTAATTTAGGAAAAATATTTTTAAAATAAAGTCACAAACCTTGAGTCCTACTCAACACGTGCATTATTTATCTTCTTACATAGAAATAAAATGTTAATATATAAAATTACTAATATCATTTTTCAAGTGAATTATTATTATTATTTTATTTAATATGTTTTTTATTATATTTTATAATTAATTAAGATCATATTGTGTATTCTGATGATAACCGAAACATATGAACCAAATGAATTTAATATAATGACAATGAAAAATGTGGTTATTATTGTAACATATCATAAATTGTAATAATGACATTATTTTAATTTCTATAAATCAATTATAATTTTTAAACCATACATGAAACATGGTTATGATGAATGAACTATATCACCATCATAGAGTCTATAGGTTGTATGTTTGAATATGTAAGGATTCAATTTTTTGATGATCATGATTGGTAGTAGGTATATTTTTTTTAAAAATATAAAATTATAATAATATCATAAATGTAATATTATATAATTTAATAATATTACATATATCATATATTTGATTTTATGATGAAAAATGATTCATATCACTTCATGGAGATGGTAGTCCGCACATACGTATGAACATCGTTATCATTATTCAATGATTGGATGGGTAATAAAATAAAATAATCCATAACATTATATATTGATATATATATTTCATGAATATTATATATAAATATATGTTAAAGTCATCATTATAACCATCTGTGATAGGTTTTTATGTATAATGAATAACATTGTTATGTGAAGCAGTAATATAATCTGAGGGTGTTATTTTTGGTTATCACCAATGTGGTCGACTTTTTAATGATTACGATAAGGGTGAAGTGATGATGGTTCTTCTAGTTAAAATTATGTTTATTTTTATTTTAGTGGTGTCTATGAAGATCTTTTAGACAGGGATGCAAGATTTCAGGGATGAGGATTACATGGGATGATAATGGGGGAGTTTTGATCATCGACATTGATAATGGTGTAGGGAGGGGTTGATGACAGTGTTTATGAAGTTAAGATAATATTGGTGATGATGATAATAGTGGTGGTGAATAGAGACATCTATCTTGGTTTAATGTAATGTTGTATGATGGATTGTAGATTAAGGTGTATTTACTAATGTTTAGAGGTTGATATGGTTGAACTTTGGAATTTTTCCTTCTAAATTTTGATTATTGAATTTTTGAATTTTGAACGTGGGGGTTTTAGTAGATGTGGGATATACCTGAACTGATGGATCTCTTATATGGTTCCAACATAACCTAAAAGTGTAATTTAAATAATAAAAAAAACGGATTGTAGGGAATGGGGGTAAATTGGGAAATAAATCTCAATCATTTGGTTAATAGGTATATGTCTTCCTCATACAATCTCATTTTCTTGAAACCTTATACCCCCTAAGATTTCTATTCCGCATAAAAATGACCAATAAAATTATGGTATAGATTCTGTGATGATATTTTTAGGCATTGGATAATAATAATGACTTTTTATGTTTAAAAAGAGAGGAAAATAGGTTCCCTTTTATAAAATAGAGGTGAGATCTCATAGAATTTAAAAAATTGTTAAATTAATATTTATTATTTTATAATTTGAAAATATCATAATTGATATGATTAATATAAAAGATGACTATGAGTCTAAATTATTTCCAAAAATAAAATATAGTAAAGAATAGTTTTTAACCATATTTTTCAATTTAAACCAGTGTAGACCCTTTTTAATGATTAAAATCATATCAATGTTTTTTTATATTCCATGGTCATGAATGTTATTATAAAATGGAAATTGGCCCATAATTGGACCACAGATGTTATTTTAAACCATATTCCAACCACTAGTCTGATGATAACATTTTTAGTAATTGTAAATAATTTAGTAGTTTTTTATTATAAAATGCCTCTACTGAAAATTTTATAACTATCCATTTACATTTATTTTACTAACATCAATAAATAAATGAATATCAAATAAAATTAATTAAAAAAATCATAGAAATTTTAATATGCGTAAAATATTCATGGAACTCAATAATTCAGTCAAATCAGAATATTATTAATTTTTAAAAATTTATTTATTTTATTTCCCTATTATTTAAAAAAATAGTATCCCACCACCACATAAGTATTGAATTTAATAATTTAATCTCTTGAAATTTTAAATAAATTTCTATGAAAATAATTAATTTATCATTAACACAACTATTCAAATATATAGATTTTATATTTCTATCCCTATGAAAAAAATTAATGTTAACAAATAAGGGGAATTATATTTTTTCTCTTCATTACTTATAAAATAATAAATATGAAAATCATGTCCAAATAGATACAAAACATCATATATTCGAATCTTGGATTATTCAATATGAAATATAATTATCCAATAAAATTAATTCTGGTCTTATGGTTACATTTTAATCATTATCTCTCTATTTTTTCACTTAACTAACCTAATTTAGATTTTTTTGATATAAAATTTAATATGATTACTATTAATAATGACCTAAAATAAAAGTGACTTATTTAATTAATTTTTAAATTATGATTCAAAATATTGATCCCATTTCTCATGATTCAATCCCTATATGTACAATATTATAATTTAAATATTATCCAAAAAAATGAATTGAAAATTTTTGTTCTCAATAAATACAGTTTAATTATAAATTTGTTTTCATAACCAATTCAATTATATAATTTATTACACTTAATATAATTAGATTTTAAAAAATAAAATGTATTTATAAAAAAATTTAAAGTAAAACAAAATATATGTTTACTTTTTAAATACATGAATAATATAGTTAGAATTAAAAATATGGGATTTCGACTATTCATTGAAAAAAATTATTAAAATTTCCAACAATTCAGCCTAAGATAATATTCACATGATGATTTCCGAAATGAAGTTCATTTTCTCAAAATAAAAATTAATAAATTTTTAGTTAGTCTTTTAAGTAAACCATATTAAACATGAATACAATGTTTAGTTAGTAATAAATCATTGTCATTATAAATGAAACATTTAATCACAATATTATAATAAATATAAAACTATAAAATTTATCTAATGAACATAATGAAAAGATTTATCATAATATTAAATGTTTAGATACATTTTTCAATCGTTTTATAAATTTCATCCTCGCAATTTTATTCCCTTATTAAACATCATGAGATTTCTTTACCTTATAGAATTTTTATATTCATTGGTCTAATATTTGACCATATTGTTTTTTCAAAAAACTAAACCATGATGAACTACTATATTTTAAAACACTTCTTAGCTGTACCAATGAATATGCAATGGTTTTTTTCATAGGAAAGGATACCTTTCAACATAACTCCTTCATGGATAAAATCATGACGTGAATCATGTACAAATTACATTAACATCAAAACATGAAATAGATTATTTTCATATGATAAATTCACAAGAAATGAAACTTGATTTGAAACTAATAAAATATTATACATGATTTCATAAGAACCATATAACTATGGAATCCAAAATTTTTGAACAAAAATACATTACAATTTACCATGTATATAGTTTATAAAAATCATGATCAAATACCTAAAATTAATGATCCTTTATTTTGTTATCCACAAATATATTCCTACAATGCGCCTTTTTCAAATATTTGTGACTCATTTTAAACTTATAAAATATTTCTTTTATAAACACTATTCCTAAAAATTTCCATTACACTTAATCATCCCAAAAATTGATGACTAACATCCCTTTCCATAGAAATATTTAATAGTTTCTATTAATACAATGGAATGAAAGCATCTATTGTTAGAAAACTATACAAATGAATGATTTGAGCTAAATTTTTCTTGTTAGTACTTTTAATAGTATTGAATCATATATTCTAGTGACATAATATTTTTCTCATAGTATGCAATCCTTCCATTTTATTTCATAACACTATATAGAATTTTACAAACAGATTATCTTTTAATGTTTAGTGTCTTGGAAATAAGATACATAATACATGAAAAGATATAAAATTATTATATTCCATTTTAATGAATTATTAGTTGTTTTTCCAAGGAATATTTATTGTATCTAATAACCTATGGTTATATATCAAAATAATGGGTGAGCATAAGGATCATAATGTAAAAAAAAAGTTAAACAGTTTACATGATCTCTTGATAATTTTTTGATTATAACTTGAAGAATGTCAATATAGAATGAAAAAGGGAAGATGAGGTGTATAATAAATAAAATAACATGAATAATAACTAGTAAATCTAGATAAAACATATAATTGAGTCATTAATAATAATATCATCCTTCTTTATCACTGAGGTGTTATAACAATTAACAAGGCTATTCACCCAAGCATCGAAAACCTGTCATCTCTAGAGATTAAATTCATTATCCAATGCATTGGAGCACTGTCAAGGAGAACCCTTAATTTTTATTAATTAACATTATATTCATATATTATAATAATAAATATCAAAAATTAACCGTTTAAAATAAAATATATAGGTTTTATATCAAAATCATGTCATTTTAAAATGTGGTTACAAACATGAATCTTTTTTCATTTTAAACCCTCGAAAAATAGAAGATGATCTAATGTATGTTAGTACCATAATTTTAATAGATCATTTTGACATATATGTGAATACAACTAGAAATAATATATGTTTTGGTATTAATAAAAGATAATAAAATAACTTCTTAATAAAAATATATAAATTTTGAGAAGAAAATCTAACAACAAAACGGGTATGGAACACAGTTTTAAAAAATATTAAAAACAAAGGGGAAAAGGTACAGTAATTTATAAATATATCACAATTAAGTAATGGGATAGAATAAAATGGACATATTAACATGATATGAGAATTTTAAAGACATACAACGTAAATTTGAACTTAAAACGAAACGAGAATTTTGAGATTTCCCTTACCTTTAATAGTGAATCAAAAAACTCAATGATTAGGACCATGAGGGATTGCGAGAACCTTGGGAGGAGTATATGGGTTTTAATAATATTTGATATGAGAATATAATTAATTTTTTATGAAATATAATTGATAAATTTGTGGGTATTTAGAGAAAAAGTGAGAGAGTTTCGAATTAATTTCGGAGGACACCTTAGATGTGGAATTTGAAAAATTATACAAAAACCAATGTTATATTCCCATGGTATTATCCAAATGGGGTTAATATTATAATATTTTAATAATTAAGTGGTTATAATAAAAATTGAATAATTGTTATGTAATTAATGATGTAATTAAACATACATAAATCTCAAAACTGTATATTTACTATTCAATGGAAATTCAAATATTTCAAAAAAATACCAAAAAATAACGCAACCAATTTTTTAATGGATATAATTCAAAAATGAATTTAATTCTCTTAAAATTAATTATCATTTAAATAATTATATTAATTATATATTTTTGAATAAATATTTCAGATTTGTTAAAATACTAATACTTAACTAATAATTTATAGAACAATCATATACATATACTATCATATAATTAAATCACATTACCATTTATGATTCGTAAATTATGTTTATATGTACATAGGTGAGTTTACTATTCAATTAGTCATATTAATCTTCATATGTGTAACATTACTATTCCAAATTTTCTTGTTACTATTCACAAAACAATTTAGTTGATCCTATCGGACTCTAAATATCTTACTGATTGCGACCATATATGTTCATTTTTCAAAAATAATTTTATAAAATTAATTATTTAATTATGATTTGAATGAAAAAAAGAATTACATTTCAGTATTCATCCAAAATTTGAATCATCTTAAAAAAATACTAAAAATTCACCATTGAAGAATTTGATAATTTAAAATAAAAATGATGTTTATATTTGAATAGTAATTCTTGAACTATGAGAACTCTTTGAAAAGTAAAATTTTTACATGAAAGATAAATTTATCAATTTTTTATCAATTAAACATGTATTTGATTATAAGAAAATAATCTTAAAAGAGAGATAATTAAATAGTTTTTTTAAAACAAAGTAATTAAATTTTAAGTGACTAAGGCCCTAACACATAACCCCTTATAACACCCACATATAAACTAAGGGTAATGTGTGTGATGATGATATACTATTGTGTGGCTCATGTAACAACACCCAAGTGGTAATCTCTAGATTAATTAAAATCTATATTATGTGATTTCATTCATGCTTAACATGTTGAAGATCTATTTTGGCTGGGTCAAGATAAAATCTAATTGATTCTACCTCATTCACATCCTCTGATAAATGGGTTGTGTATGACATGACTCTACTCCATAAGGTCATCGACTCTTTTGTTGAATCAATTAACCATTGTCATTTCTATTTATAATAACAATTCTAATGTTAAAATTATTATAATGAGTGTTATTTCCAATAGTCATATTGACCAATGGCTATATAATGCTCGAAACCCACATGTCAACTTTCAATTATACTCACTTCATTTTTAAAATTATTTTGTATATTTATGTGATATTATAACATTTATTTTCATTGAAAAATATCATTTTAATAGATGGTGTGCTTTCATTATTCCCCCATAATAAGTTTCATCCATGAAATTTCAACTGATTCTCTCAGTTTAGAAAAGTTGATGGTATATCTGCCTCATTGTTTCATCTAGTTACTATATAGATTCTTCATACATGTGGTTTATCCATTACACAATGATGAGGTGGACAATCTTGTTTCATAGAATTTTGTCCCAACAATCTATGATCTCCACCGGATGCTCCTCGTAAGAGAAATCATGTTCCAGTTATACCCCCTCCAAATACAGTACATGTAAAGGGTCAGGTCATTATTTCTTCAAGAGAGATACATATAAAACATCAAGAGCTTGAGATAGATTTGGTAGAAGTTCTCATTGATAGGATAACGCTCCTACGTGATCAAGGATTTCATATAGGAAAATTTACTTGGGGTTTTTCTTCCCTTTCATCCAAAATTCCATGACTCTCTTACATAATGAACTTAGAATAAATACTTTATCACTAACATCAAACTATAGGTCCCTTCAATGGTTGTGTGCATTTCTATTTTACCGACTCTGAGAATCCTTAATCAACTGTTAGATTGAATTAACCTTTTCTATCATATCTTTCACCATATCATTCCCAATAATCATTCCCTAACTTTATTCAACCCAACATGTATGAGTTCTACATAACATCCTTTATAGAGGTTCATAGAGAGCCATTTGAATACTTGAATGAAAGATATTCTTTTATAAGAACTCAACAAATGGGAGTTTTTTATTCCCTCCACCATTAAATTACATTGAGGAGGTTTTCAGCATGTCCTCATGTGTATAAATAGTCCTTTTACAGTGTCCATCAATTTGAGGATTATAGGATGTAAAAAAATTCAATTCAGCATTCACATATAGTTGAATACTTCTCTACAATTTTTATTTGAAAATCAGATCATTGATAGATATGAAAGAAAGTCGAACTACATCCATCCTTAACACATCCTCCAAGTATATCATGGAAATTATTTCAAGAGAAAAGTCTTCCTGGATAGTGATAAAATTGGTTTTCTTAGTAATATGGTCTACAATAACCCATATCGCATTATTTACATTGGATGTTTTCATGAGATCAGTAATTAAATCTATGGTGATATTGTCACAGTTCCATTATGGTATGGGTAGAGGTTGTAATTCCCCTTTATAAAGCATTCACTCCTCTTTCACTTGTTGACAAACCATAAACCTTGTAATTTAGTATTCTATCTCTCGTTTCATGTTATCCCCAAAATAATGATAACTATGGTCCCTACACATTATAGTTCTTCAAGGATGTATAGAGATTAATGGTATATGAGATTCATCCCTTAAATCCATCTTTATTTCAAGAATACATTGAACATGTTTCCTTGTAAGAAATCGCAGTACACCTTCTTCATCAATATTGAACTTAGGAAACTTCCCATTCTTCATAGACTCTATAATAATCTGTGTCGAAGGATCTCATCATTGTGATTTCTTTGTCTTATAAAGAAATAACAGTTGAGAAACCATTTTGGATACTGTTGATGATGCCCCTTCCCTTAAAAATTCCCATGTCATGTTTTACTGTGTCTTTAATCAAAGGATCTACTGGAATCCTCATAATTTTAATTATAATAGTGTATTTACTACTTAATGAATCAGTGACGAAGATTTCTATTCTAGGAAGATATTGAATTGAAAAATTATTTAAATTAAAAAGTTTTAACCATCTCCTCATTCTCATGATAAATTACATTTTATTGAAAATATACTTCATACTTTGATTATCAGTGTATATATCACATTTATCCTCATAAAGATAGTGCTTCCATATCTTTAGAGAAAATACTTGCAACCAATTCTAGGTCATGCATAGGACAGTTCTTCTCTTGAGGCGTCAACTATTAAGACGAATAAAAAATTAACTTTTAATTTAGTATAAAGACTCACCTTATCTCTTTAAAATATACATACCTTAAAATAATGAATCATTATTTGAGAGTGGGTAGAGTTAACCAGGGTGAAGTGACCAATCTCTTCTTCTACTCTTAGAAACAATATTCACTCTCCTTTTTCCAGATGAACATGACCCATTTTTGAGTTATCGTGTTTATTGGATTATAAATTCATGATATTATTTTCACAAACCAAAAATAATATACTGCAAAAACACAGAAACTATGAGTCTCGGTTATTGTTGTAGGTTAAGGTCACTCTTCCACAACCCTTTTCTTGGTAAGGTCAATTGAGAAACCATCATTGGATATAATATACTCAATGAAATAAACATGTATTAATTAAAATTAGCTTTTTTTGATCATTCCAAATAACCTCAACTCCTTCGTAGTTTTTAATATAACTAGAGGATGATCCTCATGCTCCTCACAAATATTGGAATATGTCATAATATTATCAATAAAACTACCACAAAGTTTTCAAGGTAGTCCCTAAAGACGCAATTCATCAAACCCAAAAAAATATAAGGTGTATCAATAAATTCAAATGGCATAAAAACAAACTCATAATTCTAAAATTATTATTATAATAAGGTTTTTAAATATCTTCTTTCTTAAAAATTAATTTATGATAACCAGATTGAAGATAAATCTTTGATAACAATAGATCCCCATGAAGCTGGTTAAAAAATAATCATTTCGTGGATGACGATATGTGTTATTCAATTTTATCTAGGTATGTTCTCTATAATCAATGCATAACCACAAAGATTCAACCTTCTTCTTAACAAAGAGAATAATTTCTTCCAAAAGAGACACACATGGTTGGAAAAACCCCTTCTTTAAAAGGTGATGGAGTTTCTTCATTAGTTCCTCCAACTCCACATTTTCTATTCTATATATTGTTTTTGATATGTAATTAGAACCAATAATGAGTTCAATAGATAACTCTACCTCTCTTTTCAGGGTAGGTCTTGGTAACTCCTTTGAAAATATATCAATGTCTTTCCGAATTCTTAGGAAAATCCCTATTCGTAGACATTTATTTACTTCATCATATTCACTATTCATTTTTAAAAATATTGTTTTGGGTTATGCTTCTAGAAAATGATCAGGTGGATATATAACTCCTTTGAAAACAAATTTTGATTTCCTAATCAAGGCTACTATTATTTCCTTTCTTCTACAGTTTATTTTAGTATTATACATTGAATTATATTACATCACTGTTATAATGTCAAATTCCATCATGGTAATGACTACTAGATTTTTAAGGAGATTATGCTCTCCAACATGAATACTAGAGTTTCTATACACATTTTACTCTTGAATAATCCCTCCAAGAGTCATTACTAAAAACTGTATTTCTATAAGTACATGGATTGTTTCTATATTTTTTTCAAACATGGGTGAAATAATGAATTTAATTGAAATAAAATGAAACAATGTAACTGATATCTTTGAGAAAAAATGAGAGTAACATTTGTCACATAATTTGGAGCTTCAAATACATCCTTTGTGATAAAAAACCACAATTTTGTCCCTTGGGTAATGCTGAGTTTTTTGGTTATTCCCATCCATTTCCCTCTAATTGGGTGACTAATTGTTAGTGTGGAAAAGTTGTCAACAATTGATGAATTTGACTTCATGTAGGGCTTAAAACATCTTCCATTTGTTGTTAGTATTGAGAAGTTGAGGATTCATCTAAATAAGATAGTTTCGACCAATATGGACATCCCTTCCACACATGTAACACTTCGGGATCTCAAGTAGGTAGTTCCTTGAATGCTAATTCCAACATTTTTTTTCATGCGGAAATTTGACATTTATTTCCCTCTTCCTTGATCAGGGCTCCTCCCCAACATTGGCTACATGTATTTTTTCATTTCATTATATTTTTGAGACCAATGTATCTCACTATGACCTATTTAAACATTCATAGAATTAATCATGATCTCCACATAATTTTTATAGCCTTCGTTGGAAATATTCATTTATAGAAGAGGTCTTAGTTTACTGATGAATCTATCAACCTACCGATTAGGATCCTTGACAATGCTAGAGGTGTAATGAGAATGTTTGGTGACGTTCATTTCATAGCTTTCTACATGTTAATTTTTCTTAGTTTTCATCTCTATGAATTACTTCTCTATTTCCATTCACATTGAATAAGAGAAATACTTAATAATGAATATTCCAATGAACTCCTACCACTCCATAGCTTCTATCTATCCTCTAGGACTCAAGTTTTTTAGTAGTATCCACCACTAATCAGCTTATACCTCTAAGAGTTACACAAATACTATGATAGTCTCTTGTTTTGATAAATGATTTATTGGAAAGTTCATTCTTGTTAACCTTATCCAGAATTCAGTAAAAAATGGATAAGTATATCTACTAATAGTTGGTAGTCGTTAACATATAAATGACTCAAAAAATATTATTACCATCATGAATAAACAAATCCCTCATATTGGTTCATGTTATTTCCCATAACACAATTTAGGTGATTTATCATTCTCATGAAGGTTTCAATTTTGGATTCCATGGGAGGGTCGTTAGCTCATGGTACATTGTACTCACCATTAACACAACTTCTCCTGTTACCCTCTGTCATCTAAAAGTTTAAAATAATAGCGAGAAACTTGTTTCATATAACAATATTATCAATATAAAGTATATTTTAAGTTATATAAAAAGAATTTATAAACATTTTATTCATTAAATAAATTACATTTTCTTTAAATACATCATAATAGTTCATAAAAAGCATGTGATTAACCAAAAAAATTCCCCAGCAGTGTCAATCCAGGAGTGAAGAAATCCCCATTATTAAGAAGGAGTTCCCATTTGAGAATATATGAAAGAGTTGTTTTATAGATTTACCTACGATACTTCTATTCCAGAGCCACATACACTTGTTCATATCCAGACATTGATTTAAATGTTCAGAATCCACTTATTTAATATTTCACCAAAATACCAGGATGTGTTCTTATATTAAAAATTATATATATATATTTATTCATAATGTGTTGAAATACTAATTTAATAAAATAAATAAACCTCCTTTGATACCTACAATGGTATACCTTATTTTTATTACATACCATTAACTTACATTTTACAAACAGAGGATCTTTTGAAGTTTAATGTCTTGGAAATAAGGTACATAATACATGAAAAAATAAAATAATATAATATTAAACATGACGGGATTATTAAAGGTTCATCATATGAATATTTATTTCCACTCATTACCTAGGGTCATACAACAAAGGGACTGGGGTGCCGAAGGCCAAGTTAGGGAAAACTAGTGAAACAATTTCCATGTGATCTTGAGAAATATTGATAATAAATAGAAAAATATCAATATGGAATGAAAAAAGAGATAATAAAAAATATAAGAAATAAAATTACATGAATAATAACATGAAAATGTGGATACAACATTTAAATTAGTCATTCATAAGAATTTCACCAGGTTTTATCACGGATGACTCATAAACATTTCTACAATTATTCATCGTGGTATCATAAGAATTATTGTCTCTAGAGATCAAATTATTTACCCAATGCATTAGACCTAGATTTGGGTTTACCATTAAAATTCCATATATAACATGATCAATATATATCAAAATAAAACATATCAAAGATAATTCATGTAGAATAAATTTGACAAGTTTCATATCAAAATCATGGCATTTTAAAAAGTTATTAAAAACATGATTCTTTTTCCATTTTAATCCCATCGAACATGAATGAGGGTTTCATGTTAGTTAATCTTAGAATTAAAATAAATAATTTTTGTTTCTTTATGGATACCCTTATATAAGATATAGTTTTTGTTATTGAAAATATAATGTAAATGAATTTCATGATAAAAATAGATAGATTTTGTGACGAAAATCCAGCATCATAATGAATGAAACATGGCTTTAAGAAATATTAAAAAGAGATAGAAAAAGGGTATCACATTAATAAATGACAATAAATATTTTAAAGGTATAGAATAAAATATAAATAATAATATTATATGAAAATTTTAAATACATACTATATAAAAGTGATCTTGGATGGATTAGAGAATTTGGAGATTTCAATTACATTAAATAGTAACTCCATAAACTCATGGATAGGGTCCTTGATGGCTTGAGGGAACATTGAGAGGAAACTTATAGAGATAATAATATCATATTTCTCATTATATTTAAATTGTAATGAAATATCATGGAGAAATGGGTGGGTATTGATACCAAATGTGATAGAGTTTTTAATTAATCTCTAAGGGTGCCTCAGTAGTGGTAATTACAAAAACATCGGCTTGACCATAGTATTTTCCCATGGTAATGGAAATTTGGGACACCTATTATAAAATTTTAATCTGAATGATTCATCCAAAATAATTACATTAATATTACATCACTAATGATGTCATTAAACATATTGAAAGATCAAAATTGTATGTTTACTATTCTATAAAAATTCTACTGTTTCAGAAAAATCCCAAAAATTTACCCTATCAATTTTTTGACTTGTAGAATTCAAATATAAAATCCATTTTAGGAAATTATTTTTCATTTAAATAAATATTTTAATTATATATTTGTAAATAAATTTTTTTCTTTTATAGAAATATTAATACTCATGTTATTATTTCTTGGATATTTCTTTACTTATACTATGATATAATAATATCATAATAAAATTTATGATTAATACATTATATTTATACATCCTTATGTGATATTAGAATTCAATTTTTAATATTACAGTTTATAAGGGTAACATGGTTATTCTATAGGTTTAGGTTACTATTCACCAAATAAATTATGTTCATCCTATCAGACTTAAATACCATACTGATCACAACTATGTAAGTCTACTTTTCAAAAAATATGTTCAAAAAATTAAATTTTTAATAAATATTTAAAGGTAAAATATAAATTTTCATCTATTAACCAAAAATTTGACGCTTCATATAATAATAATAAAAATTAACACATGATTACTTTTGACATTTGAAAATCAGAAAAGATGTTTATTTTACAATAATAGTTTTCTTAGTAGGAGAAGTATTTATAAATTATAATTTTTACGTTTAAAATAAATTTATAAAATTTGGAACAATTTGAAATATATTTTATTATGAAAAACTATTCTAAAAATAGAAATGTTTATATAAGTTTTATTTAAAAATAGTGGGATTACAATTTATGTGACTAAGGTATTGATAAATAACCGATTATAACACCTGCATATGACCTATGGGAAAGGTTTGAGATGGTGATAGACTCTTGGGGTGGCTCAAACAATTTCTCCCAAGTGGTAATATCTACTAAGTTGAACTTCTCCCATATCATATTTCATTCAAGCTTAACAAGTTAATGCCCATATTGCGCTTGGTCAAGAAAGAATCCCAATGATATTACCTCTTTACCCTGAACAAAAAATGTGCTTTATATGACATGATTCTACTGGATAAGGCCCTTGAATATTCTTTGTATAATAATTGAATATTATAGTTTCTATTTTAAATAATTATTATTACATTATAATTATAATTATCAATATTTTTTAGTGGTCATATTGACCAATGATCATATAATAGTCGAAACCCAATGATCACATTTTAATAATACTCACTTATTTATTAATGGGATATAGTTCTGTTATGTAATAATATAACTCACATTTTTGTGAAAAAACTATCAATTAATAAGTTTTTTTGTTACACATAATTTCCATTTGAGTGATGATACAAAAAGTTCTAAAATTTCATTCAGTTCACAATATCAACTTAATTCAATTCTGTAAATTAGATGCAAATATAGGATCATGACCAGATAAATTGGATAGTAGAAGTACTTTTAGTCAGACTATATCATTAATGTACAAGCCAAAAAATTGTTATAATCATATATTATCATGAATGGAAATTAAATTTATAGATTTAGTCAATCAGTAAAAAATAAACCAAAATTCATTATTGCCATCATAATTATTTATTAATTTCATTATGAAATCCATGGAAATATGTTTTCCATTCCACTCTGCCATTGGGAAAGGATAAAACATATCCTTATGAAATTATTATTCTTATTTGACATAATAACATGTGAAACATTTCATTTTTTTAAAAAATATCAATATTCATTAAATCCCTCATATAATGAACCAACTTGTTTATGTACATCTTAGTGATAGCATTGTGAATGAAAAATATGGAACTATGATCTTCGATAAAAAAAATTCTACCTTCAACGAAGAATCACATAGAATATATAATATTTTTAATAATATAATACAACCTAATTAAATAATAACAAAATATAAAAACATACCATTCTTAGTATGTTCATAATTTTCCAATAAAACATGATCATCATTCTAAAATTGCTTCATTATTTCTAATAAAGATGATTTCCCTAAATCCTAAAACATAATAGAGAATGTTCGTTCCTGTAGAATATTTATCACAAAATTCATAAAATCATCAAACCAAGGGTCATGGTCCAAGTGTAACATTATCTATCTCATGTTTTATCCTATATAGATTATTAAATATCTTATTTAATTTGTATGATATTAATGAATCATGGATTTATTGATCTTAATCACTCTCATCCATCCCCACTTCCTCATGTTCAAATATTTTAAAGTAAATATATACCTTAATATTTTTTTATTGTATATATATATATATATATCACATTTTAAAATTTAAAAATTATGCATCAATATTTGTAAAGGATAAACCATATAAAAAATTATAGGTCTTAGGTCAGATAATTTTACTCATGAGGTGTCATTAATCTGGATGAAAAATAAATTACATTGTCATTCTACATCAGAAAACAACCCATTCAATTTAATGAAAAATCTATGTAGATTTAAATTACACCATTTATACTTATATGACACAAAATAGGACCACTCAATAATCTTTTTTTAGTTCGTAAAAGAAATCATATCACAAGTTTCTGCAAATAAATTTAATTTTATTCCATGATTACTTAGTCATTGGGATATATAAATGAGAAATGATTTAAAAAAACTAACATTAATAACCTAATAGTCCAAGAAAACAATAAATCAATAAGACATTTTTAATAGATCCATTCATAAACAACATTATTTTTAGTAGGGTAAATATTTATCCAATCATTAGAAACAATATTACTTTGTATATGAATTCACTACAACCAAAATTACAACATATAATATTTATCGTATAGTTTCTTTGTGTTATTTTTATCAAAATAATATTTAAAATTCTTTCATGAACCTTTTTAATATTATAAAATTCAAATATATCTACAACTTAATAGAAAAAAAAATCTAAATAGTTTTAAAAATGAATATTCATATGATCTAATAATTTAAAAAGTTAATTAGATGAACCAATGAGACTAACTAAAAATTCCTAATGCACATTTATAGTCAAAAAACCCAGTATTTCAGATAACCTCATCTTTAACCTTCGAATAATTATACATTGTCCTGAGATCAATCTTACAAAATACATATCTCCTTATATCACATCCAAAAAATCGTTGACATAATGAAAATGATACTTATTTTTATCATATATGTTATTCAAAACCTTACAATAAATGCATAGCCTTATTAAACCATCATTATTTTTAAAATATTTAATAGGTTCTCCCAAATTTGATATTATAGGATGATGGAATCCAAAATCTAACAAGTCAGGAAAAAATTGAAATTTTAAAAAGATCTAAATTATTCCTTCAAATTGGGACGTTTTTAAAATCTTTTAGAATCATGAACTAATTCAATAGTAAATTTAACCTCCTTAATTAGAAAATTAATAGTGAAATCCTCAGTAAACAAATTCATATATTCTTTTACTACACCTACATCACTAAATCCATAAATTTAATTATTTTTTAATAATGTGATATAGGTAGAATTCATTGTTATCAATATTTAATTTTCAAACATCCAGGTATGTTATCAAATATTTTAAATAATTGAATATCAATTTTTTTGAATAGTAATCAAAATTTCAATGATAAAATAAAATCTACTACATATCTAATATAATATAACTATTTACTATGGGATGTTAATAAAGATTTTTTATAATTACCATTCCCATAATAACAATAAGAATATTCCTATAAATATTTTTTTTCTTAATATTTCCTCCCCTCTTCCACTAAAAGTTCAGTCAATATTTCATGAGGACACATTCACAATATACCTGTAAATTCCTAAAAAATAAAGGAAAGCACGGATCACGAATCAAATAAGGAACGTGAATGTTTTCAATGAACAAGTAACACTTTTTTCACCACATCATTAGATAGAAAAACATCCACCATTATAGTAGAAAACTATTTCCCCATTCTATCTCCATTAATAATTATTCTCTCTCTCAGTAAAATGAAATTCATACTCATGTTCTCATAATTCACGAAATCATTAAAATTAAAATTTAATACTATTTTATGGATATCAATTGCCACTTTATTAGATTTTGGAGGACTCTTTTTTAAATAGTTATGATACAAATCCTTGTTGAAATAATGATAATAATGTTTAGATCTTACAAAACATTTCATAATATGACTTTTACCATACCTAGAAGATTTTTGTGTATTATCACCATATTTATTAGTTTACTAAAACTCTATAACATTCAAAATTTATTGATTATTACCTTTTAAATCATAAGGGAAATATGTTTTAATGAAAATATCTCCACTTTAATTTCATAATGAATGTCCTTATTATAATCTATAAATTTTATAGAGGATAAAATTATTTATAAACATTTTTCAATTATATAATCAATATATTAAAATTAAAATCCATGTCTTAAAACAATTCAATTCATATCTTGCCAATCGTGATAATTATTCATCATATCAGGCTATTGAATATTATCATTTTTCCCAATTTCCTTGAATTGTTTCTTCATTTCCTATTGAATAACATTACAACATTTGTTTAGAAAAGTATTGTTAATATTGTGACATTACATGGAGGAAATATTTTGTTTCTCTCATTTATTCTCTACCGATAACTACCATTGATAAACTTTACATTCAAAATAATAAATACTAAGTGTTTCCTTTTTACATTTTGAAAATACCATCACTTCAAATATCATTTCTAGAATATTGATACATCATTGGATAATAATGGATTTCTGGTTTCCACAGCAATTAGTGAGATCTGTTTCATTAAATTATCAACTATATATATGTTAATCTATAGTAAATCATGATTCTCTCTAACAAGGACTCCACCATTATTTATCACCACTATCAACTAATCAATCACTATATCAAATGGATTTGTTCCAATTAAAACCATTATAAGATGATAAATTGGAATAATATTTTCTCTATGATTACTGCATAATTCATCATCCTTATTACATGTTCAGAAATATATTCTATATAGGAAAATATTAGTTGAAGAAACGTAGAAATATTAAATTATATATCATTTAAATTAACCAAAAAGTAGAATCCCTAAAGTGTATTCTATTATGATTTTTCTAACACTTATGTCAACAAAACCATTCATATTATACTAAATATAAGTATCCATCATTAAATATAAATTAATAAAGTAACTATAGACTAGAATTCACATTATTACATACCATATGATATTTATAGTTTAGTTATTTAAGTATTTATGGCATAACAAAGAGAAAAAAAACCATATTTTATAAAGTGGAAATTTCTCATTTGTATCTATTTTCACATAATACAAATCAATAAAAAGAAACATATTTTTTTTAGGAATGGTAATCATGAATTTCAACTTGTCTTCTTCTTTATTATTACTCAGACATAATCACATGGAAAAATATTCAAAATTTTGGATGAGAGAAATAATCCTCAAAAGAAATTAAAATATGGAATCTATTTATCAATTTAAATATGTGAAAACCATTAAAAAAATTATCATTATTGAAATATTCTATGATTATATGAAGTGAATAATTTCCATATGAAAAATAAACACGTTTTTTCTCAATGATAATCTTCAAAATTAATTGAAATAAATTAAATGTCCTTTTTGGAATCATTTAGACAAATATTTTTTATGCTTTTTATAAATAACAATACCCTAGTAAAATCAATAGAGAAACATTTTAATAACACCATCATTTATTTTTAGAAATAAATGGATCATTGACCGATTAATTAGTGTTCTATATTCACACACCCATCAAATAAAATATATCATTATCACCCATCATATATGATTTATCATGATTTCTTATAATCATAGAAAATTATCATTCACCAAACACAGAATAATACATTTTCATTCTTTCATATTTTATTATAAAACCCATTTAAACTATTTTCTACTCAAGTGGAAAACATGGTTTGGATATGGAATTACCCTTTCCTTTAAAAAAAAATTAAGAACTAATTTATGCAGAACAATGGTTTTTTTAATAAAGAATCTAGGATTTTAGAGTAATACAATCATTAAATAATGTGTGTGATGGTGGGAAAAGACATTCACATAGGATAAGTTAACATAGAACATAATTTATCACTTTAGTAATAAGTTTCAATACATATTTTAATAATAATACTTTTTAAAAACATTGAATGAAAGAGAAAAATGACATATAATTGACATTAAAATCTAATTATTTATATAATATAATATTATAAAAAATAAGTTTGAAATGATAGAAATGGTAGAATATAATTTAGAATGGGTTTTTTTAATGTTTAATCTAAAAAATTCACTTACCCTGAGTTTATCCCAACACAAATGTTATATATATTTGAGAATAATATAATTATTTTAACCATTTTCTTTCTCAAAAACCATTTTCATGTTAACTATTCATGTTATATAATTTAGTATCATCTTATATTCAATGACGTAATCAATTATGTTCATTTCAAATTATTTGATGATATTTTTCTCATATGTCCAAAATAAAATTGGTTGGATGACTATGTTATAGATTCTAATGATTTTGTTCATTAATATCAAATTTTTATTTGATGAAAATTCAATTCATTTCATAAAAATAGGCTTTAGTAATATAATAGTATATTTTATTTGGATAATAGAAACAAATTTTTTATATTTCATAAATGATATTAAACATATTTTACAAATATCTTCTCATATAATAATCCTCTTAGGCATACTACAACTAATCCATTCTTCATAATTGGTGAAGGAAATTAAAGAATGGGTGAGCTCAGATGGTTTATAAGGGAACAATATGACATATCAATCAATGCTCTTATTGAATTATTTGATAAGAATAACATTATGTGATCATAATCATACCTTGGGACGTTTAAACCCATCTTTTAGTAGATTATCAACATGTTTATTTGAATAAATCATTATCAATTTATAATATATGACCCATCAGAGAGAGATATAATAATAAATCAACCATTAAATATATTCTCATTTAATAAAATTGGGGTACCATCCCAAATATATAAAAACCCTTTCAGATGTCATGGTTATCTACCAAGACCATCAATATAGTGGATTATAACTTATCACCTATTTATAAATTTGGATTAGGATACACCTGTTTATCAGAGTTGATCAGGACAATCCTATTTCATGCAGTGGATTAGGTTGCACCTATCACACATTGTGGGTCATAATACTCGTGACTCCCACAGTAAATTAATCCAATCAACTAATTTTCCATTTTTGTATCATGGTATGTAAATATTTACCCAATGTATTGGAGGGAGATATTAGACTCATTTGTCTCATAATAAAAAACAATATATATGCCTAGAACTATATCATAATCAATTAATCAAATAATCATATCATAACCCATGTAAAAAAATTATTTCATTAACATTTCCTCAATTCAACAGGTAATAACCAATGAAAAATCAATGGGTTCATAGGAATTTCATCTTCATAAACCTAAACTATCCAGAGAATGAATAAAAATGGTTTTATTCAATATTATCGAAAATAATGAATATGTAACACCAAAGGATGTCATATTAAGTGGAAAATAAAATTGATGTATCACTTTAATTATTTATTGTGGAATATATTATTACCAATCATAATACCAATTATTAAAAAATAAAATATATTCACAATCCATTTCATAAAAAAATACCTTGTAAAATCTTAAAGTTTTAAAATAAAAAATCATTTGTAAAGGAAAATAAATTATCATTTTTAAATACCTTTTTAAACATATTTAATTTTGAAACTAATTATTATTGAAGATAAACTTGATATATTATGATGGAATCATAAAATAAAGTGAAGTTGGGTAATTCTAGTCATCATATGTTCACTACAATGAAGATTCCTTTCACAATTTTAGTGAAATACAAAGGGAATTGTTTAGAAAACAACATGAATGTTCCATTAAACAAATTCCTAAAAATCAAATCATCCAAAAAATTGATTTAAATATTCATTTAAAAAATTATAAAAATATTTTTTCATTCACTTTTAGAGAACATGGTTTTTGAAGAAAAGTGTGTTTTAGTGAAAATAAAAATAACTATTATTTACATTAAAATAATCATTTGAAATGATTAGTACATAGTAAGAGGGAAATGAAGGGGAAACCTTCGTACTCAATAAATAATTATATGATGAAAAAATACATGGGTTTCTTTAGATATGGATGATAAAATTTCATCATCATAAGAATAAAAAATCAAGCCCGATAAACACTGAGACTATATTATAAATCCCATTACACTTGCTGACATTAAATTATTTACGCCATAAAATCAAAAAAAATATATGAAACATAAAAAAAATTTATAATCAATAAACTAATGAAATTAAATATTATGTTTTTTTAAATAAACATTAAAAATTAATATATCTTCAATGCATGGCATATGTCAAAAGAATGAAAATTTTGACAATAACCTCTTACCACTTTGGTAATATTTCAATCATATTAATAGATAAATAATAACATAAATTAAAATATGGAATATAATTAAATTAAATAGATTAATCATATTATAATTCAATATTTTATTATATAAACCACACAAATTAAATGAGTGGTGAATTGTCAGAAGTCTTTTAGAAATAAATGATAAAGTAGAAATTTATTACCTTATGTCTTAACTTATGTTTTATATGTTAAAACATCATATAACATTAATATATTTTTATTATACATTTATAACCACATATATTTATATATATATCATACCACTTATTATTTTATTATGAAATTTAATATAATTTTTATAACTATTTCAATGTTAAAGTCGCATTTCGTGCAATAACTGCTTTTTTTTCTTATATGATTTTATTTCTTATTTTTATTCATATTATTTGGATATTCATTCTATAATCAATATAATTTTATCCATCCTATAGATAACATATATATTAATTATAAATGTATCTATATTAAACCATAAGTCTTATATATAGAAAATAAAATAAACTATTCATGGGGATGGTAGGCCGTGTGTATGCATGAACATTGATCAAATTTTCTAAAAGATTAAAAACAATGAAAGATAAATAATAAAATACTATAAAAATTTAATTTTATATAATATATATATATATTATAACAATTTAATTTATCCTTACTAACTTTCATTTAATGCATTATTGAAAATGAATCACATTTATTTATGAGGTGGTAGTCTTTCATACACATGAATGATGATATCGTATACCATGAAGAATAAAAAATAATAATGTATCATTGAAATAATAATTAAAAATTTATATTAATTTCATAATTGAACATACATGTGTTAAATAAACCATTATATCAATCATATAAAGATATAAATAGAAAATATACCTTATTGCTTCTCAAGGTGGTAATCCTCCACACAAACGATCAACGATTTGATTTACCATTTGATGGAATGGGATATAGAAACATGTTATTAAATTAATATAATAATATCTAATTATATTTTCTATTATGTTTTTATTATATGGAAATTTTTGAGACAAAATTTATGGAGGATAAGGATACATGAAAATGATGGGTATTAGTGAATACAATTA
This sequence comes from Viscum album, assembly GCA_963277665.1. Lineage (NCBI taxonomy): Eukaryota > Viridiplantae > Streptophyta > Magnoliopsida > Santalales > Viscaceae > Viscum > Viscum album. The sequence continues at coordinate 1,329,782,048 of OY728133.1, forward strand.
TCATCACTTAGAAGCACCACCTTTTGAAGAATGCTAGTGTGGGTATTATTGGAGGGCCAAAAGTTATAAAACTTGTAAAAGGATTTTTGGAAGGTAAATTTCTTGTGGTTATACTAACTATATGGATTTATATGTTTTAAAATTGAGTAGAGGTGGTGGAATATTATATGTGTGGGAAATGATCCCACTAGTAATCTACTAAAAAAATTTCACAGGATTCTAAAATAATATATTTATTCCCCTAAAAAAATATTCAAAATTACAATAAATTAGAATTTTGGATGGATAATATTGATATATTTCATTGATATGGTAATTTAAATGTTTTTAAATTCCTATTAACCATTTTATTTTAAGTATAAACTCTTAGTAAATACATTTGTAGGTTAACTACGATAATTGCAATCTTCTATTTATTATTTTTAATTATTGTAAAAAATTAGTATTAAACTATTATATAGTATAACTTATTCGTATTCCAAATATTTTATACATTATTAAAAATTCTAATTATATAATTTTTTGTTTTTAAATTAAAATTAACAATATAGACGTGATAAGAATGCATGTTTTGGATTTAAATATTGCTAAAAAGTTCACAATTTTTTTATGTAAAAGTTCAACCATATAAAGATTCCAATGGCCTAAATTAAATTAAAATAAATTTATTTTTACTAATTTTAGTTTTAAATCCATATTAAAATCATTTTTATATTCTTTAAACTAGTAATAGAAAGGGAAATTTTTAATAAAAACCAGTATTCCTCACTATTATCGAGAAATTACCCTTTTTAGGAAAATCCCAGATATTTAGTCTAAGATAATTTTGAAATCATAACTTAAAAAATTATGTTTGATTTATCTGAATGGTTTTATAAAAGTATAAAAAAAATAATTTTATTATTGATCAGAATTTAGATAAATGTTTTATACAATAGTATTCTCAAAACATTTAAAGGCTTTATCGAAAATTACATAATTTTTATCGATATTTCTAATTTACTCAAAATCATTAAACATAATTATAAATAAGTATTAATTACTTTTGTTATATCTATTTTTAATGGAAAGGTTTTAATAGTCATGATTAAATAAAAATATTCAATATATATCACGGTTTGTTAAAACTCATTGTTATGTGTAATAGAAGATAAACTCGGGGTTTTGTGTAATAGTAGTTTGTCATGGTCTTGTTTGAAAGTCAATCTATCAAAGAAATTTACTTTACATAAAAACAAATTTTTCATTAAATCTAAGGGTGTCACATTTTACTCCCTTAAAATGAGTTTCTCCCTCAAAATTTGTCACATTATTACCAACAACTAGGGATATATAATTTTTTTTAAGATATGCGTGTTCCAATATAGCTTTCTCAAAATGGTGGTTTTTCAAAAATAAATTGAATATGTGAGTGATAGTTTTTTATAGATTTATCATTATTCCATAGAATCTCCACTTGTTGATATCCATAGGAATGATCTAGCTCTAGTGGAATGGCCACTATGTTAAGATCATGTTATAGGTCAGGTATTTACATTCTCAAGAGATATACATGGTACTTGTCTTGTTCATAAAATAATATTGGTTGAATTACAAAATGATGGGATATTTTATTAATCTGATCATGTAATTCAAAGATACCGATAAACCTATGGATTTTTTTCCTTCTTTACTCCTAGGATAAATTCGTAAAAATACCATCTTACCAACTTGAGATAATAGATTATAATGATATTTATAGGAATAAAATATCTATTAATTTTTGGAAGTCCTTAATTTTTTTGAATTTTTATAACCTTATAAATAAACTCATCAGCATGTTCAAGACCTAATATCTTTTTTCCTAAAAATTATTTTGAGTATGTTGTATTTCTATATGTATTTACATATATTTTATGATAAGGGTCCATAAAAATGATCGTGTGAATGTTATAATATCATAATAAATCAACTACATGAATTTGTTTATCCAAACCACATTTTCAATCCCTAAAATAAGATCTTGTCATATCGTATAGTGTTTGAATTAATCTCTTCGACTGGCCATCTTTTTAAGAAAGGTACACATTTCTGAAATGCAACTCAATATCAAGATATTTCTGTATACTTCACCAAGACATTATAGAAAACACCAGATCTATATTTGTTATAATTTATTGTGGTACTCCATGAAACTCTACTACTTCTGTAATGTTTATTACAAAAAGTGTATCCATACAGAAATAATATCTGATAGCAATGAGGTGTGAGAACTTTGTATACTAATCGACTATAACCCCTAATTACCAAAACATAAATTACAAGATAAATCATAAAGGCTACCCTTACCTTTAATCATATGTCCATAATGTTTAATAGAAATCCACATTTAATAAAATTTTAATAAAAATGTATTGATTACCCAATTATTTTATTAGCATAAATTTGTCTTAAAATATCCTTAATCATGATAAACTTTAATCACTAAAAACCAAAAAATGAGTTTCAATGAATTTGAACATATGATCATCCTTAAAATCTTATACCATTTATTTTAAAAATATCTCTTAATCTAATATTACATGGAAACATATTAAAATTCTTAAAGATAATATCGTATTTAATCCATATATATGAACATTCCATATATAAAAATATTTTTATTTGAATCTTCTGTTCGACAATTTATTAAGAGTAAATAAAATGTTATTTTATTAAACTAGAATTCATATACATGGGGAAAATCACATGAAATACAACTAAATTATTAAAAATAATATTTTCATAGGCCACATTCATAAAAAATCAAACATGAAATTTTAAACTAAGGATATGATGATAAGTGTTCAATAAATATCCTAATTCACTTCATCTATTGTGATTGTATTAGCTTTTTCTTTTTCCATTTTCTATAGAGGTTTCTGTGGATTATCATCCACATAATCTCTTTGAATAGGTAATTTATTTGCAAAATTCCAAACCTCCATCCATATTGAACAATCCAATGTATTTGGTTCATTATCCAAGGACCTCTTCTACACTATCAAATTAATTGGAACATTATTCTCATTTATAAAATCACAGGATTTATTACCTACGATACAAAATTTATTGTTAAACATTGATCCCTTAAATAAATTATCTTGTATCTTATTCTTAAATTTCAATAATGACAGTGGAATTAATATATGTCGACCAATTCAGATTTCATGAGACTCGATATTCTTTTTCATATCAAGGAAAAAAGAATGGTGGAAATATCTAATTTCCAATTCTTCCTTAAGTACATGGAAAAGTAATTCTTTGTAGCATTTAAAGTCTCTCAAAGACATGTCCATTACATGAATCAATTTTTATTTCTCACAAAAATTGATTAATTTTTTATTGATAATGTTTATACTAAAATAATACCTTATAATTCATCTGAAATTACCTTCATAAGTACCAATAGAATCGTCATCCATTTTCCTAAACTCATGTTATTAATTATCCATCACTATTAATAGTATATGATGGATGTAAATACAATTTAATATCCCCTTAACGCCTCCCCATTCAATTTATTCCATTTCATCTTATTCCTTAATTTTATTAAAAATAGTCCACCACTGATCGGATTCACTTCCCAAATGATATAAATCCCAAATTAATTTTTAATACTCGAAATAATAATGAACGGAAAATATATTTTCGTTAGTAATAATCAATTTCTCAGAAACAAGTAGAACAATATAACCACAAAAAGAAGGTGTATATTTCTTCATGAATGACTAAGTAGAAAAATTTTCATCCATTGTATTTTAGAAGATAATAATGATTCAAATCTTTATTATTTTTTGTGATCATAGAAACAATTTATTTCATTATTTCACCCATAATATTTTCTTTAACTATAAGAAACCCATTTCATTTTATGTCGCATTCATTATTAACATGGGGCCTTTGGATTCTAGTAATTTACTAAACCTATAAATAGTATAATGAGAAACACTAATTGTAGTTTTCAACCACATAACTCTGAAACATAATTTATATTGTCCCTAAAAAATTGAACATTGTCTTCAATTAATTATACATTATTCTTGACCTGTTTCATTCAGGTATATTATTTAGATCCTTTATGATCCCATCTAAGGAGTTTTTTTAATATCCATATAATATCACTTAGTAGGGTCAGACCAGGTGTGGAGTTAAGACCATTATCATACACATGGTGAAACTTCAATCTAGTTCATTGTTAAATGTATTAGATATTACCCCTTAGTACCACACTAATAAAGAAACATCCACTTTTTGTATAAATACTCAGATTGAATTTCATGGTAATACCATGCTATATAAATTACATAAATTCAAGGATATTTTCTTATATATATAATTATCCTTATACTTATCCAAATATATATTCCAAGACACATCCTTATACATACGCTTAATCTTATGCATAGAGATATCACAAATTTGTTTTAATCATACTAAATAAAAATTAACTAACACATTCTTATAATAAAACCCAGATCTACATTGTTATTTATACATAAATAAAAAACATTTTTAGAGTAACATTCAATACATTTAATAAATACATAATTGTGTGCCAAAATATTTTGCAGTGTTTGGAGAAAAGAAAAAACAATATTCTTATTTCATGAATAATTTTCAAAATCTCCCATAAAGATCATCAATCGCAGTACTCCTCTTAGTTGTACCCTACCAATAACATTCATCATAACTGGGGTAATGAAACAAAATAATGTTTTAGAATATATTTTATGTTTGAAAAAACATAAGAGTTATAAATGTATGATCACAAGGAATCAAAAAATATAAATATGTGTATGTGAAAAAGATCATTCATAGGGAATTTTATACCCAACATATCAAAGATCATAAAACGTATTAGTGGCATAAAACATTATCATGTCCCAAATCGTGGATTTTAAGAGTTGTAAATAACCATGAATAAATAATTAACCATAATATCATTTCATAAATGGTAGGAACCGTAACAAAAATATATAAATAATCATATTTAAATGTTAATTACCAATACCATCAATATAGTAGATCACGAATTATCACCTACTTAAAAATATGGATCAGGATGCACATATTTCCCATAGTAGACCAAGACACACATGTTTCTTATTGGTTTTACAGATGTACTAATTTCCTAGAGTAGATCAGGATACACTAATTTCCCATAATGGATGAATTTTATGGAATTGTTTCCCATTTTTTTCTTATAAGATATAATTCTTTTAACAATGCATTGTATATACATATAGGACCAACCAATATCATAATGAAAATAAAATTTATGAGTTAAAAAATTTATTAATCATTCATCATATCATCACATATTATCAAATTTAAATAAAATAGTTGTCAAAAACATTTTATAAATTCTCTATATAATTACCCATAAATAATAAATTTGATTCATAAACATTTAATCAATATAAAAATTAACCATCCATAGAAATAGTAAGGATTATATTAATAAATATTTTCCCTTTTAGAGAACAAGTAACATTAAATCATTCCACATTAAGTGGAAAATAATTTGGGAAGATTAATTAGAATATTACTTGAAGAGTATAACACATTTAGTATGAAAATAAATTAAAATATAAAACATTATCATATTAATTTTCTTTATAAATAACATTGTAAACATATAAGAGATGCTTCAAAATTCATTTAAAACATTACATATGAAAAATAAACATTCATTGAAATTAATTTTTAAAAAACGAACACATTATAAAAATTATTTACATTGAAGAAAACCATGATATATTATAAAGGAATATTTAAATTTTTTTTAAATTCTATTCTTGTTTGATACTTTACAAAGAATAATCCTATTTATTTTTTTTAAAATAAAATGGGAATAGTTTGAAAAATAATTTAAATATTACATTTTTTTAAAAGTTAACAAGGGTGAAAATTTATTTAATTAATTATTTTATGAATTTTAATTTTTTTTTGTTTTTTTAGAAATGGGTTTTGAAATAAAAACACATTTATTGACTGAAGAGATAATTAATGAATATTTTTCAGAAAAAAGACTATATAAAATTTTAATGTACAATGTGAGTGTAAAAATGAAAGGAAAACACATATTCTATTGAAATAGATACTTGATAATATAAATCTTGTGTTTATTGAGATATTGATCATGATATTTTTTAATTTCAAGCATAAACATAAGTAATCCGGTTAAATGATGAGGTTTTTTCAATTGTTTTACCACATTAGTGACCTTTAATAGTAATCCCTAGGAAATAATAAAATTAAATTAAATATTAAAAATAAGGAGAAAAATTAAATTAAAAAATTACATGTAAAATTTTATGTATATACATTATATATAATAATATATGAGCATAGCATAACATATGTCTTGAGGAATGAAAATTTTGAAAAAAGTCTCTCACCGCATCAGTAATATTGGAATCATAAGAAATGATAAATAATAAATTAAAATAACAAATTAAATATCATGAAAATAAGTTGATTTATGATATAACATTTAAATGTGGTAGTATATGCACCACAAAAATTAAATCTGTGCGTAATTAGCATATGTCTCCCAAAAATTAAAGAGATACTAAAAATATTATACCTTATGTCTTGACCTTTTTTGTATATGATCAATCCTCCTATGTAATAAAAAAAATTGTAGTATAAATATATAAAAATTAATATATATATATATATATACATATACATACATATATATATATATCATATATGATTTTCTTGTGACATTTTATTACCCTTTTATTTAAATTTTTTATGAAATTCGTGTTTCGGGTAATAATTACATTGTTTTACATGTTTGTTTTGATTTCAAAATTTTGGTCCTATTACAAGGATAATGGTTTCAATATCTTCGAAATGTTATCCATGATATAAATAACATATATTTAATATGGATTTTTTATTGTAATCTATAAATTTTTGAGACAAAATATGAAATACACAATTTATTAAGACATTTAGTCATAACTATGCCTAAACACTATTTCACTTTTATTAAAAAAATATAAATTTAATAATGGTTGATAATATCTCACCATTACTATATTATATATAGAATTTTAATTTATTAGATGTATCATTATTTCCTTCTATATAAATCATATGTGAATACAAATGACATTACTTCGTGTGGTGGTTGTCTGTCGAGCACATGAGAGGTATTACGATATCATGCAATGAATGGAAAAAAAAGAAGTTATAAATTATATAATAATCATATAAATATAGTATTTTAATAAAAAATAATATAAATATTTTAAATTTAAAAATATATCCATCATTTATATTTGGTTAAGAAAAAAAATAATATTGGTTCACATAGTGGAAGCCCACCATATACAATATCGAAGATTTAATTTTCTATTTGATATAAGTTGAGATAGATATAGGTTTTCACATTACCATAATAACATATAAGTATATATTATATATTGATAGTGATATAATTTATGTTTTAATATTAAACTAAATGATAAAAAGGAATAAACTAAAAAGAAGGATCTTAGTTGTGATAATTACCTTTTCTTATAAGCACCTTTTTGGATATCTTATTAAGGACCCTTGTATTAGTATCATTGGAGGAAAATCAGGTCTAAAAATGGAAAATGATCTTTGAAAGGAATGTTGGCTTATGGTATTGACTAGATTTCTTGACAGGGTGAATTAATTGAAGGGGTTTGCGGGATTTTTATATGTTGATGAAAGGATCCCACATTGAAGCTAAATGATTTTTCAGGAAAATATTCCAAAATTATAAAGTAATGAATAAGGAAAAGCATTAAAAATGAATATATTATTATTATATTAAATTTAATAAACTTAAAAATTTCCATAATATTGTAATTTTATATGTTTTATATACATTTTAATTTGTATCTTCTATGTCTAACACCAAGTAAACCCATTTTCCCTTATCTTTTAATTTTTATTTTTACTATTTTTAGTATTCACTATGGTCAAAAATTATTTTAAAGTAATTATATAATATAAGATTTCTTGATTCACCAAATGGACACCTTTTCTTCAAAATTACATTCACTTAATTTCAAAATATTATTTTAATATTAATCCCACAAATGCTATGAGGAAGGGAGTTATCAAAGAGAAATATAATAAAAAATATAAGATGTTTTTAAATAAAAATTCTATATGAAAAATATTATAATAAAATAAAATTTATTAATATGTATATTATTTTACAAATTTTACTTCTAAAACCATAATAAATTTTTTTTTATGATTTCCAAGTAGATAATGGAAAATGTAATTTTTAATAAAAACTAGTATATTTCACTATTCATAGAAACATTTATCATCTCAGAAAAATCCCAAAAATTTACAGTAAGATAATTTTGAAATAATGATTTCAAAAATGAAATTTAAATTATGAGAATAACTTTCTAAGAGTGTGTACAATTAATTTTATAATTTTTGACAATGGGAAATAAAAACTTGTAAATTAATATTTTTATAAATTATAAAGGCTTTAAAAAAGGAAATTTTTATCAATGTGTTATCTTTGTATAAAACCATTATACATAATATTTTTAAATTGTTTATTATTATTTATATTATTATGTTTAACATAAAGTATATAATTTTCATGTTGAAATAACAATTTTACTAATATATAATGGTTTTGATAAAACTCAATGTCTCATGTAACACAATCTGACCTCAGTGTAATATGTAAAACAGGATAAAATCAATGATGTGTGTAATATAAAGTACCATAGAAATAAAATTTATTCAGAAATAAATATTTCATAAAATCATTAGGTATGACATATGGTTAAAGAAAAAATCAATTCATAATCTACCAAATAATAATCATGATGTAATTATAATTTTTTATAACTAAAATATACATTAATAATCAACCATGAATTATTTTTAATATAAAATTAACAATTTTAAAATCATAGAGATGGAATGTTTTATGTATTCATGAGTAACGATTGAAATTTTCAACAATAATGATAAAAAAAATTAAGATTTATTTAATCATTCTTAATTGATAATAATAAATTTAATGTCACATTTCATATTTAAATATTATCATATATATTTTTGTATTATTTGGTGAAGATAAATAGATCAAATCGCTTCATTGAAGTGGTATTCCACACATATGCTTGAACGACGTTATAATGTTTCAATGAATGGAATAGTAAAAATGTATATGATTTTTCCTCTCTCAAAATGATAATATTACATAAATATCGAATATATATATATATAATAAATACATTATTATATCCTTCCATGAGAGGCTGTGATTGAAAATGAATTACATCGGTTCACAAGGCGGAAATTTTTCATACACACGAATGATGGTTTTGTTTCACATTTGATGGAAGATGAAGATGTATATAGGTTATTCCATTGACATAGAACAATATGTGTTTAATAGAGATATATATTTCCTCTTATTATCCTAGTTTATTTAAATGAGTATGAGGTCTAAGAGGAAATATAATTAAAAATTTTAGTTAAAAGTTATACATCGTCATCATAAAATATCCATTACATTTCAACATAAGACCTCTATGGTTGGTTTTATATTAAAACCAATACATAGATAATGTTGTGAGTTATTATAGGAAGGTATTTAGGATATCATTGGATATAAATAAAGGGATTTTGAATTCTGAATTCAATAGGAGATGAGGTTACCATTTATAAGAGAGTGGAGTTCAGTCCTCAAATTTTTATTATATTTAATTAATATATAATAATTTTAAAGTTTAAAAATATAATAATTGATATTATTGGAATATATTATGGGTATTAGTGTTAATCCTCTCATAGAATAAAAACAGGACATTTTCAGGAATATGTTTTACACATATCTTTTTTTAACTCATATTAATATTTTTTATGATTATAATGAAAATAATTTTTTTACTATTTAGGGGTAAAGATTGTCTCCAAAAAAGGATAACTGTAATATTACACGAAAATGTTAGATATTTTAAATGATAGCCCAATCTCTGGAAAAAAATGCAGATTTTATATATATTCGAAGTCAACAATTCTATTATTATTTATTATAAAATATCATAAAAAAATTCAACAACTATTAATTTAATTTAATGTAAATAACCTTTAGATTATGTGTTAATTTCAATATAATCAATTCAAAATTTACTAAAAATTTATATTTTTATAAAAAAAAATTGGAATTACAAAACTAATTAAAATTATAATACTTTTAAAATGTTTACAATAATATATATTATTTCATTATTAGTTTAATTAATTTTTTATTTTTGTTTCATAAAAACATATGGTAATTATGTTATCTGAAAAATTACAAAAAATAATGGTGATTAGAATTATTTTTTCATTCAGATGACAATTTCTTATAAAACATACCACCTTTTCCCCCTGACAAAAATTTGATGTTAGATAAACAAAGATATTGACAATTCTACATTTTTCTACATTAAATGTTATAAATATTAAAACCCAGTCCTAATAAAAATGAAATAAAAATATTTCCAAATTTTTTAACATTATGGATGACTTATACTCATCCAATAAAATTTAGGTAATTTTATGTGTTAATTTTTAGTCCTAAAAAAATTATTTTTACCCTTATTTATCCCATTTTACCGTTACTGTAGTGATAAAAATTACTATGATATCAATACATATAGATAAAAAAAATGAAAGTATTTAAAAAAATTAATATACTAATTCAAAAATATGAAATCCATTTTTCATGATTAAATTCACCAATATGGAGAATTTCAATTTATTATTAAACCTGAAAAATGTGATAAGAAATATTCTAATAAATTATATTTTAGGAATAAATTTTATTTACCAAAATCATGTATAAATTTCATTGAAAATAAAACAATTTTATTTTTAATAAGAAAAATGATATATTGAAATTTTATAACTAATCCAAAATATAATTCGACATTGTGAATACATAAAATTAAAATAAAATTTCCAATTAAAATTAGTATTTTCTACTATTCATGGAAAGATTCATGTATTTATAATGTTAAAAAAAATCCCCTTAATTTTATTTTTACATATTGAATTCCAAAATTACTTCATTTGATTAAATTCAAATTATATAATTTTGAAATCATTCTTTTAAATAAACCATATAATATATGAAAAATTAATTTGGATTGAAATAGTATTTTTCTCATTTAATTGAGAACATAATTTATATTATTATAATGAATCTAAATATGGGAAATTGAGTTAATGAATATATGTCAGTGTTGTAACATATTTTAACATAGTATGTTACATATTTCCCTAATATGATTCTTTTTTGAACCCTATTTCGATCTATATTTTAATTTCCTTCAATCACTCAGATTTTGTAAAGTATCTCTCCTAAATCATTATATTTATTGGTCTCTAGTTTCCAAAGTAACATAACACCTGTATTATGGTGGATTCACTTAGAGTAAATTTTTTACACTTGTGTCTTTTTATTTTTTTCTAGTTGTGGTAACAATTGGATGTTATCTCCCGATCATGGTAGTTGTGTGATGTCGATGATATGGTGATTACATTATGTCTGTGGGTTAATTGTGGTGGATAAATATTATTAGTTTTAGGTTTTTTATTATATAATGAGGAGCTCAGTTGAGTTCTAGTGGAATAAAGTACTATAAAATCCCCACTTCTAATTTTTTGGTTCATATGGTGGATGGTACTCTAGGTTTCACCCTCATATTCCACATCCCCTATAACCTTGTGCCCCTACTTACTTATAAGTGATATTACCACTATTTATATAGAACATAAAAAGATTCATGTTGTTTTATCATGGTTCTTGATTAGTATTTTGTTATATGGTTTCAAAAACAAGAAATGGAATTAGGTTCTCTTATTGAGGACTTATTTTTTATTCTTCACAAATTAGTCATATAATTTTTCTGTTTAGGGTAATTTTATTTCATTATATTATATTTATGTTGCATTCTCATAATTATTCATTAATAGTTTTCAACATTTATTTTCAAATTTAATGAATTACTTTTATACACGTGTTGTTTTTATAGAATAAAAAAATTTAGTAAAAAGAGATTTCACTAATGCATAGGTACCCTGTTGGGAGTCTTGTTTTTGTACTCCAGTATTCTAAATTTGAAAACAATGATTCCATAATTATGTAATGAAAATTTATAGATATTTAATTAGTTTAATACTTTTAATAACAATGTCCCAATTTAATTTCATCACCAATAAAAATACTTTCTAGACTATACAGATTGTTAGTTGCACTAAAGCTAATGTAAAATCCAATTTTTTGTACTATAAATGTTTAATAATTAAAATAAATACAAAACTATATCCGATCCTACTATGGGATATTATTTATCATACTAATAAATATATAATATCATCTAAAATATTTATGTACATTTAAATAATACATAAATGCATAATTATGCTGCAAACCTTATTTACCACGGGCTTTTGAAGATTAATTTTCAATTTATTCATATGTAAATATTATCCTCTTCATTCATGTTAATCATGTGTATATATCTATATGAAATTAGGGATAATATAATGGTATGGACTTGTTACATATTGGGTATAGTTGATAATTTCAGAGAACTCCATTAGAAAATACCCCTCCTTTGCGGGACTCATACAACCATCACTAGTGGTATCCCTTTATACCTAAATCCCATAGGAAGGGAGATATGATTCAACTGATGTTCCTATGTGATATTTCCCAAGGATAATATTTATTCCCCTGATCTGATACCTAATATTATGAACCATGAATATACATTTGATAATCTAATGACTATACTTAAGAATTCAATTTCTTTCATTCCAAAATATTATTATGGTTGAGAGTTATAAATAATTGTTGCATAACTATTACTTAAAAATCCTATATAATAAAAATTGGACACCTCAACTATGTATCAATGTTTCCTTAAATAAAAATCATTTAACATAAAGCATGGATTCTTTTCCTAAAAAATTCGTAACATTTTACTTCACTTTTTATTTTCCCTTACCCGTCTATAAACACTGTGAAAAATATTCTAAAAGGGAGGGATGAGTTTGAAATTATTTATAATGGATAAGATTGATGAAATCTATCCATCCTATAAAAAAAATTATAACCCATTCTATGAATAAAATTTTCATTGTTATTTAATAAAATAAAAAGTTTCCTTATGGAAAACATGCACACTTATTAATTAATATAAAAAATTGAACACCATAGTAAAAAAACACATTTTATGAAACATATAAGTTTATATCCACAATACATGTTAGAAATAACAGTGACCTAGTTGAATCCATAAAAAATCATTTATAAAAAACCCTTATTTCCAATTAAAATTAATAACATTACCCAATTCATTGGAGGGAAATCGATGTTCATTAATAGTATACTTTACATCAACATAACCCATCATCTAAGTAGTATTAATCTCACCATGTAATCATGATCTATAATGGGGCTCAACCAATTAAACTCATAGGATCATACTAAAAAAATTCATATATAATTCCCCAGTGGATTATTAGATATAATACATTTTATACATCCATATATTTATTATAAAACCATTGAAACAAATATGAAATAATATGTGAAACATTTTCAGATATTGAAATACCCATTCCATATAAAAACCCAATTTTAGATCCATGAAAATATTAGAAAGACTGAAATATGGTTTTTATTTTATGAAAATATGAAATCATTTAATGAAATATAAAAAGTAAATAATTGTTATGGTGAAGGGAATATTCATTGTCGATGTATATGTTAAAATATAATATTCATATTTCATCCTTATAGAAATATTCTATATCAACCATGTATAATGGTTAATTTAGAAATCCATTGACCAAAATTAAAAATGGAATATAAATTTCCTAATATAACTCTTTAATGTCCAAATAAATTAAATTATTTCAAAATGTTATGAATATTGAAATGTAAGTGACTGATTTTGAAAATGAATTTATAAAAAAATAGAAATGTTTTTTTAATATAGTGTACCTTATCACATGTCCTGCTCATCATGTATGTATATTATTTTCAACATAATTAGAAACACATTTACATATTTCAATAAATTCTCTCCTTAGTTGGTTCAATTATAAAATGGAGGCCTCCTAGATTTCTAGGGGGATATATGAGAGGGACTTATTTATGATTTTCCTAAACCAAATTTTTCATGAATTTTTTAGAAAATAGAATAAGGGATTATTTTTTTAAGAGATGGGAGGAGAACTCATGAAATTTTATAAATTATTAAATTAATATATTTTTATTTTGACATTCAAATTGAAATAGATTGATATCAATAAAATATAAATTGAGGGAGGGTAGATTTTATCTCATCTAATAAATATTCTATAAGTTTAGATAATGTTTCAAACATTATATTATTGTTTCATCTTGATATAACCATTTTTGGACAGTTATCTTAGTATTGAATATTTCAAACTTTTGGCAAAAAGAAAGTAACTATTAAAGGAAAATTTGACCTAAAAGAACAATGCATAATATTTTCAATGATATTATAATAACTTGACTAATAATAGGATTTTATATAGTTTAAAATAAAATATTTTTCATATATAATAATAATAATAATTTAAATATTGGAAATATTAATTTAATTTGAAATTTAAAAATAAAACAAATCAATATAACTCAAATATTATTATTTCTAGAATTTATAATATGTCATGTGTATCAGAAAAGGAACCAAAACACTCATTTAAATGATATTAGTTTTTTAATTTTTATAATAATATTATTTATTTTTCCCCAACATTTACAACAACAGTGCTCATATTTCTTAAGATGATAATGAAATTAATACTCACAAATTAATAGAAATAAATTACCATGAAAAAATATTAATTTCCTATTCAAAAACCCATTTAAACTATGTCATATTCTTCATTTATTCCTATGAAATAATTGGGGACAAAAGAACAATGTGAAAGACATTTCTTTCAATTATTTATACACAAAAATTAATACGAAAAAAATAAATGATAATAGAAAAATGTCTTATATTAAAATTTTGGAGTCTTATGTATGTGGTATAATTATTAAAGAAACTTATGAAAAGTTTTGGTGTTACTTAATAACCCTTATCCTATTATTTTTACCCTTAATTAATCATTTTTAACAATATCATGGTAAAAAATTAGTATGATTAGTATTAAATATGAATAAAAATAAGAGATATATATTTACTAAAATTAGAACATCTGATTATAAATATTTAATCCATATTTCAATATTATATTCATTGGTGTTGAATAATTTTAAAAAATTAAAAACATGAAAAAGGGAATAAAATCTTCTTTTCTTGATAATCATTGTTTAAGTACAAATATATTTCATATACTGAAGATTAGTATAAAATAAATACGAAAAACTATAATTTGATTATTTTTAATAAAAATATTAAAATTTAAAAATTTAAAATATTTAAAAATGCAAATTTTCTTTATAAATACTTTAAGATAAAATTAATTTTTCAATAAACATCGATATATTACCCAGTTTATTGAAAAGTCAATTATTTAAGAAGATTTTAAAAACTTCACAAAAACATTTTATTAAAATTCAAATATCTAAAATGAGTTTCAATTTACAACATAAATTTTACAATATATTCAAAAATTAATTATAATATTTTATTATATAAATCAATTAATGATATTTAGAAGAAATAAATGACATTATTTGATATAAATTATTATTTTTACTAGATTTAATAAATTAAATTTCCAATGATTACATAATTTATACATATTTCTTAATTCAGAAAATATTATTCAAACCTCGAAATCCAATTTCTAGGTGTTAACAATCAAAATTATATAATATTATATCACAGCTTATTTGAGATCGATGTTTATTATTTTTACACTATCACACAAAGCTATTAATTAAAAATAATATAATATTAATGATAAAATGATAAGAAATATTATATAATTTATTATTCATTCTAACATTATCATATAAATCACCTAGAATATCTTTTTTAATATTAGACAAATAATACATAAAATATTTCATTATTATATTGATTTTTGTTGATTTTGATAATGTAGATTTTTAACTATTTCATTATATTGGTAAATTTCTCTTTTATATTACTGTTACTAGGATATTAAAGTCAAGTGATTAACTTTTTCTTTGAAATATTTCATATTTTATTAAAATATCAAAACCAACATATAAATTATGAATGTTGTGAGTGGTAATATAAAATCACCTAATTAGTATTGTGAAAATAAAAAATTTGTTATCATTTAAATTATTTCAAAAATATATCCCTCTAATAAGGTATAGAAACTCACCACATCCATCCTAATAATGTTAATGAAAATGAGAAGAAATAAATTATTTTCATTTTATAAATTCTATTAACACACATATTCTTAATGTATTAACAAATTTACTTTATTCCACTTGATAAGAATCTTCTCGACATGAAATTTTAACTATGCAAGTTATATAAGATCCATAATTCCATCACCCTCTTAATTTCCATGTTAATAATTCATACTATGATGTAAATGGGTTGGTGACTTTTATCCACAAATTATTTGAAACCGATAAATAAACATAATAAAATCGAGTTATCTTATATAAAATTATTCCTCTAGGATCCAATCATCAATGGTTTGATTTAAGTGTAAATATAATGAAGTGTAAATAATACTACAAAAGTGATTTAATGGATTATATAATAAATTGATCAATCAAGATACTTATTTTGGAATTAAATCATTTTAATGGGGGGGGGGTCAAATATTGGGAATAATGTAATTTGTAAAATATATCACTCGATTTTCTAACATATTTTTTATTTTTATTTTTCTAATTAGAAAAGTTGAATAAAATTGTTATGAAATTTGACATGGGGTTGAATAAAATCAAAAAACACATAAAGGTTATGTTTAATATATCCACCTTCTATGGTGATTTAATGAATATATTTTTGTATGATATAGTCTCTAAAAGAAGTATTGGGGAATTTTTTCACTTTCATATATTTGCGGTGTTGAGGAATTGTCCATTTTAGTGAATATATATATGGAAGCTATGATTTAATGTGGAAAATTTTAGGGAAGACACAGTTGTGATGATTTATCATTTCATATATTAAAAAGTCATTTTCTATTATCAATTTTAACATTTTAGTTACTTGATTCAAAATAATGACATTGTGGAGGTTTTTCAGATTTGGATTTTTTTGATCTTCTTTCTAGGGTTTGATTCAAGACCAATTTCTCTGACATTATAATTACGGATGGAAAATGCGGGAGCTTCCCTCTTTTAATCTTGTGATATAGAATCTCAGTTTCTTCGACCTTGTTCTTTATTTCATCAATGGAATCGTTCATCCCTGAATTGGGATTGGCCTTCCAGGATGGTTGTGGTGACTGAGAAAACTTGAATGAGAAAATTGATTCGAATGATTCATCGGCTTCAAAGAAGAAGAGTCTTTCTTTTTTGGAAGCATTATATGTTGTTGTTGATCCATCCAAGGTTGTATCTTTCAGTCCCACCAATGACTCATGACTTTAAAATGGGGGTTTCTCGATGGTCACGAATCAGGAATCTCTTCAACAAAGACTCAATCTTTGTATGTTCTCGATCCATGGGTGTGTTATATATGAAAAGGGGGATAATCCCTGGTCTTATGTTGATATCAAGAATATAATTTCCCATTGCTAGGGGAATCATGACTGGAGGCTCATTCAAATCGGGCGCGGTTTCTTCCACATAATTCTTCAATCAAAGGATGCCTTGAATGTTATCTAGAAAATTGGAAATCCACAATAGAAGCTTGTTTCACTTCGACTCTCTGAATGAGATGTTAATTTTAATCCCTTCACAATCAAGCAAATGAATGCACAATTATAGGTAATGTTTCATGGGTAGAAATAGGTTTATTGTAATCCTATGATTTTAAATGATATTGCATCTTGTATTAGTGCACCAATTATAATAGATCACAGGACTATGGAGGAAGAATTGGGCTTCATTTCTCGGATTCTTGTTGATGTTAACCTAGAAATCAAGAGGCCTGAGAGCATCTCTTTTATTTACAATGGGAAAAAATCAGAAGTTATAGTGGAATATGAGAATGTTATAAACTTTTGTGAGGTTTGAAATATGGAGGGTCACTCGGTCTCCAACTATAGGGTACTTCTAAAACAGGTTATTGTACCCACAGTCGTAGAATGGACTGAAGTTAGAAAAGGCAGGAGATCCAAAAATTCTATGCCTGAAAAAAAGGGGTATCCTAAGGGAGCAGGTAGGACCATCTCAATTCCCATTGAAGATTCATTTGGATCCTAAATCGATACAGACTGCATGGAATCTACCTGGCCCATCCAATTTTTGGAAACAAACATGGGCAGAAAAGGTGGAGGAAGAAGTGTCTCAGTGTGTTGTTTCTCCCATTATAAACACATTCCTAGAACATGGAAGTAAGGTGGTGGAAGACCAGGGTTTATTAATTTAAATGATATATACAATTTGGCCTTTTATCTACACCATCAAAAGGTAGTTGAATTCATTTCAGTGGAGTTATTTAATGACATCAGGGACTTGATATTTTCAATGGTGGATAGTGATTCTCCAAATGTAGAAACCTTGGGAATCAACTTAAATCTAACAGATGCACCTACCGCTACCAGTATCCTTTCCTCTTTTGTTCACAATCTTATAATTGCAGTTTCTGATTATGATGTTAAGATCCCATCATGGGTGATGAACAATGAAAATCCTCCCATCATAATAGTAACACAAGATCACATTAGTCTGGAACATCCTTCTATGACTCAGGCAGTTCAGCTCAGGAACATCCAGGAAGTTGTGTGTCCCAATACAATGGAACACAAATATGTAATCAGTTCGAATGAGTTCAATTCAGAATAGGAGGGTTAAAAGCACAAACTCAATACCTCTAGACAGCTCAGATAAAACAATCCGGACATATCATGAAAATACGTATCTTTATAAAGGGAATGGTTCTCTGAAAAAAAAATGTTGATATAAGTGATCTCTTATCTCCTAAAAATAAGTATGGTATACCACCTAAAAAGTATGGTGGCACAAATTAGTGGGGTCCAAGTCCCAGCTGTACCTCTAAATGAAGATTGTGTTCTGGAATTTCCAGGGTCTGGGTAATTCAGAAACATGCAGATCTATAAGGTTATTCAATTAGCAGCACAAACCAGTGCTTATAGGTCTTTATAAGCACAAAAAATATTATCCTATGATATTGTTAACTTAGATAATTTAGGGTTCCATCTAATTTAAACCAATAGGTGTTCAACTGATATCAAGACTCTTTTTGTGATGGCGCATGCCTCCATTGTCAACATCACTATGGTTTTATCAAGTGATTAGCATGTCACTTTCTTCTTTGTTTACCTTGCTTCCCATATCACTTGTTCCTTTATTTATCCACACAATAGCTATTAGGATCATAGAAATATGTGGATGGATATTTAATCTCTCTAATCCAACATCACTAAGAATTGGTTAATTTTGGAGGATTTTAATTCAATCTTGACTCTAGATGAGAAAATGGGGGAAGTCAATTGCTCAATCTCCTCCAGGGAGTTCAGATTATGTATTTTTTAGAATGATCTGATTGAGATTAACTTCGTAGGTGCCAAATGTTCTTGGTATAGGAAGCACCTGAATAGATTCGTGGCTAGAAACATTTATAGAGCCTATGTTAATGGGGACTCTTTGGAAAAATGGGGTTCAATATCATGCTCAACCCTGTCGAGACTCAACTATGATCATCATCCCATCTTGGTGGATCTTATGGAAATGGAATCCACACCTCCTCTCCATTTCAGGTTCAAGAAGGCTTGGGTCTCTAACTTGGAATGCGAGTTCATTGTATATTGCACTTGGAATTCAGTGCATTATAGGGTTGTTTCATTTTCCCGCATTATGAAATTCAAAATTTTAAAGAGGAATCTTATAATGTGGGGAATTTTTTTTTAATTCCCTTGATTCTGATATTTATGGATTAGAAAATTCTCTTCAAAGGGTTCAAGAGATTAATATCAATAGTGACTTCTCTGATGGAATTTGAGCGGAATCTGAGTTGTCCCTCAATTTGAATAAACTTCTTGACATGAAGGATTTTTTACAATGGGACTCCTTTAGAGCCAAGTGGTTAATAGATGGGGACAGAACTTCAAAAAAAATTCAACTCTCTTCAAAGAATTAGGAGGGCTTCTATGCCTCTTTCTCTAATTAAAAATGGGGACTTTATCATTGATTATATAGTGGATCATTCAGTTCATGTCACATCTTACTTTAAGGATATCTTTAATGGCCCCCAATCCATCAATGACCCTATGGATGGGGTGATATGAAAAATTGTGAATTAAGAGAAAATTTATAATCTCACTGTTGTTCGCCTTGACCCAGTGACAATGGATGTGTTCTTTAGCCTTAAGTCTGAGAGTTTACCTAGTCCTAATGGTTTTGGTAACTTCATCTTCAAAACATTTTGGGATCTAATCCGTGTGGATGTTTATAGAGTAGCAATTCATTTTTTTAGAGGCGGATCTCTTCCTTGAGGTTTGAATGCTCAGTTTCTTGCCCTTATTCCGAAGGAGGATAATGCTAATGAAGTTCATCTCTTTAGACCAGTTTCCCTGGTTAATACTGTTTATAATGTTTTTTGAAAGATTATTGCTAACATGATTTACTATTATGCCTTCAAAATTGTCTCTCTAAATCAGTTTGGCTTCATCAAGGGAAGATCAATACAATACTTTCTTATCACCACCTCAGAGAGTGTTAATCTTCTTATGAAACCCATCAAAGGTGGTAATATTGCTCTCAAATTAGATGTCAAGAAGGATTTTGACATAATGGATAGGCGTTTTATCTACAAAATCTCTGTTATATATGGGTTTGATGAGGTCTTCGTCAACTAGGCCAAAAACATTCTATGTTCTACTCATATTTCAATCCTCATAAATAGTTACCCCGAAGGATATTTTGGATGCTCAAGAGGTGTAAGACAGGGTGATCCCCTATCAACCATCCTTTTTTCTATTGATGAGGTTTAACTAACCAGGATTCTTTCAATCATGTATGATAATGGCAAGATGATGTCTATTCATGATTGAAGGGGTATTATTCCTCCCTCCCCTCTCTAATATGCGGATGATATTATCCTCTTTACCTAAGGGGATAAGGGTAACATCGAGATATAAATAGAGCTCTTTCGCATTATGAGTTGGTTTTTGGGAAGGTTGTTAGCAGGAAAAAATCATTTGTTTTTTAACAGGGGATTTTAAACTCCTAGAGAAATGATATCATTAGAGAATTGGGTATTCGTGAGGGTCGTCTTTCCATCACTTCTTTGGGAGTTCCCATGTTCTAGAGAAGACCAATGGTTTGTCATTTTTCCAGGATTGTGAGCATGATTAAAAGACAAATCTCTTCATGGAAAGGAAAATATTTATCAATGGCTGGTAGGGGTTGCTTGGTGAAATCAACTATCATATCAAAATTTGTTTATTCTTTTATGGTGTATAAATGACCGATTTATTTATTCAAGATTATTAATACATCTATTCAGAATTTTATCTAGAGTGGAAACATATTGGAAAGAATACTAGAAATGGTTCCATGGAATATAGTCTGCAAATCTCATGATGAGGGTGGCTTGGGCATTTAGAATTTATGGGGTTTCAATGATTATTTGTATGCCAGGTTTTTATGGAGACTAATAAACATTCAATCTGCTACTACCAATTTTCTTTGGGCCTGACTCATTCACAGGATTAAAACTGGAAATTTTAACTATGTTATTTCCTCGATGTGGCTTGCTTTTAAAAACATTTTTTCATTAATTGATATTGAATCCCATTGGATTAATTACAAGGAATCCTCTCTCCCTTTTTGGAAGTCTAATAGGACTGGGAATCAATTTACTTTCTTGTCCATGGAGGGGAAGTATAACCTGGAATATGATCTTTCAATCAAGGAACAACTTGGGATCTTTGATAATCATCCATCTCACATTACCTCGATTCTGGATGATTATTGTTGGTCTTCCATGGTTTATTTTTTGGCATGGGAACCTGCTATAAGGGGTATTATCACCTCTAAAGGGTATTGTAATCATTCCATTGGAATCTCAAACGATGTTAAATGGATTGGGAATCTATGGAGGATTTTTAAGGCCTTCTTGGTCTATTATGGCTTGGAGGATGGCTTAAAAAATACCAATGGATGATTTCTTGTTGGTATGTGGTTTCTCACTTTGTTCTATCTATTTTTTGTGCTTTCAGCATAAGGAAGATGTTGATCACCTATTCATATGTTGTGATATGGATTTGTAGATATGGAGGGAATTTTATGACTTTTTTGAGGTCCCACTGCATCACTTCAACACAACGGAAGACCTCATTAGGAGTTGACGCTCTTTGAAACTATCACTACAGCTTCAATTACATATTCTAGATACTGATGAAGAAGCTGTACATTTAATCTAGTTGTCAGGAAACAAGATCAAACATGAGTTACAGTGCTTTCGGTTTGGTGTTTTGTCTGGCAGGGATCCTCGCTACAGTCCGTGAGGTGGAGACTCCGAATGGTGTGTTTTGTGAAAATTAAATCCATGACTTATTGGTTCTCAGTAGGATTTGGATGAAAGGTAATTTAATCCTCCATATGGAACAATGGAATTAATATGGAATGACCCCTTTATTGGTTGGATCAAGATCAACTATGATGGTTATTCAAGGGGCAATCAGGGGGCCTTAGGCTTTGGTACTGTCTATAGAGATCATCAGGTGAATGTTCATGGGTGCATCTATGGCTCATGTGGTATTGCCTCTACCCTTGACGCAGAAACTTATGGTTTCATCATAGCGGTGGAGCAAGCAGAGAGTATGGTTTGGAACAAGATTTGGATTGAATGTGATTCCATGGTTATTGTCCCAGCCGTTCGTATTGGGGCCCTATATCTCTCTTGGAAGCTCCCCAATCACTCGACTAAATGTCTGGACTCTCTATACTCAAATGATCACTTCTTCACTCATGTGTATAGAGAGGCAAATTTGTTGGAAGATGGGCTTTCTAATAAGGGAGTCAATGGGAATGACGTTTATTGGAAGGAAAGTTTCCATAACGATCTTCTTCCCTTATTTAGGAGGGGTTTTTCTAAATCTTCTACCTTTAGACTTCTGTAACATTTTTATGCTAATATAGGGATCTTATATTTCAAGGGAAGATCTCAGTTTGTTATCAAAGTGAGATTTTAGTAAAGTGTTTCACTATTATATCCAATATATCCATATTTAGATATGCTTATAGACTAATAATTATTAATGTGTTTGTCAATAATACTAATAGAAACATGTATAGCAAAACTACTTTTAACAAAAGATGATAGGGGGAGGTTTTCCACCTCTATATGGGTTAGGTTAGAACTCAATTCATAGAGCAATATTGAGGGTATAGGTCAGATGTATTATTCTACATAATATACAATCAAAATTACTGACAATCACCTATCATATTTCCTATAATATTTCCTACATGTACGTTGAATAAATATTTAATTAATACATGATATTCACGTAAAATGTTATTCAGGAATCTATCTTATATTTTTATATTTTATGTGGATACATTTTCAACTTGTTTTTGATGTGATACATCCTTGAGTGAAAAAGTGGAATTAATAAGCAGGATTCCATTTTTTATATCATTATACTAATAACCTATATACAAATTTGGGATCTATTTACATTGGATATTGTAGCCTTCCATCTAATATTGGGTATAGAATTATACCTTCTCTATTATCATATTTATTTCAATTGAAGGAATTTTTCATTATCATAATCCATAACTATTCAATATGCTCTTATTAGGGAATACACATTCAAACAAAGAATGTAATGACTAAATTAGTGGAATATATGATTTCTTATATCATTAAGATTTATCAAGACTACCCCAAAAATATGAATAATATGTTTCAATTAATTTATATGTTATTTTAAAGCTAATGTAAATTCTTCTTTATAATGTGTATTAAACAAATTTTAGAAATATAGAAATTCATTGGAGGTCCTTGAAATAAAGTTCATTATTATTCCCATTGCATCACCTTGTAGATCTATAGTATAGTTGGATGTGAATTCATATTAATATATTGTTTGATGGTCAATTATAAAAATTTAAATAAATTTATTATCATATATTTTCATCCCCAAAAACAAGTTAATGATTTATTTGATTACTTAAATTGTTCCAAATGGTTTCCTTCTGGATATTTATTTCCTGGTTTACATCGACTTCTGTAATTCTAGGGTATTTTATAAACACTAATTTTCAATAAAGATACATATATTATGATTACATAATAATTCAATTTTATTTCACAAAAAATTCCCTCAGATTTATGGATTTAATGAATATTAATTTTATCCATCATTGTATTGCTTTATGGTGGTCTTCAAGGATGATATGTTGGTGTATTTAAAATGATTGGATGGTTGTAGGAAATAACATCATATTTGATTGGATATACTATGTGAATATAAACTTTTTATGAAAATTTTATATATTCATTTTTGATTTTGGAGGTAATGTTTAATCTGATTCAATTCTATTAATTATGTATTTTGTATATCATATGAAAGTGGAGGTAATTATATCATTTATTTTCAGAAAAATATATTTTATTTAGATTATTTTTAGGTGATTAAATATATTATTATTATTTTATTATGTAATTATTTAGATTATATTCTCCCATTGTATATATTATAAAAATTGAATCAAATTATTTTATTTAAATCAGTATCTATCTTTGTTTTAGAGATGACGAAAATGACATTAATCCTATAATGATCACTACATTAAAATGTGAGGGGGTTTTGGTATATTTGGATTCTTTATCAGGGTTCTTGTGTTATATTAATTAGAAAAAAACATTGTAGTGTCTTATTGATATAAATTAATTCAACTTATAAATAAGATTTATTCTAATTATTGCATTAAAATAGAAATTGTTATTACAAAATGAGATTTTGAAATAAATTTTTCACTCAAGATTTGATATTATGTCTGATACATTGCATCACATGTAACACCAAAGAAAAATAATCCTTAACACATTAAATGAATATAAAAATAAAATTTTAAGAATAATAAAAGCTCTAGTTAATAATAATATATCAATCAATAAAAAATTTATACAACTAAGAATTAATAAAACTTAATTTTTTAAAAGAAAAACCCCAATAAAAAACATTTAATTTTTATTTCCATTTATATTTTACATTTAGAATTTTTTGAATGTTAATTTTTTATAAAGGTTGTCATTTTTAATTCACTCTATAGAAATCGGAAAATGGTGAGTTTATTTTACATTTTTCTAAAATAATTATATCTTTTGATGAACATTGAAAAAAATTGGTTTTGCTAATAATTTCAAAATTTTTACATGATCATAAAAAATAGTGACATAGTTTTTGAAATAATTTTAAAACGAAAAATAATAATTATAATTTAATTAGAGTCATTTAAAAATACTATGTTTAATTAATAAAATGAATGTTAATATTTTTGTAAACATAAATAATGTTTTACTCCAAAAAATATTCCTTATTACATTCTATTTAAAAAAATATTTCATTACATATACAAAATAATTATAAAAAATAAATTTCATATTTTGGAAAATTCTTTTAATATTTTATATTATGTTAAAATTTATATTTAGGGACAAATATTAGATTACCTTTATACATGTTAATGACCATGACAAAGGCAAAGAGATTATTTAATGAAAAATATTTTATTAATATTGTGTCATTTTTTTCTAATAAATTCAATTCATAAACTCTGTGTAAATACTATGATATTATATTAACTCATATTTTAAAATATATTATCTGTCATTTTATTAGTAATTATTTTTGACCATTATTTAATATGTCTAATTTGGAAAACCATTTTTTCTACAATAACAAATTAACTATAAATGATATGCTTTCATTTAATGATTAATTTTCACATATTCATAATTTTATTTAGGTTAAATGGGTAAAAATTTTGTATGATGAACTAAAAATAAAATTTTAAGGGTTATGTAAAATATTATTATTAAAATTAATTGTATAAATAAAAACTAATGATAAATATTGAAAATGAAAATGTTATTGTAAAAATAATGGTGAATGCCAAAAAATATAATTAAATCCAAGAAATCAAAGAATTGTGGTGGGATGTTAGACTTGAAACCACCTCCTTGATTTTTTTTTTGATTTTTGAATCACTAGCTCCTTATTAGTGTAATTCCGTTATTTTAATTATAACATGTATTTACAAAATTTTTATTTTCAACATTTATAAATGGGGGGTCACATCCACCACATATATCTAGTGATTTCAAATCACTCGCACCAAAAATAAAAAATTATCTTCTCAAACATATTTTAATATCCTAAATAATTTTTGTGTTCTATAGTTCAAATTCGGGTTCCTTAATGTGTCACCTAAGAGAGAACGACCAAATATAGAGGTAATTCTCACCACTGGGCTCTCTTATTTACTTTCTAATTCATACATATCAAATCAATTATATAATTGTATGTATGATATAATTATTATTATTAATGTGATTAATGATATTATAATAATTTAATATACCATTTCTACGTCCCTATATTCACATTTTAGTTGTACATGCATTAAAATAAATTTGATAGGACTATAGCCTACATGAATGAAATATTCTACCTTTTCACACCCACCTTTCATGGATTCTATAAAATGATTATATAATAAAATAATTTAAAAAATATAATATTTATGATTCTAAAAATATTATTAAATTACTTTTATACATTACTAGTTAGAAGGAAAATTCTATTATTATTTGTGAGTACATGAAAATTACCGACTCTATGGAGCAATGTATTTTGTACTCTT
Source organism: Viscum album (assembly GCA_963277665.1). Classification (NCBI taxonomy): domain Eukaryota; kingdom Viridiplantae; phylum Streptophyta; class Magnoliopsida; order Santalales; family Viscaceae; genus Viscum; species Viscum album. The sequence goes on from OY728133.1 coordinate 1,329,809,079, forward strand.
ATAGCCTCCTAACTAGGATGAATTTAAGAGTATATGTAACATTTAATAATGATAATTTTAGAATTATTATTATTCATGTATGGTATAATTGAACATTATATATCACATATTAACAATAAATATTAATATTAGACATAGTATCCTTAAATGATCACATCGAAACACCTCTCTTAATTTGATTAAATATTCATTGAACATGTGGAGATATATAAATTTTATACACATATATTAATTAAATAAATAAAAACCTATATTTATATATATTATGAATGTATTTTATATCCAATTTAATGGGAATCAATATACCATGTATGATTCGGAGAAAAGGTGGAACTACTACAATTTAACGATAAAATAAAAAACTACATAATAATAAATAAATATGAATAATATATTGAAATTAATTAATTAAATATATATGTGTGGATACGTTTGTTAATAATTTTTTCAATAGAAGAAATATTATTATTCATGAATTAAGGCACATGCTCAAAATAAATTATGAAATGTGGTATATATAATCAAATCTCAATACAAATACCTTGACATATAACAGTTGATTAATATTAGTGATGTAATAAATTCCCATTCATGTATTATATATTTTTAAACTTTTTTTTGAAATAATTCTCACAATAAAATGTTATTAATTTTTTATTATATAGATATTGAATCCATATGTGGGTTTTTGTATCAATTTCTTTTCTATTCAACTTTTGAGCTCTCATTCGAGAGTATTATTTTCCATGTTCACATATTATACCAGTAAAATATTAAATATACTAAACCATCAATTTATTAGTGTATAATTACTTATTTATGAGAGAAACTGCATCATTGGTATATGTATTTCATAATTTTGAAACATTATTATGATTAATAATCATCGTTTCTAATGGATATTTCTTCTCCTAGACTATATTTTCAATTGAACCAACATTATACATTTTATACAGGATAAACAATATTTTTTAGATCAAATTATCCTAAAATTTATCCTTACTCATTTCCAAAATAAATATCCATTATAATTTTAACAAATTGGTTCAAAATAATTTTTTAGGACATAAATGAGATCTTTTAAACAACAATTTTTTGTTTTGTATTCTACATTTTCATTATTTTTATACGTTTTCCAATATATTATTATCATGTATTTCATTCATATTACTTATATATATTCTATATATATATACATAGTTTAATATTCCTTTCTTTTTTTAGGATATTGCATGTTTTATGTTCCCTTTAAAATTCCCTCCTTTAACTTAACCTATTTTAAGGGAAACTCCCAATTTATTAAATCATGTCATTTACTACATTCATGAATTCATTAGCAAAGAATTTATTTTAAAATCCAAAATTATTTTATGGAAAACCCTGCAAATTTAATTAATATATGATTGAAAATATTAATATCCTACCTTCATTATGATTTCATTAACTCATTTCTTAAAGCATCACCTAAGTCGAAAATATTTATTATTACATATCCAATATTTCTCCTAACTATTTTTATATTGGGAATCATTTTTTCAGTTCTATGATTATTATTTAAATATGAATATCAAAATTGAGCTATTAATTTCCTCAATTATTAATTCCCATGATATTCAATTTGGTTATTTATAGGTAATAGATTTTGAAACCAAATTTTTTCTCATGGATTTAATGATGTATATTATTTTGGTATTATTTTTATAAAAATGTATGACATATATGAATTTACATAATATTATATTGTATGTGGGAATCAATTTATATTTACCTCAATTTCATTAGGCAATGTTTTCCTTTAATAATATACCATTTATGGGGCACAATATGCTTTCCAAAGTATAATATGTCTTTTCATCATAGTGGTGAGACTTGACTATTGTGAATGGGGAGTCATCCTGATAACAATGATATATAGTCTTGGATGGGATCCTTGTTTTACGATTTTTATTTTTTGATTTATTCTGGTCCCATATCTGCTTGATTCTATGATCTAATAAAGTTATATTTTTATTCCATTTTTATAGTTTTGATTATTTCCATTATAATATCATTTTATGAATCAAAACATATAAGTGTTGTCTCACAATCATAATTTAATCTAATTATTCCCTTATTGAGTTCTCAACCTAATGCTTTCATTATTTTTTGATTACATGGATTATAATGATGATTAATTAATTTAATAATTCTATAAATAGTCTAGTTTTTCTCAATTATATATACATTTTTACTAATATTGTAAAATAAATTACTTATGTAGATTTTATTCGAGGACACAAAACCTCCTAGCCATTGGAATACATGATTATTTCAGGGATTTAAAGTTTTATTCCAATGAATTTATTTAAAATAATGATATTATTTTATTGGTCCATGACAGTAGGTATTAGTATAGTGGATCATTAATTTGTTTATTAATTTATTTGTTTTTGGAGATTAATATTGGATAACATTTGTGAAAACCAATTGGTTAATTCTAAGAGTTGTTATTATGTGTAGGATAAAATCCTAAAATTCCATAGAATTTTACTTATGTTTTATCCACATAATCTAACACTTTATAATTAATTTACAAGTGGATAACATTTTATAAAACATTATAATTGTGGTAAACAAATTGATATTTTTTGTTGATTGTTAACTCTATCTTCACTGTGTGCATGATGTATGTTCCTAAGACTACAAACAAAGCTATATACTCTAGAGGATATTTTTAGATCAATCATATCCACTATACAATGAATTAACTAATATTTATAATGTTAAATAATTGGGTCAAATATTATCATAGATATTATCATAATTAATGATATGTTGAAGAGATAGTGTATTAGGTTTAACAATCTTCTAATGTTTTGTTTTTATAGAGTAAGAAATTTTAAGGTCATGTTTTTTTTAATATTTTTTATGATAATTATTTTTTGATTTGAATTGTTCTTCACTAATTTTAATAAATTTCAGTTTTAGAAATTGTTTAATCCCAATGGATCTAGGTTTATAATGAATTTAATAGAAAATTAAAATATTTTACTGATGGGAAAACAAATTGTTTAAGATCTGGATAGTGAAATGAAATAAATCTACGAAACCAATTATATACAATTACTAATAAAATTAGACAGATCTTGAGTTACAATACACACCAAAAAAGTTAAGGATGCTGTCTAAATTAAGTTAATGTTATAAAGATATAAAAGAAATAAGATTAAATTCCTTTCATGTTAGAATTGTTGGAATATGCTTTTAGGGAAACATCTCAAAAATAAATGATGATATTTTATTGGAGGTAAAAGTTGTAATTAAGAAAATAATTTCCAAATAAAATTAAACTGTTCAATATAGATAGTGATAGGTAAAATATGTCCCTATATGGTACCTCTAATAATTAAATGAAGTAAATATGGAGAACAAGAAAATTTCAAAAATAAATTACTTAATATAAGGGATAACAATGAAAAATGATTTATAAGTATTATTCACCAAAGGAACAAGGATAATCACATTCAATGACTAATATTTATGCTGAATGTGATAATTATGTGGGGTTTGGTCCAATTATTTTTCACTCTTGATATGGGGATGTCATATTTTATGTAATATTTCAAACAATATTAAGTATTTAATCATAAATTAAGTCGCATAGTGGTATCACTAATATCCAAGGATTGTGACTATTTTTCAAGGATTTTAGTATTATAATGTATGAATGTCTTGTTATCCTTTGATTAGATAAATTTGATTTTATTTTGGAAATATTTTTTCCATATCTACATAGAAGAGATATTAATTAAAAAAATATGGAAATCACATTTCATTACATAAAACTAACTATGATCATATTTCCAAACAATGATTATTATTAGTTCTCTTGTAATACTATTCATATTAATGCAGTCTTTATAAATAATAATGATGTTTTTAGATCATATGATTGGATACAAACTCAATATCCCAAGTAATCCTATTATAAGTGGGAAAGATAAACTTCCTAAGACTATATGGTAAATAATTACTTATATAATATAACTTCGTTTCAGTCTATCATTTAAGATACTCGAAGAGATTTTAAATTGTGTAAAAACCCAATGTATTTTAAAATAAATTTTCTTCTCAAAGTAATAAATGACTTTTTATAAAAATAAATAATTGAAAAAACATATTGTGATTTGATTATTGTGGAAAATTATAAGTTATATCATGTCATGTTTATAAGACTCCTTCACATCATAAAAATATATAATATATCCCTTATATAGTGATTATTATTTGGAGTATATATTAAGAGTTTTCATAAATCGAATTGAAAAAGAAAAATAATGTGATGCCTCTACCTTCAAGATCAGACCTTATAAATCCAATTAACTAGATCCAATAATCCGGATAGAATCACTATGTGTTTGGTTGAAAATTCCTAATATGAGACTCAATAACTAAATAAGGCATGAAACCATTTACTATTGAATTTCAAGATCATTGGGAGAATGACCAAAACCATGATTGTCGAATCATACCAAGAAAGTATCACCATCAAACACCATCCCATAAGATATTTGTAGGTGTAATAATAGGATATCTATCATGAACCTAATAATATGAATATTCATATTATTTATTATATCACTCATTTATTTTTTTAATTTGTAAATAATATGTTAGATAACAAATTATATTTTCATATAATGAAACCAAATTTTTTTCTTAAATATATAGTATCAATTTAGAACATAGTTTTTATGAATTCAATATTTTTTTTAAAAAATGATATAATAATAAAATATTATAATTAAATAGTATTAATTACATTTAAATAATAATATAATTTTAGGATTTTAATGTATCATTTATAAGGATAGGAAAACAATTATTGTAGAAAAACTAATATTTTTCAACAAATGAGTATTTATATTAAAAAATTCTGAATAATTATATTAAGATAATTTTTTTAATAAAATAAAAATTGTTTTTTAAATAATGATATAGATATTATCCTTTATATAATTTTTCATAATTTTATGAGTTAATGGAATTTTTCATAAAAAAGTAAAAGACAGATTAAATATCCACTGTGTCTTTTAGAATCATAAAATCCAAAAAGTTATATAATAAATACTAAAAAAATTATGCCTATAAATAAATGAGTTTTACATTTAATATAATTTTTTCTCATTTTATATTGTTATTTTAAAACAATATATTGAATATTAAAAACACATAATTTATAATATGGTTTTAAAATAAATTATATATAAACAATTATCTATCCCACATAAAAAATGTATTACTATAAAAATTTAGGATCCTACAATTAATAAATAATTAAAACCACTTGTATTTGATAGAAACTATTGGGGAAAATCATGGTAGAGTTTCTAGTTTAATTTCTTTATCATATATTGTCCAAAAACTATGACTAGAAATTAATAAATAATTATGACCACATTATTTAGAATAACCCACCAAATATCGCATTCTTCATCACTATATACACATTCTAGAATAATTTAATATGTAATTCCCTCTTTATAACCATCCAATGGTTCCCCATGTTCTTAAAAATCTCCCCCATGATTTATGAAGAATCCACTCATTATAATATAGTCTCTCCTCTTCCTTTTTATTTCATGTACCTTACATTTACTTACAAAATTTTTATTTCCAATTGACCAAAATTTAATTGTGTTTAAACATCCCATTAATTTCATTTTGTTTTCCATGTAATGAAATACATAATTTAAATCTCATTAACCCCTTCCATAATCCATTATATACACTCATTAGGATGCAGAAATTATTTAGCTATTTTTTATTACATATATTTTAATAGTGAATACCAAACCCCATTTACACTAAATATATTAACCTAGTAATACCTATCCTTAATTTATTGTGGAATACAGTTTGATTAACATAAACTACTTGATCATGATATTATATTTGTTTAACTATTTTCTTTAGTTGATTGATTTATGTGTAACACTTATTCATGTATATTATATGAATTCGATTGGTAGGTTATAAATTATATAACCCAATAATTTATTGGATAATGATTTAATATCATTATAATATATTTATTGTGCATGGTAGGTTATCCTAATGACACAATGTTATGATTTCCTTATGTTTATCTTTAACTTTCTCTTATGATGTCAGGATTAATGCCATTTCCACATTCCAATGTTTCATTACTGTTATCAATAGTTATCAACCCTAATTATTATAACAGAATAATAATGGAATTATTTTTAATTTTTTATGATTTATATCTATATTCAAGGAATTTTATATAATTTATGAAAATCAAAATAATAATTAAAAAATGATTTATTATGGAGGCGACAATCCACAAACACTTACTATTATCATTCAAGTTTGTCATCACCTTATAAGGATGATGATGAATAATAAATAGAATTTTTTTTAATAATAATTACATTAAATTTTATAGTATTTATTGAGATTTATCACCATTAATACCATCTATGATATATGGGAATGAAAAATATATTTTTTTCACTTCATAGAGGATGTAGTCTGCACAAAATGCTAAGTATTTTATTCTATTCTATCTATGTGCAAGTAAATGGAAAATAAGGGTTATAAAATTAATATCATATCATATCATTATTATATTGACAGTAATATATATATATAATTATGGTGAAGTGATATTTGTAAGAGTAATCATTGGAATATATTATTATGACTAAGATAATAAGTAATTCAGAGACATGGTTTTTATTAGGTTGAACCCTTCAAATTTAATTTATTAGGTTATTTTCTAATGAATAATGGATTATTTTTATGGGATAAGGTTCTATTTATAGTTAATTAATTTTTTTTCGTGAAGTAACACAATTTTTTTCTATCCTTCAAATGGTGGAAGTGATATTATTTTAAAATAGGAGAATTTGGAACTTTTAAAAAACTCATAAATTTTTATTTATACCATAACACAATTCTTGTGTAAATGGATCAAAATTTGGAATATTATATTATGGTAAGATATAATGACTACAATAACATAAAACTATTTTTTAAAAATATTGTCGTAAGTTTTTCTTCAATTTCTAATAACTAATATTATTTTTTCCATTTTTTTATTTTTTCAATGGTAATAGATTTTCAAAATTCATAATTAATTTCAATAACTAAAACTAAAATATAACTCATTTCATAATTTTAGAATTCAAATATGAAAATTTATAAAGTGCGATAAGTTATTTTTAAAAAGATAAACTTATAATCAGCTAATACAATTTTAATGAAACTTTATGTTTTTAATATTTAACCTTTTATATATGATAAAATTGTAAATCATTATAATATTAGTGAAATAAATTATTATTTTTTAAATTGGAATTAAAATAATGAGTCACTATTTAAATTCACAATTGACTTTCACCTATAACACAATTTATTCAAAGTGAATACCAAATAATATTTTTATTATCTATTTTTTTTATTTTTATAAACATCATACATGTTATTTATTTGATAAATAATATATTTATATTCAAAATTTTATTACATAAATATATAATAAATTACATACTAGGATTTTGAAACATCTAGGGTATTCTTGTAGATAGATTAAATTATAAAAACTACAATTTTCCGAGAATAATAATTTTGACTATAAATAAATATTCTTAGAAAAAATTATAAAATTTATATGAATTAAACATTCATTATACAACATAAAAATGAATTTCAATTTATCAAATTTACATTTAAATTTTTTCATTTTCTCTGGAAGGGAATAAAATATTTAAAGAGTTCTTTTATTATAATTTTCCCAAATATTAATTTATGGTAAATATTTATTTACTAATAAAAATTGATACTAATTAATTACAAAAATATTTTTTGTTAAATATTTAGTAACATAATTATTATTTTGTAGTGGTTTTTTTATGTTGGGTGTGGCATGGGGAAGATTTATTTAATATGGAATATATTGTAATACATCTAAATCTTATGTCGTTACAATATGATCTATGTTTCATGAAAATTTAATATACTATTTTTTTACTTATATTTTATATAGTATTATATTAAATTGTAAATATGATTTGGTTAAATTCTATAATTTTTTGTGTTGTGTATGTGACATTGTAAATGTTTTGGTTATGACCTTTTAGGTTTACATCCCTAAAAGGTATTTCCCTTATACTAGTAATCTCTGGTACATCCCTGAGTAAATGGAGAGAGGGTACAATTTCCCTATCACAACATGTTGTTTTTAGAAATATTTCAAATAAATAGGGGTGAGTCACCACAACCCAGAGTAGATAGAAATTTGGTGTGGTTGTTAGGTTTCTTATTTTGGAATACATTTTGGATAGATAATGTTTATTATTCTAACATAATAATATTTTTAACACTAATTTCATATATTAAATTAGGTTCTATAATATTGATGATACATTTTTAAAAATTAACAATGTACTAATCATGGAGGAGATACGTTAGTTTATAAAAATAAAATTCATAGAGCATGTAAAATTTCTATATATGTTAGTTATTGTATAAGGAATGTAATATATAGAAGGGTAAATTTCATGTATGTTGTGTTTTTCGTATAATTAGAAAAAAATTTCATATTTTTTTTAATTATATTAGATTATGGATTACTAAATAATCCTGAGGAATGATAAATTAAATTTATGGTCCATCTATAAATTCGTCATGTAAGGAAATGTTTTTTTAAAAACATGTATGTTCGTTCTTTGTGTATTCTATATGCAATGGGATGATATGTGTAATCATGTTTTATAAGACCCACTAAATATAGATATTGTGGAAACAATTTTTCTTAAAAAACATACACACAATATATTTTGGATCATGCAATTATAATAAAAGTAATATTTTCTTACCCTCGTAGTTTTTATTTCATTTCTATGGAATTATAAATTTTTTAGAGATATATGATATGAGCGTCCATATCTTATTTAACCATTCTATATTCATTCAAAGATATAAGATTCTTATTTAATAGCTTCATATAATATATATATATTTTTTTAAAATACCTCTATTGTATATAACATGTTTATAAAGTGGTTGTAAATTTTGTTTGGTAATTTAATTGTTTTTAGAAAATTTTTGGGAAGGTATTTTTTATAATTTTATTGAAAAGTAGTTAATTTTGTCTTTTTTGGGGTTTTTTGTTAATAATAAATTCATTGAATTAATAGTTAGAAACATAAAACTATTAATAAATTATTTAACTTTATGTATGATTTTAAAGTTTCATAATAAAAATTAGGTTTTTCAAAATGATTTGTATAGGTAATACTTATTTTTGATACCCTAAAAATGTAAAAAAAAGAACGGTTATTGTAAGGGTAAATGGGTTTTTACAGAATTTTTATAAAGGTAAATCCATCATCATTCCATGAATATGAGTATATAAAATAAATGTGTATAGGTAAACTATTATTTTAAATTCCATGTAATGGTTGATTCAACCTGCATGTAATTCAGTCCATGTTTCATTTTTAAATGTAAATTTTTTGAGAAAACCATATAATGGAAGTCTTATACTAGTGTAAAGATAATACATATAACCTATATATCAGGTTAGGGTATTCCAGTTATTATAATTACGTCTTGTGTGTGGAATATATTTAAGGGTAAAATCCATCTACACTTACTCTTCATTTTTAACTTCTTTATGGGTATCATTTTTTGGCCAAATATTTTTTTTTCATTTCAGGGATCTTTTGTAATGTATTTTATATATAAATCAAGTTACTAAATGATAAAAATGGATTTATGTGAATCTATTATGTGTTTTAAATGTATTCATTGACCATCATAAAATTTATGAGATTTAAATTTGTCATTTTAGAATTTATTTTAATATAGTTTAATCATAATTGAATTTCAACGTGGAAAATATGTATATAATTTATATACAGGGACATAAAAGAAATTTAAAATTAATTTTACATTAATAATTTGAAACTCCCTTCATTTTCCCTGAGTTTGGGTGACACAAACTGCACCTTCTATTTTCATTAAGACTATTATGAAATCATTTTATGATTTTCCCATTATTCCTGATAGATGAAATATCCATGTCTCCTATTTTTTATGTGTAGTGTGAATGTGTCCTTCATCTAGGTAGGGTATCAGATATTTCAATTTTTTATATGAGAATATGAATCAATATTTCATTAGTTCTATTATTTAATTAGTTTTATGAAAACAAAATCATATAAAACAATTTAAAATAATCGCACGAAGAATTATTATATGAAAATCATGAAATCACAACAGATAAATTTGAATTTAAAAACATATTTAATTATTAACTCATTATTATTATTATTTTAAAAATTAAAATGAAAGATAGTTTTTGTGGTAAAATATTAATAATTTATATAAATGAAATATTGTTTTTAATTCATGGTGATTAAGATTTACTAGTAATTTCTATCATTATAAATTGAATAAGAAAAAATATTAGATGTGCTAAGAAATGTGATTATCGTAGAATATAGAAATCATATATATTAAAAAAAATACATTTCATATTGTTGATAATATTTTTATTAATGGAATTTATAATTTTATCAAATGCATAGAGAAATATTATTGGTCATATATTTTGATGTGTTAATTTAATTTATAAAAATATAATCATAAAAAATGTATGTTATTATCAAAAAATGATAATTAATATTGTATATATGTCCTAAAAATAAAATACATACATTCATGAAATTTTATAATTTGATTATATGAAAATTAATGATTTTTAGTACTATTATTGTTTCATGTTAGAATTAACTAATTTATTTATGCATGTTTCATTAGGACGTGTTAAATATTATTCATGATATGAAAATAATGAAAAGATTTTACTAGTTTTTCTTGCTCAAATTTTTATTTTTCATCGCAAAAGAATTTCTGATCCTATGTTATGATTTTATATAATGGATTTAAAATTATCTAAGTGAGAAATATAAAAATATATTATATTTTATAGTAATTATTTTTCATTATCAAATTAAAGAATGTTTTATTGGCAATCATCTTAAATAATATTAATGACTATTATTTTATAATTCTGGATCACATTTACAGAATTTAAAAGTAAATTATAGCATTAGTAGTTAATTTAATGCTTGAACTAAAATATTTGTTATTAATTCATATCAAATGTTGTAATTTGGGACTCTTTATATTTACTACATAGTGTGTTATCTATTATTATATTTGTTAAGAATTGTGGATATTTTTTGTAACTAAATAACAACTTAATGTCATAAATTCATTATTATGATAAAAGATGCCTGTTGAAATAATTATCATCATTATTTTTGGTGAATTGAAGAGAATATAAACATTGAAATCTAGATTAAATAAAAACATTTATCCATGTAAATTTGTATTGCCTTTTTAGGATTTAATCACTATTAATTGGTTAATTAAAGGATTTAAATATAATTTAATGATTTTTTAATAATTTATTTAGGATTAATGAGCTACTCATTATATTATATTAGTTATAATGCCTTGTTATTTTGGTCATTGATAACTTTTATTTTTTGTTGTAACAATGCATTTATAACATGTTTATTCTCTCTAAATTTAGAGTCATTATGTGATTGATTTTTAACCCAATATAGTTATGGTGATAGTTATGGAATAGATTTCCTATCATGATGATGGTGGTGAGAAGAAGTATTATTTAGGTTTATAGTGGAATGGGGTGCTAGATATAGTGATGATGTTGGCATGTGATAGATGTGATCCAATTCATAGTGGTGTGGTACATTGGGGAATTTAAAACTTGTTAAGAGAAGTTCATTCTTATTTTCTCATACTTTTTACATTATTCATTTTTTATTTAAATATTTTTAATTGTATTTATATAGAAACTTCCCAACTTTAGTATTTAGTTTCTTATTATGAACAATTAATGTATGTTTTGTTTTTAGCTTTGGATGAGGACTATAGTACCCGAATCATATTAAAGTGGATCTAAATTAACGAAATAATATTATTTTTTATAATGTTTTCTAATGATGATTACAAACATTAGAATATAGGTAAATATTTCCTAATTCCATTCTCATTTGGAATAGAATATTATCATATAAAAATTCTAAATGAAAATTATATATTAAAAATTAATTTATTATGAATTTATTAATATTGAACTTTATTCTTGTATTCTAGTTTGATATCTTGACATTTCAAGTGGAATTCATGTGTCATGTGTGTCAATAGGGGTAGGTGATACTATGGATATATAGATTAACATTGTCTTTTTGTGAATTTTAGATAAATTTTATTTTTTATTTTATTATTTTCACCCAAACAATTTCATAAGTGAAAATAAATACTATAGGTACTTGTATTGTTATCCCCAATATAATGGATTGTGAGGATATTAAAGGATGACTACCCCCACTCCATTACTTTCTTTTTAGAATATTGTGTGACATGTACATATACATGGGGTAATTTTCCCAAATTTTGTAATGTGGGATGTCATGGAATGAGGTTATTGCACATACATGTGCCTGGTCTGAGTAGCTCTATCTTCTAAGGGGTATAAATTCATATTCCATGATGGATTGAGTTATAATTAATATTCTTGGTCTATAGTGGATTAAGGACATAAAAGTGGTTATGGATTTCATTGTGAAGGTGATGTGATGAATATGCAGACAGATAACCGTAAAATATGTTAGGATCTATGTGGTGATAAGGTATGTAGGTCCATTGATAGGCACACTCCTGAGATGATATGATTGTTATGGGAGGGATGAGTCCTCATGAAATGTGTATTGGTGACATGATTGTTGAGAACTAGTGGGAAAGTAGTTGTGGTTTATCCATATATATATATATGTGAATATTTTTGGGTGTGTGTGTTCTAAATATTTTTTATATTCTTCTTTGTGATATTTTCTGAGTGATCTATGTTATGTTTAAGAAAATTATGATGAGCCTTGTTAGGTTATGTGTAGAATCATTTTGAAAATGCATAGGTTTTATAATAATGGATTCAATTTTTCCTTGAGAGGTTTTTGGGATGATCTTAATTAGTATACATTTTATTCTCACCATTAATATATAAAATATATTTATCATGTTAGAATAATATTTATGGTCATAAATAAGACCCTTCTAGCTCATGTAGTTTTTCAGGTGTAGTTAGAGTTTTTTGTCACTATTTAGGATCTATTTTAGTATTTTCATTTATTTTACTTGTTTTTAATTATATTCTTGTATTTTTTATGATTAGTATGATTTGATTTTTGATCCTTATAATATTCTCTCATAATTATCAACACATTAGAAGTTTATTTCACCCATGTGAGTGATTATAAACCCTAATATTTTTACACATCCAATGTACTGTTAGTGGGGGGATTCTAGAGTAAGAATATTTCTTCAATTGTTACTGGTCTATGATTTGTACCTTTCTAGTGAGGGTGTCATGAAATTTTAAATTAATAGTTTTAAATGGAAAGGGATCATAATGGACACATATTTTCATTTCCATGGAATGAGATATGATGCTCTGTTTGTTATGAATACTTATTTATTATATCCATTGGAAAGTTATTTCCACTTGTGTGATGTTTCCAAATGGAAATTATTCCCACCTACGCATAATTTTCATTTTGATGTTATACCAAATAATGGTATGTTATCTTTCAGAAATACTTCATACTTGCTATAATTATTTTCTAATGAGACTAGATTTCTTATTTTTGAAATATAATCTGTCATGGTACCCAATTTTCATGTATTTTTTATTTATGTTCTCCGAATAGGTATTACCCCTATTTTTATTTTATATTGTGATTTGATGGTGGTTAAATCTACCCAATATGTTTCATACATGATATATTCATTCTTATATCAATATGAGATAATGTCATCATGGAATCCCATGGGGTGGAATATTGAAAAAACTAATAATGAGATAATTATAATTATTGTGCTTTACACTATTGAGTACTAAAATATCATGTAACACTATTAAAATTATATTCTAGAATTTGTTGTGGAAAATATTGGGGGAGACCAACCCTGATATGCTCACACCGTACACGATCATCCCAATGTGTGTTATGATTTCATGTAAGGGATTCATGTAATGTAAAGGAACGTATGGTTAATTGGTGATTTGTTCAATGCAATATGATACTTTACTAGGAATGTACTCAGATCAAAATATTTTTATAACTAACTTCACCAATTATTCTCTTGGTTAGTGGTGTTTGTAATTGTCCTATGATTAAATATTGTTAACATATTCATAACTCAGATAATAATGAAATATATCAAATGATATTACATGTCTTATCTTATTTATTTTACGGTCTATTATTATATATAATTTTAATATTTACACAATTTTATTATATTAATGCTATCAATTTCACATTAATTATTTTTTATAGTTACATGGTCCATTGGTTGTAGTCTTTAAAAATTTTCTATGAATTATCACTAATTGTTGGAAAACTCTGAAATTTGGGGATACATGCTTTCATTTATTTAGATCAAGTTGTTGAGACATAGTTTCAATGCCTTGGTTCATGTTTTTACAAACTAATATATGTTACCTTTTCTAATTTTTATATCAAATTGGGCTTGTTACCCAGAGATGTGATATTTAGGACTTTTGGATATTTTCTATGTTTTTAAATACTTAAACCATGTATGGGGATAGTCTATGTTTCTCATGATATGATTTCTGTAAATATTGTGTTTATCATATTTGAGTTGATTTTGGCCTGAAATTATGGCTTGGGTTGTTGATTTATGTTTAGGAACTCATAGTCCATGATGGAAAGAGGTTTGCGTTCCTACATCTTATTACTCATATTGTATTCACATAACATTTATTTTTTTATGTGGTAATGATTGACTGATTAACATATATATTTCAATCATTGAATATGTCAATAATAGGTAATACTGTATTTTCATATAAAAGTTAGTAATTTAATTATACCTAACTAAATCTATATATTATTTTTATTCCATTGAAATTATTGATTACTAGGTTTGTAAATATATATGTTTTCTAACCCTAACAATGAGAGTGGATAGGTTGGTGTAGGTGTTATTATGTTATATGATAACCTTATATTATATTGTTTGTATCTTTTGTATTGGGTAGTAATTTTTATTACTCGATGTCTTAAACATTGACATTAAAAACTATGTTAGATTATTTCTCAATCACGTGTTTTGAATTATGGAAAATTTTCACATTGATAACCTATGAAAGAGTTCCATGATTATAGGAAAAATCATAAAAGTATTTTATTGAGATCCCAAAGTTGTACCAGTAGTGCCTTTTGATCAATAGATTATAGATATTCGGCATTAATTAATTTAGTTTATAAGTCATGAAACATAGATAGATGGTGCATCCATTTTATATTTAACTATCATTATATATATATAGTATCCTCCACTCATTATAGTAAATGGTGCACCACAATATGTAGAGTTCAAAATTAAATCCACAAAAGATTATTTTTTAGATTAACAAACCCCCAAAAGTAGGCTAAACCATTCTATGTATATATAATCATGAACTGTGAAGAGAATGAAAGATGTTCTAGAATAGGAAGATCAAAATTTCATGTTATTATTGATATATTACAAGATATATAACTTTGAGAATTTATTCCAAGATACTTCAAGGGAAGATTGTATTTGAGATTTTATTCACATTTTTATGAGTATTATCAATGATAAACTGCACATACGACTTTAACAATTTAGTTTTCATTGAACCCATATTGGTTTGTGACTAGAACACCTTGTTAATGTGCTTTGAGGATAGAATAAGGTTCTAAATAGGATTGTAGGAGAATGTTTTATCATACATCTCATTTAGCTGTCATGGTCTAGGACCAAATTTGTGAGAGATTCTTTTTCATGTGTTAATTTTTTATTCTCATGGTTAATATGTTTTACATAATGGTGAGTCATCTAGTAGTGAGATGAATTACATTATATTCCATATGGTAGAATAATATTAATTTAAATGTGGTTAGTTAAATATATATTTGGGTTTTCATAGAGTGAATAAAATTATAATATTTGATTTAAATACCCCAGTATGTGTGAAGTCTTATGGAATTCAATTTTTTCTATGATGTCTCATCATTATTAGTGGTTATAAAAAACCCCTACTGTAATTCCCCGACCCCAGTTACCCAGAGTCGGTGCATTATTACATAACATTGGCATGATCACAAGAAAGATCAAATCTTGAAAGAACGATTGGTTTAGTAGCCTTGGAAACACTAGATATATTCATAAGTCTTACATTACATCATAAAAATGAAAACTACAACAACATATTTTCTCCATAGTCCACACTCATATCCCCACATACTATCCCTACAGGTCATTCATAAATAACTTCTTCACATCCTGGGAAAAATAAAACATTGAAAGGGGTGAGCTCAAATGCCTAGTATGGATAAAAATATAGCGGAAACATTCATAAATATGAATAAACATTTAAGGCAATGTATAACTAAATCAAAAGCCTTTTAAACTTGAACTTAAACATAGTATTGAAAAAATAAAATGAAATAATGACATTTACTTATTCATATGGATATTATACTAATCGAATAATCACATGCAATATCAATAAACACTTTCATAATGATGGAATGCATAATGCCAGACTATCATAACCACATAGCCAAGGCCTCGTTCCAAGACTGCAAATAAGATTTTGTCAAGGCCTTGTGCCAAGACACTATTTTGTCTCATGAGACCTACTGATGCATCGAGGAGCTATAGTGGGCTCGACCCGTCACATATTAAGTCCAATGCATTCCCATATGAAAAGGTTTAAACATAACATAAATATTTGTATTAAAACTAGCATACGAAATGTAAATACTTCATCCATAAACAATGAATGGTATAAAAATAACACATCCACAGTCAAACATATCAAAAAACATTCAATATGATATAGAAGTTTTGTATCTTAATAAATCAACTTCAAATAAGCATAAAATCAATCAAAGGATGTCGACATAGATGAAATCAAAACACTTTTTAGAGAAATAAATATTTTTATTTTGAAATCATTTAAGAGTCATATATTAATAAAATAAAACATTTTATTTGAAATTATTCTTATAAGATTGTAAGATAAGTTTCGAAGATTTTATAACGGCGGAAAATAGCCGCACCCGTCGTATAAGTTAAAATAAAACATTCTTACCTTAATTCTGTCGAGAAGGTTAAAAAGTACCTTGTTTGGAAAACGACGGAAATATTCCTTTATAAACCTATTATAAAAAGTCAAACAATGGTATAAATGACCTTAACCAATATTCTTGTAAATAGTAATAATGTTTTGAAATACATTTTTAAGAAGCATGGATGTGGATGATAAAGAAGTCCCAGCAGATTATTATGTATAAACAACCTCAGATAATGAAGAGATTGCGATATAAACCCTTACCTTGTACTTTTTTATTGGCTGGGGGTAGGTTAACATCTTGTATAATGGTGAAATAATTTTTATTAAATTATACAATAATCATATATATTAATATGATATCATATATGATCTTTTAACATTTATTTGTTAATAATATCTTAGTATTATCGTTGTTTCGGGTGTTAACTTACTCGTTTTCTTTTATATGTTTTGTTATGTAATCCATGTTTTTCATGGATAGGTTTTACCTTATTCATATCCAGAATGATATCAAGTCCTTAAACATTATTTTTAAATCATCAAATGATAATTATACTTGAATGGATACGATGTATAATGAATCTCATCACGTTCGTGGAGAGGGTAGTCCGTACGTATGCACGAGCGACAATATCATTCTTTTGATATTAAAATAATATATAATTGGATGGTATATCATATATACAGAATAATTATCATGTTATATTTATTATTTATATGAATTAAACATCATTATTATACCCATCCAAATAATAATATATTTAATAACAATTACACCACGACGTGGAGACGGTAAGCCGTACGTACGCACGTATGGTGACATGTCATTAAAAGGATTGATAGAATACTGAATATGGTTGTACCATATTTATAATAATACTAAAGTATATAGGAGATACTGGATTCATTATTTTAGAATGGTAATAACAAATAAAGAAGAATTTGAAGAAGAAATGAATTTGAAAAAGGGTGGGGAAAACATTACCTCTTCTTCAGGTTCTTCCTTTTGATTTGATCAAAAGGGCTCTTTAAGTTGGAATTATGACTAAAGGAAGGCCTCTAGGATGAAGTGAGAGAAGTTGATAGAGTATTTGGGCAGAGTTTTGACGAACCAAAAGGCTTTGAAGTTGTGAATTAATGAGAAGGAGTGCCCTTTTATAAGAGGGGTGAGGGGCACATTTGGAAAACATAGAAATATTATTTTATAATAAATTCATATTCGGTTTCTAATGGCTCCAAAGTGGATTATTTAAAGATTAAGGTGGGAATGGGTCGAAAAACACTCAACCAATAGAATTTAGATAGGTTTGGGTTACTATATTAACCTTATCTTTAAGTATTAACTCTTAGTTAATTAGTTTCACTTTTACAATGTCTCTTTGTATTTTTATATTATATGGTTAATAAACATACTATATACATCCAAGCGACCCCCATGTGGTCCATTAATGATACACCTATCATGATATAATTCTCTTGTCTGAACCTTAGATTTTTAGGAATTTAATATCAATTAATAATATAATATGTTTTTAAAAAACTCTTTTATATCAATTTTGACACTATTCAATAATTGATTTTTGTGAAAATCATAACAGAATGATTACTTCGAACAATGTTATTTAAGAAAATCCTAACATGTCATATTAACCTAAAAATTTAGTTTCATTCATAAAAAGTCTCAAATTATATTTATTTGTGTATTTACAATATAAATTATTTTATTTTTTCACTATTATGGTATTTACTGCATCATCATTGTGTCATAAATAAATTAAATTATTTATTCTCTAAAAATTAAAAATAAAATATAATTATGTAGGAAATAATTTTATATTTCTAATTAATATTTAAAATCGAATTTATATTATGTATAACCCTATATTAAAAATGTTTTAGTGAATAATCTTTGATTTTAACTCTTTTAACTCTTCTTTGAATTAAATAATAATAAATGTCCTAATCTAATCCAAGTGGACCGAAATGATAATATGTAATTCCTAATGTTGATTTTGGTCTAGATACACTTGTCCAATAGAATTAGGACATGTGTTAGGGTAATATTATTATCATTTTTACCCTTAATTACCCTATTTACTTTTAACCGTGGTAAATAAAAGTAAAATGTTACTATTCACCAAAAATTATTTTCATCTCATTGAACCAAATTTTACTACTTGATATTAATCGTGTCTCTCAGATTTTCTAAATTCCATTCACAGAAGCGGTAAAATTATGTTTTATAAAAAATTCAGTTTTTTAACTACCACTTAGTGCTTTCACTATTCATCAAAAATTGATGTTTTTCAGAACAATGCCAAAATATCACCCTAAGATATAATTGATATTCCAAATTCAAAAATGATGTATATTTTACAAAATTACAAACATATAAGTTGCATTAATTATTTTTATAATTAATTCCCACTGTTACAACAAACAGCTTTTTTTAAGAAACAATATATATCAAAAGATTGACAATTGTTTATGTCCAATTTCAAAGTGAAATTAATTCTAATGAACACCATTGGATAAAATGGTAAAAATATATTATAATTATACTTTAAAACCACTAAATAATAAAATTTATCACTATAAGTTATTTTGATTAAAAAGTTGTTTTTAAGTATTTTTCACTATTCATAAAAATTGTATGTTCTCAGAAAAAAATCAAAAATTCAACTTAGGATAATTTCGATATTCTGAATCCAAAAATGAAGTCCATTTTGAAATATAAAATATATTAAATTTCAAAAATTAGGTATTAGTATTCATAACGACTAGTTTGATTGGTTGTGGTGTGTTAGAACTCTATGTTGCGTACAACACAAGCTATCACATTATTCAAAGAGAAACATACCGTAGAAGCTTGGGGTGTTACATTCTCCCCTCCTTCAAATAATTTCATCCTAGAAATTTCTAGAATACTACCGCATGAAAAGAATCAGGTGGTACTTCATCATAAGTTCCTCGGGTTCCCACATTTCCTCTTC
Source organism: Viscum album (assembly GCA_963277665.1). Taxonomy (NCBI): domain Eukaryota; kingdom Viridiplantae; phylum Streptophyta; class Magnoliopsida; order Santalales; family Viscaceae; genus Viscum; species Viscum album. The sequence goes on from OY728133.1 coordinate 1,329,829,305, forward strand.
CATCTTATGGTTTCTCCACAAAACTTTTACCAGACGCGTCATCCGATTTCTCAGCACTTGTTCTCTCATATCAAGAATCTTGACGGGATCTTTGCAATAAGATAGATCAGGTTCCAGTTCTAATTCCTCATAGGTGAGTACATGCATTGGGTCAGGCATGTATTTCCTCAATAGAGATACGTGGAACTCATTGTGAACTTTGGATAGACTTGGCGGCATTGCCAATCGGTAAGCTACAACCCCAATTCGTTTTAGAATTTTGAAAGGTCCGATGTACCTGGGACTCAATGTACCTTTCTTACCAAAACGTATGACTCCCTTCCGTGGATATACCTTCAGGAAAACATGATCACTCACTTGAAATTCTAAATCCTTCGTTCGATTATCGGCATAGATCTTCTACCTAATTTGAGCTTCATTGATGTGATTTTGGATTACCTTCACCTTTTCCATCATTTCCTCAACCAGTTCTGGACCTACAAGTTTTCTTTCACCAATGTCATCCCAAAAGGATGGTGTGCGACATCTCTTCCCATATAACTCTTCATATAGTGCCATCTGAATACTCGAATGGATGCTATTGTTATAGGAAAATTCTACCAAAAGTAAATATTGATCCCACATACCTTGAATGTCAAGTGAGCAAGATCTCAATGTGTCTTCTAAGGTTTGAATAGTCCATTTTGATTGTCCGTCTGTCTGAGGGTGGTAGGCAGTGCTCAAAGGAAGTTCTGTATCCAGGGATTTCTGAAGATTCTTCTAGAATATTGAAGTAAAACGGGGATCACGATCAGAAATAATTGATAACGGTACTCCATGAAGTCTCACAACTTCATTAATATATAGTCATGCTAGATGTTCCAGTGGTAGATCTTCTCTTATAGCAAGAAAATGTGCTGACTTGGTAAGATGATCAACAATAACCCATATTGCATCGTTCCTTCTAGGAGTCTTTGGTATCCCCATGACAAATTCCATCGTAATATTGTCCAATTTCCACTCCGGTTTGGGAAGAGGATGCATGACTCTTCCAGGCTGTTGCCTTCCATCTTTCACTTGTTGAAAAACCATACATCTTGACACAAAATAAGCAATCTCCCTCTTCATGTTGTCCCACAAAATATGTTCCTTCAAATATCTATACATTTTGGTGCTCCCAGGGTGTATAGAGAAATTGGAACTATGGGAATAATCCAGCAATTCCCTTTTTAGACCAGGTATATCGGGAACACAAATTCTCTTCCCAAATATCAAAATTCATTCTTCATACACAAAGTCTCTCAATCTCCCATCCTTCACAGCTTTAATCTTGTTTTGAAATTTTTCATCATCAGTCTGAGAACTCTTAATCCTTTCTAGTAAAGATGGTTTGGAAACAATTTGAAAAAAAATTGATGTTTCACCTTCCATGGTTATTCCCATGTCCATCTTCACTAGATCCATGAAAATTGGATCCCTTTCAATTCTCATATTGTTCAAAACTCCATGATATTTTCTGCTCCAAGCATCTGCCACCTTGTTTGCTTTCCCCGGGTGGTAGTGTATCGTACAATCATAATCCTTGAATAATTCAAGCAATCTAATTTTCCTCATGTTGAGTTCTTATTGTGATAAAATATACTTTAAACTCTTGTGATCAGTAGAAATCCCACATTTTTCACCATAGAGGTAGTGCCTCCATATCTTCAAAGCAAATATCACAGCTGATAACTCGAGATCATGAGTAAGATAGTTTTTTTCATGAGTTTTCAACTATCATGATGCATAGGCAATAACCCTATCATTTTGCATAAGGACACAACCAGGTCCTTTCTAAGATGCATCACTATAAATAAAAAACCCATCATTCCCCAATGGTAGAGTCAATATAAGAGCATTGACTAATATTCTCTTCAGTTATTTGAAACATTCTTCACACTCTTTTGTCCAAACAAATTTAACCCCTTTATGTGTGAGCTTTGTTAATGGGTTAGCCAATCGGGAAAAATTCTGGACGAAACATCGATAATAACCTGCCAAACCAATAAAACTACATACCTTAGTTATACTCATAGGTTCTGGCCATTCTTGGATTTCCTTAGTCTTAGAAGGATCAATAGAGATTCCATATTTAGAGACAATATGGCCAAGAAAAGAAATCTCCTAAAGCCAGAATTCACACTTGCTAAACTTCCCATATAATTCATGTCTTCCTAGAGTCTTCAAGATAATGAGCAAGGGATTTTCATGATCTTCGTATCTTTTGGATTATACCAAGATATCATCAATAAATACCACAACAAATTAATCTAGATATTACTTAAAAACTCTATTCATCAAATCCATGAATATAGAGGGTGCATTAGTCAATCAAAAAGGCATTACAATAAACTCGTAATGCCCATACCTGGTTTGAAATTATGTCTTCAGAATGTCTTCCTTCTTCACACACAACTGATGGTATCCAGATCGAAGTTCAATCTTTGAAAAGTATTGAGCTCCATGCAGTTGGTCAAATAAATCATCAATGCGGGGTAGGGGATACTTGTTCTTTATTGTTATAACATTGATCTCCCTGTATTCGATACATAACCTCATAGATCCATCTTTATTTTTAACAAAAACAACATGGTCTCCCCATGGAGAAACACTAGGGCGAATAAATACTTTATTACTCAATTCCTAGAGTTTTTTCTTTAGTTAGACTAATTCTATAGTGGCCATTCTATAAGGGGTATTCGATATAGGCCTTGATCCAGGAATTAAATCAATGGGAAACTCAACTTCTCATTCTGGAGGATGTCTAGGTAAATTATCCGGAAATACATCGATATATTCATTCACAATAGGTACATCCTCTATTTGAACATTCCATTCCTCACCCATAGTCATTTCTTTCTCTTCCTACCCAATAATTGAATTTAGTTTAGCTACTGGGGGTGAATCTAGATAAGAATTAGGTGGTGATGATTCTGCTCTAAAGATAAGGTGTTCCTTATCATCATCATCAAAAATTGTAACCTCCTCCTTCTTACAATAAATCTTCGCATCATAGTAAGAAAGCCAATCCATACCGAGGATTATATCAAACTAAATCATAGGTATGACGATGAGATCAGCAGATAAAGAACATTTATGTGCTCTAATGGGGACTGATTCACAAAACATTGTTGCAATGATATTTCACATAAGAGTTTTAACTAACAACTCCCTTGTTAAATAAAATTGGAAATATCTAATTTTCTTAGCAAACTGGGAAGATATGAAACAATGAGATGATCCAGAATCAAATAATGCATTTTCTAAACTTGAGGAAACCATTAAATTACCTACCACCATGTCTTTCGGAGCTTCTACCTCAGCAGTAGTGATAGAAAAAGAAAGGCCTTGATCCCTTGGCCTATTCTGAGGTAAGTTCCCCTAACTCTTAAGACATTAATTTTTGTAATGTCCCATCTCCCTGCAATTGTAGCATTGAACATTGGTAGCTTCCTTCTTCCCTTTACAATCACGAGCTTGGTGGCATTTTTCACCAAACTTTTAACAGACAATCATTCCCTTCAAGGAAGTACCGGGGTGTTTCTTCCCATATTTACCAGAGGATGGATATTCAACCATTCCCTTATTCCCCTTATTTACATTCCCAGTTTGATCAGCAGATCTCTTCTTCTCTTTCTTTTCTTTAAAGTCATAAGACTTAGAGAATTCTTTTTCAGTCATGATAGCACATGAGACAATGTATTCGTATGATGAAAAATAATGTGAGACTAATGCTCGACGGAGAAATGGTTTTAACCCATCAAAGAAATGATCAATCATAATTCCTAGGATACGTATATAATCTCTAGCATACCTTGCTAACCTTGTAAAGTTAACCTCATACTTTGTGACATTCCCATCCTCCTTTTGTCTCAGACTCAGAAATTGCTTTTCCATATCTACTCGATGGTCGCGAGGAAAGTATTTTTCTAAAAACAGATCTTTGAACTCCCTCCATTACATATTTGATACTTCATCATGTTACTTCATGTTTTGAATAAATTACCACCATTGATTAGCATTTCCATTGAGGCGGTAAATTTCCATGATAACTTTTTCCTTTTCACTACTCCCCAAGCCTGAAATATTTTCTCTAGAGAATTTATCCATTGCTTAGCTACTAAGGGATTCGTAATCCCATTGAACGTTGGTGGTTTTTTTCCTCATGAATCGATATAACATTGATCCTCCATACTGCAGATCAGGGTGCTCCAGACGGGTAAGGTTATTATTCATAACCCCAGTGAGTTGTCCCAGTATGTTGATTAGTTGATCGGCACTAGTTGCATCACCATCTCCACTATAATTATCTTGAGTAGGAGGGAAATCCCTACATGGAGTGCGTGCATTGATACAGTTTCCATTTTTTCCAATAGGTGCCATTTCTAAAAAATGGAATAAACTAGACAAGTTTATGATTCAAAATACATAATTCCATACTTATAAAACACTTAACATAAATTGAAATATTTATGGATATAATCCATAATCATAAAAAATGTTTTCTTTGAGTAATTATATACTCATAAACCCTTCATAATGATTTATAAAGAAAATGAGAGTTATCCTAAGCATATCCCCCGGGAGTGTCGTAACCAAGAGTGCAGCAAGGCCTACTGTCGTGCACCAGTTCCCATTCGAGTCTAGATCAAAGTGGTGTTTTCAGGTTTTACCCCTAGGTACATCTGTGCCAGATCCGCCTATACCTGCTCGTATCCATACAAGGATGTATTGCTCATAAAAACTCACAAAATCTCTACAATACCGAAATTCTAGGAAGTTATTTTATTCTAATCCTAAACGTCCATCTTAGGTCTATGTGCTCTAATTAGATTTGATCTAAATATAGCTTCCAAGGATTTTACTAAACTTCCTCTGATACCAACTGTAATGCCCCAGCCCCAGTTACCTAGAGTCGGTGCATTATTACATAACTTTGTCATGATCACAAGAAAGATCAAATCTCGAAAGACCGATTGGTTTAGTAGCCTCATAAACACTAGATATATTAATTAGTATTACATTACATCATAAAAATGAAAACTACAACAACAAAATTTCATCTTAGTCCACACTCATATCCCCGCATACTATCCATGTAGGTCATTCATAAATAACTTCTTCACATCCTGGGAAAAATAAAACATTGAATGGGGTGAACTCAAATGCCCAGTAAGGATAACAATATAGCGGAAAATTTCATAAATAAGAATAAACATTTAAGGCAATGTATAACTAAAACAAAATCCATTTAAACTTGAACTTAAATATAGTATGGAAAAAATAAAATGAAATAATTCCATTTACTTATTCAGATGGATATTATACTAATCGAATAATCACATGCAATATCAATAACCCCTTTCATAATGATGGAATGCATAATTCCAGACTATCATAACCACATAGCCAAGGCCTCATGCCAGACTGCAAATATGATTTTGTCAAGGCCTTGTTCCAAGGCACATGTTTGCCTCATGAGACCTACCGATGCATTGACGAGCTATAGAGGGCTCCACCCGTCACATATTAAGTTCAATGAATTCCCATATGAAAAGGTTTAAACATAACATAAACATTCGTATTAAAAATAGCATACAAAATGTAAATACTTCATCTATAAACAATGAATGGTATAAAAATAACACATCCACTGTCAAACATATCACAAAACCTTCAATACGATTGAAAGTTTTGTATCATAATAAATCAACTTCAAATAAGTGTAAAATCCTTCAAAGGATGTTGACATAGATGAAATCAAAACACTTTTTAGAGAAATATCTATATCTATTTTGAAATTATTTAGGAGTCATATATTTAAAAAATAAAACATTTTCTTTGAAAATATTCTTATAAGCTTGTATGGGAAGCTTTGATGATTTTATAATGGCAGAAAATAGCCGCACCCACCTTATAAGTTAAAAAAACATTCTTACCTTAATTCTGTCGAATAGGTTAAAAAGCACCTTGTTTGGAAAATGACGGAATGATTCCTTTATAAACATTTTATAAAAAGTTAAAAAAGGGTATAAATTACTTTAACCCATATTATAGTAAATAGTAAACAAAATTTAAATACATTTTTAAGAAACATGGATGTGGATGATAAAGAAGTCGCAGTAGATTATTATCTATAAACAACCTCAGATAATGAAGAGATTGCAAAATAAACCCATAACTTGTACTTTTCCTTGGTTGGGGGTAGGTTAACCTACTTTATAATGGTGAAATAATTGTTATTAAATTATACAAGAATCGTATATATTAATATGATATCATATATGATCATTTAACATTGATTTGATAAAAATATCTTAGTATTATCGTTGTTTCGGGTGTTAACTTACTCAATTTCTTTAATATGTTTTGTTACATAAGCCATGTTTTTAATGGATAGGTTGTACCTTATTTGTATCCAGAATGATATCAATCCCTTAAAAATTATTTTGAAATCATCAAATGATAATTATACTTTAATGGATACGATGGAGAATGAATCTCATCGCGTTCGTGGAGACGGTTGTCCGTACATACGCACGAGCGACAATATCATTCTTTTGATATTAAAATAATATATAATTGGATGGTATATCATATATAAAGAATCATTATAATGTTATATTTATTATTTAAATTAATTAAACATCATTATTATACCCATCCAAATAATAATATATTGAATAACAATTACACCTCGACGTGGAGACGGTAAGCCGTACCTACGCACGTATGGTGACATGTCATTAAAAGGATGGATAGAATACTGAATATGGTTGTACAATATTTATAATAATATTACAGTATATATTATATACTGGATTGATTATTTTATAATGTTAATAACAAATAAACAAGAAGTTGATGAAGAAATGAATTTGAAAAATAGTGGTGAAAACATTACCTCTTCTTCGGGTTCTTCCTATTGATTTGATCAAAAGGGCTCCATAAGTTGGCTTTATGAATAATGTAAGGACTATAGGATTAATTGAGGGATGTTTAGAGAGTATTTGGGTAGGTTTTGGCCGAACCAAAAGGCTTTTAAGGTGTTAATTAATGAGAAGGATGAGTGCCCTTTTATAAGAGGGGTGAGGGGAACCTTTGGAAAAGCTAGAAATATTATTTTATAATAAATTCATATTAGGTTTCTAATGGCTCCAAAGTGGATTATTTAAATGTTAAGGTGGGGATGGGACGAAAACCACTCAACCAATATAATTTATATAGGTTTGGGTTACTATATTAACTTAATCTTTAAGTATTAACTCATAGTTAATGAGTTTCACTTTTACAATGTCTCTTTGTATTTTTATATTATATGGTTAATAAACATACTATATACATCCAAGAGACCCCCAAGTGGTCGATTAATGATACACCTATCATTATATAAGTCTATTTGCAGAATGTTATATTTTTAGAAATTTAATATCAATTACAAATATAATATTTGTTTTAAAAACTCTTTTATGTCAATTTTGACACTATTCAATAATTGATTTTTTGAAACTTATAACAGAATGATTACTTCAAAAAAAGTAATTTAATTCAATACTAACATGGAATATTAACCTATTAAATTCTTTTAATTTATAAAAATTCTCAAATTTTATTTATTTGGGTATTTATAATATCAATAATTTTAATTTTTCACTATCATGGTAATTACTTCATCATAATTGTGTCATAAATAAATTAAATTATTTAATGTCTAAAAATTATAAATAAAATATAATTATGTATTAAATCATTTTATCTTTCTAATGAATATTTACAATCGAATTTTTATTATGTATAAACCTATATTAAAAATGTTTTAGTAAATAAACATTGATTTTAACTCTTTTAACTCTTCTTTGAATTAAATTATAATAAATGTACTAATCTAATCCATGTGGACTTAAATGAGAATATTTTATTCCTAAGGTTGTTTTTGGTCGAGATACACTTGTCCAATAGAATTAGGACATGTGTTATGGTAATGTTAATATCATTTTTACCCTTAATTACCCTATTTACTTTTAACCGTGGTAAACAAAAGTAAAAAAGTTATTATTCACCAAAAATTATTTTCATCTCATTGAACCAAATTTTACAACTTTATATTAACTGTGTCTCTCGTATTTTTTAAATTCCATTCACATAAGCGGTAAAATTATGTTTTATGAAAAATTAAGTTTTTTTAACTACCACTTAGTTGTTTCACTATTCATCAAAAATTGAAGTTTTTCAGAACAATGCCAAAATTTCATCCTAAGGTATAATTGATATTCCGAATTCAAAAATGATGTATAGTATACAAAATTCCAAACATATAAGTTTCATTAATTAATTTTATAATTAATTCTCACTGTTACGACAAATAGCGTGTTTTTAAGAATTAATATATATCAAAAGATTGACAATTGTTTATGTCCAATTTCAAAGTGAAATTAATTCTAATGAACAGAATTGGATAAAATGGTAAAAATGTATTCTAATTATACATTAAAACCACTAAATAATATAATTTATCACTAAAAATTATTTTGATTTAAAAAGTTGTTTTTAAGTATTTTTCACTATTCATAAAAATTGGTAGTTCTCAGAAAAATACCAAAATTTCAACTTAGGATAATTTCGATATTCTGAATCCAAAAATAAAGTCCATTTTGAAATATAAAATATTATAATTTCATAAATTAGGTATTACTATTCATAACGGCCGGTTTGAGTGGTTGTGGTGTGTTAGAACTCGATGTTGCGTACAACACACGCTATCACATTATTCAAAGAGAAGCGTACCGTAGAAGCTTGGGGTGTTTCACCTACAATATATTTTTACTATTGATTATCAAACATAGGTTGACTCATTATTATGTTGAAATAGTTTTTAATAATATAAGAATATTTTATTTTTATTTGGTATGCCATTATTAAATAATTTTATATGTATGATGGTTATTTTAAAAATAATTATTGGAAACATGGTATCATTTTATCATTTTCTTTCACCAATATTTCAAGAGATGATGATATATGATATTAGGTATTTAATATTATTATTGAACATTTTTGGGATTTATTTTTTATGTAATCATCATTGATTCCACACATAATATTGGTTGAGTTTTGTGTGGATTTAATTCCAGGTATAGATCCATTATCGATTCTATCACAGATGAAGCCTCTTTTAGAAAAATGATAGTAATATTTAATTTAGGGTCATCTAAGATATTGGTACTTATTTTCCTTATGATTTACCCTTAGTGTACTCCTATTTTTATTAATAATAATGTTTGTGCCTCATTATTATTCTATTGGGATTATTAATGGTTGAAAAAATTGGCAATCGACAAGATGTGTCTTATTTCTATTTTAGTGTTTTTATTTTATCACCTGAGGAGAGAAAATTGATTCTCCAAGATTGATTTGAGATTTGGATATCAATAGTTATTATTATTTCCTTTTATTATTCCTTGTATTTTTTCCAAGACACTCTATAGATTTTATGAGTTCATAATTAATTTTTTCATGTAAATGATTTTTCATTTTGTTTTTGAGTCCTTGATGAATTTTATCTTCCATTAATATTTATATTCCAGTGTTATCATGAATAAATATATTACATTAATTTATATTGTTACCTATCATGAACATTCAAAATATCTAGAGATTTTACCAAGAATACTACAATAGAGACTGCATTTATTTAATCCCTTAGTGTGTTATTTTGGTAATAGAGAAGTTATCATTTTGGAGAACATGATATATGAGGCATGCATATCGGGTGATAGTGAAATGGATGTGGTTATGATTTCATTCAAGTGACCCAAGGATATTTTTAAAATTAAATTTCAATAAATATTTTTAGGATAATGTATTTTTTTTAAATAATAACATCACATTTTGAATTGATAATGTGAATAACTCAAAAGGGGAGAAGTTTGTGTGGGATAATTCTTGGGTTGGAGCCATCAAGGATCTAAAAATGAAAACTAATGTCTACTCTTCTCATGTCATTCCATATGTTTTATAAAGAGTGTACACTATGTTTTTATGAATCAAGAATATGTCTTGTAGTTGTGTTGATGTAGAAAATAAAAGAAATTTCATTTGGGGTAATTCAGTTTAGACTACATAATAAATACTACATAATGTAAGATTTGTAGTTAGAAGTTCTCATTCACATACAATGATATTTCCATCGTTATCTATTAACTGATGGGTTTGTGGTGTGTACATTAAATAATTCCAAGACTATATATTTACAAAGGATAACCCATCACATTAAAATGTTGGTTTATTATCACTAGTTATTTAGTTTTTTGTTGGTGTATACCCCAGGAAAAGGAAATATTTTAGAGAATTAACAATATATTATGACTCAATATCCAATGGTTCATGATTTTGTTAACAATTGGTTTTCAGCTACTATATCCACTAATATATATCTAAATTTACATCATCATCATGGAATTCATAACCACAATAATCAATGTATTTACATTTCACTTTGTGATAGGGAGAAGGAGATTCAATTTTCTTACTATGATTTCATGGTTATTGGGGAAATTATATATGGTAGTGGGAGACCTATATTTTAATAAATGGATTATGCTGAGATAAATTATTTACAAGGAATATTTTTGGTCACTAAAATCATACAGAAGGGTCTAATATTATATTCACATAACTCATGGTTGATTATTAACACTAGGCATACAATGATGTATTATGATAACTGAAGGCAGTAGTGGGGTCCAAGATAAAGAGGTTAATTGCATAGTTTCTTCATGTTTCTTAACCTATTACTTTGTAAAATCCTTGATACAACTAATATTATTCCTTCTTCATCATAAACACATTCTTAATTCTATGTAATACAATGTTATGATGGTAATCATGAAAAGTTTTTATAGTTTACCAAAAGGTGATATGGTTTGGATTATTTTTAATAGAATTGTAAATGTTTCATATCTAAAACTTATTAGATAATCTATGCCTACTGAGGAATATGTAATAATATATGTTTAACAGATCAATAAATTATATGGAGTGTTTGGAATTATCATTTTAATATAGGTTGTCAGATATATTTCTTTCATCTCGTTGGTATTGGAGAGGGTGTTAGATATATAAGTGAATTTAGTTGCAAGAAACCATTATAAGACTAATGGTAAGTCTTAGATTACTATAGAAGTATTATTGAACGTGTTGTGGACTATGTAAATTTTTATTAAAGACTACAGGATAGTCATCTTATTCTTACAGAGTTCACCTATATGAATTGTAATGTCCTTCCCCTTCCTCTTTGGTTTGAGAAGGCGGTGAGATGTAACTTGGCTCTAAGAAAAATTTTCATGATGCCAAAGGATAGCAATAAATACCAAGGGATTCAAGAACAAATGGGGACTGATTTTCCTTTAGAATAAAACCATCCCACGAAACAAATAACATCCTACAACAACTACATTATTCATTTCAATAAATTAAACCATGAAACACATTACTAAGAGGCCACCAAATAATAAAACACTTTCATAAAAAATTTCCAAAAACCAATACAAATAATCACAAAAAATACCAATATTAGTGTATTGAGTGGAAGACTCAAAATAATGTAACCATGGAAACCATGAAACTCTACATGGATGAACACCAAGATCCATGTTCCAATCACCACAATACTTCCCATGAATCATGACTCCCCACGAGAAAAATTAGATGCTTTTCACATTTATTTGTCCCAAAAAAATGACATTCGTAAAAGCATACAAGTTCCAATGCTGGTGATGAGTAATAATACTCAGAAGGTTATACCAAAAGAACTTTCTTAGAAATACCACTAGGATAGAACCATGAGAACATTTATATAAATTACTCTATGTGAAACATCAAATAGTGTAACTATTTCTTGTAAGATAAACAGACACTTATGAATCCACTTTTCATGAAAATCCAAACAATGTAAGGGAAATATAAACAATAATCTATAATAAATTTCACCATCAGATATTATCACAACGAATCATCCTGCATAGCCACATTCATAATCCAATCACAACAATAAAGCTCCCCATGATCATCCCAGTGTAACAATCATAGTGGAAGTTCCTATCCAATATTGTTTACTCATTTCCAAACATAATGGTACTTAATTCCAACTTATCATTTGTGGTGGACCATATACCCACCATACACCACATTTTTATATTTTTATTCCCCACCCACTTCAATCCACAATCAACATATGAACAAAATTCAAATACTATAATGTGTACATAAACCTACTAAAGCCACAACAATCTGCAAAGAATAATTTCAAAACCAAAATATGAGTTAGGAATTATTCTATACAAAATACCATTTCAATAAAGAAACCCATTTTATTGAAAAACATTCTCAAAAACTATTTTCATAATTAAACCCATGCTCTACATTTTAAAATCATCATTTTAAAATCCAACAACAAATGAATTTTCACTGTAATATTCCAAAACCCTCAAAAATCCATAAAAAATCACAAATGGAATTTCCATAAAGATTCATACATCAAAATATCAAATAATTTTCATACAACTCAATTAATTTAAAACAATGTTTATAGTTCTAATAACATATATTTGAGAGAGAATCAACATACCTTTGGGTTTAGGCGATATCCACCCATGTAGAACTGCACACCCAATCTGAGTAAAAACTCCAAAAAACCTCCATAGATCCATTAAAAAAACATCAATAAACCCAAATAAAATCATTTTATGAAAATAAATCAATATCTAAATATATGGGGTGTGGTTCTAGAAAACCAATAATTAGTTATAACTTGTTCTTTGGAAAACCAAGAATGATCCAAGAAATAAGGCATACCAGAAGATAATCAACTTCACTATACCATGAAAACCCTTAAAATTTCTCCCAAAATGGCTAGGAGATCCTGTAAAAACTTTGAGATAAATAAATAATAAGTAGTATTCATATTGGGGATGTAGGGGTAGTATAGGCTAAATCCCAATAGTCCCATTTTTTAATAGAAGATTTTAATGTTGTGTATGGTTAACTCTCATTGTTAGGAAACTAGTGTAGTAACTGTGCGCATGATGCATACACAATAGGGAACCCATGTAGTATTCTCACATGGTTATGAAAACCATGTGAATCCCAATTCCTCCACATTCATGGTAACCCAGAGAGCCTGCATTGTTTCCCCAAACCATGCTTAAACCATTCCCCCATAAAAAACAAGAAATCCCTTCCAAATCCCTTCCAAACACTTCAAAACATTACCCAAATACATTAAACACATACAAATTAATAAATAGGGATTAAATACCTCCATAAAAGTTTTATATTCTGACCACCATTGCACTTTTTTTCCTTAAAAAACTAAAGAACCATTTCCATGTAGAAAGAGTATGGTCTGTTTCTAAATAATCCCTTTATCCAGATCTCTTGTCTCCAACCGATTTTTACCATGATGCAAAAAAACACAAACTAGACTGATTCTTTTACAATAAAAAACATTATATTTTATATCAATAATCCAAAGAGGAACATTCATGAAAAAAAACATCCTACTCTAGCTCAATATGATACAATCTAATCTAATTATTGGGATCCAGTTGATACTTCTTCTACTGAGAAATACAGAACACATTGAGTACCACCCTGATCCATGTGGTAAATCCAACTTATGATACACCTCTCAAACTAGCTCAATTATCTCAAAAGGACCAACACACCTTGGCGATAACATAACCTTCTTCTCAAACTGATGAAGTCCAAGAATAAGAGATATTTCCAAGAAAACATGATCACCGACCTCGAACAACAATGGATCTCGACTATGGTACACATATAATTTCTGATGACTCTGATCTATCGGAATTATCTTATTGATAAACATGATATTCTCCATTATCTCTTAAAATAGTCTTAGCTCGACAAATGAATTCTCACCCATTTCCACAAAACAAATTAGATAATGACTTGGATTCCTATACAATACTTCAAATATAGCCATATGTATCAACTCATATTAACTGTTATTTTTTGAGAACTCCACCTACGACACATTCTCATCCCATGAACCGCCAAAATCAATCACAAAATCCCCTAACATATCATATAATGTTTTCATTATCCCCCCATATTTCCCATCAATCTGAGTATGATATCCATACTCATTGAAAATTGGGAAACATGGGATTTCTATAAGAATTCTAAAAAATGGGATTTGAGCCACAAATATATATCTGATATAATGGAAACTATAACACCGTGAAACATTACCACTTCAGGGATGTATATTTTGGACAGATCATCAACCATATGAGATTCATGAATTAGGATGAAATGGGCTGAATTTTTTAGCCAATCCACTTTCATGAATATGGCGTCATGCTATCAAAACATTCTTTGGAGAATTCATTAGAAAATACATCTAGAAATTGATCCAAAACAATAATAAATAAACTATTTTGAACTCCTTTTATTGATGCCAATGGAAACCCTCATAAATGATACAAGATCATGCCAAATGATGGTTCCAATAAGACTGGTGACCAAATATACTTATTCTTCTCTCGTTTAAAGAGATTTTTGACACCATCCCCCATTGTGAAACTATCCATCCGCGCATAATAGTTGATGTGGGACTTAAACATTGACATCCAATACATTACAAGTATTATATCATAAGCATCCATCTCATGCATTGAGAAATCCCACATCCACTCAACCCCATCCAAAACTATAGAGAATGTTCTAAATATGAATGCTCAACACGCTCTATGATCTATAAAAGTTTAATGTTATAAAACCAAATGCATCATTTCTCATTTTAAACCCAAAAAATAATATTAAAAGAAGCAATAAAGGATTTATAAATACCTAGATCAAAAAAATATTACATCAATATGGAATTTAAAAGGACCATACCTCACACAGTGTATATACATGACTGATCATCCATCACAACATGTGAAGCTGTAAACTATTAATTTCATTCCACACTACAATCTATATTTCCATGTTGATTATTAATGGTATTCCTTGAATTATAATGATTAAATTTAATATGTTAAAAAGGGATATCCTACATTCCCCGACCTGTCATGTCATAAGATTCCAGTAACCTCTGAGGAGTATTACAAACACCTGACCTCAAAGCATATAGAAAATAATGCCAAAGATGCACCACATTTTTATTTTTATGACATGCTTGAGGTTGTGTCGTACATCCCCGCATGATGTGACCCATGGTTCCACATTGAAAACATCCTGACTTACTCTAAGGATTTGAAAAAATATTTATCGATCATACAATCAGGATCTGTTCAATATTTTAACACTAGAAATAAGTGTCCCTCTTCCTCTTGGTCCTAGCATTAGAGTTTCCACAATACCCTGTGGGTACCAACATAATTCTCCTTCCTATATCATCGAAAATATCCCACTCAACTAATGTGTCTCTATTCACTATTTTTATGTAATCACTAATACACAAAACCTATATTTTAGAATGAATTTTATACATCAATCATGTTTAAAAAATATTTACCTTCTACGATGTACTACCCACCACCTCAGGTGAAAACTATAATGATCTCATAAAAATAGTTTCATATTCTGTTACCAAGAGGATCTATTGATTTAAATTATATAACTCAATTAAGCACTTAATTATGAACTTATAAGGGTAGAATTGTTTGTTAAACAATTCCTTGAAATACTTCCATATCATCCCTTGGTTCATTCCTTCTTGGACCACCATCTCCTAGCATTGAATGTATAATTTTTGAAACTTTATATTGTTAGATTCACTTTCATATCAACCAGTGTTCTATGGAATTCAAATATCTTCTTTATTCTATTCAACCATACCCCCTCCTTTTTTGGTTCCAAATCACACCTAAAAATGGGTGGATTATTCTTTTCATACTAAACCCAATGATCCACATGAATTGTCTCATCTAGTTTATTTCTACTTTCCACATCATGGAAATCCTTCAATATACTATGCGCTAGATGATTGTTCACCTATGGCTAAGTTGCAACCACATTTTCTATTGCCTCATACGATTAGTCTCTACGATGCCTACTCGGTGCCATTTCTATCAACATTAAAACAACTATAAGTCCCACAACCTTTTCAAGAAAAGGAATATAATTTTATTTCAAATTACATTGAAACTATCACAATCTGGCTTTCCAAAAGTTCACATTTCCCATGTTTCACCACTTTTGAAAAATACACCATGTTTTAAAAATGGGCCGAATTTGAAAATACCATAGATATCAATATTTCTAATTGACACATTTGAAAATAATTTCTTGATTTTTTAGAAATCCGTATATCCATATCATAGTATAAATCATTTTGCCAATAAAATATGAATCATAGTGGGAATCCATTTCTACCATGCATCTCTTGCTCATCTCATTGGATACTCCTACGACAATGATATTTTAAATTCCAATAAGTGACTCCAAAACACTTATGTACCCAACACCCTAGTAACTTCAAGTTCAGCATTAAAGGGTTAGTTACATCCTTTTAGGCTTTGATTTTAATGTTCCAATAATTATTTTCCCTACTACCATCCCAACTCATTGAAAAATACAAGAAAAAATTTCAACTCCAAGAGAGAAATAAAATGCTAAGGAATCCAAAAAATAGGGATCAAGGACTAGACAAACTACATCCACATGTAATGTCCCACCCATTCCTCATTGGATTGAGAAGGTAGTGAGGTTCAATGTTGGCTAAGAAAATGTTCCCATGTTGCCAAAGGATGGAAATAAATGTTGATGTATTCAAGAAGAATTGGGGAATTATTTTCCCATAGAATAAAACCAACCCACTAAAAAAGGAATATCCAACAACAACTACATGATTCATGTCAACAAATTAAACCATGAAACACATTACCAAGATACAACCAAATAACCTAATTCTTTCATAACAACTTCAAAAAACTTATAATACTAAATCAGGAAAACCCAAAATTATAATTTTAAGCAGAAGACTCAAATACAAGTATCTATAGATACCATGACATTCCCATTATCTCCACCCTACACTCCATGCACTGATAACCACTATATCACCCAAGAATCATAACACCTCACTAGAAAATGTGATGATTTCCCCTTACTTATTTCTTGAAAAAAGATATTTTTAAAAGAACCCATGTTCCAAAGAAAGAGGTGGGTAATAATACTATGTAGTTTTTCCACAAATCGCATCCCTAAAAATGCCACTAGGATAGAAATATAATCACATTTATATGAATTAGTTTTTATAAAATATCAAATAGTGAAATAATTTCTAGAAAACCAAAGACACCCCTTCCCTGGAATTATTCACCCAAATCCACACAATATATGGGAAATCCAAATAATGATTTATAATAAATTTTACCATCACATTAAGAAAACCATATTTCATAGCCACATACACTATCCACACACATCAATAATGATTCACCCAATCAACCCATTGTAACAATAATGGTGGAATTTTTTTCTGAGCCACTTAACTCATTTATAAACATAGTGGTACTTAACACCCACTTATCATTGATAGTGTACCTTACATCGAATATCCATTAACTTTTTATATTGTACACCCCACCCACTGCATACTATGATGAAAACATTCACAAAATTCTTAAGCTAATAAAATGAATAGACACCTATAAAAGCCACAACAATATGTAACTAACTATTTCACAACCGAACTATCCCTTATGAATTCTTCCATGAAATATCACATTTAAATAAATTAACAGATTTTATTAAAACACATTTTCACAATCCTATTTCATAAATCAACCCAAGATCCAAATTTGAAAATCAACATTTAAAAATCAAACAACAAAGAACATTTCACCAAAAATAATTTATTTTCCTGAAAAAACCATTAAACATCACAAAGGGAATTTCCATATTGATTCAGACAACATAATCACAATTAATTATAAGTAAAACCAATTATTTTTAGACAAGGATTATAGTTCAAACAAAATTTATCTGAGAGAGAACTTAACTATCTTAGGGTTTTGGAGAAATCCACCTATAAACAAACGCACTACAAATCCAGGTTAAAAATACTCAAAACCTCCTTAGATCCTGTTACATAACATTAGTAGTCCAAAATATAAACATAATTGATATAAAAAACCTATAACAATATGTGATTAGTGTATATATAGAAATATAAGAGAGAGGAAATCCCATATATAAGAAAAACTACAAATGATCAAAGCGAGATGGATTACCGGAAGAGAATTGATTTCAACAATCCTAAAAACCCACTATAATAACTTAACAAATGAGTGGGAAATCCCCTCAAACTTTTCCAGATAAGAAATATTAAGTAGGATTCCTATGTGATAAGATAGGAGTGTATTAGAGAAAATACATAATGGTCACATTTTTTAAAAACCTCATTTTAATGTCATGCATGGTTAGCTCGCACGGTTAGGAAAACTGTGGGTTAACAGTGCACATTCTACTACCTCAAGAGGGAGACCTCGTTGTTTTCTTTAATAGTAAGAAAAAACATTCACCAAACATGTAAAACCCACTTTTTGACTTGTATGTTTACCATGAGATCCTGAATAGTTTCCCCAAATAGTGCTCAAACTGTTCTTTCTTAAAAAAGAATCCTAAAAATTCTAAATCCCATATAAAATCCAAAAAAAAATTCATAACATCTTTAATCACAAGGACTGTATTTAACTAGGGTTACATACCTCAACATAGGGGTGATACAATTTTTTTTATCTAGAATAAATTTAAATTTTAGTTTTTGTGTCATTTTATAGAAGACCATTCTAGTTCCACTATACATTATAGAGGTGGGTGAGTTTTCCTATTTTTATCTTTATTCATATACATGATAAATAATATTATATATGGATTATAATTATGGGTTAATTAACCACTCTAAGAGGAATCCAATCATATTTTGGTCAAATTTTCAATCCTCAAGAGTTTTAGGTCTGTGGCCATGTACTCCAAATAATGTATCATTAATTAGAACAAATAATAATTCTATGGGATTCACTTTTTTAAAAATTGTTTTTGAGGATTTTCGGTGACAAAGTGTAGAATTACAGACACATACTTTTTATAATGTACTTAAATTTTTTATTATTTGTATAATGTATTCGATATATCTCAGATACATATATATTAAGTTCAAATTTCTCATGTACCCAACATCAATGATATTGAATGGGAAACTGATGAAATGTTTAATAATTAACTAGTTTATATAGTGAATAAAATATATAATATCCCATATAAGAAGAAGGAACCCATAATAGATTCAAAGTAAAATAATGGAAATGTTTTGAAGGAAATATTATAGAATGATGCAGATATGTGAACATATTAGATATTTATTCAAAACAGTGACACTATTTGATCCACCTCTAGGAAGAATTTCTATATAGTGGAATGTTATAATATGCCCCAAATACTACATCATGGAATTTTAAATATTACAATGAAAACATTTTTATTATATTTATTTTTATTTATTAATGGAGTTTCCAATTTGTTTTAGGGACTTGTAGCAGACAAACCACAATAGAGATTATTGTGAAATCAATAGGGTTTTTAACCGTGATGGTAGTAGATCATTCCAAAATATCATTTATAATAAAATATTATTTTATAAATGAAAGCATAACACTAAAGTAGATGTGATTACAACATGTTATATATAATTCTAGTGTGAGGGTACTTGATTACATTTTAATTATCTTGGAAAGACAATGATAAAAAGGGTAGGATCGCATATCAATTTTAATAGGGTTGTCCCGTGAATTTAAAGTACATGAAAAAATGATTGGTTATGATTTATTTGTAGTGATATGCAATGTGGAATTTCCCCATCATGGGTTTGGCCACAATGCAGTGTGGCCCAAGTCTGAACTACTTTATCATGACACACATTTCATATGAAAAAACGTCCATCTATAAAATTTTTATATGTTTTAACTAAATTATCTAAAATTATGAAACTCAAAATTTGACTTTTCCATGTTCATTTTGTAGATACACATAATCTAACAACTTTACTCTGATATTTCACTATTAAATGATCGATTCCACCACCATTCAGGTTCCGTTTTAATTTTTTCATGTATTGGAGGATATCTACATGTAATTATATGATTCTATCAAATATATTCCTCTTATTCATTTTTATTATAAAAATATTAATCATAAATCATTAAATTATTTTTGAATGATTTATTTTAAATCATATGATAAATGTCGAATCAGATAGAAATAATCAATGAGAGAGGTACAACTATATCTTGGTAGGTGATACTTTATATTTCCCATTTCTACACCAGTTTTGATGTATAATTTCATTATGTTCATTCATACCAATGTATGAACACTCCATAAGATAAATATAGTTGTATTTCTTGTCTATTAGAAAGTGTTTAATGATTATTATTACCTAGGATGGCCAATGTTGAGTAATCATGAAATACTAATGTCATTGTTTCACCTGAGGTTGCTTCAAAATATTTAGAATATTGTAAAGTAACCTAACAATGTATCATTACCCTTTATCTTTTTTATAATACTAGAATGTGTGGCTATTGTAATATATAGCTCTAGGATTACCTTATAATATGATTCCCAGTTACCCAATAGATTTTTTATTCACGGTTGATAATGGGTAAGATGTGGTAGATATATATCCTCAGTTGGAAATGATCTAGGTATGATATAACATGGATTTAGATATGTTATGTGGTTTTTTTGTCTTACCACCAACCCAAAATTGAGAAGAAATATAATATGAACAATTTCAATTTCAATATAATGGTTTCATTTTTTATTATGGAACTGAATAATTTATTTAGTGTTTTTTTCATTTAATTCTAAATTTTCAATATTTCCATCTAATCTTTTTTAATTATTAATTTGATTTATAATAGTTAATTGATTTATATACTAATGTAGGATTTCTTGTAACCTATCCTAAATAGAGTTGTTGTTTTGGAATGTAGATGTTCCACACCACAACTATGGATTGTTATTTTGTAACATAATCTTGGGAATGTTTTCTTGTTTTTTAGTATCTAATGTTACTAATGACCAATACATGTTTTTCCCTAACTCACCCCAAGTACAGTGAATGTTTTTATAG
This sequence comes from Viscum album, assembly GCA_963277665.1. NCBI lineage: Eukaryota > Viridiplantae > Streptophyta > Magnoliopsida > Santalales > Viscaceae > Viscum > Viscum album. Next base: position 1,329,850,492 of record OY728133.1, read on the forward strand.
AGATTTAGGTCATGTATTAATTAGGTTGATCTGGTCAAGTCTCATTCGTCTGGATTTATTAAAAATATAATATTACCCCATTTCCATTACATGTCTGAGCACTCACAACAATCGTTTTTCTAAAAAAAATGGTACAATAAACCGCATTCATACATTAAACTCTTCTCATAAACTTCTTTTTCTTACGTTCCAGATTTGGTTCATCTTAGGCTCATCATGAAATCACTTGTATGGAGATTTCTCTCTTATCACTTTGTTCTATCTCTTTTCGAATGGTTCACTTCTAACACTAATTTAATTAAGGTGTATTTTTTTCTTTTTGGTTGGTCCAAAATGTATGGTATTATTAGTTATTCCTTTTTGGGTATATATGATCCCTCTTCAATTCTAAATTATATTATCATCATTGGGGAGTGGTTGATCATTTTAATTGTATGAAATATTATTTTGATTCATTTTTTGGAAATATTAAATATATGAAACCATAAATAAAAGGTTTAAACTAATTTATAATAGGTTTTAAAAACATTTAAAAAATTATAAAAATTTCATTATGGATTTAAAAATATTCCCCCTTTGATATTGATTATTAATATGGTTAAAAAAACATATCAATGTATTCATTTTGAGGATACTAATGGATTGTACAAAACAATCCCCTATTTAAATAGTTTAATTTATAAAATGGTAACCCCTTTGAGTAATAAAATCACATTCCATACCTTTAATGGATTGGAGAAACATCAATAACAACACACTTATATGATATGTAACTATGTCACTTATTAATGATTCCCCTTCCGAGATGGTGTTTATGTTACTCACCATATAGGTGGAGAACATCTTTTAATAATTTCTTTTGATCAGTGAGTTGTTTGAGGATACAATATTTCCTTGTCCCAAGATATTGTAGGGATTCCCCATGTATCTATATTCATGTATGGTTCTTACATGACATTGAATATATATTTTATACTATTATTCAACATATATATATCATTATCGTTATTAAATTTTTAGAATCCATTTTTTATTAATAATAATTGGTTCTAATGTATAATTATTTCATTGGTTCAAAATGGGACAATATTAAAACACGTGGTGGGATCCTTCTTAAAATGATATTTTCAACCACTATATATAGCTACTGGGTGAATATTTACATTATGTTTTTTGATATAGGTTGAAGAATGTGGTGTATTAATGATGGGATTTCATCATATTAGCAATGTAGGATTGGGTGGAGGTGACTTGAAAGGCATGATCTCTCATGTCTCAATGTTATAGGAAATACTTTTTTATTAATTTTCAATATTTTTATCATATTAATTTATAATTTATTTAAATCCCCTTACCATAATAGGTTTTATATGATTATGCTTGGATTCCCCATGATTATGATATAGATATTGACTTTTACATTCATTTTTTTTCTCCTACATCATTGATATTTTGTGCATAATTCAAGTTATCATTTTTTAATCTCTCAGTTTATTTTAATTTGGTGCATAACCACCCAATATTTAAAAAAATTATGTATATTTTCTTGAATTATAAATATTAAAAAGATATATTAATAAAAATCATCCACATAATATGTACATGTTTTCCCTAAACTAGTTACAATCATGTGGGGGCAATAATTTCCATTGGGATTTACTATGGTTTTTGTCGGCCATCAGTATTTACTTCAAGAAAAAATCAATTTAAGGCAACCTAATTATGGTTTGAATTATTTATGGATCCTTCACCATTGGAGATGGTATTTTCTCGGCAAAATAACTCTTTCTGTTTCAAATAGATTTTGTTCTTTAGGATTTCATTGTTATCTCTGAAAAATTGTAACTATGTAAAAAATTTGAGGACATTATGTACTCAAGAATTTGATACATATTCATAATCTTTAGTATACACCATTACTCATAATTTCTTCATCATAATCATTTTAGTATTTCTTCCAAACCGTATTTTGTGTAGGAACCAATAAAAACACTTCCATATTAAACCTATATAGTATAACCCTAACCTCTTTCACATGTGATATGATGATTTTATCAGAAATCTATGTTCAATATAAACAATGAAATAAATTTTTTACTATGTAACGAAAATAATAAATTTTATCTAATTATATGTAAAAATACACTATATAATATTTTCTTTTCAATAAAATATAATTTTATACATTAATTGATTTTAGTTTTTCTGTTGGAATTAAAGGAAGGAGATTATAATAATGTATTTCTCTTCGATTTTGATCAATTTATACATATATTTTCTGATCATGAGTAGTCACGAAAAAATGCTTATAGTACCCAGCTAGACTCAGGATTCTATGTATCCTAAAAAAAATTCTTCGGTAGTTTCTTTGAGATAACAACCACTATCATTTCTGGATCAATAGAAATAACCTTCATATAAATCACATAGCCAAGATAATGACCATCCTATATCCAAAAAGCACACATCAACAATCTTTCATATAACTGATGATATCCCATGATCTGCAATACTGTCAATATTTCATCCACATGCTCTATCCTTGTCATAGAATACCCCAATATATCATCAACAAATAACCACTAAAATTGAATCCAGATATTTCTGAAAGATATGATACATCAATTCTATAAAATTGTTTCTGCATTCATCTGTACAAAGGGAATACCAACATACACATAATGTCCATATCTACTTATGAGGGGTTTTTTAATATATTCCTTCCACATTCACAATTGATGATATCCTGACTGCAAGTCTATATTAGATATCCAACTAACTCCCCCTCAGTATATTGCCTAAATAATCACTTAGTAGTAGTGTATTTCTGTTCCTTATCTTAACATTATTAAGCGTACAATAAGAAACACACATCTGTACTGTTCCATCCACCCTTTTAAAAAATCAAACAGGTCCTACCCATGGAGATGTGCTAGGCTGGATGAACCCTTTGTTTTCAAACTCCTCCAATAGCACTTTCAATTCCCCTTATTCTATTGGTGAAATAAAATAATATGGAAGTGATATAGGCCAGGACCCTAGAAGGATATCAACTGTAAATTCCACTTCTCTCATCGGTGGAAAACCTAAGAATTCATTTTAAAAACACATCGATAAATTGTTCAAATACCACTGGAAAGAACAAATTGTTAACTCATTACATTGATGACAATGGAAAAACCAAATAAATAATATGATATTGTGCTACAATTTCGTGCCAGTAATCCTATTGAACCTACCTTTTCATTCTTCTCCCCTCAAATGAGATGTTCGACACCCTTGTACACCGTGAAACTAAACATTCAAGCATAATAGTGAATACAAAACTTAAACACTAAAAACCAATCCATTCCAAGGTCTATATAATTTACATCCTTTTCATGTACTAAGATATCCCAAATAACCTCAACCCTATCCAAATATATACATCATGTTATTCAGAATAAGGATCAACACTCTCTTTGACCCAAATGACTTTTATGTTTTTAAAATGATTGCATCATTTCCACAGTAAAACCCCACAAAATAATAGTAAGAGAATCAATAAAATAAGGTGAAGTACCCATCTCAAAGAACTCTAAAATCGAGATAGAATTTTTAAGGATCATATAACACATTGTGGATGACCTGACAGATTATCCATCACATTCTGTGGATCTCTAAACAAATTATTTCTTGCCACACTATGCTCTATATTTCCCTTCTGATGAGTCATGGTTTTCCATGAATTACCATGACTAACATTAATCGGCCGATGAGGGGTACCTTGCTTCCCCCACCCTGTCAGGCCAAAATACCCATACAATCCATAAGGAGTATCATGAACACCTAACCTAAGAGAATTATGAAAATAATGATGAGAATTTGTAATATTCGTATAGTTATGACAAGCTCGAGGTTCTTCCATACAATCATGCTTGATGTATCCCATGGATCCAAACTGAAAACATTCCATATTAATCTAAGGGGTTGAAAAAATATTACTCAATCCTGTTTTCAGGTTCTGTTCCATATTTTATCCCTGAATATAAGTGTCCCTCTCCCACATAATCCCAGTATTAGTGTTCTCACTATTACCCATGGGTACCAACCTTCTACCCCCTCTTATATCCCACAAGATATCCAATTCAGCTATTGTTTCTCTATTCACAATTTATATATAATCACTTATACATAACTCCTCTCTTTTAGAATTAATTTCAAACCTTAAACTATATTAAAAAATATTTTCCTTCAATGTTGTACTACACACCATCTTAGGGGAAATTGCACTAAGTTCATAAACATAGCTGTATATTCTGTTACTGAGAGATCCTATGGATTTAAATGAAACAAATACATATTGAAATTAATTCTCGACATATATGGGCAGAATTTATTGTTAAATAATTCCTCAAAAATCTCCCATGTCATCCTTTGTTACGTTCATTCGTGGACCTCCAACCCCTACTGTGTAATGGCCTGGGTAGTGGCTCATTAAGGAGTTTTCAAAAAACACAGTTCCATCAAACGGTTCTGCCAAAACAGTGGAACCAGTCACAGTGGCACCGTTATGGTGGCACCAGTCACACTGGCACCGTGATGGTGGCACCAGTCACGATGGCACTGTGACGGTGGCACTGGTCATGGCGGCACTGTGACGGTGGCACCAGTCACGATGGCACTGGGATGGTTCCACCGGTCATGGTCACACAATGAAATTGTGGCACCATGACTATCACACTATGACATTCAGACACTAAAATGGTGGTACCATGATCATGGAATAGTTATGGTGTCTCACCAAATGGTGTCCCGCCCTACGTTCTTTTTATAGTTTCCAAAATTTCCATCTCCCGCAACGTAACTTTTGACGTAATTTTTTTAATTTCCCTTTCAGATCATATTAAATAAAATAAATTATAACTAAAGTCCCCAAAGAGTTTGGTGAACCTTGACTTACAAAAAATTGTGTCCTTTTCCTCAGTGTCATGCCTTTTTTTCCCGTACATTCCAGTTCCACCCCTACTACGCACGTTTTCCTCTGATGAAAGGAAATAATTTAACTCACAGCCATTATGTCCTCCTCTCTGATGAGAATTATTTAGAGAAAATTAATTCCATCCTGTGTAACCACCAAACCGTAGGGTGAAACCATGATTCACCTTTAAATATATTCATGATTTTCATATCTGCAACACTAGGATATCAATTTTTTATCGCACTTGAATTATTTCTTTCATCTTTGTCACATGTTTCTTTATTATGCATGTTGAATTTGGAGTCCCATTCATACGGCATGTGGGTGCCTATACTGAAGCATTTCTTCTCACTCTTGCAGTCCTCGTAGTTCCGCCCCTGCAAGTCCTGCATCCTCAATTCCTGAAACATGGAGAAAAAATTCGATCGCCGATCATCCATGTAGGGGTTTACCTTCATCTCTCTTATCTAAGTGTCATGTGGGGTTATTATTATAGTGTTACATTTACGGATGGATGAAACTAAACCTTAATGAAGATAATAAATGGGTATTAATGAATTAAGTCTTTTGTTTGATGATGCTGATGTACCCTTTAATCATCCTTTATATGTTGCAATTTTATGGGCTTTTTCCACTGAAATTATTTGGTGGTGATGGTACTTACACACGCACTAATGAACCCATGTATTCTGTGATGGTTGAATGGTTGTAACATGGAATCTGGTTAATCTTAAAAACCAGGTTGATTAAATGGATTTCCAGTGAACAACCATCCTTTTGTGATCACACTAGTTAACCTAACGGAATGGAGGATCTTAACGAATTATGTGCTTGAATGCGGAAAATCACTTGATTTGTTTTGGCAACATGTGTGGTTGATCTACTTGGTGATTTTTTGGTGATGTGTATGGGGATGAGATACCCTACTGTTGTTAAATCGTTGGTTTGTGGATCTAAGGCCATGTGGGGCCATATGATGGGGCTTTGTTTAGTTCTAGTACATTGAGGGATCTCATGGATCCCTTTTGTTATTGTAACTATATAAGAGAACTGGGTGTGAATGATTATTTTTTTTGGATAATTTCTCATTTATTGGTTTGTGCCTATTCCTATTAGTTTCCAGATAGTGAAGAATTATTTAAATGGAATCATGTGAATATGATAGCCAGAATGGGTTTAATGGGAATTTTTTTCCGAGAATTAGTTGTGACATGGTTGTGGTTCTGGTGCATCTTTTGAATGAATTGTAATGGGGGTGTTTGTGTATAGGCTGGTTTTGGAGCCCTGGGAGTGGGTGAATGATTTTTTACCTATATGAATATTTTATGTCTTATTTTTTTTATTCACACCTCACCCAAGATGAGTGCTTTATGCCAAACACCCCCATTTCCTAGGGTTGTGAGTTTTTTCCAACACTTTTAGGAGTGGATGGTTATTAGTGCCTTTTCTGCTCCCTCTCCTGAGTAGCTCAAGATTCTTCGGGCAGTCAGTGATGGATTGAGGTCCATTTTATCTATATACTCTTCGTGCATGGTATGTGATGGTTGTTGGCCCAGGTTTTGCAGGCATGTAATTTCCCAAGTGCCTTAGGGATGTGGCCAAGGTGTATTCATGCAAGGTAGTAGTTGTTTGGGCCCATGTGTGTGTGGGTGTGGTTACGTTTGGTTGTTTTGGCCTATGTTTTTGTAGGCGAGATGTGTGGTTTTGATATCCCAGGTGTGTGTTGGCGGGGGTATGACAGTGGCACTGCGGTGAGACTGGATGGAGAGTTATGACATGTAGGATGTCTTTAATAACCAGTGGGAATGTGGCGTGGGGTACCCAAACATCAATGTTTTTTTTCTATCACATTACCTGACTTTTGTTATTTGGGGAGTGTTCCAGGGTGACTTTTGGGTGTATTGTTTCAATGATAGGTTCTCTGATTATCTTCTTTTCACACGGGGAATTAGAATGCATCCCCACATGGGCATGAGAGATTTTGGTTTTCCCTAGTGAGTATACTTGTATACTCACCCTACATATATAAACTTCTTTTAGGTTTCCATAAGGACTTCAGGAATCGTGTGGGAATATACTAGTTTATATGTTGGGAAAATTTTTGTTTCTGTTTTTATTTTCTTTGGTACTTTCCTTCGGAGTTTTCTTGTACTTCTATAGCTCTTACTTTTGGAACATGCATTTGGGAATTGTTTTTTTGGCTTTACATTTAGCTACAACTTTGGTGTTGTTTTTGATTTTCTATCTTAACACTCGATCCTACTAAATAAAGAGGGTAATTCCTTCCATTTTGGGTGTGATTCTATACCCTTGGTGTTAATATCTACCTAGGGACCAATTGGAGGTAGGTGTTTAGTGTCATTATCTTTTATTCAATTTAATGAAGGAAGGTTCTAGAAAACCAATATCCCTTCTCTCATCATGTTGAAGGAGGGTCATGATAGAATGTTATCAATGAAAATGGTTGAGAGGAGGGATGGATTTTGGAGTTAGGCATGGTGGGTATTTCATGGGATGGTAGGGAAACAATGTTAGTCAATCTTGGTGTGTGAAATAGGCCAGGGAAAACTGGCTAGGATACGGGATTTTTGGGCCCCCCCATGATCTGATGTATGGACTCTGGGCCTAATGAACGTCCATGTGAGGTTACATTGATTGCAGGGTAGAGACCCTGGTTAATGTACATTCATTATAATGACTTGTGTTTTTGTGTGTCTTGGGTAATTTTTGGATTTAAATATAAATAAATAAAAGGATACGAAAAAAATTAAAACCAATTTTCTTACACTGCACGGACTTATAAATTCCGTGTTTATCTTGTAGTTAAAGAACCTGGACAATAACCATGAGTAGTGTGGGTGATCTTGGCCAAGGAGGATGATATAGCTGATCAACATAGGGATGATCGATAGGGGGAGGATGACCAGTGGAAGAGGATTCTTCATGAATTTTACTGGTAGACCCTCAAGAATACGAGGGAAAAATATAAGACAAAGAGACGGAGAGATAGATCAAAGGGAAAGTGATAGAGTTCCGCTAGATCTAGGCTCCAATAGAGTACTGGTTTCCTCTGGCCGTAAGTTAGATGAAAAGATCATCGTGTTAGTGTTGGATGATTTATCTTGGGGAGAAGAGGTAGGTTGAGGTTTTGTGGACGAACATCATGAGGGAGTTCCAAGAAGAATTCCTCTCTTTCATGATGAAGGTGGAGAAGATGCAAGAGCTACTCTCCCTTTAGCAAGGGAGCATGTCAGTGAGGGAGTTTGGGATCAAGTTAAAGGAAATTTTTCACATTGTTCCAGACCTCTTTTCAGATGAGGAGTCTTGGTCGAGACGTTTAGAGAAGGCACTCTGAGCATGTCTTCATTAGGTTGTTAATCCCTTCAATATACCGACATACTTAGAGGTTTAGAAGAAGTATGACGTGGTGGAGAGGATGCACACCCTAGGATGTGTAACGCGACATGAGATCCAGTTTGTCTTGTTAAAGGGGAAAGTCGTCAGTCTAAGTCCTCCAATGAAGGGATCGTCCAGGTATCAGCCAATGGTGAGTAAGCCTCAGTAGATCCAGTTTCGATTTCCTAGTTCTCGCCCCTTCCTAGTAGGCCCGAGGACTGATATGCTTCATCTATGGAAGTAGTTGGGACCTTGAAAATCAGTTCCTGAACCATGTACAACATAGTTGGGGTGGGTAGTTTCAGCACCAACCTTAGGAGTAGCAATTCCCAGCCATGACTTTTCAGCTGAAGCAATAGGGACAGTGAGCTCCTAGTCCTCCGAGAGAAGATGTTGTAGGAACATGCCGACCTCAGGAAAGCTCTTCAGGGGCCTCAACCAGGGCGTGATCGGGGAGGTGGCCAACAGTTTAGGGGAAGAGGAGCTGGTCATGGGTATTTTCACACTGTAGAGGCCATAGTTCCAACAGTGTCGGAAGTCGTTCGAGGTATGATATATTTTTTCTGCACTTTTCATTCTTCCTTGTTTTATTCAAAATCTTCACACTCCTTTTTTGGACTCAGTCTAGCCCATTCTCTAGGTCTAGAAAACGAGAGACTTCATGTTACCCTTGTTTTGAGTAAGCAAGTCAGAGTTCATACTAGCTTGTCTTATGTTTTCTGAGGATTCAGACTGATGTTGGTCCAATTAGTCCAATAGGGACCTTCTTCTAATGCATATTCAGTCATAAGATGTCATATTTTTAATCTAATGGTTGTTCTATGTGTGTTCCGTTATCGACTACTTTTGAAGGATGGTTTTTTATTCAGATATAAGCGGCCAACATTTGACTTATGTCGGCAAGATGTGTAATTTGGAGGGAATCCAGCGAGTGGAGCCCTACCATTATTTGTTAGCTAAGTTATCTGGGGATTTGGTGGATACATAGAAGGTGGAAATACTGGGGATTTTCAATGAGTTCATTGATGTCTTCCCTAAAGAGTTAGTGACTCTACCCCCTCGACTTGATGTTGAGTTTGTGAAAGGCTTGCAACCCGGTGCCCACATTATTTCGATGGCTCTCTATCTGATAGAACCTTATGATTTTCGGTACATTCAAATGCAGATCAACGATCTGATGAATAAAGAATTTTTTCAACCAAGAACGTCACCATGGTGTGCTCTAGTCTTGTTCACAAAGAAGGCTGATGGTGTTCTTGGGCTGTGTATAGACTACAGGATGCTGAACCAGGTAACAGTCAGAAACCGTTACCCCCTCCCGAGGATCGACGACCACTTTGACTAGTTGAAGGTGGTATGATGGTTCTCTAAGATAGACCTACGGTCAGGATATCACAAGTTGAGGTTGAAGGAGGGAGAAATCTCAAAATATGATTTCAGGATCATATATGGGAACTTTGTGATCCTGTTCATGCCATTTGAAGTTACAAATGCCCTTACCGTGTTCTTGGGACTCAGGAACTCCATCTTCCAAGAATATCATGGCTATTTCAAAGTCGTGTTAATTGATGGCATCCTAATCTACTCATGATCAATAGAGGATCACACCAAACATCTGAGGATGGTTTTAGAGATCCTCTATCACCACCATCTCTATAGGAATTTTCAAAGTGAAAGTTATGGAAGCAAGAAGTACATTTCCTTGAACACGTGGTGAGCGAGTAGGGAATAGCGGTGGAACCTTCAATGGTTGAGGGGATTGTTTCTTAGGGAGCACCCAATAATGTGGCAAGGGATCATAGTTACCTGGGCCTAGCAGGTTACTACCGGAGATTTGTGCCAAAATTCTCTCGAGTTTCATCACATTTGATAGCCTTGACCAAGAAAGAAATGGTTTTCGTGTAGAGTGGTCAGTGCGATGCAGCCTTCTTTTATCTAAAGGGGAATTTGGTTAGTTCCCTAGTGCTGAGGTTTCCTGAATAAGGGGTGATGATTGAGGTGTTCTGTGATGCATCAAAATATGGACTGGGGTGTGTACCGATGCAACAACAGGTGGTGATATCTTATGGGTTTAGACAGCTACGACACCATGAGCATAATTATGCCACCCATGATATGGAACTTATAGAGGACATATTCCCAAAAATGTTGTGGCGACATTACCTCATAGGGGAGCACTTAGTGGTCTTCATGGATCATAAGAGCTTGACGTATATCATTTCAAAGTGAGACGAGAACTTGTGGTAGTGGAGGTGGATGGAGTTCCTTCAAGATAATGACATTGAAATCTCATACACCGTTGGAAAGGGGATCGTGGTGGATGATGTATTGAGAAGGAATTCATTGAAGAATGTGGTTTCAGAATCAGCAGATACTTGGAATGCGTTGGAAGAGTTGGCTTCCTATACCTGGATGAAGGGGTGGAGGATGGTAGTGGCTGTATGTTTCCGATGATAGTAGAGTACTTCATGTTGTAACAGGTGGACGAGTCTCAGTGGGGGGAATTAGTGGCTTATGTGATTCGCGATCGTGCTAGCTAGGGAGATGCTCCAGATGGATGGTCAGAAGAAAGGTAGAATCAGATGCAGTTTCATAGAAAGTTGTTCATCCCATTGGAAATGCACAAGTGATTTCTTGGTGAGTTCCAAAACACACCCATTTCGGTAGACCAAGGTTTTTACCTGATGTACTAGGGCTTGAGGGGTCAGTTTTGGTGGCACGGGGAAATGCGGGCTGTGGAAGAGTTTATCGAAAAGTGCCTCTTGTGTTAGTAGATGAAGGATGAACACCGCAACCCAGGAGTTTTGTTACAACCTTTAGATGTCCCTGAGTGGATGTGGGATGACATCTTGATGGATTTCATCATGGGACAACCCAAGGTTCAAGGAGGATGCGATGCTATATGGATAGTGGTGGACTGGTTGACTAAATCAGCTCACATCATATAAATCTTGGAGTCGAGGGCAGTGGATTCCTTAGCACAGATGTTTGTGGATGAGGTGGTGCGGTTGTAAGGGGTTCCAATGTCCATAGTCTCTGATCTAAAGACCCAGTTTACATCATGGGTCTTGAAAGGATTGTTACATTCATTTTGGCCCCATGTTATGCCTCAGCATTACTTTCCATCCCTAGATAGATGGACAGATAGAGCGTACCATCCATACAATAGAGGATATGCTACCTGCTTGTGTTTTGGACTTTGGGGTATCATGGGTGCAAGACATGCCTCTTGTAGAGTTTTCCTACAACAATTTCTATCACTTTACCATTGGCATGGAACTATTTGACGCTTTTTACTAGAGGCCATTTCGCTCCCCTGTGAGATGTACAGTGGATTGGGAAGTAGGTTTTCTTGGCCCGAAAGTGGTGTAGAGAATGATAGAGGAATTTTCAGCTTATACGAGAAAGGATGAAGGCTGTTCCAGACCAGTAGAAATCATATGCTGATCATAGGAGGAGATATCGGAGTTCAAGATCTAGGACCACGTGTTCTTGACTGACTACCCTCGGCATGTGAAACAGAGGTTCGGTAGGGGGAGTAAGCTTTCTCCTAGGTTCGTTGGACCATTTGAGGGTTTACGGAGGGTCGGTGAAGTGTATTACTAGCTGGTGCTACCACCGCCGCTATAGAGGGTGCATGGAGTCTTCCATGGGTCTCTACCCCAGCAGTATCAACATGATGATTAACATGTCCTTGACTGGGGGAATCTAGATATTGAGGGCATTGGGACATTCATAGAGCGACCAGTGAGGAGTGAGGATCACGAGGAGAAGGTGTTTTGTAGATGAACCATTTATGAATTTTTTTTGTTATGGAGGGTTGGTGGCCTCAAGGAGAGTACCTAGGAATGGGATACGCAGATGCACGTCCAGAGCACAATGCTCTTTTGAGTTTTTTTGTGTATTGTTTCGTACATGATTTTAATGTAGTTCTTGACCATGTTAACTATGAAATGGGTTGCTTTCCTTGTTCTCTGAATGTTTGTGAAGCGTACTGACTGTGGGGATTGGAGTACATGATCCCTAATCAAGACACATTAATGTTGATTCGATTAAACCTATGTGGGAGAGTCAGTGTCACCCAAAGTAGATAGTATCTTGACATGGATGAAATGACTCCTTAACCCATATGACTGGACGGTATGATCATTAAATGTTTGTGTGATTACCTTGGAGAAGATTCGTAGTGTTTCTATAGTAGTTCAAAATATGGTTAAGGAATAGGTGTTCAAAGATGTCAAGGAGCTTTACTATTGAGTTTTATCTTTTAGAAAGTTTGTTCAGACCTCCCTAATTCTTTCTGGTATAGTTTTGATTCATGGGTGATAGAATAGTTTGAGAGGTATCTAATGTAATAGCCCGAGAAATTCCTCATTAAAGAGTTTTCCAAAAAAAACTCAGTTCCATTAAACTGTTCCACTGAAATAGTGGCACCGGTCATAATAGCACCGTGATGGTGGAACTGGTCACGGTCGAACACAGAAACAGTGGCACCATTACAGTGGCACCCTGACGGTGGCACCACTTACGGTGTTCCACTGAGTCAGTCGCATCATCACAGCCACACATTGAAACTGTTGCACTACATATGGTGGCACCATGACCATGGCGCCATTAATGTGTCTCACTGAACGGTGTCCCACCCTTCGTGCCTTTTCCAGTTTCTGACTTTTTCCGCTCCCACAATGTAAATTTTGACATAAAAAATATTTTATGACCCCTTTAAATGCCATTTAAAACCCATAAATGATATTTAAAATCCCACAAGTACCAAGCGACCCTAGACATACCAAAACGTGTGGCCTTTACCTAGTGTCACACATTTATTCTTGTACTTTCACGTTCCTCCACTGTTACACGTGTTTTCTTATATTTGAAATAAATAATTCAACTAATTATTGTTATGGATACCTCTACAATTAGAATTATTAGATGACATTAAATTCCATCATGTGTAATCAACTGAATGTGTTGTGAAACCACAATATGACTTTAAATCCGTTCATGATTTTCATATCCTGTAACTCCAGGATCCCTCAATTTTATCACCTTATAATTCTTTCTTTCTTCTTCATGGTTGGTTTCTTTCTTCTCCTTAGTGCGTTTGGAGTCCCCATTCATGAAGAAAGTGGGGTGCCTATGCTGGAGATTTTCTTCTCACTCATGATGTCCTCAGAGTTCCTCACCACCATGTCATGCATTCTCAGTTCTAGGCGCGTGGAGAGAAACTTTGATCATTGATAATACTGGTTGGGGTTTTCCATCATCTCTCTCAACTTCATATCATGCAAGGTGGTTATGATACTATTTCATTCAGGTATGGATTAAATAGAACATTAATGAATATTATAAATGGTTTTTAAAAAATTACGGGGTATGTATGATGATGTTTATGTACTCTTTTTTCTTACATTATATGTTGTGATTTGTATGGACTTATGTCAATATAAAATTGTGGCCATTGGTGGCCCTTCCTTGAGCACTAATGAACCCCTATTTTATGTGATGATTGAATGGATGTATCATGGAAACTAGTTAATCATGTAAACTTGGTTGATTAAATGGATGTCCAATGAACAAAAATCATTGGGTGATCACTACAATTAACCAAACACAACGAAGGAACATAATGAATGTTTTTCTAGAATCAAGAAACCACCTTGCTTTTTATGGGTATCATGTGTGGTGGTTCTACTCTATGCTTGCGGGGTGACAGGGATGGGTATGGTATCCCATGTAGTTATGCAGTCGTTGATTTGTGGATCTAAGGCTGTGTGGGGCTGTATATAGAGGATTTGTTTGGTTTTAGTACTTTTAGGGATCTGAATAATCCCATTTTTTGTGACTTTAAAAGTGAACCAGGTGTGAATTATTAAAGTTATGTTTGGATGATTTCTCCTTTATGGGTTGGTGGCTATGCCTGTTAGTTGCATTATAGTGAAGAATTATTTAAATGGAATCACTTGAATATGATAATCATCATGGTTTCAATGGGAATTTTTTTCTAGGAATGAGTTGTGACTTGGTTGTGGTCGTGGTGCTTCTTATGAATGAATATTAATAAGGGTTTTTGGGTATTGTGTAGTTTTGGAACCCCATGGTAGGGATGAGTGACTTTTTCCATATATATATAATTTAGTTCTTATGGTTCTTATTCCCACCACACCCAAGTTGATTACATTGTTCCAAACACCCCCATTTCATGGGGGATGGTGTTTTTTTCAACACTCCAATGAGGGGATGGTTATTAGCTTCTTTTCAACTCCCTCACCCGATTAGCCCAAAATTCTCAGGCAGGCTATGAGGGCCTAAGGTCTATTATATACGTAGACACTTTTTGCAGGGTACATGGTGGTGGTTGGCCCAGGTGTGTCAATGTAGGTTGTTTCCAAAGTGTCTTCGGGATGTGGATGAGGTTTCTTCGGTTGTGGAAGTAGTTTTTCAGGCCTAGGTGTATGCGAGCATGGTTGCATTTGGTTGTTGTGCCCTAGTTTGTGGAAGTGATGATGCGTGGTAGATATATCCTAGGTGTGTGCGGTAAGAGTATGGAAGTGGGGCTGATGTGATAATGGTGGGGGAAGTCTAACAAACAGTATCTCTTCAATAACCAGTGGGAAAGTGGTGTGGGGAACCCAAACATCGATGTGTTATTACTCTTACTTTTCCTATCTTGCGTTATTTGGGGAGTGTGACATGGTGAGGTGTTGGTTGATAGTTTTCTATCTAGGTGCTTGTATTATCTCTTTCTCCCACAAGGAATTAGAATATGTCACCACATGTGCATGAGAGCTTTTGGTTTTCCCCAATGAGTATACCTGTATACTCAACCTACTTATATAAACTGCATCCAGGTTTCAAGAGGACATCAGGGATTATGTGGGACTGTACTTGTTCAGATGTTGTTACATTTGATGTTGTTGTTTTTCATTTCATTGGTACATTCCATTAGAGTATTCTTGTACTTCTATAGCACATAATTTAAGAACTTGCTTTTGGTAATGGTTTGTTTTGTCTTTAATTTTACCTCTTGTCATGGTGTTGTTTTGGATTTACTATCTTAACTCTCGATCCTACTAAATAAAAAGGGTAATTATTTAAATTTTGGGTATTATTCTATAACCTTGGTGATATTATGAACTCCAGTACCTATTGAAGACAGGTTTCTAGGGTCATTTTCTCTTCTACAACTTGATGAAGGAAGGGTCGGAAAATCCATTGTCCCTTCCCTCAACATGGTGAAGGCGGGTTGTAACACACCATTGAAGGGATAGACTGTCCAACATGAAATTTTTTGGCTTGACATTCACATCCACTTGTGTTATTAGGAATTAAAATATGATATTAATTCTGTTCAACCATGCCTCTTCTTATACTGGTTCCAAATAACCCCTAAATTGGGTGTATTATTATTTTAAAACTCAACCACAAGATCCACATGCTTTTTATCATCTGGTTTATTCCCACATTCCACAACAAAGAAATATTTTACTATACTATGCACTAGGTTATGGTTAACCTAGGGCTTAATAGAACCCATATTTTCTACATCCTCCTCTGATTGGTCTCTTTGACGCCTACCCAGTTTGATTTCAATCCACACAAAAATAACTATATGCCTCACCCCCTTAGCAAGAAAATATTTACAATTTTAAATTATATTTTAGTGGAACTATCCCAACTGGTGATTCAACATGTCCACATTTCCCATGGGTTGCATCTTTTAAAAAATCACCCATGTTATGATAATTGGAAAATTCTCAAAATACCAAAACTATCCATACTCCAAATCCACACATTTAAAAATAATTTCTTAATTTTTTAGAAATCCAAATATCTATAGCATAACATAAATCATAATGAAAGGGAAATATGAATCCTAGTGATAATTCATTTCAACAATGCATCTCGTTCTCATTTCATTAGCTATACACATGAATTTGATATTTTCAATGTCTATAAGTTTCTCGAAAACACTTACGTATGAAACAATATAGTTATATTATGTTCATAATAAATAGATTAACTTCATTTTTTTACGCTATCAATTTAATGTTATGATAATTTTTTTCATTAATAACATCCTAACTTAAAGAATAGACCAAGAACGAATTTCAACTCCAAGAGAGACAACCAACTCCAAGGAACCCAACAACATTGATGTAAAAGACCGGAAAAACTGATACAATGTGTAATGTCACACCCATTCCTCGTTGGTTTGAGATGGCGGTGAGATGATACGTGTCTTGAGGCAACATTCCGAAGGCGCTAATGGCCGTAAATAAATGTAGAGGGATTCGAGAAAAATTGGTGACTGATGGTCCTTTAGAATATAACCAACCCAACAAACAATTCATAATCTACCACAACTACATGATGCATGACAACAAAGTAAACCATGATACACATTACCAAGAGACTACCAAACAACCAATATCTTTAACAACAATTTCACAAAACCAGTAAAACTAAATCCCAAGATCCCAATATTATAGAATTAAGAGAAAGAATTAAAAAAATGACAATAAGGATACCATAACATGCACCTTGGCTCCCAACCATGCTCTATACTCCAAGTGCCACAATACCGACCAAACATCACAATTCCTGTCTAGAAAAATTTGATGATTTCCCCATACAAGTGTACTAGAAAACAAAATTTATAAAAGCACCCAAGTGTCAAGGAAGGGGGTGGGTATAAATATATAGTATTTTTTCCACAAATTAAATCCCTACACATTCCATTAGGATTGAAATTTTAGCATATTTATATGAAGTAGTTTATATAAAACATCAAATATTATAACAATTTCTATAAATTCATACACACCCTTACCAAGAATGTTTTCTCACAAATTTGCACAATGAAAGAGAAATCCAATCAACAAGCCATATTCCATTTTACCATCACATTTTATCTCAATACATCATCTTACATATCCAAAAACAATATCCAGACACATATATAATGTTCCATATGATCAACCAAGGGTAAAAATCATGGCAGAACTTCCTTTTCGAGCATGTTTAATATCTCGGATTTTCCGTGTATTATTTTTAAATTTTATATGGAATTATTAGGAGACCTGTCGCAATGAAGAAACATCATTATGAGGCCCTGTGATTCTGTAATGGTGATTCAAACTTTTTTTTAATGTAAAGTGAGTCCGCACTTGTGCACGGTTTTGGCTGTTTCCAAACAGATACCCGGATTAAAAATCTGAGGACCCCATTGTTTCAGGGACGATGACTTTACCTAAGAATGAGTTTAACCTAGACCGATGCGGGTCGAGGAAAAAAGATAATTTTCAGATGTTTTTAATAAAATAATATAAAATAAATGGTAAAGTTCATTTTATTTTTTATTTGGAAACATTCGCTATTGCGCATTGATAGGGAAACTTTTTAATAATTAATGCCATGTCATAATGACATAGAAACGGCAACTCAACTCATTAATGACGCAGCGTGATGGAATTCCAAAATTTGCTTCCCCTTTTTAATGGTTTAATCAAACAATGGTCATTGATGGAAAATTGAGAGAAAACTCTGGAGAATCCATTGATCCTTGGGGAAAACTCTCGGCGACGAATGACGACGACTCAAAGACGATAATCGCTGCGCCAATGAGTTGAAGGATCTCAATGATGATGACAATGACCTCTTTGTTAGAGATCGATCCCTTTTGAGGTAGGGGATGTTATTTCAATTCCCCTTTCCTCTTTCTGAATTTAAATGATGAACACAGGTCAACCACGAACATGTTGATCTATGGATTCATGCATTCTTGTGGGAGGGTTTCGTTGGGTTGATCTCGTGGAATTAATTCATGATTATTGTTTGTTATGTTGATCCTTTTCTTTTTGATCCTACTAACGGGAGCAGATCAATGTCGTGACGAATGAAGGTAGAGGTGCAATGGAGACAGCGGCAGATGAATCAGACCATATTGGGAGAGATCTTTCTTCGACTATTCCTCGTGCGAGTGAATCAAAACACATTTTCGGAGCTGATCGGAGGCTCGAAAAAAACAGAGACGACCTCGGGACATCAGGGAACCCCAGATTCTATAGAGTTGCGGCGATCGGATGGCTAGATAGATAAATTGGGAAACATGATAGGCGCATCGTCAAAGAGCGGCATTTCGGGAAAATTCTAGGATACACGGCATGTAGTTTCGAAGAACACACCCTGTAGTACCAAGGTGGCGGCTGTGGTTTTGGGGCTTAGAGAGGAAACATAGAGAGTGTGACCTTGGTCACACGTCATGTTGGAATTTCCCCGAAGCTTGGTGTATATTTTGGAAAGCACATTGACATGGGATGGAGTGCACGACAGTTTACTCCATTACACGGCTAGGCGAGACCAATAACGCGGGTCACCCCATGTACCTATTACACGAGATAGAGTACACGGGTTAAGGCCATGTACAAGCACATAGCCAGTGTACATAGAGTTAACCCCAGTCACTCGTCCATGGCGTATACACCATACTACATGTCGTGTACTAAAGTTTCTACATGACCACTGTTAAGACACTGGCCGTTGTACACGGGTAGTACCCGGAGTCAAACAACATGGTGGGTAACCTTTCTACACGCCGTGTAATTTTTGGAAAATGGCATAGTCCTCTTATCCACTGTATCTTGGACATTTTTAATTTGGGTTTGTTCCCCTTCTTCTCTTTCCCCTGAATATCAGGCATCGTTTCCTTTTATAGAAGTATGATCCCTTCAACAGAACTTTCTGTGATAGCGTCGGCATCCCTCCAAGAGGCCCGGGGAGATATCCTCTGTCCATTAATGAACCTAAGAAGAGTCACACATCGACGTTACAAACTCTACCGGGCATTGATCCTCTACCTAGCTAGTGAATCTGGATGAGTCATGGTTTTGGCCACGACCCTTGCAGTGATCCTTATCTGTGTATCGTGATCTTTCCCACTCAGGAGTGTGTATCCCGTAATGAGTGCATGTATCTATCGCGATCATCCCCCTCAAGAGTGTCTCTCCCATAATGTGTGTAACTACCTCTCGTGCTGTTTCCTAATGAAAAATACTTCTCAGATAGATGTCACTAGAGCTACCATACACGTGGATTTTGTTCTCCCAGAATGAGTTCTTCGGGGAAATATTTAAACTAAATCCCTGGATGGAGGTATGAAGTTGTGTGACATGTCTCTAGACTACGGTTCTAGGTTTTGAGTATATATAATTTGTGTTCTTTTATTATATGTTCTTTAGACATATACTGTATAGATCTGACGGTGCCTTTCCTTTGTGTATTGCTTTGTGTTTTTCAAAGTCCTATACCGAGTATTGTTATACTCACCCCTGTACGGGCTTTTCCCACATGTGTCGTGTCTTGTGAAGACGAGTAACCTTTTGATAGAGTCCAGGGCAGACCATGATATGACCGAGATTTCTGAGTTCCGTACAGGCCAAGGTTTTCCTACGGCTACGAGCAATAGTCCCAGTACCTCTTTGTGTTTACATATTGGACATTGTACTATTCAGACTATTGTTTTTAGTGGATTGTATTCTTTCCTAGTTTACTTTCAGTTCATTACTTTCCATCGTACACTGTTTTTTGGGTTTAGTTGTATTCATTCATTTTGTTCCTTTGTGTTTTTTTACATTTTAGTATTTGTGGGCATGGAGATGCGTGCTTGTGAACAGGTTCTTAGTTAATGACTCCAATGTTAGTAATATTCCTTCTTGCTGATAGTCACCAGCCCTTGGCGTATTTGAGGAGGGATGGGGGAGTCACAGAACAGGCCCCACTAGGAAGGGTCATGACAGAGTGCTATCAGAGGTGGTTGGTTCTACCTTAGGACCAAGAGTCTATGAGATTTGGTTGGGGGAAACAGTGTTCTATGTTTCGAGCTTGGATTTTAGGCCCGAAACTCTAGTGTTGGTGCGGCGGCCGACATATCCATACACCAGGACTCTGATAACCTGATTTATGGCTTGGTACATGAAAACACTAGTTGAAGAGAAATAAAAGAGTCGTACATGCATGATATAGGAATGAGTTGTTTTTTCTATATCCTTTGTGACATCTATCCAGATATACTCATTGACCATGGTACATCTTGTTTCCTTATAGGATGCATCTATGACACATACCCGCTAGGATTCAGTAGCACAATCATGAGGATGACCCCCTCGGTGATGAGGCTTCGATACTGGGACCAGTTACCCTGGAGTTGCCACCAGGTGGTGCACCTGCTATACCACCACCTGTGGAGCAGCTCATGGTAAATGTAGTACCGACCAACAAGGAGCATAGGATGAGCGTGCTTCATGATTTCCAGTAACATATACACCTTAGGTTCCAAGGAGAGACATAAACTTAGGCAGATGAGGACTGGATTGAGGTTGTGACAAGAGTTTTCCATCTAGTGAGGACACTAGCAAACTAGATGGTGATCCTAGGGGCGAGCATTCTTCAGGGTTCGGTAGGACGATGGTGGAGTCTGACCACACAGACTCACAATGAGGATACTCTTTCATGGATGGAGTTTGAGCGACTCATTTGGGAAGAGTTCTCTCCAGTTACACTGAGTTTTGTATGCTTCCAGGAGCTTCTTCAGCTCCATCAGGGCAGTTTGATGGTAACTAACTATTCTTTGAGGTTCACCAACCTCGCGCCGGTACTCGATGGATATGGTCAGGGATCAGTACTTCAGTGATTCGACCTTCAAGAGAGGTCTACGATAATACATCCGATATAGTGTCGTACCTCTATGCATTTTGACTTATGCTAGGGTGCTCGAGCAGGATTTGGTGATCGAGAGCTTCTTGGCAGAGTAGAGACAGCCGACGACAGTCAGCTGTAGGAAGACAGGTATGGAGACCTCGGAAGTAGGGAGATGACGTCGGGAACAAGAATCCGGACATGAGATACATCATAGGAGGACCTAGGACAAGGGATTGATAGTCCAGGGCTCTCAGGCTGGATCCAGTAATCCTAGGGAGAATTGGTGCTCTGTCTGCAACAGTAGGGGAAATTTCGTTAGAGATTGTCTGACCCATCGAGTTGATGATAGGGTAGCGGAGGATGGACCACCGAGGCAGAGGAATAGAGTAGACTAGATAGACCTGCTAGGCCGAGGACATGGTAGTGATGCAGGGAGAGTTGTAGGTGGTGGTAGACTCTTCGATCTACTTCCACCACCACCCCAGGAGGTCCGCACCAGGCTCAGGAAGCAGGGGGATAGGGGTGGGGAAAACTGCATGCGGTCGAGGCATATAACCCAGGGGATACAAGAATGATACGAGGTACAATCTATGTCTTCTATACCCTAGATTCCATACTTATAGACAAAAGTTACATTCCTTCCTTCATCCCCTCATGTCTTGTGTGAAACCTTGAGATTCTGGTAAAACTGTTGACTCGATCCTTACGCTTAGAGACACATGAAAGAGGAGAATCGATGGTCACACACCTTTGAAGACAGTGTGATCTTACCTTTGGAGGAAAGAGTTTCGATTAGAACCTATTTTTGGTACCGTCGAGGCCATATGACGTCATTCCCCATATGGATTAGTTATCTTTAGTCGATGCCCAGATTTAATAGTTTAGGCGAAGTGTGCGGTGTGTCCACCGTGATGGTATGAGGTTTTCCTTTGTCGGAGAAAAGGATACCCAGGAAGCTTAGAATGGGATCACACATTGGGGGGTGAAGTTGATTACTCATGAGATGGCTAGACTTACCCTTGGAGCAGTAGATGCTAGGAGCTCTCAGTTCCCATCTTTAGTGGTGGAGTACGAGGATATCTTTCTTGAAGATGTTCCAGGATTGCCTCCCCTCCAGGAAATCAAGTTCTGCATCGACTTACACCCCGAGAAGACACCAATTTCCTCACCATCATGTTGGATGGCTCCCGCAGAGCTTCACGAGTTGAGGGTACAGTCAGAGTATTTGTAGTTCAAGGGTTTTGTAAGACCCAACGTTTCACCCTGGGTGGCCCCAGTCTTGTTTTCCAAGAAGGAAAATGGGAGTTTGAGTTTGTTTGTGGATTAATGGAACATGAAACATGAGACAATGAAGAATAAGTATCCACTGACGTGTATCAACAATCTCTTCGATCAGATAAGAGGGGAATAATGGTTCTCAAAGGTTGACCTTCAACCAAGTTATCACCAGTTATGATTACGGGACGATGATATACCAAAGATGGCTTTCAGGTGCCACTACCGTCACTATGAGTACTCGGTGATGCCTTTTGGCATGACAAATTCACCCACAATGTTCATGGGATGGATGAACCAGATCTTCTAGCCGTACATGGACCAGTTCATAGTGGGATTTATCGACAACATCCTTGTGTACTCAACGTCAGAGGAGGAGCACATGAGACACATACAAATAGTTCTAGATGTACTCTGAGAGTACCGTCTTTTTGGGAAGTTCTCAAAGTGCTAGTTCTGGATTTAGGAGGTCCACTTTCTTGGACATTTCATATCTGTAGATGGATTAGCCATAGTCCTAGCCATGGTGGAGGCAGTGCAAGCATGAGAGCTACCTCAGAGTGTGACCTAGGTGTGAAGCTTCCTTGGGTTGGCTGGATATTACTGGAGGTTCATCCCTGATTTCTCCAGAATAGTATCACTGATAACGACCTTGACTAAGAAGGGGAAACCCTTCATGTGGACAGAGAGGTGCTAGAAGGATTGCGAGTAGTTAAGACAGAGTTTGGCGGGCACCCAAATCTTGATATTACCGAAGGAGGGTTTCGAGTATGTAGTTATCTACGACACATCAAGGACAAGGCTCGGCTGCATCCTGATGCAGAGACAAGCAGTTATTTCTTAGGGTTCGCACTAGCTTTGGACACATGAGTAGAACTATGTGACCCATGATCTCAAGTTGGCAGTGGTAGTATTTGCGTTGAAGATGAGGTGACACTACCTTGTGGGCGAGAGGTTTATCATATACTCTAACCACAGGATCCTCAAGTACATCTTTTCGAAGAAGGATCTGAATATGAGGAAAATGTATTGGCTAGAGTACCTCTAGGACTATGATTTAGAGATCATCTATACTCCTAGGAAAGGTAACAAGGTGGCCGATGCTCTTAGAAGAAGGTCAAGATCACAGCTATTGAGTGAGGAAATAGAGTAGTTAGTCGTGGTGTAGTTATCATTCATAAACTGAGAGGATATAGATTAACAATAGTTGATGGTGGTCTCCCCTCCACTTTTACAGTGGGTTAGGGAGGAACAACTAGGAGATGTTGAATATGTGGCTTTACGTGCTCAATTATACACAGGTCATGATCCTGATGGATATTAACAAGGTGGAGATCACATACATCTTTTTAGAGGATGATCTATTGTACGAGTAGAATTGTAGGAAGAGGTCTTGAGGGAGATTCATACATCCCCCTTGGCGGTACATCCTGGTGTGGAAAAGATGTACCAGGATCTCCGACGATAGTTCTGGTGGTCAGGCATAAAGAAGGCAGTAGCAGAGTTCGTTTCTCGATGCCTTAAATGCCAGTAGGTGAAGGTTGAGCACCATGTTGCAGGGGGGTTTTCTCACCCCTGGATGTTCCAGAGTGGATTTTGGATGTAATATATATAGACTTCGTGATAGGCTTACCATGGACATCCAAGGGTCACGATTCCATCTAGGTGGTCATGGACCGACTCACCATGTCAGACCACTTCCTAGCTATTAGGGACCAGAGTTCTGTAGAGATCTTTGGATGCCTCTATGTGTATGAGATAGTTCGACTTCATGGTGTCCCTTTAACGATAGTCTCTGACCGAGATTCCCTCTTAACATCTCTATTGTGGAAGGTATTGCAAAAGGCCTTTGGGACTCAACTATGCTTAACCACGGCGTCCCATCCCCATACTGATGGTCAGAAAGGAGAGGACTATTCAGGATCTAGAGAATATGGTGTGGGCCTACATCTTGGACTTTTGGTCATATTTGGGAGGACCTCATACCACTGGTGGAGTTTGCGTATAATAATAGCTACCACTCCACCATTGATATGGCATAGTTCGAGGCATTGTATGGGAGACCATTCCAGTCACTACTTAGCTGGATCGACCCCAGAGAGTCAGCACTCAAGGGACCATAGTTGGTGTGAGCTACCACTGAGAAGGTAGAGATTATCTGGGTGCATATGTAGACTACACAGAGCCGGCAAAATTCATGTGCTGACAGGCGACAGAGACCCCTAGAATTTGAGGAGGGAGATCGCATCTGTAACACCTAGAGATTTTATGACATATATTCTATTTAATTTCATTGATATATTTTTTTGTACGCTACACCATGGTTATCTTGTGCTATACGAAACACTGTATTAGCTGGCAGTATACACAACATTATTCTTGGCTCGTGTAACACACAATTTCAAGACCGCTTGGTAGAAATTATTCTATACAAAATTGAGTATAATTTTTTTTTCAAATTATTAATGAAATTTTATTTGGTTATGTTATACGAAACTCCAAAGGAATCTTTTACTACATGCAACACTAACTTGGCTTGCGTTACACACATGACCGACATTCCTCGATAGCTTACGTGGTACACAATACCGAGTTTCACAAAACAATAATATTTTATAATATTATTATGATCTAGCCATTATGAAAAGTATTAAAATAATTTTGAATTTTATATAATTAGAATTCATCTTACACATTTCCTAGTATAATTTATGAGAACAAAATCTATTTTTCGGATAAAAGAAGTATTTTAAAAAAAATGCAGTTTTGCCGCCTTTTGATGGCACACCGATTTTAAATCTAATTTTTGACAAGTTTATAAGTTAAATTTTACAAAATAAACTTCTTCTTTTGAATCATGATATAAAACTTTACATTGGATAAAGTTTTGATATTTTTATGACAACGTTCTTATTTTGATGAATAGTAAAAACAAGCTAAATTTTACTTAAATACAATATTTTTCATCAAGATAATTTATATGGTTAAATTATAAGATTTAATTTTTTTAGAGTATAAATTGAATATATTATTACAATTTAATATAACTTATGTCATTATCATTAATTTTACATTGAATTCATAGGTGAAATCATTTCAATCTTTTGCAATGTTTTAAACAAAAACCTATTTTTTTGATAATGAGATTAATTTTAAATTAGTTTCAGCATCTTCTGTGTCTTGAATTTTTCAAATTGGATTCCATATTTTTAATCAGTAGGTCCAAATAATTTTAATAGGATACTTTTATTTTTAGACATTTTGAAAAGTAAATATGGTAAATTTAATTTACCACAGTTAATGGTAAATCAGGTAATTAAGGGTAAAATTAACTGTATAAAATTACCCTAACACTCATATTAATATAATTGGATGATTATATTTCATCCGAAAATATTCTTGGGTAGAAATGGTATCTTTTTGAACCCACTGGGATGTGATTAAGTCCTTTAATTTATTTTATTTAACGAAAGTGAAATATGTCTCACTCAAACATTAACAATTAAAGTATTTTTAATATAATGTTACAGTAAATATAAATTCTATTATAAATATAATTGGAAATATAAAATTCTTTCCATCATAATGGTAATTTATTTGTGATTTTAAAGAAAAATATAATTACCTTAATAGCTTATACATTAATGATGAAGAAATTATTTATTTAGTGAAAAATCAATAACATAGTTTTTATTAAAATAGTAATACCCAAAAAAGTCACCATAAACTTGAAAAAAACATATAGGTCGAGTATATATATACCCAAAACAAACAAGTGTCGACTTGTGGACCATTTGGAGCCTTATAAAACAGATTCTGGCATTTATATTATATTATTTTAAATGATTTCAAAGTTGTAACCTTCATAATTTAATAAACATATCATTTTAAAGGTTTAGTTTTCTAGAATGTAAATTTGACTAAAATTATTATTATGAAATATAGTAAATTTATCTTCATCATAGTATTTTTTTTACTTTTTATGAAACAAATAAATATATTAAATAATTATACAAAAATGATGTAGTAATTATTTTATTAAGAGAAATATAAAATAAATGGTTTTAAAAATATTAAAATAAATATTATATGAACTAATTAATGTGCTCCATGAATTTTACAGATAAATATGACAGTTTATGAATCTATTAAATAATTTTTTTGAACATATCTTCTGTGTGGATTTTATTTAAATTAAAATAAATGAAATGTTTCAAAGTTGACACGATTGACATTTTATAAAAATAACATATTATTAAATTGTATAAAAGTCACAAATATTTTTAAAAATTATAAATTTAAATTTATATGGTCATAAATGTCATAAAGAAATCAATTATGGACAATTATCAACACATATGTAAGTACTTATAGTATCAAAATTTATAATATTATTACCACAAATAAGATTAAATAGATTAAATAAAGATAAATCAAATTTATAAGGTTTAAAATAATTTCAAAAAATGTATAAATTTTATTGGATGATGATATTACAACCCTTTAACATCTCATCTTATAATTTGAGTCATTTCGGGGGTTTTATGTGGGGTTTGAGTTTATTATAAATTAATATTTTTGAGGTTTCCAAAAGTGCCCCTCTCGTCTCTTATAAAAGGGAACCTCCTCGCTCTTCTCTTAACTCCATTTAAGCCTTAAATCTCAGAAAAATCCTATCAATTCCTTTTCTCAACCTCTCTAGTTATATTATATAGGTACTGGTATTCTCAAAAGACCCTCTCTAGTGCCCTAAGATGAAGTTTAAAAGAGGCAAGTTGAGGAAGAGGTAATCTCTTCTACTTATTCTTTCATGTTTCCTTATTCTTATACATCCCCTTATTTAGTTGTTTCATTATAAAGTAATAACATCAGTATCACTAGTATAATTTTATGTTATTATAAATACGAAACAATCCTATTTCACCTTCTATCCATCCTACGAAAAATGAAATCACCGCACGTGCGTACGTACGGCTTACCGTCTCCACGCCGTGGTGTAATATGTTTTTCCACCACCACCATACATAGATTTGTATAATGGTTGAAATAATAACTATATATGATTATTATAACATCATAATTATTCTAAGATATTATATCATCCACTCCAATTCCATTAAATAATTATGGAAATGATATCATCGCTTGTGCGTATGTACAGATTACCGTCTCCACGGCGTGATGAGATTCATTCTCCATGTTAACCATTCTAGAATGATTATAATGTATATATAATAAATAATAATTTAATATAATACATAATAATGATACTGGATTTATATATATGTTATTTACTTACTTCCATTCAATTTAATAAGGAATGGAAAACAACGTTCATGCGTACGTATGCCCTACCATCTCCATGAACGGTGTATTTCATTCCATTTATCGACCTATTTTATATATTTATATTCTGACTTTATAATATAAATAAATCATGTTTTACATTATGGATGTATGTAATCATGTTCTATGTAAACATATGAATAATTACAAGATAAAACACGTACGATAAATGAAACAATTTTACCCAAAACACTGCTTTAACGTGGAATTGGCAAATGAACGGGTAATATAAAGTCGTAAGTGAATCATATATGACATCATAAATATTATTATGGTTCGATTAAAAGTTAATAATATGTTTAAACACACTATATAGGAGTCTTAGAAACATATGGAAGAAATTGGACCTAAGATAAGGGATTATTTCGTCTCACTTTTATTTCTGTGAGACATATGCCTTAATAACCATATATTTCTTTTGTATGGTGTTTTTGATTCCCATTAATGTTTTATAATTTATATTATGAAGGATATGATATTTATATATTAATGTAATTTTCATTATTTTATGACACGTATGACTCCACCGATCATAAAAGGTAAGAGATAATTATTCCAATCTCGTTCTTATCCGGGATTGTTTATTCTTAAGTATTTACTCGAGTTTTGTTTATCATCCATGTCCATGTTTTCTATAAATGTTTTCATAAAATTTTTAATATTCTTACATTTATGTTTAAATCCATTTCTACCATTTTTTGAATTTTACCACATGGTATGGAAGGAACCTTTCTTTTTTTTACCATATTAGGTACTTTTTGACTTTTTTTGGAAAAAGTATGAGAATAATGTTTTTTCACTTATACAGTATGAATAGATTTTTGTGGTTTTATAACGCATTATTTTCATGAAGAATACATTACAAGATTACTGGATTATTTTCATCAAAATGGTTTTCTTTTAAAATTGCATGGAATTTTCTGAAAAGAAAATGATTTTGAAGAAGAAAGGATATTTTCCTCAAGAATTCATTTCAATTGTTTTATCCAAACCATCTTCCATCTATGATGACATTATTTAATATGGATATGCTTCATGTATAATGTCTATATTATTTACATGGTTTTATTTTGTTGTGATGAAATTATATACATTGTTTTATATGTATTATGTTATGATGGGATGATGTATATGAAACCCATTTTATTCATTGGGTTTTGATGAATGATTTATGTTTATTTTGTGGAACATGAAAAAATGATTTTATTATGAGATAGATGGGACCTATATAACTTTCCAATGAATTATGTAAAAATTTATATCTCATGAGATAGACATTGCTGGAATGGAAAGTAAAATTCGGTTCGGTAATACAGGGATGGAACCGTAAGAAAACCGTGTTCAGTAATGGACTTTGTCCACTAAAATTGTCTTGGCAGCACTGCCTTTGCTAATATGGAAATAATATCATGTGATTAATTGTTTTACACAATTACATGTTTTATTCCCATGCAATTTTATCATGATTAGTGTTCCTTTGTGATCAATGCCTTATGTACTGCCAATATTTATGTCATTTCTCATGTTTTATGTTCATGTTTTTACATTCAAATGTTTATGGAATGTTTTATGTTCCCCATTATTACCCTTACTGAGCATTTGAGCACACATTTTTTATGTTTTCTTTTACAAATGATTTAAATAAATTTTTTTGGTAAGAAAACAAAAGGGTATGATCTTTATGGGAGATGTTGAAGATCTTTCATCATGATTAGAAGATTATGGTATGTGTTTCCAATAACAATAAACTAATACGGTCCTTGGGAGTTTGTTTTTGTTTTTTATTAAGTATTCCGCAAAATTAATTCAATGTCCACATACATCATTATTTTGGACTCTACATCATCTATCTTCAGGTCTCACCTCAATGAGGGTTACAATGATTTGACGAGGTGTCAAGTTATCTCGGAGGTTCATCGGACCTTTTCAGATACTGCATAGTGTTGGTGAGGTGGTGTACCGCCTTGCTGTACCACTACAGTTTCATTGAGTACATGATGTCTTCCACATGTTTCAGTTGAGGAGGTACGTGCATGACCCATCACACATTATCGACTGGGGCGAGCTGGACATTGAGGATGGAGTGACCTTTTCTGAGTACTCAGTGGAGATCAAGGATCAGTAGGAGAGGATCTATTGTGGGAGATCGATTCCTTTGGTGTGCACTCAGTGGTAGTACAAGAATCATCAAGAGATCATGTGCGAGTGGGAGCCTCAAATTTGTGCCCAATACCCACATCTTTTTTAGTAGTCTTGTTTTGGATTTTCGGGGACGCAAAGCCCCACGGTGGGTCACATTAACGTCTCAAGTTTTCTATGTATTATGTTTAAATATTATATGTAATTATTAAGAGAACATGTACAGTGAAGGCACATCATTTCGAGGCCTGATGATCCCTGAATGGTGGTTCAAACTTTTTTAATGTTAATTGAGTTGGCACTAGTGAGTGGTTGTGTCAGTTTCCATACAGATGCCCGGATTAAAAATCTGAGGGCACCTTATCATCTGGGATGACAACTTTACCTATGAATGGGTCTATCCTCGACTGGTGTGGGTCGAGGGAAGAAGTAAATTTTCAGACATTTTTAGTAAAATAAAATAAATGGAAAAGTTCACTTTATTTTTATTTGGAAACATTCGTTGTAGAGAAATTACGGGGTACCTTTTTAATAATTAATGCCATGTCATAATGACACCGAAACAACAACTCAACTCCTTAATTTCATAGTGTGATGGAATTCCAAAACGTGCTTCCCCCTTTTAATGGGTTAATAAAATGATGGTCATTGATGGAAAATGGAGAGAAAACATTGGAGAATCCGTGTAGCCCAGGATAAAACTCTTAGAGACGAACGACAATAAATAAAAGATGAGAATCAATGTGCCAATGAGTTTAAGGATCTCGATGACGACGACAATGACCTCTTTGTCAGCGATCGATCCCTTTTGAGGTAGGGGTTGTTTTTTCAATTCTCATTTCCCGTTTCTGAATTTAAACGGTGAATGTAGATTAACCACAAATAATTGGATCCATGGATTCGTGTGTTCATGCAAGGGGGTTTCATTGGGCTGATCTCGGGGAATTAATTCATGATTATTGATTATTATGTTGATCCTGCTCCGTTTGGTCCTACATATGGGAGCAGATCAATGCCGTGACGAACGATGGTGGAGGTTCGTTCCTCAATTTCTTTTTTTTGATTTCCTCACCCTTTTCTCTTCGTGCGTTCTTCGCGTTCTTTGTGGGGCGATGAAAAACAGATCACTGCAAATCTATTTTTTGATGCAATGGCCCCAAACTAGAGATCCAACATCATGACGA
Organism: Viscum album; assembly: GCA_963277665.1. Lineage (NCBI taxonomy): Eukaryota > Viridiplantae > Streptophyta > Magnoliopsida > Santalales > Viscaceae > Viscum > Viscum album. The sequence continues at coordinate 1,329,881,491 of OY728133.1, forward strand.
CCGAGTGAAGGTTTGATGGAAACGTTGGTAGATGAATCCGACCGGATCGGGATAGATCATTCTTTGACCGTTCTTCATGCGAGTGAATCAAAATGAATTTTTTGAGCTGATCGGAGGCCCAAAAATAATAGAGTCTACCTAGAGACATCGGGGAGACCCCTATTCTGAAGTTTAGCTGCGATCAGATGACCAGATAGACAAACAGGGTAGCACAAGAGGTGCTCCTGCGAAGAGCATCATTTATAGAATATTCCAGGATACACAGTGTGTACTTCCAAAGAATACTCCATGTAGTACCGGCAGCGGAGCATAGGGTTTTGGGGGTTATGGAGGAAACATATGGCGTGTGACCCTGGTCACACAGAATGTTTGACTTTCCCCGAATCTCAGCCTATATTTTAGAAAGTACACGGACACGAGATGGAGTACATGACCATGTACTCCATCACACAGCTAGGCGAGGCCAGTAACGCGGTTCAACCCGTGTACTGAATACACGAGTTGGAGTACATGGGCTTAGCTTGTGTATAGGAACATGGATAGCTTACACGAAGCCAACCCCAGTCACTCGGACACGACATGGACACCGTAATACACACTCTATAATAACTTTTATACATGACCAGCCTTACGACACGAGTCGTTGTACTTGGGTAGTACCCTGGGTCAGACGACAAGGCGTGTAACCTTTCGACATGCTGTATACTTTTTTGGAAAATGGAATGGTCTTCTTGTACACCATATCATGGACATGTTTCATTTGGTTTAGTGCCCCTTCTTCTAGTTACCCTGAAGGTCATGCATAGTTTCCTTCTACAGGAGTATGATCCCTTCAGCAAGAAATTATTTGATAGAGTCATCATCCCTCTGAGAGGACCAAAGAGAGATACTCTATCCATTCCTGACCCTAGGTACAGTCATCCATCAATGTTACCAACTCTACCGGGCATTGATCCTCTACCTAGATGCTAAATCTGGATGAGTTGCGATATCCTCCATGTCCCTAGTTGTGATCCTCATCTATGTATTCTGATCTTTCCCACTCAAAAGTGTGTCTCCCGTAATGAGTGCATCTATTTATCGTGATCTTTCCACTCAGATGTGTGTCTCTCGTAATGAGTGTAACAACATCTCGTGAAATTTATCGATGAACATTTCTTCTCAAACGAACGTCACCAGAGCTACCATACTCGTGGAGTGTGTTCTCCCGAAACGAGTGCTGCATGGAAATCATTGATCTAAATCCTTAGAAGGGGGTATGCGGTTGTGTGACTTGTCACTAGACTATGGGTATGGGTATTTAGTATATTTGATTTGTGTTCTCCAATTATATGTTTAGTAGAAATATACTTTTTAGAGATGAAGGTACCTTTAATTTGTGTATTGCTTTTTTTTTCGGGTTCCTCTACTGAGTATTGTTATACACACCCATGCATGGGAATTTCCCACCCGTGTCGTGTCATGTGCAGACGAGCATCCTTTTGACAGAGTTGAGGGTGGACCATGATCGGACTGAGCTTTTTGAGGTCCCTATAGGCCGGGGCGTTCTTACGGACATGAACAGTAGTCCCAGTACCTCTTTGTGTGTACCGGTTGAAATTTTCAGTATTCAAACTCTTATTTCTAGTGGGATTCTATTCTGGTCTAGTTTACTTTCAGTACATTACATTCTTTCATACTCTGTTGGTTTGGATTAGTTGTATGCAAGAATTTTGTTCCTTAGTGTTTTTTTACATTTCAACATTTGTGGGCTAGGAGATGTGTGTGTGTGTACAGGTTCATAGGAAATGCCTCCCATGTTAGTAATATGTGTACTTGGTGCTAGTCACCAGCCCTTGGCCTATTAAAGGTGGGCTTCTGGTGTCACAGCGCGGACCCCACTACAACGTGTTGTGGAAAATCATAAAGCCGATAAAAATAATATACACCAGTTAAATCTACCACTATATAAAAATAACTATTTCACTACCAAAGAATCCCTCAGGAATTATTCAATGCCATATCACATTTTAATAAAGAAACCAATTTTAACAAACAATTTTCATAAATCAACCCATGATATAATTTTGAAAGTCAACATTTTAAAATCTGACAACAAAGAACATTTCACCCCAATAACACACTTTCCACAAATAACCATTAAACATCACTAAGGGAATTTCTATCAAGCTTCTCACATCATATTAAAAACTAATTTTAAAAGAAAACCAATTAATTGAGAACATTTATTCTAGTTATAAATGAATTTAGTCGAGATATAATTCACCTACCTTAGGGTTCTGACGAAATTGACCCATGCAAAACCGCACTCCAAATCTGCATAAACCCCCCACAAAACCTCTTTAGATACCTATACCTAAAATTAGTAGACCCAAATATAAACATAATAGGCAACAACAACCCTATGTCTAAATGTGAATGGTGTAAATCTATAAAACTGAGATAGATGGAGAACTAGATATCAGGAAATCCAAGAATGATCTATGAGAGAAGGATTACTGGAAGATAATAGCCTTCAATACATCTTAATACCCCATATAATCATTTAAAAAAATGAGTGGGACAAACCCATAAACCATTGGTAACACGAAATACTGAGTAGGGTTCCTATGGGGGAAGAGAGGAGGAGATTAGGTAAAATCCCAAATGGTCTCATTTTTTAAAGACAACTTTTTAATGTCATTCATGGTTACCGATCACAGTTAAGAAAACCATGTACTAATAATGCACATACTACTACCTCGATAGGGACCCCGCCAGTTTTTCGTGCAATGTTATAAAAACTATATACAAAACATGTGAAAACCACTTCCCGGATAAGCATGTTTACCTTCAAATCCTATATAGTTTCCCTAAACTGTGCTCAAACTATGCTCCCCTAGAAAAGCCTCCATACCATTCCCGATATCTTTTAAACACTCCCAAAAAATACACATCTTCATTAAACACATAAAAAATATTAAAAAATGGTTGCATACCTCAACCTGGGGCTGATACAAAAATAGTTTTACGAAATCATTTAAAATCATTGTTTTTGAGTCATTTTATAGAATTTCATTCTAGTTTCCTCAAAAACTTGATTAGGTTGGTGATTTTTTCTATTTTTTTCTTTATTAATATCTATGAGACATAATATTATATATGGATAATAAATATTCATTAATTTACCACTCATTGAATAATCCAATAATATTTTGATAAAATTTTCTATCCTTTAGAGTTTGAGGTGTGTGGATATTTATTCCAAATAGTGTCACCTTGATTAGAACACATATGAATTCTGAAGGAGGAAATTTCTTTAAAACAATTTGTTGTAATTTTTTGGTTACAAAGTGTATAATAATAGAAACATTACATGTAGAGTGTACTTATAGTTTTCATGATATGTATAATGTATTCAACATATCTCGCCTATAGATATATTAAATACAAATTTCTCATAATGTCTACATAAATGATATCGAGTGGGAAACTAAGGAATTGTTTAGGAATTGACTTGTTCATATAGGGAATAAAATAGAGAATCTTAGGTATTATATGAAGGATACCCTATAGCTTAAAAGTCAATTCATTGAAATAATTCTATGTAGATATTATAAAATGATGAATATATGTGATCACAGTGGATATTGATTATAAATGGCGATTTAGTTTGAGTAACTGTGAGAATGAATATACATATAGTGGAAGGATATAATATGAAATATATACTAAGTCATGGAATTTTAGAAATTATTCATAATTCATTTTTATTTTATTAATTTTGATTTACTGAAGGAGAATTCTATATTTTTAGGAGTAATAGCTGGAAAACCACAATAAATTTTATGGTGGACTGAGGATGGTATTTTTACCCTGATGGTAGTAGATCCTGAAAAAGTATCCTATACAATACTAAATTATTTTATTAGGGGATGCATTACACTAGAACAGATGAAATTATGATATGATATATAGATTTTTAATGTCAGGGTACTGGATAAATCTATAATGATATTCGGAAGTTGAAGATAAAGAGGAGAGGATCCCATAACTATTTTAATGGGGCTGTTCCATGAATTTATAGTATATGACATAGTGTGTGCTTATGAATTATTGGTAGTGATATTTAATGTGTCATTTCCCCATCATTATTTTTTCCACACTATAGTGTTACCCAAGGAAAAACTGCTACATTGTGACACTCATAGTCATTTGATAATGTTCTTTATGTACTATTTTTATATGGTTTAACAAATTAAATTAAATGTTGACACATCAAATTTTACTCTTCCAAGTTATTTTCATAGATACACATAATCTAAAAGCTGTCCTCTATGATATTTTAGTCTTAAAGAATAGATATAAGCACCATTAATGTTAATTTATAATTACGTACTCTTTTAAATGATCTCTATAGGTGATTATATGATTACATCTAATATATTCATATTATTCATTATTAATATAAAAATTATCAATATAAATAAATAAATTATTGGAGAATGAATTTTTTTAAATCATATGAATGAAGTTGAATCCGTTAGAAATCATCTCTGAGTGAGGAGAAACTATGTCACGGTTGGTGATACTTTTTATTTCCAATTTTTATACAAGTATTAATGGGAATTTTCATTAACTGCATTCATAACAATGTATGATAACTAAATAAGATAAATATAGTTGGAATTGTGGTCTCTTATTGAGTGTTTAATTATTATTTGGACCCTTGATGGTCAACATTGATTTATCATGCAATATGAAGATCATTGTTTCACATGAGGTGGATTTAAAAAATTGGGAATATTATAGATAGATCATAATATGGTATCATTTCGATAATATATGATTTAATACACTATAATAGGTTCCCAATTTTTTTAATGATAGAATATATGGCCATATTAGAAGATAGCTCCATGATTACCTTGTAACTGGATTCCAAGTTACCCAATAGATTTTTTTTTCATGATTGATATTGGGAAAGATGTTTTAGATATCTACCTTCAATTAAAATATTTCAATGTAATATATACTAAGGATTTAGATATGTGAAGGGGTCTTGTGTGTCTGACCACCAACCCAACATTGTTAGGAAATATACGTATAATTATTCTATGTCACACTCATGGTGTCATTTTTTAGTATGGAACTAAATCGTTTATTTAGTGTTTTTTCTCTTTTTAATTTCATTCTATATTTTCAATATTTCCATTATATCTTCTTCAAATAATTTTTTTTCTTATTTTAGAACATTTATTCCAATAATATGGTACATATTTTTGTAACATAACCAAAATAAAGCTATTGTTTTTATTGTAGATGTGTCACACCACTACAATAGAGTGTCATTTTGAAACATAATCTAAATGTTTTTTTCGGTATCTAATGTGACTCATGACAAATACATGTTGTTACATGACTCACCCCATGTAGAGTGAGTGATTTTTTGATAATTTTGTCATGACATAATTAGGATTGTCGTTTAATGTCCCATTCATTTTGATTTTTTTAAAAATATAATATTATCTTATTTCCATTCCATGAATAAAAACTCATAAACCATGTTTATCTAAAAACTGGTAAAATATACCCTTTGATACACTAAACTCTTATCCTCAATCACCTTATCATAATTTTCTTTTATTATCATAGGATCATAAATAAATCACATGTTAGGGAATTTATCTCATATCCGTATGTTCAATCTCTTTTCAAATGGATCACATAGAACATTAACATCATTAATGTATATGTTTTTCTTTTTTTGATTCCAATGTTAGGGATTTTTAAATTTTCCTTCTTGGGTATTTATGATCCTTCTTCTTTTTTAAATTATATGATCATTATCGGGGAGTGATTAATCCTTTTAATTATAGGTGTTATGGTTTTGATTTAATTGTTTCAGAAAACATAAATATATGATTCTGTCATTATATTGTTTTAAACTACATTACAATATTTTTAACGACCTTTGAAAATTTTATATTTTTTTATTAATGATTTAATAAAGTTCCTATGTTATATTGGTGACTAAAATTGTAAGAAAACATATCAATTCATTCTTATTGGGGATATTTAGGGTTTTATTTAAAAAAATTTCCCACTTAACTTGTTTAATTTAAAAAATGGTAACCCCTTTGAGTAATAATATCACTTTCTATACCATTATTGGATAGAAGAAGTAACACTAACAAAACACTGTGATGATATAAAAATATATCACTTGTTATGGTATCCCCTTACTAGAAGGCTTTTATGTTACTCACCATATAGGTGGTGATCATTTTATAATCATTTGGTTCAATTAGTGAGTTGTATGAGGGTACAATATTTCTTAGACCCTAGATATCATTAGGATTACCCATGATTATACATTCATGTTAGGTTTTATACGACATTACGTATAATATTTATAATATTAGTAAACACATATTTATCATTATCCACAGTAAATTGTTAGACTCCTATTTTTATTAATAAGTATTTTTTCCAAAATACCATGATTTTTTCAGTCTAAAATGGGTTAATTTTGAAACACTTGGTTGGATCATTCTCAAAATGTTGTTCTCAACACCAATATATAGCTAATGGGTGTATATTGACATTATTTTTTATTATACATGTTAAAAAATGTGGTGTCTTAATGAAATTGTTTCTTCCTATTAGCGATGTAGGGATGGGTGGAGGTGACTTTTAAGGAATGAGCTCTCATGACTCATGGTTATGGGAAATATATTTTTTATTCTTTGTTCTGTATTTTTTATCAAATTAATTTATCATATACTTATCTCTCCAAACCATCATAGGTTGTATATGAGTTTTCTCAACCCCCCATGATTATGATATGGATATTGTCATTTATTTTCATCTTTTCACCTTCCTTGATGATATTTTGTGTATAATTCAAGATACCAACTTTTTATTATTCTGGTTTCATATAATTTAGAGCATGACCATCCAATATATTAATTTTTTTTGTATATTTCATTATTGATATCTATTTAATATATATATATATATATATTAGGAAATATCATTCACATGATATGTACTTGATTCCCTTGAACTAGTTTCATGCATGTGGGGGACAATAATTCTCATTGGGCCTTGCCATGGCCTTTATTGGGCACTGTAGTTTACTTCATAAAAAAATCATATCATGACTACCTAATTATGGTTTGCATTATTTATGGATCTTTTTAGGTAGGATATTGTTATATAGAGCCAGAAGAACTCTTTCTATTTGCAAGAGACGTGGTTCGTTGGGATTTAGTTGATATCATTGGAAAATAGTATCAATGTAGAATTTTTTTGTTATAAGTACTCAAAAAAATGATTCATCTCCATAATCTTATGAATACACCTTCATTCATAGTTTCACCTTAATCACCATTACACTATTTTTTTAAACCATAATTGGTATAGGAACCCATAGAAACTGTTTCATGATAAAACTATCCAGTAGAACCCTTCCATCATTTCCATGTGATATGAGGGTTTGATAAGAAATTTGATTCCATTATAAACAAGGAAATAATTTTTCCACTAATTAAGGAAAATATGAAATTTTATCTAATTATATATAAAAAACACCATATAATATCTTCATTTCCATGAAATGAAATTATATACATTCATTATTTTTTGTTTTTTCATTGTTATCAATGGATGAAGTTCAAAATAGCATCTTTTGAATGTTTTTTGCTCAATTTCTGAATGTGATTTCAAATTATTAGAAGTCGTAAACAAAACACCAAAAGTACCCACCTAGAATAAGGAATCTATGTATCCCAAAAACATTCTTTTTCGGTTTCCAAGAGATAACAACCTCTATCATTTCTAGATCAACAGAAATACCCTTTTCGGAAATCACATGGCCATGAAAACAAACATCTTGTATCGCAAACTTATACTTTAACACCAGAACATATAACCAATTATCTCTAAATATCCCTAATACTATTTTTAAGTTCATCTCATGACCTTCCATTATCATTGAATACATCCATATATCATAAAAAACCACTACAAATGAATCCAGATATTTCTAAAAGTTATGATTCATCATTTACATCAGAACTGTATGTGCATTCATTTGACATATTGACATAACCACATACACATAATGGTAATATATAATTTTTAAGGATGTTTTCAGAATATCTTTCTTCCACACATTCAATAGATGGTATCCTGATTACACATCAATACAGGGGAACCAATTAGCTCCCCTGAACTAATTGAATAAATATTAAATGAGTGGTGGTGGATATTAGTTCTTTATCTTAACTTGATTGTGACTATGATAATTAATACACAACTATAATTTTCTATACTCCCTTATAACAATGGAAACCAGTCCTTCCAATGGAGATGTTCTAGGCTAGACGGACCCCTTATTTTCTAACTCCTTTAATTTAACATTCAATCCACTCAATTCTGTTGGTGACATCCGGTAGGATGGAAGTGACATTGGATTGGTCCCTGAAATGAGATCAATCATAAATTTCACTTCCCTCAGTGGTGTAAATCTAAAGAATTCAATGGAAAATACATCCAAAAATTTATCAAAACCATTGGAAAAGATAGTACTATGAAATCCTTCCATTGATGGAGATGAAAAAACAACTAAATGTTAAAATATTGTTCCAAAATTTCGTGCCAATAAACCTATTCCACCTATATTTTCATTCTTGTCTTTTCTAAAGAGATGATCGACACTATCCTCCATAGTGTAACTAATTGTTCATTAATAATAGATGATGAGGGATGTACAAATTGAAAAACAATCCATTCCAAGGATAATATCATAGGTCTCCATCTCAAGCACTGAGAAATCCCACATCAACGCAAACCCATCCACAACTATACAAAATGTTCTACACATGAAGGCATTACACTCTCTTTGACCTATAGTAGTTTTATGTTTTAACACTAAAGGACTCATTCAAATAGTTAAACCCAACATAATAATTACATGATAAGTAATTAAGGAATGTAAAGTACCTGTATCAAAAAACTATTACCTCAAACAAAAATTTAAAAGCATCATACGTCGCATAGTGGATGGACCTGAATGATCATTCATCAACACATGTGATGCTCTAAACAATTGATTTATTTACACATTAAGATCTATATTTACCTACTATTGAGTAATGATATTCGTTGAATCACCTTGACAAGCAGTAGTCTACTAAAGAGTGGTATCCTTCTGCCCCTATCAAGTCGAGGCATAATATTCTTACGACCCCTAAAAAGTATCACAAACACCTAACCTCAAATAATTTTGAAAATATAACCAATGAATCACCATTTCTTATAGTTATGATATGCTCGACGTTGTTTTGAAGACCCCCACTTGATGGGGCCCATAGAGCCACACTAAAAACATCTCGTCTTACTCTATGGATTATAAGAAAGAATTATCGATCCTACTATTGTGTTATATTCCATATTACCACATTGGAAATAAATTTCCCTCTTCCACTTGAGCCTATAATTAGAGATCCGACAATTCCCCATGGGAACTAACATACATCCCCTTCCTGTAGCCCCGATCATATCTTATTGAGGTTTGTTTTATCTATTCACCATTTTTGTGTAATAACTTATAAATAAAACCACTATTTTATAATGAATTTCTTACCTCAATGTATTTTCAAAAATACATGCCTTCAATGAAGTAAACCCCACCACATCATGTGCTAATCAAACTATGTTCATAAACATATATTTATATTTGGTTTCCAATAGTTTATCTAGATTTAAATGACATAAATATATTGTTCAATAAATCTTGAATGGATGTGGGAAGAATTGTTGTTAAAAAATTCATCAAAACCCTCCCATGTCATCCCTTAGTTCATTCCTGCATGGACTGCCATCTCACACTATTTAAGGGATAGATTTTCTATCATGTATGTTTCTAGCATCACATCCAGCTTCACCAGTGATCCTAGGAATTCAAATATCCTATTAATTATGTTCAACCATTCCTCTTCCATTATTGGTTTCAAATCACCGCTAAAAATGGGAGGATTATTCTTTTAAAACTGATCCCCATGATCCACATGCTTTTGCTCATCCAATTTATTCCCACATTACACATCTTGGAAATCATTCACTATAATATGAACTAGATGATTGTTCCCCTAGGGCTCAGGTACAACAACATTTTAGCAGCCTCCTCTGGTCGGCCATTAAGACACATACGCAATTACATTTCTATCAACAAAAAAATAAATATATGTCTCCCTCCCTTAGAATGAAAACATATAAAATTTTAAATTTATATACAATGAAAATATCAGAACCAGTCATTCCTAATGATCACATTTCCTATATGTCACCACTTTAAAAGAATTCACCATGTTTTGAAAATAGGCTGATTTTAAAAATACCACATCTATAAATATTTAAAATCCACACATTTGAAAATAATTTCTAGATTATTCATAAATCTATATATCTATAGAATAATAGAAATAATTATTCCAATAAAATACTAATGCTATTGGGATGTCATTTCTACCATGCATATCATTCTTATCTCATTGGCTCCACCAACGACAATGAGATTTCCAAGGATTATAAGTGACTCCAAAACACTTATGAACCCAACACCCTAGTATCATGATGTTAAAAATAAAAGGGTTATTTATTCACTTTTATACTATAAAACTGATGTTCAAATAATTCTATGCCTTACTTCTATCACTACTCATAGAATAGACTAAGAAAATATTTCAACTCTAAGAGAGACAACCAATGATATGGAACCCAACATCTTAGTGGTTGATTATTGGACAAACTGATAACACCTGTAATGTTGCACACATTCCTCATTGGTTTGAGAAGGCAGTGAGAAGCAATGTGGCCTATGGCGACGTTCCCAAGGCACCAATGGCTGGAAATAATTGTTGAGGGATTCAATAAAAATGGGGAAATATTTTCACATAGAATATAAGCATCCCACAAAACAAGGAAAAAACTACCACAAATACATGAGGTATTTCAAAAAAGTAAACTCTGAAACACATAACAACGAGACAACCAATCATCCAAACTATTTCATAAAAATATCAAATAACCAATACAATTAAATTACAGACACACGATTATATAGTACAATGTAGAAGACTCAAAAACAAGACTCCAAGGATTCCATGACATGACCCATGGCTCCACACCATGCACTATGCTCTAAGAACCACAATACTACCCAAACATCACAATTCCTCACTAGAACAAATAGATGATTACCCCTTACCATTGTCCTAGAAAACAACATCTGTAAAATAACTAATGTTCAAAAGAAGGTTGTGGGTAATGATAAAATGTAGGGTATCCAAAAATTATATCCCTACACATGCCACTATTATTCACATATTTTCAAATTTACATAATGATGTTTATATAAGACTTCAAATAGTGTAAGAATTTACAGGAAGTCAATGACACCCTTACCAAGGCATTTTTAACCCAAAACCACACAATACAAGGGAAATCCAACCAATAATACATAATCTCTTCTACCATCACATTTTATCACAAAACATCATCTTTCATGTCCACAAACATTATCCATACATTCAATTTATGTTCCACTTGATCAACCAAGTGAAACAGTCATGGTGGAACATCTTTTCTAAGCCCATTTACTCCTTTCTAAACATAGTGGTAGCTCACTGGGACTAATCATTGATGGTGTCCCTTCAATAAACTATCCATCCCCTTTTTATAGTTTTACTCCCCAACCACATTACACAACAATCAACACATGAAAAAAAATTATTTTTCCAATAAAAATATTATTCAAACATTCAAACCACAAAAATATATAAATAATTATTTCATAACCAAACTATCCCTTTGGACTTCTTCAATTCCATATCACGTTTAAATAAAGAAGAAACAATTTATTAAAACCCATTTTAACAATCCATTTTCATAAACCTACCCATGCTCCAAATTTAAAAATCAACATTTTAAAATCCAACAAGAAGAACATTTCACCGCAATAACCCATTTTCCACAAAAATCCTTAAAAAATCTCAAAGGGTATTTCCATCAAGAATTGCACCTAATTATCACTACTAATTTTGGTTAAAACCCCGTTATCTAAAAACAAGGATTCTACTTCTAAAAAAATGTAGTCGAGAGAGAAGTCACATACCTTAGGGTTCCGACAAAATCAACCCACGCACAACCGTGTACCAAATTCTAGTGAAAAATCTACAGAACCTCTTTAGATAACCTTTCCTAAAATTATTATAACTAAATATAATTTTCTTAAGAAAACCATATAACTACATTGGACTAGTGCAGATCAAGAAAACCTACAGGGAGGGAGAACTAGATTTAAGGGAAACCATGAATGATCCAAGAGAGAAGGGTTACTAGAAGGGAATCACCATTACCGTACCTTAAAAACTATTATAATAACATTAGAAATGAGTGGGATAACCCCTAAAAATATTGGGAACAAGAACTACCCATTCGGGTTCCTATGGGAGAATAAAATATGAGTTTAGGGAAAATCTCGAGTGGTCTCATTTTTTAAATACCACTACATAATGTCGAGCATGGTTAGCTCGCATGGTTAGGAAAACCATACGCTAACCCTAAACATGAAACTACCTCAATAGAAACCCCACATGGTTTTCTTGCATAGTTAGAAAAACCCTACACAAAACATGGGAAACACACTTCCTCTACATGCTTGTTTACCTTGAGATCCTGCATAGTTTCCCCAACTACTTCTCAAACTATGCTCCCCTAAAAATGTTTCAAACCCATTCTAATCCCCATCTAAACTCTACCTAAACATTCCCAATATAGTTAAAAACATACCAAGTATTTAACAAGGGTTAAATACCTCAACATAGATGTGCTACAAATATAGATACCAAGAATCAATTTAAATAGTAGTTTTGAGTCGTTTTATAATAGGTCAATCTTATTTCTTCTACACTTGGTAGAGGTGGTTAAGATTTTTTATTATTTTATTTTTTTATATTATTTATATAGAATATCATATATGGATAATAAATATGTGTTTTCTATCCACTAATAGAATAATCCAGTAAAATTTTGATCAAATTTTCCATCCTCTAGAGTTTGAGGGGTGTGGCTACGTATTTCAAATAGTGTAACCTCGATTAGAAGAAAGAAGCATTCCAAAGAATGCAATTTTTGTAAAACAATTTGTGGGGATGTTTTGTATACAATATTTATAATTTCTGAAACATAATTTTTAGAATGAACTTATAGGTTTTGGGATATGTATAATATATTCAATATAACTAACCTACATATATATTATATTAAAATTTATCTTATGTTCAACATCAATGATATCGAGTGGGAAACTGATGAAATGTTTAGGAATTAACTATTTCATACAGTGAATAAAACAGAGAATATCATGTATAATAAGAAGAAACCCATTATTGATTAATAGTCAAATCATGGAAATATTTTTAAGCAGATATCATAGAATGATGTTGATATGTTATCATAATGGATATTTATTCTAAATGGTGATTCTTTACGATCCAGCTTGTGGATGAGTTTGAATATTGTGAAAAGTTATAATATCCCACATAAAAGTTGTCATGGTTTTTAAAAATTATTCTCAATAAATTTTTATTCTATTAATAAGGATTTATTGATGGAGTTTTTTATTTTGTTGAAGGGAGAAGTAGTCGAAAAACCACAATAGATATTATTGTGGAATGAGGAGGTAATGCTAAAAACTATGGTAGTAGAAAATGAAAAAATATCATTTATAATAAAAAATTGTTTTATTAGTGGAAGCATCACACTAAAATAGAAGTAATTATGACATGTTATATATAATTTCATTGTGAGAGCACTGGATGACTTTGTATTGGTCTTGGTAAGCCAAAGATAAAGAGGAGAGGATTTGATTAATATTTTAAAAGGGGTTTCCATGAATTTATAGTACATAAAAAATGTTTGGTTATGATTTCTTGGTAGTGATATGTAATTTGGATACTCCCCCATCAAGGTTTTGGCCACACCATAGTGTGACCCAAGGCAAAACTACTACATCATGATACACACAATCATATGATAAAGTGCTTTCTATACTATTTTTATATGTTTTAACAAAATTAACTAAAATGTTTACATTTAAAATATGACACTTCAATGTTATTTTCAATGATTCACATAATATAACACCATTCCCCATTGATATTTTACTCTCAAATGATCGATTCCACAACCATTCTTATTCTATTTTAATTTTTTCCTCCATTGGAGGATCCTTGTAGGTAATTATATTATTCCCTATAATATATTAATATTATTTATTATTATTATTATAACAATCATCAGTAGAAATCTATAAATTATTGGTGAATGAATTTTTTATTTTAAATCATATGATAAATGATGTCTTCTTGAAATCATCTATGGGTGAAATATTACTATATCACAGTTAGTGATACATTATTTTTAACCTTTTTATACTAGTATTAATGTTAAATTTCATTTATTGAATTCATACCAAAGTACGAAAACTAAATAATATAAATATAGTTTGATTACTTGTCTCCTATGTAGTGTTTAAGGCTGTTTAAGAACCAGGATGGTCATCTTTGAGTTATCGTGAAATTATAAGTTCATTGTTGCATATGAGGTGGCATTATAATTTTGAGAATATTATATAAGGAACCTAAAAGGGTATCATTTTGATAATATATTATTTAATACATCAAAATAGGTTTCCTTTATCATGTTTTAATACTGAGATGTGGGGCTATATTAAAGTATAGCTCCATGATTACCTTGTAACCGGATTCCAAGTTACCCAATGGATTTTTTTTATGATTGATAATGGAAATATGTGGTAGATATATGGATTATATTGTAATGGATCAAGGTATGATATAACATATATTGAGATATGTGAAGGGGTTTTGTTTGTCTGACCACCAACCCAACATTGTATTGAAATATAGGTAGAAATTTTTCAATGTCACACCAATGGTGTCATTTTTTAGTATGAATCTGAGTCCTTTATTTGGTGTTTTTTTACTATTTCATTTATTTCTATATTTTCAATATTTTAGTTTAATATTTTTCAATTATTATATATATATGTTGTTATTTTAGTTCATTCATTCCAATACTACAGTAGGGTTTGTTGTAGAATAACCGTAATAGAGATGTTTTTTTGGATTGTAGATGTGTCAAACCACAACAATAGAGTTTCATTTTGTAACATAATAATTGAATTATTTTTCGGTCTCTAATGTGACTCCTAACCAATTCATGTTGTTCTCTAACTCTCCCCATATAGAGTGAGTGATTATTTTGAGAACTAGGTCCTGAAATAACTTGGTTGATCATGTCATGTCCCATTATTATAGATTTTTAAATAAAAAAAAATTATCTCATTTCCATTCCATATCTAAACACTAATAACCCTATTTTTTCTAAAAACATGGTACAATATAACACTTTCATACATTAAACTCTTCACCACAATTTCCTTATCTTAATTTCCAGTTTTGTTTCAGCATAGGCTAATCATGAAATCACTTGTTAGGTATTTTTTCTCAGATCTCTTTTTTCAATGATATCATTTAAAGTGGTTCACATCCAACACTAATTTTATTAAGGTTTAGGTTTTTTTTAGTTTATTCCAATGGTAGGTTTTTTGAATTACTCCTTTTTTTGGGTATTTATGATCCCTCTTCACATATAAATTATATTACCATCATCATGGAGTGGTTGATCCTTGTTATTGTAGGTGGTATTATTTTGAATCATTTGTTTCAGAAATCATAAATACACTATTGTGTCAATATTATGTTCTAAACTAGTTTATAAAATGTTTCATGTCCTTAAAAAAATATATTTTTTATTATGGTTATAAAAATGTTCCCATTTGGTATTGGTGATTAAATTTGTTAAAAAATTTTCCATTGCCTTGTTTTTGTAGATATGTATTGTATTTTTAAAAAAATCCTTAATGAAATTGTTTAATTCATAAAATGGTATTCGTTTTGATTAATAATATAACATTCTACACCATTAATGGATTGATTAAAGAACACTAACAACACACATTGTTGATATGTAACTATGGAAATTGTTATGGTACCCCCTTCCTAGTATCCTTTAATGTTACTCACAATATTGTTGGAGAACATTTTTTAATTAATTAGTTCAATCGATGAGTTGTATGAGGAAACAATATTTCCTAGAACCTAGATATACTATGGTTTCCCCATTCATATATATTCATGTTAGGTTATTACATGACATTGAATATATATTTTATATATTCTATTAAACATATATCTATAATTATTCATATAAAAATTTTTATACTTCTATTTTTATTAATAAATATTGTTTCCAAACTACCTGGATTTTTTAGTTTAAATGGGACAATTTTGAAACACTATATGATATCCTCCCAAAATGTTGTTCTCAACCCCTATATACAACTAATGGGTGTATATAGACATTTTTATTGCTGATACAGGTTGAGAAAAGTGGTGTCTTAATGAATGTTTTTCTTCCTATGGGTGACATTGGGTTGGGTGGAGGTGACTTGAAAGACTTGATCCTTCATGTCTCGAGGTTATGGGAAATAAATTTTATATTCTTTCTTATATATTTGTTATCTAATTAATTGATCATATATTTATCTCCCCAAACCATCATAGGTTTTATTTTAGTATTCATGGAACCCCATGAATTATGATATCAATATTTTATTTAAGTTTCCTTTATTTTCCCTAACACATTTATATTCTATGAATAATTCATGATATCATTTTTTAGTCCACTAGTATCATTTAATTTTGGGGGACTACTATCCAATTTAATAAAAATTTATGTATATTCCTTTATTTATATCTGTTAAATAAATATATTAGAAAAAATAGTTCAAATTATATGAACATGAATCCTTGGAACTAGTTTCAAGAATGTGGGGGAAAATAATTAACATTGGGCCTTGTAATGGTCTTCGTTGGGCACCGTAGTTTAGCTCTAGATGAAATTTTAACAGAGCTACATATTTATGGTTTTCATTATTTATGCAACCTTCTAGGTAAGATATGGTATTTTGGGGAACAAAAAATCTATCAATTTCCAGAAAATGTTGTTCATTAGGATTTCATTGGTATCCATCCAAGAGAGTAACTATGTAGAAAATTTGTGGTCATAACGTACTCCAGAATATTATACATCTTCATAATCTTCTATATACACATTCACTCCAATTTTCAAATTCTTCATCACATAAATATTTTTTCAAACCGTAATTGGTGTAGTAAAACATAAAAACTCTTCCATGATAATCCTATCATGTTAAACCAAACATTCTTTTCCACATGATATAACGATTTTACATGAAATTTGTGTCCATTATAAACAAGGGAATAATTTTTTTCCCTGTGTAATGAATACATGAAGATTTATCCCACAATATGTAAAAAATACCATATATTCTCTTCATTTTAGGAAAATGTAATTTTATAAATTCCTTGATTTTAGTTTCTACATTAGAATCAATGGGAAGAGTTTAAAATAATCTATTTCAAGTTGTTTTTGATCAATTTATAGATGTATTTTCTAACCGTGACTGGTCTTGAACAAAACACCAATATTAGCCTGCTAGACCAAGGAAGCTACGTATCTAGAAAACTATCATTGGTCATTTCAAAGAGATACCAACATATATCATTTCGGGATCAAAAATATACTCATTCAAAAATCACATGGCCAAGAAAATGTACTTATTGAATCCAAAAATCAAACTTCAACAATTTTTAGTATAACCAATGATCTCTCAAGATCCCTAATACTATCACTAAGTCCTTCTCATGCTCTAACTTTGTCATAGAATACACCAATATGTCATCAAAAACCCACAAAAAATGAATCCAGATATTTATGAATGATCTGATTCATCAATCCACTAAAAATGTATTTGAATTCTTCAGACCAAGGGGAATAACCACATAATCATAATGGCCATATCTACTTATGAAGGCTATTTTGGGAATATATTCCATCTACACTCACAATTTGTGATATCTTGATAGCATTTCAATATTGGATAACCACTGAGCCCCCCTTAACTAAACAAATAAATCATCAATGAGTGGTAGTGGATATCATTTCATTATTGTAACAAGATTAAACCTATGATAAGCAACACACAACCGTATTATTTCATCCTCCTTTTTGAAAAATAAAATCTGTACTACCCACAAAGATGTCCTAAGTTGGATAAAACATTTGTTTTCTAATTCCTCCCACTGCACTTTCAATTCCACCAATTCTATTGGTGACATCCGGTATGATGGAAGATGGATAAGACTGGTCCCCAGAAATATATCAATTGAAATTTACACTTCTTTACTGGTGGATAACCTAAGACCTCATTGGAAAATACATCCATAAATTTATCAGAAACCATAGGAAAGACACTAGTTTAAACTCCTTCCATTGATTCTAATGGAAAAACTGCTTAATGTTACATGATCGTGCCAAAGTATGGTACCAATAAGGTGGTTATGCCTTTTATTTCCTTCTTCTATCCTCCAAATAGATGTTGGACTCCATCTTCCATTGTAAATATATATTTTCACAAAAAAATAGTTTATATTAGAAATAAACATTTCCAACCATTTCATTCTAAGGATTATTACATAGTCATATATCTCTATCACTGAAAAATCCCACATCAACTCATCCCCGTCCACAACTATACTGCATGTTCACCACATGAAGGCTAGACACTCTCTTTGACCCAGAGGTGTTTTATGTTTTATATCTGAAGGAAAAATTTCCATATTTAAACCCAACAAAATAATATCACGATAAAAAATAAAAGAATGTGAAGTAACTATATCAATCAACTCTTACATCAAGCTATAATTTCAAAGGATCAAACCTCACAAAGTTGATGGACTAGACTAATCATCCATCAAAACTTGTGTAGCTCTAAACAACTACTTTATTGCTACACTACGATCTATATTTCATTAGCTGATGAGTCCTGGTATTACTTGAATCACCATGAATAACAAAAATCTACTGAGGAGGGGTATCCTACTACCCCCACCCAGTTGAGGCATAAGACGTTTATTACCCCTGGGAAATTTCACAAACACCAGACCTTAGATAATTATGAGAATATCATTGAAGATAGACCAAATTTTTATAGTTATGACATGATCCACATTATTTCATCCCACCCCACTTGATGTAGTCCAAGGAGACACAATAAAAACATCTCATGCTACTATAAGGCTTCAAAAAAAGATTTATCAATCCTACAATCGGGTTCTCTCCCATATTTCCACCTCGGAAATAATTTTACCTCTTTCACTTGATCCCAGTAACCGAGTTCACACTATTACCCATGGGTACCCACACAGATCCCCCACATGTTGCCTCGAAGATATCCCTTTCAACTAATGAATCTTTATTCATCATTTAAATGTAATAAATTATACATAACACCTCCATTTTTATAATTATTTTCCTTCCTCAACCATGTTTCAAAAATACATTCCTTTAATGATGTACTTCCCACCACATCGGGTGAAAATAATAAAATATTCATAAAAATATCTTCATGTTTTGTCCCAAAGAGGTTTTCTTGATTTAAATTATATAAATTCATTGTGCACTAAATTCGAAACATATGTGGGAATAATTTTATTATAAATCATTCCTCAAAACCCTCACAAGTCATTACATGGTCCTTCCTGGGTTGGACCTCCATATCACACCATTGAAGGGACATTTTTTCTATCATGTATGTTTCTAGCATCACTCTAAGCTCCCCTGGTGTTCCTAGTATATCAAATATCGTATTCATTATGTTCATCCATGCCTCCCCTTTGGCTGGTTCAAAATCATTCCATAAAATTGGTGGATTATTCTTTTAAAATTGAACTGCATAATCCACATGCTTTGTATTATCCGGTTTATTCCTACATTCCACATCTTGGAAATCTTTCACTATACTGTGCACTAGATGATGGTTCCCCTAGGTCTTAGGAGGAACCACATTTTCAGTAGCCTCCACTGGTTGGC
This sequence comes from Viscum album, assembly GCA_963277665.1. NCBI lineage: Eukaryota > Viridiplantae > Streptophyta > Magnoliopsida > Santalales > Viscaceae > Viscum > Viscum album. Next base: position 1,329,901,576 of record OY728133.1, read on the forward strand.
CACTATGATGCCTACCTGGTTCCATTTCTATGAACAGAATAAAAAAATAAAATTCCCACCCCCTTAGTAAGAAATGTCATACAATTTTAAATTCAATTACATTGAAACTATGACAACCAGACATTACGCAAATTCATATTTCTCATGCATCACCACTTTTGAAAAATATACCATGTTTTGAAAATTGGCCAATTTTTAAAATACCACAACATTCTATGTTTTATGTCCCCTCAATTGAAAATAATCTAGAGATTTTTCAGAAATCCATATATCCATAGCATAACACAATTTATTACACTAATTAACTATGCAACCAAATGGGAAGCCATTTCTACCATGAATATCATTCTAATATCATTGTATACACACATGAAAATTAGATTTCCAATTTCCTGTAACTATCTCCCAAGGAATTATGTACCCTACACCATAGTAACTTAATGTGCAACCTAAAAGGGTTAGTTACATTCTTTTATTCTATAAATTAATTGTTCTGAAAATTCTATGCCTAACTACTATCCTAAATCTAGGAATAGATGAAGAAAGAATTATACTCCAAGATATACAACCAATGCCAAAAAAACAAAACAACTTAGTAGTCATGTACCGAACAAACTGAGACCACTGGTAATGTCCCACATATTCCACTTTGGATTGAGAAGGAGGTGACATGCCATATGGCCTGAGGCGAGGCTCCCAATGTGCAAAAGGCTGGAAATCAGAGTAGAATAATTCAATAGCAATAGGGGGATGATTTTACTTTAGAATAAAACTAATACACCATAAAAGGAATAACCTACAATAACTACATGATGCATGTCAACAAGGTAAAGCATGAAAAAGATTACCAAAAGGCAACCAAACAACTATAGTTGTTCAAAACAACTCCCAAAAACAAATTCAACAAATTCACAATAACAAAATATTATTCTACTAAGAAGAAGAATCCAAAATAATACTCAAAGGATACCATGACATTATCCATGGCTACAACCCTTTCTCCATTCTCCAAGAACCCCAATACTACCCAAGCTTCACAACACCAAGAAAAAAATGAGATTATTTCTCCTTAATTGTGTCCCAGAAAATGACATTTGTAAAAGCACCCAATTGCCAAAGAAGGTGGTTGGTAATAGTATATATTATGTTTTCCACAAATTAATTCCTTAAACATACCACTAGGATTGAAATATTAGAATATTTATACAAATCCATTTATATAAAAAAAACAAATATTGTAACAATTTCCAGCAAGCCAAAGACACGATTATCGAGACATTTTTCACCTAAATCCTCATAATTCAATGGAAATCAAACCAACAAGACATAATCCATTTTACCAGAACATTTACCACAAAAATTCATATTTCATATCCTCATACAGAATCAATACACAGTAATAATGTTCAACGTGATCAACCTAGTGTAACAATAATGGTGGATCTTCTTTTCCATGCTCGTTCACACTTTTCTAAACATAATGGTAATTCAATCCCACTTATCATTGATGGTTTCCCTTAAATCCACAATACATACCCATTTTATAATGGTACTCCCAACCCACTACACACCACAATCAACATATGAAAAAACACATATCCCAATATCATGATTATACACCTGATAAAGCCACAACAATATGAATATAACTATTTCACAATCGAACAATCCCTTAGGAATTATTCCATGCCATATCACATTATGACAAAGAAACATATTTTATTGAAATACATTATCATAGAACATTTTCATAAATCATAAAAATATAAAAATAATAAAATCCACTTTTTAAAATCACATAAAAATGAATATTTCACCACAATGACCCATTTTCCACAGAAATCTATAAAATATCACAAAGGGGATTTACATAAAGATTTTCACATCATAATCATAATTAATTAAAAAAAATTAATAGAAAATAATGATTATAGTTCTTAAAAAATGAATATTAGAGAGAAGTCACATACCTTAGGGTTCTAGGGAAATCAACCCACACAGAACCACACACCAAATCAAGGTGAAAAGTCCACAAAACCTCATTAGATCCATTTACATAACATTAGTAGACCAAAATCACAAAATTTTAAGAACCAAAAACCCTAATTCTACATGAAAATATTTTAGATCTATAAAACATAGGGAGAGAGAGAGGGAACTACATATAAGGAAACCCATGTTATATCAAAGAGAGAAGGCTTACTGGTAGAGAATCACCTTCACCACACCTTAAAACCCCTTATTATTCCTTCAAAAAAATAGTGGGATAGCCCCTCCAAACCTTTAGAAAACAAAATCCCATATAGGGTTCCTATTGGAGAATGGAGAACTAGTTTAGAGAGAATCTCAAGTGGTCACATTTTTTAAAAGCAATTTTTATTGTGGTGCACGGTTAGCTGTCAAGGATAGAAAAACCGTTCACTAACTGTTCATACGCTACTACCTCATCATGAACTTTGTTTGGATTTCTTGCATAGTTAGGAAAACCATGAACAAAACATGTGAAAACCACTTCCTCCACTTTAATTTTTAACTTTAAATCCTGTATATTTTCCCAAAATTGTGGTCAAACTGTGCTCCACTAAAAAATCATCCAAAGCATTCCAAATCCATTATAAACTCTCCCGAAATTACTCATCTTATTTAACAACCTAAAAAGTATTTAACAAGGTTTATATAACTCATCTAATGGTTGAAAAAAATTGTAATCTGGAATCATTTGAAATTATTATTTTTAAGTCATTTTATAGAAGGTCATTCTAGTTTCCTCTATACATTGTAGAGGTAGGTGATTTTTTATTTTTTTATATTTATTCATATACATGAGACATAATATTATAAATTTATAATAAATATTGGTTTCTTAAAAACTCATAGAAGAATAAAATCATATATTGATCAAAATTTCCATCCCCTATAGTTTGAGTTGTGTGGTTAGGTATTCAAAATAGTTTAACCTAGATTAAAACACAGAATAATTCCCTTGATGCAATTTTTGTAAAATTATTTGTGGGGATTTTTTTGTTACAATGTGTAGAATTACTGAAACATTATATTTAGAATGTTCTAAAAGTTTTCTTTCTATTTATAATTTATTCAGTATATCTCACCTATAGACGTATTAAATTCAAATTTCTGATGCGGTCAACATCAATGATATCTAGTGGTAAATGATGAAATGTTTCGGAATTAACTAGATTATACTGAATAAAATAGATAATATGATTTATAAGAATACGCAACCTCTAATATATTCACATTCAAATCATGGATATATTTCAAAGGATATATTATAGAATGAAACTGATATGTGATCTTAGTAGATATTGATTCTAAATGGTTATTCGGTATAATACTCCTTGAAGAAGAGTTTCCATATAATTTAATGTTATAATGTCCCACATATAATTAGTCATTGTATTTTAAAATTTAATCTAAATACTTTTTTATTCTATTAATTTTGATTTATTTATGGAGTTTTCCATTTTTTAAAGAGTAGTAGTAGAAAAAGAACTATAGAGGTTATCGTGGAATGAAGAGTGTATTTTACCATGATAGTCTTATAACATGAAAAAATATTATTTATAATAGAAATTTAGTTTATTTGGTGAAGAATCACATTGAAATAGATGTCATTATGTCATATTATATCGAATTTTTGTGTGAGGAAACTGTAAGACAATGTAATGATCTTGGGAATCCAATGATAAAGAGAAGATGATCCCATAAAAATATTAATAGGGTTGTTCCTTGAATTTATATTACATGAGAAGATGTATGGTTATGATTTCAAGGTAGTGACATGTATTGTGGAATTTCCCCATCAAGGTTTTGGCCACACTACAGTGTCACCCAAGGCCAAGATGCTACATCGTGACACACATGGACATATGATAACGTCACTTCTATAATATTTTTATATGTTATAACTAAAAAAATATTGGAAATTAAAATTTGACTCTCCCATGTTATTTTCATAGATAAACATAATCTCACACCTGTCTTCTTTGATATTTCACTAGTAAATGATCGATTATCCAAACCTTCATGTCCTATTTTAATTTTTTCCTACATTGGAAGATCTCTATAGTTAATTATAGGATTCCTTAAAATATATTCAAATAATTAATTATTATTAAAAAATTATTCTGTATAAATCAATAAATTACTGGTGGATGATTTGTTTTATAAAACATATGATCAAAGTCGAATTAGCTAAAAATCATTTATGGGTGAGTTAATAAAATATTACAATTGCTAATACTTTATATTTCCCATTTTTTTACCATTTTAAAAGTGAAATTTCTTTAATTCCATTAATACCAATTTTACAAAAATTCATATTTAACACCCCATGATTAAATAGTATGTTATTTCTTCAAAGTAATACCATAACTTGCACTATAGGCAACACCGAGTTCAAGCGCACCACGACATACCAAACTAGCCATTCAAAAGCAGTTATGTATATTATTAACTAAATTTTGAAGATTATATAATCGTTATAATTTTAGAATCCATATTATGAGTTTTATATATTATGTAAGAACAAATTTTTTTTTTCAAATAGAAGAAGTATTTTTCAAAAAATGCACTTTTACTACCTTTTAATGGTGAACCATTTTTAAATAAAATATTTGAAACTTTTATATATTGATTTTGAAAAAATAAAATTATTCTTTAGAATAGGGAGATAAAAACATTGTTTTGATAAATTTTTGATGTTTTTCTGATAATATTCATATTTGGGTGAATAGTAAAAAATACTAAATTTAACTGAAAAAAAATTTATTAATCAAAATATTTTATAGTGTTGAACTATAAATATTAATTTTTTGAAAGAATAATTAGATTATATTATTACCTTTTAATCCAATATAGGTCATTGGAATCAATTTCACTTTGAAATTGGTCATAAACTAGTGTCAATCTTGGGGTAGTTATTATTTCTTAAAAATATGCTTTTTGGTTATGACAACAGAAATTAATTTTAAATTAATAAATGCAACTTTTATGTTTTTAATTTGGTAAAATAGAAATAATTTTTTAATTTAGAATATCAAAATTAGCTTAGGATGATTTTTTTGTATTTTTCTGAAAACATTCAATTTTTGATGAATGGTGAAAAATGCTCTCTTATTTTTTAAAACTGACTATTTTTAAATAAATATTTATTTTATTTAAATTTATTTTAGCTATAAAAAGATACATAAAACCTATATAATTTCAATATAATTCATTAGAGTCATTTTTTAATAAGTTTAGATATATAAAATGTTTGTTGAACTTTTTTCCATCTTTTACCCACCTCCTTGGAGCATTTAAAAATTTGCATAAAACATAATTTTACTGCTTTTATGAGTGGAATTTCAAAAATCCGACAGACATGGTTGATATCAGCAAGAAAAATACGGTTCAATAAGATGAAAATAATTTTTGTTGAATAGTAACTGTTTACTTTTATTTACCACGGTTAAATGTAAATAGGGTAATTAAGGGTAAAAATGATATTATTATTACCCTAACACATGTCTTAATTCTATTGGATATGTGTAATTAAAAAAAAAATAGGAATAAAATATGATCCTTTAGGCCCACTTGGATTAGATTAGGACATTCATTATTACTTAATTTAAAGAACAGTTAAAAGTGTTAAATTCAAGTTTTCATAACTAAAACATTTTTAATATAGGGTTATACATAATATAAATTATACTATAAATATTAATTATAAAGATAAAAATATTTCCTACATAAGGGTATTTTATTTATAATTTTTAGACATTAAATAATAAAATTTATTTATGACACAAAGATGATGCAATAATTACCTTATTAATAAAAGATTAAAATAATTGACATTATAAATACCCAAATAAATGTAATTTGAGACTTTTGATGAATTAAACTAATTTTATACATTAATATGACATTTTTCGGTTGATGAAATTAATTTTTTTCAATGTAATCATGCTGTTATGAGTTTAACAAAAAACAAATACCAAATAGTGTAAAAATTGAAATAAAATAGTTTTTAAAAAAATATTATATTATTAATTGATATAATAGTCCTAAAAATATAAGGTTCGGAAACAATACTTATATAATAATATATATGACATTAATGAACCAATTGGGGTTTTATTTTCTTTTTATAGTATGTTTAGTAACCTTATAATAAAAAAATACAAAGAGACAATGTAAATGTCAAACAATTTAACTAAGAGATAAATATAAAAGTTAATGTTAATATGTTGACCTAAACCCATCTAAAACCTATTGGTTGAGTGTTTTGAGACCCATTCCCACCATATCTATTAAATAATTCATTTTGGAGCCATTATAAACTAGAAATGAATTTATTATAATACAATATTTTATGTTTTTTCTAAGGTCCCTCTCGCCCCTCTTATAAAAGAAAACATCACCATCTCTCCAATTCACACATCCAGTGCCATTTATCTTGGCCAAACCCTAAAACAATATCCTCCAAACAATCCTACCTTCATCCTAGAGGCATTACTTTGTTCAAAAATCCAACCTATGGATCCCGTTTGATCAAATCAAACGGAAGAACTTGAAGAAGAGGAAATGATTTCACCACCCTCTTTCAAGTTCTATTCTTCTTCTACATACTATTTCTTTGTATTACAATACCAAAATAATAACTCCAGTACCTTATATATATTGTTATGTTATTATAAATATGACACAACCATATTCATTGTTCTATTCATCATAGGAATGATAATGCGACCATGCGTGCGTACATATGGCTTACCGTTTTCACGACGTGGTGTAATTTGTTATTCAACACTATTGTATTTGGATGGATATAATGATGAGTAATATGTATATAAATAATGAAAATAACATGATAATATCTTTTTAAAATAAGTATACCATCCAATTCCACACCCTTATGGAAATGATATTGTCGCTCGTGCGTACGTATGTATTGCTGTCTCCACGACGTGATGCGATTCATTTCCACGTTCAACATTCATCGACGATTATAAAAATATATATTACTAATAAGTATGTAATATATGACATAATAATGATTCTGGAGATATATATATATATATATTTGTGTGTGTGTGTGTGTTTGTACTTACATATATCTTATTCACTTACTTATATTCAATACGATATGAAAATAGAAATAACATTTATGCGTACGTACGGCCTACCATCTCCATAAACGGTGTTTTCCGTTTCATATATCTATCTATTATAAACTACAATATTCTAAATATATATGATATATAAATCATGTTTTATATTTTTGAAGTATTTAAATCGTGATCTAAAGAATATGATCAAGAATAACAAGTTAAAATACTTACGATAAAGAAAGCGATTAGTACATGAAATATTAATTTAACATTGAAATTATTATTAAATGGGAAGTATAAAGTCATAAATGAATCATGTATGATATCATAAATTTTAATAAGGTTATGTTATAATTTAATAACATACTACGGTCTTTATACAAGAGGTTAAACATACCCTCCACTAAAGGAAGTTGCAAGGTAAGGGTTAATTACACTATCTCTTTATTATCCGAAGTAGTTTTTATGTAAGTATCTATTGGGACAAATATTTATTATGCATGTCATTTTTTCATGAAAGTGTTTTAAAATGGATTATTTTAAGATAATTTTTTACTAGATCATCATTTTAAATGTTTTAAATTTTTATTATTTTAAATCATTCTCATTAATGTCCGTGTTTTAAAAATGGCTTTTAAGGATTTATCTCTTTGGACATGAATGTTTTTAAAATTTTAATTCCTTTAAAAAGTTTCAAAGTGGTATGGGACACTATGATTCAAAAATTTCTTCCTTTATAAATTGTGTGAATTTTAAATATTTTCATGAAAAAGGGATATTTCTCTCAAAGCGTTTTACAAATCATTTTCATCTATGTCAACCTACTTTGATGAATTGTAAACTTGTTTGAAGATGATTTATTATGATACAAATATTCCATATTATATTGAATGTTTCATGATCTGTTTGATTGTGGATGTGTTATTTTTACACCATTCATGGTTCAGGGATAAAGTATTTACTTTTCGTATGATAGTTTTAATACGAATGTTTATCTTATATTTAAACCTTTTCATATGAGGAATTAATTAGACTTAGTAAGTGACAGGTAGAGCCTGCTATTTCTCCTCGATGAATCGGTAGGTCTCAATAGAAAAACTAGTGTCTTGGCACAAGGACTTGGAAAAAACTTATTTTTTGTTTCGCCCAAGGCCTTGACTATGTGGTTATGAAGTTTGGCATTATGCATTCCATCATTATGAAAGTGGCTATTGATATTGCATGTAACTATTAAACTAGTAGAATATCTATGTGAATAAGTAAATGGAATTATTTGATTTTATCTTTGCCATATTATGCTTATGTTTAAGTTTAAAAGGCTTTTGTTTTAGTCTTATAAATTGTCTTAAATGTTTGTGATTATTTATGAATGATTCGACTATATTGTTATCCTTACTGAGCATCTGAGCTCACCCATTTATATGTTTTATTTTTACTAGGATTCCAAGAAGTGTATTTTGACTGATATTCAGGGTTGAGATAATGGGATTAGTGGAGTTAATAAAGGATTATATATGTAATGTTGTATGTTATAAAGTTTAATGTAACATTTATGTATGTAATCTATTTTCCAAGACAGCTAAACCAATCGGGTCTTCGAGACTTGATTCCTTGTAATCATGCCAATTTTATGTAATAATGCACTGACTCTGGGTAACTGAGGTTGGGGATTTACGGTTGGTATCAGAGGAAGTTTAGCAATAACCTTAGAAACTATATTTAGATAAAATCTAATTAGAGTACATTACCCTAAGATAGACTTTGAGGATTAGTAAAGAAGAACTACCAAGAATTTCAGTACTGTAGATATTTTGTGAGTTTTCTAAGAAATACATCCCTGTCTAGATATGATCAGGTAGAGGAAGCTCTGGAAAAGATGTACCTAGGGTTAAAACCCCAAAACACCTCTTTGTGCTAGAATTGAATGGGAACTGGTGCATGATAATGGGCCTTGATGCACTCTTGGTTACGACACTCCTAGGGGATATGCTTAGGATAATTCTCGTTTTCATTACAATCCACTATGAAGGATATATGAGTATATACCTCCTCAAAGATTTTTTTTGTGATTATGGATTATATCCAGAAACTATTCAATATAGATTAGGTATTTTACATGTTTGGAATTATGAATTATGATTCATAAACTGACCTAATGTATGCCATTGTTTAGAAATGGCACCCAGTAGAAGGAATGAGAACTCCAATAATACGTATGATCCAAAGAGTAAGAAGGGTCATATCATTCATGGTATTAAACCAACATTTATAAGGGAAATAATATCCCTTGTATTCTCAACATATGAAGAAGTTATATATTGTGTTAGTAAGATAAGTAAAGAATTCCTTGAGTCCTATGGATTTGAAGGTAAGCAAGAGAAGAAAAGGATAGTCGAGAGACAAAGATGGATAAAGGGAAGATGGGAAAGAAGGATTTTTGGATATGTGATGAAAGTGTAAAAAACCACCTTGGTAACTTTAAGGGAATGAGAATTTTTTATAAGTGTGGAGAAAAAGGACACCAAGTACGTGATTACAAGGGTAAGAAAATGTTTTCAAATGTAAAATGCTTCATCTGCAAGGCGTTGAGAAACTACATGAATCAATGTCCCAATCATCAGAGTATACCATAAATGATGTTATTGGATAATAATAAAGTTATGATACTACCTCAAATGAAGAGTAATGACTGGTGTTCTTATATTGTTATTATATAATTATTTCATTTGAGTGTTGTATCAATAAAATACTGGTTATATGAATTATAGAGAGAAATAAAGATTGTACTTCAGTACTATTTTAATGACGATTTGAGATTATATGGTTCTAATAAAAGTGACTTAATAGTAAGCAACACATTTTGGAAAATATATGGTTGAGGGAAAGGTAATCATAAATATGGTCCTGATAATGAGGTAGTGATTTTGGAATAAGAGATGGTTGATTTGGATAAATTATATTGGATATTCTTGACTTCCTTGGAACTAATTAATAGTTTTTTTATTTCATCATTTTTGGAATATTAAAATTTTTTGGAAATAAGGAATATATCCAATATTATATAAAGAAGAAGGGAGCATGAATGTAATCAATAAGGTTTTATAGTAATCAAGGGTTTTACCATGTTTTAAAGTAATACATGATGAAGGTGTTCCCAAGTTATTACGTGGAAAAAAGGATCTTCATTGTATGTAACTTATAAATTTTGGACTGTGAGTTTGGATAGAAGTATTTTGGATAAGTCTAAAGGTTGGAATGGATTAAGATGGATACAATTGTTAGGGTTATTTTTGGATTATTATAAATTGGACAACACACAGACCGTGTGACAATCCGTCGTGTCAGACAAAGTTGTGGGTATCGAATCCACAACCTTAGTACAATTAAGATTTATCGCCTACCACAGGACTATGTGAAGTCCCTAAATTATATAATCTAGTTTTTTAAAGGTTCTGATAGGTGAATTATAAATTCATCATTTTTGGTACCCTATACGATTAAGATAAATACAATATTTTTTTGAAATATTTTTGAGTGAAAGATGAGTTTGTGGTAGGAATTAGTTGATGGATGAAACTATACTTGTCAAGTATATATATATATATATATATATATCTTTTTTTCCTCTTATTCTATGGGTAAGTTAATTATTAAACATTATTGAAGGGATCTTAAAACCAAAAAAGTTTTATCCTAATACCTTATGTTTTGTCGAACTAATGGTATTTTAAATCCTCAATGATTAATGGATTTGAGGCCCCCAATTTTACACTTGTTTGTGATTGATGACCTCAATCACTCCCTATTAATATTTACATTTTAATCCAATTATGTGTCTCTAATTTCCACCAATGTTCTCCTAATCGATATCATAATTTTGTGGTGGCCCTTTCATTTCCCTTTTCCTCCTATTAAGACTAACTTTTATTAACCCAATTTCCGATGTCGGTTTTCCCACAAATGTATTTTCTATTTTGAAACTTTTATTTTTGAATAACATTTTCAAATTGTGAGGAAGAAATTTATTGGAGGGACGAATGTAACACCCCAAGATTTCATATTACATTATTTCTTCAAAGTAATTCAACAACTTCCACTACACGCAAAACTGAGTTCATGCACACCACGACTTATCGAAGTAGCCGTTCAAATGTGGTTATGAATAAGATTAACCAAATTTTGAACTTCATAAAATCATTATAATTTTAGAATCCATATTATGAGTTTCATAGACATAATGTAAGAACAAATTCTTCTTTTCAGATAAAAGAAGTATTTTTCAAAAAAATGCACTTTTACCACCTTTTAATGGTGAATCGTTTTTAAATTCAATATTTAATATTATTATGTATTAAATTTGACAAAATAAAAATCTTATTTATAATCAGGACATAAAAATTCAGTTTTGATAAATTTTTGGTGTTTTTCTGATAACATTCATATTTAGATGAATAGTCAAAAATACTAAATTTTAACAGAAATCAACTTTTTTAATCATAATAATTTATAGTGTTCAACTATAAATTCGAATTATACTAAAGTTTAATTAGATTATATTTTTACAATTTAATCCATTTTAGGTCATTGGAAGCAATTTTACATTGAAATTGGTCATAAAAAAATGTCAATATTTTGGTAGTTATTATATCCTAAAAATACGCTCTTTGGTAATGAAAATGGGAATTAATTTTAAATTAATAAATGAAAATTTTATGTTTTTAATTTGGTAAAATAGAAATTATTTTTGAATTCGGATTATCAAAATTAGGATGAAATTTTGTATTTTTCTGAAAACTTTCAATTTTTGATGAATAGTGAAAAACACAGAGTTATTGTTTAAAACCGACTTTATATTTAAATAATTTTTTATTTTATTTAAAGATATTTTAGGTAAAAATATATACATAATACCTATATAAGTTCAATATAATTCATTGTAGTCATTTTATAATAAGTTTAAATATAAAAAAAATGTATTGAACATTTTTCCATCTTTTTCCCACCTTCTAGGAGCATTTAGAATTTTTTATAAATCATAATTTTACCACTTATGTGAGTGAAATTTAAAAAATCCAAGACACAAAATTGATATCCGTAAAAAAATGTGGTTCAATAATATGAAAATATGTTTTTTGAATAGTAACTTTTTACTTTTATTTACCACAGTGCCACTTTGGTGGAGGTGTGGTGGTGATGGTGAGTGGCACATCCACGCAGTTCTTTCGGTGGTTCAGGGTTCAAATCCTGGGAGTCCTCTTTCAGGGAAAACCTCTCCCCCGGGATCGACCCACCTTGCCGGGTCGCCCGGTCTCTTCTAGGCGTGCAAAATGAGGCGTGACCTTATCGCTGACGGATCGCTTGACGGACCACCGATGTCGGGCTGTCACCCTCCGGGACGCTCTACCATCTCAGATAAAAATGACTCCTTCCCATATGGGGCTCTCTCCGGGGTGACCCATTCATGGGGAAGGGGCTTCCCTTGTGTGTAGGGTTCTAAAAGGCCACATAGGGGAATTCCCTTTGAGAAAGACAGTTATTTACCACGGTTAAAAGTAAATAGGGTAATTAAGGGTAAAAATGATATTATCATTACCCTAACACATATCCTAATTCTATTGGATAAGTGTAATTCGACCAAGTAATAATGTAGGAATAAAATATGATCCTTTAGGTCCACTTGTATTAGATTAGGACATTTATTATTATTTACTTTAAAGAAGAGTTAAAAGTGTTAAATTCATGTTTTCATAACTAAAACATATTTAATATAGGGTTATACATAAGATAAATTAGACTATAAATATTCATTGAAAATATAAAACGTTTTCCAACATAATGGTATTTTATTTATAATTTTTAGATATTAAATAATTAAATTTAGTTTTGACACAATGATTATGCACTAATTACCTTAACAATAAATGATTAAAATAAATGACATTATAAATTCCTAAATAAATGTAATTTGAGGCTTCTGATCAATTAAACTAATTTTATCTGTTAACATGAATTTTTAGTGTTTATTCAATTAATTTCTTTGGAAGTAATCATGCTGTTATGATTTTAACAAAAAACAAATACCAAATAGTGTCAAAATTGACATAAAATAGTTTTTAAAACAAATATTATATTATTATTTGATATAATAGTCCTAAAAATATAAAGTTCGACCAAAAGACTTATAAAATAATATATCCGACATTAATGAACAAATTGGGGTTCAATTGACATTTTATAAAAAGTTTATTAACCATATAATATAAAAATACAAAGAGACATGGTAAATGTCAAACTATTTAACTAAGAGTTAAATCTAAATGTTAAGGTTCATATAGTGCCATAAACCTGTCTAAAACCTATTTCATGAGAGGTTTTCGACCCATCCACACATTAAACTTTAAATAATTCATTTTGGAGCCATTATAATCATAAAATGAATTTATTATAAAATAATATTTTAGGTTTTTCCTATGGTTCCTCTCACCCCTCTTATAAAAGGGAACTTCCTCTTATCTCCAATTCACACCTCCAAATCCATTTGGATCAGCCAAACCCTTGCCAAATATCCTCCCAACTATCATACCGTCATCCTATAGTCATTCCTTGGTTCCTAATTCCATCATAAGGAGCCATTTTGATCAAATAAAAAGCAATAACCCGAAGAAGAGGTAATGATTTCACCGCCCTCTTTCAAGTTTTTTTGTTCTTCTACTCACTCTCTCTTTGTTATTACCATACCAAAATAATTACTCAAGTGCCTTATATAAACTGTGATGTTATTATAAATATGGAACAACCATATTTATTATTCTATCCATCCGATGAATGATAATGTCAACATGCGTGCGTACGTACGGCTTACCCTCTTCACGCCATGGTGTAATTTGTTATTCAACACTATGTTATTTGGATGGATATAATGATGATTAATATGTATATATATAATGAAAACAACATGATAATTTCTTTTTAAAATAAATATTCCCTTCAAATTCCACACCTTTAAGGAAACTATATTGTCCCTCGTGCGTACGTACGGATTACCGTCTCCACAACGTGATGAGATACATTTCCACGTTCACCATTCATCGATGATTATAAAAATATATATTACTAATAATAATGTAATATATGACATAATTATGATATTGTATATATATATATATATATTTATTTATTTATGTACGTACAAATATCTTATTCACTTACTTCTGTTCAATTAGATATGAAAACATAAATAACGTTTATGCGTACGTGCAGCCTACCGTCCCCATAAATTGTGTTTTCCATTTAATATATATATCTATTATAAATAATTATATTCTAAATATATATGATATATAAATCAAGGATTATATTTTTGAAGTATTTATATCATCATCTAAATGATGAGATCAAGAATAACATGTTAAAATACGTTCGATAAATAAAGCAATTATTATCCGAAATATTAATTTAACTTGGAAATTATTATTAAATGGGTTGTATAATGTCATAAATGAGTCATGTATGATATCATAAATATTAATATGGCTATGTTATAAATTAATAACATACTACGGTATTTATACAAGAGGTTAAACGTACCCTTGACTAAAGTAAAGTGCAAGGTAAGGGTTAATTACACAATCTCTTTATTATTCGTTGTTTTTTTTAAGTAAGTATCTACTGGGAAATATTTATTATCCATGTCCATGTTTCATGAAAGAGTTTTAAAAGGTATTATTTTAAGAGACTTTTTTACTAAAACATCATTTAAAATGTTTTAAATATTTATTCTTCTAAATCATTTTCATTAATGTCTGTGTTTTTAAAATGGTTTATAAGGATTTATCTATATAGACATGAATGTTTTTAAAATGTTAATTCCTTTAAAATGTTTCAATGTGGTATGGGACACTTTGATTAAAAAATTTATTTAAATGTCTTCCTTTCTAAATTGGGTGACTTTTAAATATATTAATGAAAAAGGGATATTTCTCTCAAAGAGTTTTACATATCATTTTCATCTATTTCAACTTCCTTTGATGATTTTTAAACTTGTTTGAAGTTGATTTATTAAATTAAAAAAATTCTATATTGTATTGAAGGTTTAGTGATCTTTTTGATTGTGGATGTGTTATTTTTACACCATTCATGGTTAATGGTTAAATTTTTGACATTCTTTATTCTAGTTTAATTATGAATGTTTATGTTATGTTTAAACCTTTTCTAATGAGAAATACATTGGACTTAGTAAGTGATAGGTGGAGCTCTCTATAGCTCCTCGATGCATCGGTATATCTCATGAGACAAAATAATTTCTTGGCACAAGGCCTTGAAAAAATCTTATTTTTAGTCTTGGAACAAGTCCTTGACTATGTGGTTATGAAGTGTGGCATTATGCATTCCATCATTATGAATGTGGCTATTGATATTACATGTGATTATTCGACTAGTATAATATCCACGTGAATAAGTAAATGGAAATATTTTATTTTATTTTTTACATATTATGATGACGATTAAGTTTAAAAGTCTTTTTTTAGTCTTATACATTGCGTTAAATTTTTATGATTATTTAGGAAAGAATTTGCTATATTATTATCCTTACGGAGCATCTGAGCTCTCCCAATCATATGTTTGATTTTTACCAGGATTCCAAGAAGTGTATTTTGATTGATATGTAGGGTTATGATAAGGGAATAATAGAATTAATAAAGGAATATATATGTTGTGTTGTATGTTATAAAGTGTAATGTAACATTTATGTGTGTAATCTATTTTCCCAGACAGTTAAAATGATCGGTCCATAGGGACTTGATTCCTTGTAAGATTCCAATGTTATATGATAATGAACTAACTCTGGGTAACTGGGGCCAGGGCGTTACATCATAATTTAAATATATTTTTATTTCATGTCACTTTGGGACCTTTTAATGATTATTAGGACCTAGGATGGTCAACATTGAGTTATCATTCAATTTTATGGTCATTGATGTAAATTATGTGGATTTAAAATATTTGGAATATTTTATATGGAACCTAATAGGGTATAATTTTGATAATATCTAATTATATCACTATAATAGATTCCCATTATCTTTTTTAATACTAGAATTTTTTTCGATATTAGAGGATAGAACTATGATTACCTTGTAACAGGATTTCATGCTACCCAATGTTATTTTGTTATGATTGATAATGGGTAAGATGTGGTAGATATGTTCCTTCAATTGGAATGGATCAAGGTAATATATAACTTGGATTTATATATCTATAGTTGTTTTGTGTGTTTTAGCACCAACCCAACATTTTTTGGAAATATAGGTAGAAATTTTTCAATGTCACACCCATGGTGTCATTTTTGTGTATCTAACTAAATCATTAATATAGTTTTTTTCGATGATTCATTCATTTATTTTTTTCAAGATTTCCATTTAATCATTTTCAATTAATATTTATTTTTTAGTTCATTCATTCCAAAAATAAGGAAGGGTTTGTTGTAATATAACCTAAATATAACAGTTTTTCGCATTGTAGATGTGTCACACCACAACTATAGAGTGTAATAATGTATCATAATCTATGATTTTTTAGTTTTTAGGTTTCTAATGTGACTCGACCAATTCCATTTGTTCCATTACTCACCCCATGTTGAGTGAGTTATTTTTTTGAGAATTAGGTCATGAAACAAATATGTTGATCGTGTCACTTCCCTTTCTTCTAGATTTTTTAAAAATTTAATATTATCATGTTTCTGTACCATGATTAAACACTCATAACACTAGTTTTTCTAAGAAAACTGGTACAATATAACCCTTTCCAAAATTAAAATATTAGTTTCAATATCTTTATCATAATTTTATTTTTCAGCTTTGACTCATCATGAAATCACCTGTTTGGTGATTTATATAATATCCCTTTATTCTGTAATATCTCTTATAATGGTTCAAAAAAAAACAGTAATGTCATTTAGGTGTAGGTTTTTTTTGTTTTATTCCATTGGAAGGTTTCTTTAATTATCCATTTTTGGGTATCTGTGATCCCTCTTCACTTTGAAATTATATTACAATTATCGGGGATAGGTTGATCCTTGTAATTTTATTTGGAATTATTTTGATTCATTTTTTTTCCAAACATAAATACCTGATTCTATTAATATAATGTTTTATAATAATTTATAATATGTTTCACAACCATTGAAATATTTATAAATATTTTATTAATGTTTTAAAAATGTTTCCATTTTATATTGGTGATTAAAATTGTCATGAAACATATCAATTCCCCATTTTGCAGATACATATTATCTGTATAAAAAAATGAATATTGAATTTTTTTTATTTATAAAATGGTAACCCAATTTAGTAATAATATCACATTACAAACCATTAATGATTTAATGAAACAACACTAAAAATACACTCTGATGATATGTAATTATGTAACTTGTTAAGGTATACCCATCCTAGAAGGCCTTTATGTTACCCACCATATAGTTGGAGAATATTTTTATATTATTTGGTTCAATTATTGAGTTGTATGAGGACATAATATTTTTTATACCCTCTATATCATAAGGATTACCCATGGTTAAATATTCATTTATGTTTTTTAAATGAAGTTGAATATATATTTTATACTATTATTAAACATATATCTATCATTATCTTAATTAAATTTTTAGAATCCCATTTTTATCAATAATTATTGTTTCAAAACTACACTGATATATGTAGTTTAAAATGGTACAATTTTGAATCTCGTGGTGAGATTCTTATCAAAATGTTGTTCTCAACACCTATATATAGCTAGTTGGTGTATATAGAAATTTTTTGTTGAAAAATGTTGAATAAAGTGGGTTTTAAGGATATCTTTCCTTCTTATTAGTGATGTAGGGTTAAGTGCAGGTGAATTAAAAGGATTCATCCCTCAAGTCTAATAGTTATGGGAAATAAATTTTTTTATTCATTGCTATGTATATTTAGTCAAATTCATTTATCAAATATAGATCACCCAAACCATCATAGGTTTTATATGAGTATGCTCGACTGCCCCTTTATTATAATATGGATAATTTATTTTATTTTTATCTTTTCCCCCTAACTCATTAATATTTTTTTCCTTATTATAGATACCTTTTTTTAATCATCTAGTTTTATTTAATTTTGGGCATGACCATCCAATATATGAAAAAATTATTTATATTCCTTGATTCAGATCTATCTAATAGATATGTAATGAAAAATAATTCACATGATATGTTCATGATTCCCTAAAAACTAGTTTCAAGCATGTAGGGGATAATAATATCCATTTGGGATTTCCATGGTCTTTGACAGGCATCATAGTTTACTTCAAAAAAATCATATCAGTGATACCTAATAATAGTTTAAATTATTTATGGTTCCTTCTAGGTGGGTGGTGGTATTTTTGAACCTCAAGAACTCTTTTAATTTTACATAAATGTGGTTCTTTTGGATTTCATTGATATCTTCGGAAAAGAGAAACTTTATAGAAAATATCTGGTCCAAATGTACTCAAGAATATGATACATATACATAATATTATATATACACCTTCATTCAAAATCTCACCTTCATAATCATTTGACTATTTTTACAAATGTTAATTGGTGTAGGAACCCATAAAAAATATTCCCTGATAAACATATCATGTAGAACCCTGCCTTATTTTACAAGTGACATGATGTTTTTCCAAGAATTATTTGTTCGTTTTGAACAATGAGATATTTTTTTCACTATATTATGAAATCACAAACTTTTATCCAATTATATGTAAAAAAATACCTTATAATCTCTTAAATTTATGTAAAAATAAATTTATCATAATATACTCTTATAAACAGTCATGTGGTGATAGTATTATTGATATATAAATTAATATCCACAACCCCACTTTAAAAATCCATACTAAAAAAACATTTATCAAGATTCATATTCCAAGCTCTTGTATCATGTTTCAATCCATAAAATGATATTTTCCATTTATACACATTTAATACATATGATTATAATATAAAACCATAATATTTACCATAGTTTACATTTTATTTTTTTTATTATTGAGGAAAATAATTTGGTATCCATTTTCAATAATTTAATGAATTTAAAAGATTTGATGGAAGGATAGATTATGATAGTTTCTAGTTCTGTAAGTAGTTATTTTTTTATAAAATTTATTCCAAAAAATATGTGAATATTTATTTTATATAATATATTAATTTTTTTCATCCAAAACCTCCTTCCCATCTAACATGTTTTTAAAATTCCATATTTATATAATTACATTTGTTCTCCTTGGGTGTTCAAACGAAGTCCCTTTTTGAATTACTCTCAAATTCATCCAGAAATTCATTCATAGCTTGGATCAAATCCTTATGCTCAAAAGTTTCATTTATTTCATAGGGTTAAACACTTAAACTAAAAAAATTATGTCTCATTTTTTGATTCTTCTGATAGTCTTCACTTCATAATTTGACCCTCTAATAATGTTTTCAAAATCAACATGTTTCCATAGTCTAGTGTTTACTCCTATGAAATTTTATTCCTCCCCATTATCACCAATGTAATAATACCCTAAATCTTCATTACAAATTTTCATATTACCTAAATTTTTTTAAAAGTACTAGAATTGGAAAAATCATCTTCAAAATCTATAATTGTAATATTAATTATATTTTCTTAATTTTCAATAACTGTCATATTATTTATTTCCATAATCATCTCAGACATGTTTTTTATAGTATCCATATGATATTTTATTTTTTTATAATAGTGTAATGTTCGTTTACATCGTTTTCATCAAATTTTACTTAAATTTCTATCTTTTATCATTATTTATCATGGGAACCAAAAATTATATAAATTTTATATATTAATATTATTTTCGTACCTCATATATTATAGTATAATTTATATGTTGGGACAGAAAATAAATCTATTAGTAATGACCATATACATAGTAATTTCTTATAGTATGAAATATATTTATGCTTCGTTCTCTTCTAGTATTATAATAAACATAACCTATAGAATTTTATTACTCAATTACTCGACTCCTTTATATGTATGACTATATATATAACTAAACTCTTCTATAAAGAAATGTTAATAACGATATTCATATATCAATTTTTTATAATATTTATCACTATTATAAGACCTCAATATCTTCAATCATAGAGTATTTATTCTCAATTTGATAAAAAAAAATTTAAAGCTCTCCCTGGATAAATTTTTTTTACATGCAGATAGCGAATGTTATACCTGTTATATAATAATTGAATATGATCAAGTCTCTTTATCCACATTTTGAATCTATTTTCTCATGTCTATCATAATCATTGTGGTTCTGCACTAAAGGTAATATATTTTAAAAATACCACCCTTATGACTATGGATAATAATACTTCCATTATAACATGTTTAAAAAAATTAATTTTTTTTCTATTAGATAAAACAAATTAATTATAGTGTCTGCCCTTAGTAATTTTTCCAGGATGTTTTGGTGATGTTATCCTAGTTTTCAATGTGACAAATTATTCTTGTCTTGTGAAATAAAATTGAAATTTACAAAAGAATTTACAACATATAAAAAATTTTAATATGGAATTGAACACTTTTTCTTATAATTACAACATCTTTTAATGTCTTCACTAGTAATCTATTCCTTCTAAATATGACGTAATTTGAATAAAAAATGTTATGAAAAGCTCAAAAGGTTAATCATTAGTCAATAAAAATCTAGTTATATTCATGAATAGTATATCTTTCCCATTATTTAAAATCCATATTCCTTTTATATTTTGTGATACATCATTAAATTATATGAAATATCCACTTTGATTCAATTAAATATTTTCTGGATTTTTCAAATCCAAAATCATGTGTGAAGAGAATCTATTCGTCAGTATCGAAGTCTTATCATATTTTCAATAAATGAATTCATCAACAACCAAATTTTAATACTTCAGATTCCATATCTCATTTCAATCTTTTCTAAATTTCATTAACAGGTTTAACTAAGAAGATATAAAAGTAACACGATCATATATGGTTTATTTACCTTGATAATACCACCCAAAAACCTCTTGAATGTTCCCAAAAATAATTCCCACTCTAAATTTATTATAAGGCAATTAAATATTTATAAATTTCCAAAATTTTGGTTGGTATATTTATACTCAATTTTTTACACTTCTATGTCAAGGTAGATACATGTTTTACCAACATCTTTGTGATTTATAGTGAAACACATCACAATACAAGAAGAATCCCCAAAGGTACCTCTTAGATGAAAATATTTTCAATGTATAGGTGACTATACAAACAAGTTATATGGAATAAAATATATTTATTTAATTCAATCCTTTAGTTTGAGTCTTTATTCGTTCTTTTTAATAGGTATGAAAAAACCCTTGAATTTCTATCTGTCAATATAGGATCAAATGTAATATCCTAGGTTATTATAAAAGAGGTTATTTTCAAATCTATTAATATTTTTGAAGGAGATGTTATTTTTAATTTAAATGGGACACTATGTGAGATATCGTACATGACACACATAAATGAGTTATCCAAAAACACATGTCGAACAAAAGACAGAGTTACACCGAAAAATAATACAATATTAATATAATTAATTTAAATGGTAGTAAACCCCTAGCTATTGTATTATAGGGAATGAGTAGAACATACTATATTATGTATTAAATTATTTGTTAAATGTTTTAACTTTAATACAAAGAATTTTCCATGCTTAAAATGACAATAAATCCAATTTTAATCATAAAATAAACTAATATAGTTTAAAAGTCAATTTTCGTACCTTTTTATAGAGAATGATATTTGAATATAATTTAGACAATATTATAAGTTATACATGAAAAAACAAAATTCTTCTATAGATGTAGTAAAAAAAATTTACATTGGATAAATTTTGGAATTTTTTCTGAGAAAATTCATTTAAAAATAAATAGTGAAAAAATACTTCATTTTAAATCAAAAATACATTTTCATAAAAATATATTATACAGTTAGATTTTACATTTAATTTGTTTTAATGTGTTTTCAGAATTAGTTATTATAATAATATCCAATATTGGTCATTAGAGGTTATTTCATATCGAAATTTGATATAAACACATGTAAATATTTTGATTATTTTTACTTTTAAAAAATATGTTTTCATGTTTTAAAAATTGTAATTAATTTTAAATTAATTATTTCAGATTATAGGTTTTGAAATTAAAAAATGAATTACGTATTTGGAATCATATGTTCTATATAACTTGAATAGGTTCCATTTATTTTTGGTCATGATGAATATTAATTTTAGTAATATTTTTTTCCACAGTTAAAGGTTAAATCCGTTAAATAAGAGTAAAAATAATATTATAAAAATATAAAAATGTCTTAAAAATTTTAATTGTTATATTATATTATATAATGATGAACAAGAATACCCTAGGTATAGTTATTTTTCCTTTGGAAGCCACTTGGGTGTTATTATGACACTTATAATTTTTAATTTAAATTAAAGGAAAATATGTTATAAACATACATCTTCTAACTAAAACAATTTTAATATTCATAATTTTAGTGAAGTATTTGACAATATATATTAATTATAAAGATGATAATATTTCCTAAATCATGGAATATTTTTTTTAATTTTTAGACAACAAATAATTAAATTTTATTTTGACGCAATGATGATGTAGTGATTTCTTTATTAATGAAGGAATCAAATAAATGATATTATAAATAATTAAATAAAAATTATTTTACAAAATTGTTTTCCTCCAATAATTTTATAGGTTAATATTACATGATAAAATTCTCTAATATTGTTTTGATCTAATTTAACTCTATGTTTATATTTTATTTAAATTCAATGAAACAAATTGTTTAAAAATGGACATAATTGTTGTTTTTAAAAATTAGTAATTAATTGAATTATTAAAAAAATCAAAGAACTCTTATAAAATATGCAAGTGTTTATGATAAGTCCTAAAATTTATTTTACCATTTTATTATGTGATATTTAACCAATATAAGTAAAATTAATAGCCCCATAATAATTAAAATAGTGTTACCATGTCTAAAATTAAAAAAGAATAGCTATGGTTAAATAGAAAAGGTAAGGATTAATAAAAAATAAATACATGTCTAAAAATTATTGGATAATAAAAATTAGAACTACCCTCATCATATCTTCAATAAATATCATCATTGATACATTTTAATAAAAAAATTATAATATATTAATTTACTAATTTTAAAGTTTCTAAGGGTTCCCCTTCCCTCTTCTATAAAAAGGTACTCTCTATTATCTCTTATTAACATGTCAATATCCCTTTGGTCTGGCTAATACATGTCGAAAATTTTTACTAGAATCCCTACCATCATTCTGGAAGCCTCCATTTGGGAATCAATCCTCCAAAGGAATCCTTTTCATATAAACCAAAAGAAGTTACCCGATTAAGAGGTACAATCCTCTCTCAAGATTTTTAGATTCATATCCATTCTCCACTACCTAAGATCATATTATTATATGACTACATAACAACACCAGTATCCTAAATATAATATGACTCTTTTATGATAAGTTTTTGATCTACACATACACACACCTACATGTAATGTTTAACGAACATACTATTTATGTGTACGCTAACCTTCTACCTCATGAAATGATGATTGTTCCATTTCCCCTTACCATATTTCATGATAGTTATTATAGACGGAAATATTTTTAAATATTATATATTTATTATATTTATATTGTCTATATGATTTGGTAATATATATTTAAAACATAACATTATGAATTCTATACTGTATAAATATGATATTTTTTTGAGGAAGTGTGGACTACCACCCCCTCAAAAAGATATGACTCATTACCTCTTAACATCAAACATAAAAGAAAAGGTTTTATTAAACCTATGAGACATATATGGAATTAATATAATAATTTTATTGTAATATACTTTTTTATAATTTAATTATGATTCTTTTAACATGACAATGAAATGGAAGTAGCGTTCACGCGTACGTACGACGTACCGTCTCCGTTAACAGGTCATTTCATTTCTTATCAACTAATACATTGGATTTCTATAAATAAATATATAATGGATATATATGATATTTAAATCAGGAATTAAATTTTGAATATTCTGTAATTTCGATGACATGTACAATTAACATCAATACAAGTTCATTTTTGACTCAAGTATCGAATATCGAGGAAACATCCAATATTAAATAAATAGATATGTAATTTTTATAAAATGATAATAAGTGGTATAAAGTGAATAATAAACATGAAAAATGTTGTTATGAAATTATAAATTAACCTAATTATATTATTAGGGGAAATAAAAAATGTATGAGACTAGTACTCAAGGTAAGGTATATCATGTCACTATACTTTCATTGAGGCATATTTTGATAATTTACACCACATTATTTTATACATTGTATATTCAACCCCTTTTACTTTTAATTTCATTCAGTGGTTTTCAAATGGAATCATTTTATACTATTCAGTTTACTAAATGTCAAAAGAATTTTTTTTAACATATATGTTGATGACAATCGTTATGCTACCGTGCTCATTATATGGTATTTGGCTTCCTAAACAAGACCAAATGTTTTTAAAAGAAAATTCAATTCCATATTCAATTTATATTAATTTTTGTATTTAAAATTTGGTTGATAATGGATTGATTATATCAAATATCTTAGAATCATATCTCATTATTGCAATGTGGAAATGTTATTTTTACATTATTCTTGTTAATGTGTTATGAATATGTAATGGTTCATGGGAATTGCTTAGGTATACTGGTGGTTTAGTGATAAACCATGGGATGGTTATCCCATGATTTCTCTCAAATGAATTGGGTACCAATGAGGTGGTAAATGTTATAATTTTTTCCATTTACTTATAAAATAATGTTTTCTACTCCCCATTGGAAAAAAAAGAGAAGAAATCATGAGATTGTTTGTGGTTTTTATTAGTTTAATGTGTAGTGCCCAAAACCTAAATAATAAAGATTTCCCTATCATTAACTTTATAATCCCACTCAATCTCCCATTAATTTTCACTAAAACCATTTGGTTCTCTTCTAACCCATTCTATCCTCCCTCTATAATCCTCCCAATCTTCCATATATGATATTTATTCCATTATCATTTTTCCAAGTTTCATTATGTTTTAATACACCTTTATTTTCAACTAAAAATGTTGGGACATGATTTTTCACCACCACTATACTTCCATCCTTATGTTTTAATGACGAGATACCCCATTCAATCTCAGTAATGCCTCTAATGTAAACAAGATCATTTGCTGCCAAAAGTTCTGCCCTTGATGTTCCTCCACAACCAGTTCTTATAGAGACCCTTCCTGAATATTCACAAAACTATGATTGTTCTGATTCAGAAACTTATTCAATTGAAGTTGATGAAAATGACCCAGCATATAGGGATACCTACCAGTATTCTAATGATCTGGATTATCCAAAAGAGCTAGACTTCTGGTTCGGGGAAAATGAGACAAATACATTAAGGAAGTATAAAAATGTTGATATAACTGCTCAGGATTACCTTGATATCAGAAAGAGGATGTTTACCATATTTTCTGAGGAATTCAATAAGGATCCAAACATTGATTTCACGAGTATTCCATGGAAATATGTTTTGGATCTGGTTTTATCTTTGATTGACTTTCTATATTGATGACTCTCGTGGATACTGAATGATTTATTTCTTATTGTTTTCTTCTGAGTTTTTTCTTCATGTCTTACCACATGCTCCTGGTTTACCTGTCTCAATATGATTGTTGATTGTCTTTGTTCAATTTCTGCTTAAAGTCCCTCTTATAGTAATTTTTTCAAGGATGTTTCTGATTCATTTGGAGTGCATCTGGACTGGTCTAGTTTCTTGGACATTATGTTTTAGGGCTGTTTTAGGGATGAGACCTTTCAACCTGTATGGGTATTTGGTTGTGATCTCTTAATTAGATATTCTTTTCATTTCTGAAATGATTCTATTTAGATCTGTTTGTTGATTCATGGATGCATGCCATTATGGTTTGATGAATCAAGATTATTTATTCTTTCATGAATCTAGACAGAAGCTGACAGTTTGCAAAGATTCTACCTATAGTTTATTTGTTGTGGAATCCCTGGTCTTCCTTCTCCATTATTTTGTGGCTGCTTTCTCTGTTTCCAGTTGGTGTTGGGTATGATGCATGAATTTACTGACATTCTATTTGGAGGAATCTATTGGATGTAATATTTCTTCTTATTGTTTTGAATCCTTTTCCTGAGTTTGTACTCTCATCCTTCATGATTTGATTTTGAGGCATGCAGGATCTAAATGAACTTTGCTTATCTGAAGAATATGTTCATGTTATCTAATACTTTCAGAAATTTATAAGGGCTGGTCATAGAGGCACATCTTTCTCTCAATAAAGGTACCCTATTCGTGTCTATTTTTTTTCTATGATTTTTCATCTCTAATTACCTACTGGTGTAAGTATGTTACACCATGAGCTTGATTTGTAAATTCTTTTTTATATTAATAAATTCCTATGGGGCATGTGCTGGGAAACCAGTTCATGTCGCCACCTTTAAAAAAATTATACATGTTAGGATATTGTGTTACATGACCCCCTTACTATCTAGATGATGATATACCCCTTTAACTCTAATCAACCAATTTTAGGATTTCTATTTGACATCATTATGCTGCCAATGATAGACAAGAATGTCCATACTAGAATCATAATTTATGTGAATACCATAACAATTTCATTATCAAGGATATTCACCTTTATGAAAATTTACATGTTTATTGTGGTATTAAATTTACTTATTCCATATCTCTTATTCTTGGAATAAATTATGATGTTTAATGAATCCTTTTAGAATGATCTACATGGCACACATATGCATGAAATGAAATGTTTATAATGGGTGTGCCCTAATAGTGCCCCAATGCATTGGTTATACAATAATATAAAGATACTCCTTGTGAAATGACGGTTTAATCATGCTAATTAAATTGAAATGAGGGTTTAGTCACACAATAAGTATAATTAGCTTTTTCTCATTATAATATCCTATAAAATGAGGTTTCCACATCTCTATGTTGTGATAATTAAGCTATATGTTGCCTTTATCACCATGTTTCTATTATGCTCCATTAATATTCCAAATTCCTAACATGTATTGTATTATTGATGTTATTTACTATTTACTCCTGTAATAGGCTTTGTACCTCAAATTTTTCACATTTATGTCTTTAGGGTATCCCATACAATGCTAAGTACGAGGAAATATTGTGGTCATGTAAAGGAAGTTTTAAATAAAGATGCATTTTTTTGTATTAAGTTGTAATGTAATATACCTAATTTTCCATGACACTAGATCTAACGATCATCAGAGTTGTATTTAGTGTAGTTTTATGGAATAAATCATTTTAATGTGTGTAAATATGTTTACGGTTGTTATATTCGGTATTTGGGTATAGGTTTAGTTTTTTAGGAATTATTATTAGAAAACATGAGTGAAAGACTTAAGGAAAAGACAAAGTATAATTAAAAACATCGCTAATTTTTTACGAGTAAATATTAAGTGTTTTATCAGGAAAATAAATCCATATATGGGTATGAATAATTAGAGGAGGCACTGGCAGATATGTATCTAGAGGTAAAACCCAAAAACACCACATTGAGCTAGACTCGAATGAGAACTGGTGCACAAAAATCGTCCTTAAAGCACTCTTGGCTACGAAACACTAAGGGGATATACTTTGGTAAATTCATAAGCATAGTATGATCCAGTGTTATGGAAATAAAAATTCCCCAAATAATATATGTAGGGAAGTAGATCATGGGTAACACAGATTAAAGCCTTTAAATTCATAAGTTAAGGAAATAAAAGTAATTTAGAAGTAATGTTTTTTTGTTATAGTATTACCCTTTATTTATTACCACTAAAATTCCCTTCCTTTCTTCCAATTTCTAGTAATAGGAGGACTCGGGAAAAAAATTGATGAAAAGATCAATGTGATGATTATTCTAATTAGATTCCCAATCCAATGGGAGTGTAAATCACAAACGGTGTCCTGATACTCTCATAGTTAATTCATGATTTGTATAGAAACATGGGTACAGAGGAATGTTCAACCCCTACCCCCCTCCACCCTAAAGAAAAAAATAATCTACAATTGAGAGCTTCATGTGTCAAACACATCCTACTTTTAATATATCATTTGATGCCTCAATTTCCGAATAATGGATGAACTCCATTAAAAAGTTTTTCTCTATCATTCAATGTTCAGAACAAGATAATTTTCTTATAAATTCTTATCATAGAGAGGCTGAAGAAGACCAATGGTGGAAATTGATAAAAATTATGAATCCTATGGAAGAGATCGAGGCGTTGTAATGGAAGTATTTCTTGAAAATGTTTTTTGATAAATAAATTCAAGGCACCCTATGACATAATATGGGAAGGGACTTCCATGACCTAAAAAAATATGATTAATCCATTGGAGCGTATAGGGAAAACCTCACAACGATTGCATGATATGCCTTCAGATTTGTTGTTACCTTCAAATGCATAGTTGACCGCTACATTGTTGGGATAAAACCAAGTCTACGGAATGCACTACCGATCCAAAAATTCAATATCAATGAGGAAATTTTCTGATGTTCTCTCAATGTAGAAATGGATATCAGTGAATCATAGGGGTCTCATTAGGATATGAAGTGGAAAGTGGAATTTAATTCACATAGTCCAACGAATAAATCAAATGGTGCTATGAAATTTTAGTACCCCAGTTTCCAATGATTCAGAAAGAAGCACCCCAGAAAATTTCTGAAGGGGATGAGGAAATGATTTAGATGTAGAATAGAAGGGAACCTGGCCATTAACTGTTGAAAAGAAAAACCTACTACTTCAAAAGAGGAAATTAATGCTCTGTTCGACCCTGAACACATTGTTCATTATTTCAACTGCAAATAACCATGACACATTGCAAACCAATTCCCAAACCCAAGGGTTTTAGGAGGCATACAACTTCTTCCAAGGCAGCAAGAGAGATAATTTTTCCTCTCTAAAGCCAAAGTGAACCCCGAAAACAATGTAGTGATAGTTACACTAGTTATTCATTCATGAAAATAAATCATAATTTTATATTCTAGTTCAACACATTCTTTTATATCCTGAATGTTTAGAAGATCAATCCTAAAACTACCACAACACAAAGAAGTAAAGATGTTTGTGATAATGGAAAATGGGGAAATCATTTCAATCCATGAATATAAAAAACCCTATCAAAATTTGAGGATTGAACATGCTGGTGAACCTATCCTTACTCCCTGTGTTGGAATTTTATTCAATTCCATGAATGAATTGGATATCCTAAAATAGAGCCATCATAAATTTCCACGAGAGGTAAATCACTCTCTATATGGAGAATCAACCCCTGATTTTATACGTGTGCAAGGAAGAGGATGAATATTATTTATCACCATTATCCCAAAAATGGATATTACTCCCTCACGATCCCATGAATCATGCTCAGATAATTTAGTCTAAGGAATCAACCATCCTTGAAGTCATTCCAATTGTGAGGGACTTCATTGTAGTGTTTTAGAAGGAATTTCATTGTCTTCCTCCTAGAAGAGACGTTGAATTCACGATTGATATTATACTTGAGTCATTTCCAATATCCAAGACTCTTTATAGAATGTTTTTTGGCGAGTTTGAGGAGCTATAAAAACAACTATAAGAGAATCTATATAAACGATTTATACCCCCACATGCTTCACTATGGGGTGCACTAGTCCTCTTCATCAAGAAGAAGGATGGTTCAATTCCCCTTTGCATTGATTATCCTTATCTTAACAAATTCACGATAAATAACAAGTATTTGATTCCAAAAATTGATGACTTTTTTGATCAACTACATAGAGCACAATACATCTCCATGGTGGATTTACAGTTGGGATATTACCAAGTAGGTGAAAAGAAGGTGAATATACCCTAGACTACTTTTCATACAATATATGGGTACTATGAATTCATAACAATGCCTTTTGGATTCACTAATGCCCAAGAAATATTCATGGAATTGATGAAAAGAGTCTATAGAGATTAGCTCAACAAATTTGTGGTAGTATTTACAGAAGATATTCTAATATCTACCAAAAACAACGAGGATTATGAGGAGCATATATGAACAATACTGGAGACATTGTGAAAGGATAATCTCTATGAAATTTATAGAAAGTGTGATTTATAGTTGAAGGAGGTATCATTATTGGCTCATTGCATCCCAAGAAATGGTATATATGTGGATCCTTCCAAGACAGATATAACTATGGGATGGTCATGGACAATATCAATGATAGATATCCATAGCTTCCCTAGGTTAGCTGGATATTGTTAATGATTTGTGAGAAACCTGTCACAATTTTCAAACCCTCTTACCAAACTAACTCGGATGAGAGTAATGATTTCTTGGAGGGATGAATGTAAAGATTGATTCAAGGAGATGAAAATGATTCTTATCACTGCACCCATCCTAACCCTTCCCTCAAGTGGAGAACTTTTTGTGGAATTTATTAATTCTTAAATGAAGTTCATGGTTTGTGTGTTGATACAAAATGACAATGTAATTTTTTAGTCTTCATGGAAATTGATAATCCATGAGAAAAACTACCAAACACATGATATTGTGTTGGATGTAGTAATCTTCAAAATGATAATTTGGAAACATTACCTATTTGGGTAGAATTGTGAAATATATACGGATACAAAAAGCCTCAAGTATATATACACACATATAGAGTTTCATATGAGCCAATGAAGACGGTTATAGCTGATCAAATACTATGACTTCTCAGTCCATTACCACCATAGGAATGTGGAAAAGCTGGTAGATATTATAAGCAGGAATGACCTAGAAATTCCATCCCTACTGATAATTGAAAAGGATCTAATATTATAATATTTGATGATGACAGACATTGGAATCATAATTAAGGTAACATCATCAGTCCTTTCATAGATGAGTACTCAACCATCTCTATTGAAAATTTTAAAGGATGCTCAAAAGGATGATGTGGGAGGTGAGAAGAATGTGGAAACTATTAGAAATGGGAAATCCTCATAGGTCAATGCTAATGAAGAATGAATTGTATGATTTGGGTCAAGAATATGTGCTCCATGAAGTCTGAATTTTAAGAAAGAACTTTTGGATGACGCACATAGTTCATGTTTCTCCATTCACCCAGGAAACACATACATGTATCGAGAAATACAAAAGTATTATTTTATTAGATAACATGAAGAAAGATATCACAAAGTATACCTCAATGTACCGTGTATGTCAGTTTGTGATGGCTATGGGGAAAAGGTATAAGGGGATGATGTAATCATTATGCATACATACATAGAAATTTGAATACATCACCATAGACTTCGTCACTGTGCTTCTACAGAAATCTAAAAAAAATAATTCTATCTGGTTTGTTATGGATTATCTTATAAGGACTTCACACTTCATTTAAATTCTTGAGGATTTCTCATTGGATCAACTAGAAAAGATATACATTAGAGAAGTTTTAAGGATACATGGAGTACCTATTTTGATGGTATCCGACTGATTTCCAAGATTCACCTCAATTTTC
Source organism: Viscum album (assembly GCA_963277665.1). Taxonomy (NCBI): domain Eukaryota; kingdom Viridiplantae; phylum Streptophyta; class Magnoliopsida; order Santalales; family Viscaceae; genus Viscum; species Viscum album. The sequence continues at coordinate 1,329,933,417 of OY728133.1, forward strand.
TAGAAAAGTCTCAACACGCTTTTAATAATTTCTTGAACTTCATTACGGATTAAAATCCTCAAATTGTTGGCCAATCTGATTAGACTATCTAGAAAATTGAGGGCATGTTAAGAGAATAATCAAGGTATTTCAAAGAAATATGGGATCAACATCTTCCTCTGGTTGAGTTCCCTTATAATAACAGTTTCCACTCAAGCATCCAAATGGATCCTTATGAATTCAATTATGGGAAGATGGACAGAACACCGGAATGTGGGGATGAAGTTGGGGACAGAAAACTCCAAGGTCCCGAAATGGTTAAATAAATGGTGGATAAGGTTAACAACATTCAGGAGCACATTAATGCCGCCCAGATTTGAAAAAAAGAGCTATACTAACAATCATAGACAAGACCAAGACATTGAATTTGGTGATAGGTTATTTCTCCACATATCACAGTGGATAAGATTTATGAGATTTTGGAAGAAGGAAAAGCATATTACAAGGTACATTTTCCCTTTTGAGATCCTTGCTCGCATTGGAGCAGTGGCCTATCGAATAGAACCCCCACTAAACCGATATCAAGTAAATAATGTATTCCATGTATCACACATGAGGATGTACGTACCTGACCCAATGTATGCACTCAATCTAGAGGTGGTACCATTGGAGAATGACCTCTCTTATGAAGAGAAGCTAGTGAAGAACTTATATTTTAGGGAAAAAATTCTATGAAATAAGACATTTCCCCTCATCAAGGTGTTGTGGTGAAACACCAATTCTGAATAGGTGATGTGGGAATCAGAGGAAGTGATGAAGAAGAGTTACCTTCATCTCTATTAGTGTGGTAAAATGAAATTTTGGGGGTGAAATTTCTTATGGGGGGATGATTGTAACGACTAAAAGTTTTTTTAATGAAAACTAATCTTAATCAAATTAGATGTATTATTATTTAAAATGCATATATGAAATATATTCACTACTGTGGTTTTATGTTTTTGGATTTTAAAATACCTTAAAGAATTATTACGGATGCTAATATAGCCATTGAACAGTGACCACATGGTTAGTATAAATATAGTGCTTTAACAAATCCAATTTACCCAAACTATAGAAGCGATGTCCTTATGTAGTAGAATTTATCCATACGAAGCCCATTTGTCAGGGCTTAGAAAATAGGTGGCATCATTGGGTTTCACTCTTATCCAAGACAAATATAAGATTCCATATGTTATGCTTGAACAGAATCACTTATGGGAGATGTGGAAGTTAATAGATATTACCACTCAAGCAATGATATGTAAGCCGCCCCAAGAGATTTTCACCATCGCGCACCTTACCCATTGTTCTTATGCGGGATCTATAAGGGGATATGTAACAAAACCTAGAACTATGATTGTGTGATTTAGTTTTGTATCATGAATATACATTCATTATATTATTGTTACGTGTAAAATGATTTTTAAAGCACCAATAAATTTTTATTTAATATTTAAATACAATTAAGAAATATATTTTGATGAATTAATGGATTTTTCAATTAAATAATTTTTTATAAAAATATTATCAATAAATTAATTTTTATTGAATATAAATGACCATATAATTTCTACGAATAAAAGATTAATTTTTACTAAGGATAATGTTTTTTCCAAAACCGATGATTTATCAATAAAGGCCGTTTTTTATTTTAAAAGTAAAAATTCTCATATTTATAAAATTATTTAGATAAAATAAATATTTTTTTTATTCGATATGTCGAAATTATCTAATGGTTAATTTTATATAATTTTCTATGAAAGACGAATTATTGGATAAAAATTAAATATAGTAGAAATATATAATGTGTTTTATGAAATTATAATGACTAAAAGTGATGTAATAAAATACAATAAAAGGTATATTCAGAAATTATATGTAATAACTATAAATTAATTTGATTTTATATTTTTTTGATTAATTTGATGATGCCTTAGTGGACCTTAAAAGAGTTATATAACATTTAAACATTTTAAAATGATATCTTTGAGTGTGTGACTCACCTCAACAATAGCCTAATACATTAAAAATTTCAACCATTGGATTTATAAAATAATTTTATCCTCTCCCCATTCGAAAAAATCATAGTGAAAACCCATTGGATGGTTTGTGGTTTTGATTAGTTTAATGTGTTGTTCCCAAAACATAAATAATAAATAATTACCACACCTTTCTTATATAAACCCACTCAATCTCCAATTCCTTCTCACTCAATACATTTGAAGCTCAACCAAACCCTTCCATCCTATCTCAAAAATCCTACCATGGAGCCCCTAGATCCCAAGAAGCCTCTCTCAAGACTCTCCCAATTGATTGGGGTCACACTTCCATGTAAAGTATTTCTTACTAAAAATTTATTTTTTTATTAAAAACCCACTTTTACGGTGTGAGGGGGAACCAAAATTGTCAACAACAACTTAAAAACAATCAAGCATCCAAAGTCAGTTCATACACAAAAAAATCATTCATAACTACAATGAAAGATCCCTACCTGGTAAAAGAAAACATTAAGACCATCTTCCTCTTCCCCTTCTCATCGCTGCACGACAAGCACCTCGTGCATGAATGCACATGCATGGATATGGATGGAAATTATATACCCTCTCAAAATTTTGAATCTGAATAACAATGCCAAGTGAAATATCACTTCTCTCAACCTCTTATGGAGAACCCCATATAGTTTAACTAGTTGTACATTTTCTTAAACCCAAACTGTGAGGCCATAATGCAAACACATCCACATCATTCAACGAGGAGAACCATTCATCCATCGTCACACATAATACATCACAAGACCAAATACACCATCACCATGCCAGAGGAATGAACATAGTTTCTCCTCCACCTTCAATATCACATAAGTAGAATCAGATATCAGTAACAAACAAGATTCAATTCAATTCCTAGAAAAAAAAAAGAATAAAAAACGCAGAAGCAGTAATATCCCTTAAATGGCCTGGCCGTTGGAACCAAAATCCAAGAACCCAACCACCACCATGAGACCACATCCAACATCACAACCACTATATAAACCAAAATATGATGGAATACTATATATCGCGGAACCAAAAAACCATTATCCAAGACTGGGAGGCCCAACCCTATCACGAACCATGCTGGGTCATTATCTGACCCAACGCCTGACTTGGTCCGCGGTACGGCCCGAAGGAAGTTCCCGATCCCCACGGGCTGACAACTAGTGCCGGGCATCAAAGCAAACCAGTTGGGAATGTTTTGGACCGTGAAAAAGATATATAAACATAAACTGAACAAGAAGATAAATAAAGGAAAATAAACTGAACAACGTGGCAGCAGAAAAAGGAATAAACAATGAAACGTGACATACCTCAGGTGACCCTGTGGATCACCATGGTACGACAACCACACTCGCTCCCAAAAGCGATCCAAGACTGAAACCTGCAACTAAAAAGTAAAGTATGCATGAGAACCGAGATGCTCAGTATGAAAGACAAAATATAACCACGTCATATGCCTCCGCCTTTATTAAGAAATCCAACTATGCTAGTTTGAAAATAAGATATAATAAAATAATGTTTTCCCTTCTTTTCAAATTCAAGTAATGAGTTTGCATTTTAAAATAAAGAATTTCACTCTTACTACATTTTCAAAATAGCTTCCAAGCATGCATTAGTATTTCAAAATGAAAAGAAACCAGTTTGGAATAAAATGTTATTTTTAAAAACAAGTCACCAGGTATGAAACAACTGAAAAGAAAGATACATCACACGCATCATGTAAAAAATGAGAACTATGGGAAATCCCTATAGGTATATAGAACAAGTGGGAACCTAGAGACCTCTTACCTAGGTGAAACATGGCTTAGAAGACCACGACCCTCAGAAAACGTGGCTTAGAACGCCACGAACTTCAGAAAACGTGGCTTAGAAGACAACTACCCTCAGAAATTCATATGTTTAGTTAGTGTTGTTGCCACAATCCTGCTAGAAAAACTGGGACGTACCCCTGCTGTGTCATCTAGAGTACGAGTCTCGGCCACCCACCTAGATACCTGAGTTTCCCATTGTGCTCTATTTCAAGTGATGGAAAGTTTTTCTTTATCATGAAAACATATATGAACATAAAATTTTCTTTATCAAAAGCTCATTCAACCTCTCACCATTGTTCATCCTCCTTAAGTGAATTCCCCCACATTCACGTCACACAATGCATAAACTACAACGTTAGGCACATCATAACACTTTCAACATACAAATCATTTTCTAAAACGAAGGGGGCGTGCCTCAAGAGAGGTTTTTCTTTTCCATAAAACATTCTTAAGGTTCCAAACGGGCTTTATTACATAAAGAGAATACTTTTTACAATTAACTCTCCAAAATACCAAAAACCTTTGGAAATACACATTACCAATTCAAAACCACTTTAGGAAATTAATTTTTTTAAGAAAGGTCACTTATGACTGATATCATTAAAAATGCATTTCAGTTTTCAAAGCAAAGGCATAATCATTTCTAGCAACCATAACATGATTTCACATCATGTGTATATAGCGTAAATGTAAAACATATTTTTAAAATAAGTTGGAAATTATGAATCTCAAATTAAAGGCATAGGCATAGAGGAACTACCTCAAACTTGTCGCTATCTCTCAATGGCCACTCGAACTGACACTTGGAGCACACATGCACATGAATTTATATATATATATACACACCCCTAGCTGCATTGCACATATTCCCCCCACCATGAGGGAATATGTGCAAAGAGGATATATATATATATATATATATATATATATATATATATGTCTTACCCTATGCATGTACATGTAGGATTCCTCGACACACGCGGCCCAAAACCAATGAAGCAAGGCCCAACGCACTACACATATAATTTAATAAAAAACATAAACACTTGAATGATCTATAAAACATTTCAAAATAACGCATCAAGGGTTTGCACCAAAAGAAACACATTCAAAACATCATTTTTAAAACCAAACGTTCCAAGATGCAACACCAAAACACCAACTGCAGCCTACACACATTTTAATAGACGAACTGCATAGTTAAAAAAACACTCATAAACAATTCAGTATGGGTTTTCCATAGAAAAGATTCATGCGCAATGCCTAAAGACAGTACCGGAAAAAGCAAACGCACCCAACCCTCAAGCAGAACTAGATTCACAGCTTTAATGTCCTTATATAAATCAATTCCAGAAGTCATAAAACAACCATGAATGATTCAACAAAGGACATACCTCAAAAACACCCAATCCCTTTTAAAAAAAACAAAATCACACTAAAACCTTTCCAAACATCATTCGCATCACTTATAAAAATCAAAACAACCCCCTTCATGATTTATAAATTAACATCAAATAACACAACCTGGGTTTACCTAAAAAACACAACCCATTAGATATAAACATGATATAAAATACCAAGGCAGACTGAACTTCTTCAATACTAGTTTTGCTCCAAACGGATCAACCACATAACACCAAATTTATTTAAGAAAGTAAAATAATTCACCAAATAAACACAATTCACACTCAGAAAATTAAATAAAGAACATCCTAAATTAATTAAACAAGAAAATTAATTCATCAAACAAAATTCATATGCGGAAACACTTACCATCGGTGTTAAAACTTCGAATTCCGACACAAAACTTTGATCGCGCGCCAAACACACCACAAGAAACCACAATTTGACCCTAATTCAAGCATTGGAACCAAAAACAACAGAAGCAAACCAAAAAAGAAACCCTGAAAACATAAAACCCCAAAATTAAGATTAAGCCACAAAGAAGAAATTGATGAATCCTTATCCGAAGACCATGGAGAACCCGCTTCTCTTGACAGCGGTGGCTAATACCGGCCTCGACGGAGCCCGAAGGAACCGAAACAACAAAAATCAATCAAAAAGAGAACCCCAAAACATGTTACGGTTTAGCCAAGAAAGGTGTACGCCATAAAATCAAATAAGAAATCAAAATAAGGGAAGGGGGAGACAGAAGAGGCTCACTGAAGGGATTCGCTCAACAAAGCAGGAAGAGATTTGATCGCCGGAGTGGAAGAGCGGCGTTCCAGAGCTCCTGATCGGCCCGGTTGTGCGAACAGGAGAGTGGGGAGGCCGGGTTGCGTGAGTAGGGGAGGGGGAATCCGCCGCAGGAGATCCGTCACTAGAGGTAGAGGGAGGCGCGCCGGCGGCTTCGGCTAGAGGGGGATAAGAGGAGTGGGAGAAGGAGGGTAAGGCGGGGTAGCGCGAGCAGGAGAAGGCGGGGGGGGGGGGGGGGGGGGCGCTGTGCGCGACGCACAGGGAGAAAAAACAGAAAGGAAAAAACAAGAAAATAAAGGAAAGGAAAAGAAAATAAAAGAAATAAATAAGATAGAAAATAATATAAAAGAAAATACAATAAAACAAATAAAACCATAATAAACAATAATAATAATAAACATTATAAGGATTTTAATAAAATCCAATAATAATAATAATAATAATAACTTAATAATTATTATTATAAACTAAACAATAATAATATTTTTATTATTAATCATTGTAAAAATTTTAATAAATTTAATATGATACTAATAAACTTAATATTCTTAACAAAATTAATGGAGAGTTAATAATACTAACTTAATTATAATTACACTATATTAATAAACTTTCTGAGCATAATAATAATAATAATAATAATAATAATAATAAATTACCATAATTATAATTATTAAAATACATCATTAAACTCCTTTTATTTATCTATCTTGAACATGAGTCATGCCACACGGAGACGAGGGCAAATCCGCACAGCTTTGAAAACGCACTGCCCATGCACTGGATGTTGTCAAGGGAAAAAAATTCATTCATCAACAAAATGAAAAAAACGTTAAAACAGGATTGATCCACAGCTCGATAGAAAATTTCAAACTCTGATAAAATAATAAAATAATATTAATTTTAAAGTCCGGGTGTGACAATTCTCCCCACCACAAAAACATTCTGCCCCCAGAAAGTCGCCCAGCCGAACGAGGAATCAAACTCATGTTAGAAACGGGACTAGACCCACAAAAACACAAACTCAGTGTGAATTTTCACTCCACCAGTCACACTAGACCAAATCTGAGGGAAACTGAAAAGAGAAGAACCATCAGGAAATGAGGAGGGTTCTCCCCACCACAAGAACCCGACTAACACAACCAACATTGAGACTCTCAGCATGAGTTAACTCTGGAACTGCTAACTTGATCCAAGAGGAAACCGCCACACATACCAAACCTCGAAGAAGGAACAACAAGATTCATGGTGGGTCTCCCCACCATTTAAGAACCGACCAGCTTAAACCAACCAGTATAGACCGACATGAGAACTTCCAACCCAAACCAGAAACCACTGACACATGAGAAACCCCACAGAAGAATTCAACCAAATAACAGAATTAACCATGAATCATCATTTCCACAAGAAGTTAGCATCTCCAAAAAGAGCATGTACTAAAACAAAACAGGTCACATTTGAGGAGGCGGAACTACCAGAATTATAAAAAGATTAGATCACCATGACTTCTTACAACCATATTGGGGGGATCAAAGAACAAAGACTATAACAAGAAAAAGAGACTTTTAGGCATCTTACAACAAAATAGAACCTTCAAAGATGGGAGAGCTACAATAGGGAAATTCTGACCGTCCGAATTTTAGCAATGGAGACAGAAATTAGATCAAGGTGCCCCACACTGAAGGATCCCTGACTATGTGAAAATCTTCACTCTGAGACCTATGGCTGGAGCTCTGATGTCGTGATGCATCTACTTCCCCATAGTCAGGAGCTAACATCTATCATTCAAGACTCTTTCTAACGTTGCCGCTAGCAGAACCTCTATAAGTTCCCCAAACAGCCACACCAATAGCAAGTCTTCAATGGATGACGATAAGACGACTTAAAGTACCCAAACCGGCCACAAAAGAAGCTAACAAGAGAGTGGCCTGACTAATAGAAGATGGAATTGATGAGAAAACGTGTCTGAGATGGGTTCCTCTAGCTCGCTCTCACAGAATGGGGAACCATCCCGAAAGCCAAAGGGAAACGGTCCTTGAACAATAGACGAAGACCCCACACAAGAGAAACATTAACTGATTCCGCGATGTTATCTTTGGAGAAAAGGAAACCATCATCTTGAGATGCTCAATGCATGCCTTCACTATTCGTTTGCCTTGCTGGACACTCACGAGCCTTGCCGCTTCCCTTACCTTCTCTTCCAAAAATATAAACCATCAAACGAGAGTGGTCCTAAACACCTTCCAATACATACCATCATGCAACGATGGTAGGATTATCTCCTCCAACAATCCCAAGTTACACCTTCAAACGGACCTGAACCAACACAGACTCTCATAGCTTTGGGAGTTTCCAATAACTTGAAAAAACCAACGATTTCACCAAGCCAGTCCGCTACCTTTGATAGATCATGATCACCACGGAATATGAACAACAACCGAAAAGAATTCAATTCCACCACCCTGCTAAGAGTCTGGGTAGAACCAACAACTAGAAGAGGCTCACTAGAAACTTTTGGGACTTTTCTGGGCAGCATTCTCAAAAACAAGAGGCACAAATCTGAATCAAAACTCATCATAAATCAAAATTCCACACCTCAATCACAAACGAAAGCTCAAACTCAAATCACTATTCAAACCACAATTCAATATGTCAAAACCAAGAACCCACGAAAAAGAATACCCAACACGAAAAGAGAACGCTAAAAAATTTCTCACTCACTTTTATAAAAATCTGAAGACCCCTTTTTTAAAACCATTTATCAGCAACCAAAACCACTTAAATATCCACCATTGATATCCCATGAAGTCTCACACATACATATCCAGTGCTAGCTCAAGCACCCATCCACTCACATCACCAATTTCCCCACTTGCCACATGCGCACCTCAATGTATGTGATCACTCATAGGTATACCAAGGGTCAATTCAAGACACTTCTCATTTCCAAAATATACCATTAAGCACAAAGCACAAATTCCCAACCAATTGAGAAAGACAATTATCATTAAAGAAACACATTTCAAAATTCCAAAACGTCTTCCGTTTCAAAAACCATTTTCCACTCCAACAACCATATTCCCTTTTGAAAACACCTTCACAAAAATCCATTTTCATTTTTGAGATCTACTCACACCAACCAAAATGAAGTTCAAACATAACTCACATCAAAATTTCCAAAAATAAGGAATAGTGGCTACGTAAACCTGGAAACATGGCTTAGCAGACCACGCTCCGAGTAGGCATCCACCACAAGAAGTATCTTGAACCGTGCACTCAGGCTATACATGGGCCGCTACTCCATGCAGGCTCGTTGCATAACACCGGATCACTTTCAGTGTCATCCCTCATCCACACAGAACAAGCAAAAGAAAAACTCAAATCTCATACTACCCTTGGCAACTCGAGTCTCGGGATGGGAAAGGGTTCATGACGTCCAACCCGCACCTAACCCTCGAGTCCCGACACATTAATCTCCAAGCTACTTGACACCCCAAATAACAAGGGCCTTCTTTGATACCATTTTGTCATGAACCAGGCCGGGTCGTCATCCGACCCAACACCCGACCCGGTTCGCGACATGGCCCGAAGGGCGTTCCCGATCCCCACGGGCTGGCAACTAGTGCCGGGCATCAAAACAAACCAGTTGGGAACAGTTTGCCCATGACAAAGATAAATAAACATAAACTGAACAAGCATATAAATAAAGGAAAATAAACAAAACAACGTTGCAGTAGAAAAAGGAATAAACAAAGAAACGTGACGTACCTCAGGTGACCCCGTGGATCACCATGGTACGACAACCACACTCGCTCCCAAAAGCGATCCAAGACTAAAACCTGTAACTGAAAAGTAAAGTAGGCATGAGCACCAAGATGCTCAGTAGGAAAGCCAAAATATAACCACGTCCTATGCCTCCGCCTTTATTAGGAAATCCAACTATACCGGTTTGAAAATAAGATATAATAAAATAACGTTTTACCTTCTTTTCAAATTAAAGTAATGATTTTGCATTTTCAAATAAATCATTTCACTCTTAATGCATTTTCAAAATAGGTTCCAAGCATCAATAAACATTTCAAAATGAAAAGAAACCAATTTGGAATAAAATGTGATTTTTACAAATAAGACACCATGTATGAAACAACTGAAAAGAAAGTTACATCACAAGAGGCATGTCACAAATGAGCACTATGGGTAATTACTATAGGTATCTAGAACAAGTGGGAACCTAGAGACCTCTTACCTCGGTGAAACGTGGCTTAGAAGACCACGACCCTCAGAAAAGGTGGCTTAGAAGGCCACGACCCTCAGAAAACATGGCTTAGAAGACCATGACCCTCAGAAATTCATATGTTTAGTTAGTGTTGTTGTGTTAATCCTGCTAGAAAAATCGGGACGAACCCCTGCCGTGTCATCTAGCATACTAGTCTTGGTCACCCATCTAGATACCCGGGTTTCCCATTGTGCTATATTTCAAGTGATGGTGAGTTTTTATTTATCATGCAAACATATATGAACATAATTTTTTTTATCAAAATCTCATTCAACCTCTCACCATTGTTCATCCTCCTTAAACGCATTCCCCCTCTTTCACGTTACATAATGCATAAACTTCAGTGTTAGGCACATCATAACACTTTCAACATACAAATCATTTTCTAAAACCAAGGGGGCGTGACTCAAGAGAGGTTTTTCTTTTCCATAAAACATTCTTAAGGTTCCAAACATTATTTATTACATAAAGGGATTACTCTTTACAATTAACAGGCCAAAAGACCAAACACCTTTGGAAATACACATTAACAATTCAAAACCACTTTAGGAAATCAATTTTTTAAGAAAGGTCACTTAAGACCGATATCATTAAAAATGCATTTCAGTTTCCAAAGCAAAGGCATAATCATTTCTAGCAACTGTAACCTGATTTCATAGCATGTGTATATAGCATAAATTTAAAACATATTTTTAAAACAAGTAGGCAATTATGAATCTCAAATTAAAGACATAGGCATAGAGTACCTACCTCAAACTTGTTGATATCTTTCAATGGCCACTCGAACAGACACTTGGCACACACACACACATGCATTTATACATATATATATAAACACCCCTACCTGCATTGAACATATTCCCCATGCCATGAGGGAATATGTACAAAGAGTACATATATATATATATATATGTCTTACACTATGAATGTACATGTAGGATGACTCGACACACGCGTCCCAAAACCAACGAAGCAAGGCCCAACACACTACACATATAATTTAATAAAACAACAGAAACACATGAATGATCTACAAAACATTTCAAAATAACTCATCAAGGGTTCACACCAAAAGAAAAACATTCAAAACATCATTTTTAAAACCAAACACGCCATGATGCAACACCAAAACACCAAATGCAGCCTACACACATTTTAATAGACAAACTGCATAGTTAAAAAAACACTGATAAACAATTTAGCATGGTTTTTCCACAGAAACGTTTCATGTGAAATGCCTAAAGACAGTACCAGCAAAAGAAAACGCACCCAACCCTCAATAAAAACTTGATTCACAGCTTTAATTTCCTTATATAAATCAATTCCTGATGTCATAAAACTACCATGAATGATGCAACAAAGGACATACCTCAAAAACACCCAAATCCCTTTTCTTAAAAAAAACAAATCCACACTAAAACCTTTCAAAACATCATTCGCATCACATACAAAACTCAAAATAACCAACTTCATGATTTATAAATTAACATCAAATAACACAACATGGGTTTTCCACAAAAACACACCCCATTAGATACACACATGCTATAAAATACCAAGGCATACTGAAATTCGTCAATACTAGTTTCGCTCCAAACGGATCAACGACATAACACCAAATTTATTTAAGAAAGTAAAATAATTCACCAAATAAACACAATTTTCACTCAGCAAATTAATTAAAGAACATCCTAAAATAATTAAACAACAAAATTAATTCATCAAACAAAACTTATATGCGGAAACACTTACCATCGGTGTCGAAACATCGAATTCCGACGCAAAACTTTGATTGCACGCCAAACGCACCACAAGAAACCACAATTTGACATTAATTCAAACATTGGAACAAAAAAAACACAAGAAAACCAAAATAGCAACCCTGAAAACATAAAACCCCAAAATTAAGATTTTGTCACAAAGAAGAAATTGAAGAATCCTCACCAGAAGACCATGGCGAACCCGCTTCTGTTGACAGCGGTGGCTAAAACAGGCCTCGACGGAGCCCGGAGGAACTGAAACAAAAAAAATAAATCAAAAAGAGAACTCCAAACCATGTTAGGGTTCGGCCAAGAAAATTCTACCCCATAAAATCAAATAAAAATCAAAATAAGTGAAGGGGGAGGCAGAAGAGGCTCACCGAAGGGATTCGCTCGCCAAAGTAGGAAGAGATTTGATCGCCAGAGTGGAAGAGCAGTGTGCCAGAGCTCTCGACCGGCCAGGTCGTGAGAACAGGAGAGTGGGGAGGCTGGGTTGCGTGAGCAGGGGAGGGGGAAGCTGCCATAGGAGAGCCGTCAGCGGAGGTAGAGGGAGGCGTGCCAACGGCATCGGCTAGAGGGTGGAAGAGGAGCGGGAGAAGGAGGGTAAGGTGGGGTAGCAGGATCAGGAGAAGGCGGGGGGGGGGGGGGGGCGCTATGTGAGACGCACAGGGAGGAAAACAGCAAGGAAAAAAAACAAGAAAAGAAAGGAAAAAAAAGAAAAGAAATAAATAAGATAGAAACTAAAATAAAAGAAAATACAATAAAACAAATAAAACCTTAATAAACAATAATAATAATAATTTTAAAAAGGATTTTAATAAACTCCAATAATAGTAATAATAATAAATTAATAATAATTATTCTAAACTAATAAATAATAATATTTTTATTAGTAATCATAATAAATTTTTTAATAAATTTAATATGATATTAATAAACTTAATATACTTAAAAAAATTAATGGAGAGTTAATAATAATAACTTAATTATAATTACTCTATATTAATAAACTTGGTGAGAATAATAATAATAATAATAATAATAAATTAAAATAATTATAATTATTAAAATACAAAATTAAACTCATTTTATTTATCTATCTTGAACATGAGGCAGGCCGCACGGAGACCAGGGCAATGCCACATAGCTTTGAAAATACACTGCCCATGCAATGGATGTTGTCAAGGGAAAAGCATTCATTCATCAACAAAATGAAAAAAAATTAAAACATTCTTGATCCAAAGCTCGATAGAAAATTTCAAAGTCTGATAAAATAATAAAGTAATATTAATTTAAATGTTTGGGTGTGAAAATTCTCCCCACCAAAAAAACTTTCTGCCCTCAGAAAGTCGCCCAGCAGAATGAGGAATCAAACTTGAGTTAGAAACGTGACTAGACCCACAATAACACTAAATCATTGTGAATTTTTACTCCACGAGTCACACTAGACCAACTCTGAGGGAAACTAAAAATAGAAGAACCATCAAGAAATGAGGAGGGTTCTCCCCACCACAAGAACTCGACTAGCACAACCAACATTGAGACTCTCAGCATGAGTTAACTCTGGAACTGCTAACTGGATCCAAGAGGAAACCGCCACACAGAACAAACCTCGAAGAAGGCACGACAAGATTCAAGGTGGGTCTCCCCACCATTTATGAACTGCCTAGATTAAACCAACTATTATATACCGACACGAGAACTTCCAACCCAAACCAGAAACCACTGACACATGAGAAAATCCACAGAAGAATTCTACCAGATAACAGACTTAACCATGACTCATCATTTCCACAAGAGACGAGCATCTCCAAAAAGAGCATGTACTAAAACAAAACAGGTCACATTTGAGGAGGCACAACTACCGGAATTACAAAAAGATGAGATCATCATTCCTTCTTACAACCACAGTGGGTTGATCAAAGAACAAATACTACAATGAGAAAAAGAGACTTTGACACCTCTTACAGCAAAATAGAACCTTCAAAGATGGGAGAGCGACAACAAGGAAATTACGACCATCCCCATTTCAGAATTGGAGACAAAAATTAGAATAAGGTTCCCCACACCCAACCATTCCTGACGGCATGAAAATATTCACTCTATGACCTATGGCTGGAGCTCTGATGTCTTGAAGCATCTACTGCCCCACAGTCATGAGCTAACATCTGTCAGTCGAGACTCTTTCTGACACTGCTGCTAGAAGAACCTCTATAAGTTCCCCAAACTGCCACACCGATAGCAAGTCTTCAATTGATGATGATGAGGTGACTTAAAGTACACAAAAAGGTCACAAAAGAAGCAAACAAGAGAGTGGCCCGACTAATAGAAGATGGAATTGATGAGAAAACTTGTCTAAGATGGGTTCCTCCGGCTCGGTCTCACAGAATGGGGAACCATCCCAAACACCAAAGGGAACCGGTCCTTGAACAATATATGAAGACCCCATACAAGAGAAACTTTAACTGATTCCACGACGTTATCTTTGGAGAAAAGGAAACCAACATCTTGAGACGCCCAATGTAGGCCTTCACAATTTGTTGGCCTTGTGGGACAGTCACGAGCCTTACCGCTTCCCTTACCTTCACTTCTAGAAGTATAAACCATCAAACGTGAGTGGTCCTAAACACCTTCCAAGACATACCATCATGCAACGACTCTAGGATTATCTCCCCCACCAATCCCAAGTTACACCTTCAAACGGACGTGAACCAACACAGACTCTCTTAGCTTTGGGAGTTTCCAATAACATGAAAACACCAACGATTTCACCAAGCCAGTCCGCTACCTTTGATAGATCATGATCACTATGGAATATGAACAACAACCGAAAAGAAATCAATTCCACCACCCCGCTAAGAGTCTGGGCAGGACCAACAAGTAGAACAGGCTCACTAGAAACTTCTGGGTCATTTCTGGGCAGCATACTCAAAAAAAAGTGGCACAAATCCGAATCAAAACTCATCATAAATCAAAATTCCACACCTCAATCACAAACGAAAGCTCAAACTCAAATCACTATTCCAACCACAATTCAATATGTCAAAACCAAGAACCCACGGAAAAGAATACCCAACGCGAAAAGAGAACGCTAAACAATTTCTCACTCACTTTTCTAGACATATGAAAAACCCTTTTTGAAAACCATTTTCAGCAACCAAAACCACTTAAATATCCACCATTGATATCCCATGAAGTATCACACATACATATCCAGTGCTAGCTCAAGTACCCATCCACTCACATCACCAATTTCCCCATTCGCCACATGCACATATCAATGTCTGTGATCACTCATAGGAAGACCAAGGGTCAACTCAAGACACCTCTGATTTCCAAAAAAACCATTAAGCACAAAGCACAAATTCCCAACCAATTGAGAAAGTCACTTATCATTAAAGAAAAACATTTCAAAATTCCAAAACGTCATCCATTTCAAAAACCATTTTCCAATCCAACATCCATATTCCCTTTTGAAAACACCTTCACAAAAATCCATTTTCATTTTTGAGATCTACTCACACCAACCAAAATGAAGGTCAAACATAACTCAAATCAAAATTTCCAAAAATAAGGGAATAGTGGCTATGAAAACCTAGAAACATGGCTTAGCAGACCATGCTCCAAGTAGGAATCCACCATAATAAGTATCTTGAATCATGCACTCGGGCTGTACATGGGTCGCTACTCCATGCAGGCTCATCGTGTAACACCGGATCACTTCCCTTGTCATCCCTCATCCACACAGAACAAGGAAAAGAAAAACTCAAATCTCATACTACCCTTGGCAACTCGAGTCTCGGGATGGGCAAGGGTTCATGACGTCCTTCCCGCACCTACCCCTAGAGTCCCGACACACTTAATCACCAAGCTACTTGACACCCCAAATAACAAGGGCCTCCTTTGATACCATTTTGTCATGAACCAGGTTGGGTCGTCATCCGACCCAACGCCCGACCTGGTCCGCGACATGGCCTGAAGGGCGTTCCCGATCCCCACGGGCTGGAAACTAGTGCCAGGCATCAAAACAAACTAGTTGGGAATGGTTTTTCCCATGACAAAGCTAAATAAACATAAACTGAACAAGAAGATAAATAAAGGAAAATAAATTGAACAACATTGCAGCAGAAAAAGGAATAAACAAAGAAATGTGACATACCTCAGGTGACCCCGTGGATCACCATGGTACAAAAACCACACTTGCTCCCAATAGCGATCCAAGACTGAATCCTACAACTTAAAATTAATGTAGGTGTGAGCACCGAGATGCTCAGTAGGAAAGCCAAAATATAACCACGTCATATGCCTCCGCCTTTATTAAGAAATCTAACTATGCCAGTTTGAAAATAAGATATAATAAAATAATGTTTTACCTTATTTTCAAATTTATGTAATGAGTTTTCATTTTCAAATAAAGCATTTCACTCTTACTACATTTTCAAAATAGGGTCCAAGCATGCATTAACATTTCAAAAAGAAAAGAAACCAGTTTGGAATAAAATGTGATTTTTACAAACAAGACACCAGGTATGAAACAACTGAAAATAAAGTTACATCACAAGTAGCATGTCAGAAATGAGCACTATGGGTAATCCCTATAGGTAGCTAGAACAAGTGGGAACCTATAGACCTCGTAACTCGGTGAAACGTGGATTAGAAGACCACGACCCTCAGAAAATGTGGCCTAGAAGGCCAAGACCCTCAGAAAACGTTGATTAGAAGACAACGAACCTCAGAAATTCATATGTTTAGTTAGTGTTGTTGCGTCAATACTGCTAGACAAACCGGGATGAACCCCTGCCGTGTCATCTAGCGTACTATTCATGGTCACCCACCTAGATACCCGGGTTTCCCATTGTGCTCTATTTCATGTGATGGTGAGTTTTTCTTTATCATGCAAACATATATGAACATAAAATTTTCATTATCAAATGCTCATTAAACCTCTCACCATTTTCCATCCTCCTTAAGCGCATTCCCCCTATTTCATGTCACACAATGCATAAACTTCAACGTTAAGCACATCATAACACTTTCAAAATTAAAATAATTTTCTAAAACCAAGGGGGCGTGCCTCAAGAGAGGTTTTTATTTTCCATAAAACATTCTTAAGGGTCAAATGGGCTTTATTACATAAAGGGAATACTTTTTACAATTAAATGGCCAAAAGACCAAACACCTTTGGAAATACACATTACCAATTCAGAACCACTTTAGGAAATCAATTTTTTAAGAAAGGTCACTTATGAATGATATCATTAAAAATTCATTTCAGTTTCCAAAGAAAAGGAATAATCATTTCTAGTAACCGTAACCTGATTTCACAGCATGTGTATATAGCGTAAATGTAAAACATATTTTTAAAACATGCAGGAAATTATGAATCTCAAATTAAAGGCATAGGCATAGAGGACCTACCTCAAACTTGTCACTATCTGTCAATGGCCACTCGAACCGACACTTGGCGCACACACGCACATGAATTTATACATATATATATATACACACCCCTAGCTGCATTGCACATATTCCTCGATCCATGAGGGAATATGTACAAAGAGGGCATATATATATATGTCTTACCCTATTCATGTACTTGTAGGATGCCTCGACACGTGCGGCCTAAAACCAACGAAGCAAGGCCCAATACACTACACATATAATTTTAATAAAACAACATAAACACTTGAACAATCTACAAAACATTTCAAAATAACGCATCAGGGGTTCGCACCAAAAGAAAAACATTCAAAACATTATTTTTAAAACCAAACGCGCCAAGATGCAACACCAAAACCCCAACTGCAGCCTACACACATTTTAATAGACGAACTGCATAGTTAAAAAACAATGATAAAAAATTCGGCATGGGTTTTCCATAGAAAAGTTTCATGCGCAACGCCTAAAGATATTACCAGCAAAAGCAAACACACCCAACCCTCAAGAAGAACTAGATTTTCAGCTTTAATGTCCTTAAATAAATCAATTCCAGAATTCATAAAACAACCATGAATGATGCAACAAAATACATACCTCAAAAACACCCAAATCCCTTTTCTTTAAAAAAACAAAAGCACACTAAAACCTTTCTAAACATCCTTCACATCACTTACACAAATCAAAATAAACAACTTCATGATTTATAAATTAACATCAAACAACACAACATGGGTTTTCCTAAAAAACACACCCCATTTGATACAAACATGCTATAAAATACCAAGGCATACTGAACTTCTTCAATACTAGTTTCACTCCAAATGGATCAACTACATAACACCAAATTTATTTTATAAAGTAAAATAATTAACCAAATAAGCACAATTAACACACATCAAATTAATTAAAGAACATCCTAAATTAATTAAACAAGAAAATTAATTCATCAATGAAAAATTATATGCGGAAACGCTTAACATCAGTGTCGAAACATTGAATTCCGACGCAAAACTTTGATCGCGCGCCAAACGTACCACAAGCAACAACAATTTGTCCCTATTTCAAGCATTGGAACCAAAAACAACACAATTAAACCAAAATAGCAACCCTGAAAACATAAAACCCCAAAATTAAGATTAAGTCACAAAGAAGAAATTGATGAATCCCCACATGAAGACCATGGTGAACCCGCTTCTCTTGACAGCAGTGGCTAAAACCTTCCTCGACAGAGCCCGGAGGGACCGAAACAAAAAAAATCAATCAAAAAGAGAACCCCAAAACATGTTAGGGTTCGACCAAGAAAAGTGTACCCCATAAAATCAAATAAAAAATCAAAATAAGGGAAGGGGTAGGAAGAAGAGTCTCACCGAAGGGATTCTCTCGCCAAAGCAGGAAGATATTTGATCGTCGGAGTGGAAGAGCAGCGTGCTGGAGCTCCCGATCGGCTAGGTCGTGCGAAAAGGAGAGTGGGGAGGCCGGGTTGCGTGAGTAGGGGAGGGGGAATCCGCTGCAGGAGAGCTGTCACCAGAGGTAGAGGGAGGCGCACCGGCGGCTTCAGCTAGAGGGGGAGAAGAGGAGTAGGAGAAGGAGGGTAAGGCGGGGTAGCGCAATTAGGAGAAGGCGGGGGGGGGGGGGGGGATGTGCACGTCGCACAGGGTGGAAAAACAGCAAGGAAAAAACAACAAAATAAAGGAAAAATAAAATAAAAGTAAAGAAAAAAAGAATATAGAAAATAAAATAAAAGAAAATATAAAAAAATAAAACTTTAATAAACAATAATAATAATAATAAACATAAATAGGATTTCAATAGACTCCAATAATAATAATAATAATAATAACTTAATAATAACTTAATAATAATTATTTTAAACTAAACAATAATAATATTTTTATTAGTAATCATAATAATTTTTTTAATAAATTTAATATGATATTAATAAACTTAATATACTTAACAAAATTAATGGAGAGTTAATAAAAATTACTTAATTATAATTACACTCTATAAATAAACTTGGTGAGAATAATAATAATAATACTAAAAATTACCATAATTATAAATATTAAAATACATCATTAAACTCATTTAATTTATCTATATTGAACATGAGGCATGCCGCACGGAGACCAGGGAAAAGCCGCACAGCTTTACGCACTTCCCATGCACTGGATGTTGTCAAGGGAAAACCTTTCATTCGTCAACAAAATGCAAAAAAAATTAAAACAGGCTTGATCCACATCTTGATAGAAAATTTCAAAGTCTGATAAAATAATAAAATAATATTAATTTAAAAGTTCGGGTGTGACAAACCATGTGTTGAGGTATCGTCACCGGCAACGAGATCCAAGTTAATATGACAAAAAACTGCCACTTGAAGCATGGATTTTGATAAATCTGAACCATGGAAGAATCAATGCCAGAGTCCAAATCATGCCCCCAATTGTGATTTCATAAAGAAATCAAGAAGGACCGGAAATACCAACAATGGTGGCACCGTATAAGCACCTTCTGAGCTCTAACCTCAATGCATCATACCGGATCACCTCTGTTGTGAAGATCGCCGAGAACAACCCTTGGAGAGAAAAATAGAAAAATTTGATAGAGGGAAGAGGGTGGGATCACTAGAGCCGCATTCATGAGCCTCCCACCTCTTTTTTTGAAGCATATGACAAACCCAAGGACACGAGAGTGGAGAAGACAAGTGAGAGATTTCTTACGTTCTCATTTTTGTCCATGTTTTTGAATGTTGTTATACCATTTTATATTCAATTACAAATGTTTTGTTATGATATTTTGCCTCCCCTATAAATCCATCATTATGTTGGAAGGATTAAGGAAACCTTTATCTGTCATTAACTCTTCCCATGTTCTCCTATTAACATGCCAAAATTCTATAATGGGTTTCTCTCTCCTCATTTACATTCATGAAATTAGTCTATGTAATGCATCTCAATTCAATTACACATGTTTTGATATTTTGTTCCATGACATCCTTTCTATACAAATGATTAGACATCATATTCTATCTCATCAAAAAGTTTTACTATATCTATTTGACGTCATTATGCTACTAAAGTTACACGAAAATGTTAAAGCCAAACCCATTATGTCAGTGAATACCATACCCATTTCTCTGTCAAGAGTACTCACCTGTATGAACATTTATATGTTAGTTGAGAATTTAAATTTATGTATCCCACATCCCTTATTTGTGGAATAAATTGTATTGTTTAATGAATACATGTATTATGATTTATACGGCACACTTTTCATGAAATGAAATGATTATAAAGAGTGCTCCGTGATAGATCTCCAATTCTTTGGGTAAAGAATAGTATGATGATACACCATGTGAAATGGGGGTTTAATCGTGCTAATTCTAGTACCATGAGAATTTATTCATGATAATTAATGTTCAATGAGGGTTTACATATTCTCTGTGTTCAATGATCCTTGAATCATGATAATATCATGTCAAATATTATAGCCACATCTCCATGTTATGATAATCATGATATATCATGCCTTTATGTTCATGTTTCTATTATTTTTCATTGATATTCATAATTCCAAACATGTATAGTATTATTCATGTTATTCCTTGTTTACTCCCATACTAGGCTTTATAGCTCGCCATTTTCACATGTAGGTCTATAGGATATCCCATGAAATTCTATGTACGTGGGAATGTTGTGGTCATAGAAAGGATGTTTTCAATAAATATATTGTATTTTTATATCTTAATTTGTCTTGTAATGTCCCTAATTTTCCAAGAAACTAGACCTCTTGATCCTTATAGATGACTTCCGTGTAGGTTTATATAATACATCATGTTAAAGTATGAAATAATGTGAAGTCTTCTTATAGATTATATGTCTATTATATTGGTTAAATCAATATTCTATAACATTTTTAGATTGAGGAAAGTCAATTACAAATGGAAGGTAGAGGATATGAACAATATTCCTATATCTTTCTAATGAAATGCTTGTAATAACTATTGAATATTCAGGTTCAGTTGATTTTAAAACATTTTATAACAGAAAAATCTGTAGAATGTAATTGTTTGATATATAAAACACCTCCACTATAACTCAATACCATCATGGATCATGAGTTTTTAATCAAATATTATTTTTTCAATATTCCCATATTTTCAAAAAAGGTAAATATTATCCAAGTTTTTTTAGATATTTAACCTTTTCACAACATTATAAAGAATATTATGATTTTGAAAATGCTACTGAAGAATGAGACCCTTACACAAACTATTTATTTTAATTTTTAAAACACTGCCTCCGAACACGTTTTTATGGTATTTTAAAGGGACCATTGACTTAATGTTTCAACTAAAGCTCAGTCTAAATGCTTTATAAAAATCCTGTATTATCTAATGTATTTGAATTATATATCATTCAAGATTATTTTCCTAAATTAATTCTCTAAAAACACCAATATGTACCAAGTTGTACAAGTTTTATTATGAAAAAGGAAGCAATTCATTTCGAATAATGTATAAATTATTGTTGCAATGCATTTTCCTTTTATCTACATGAGAAAAATGATGAAAAAAATAGTTGGATAACATGATCAATGTGTTATCCTATTTATTTTGGGAAATGTTTTATTAAGTGATTATGAGGTGGAATGGAATAAATATGTACATATATATAAGACGTCATGAATTAAGATATTGATGTCATTATGAGTTGGGATGAAAATGAGAGGCAAAAGACAAATATTATGGTTAATACATGTTATATTTATTTTTGAGGAATTAATATCATATTGGGAGTATTTTATATGAATGTTATAGTTTTAGAAAAAGAAAAACCCATAGGATGGAGGACAACATGACGCGTCCAGCAAGGCTATGAGGATTAAACTCTCAACTAAAGGGTGACAAGGGTTAATCACCTACCACAGTCATATGTACTGTCCCTAGTTAGTATGATTTTATATTTTTACATAAACAATTGGATGAAATTAGAATAATTAGTTTTTGGGATATTATGTTTTATCAAATCAATATCCTTTTTATTATAAAATGATTTGAGGATTGGGTGATAAATGTTATTTTGTAAGACATTCACTATTTTTAGAACCCTATATGCATATGGAAAATTTAATACAATGTGATTTAATTTTATGAGAAATTGTTGAATTTTATTTTGGAATAATCTATCATTTTATTGTGGAGTTATGGTGATTTGGGTTATTTATAAAAATGATAAACCTATCTTGGAGAATATGTGATTAGGGTAATCACTTTTTCTTATGAGACTTAAAGAGTACATGATTTTATTTGGGGATAAATGATAAAACTTTTTCTGGGTGAGTATGTGATAAAATCCTTCTATATTTTTGATTGCAATATCATTTTGTATTATTGGAGTAATTTTAAAGAAATTTGTTTCTTGAATGGTCTATGTTGGAATTTTGATATAAGTTTTGAATTTTGGATATTAAAAGTAGTCATTATTCTTTAAATATTTATTATATTTCGGTAATTAAATTATTATTCACCTATCTTTTTTGTTTTGGTTAATGTTTCAAGAAATTATGAGTATATAGTTGACCTTTTTTCGATTATGTAATTCCCTATATGTTGATTCTTATTCTTCTGGATGAAATAAATTCTTCTTAAATACTCATCAGGTGGAGAAAAAGATTATTTTTGGTGGGATTTGATTAATATATTTGACTCAACTTGTATATTAAGTGTTTTTTATTTTCTTATTCTAAGTAGTAAAATCATCATTTGGAATATGATAATAAAAAATGTTTTCTGATTACTTTTCCAAAAACAATTTCAAAGACTGTTCAAACCTTCTTAATTTTAGGGTTTTATGATTGTTCACATTCTCCAGATCATATTTTCTATAACCCTCCAATAGAACAAGATATTTAGTTGTTCATACATATCCTTGTTTTTCTTACATGGAATCCTATTATGTGTTATCTTAAATGACCTTTTTACTTAAATATATTAATTTTAATGTAATTATTTTATTTAATATTTTATAGATATGGGATTTCAATAAATTAATTTTTAAAAGTGATCCCTCAGTTACCAAGACCAAATTTCAATTTATGAGGACGCAACTTCCATAGGGGGAAGAGAATGTAACATCGCCAATAATTATTGAATAATATGTTTTAATATATATTAATATTTTTGAATTAGATGATAATTTTTCTTTAAATGGGACACTATTTTCAATAGCATACCTGATACGCAACAATGCGTTACTCAAAAATCATACGTCGAACAAGAGACTGAGTTATACTAAAATAATATGCTATTAATATAATTATTTTAAATGGTTGTTAATTCCTAGCTTTGGTATTCCTAGTAACTAACAGAACCAACTATATTAATATTTAAAATGTTTATTAAATACTTTAACTTTCAAAAAATAACTTTTCGCGGATTAAAATAATAATAAATCTAATTTGGTGTATAAAAATCTCTAATATGTTTTAAAATGTTGTTTTATCTCTTTTTGATGGAGAAACATTTTCAAATATAGTTTTCGAAAAATTTATATTTTTAAATTGAAAATAATAAACTTATTTAGGTATAAGATATCAATATTCACATTGGATGATTTTTTTTTTATTTTTATGAAAAAATAAATTTTCTAATGAATTCTAAAAAATATAGCATTTCAATTGAAAGTTTCATTTTCATCTAATTTTTTTATATTTTTTTATAGTAATATTAATTACTTTTAAAATAAAATTTAATTAAATTATTTTCAGTCAATCCAATTTTGGTCATTAGAGGTACTTTCACTTTTAAATTTGATATAAACACATGGAAATCATTCGATAATGTAGCAGTGGCTTCATTAACGATGGAATTAAAAAAATGATATAATAAATAGTAAAAAAAAATAATATATGACAAAATATATGTCATAAATTTTTTTATATGTTAATATTTCATGTTTTAGGACTATTAAATTGTTTTTTTCAACATTACCTTTATTTTTTGGTTTAATTTTAATTCAATAAATTAAATATTGTAAAAAATAACTTAATTGATGTTTCATAAAAATTACAATTTATTACAATATTTATAAATACTAAAAATATTTTGAAATCATAAAGTGATAATAATATGGTTTAAAATTTTATTAATTACCCATTTATGTTAAATTTACCCCATATAAGGATAATTAATAGCCTCCTAATATTTAAAATGTAGTTACCATAATTAAAACATAAAAAGCATAATTAAGGGTAAATCGAAGAGATAATATTTAAAAATAAATCAATACTTTCTAAAAATTATTGGGTGAGAATATTTATAAAAATACTCATAATATATTTAATGTATCTCATGTTTTATTTATTTTAATTAAAAAAATAATTAATATTAATTTAATTATTTAAGAGATTCCAAGGGTGACCGACCCCTCTCCTATAAAATGGTACCCTCTATTCTCTATTAATCACACAAAAATAACCCTATAGTTAAGCCGAGACCTATCCAGACGTCTTACTATACATTCTACCTTTATTCTAGAATCATCCATTAGGGCAGAAAGATTCCCATGAAATCCTTTTGGTATAAACTAAAAGAACTTACCCAATTAGGAGGTAACACCTTATGTAATGTTTTTTAGTTTAATTTCCATTATCCACTCATTAAAATAATCTTATTATAAGATTAAATATTTAAAAAATATCCTAAATATACTTGCAAGTTGTTATAAAAAGTTTTTTTCCACACTTACACACACCTATGTTGTTTTTGAGATGAACAAACAGTTCCTACTTACATTGAACTATTTCCTCATGAAATGATGATTGTTCAATTTCCCCCAACACCTATCATGGTGGCCATTATAATGGAAAATATTTTTAAATATGATATTTATTATATTTATATTTTTTATATTATTATGTATTATTTATTTAGAACATATGTTTATGCCTTTCGTGTTGTGCAAATACAATAATATCATTTGAGGAAGTATGGGCAACAACTACCTCAAAGTGATATGACTCATTCGAACTCTACATTGAATTTATAATGATGGATTTAATAAAACTATGATACATACATGACATTAAAATAATTATGGCATTATAATATACATTTATATCATTTAGTTATTTTTCTTTTAATATGAAAATGAAATGAAAGTAGTGTTCATGCATACGTACAACCTACCATCTCTATAAACAGTGAATTTCAATTTATATCTCCAAATACATTGAGATAATTTAAATACATATATAATAGTTATATAAGATATTTAAATAATTAATAATTATCTGGATATTATGGAATTTTGACCACATTGACAATTTAAAAAAAACCATGTTTGTTTTTGACTCAAGTACCAAATATCGACAAAACATTCAATATGAGCTTAAATTGTTACATAATTTTTATAACATGGTAAAAAGTTATATAAAAGGAATTATAAATATGAAAAATGTTCTCAAGAATGTATAAATTATTCTCTGAATATAATTGAAGATTAGAAAGAATGTATGAGACAAATCAGACTCAAAATAAGGTACTTCGTCTCAGTCTCCTATCATTGAGGCATATTTTGAAATTGTACTCCACGTTATTTTATATGGTCTATATTCAACCACTTTTAATCTTAATTTAATTCAATAGTTTTCATAATTAATCTTCTAATTTGAATTATTTTACTAAATGAGCAATGGAATGTTTTTTATCTAATAAGGTGACATTGACCTTTCCAACAACATGACCATTATTTGATATTTAGATTCCTCTATAAGTCATAATGTTTTTAAAAGAAAATTAAAATATATATTACCTTTTAATGTATTTTGGTATTTAAAATGGTTTTGAAAATATATTCATTATATCAATATCTAGAAATTATATCTTATGATTGTATTGTGGAATTTTTATTCTTCCATTATGCATGCTAATGAGCTATGATTCTATAATGGTTCATGGTAATTTCATAAGTATTAATGTTGTTATGTGATAAACAGAGGGTGGGTGATCCTATGATAGATCTCTATTTTGTTGGGTTGGTATATTGAGGTAAATTTTAAGGTTTCTCCCATTGTATTTAGGGAATAAACTATGATTTGTATTCCAAAAAAATCTATGAAGGTTACTCACTATATATAATTGAATGATACAATGTAAGTATGATATATATGGCACAAGTTTTCTTTTATGAGTTATGATTTGTATTATGTTCTTTAGGAATATTATTATTTCATGATGTATGTTAATATTTTCTGGTTTTATGGGTGAAAATTATGATTTTGTGAAAACAGTTTCACTGGGTAAAAATATTCATGGACAAAAGTTTTTATTCATTATTTAATATTCCATACTGAGCTTTTTATATTCATCAAATGTTTTTGAAATTATTTCCATAGGGTATATGGAAGGGTAAGATAATAGAATAAGTAATGAAATTTTTTATCAAGATAAGAAGTCATGTTTATTTTTATAAATGATTTATATTTTGAAAGAAATGGATAATGTTTTAGTTGTATCCACTTTGTATAAATTTGAGTTTTTATGAAATAGTTACGACCAAATTTTCTAAAACCAGAAAACTAAAAAGATCCTCAATGTTAATTCATGAGATTACTCCTTATTATATATTGTTTAAGGCTTTGTCCTTACAAAAAATTTACATTTTCTAAAAAAAATGAAATTTGACTCTATATTATTCAATAATATTGATTTCTAAATACGTAAGATATTTACATGAATATATTTTTTAATGTCCAATATATATACTAGATAGATGTTTCCTTTAGTATTGTTTTATTTATCTTGATTTCATATGGTATTCGTAACTTTAATTATCTTTATTCAATTTTATTTAAATTAAATCATTCCTTGTATTTCAAATTCCATACAACAAAGAATGATAATTGATGACATGTACTTGATTATTTTCATTTTTTAAGAAATATTGTGATTTAATTTATCAATTTATTTAATTATATTTCCTTTATGATTATAAATTTTAATTTTATTGTTTCTATTCCATTTGAGTGGGTAATCATCACATCTAATTCATCTTATTTCCATCGAACACATTTTTTTTTCAATTCTCATATTATATTACATTGATGGTTCCACTTATTTTACAGCATCATCACTGTTGATTTTCGATTCATCCACTCTTTATGTATCTTTTTCTGAATATGTTTCAATGAGAACTCTTTAAGAAAATTTGGTAGAAATTTACACATCATTAAATATTTCATAAATAGTTATACACGGAATTAACTTATATAATATTTCAAAAAAATGGGTGTAAATTTCTTTTGGTTGTTTTTCTTCTTTTTCTCTAGATAATCCCTTTTATTAGTGAAATTATATGTTAACTAATCATATTCAATTTCACACTTAATTTCCATGTGTTCGTTGGTAGCCAACTCACAAGTATTTCCCCAAATAATAATACTAGTTAGATTCTTTCCTTTATATATACAAATACCATTTTTAAATTTCCATAAAATATGTGGGAAATCCATACCATAGTCTCCCAAAACATCTTTAATAAATTAGATAAATTCATTAACATCTACATCTAATACGTTGAATTATGTTAATGTATTTTTTCTTCAATATTATTATTTATTTGGATTATTTATCCTCTTTTGTCTCATAATTTATCATATTATTGCGGTGTTTGTTAATGGTGAAAAAAATATATATATCTTAAAATTATAAGTTGTTGGAATCATATTTTTTAATTAAAATTCACATAATCATCTTTTTATATTAGAATCATCATGATACTATCCAGAACCTATAATTATATTGACTATTTGGTTAACCCGAGTAAAAAAATTTAGATACTATTTTATATTCATACATTATGTTATCTTCAAACAATTTTCTTTTATTATAAAAAAATTCATCTTTAACATTTTTCTTACATTATATATTATAGTATGTTTTTACAAATATAATTTTATAATTCAAAAACTATGATAATTGTATAACCCTTTTATGATAAAGTGGTCAATAATAGATTTCTTTCCCAATAATCGCATTCAATATTCTTGTTATCTATAATATACCATGTGGAATAATGACCTGAAACTAAAATCCCATATTAGATAGAATAATATACATCAAGACCCAAATATACAAGGTAAGTTACCATCCAAACTCTATAAATACAGAATCATTTACCGTAAAATTATGAATTTTCATGTCAATTTAAAGTGATGTGAGGTTCAATGAAAAATATTGAGAGGGAATACAGAGAATGAATATGTCCATTATTGCTATTTGTTCAGATCACATAGAAGGAGAAAAGTTTTGAGGTGGTGATTCCATGTTATTAAACTCTTATAAAATGAATCACTCTCTAGATTTTCTAAAAGAGAACTATCAATACTCACAATGGAATATGAAATAAAGTAGGCACATCATGTATATTAATAATGGAAAATCGTAAAATGATAACTAAGTCCCAGATGTGTTATGGTTTATATCTCTTCTACACACAATTCATATCTTATCCATAATATGTTTTTATTGGAAATGAAATGATGTATAAATGTTTTATAATGTCTTGTTTCGATTAGTTACATATCTTTACAATAAATATAATGGTTTCATTGAAGAAACACCACTGATGAATTATTGATTTTCCAAAAAGGACATATATATTTTAATGTTCTTCTTCTACCACTTTCTACCAAATCGGTGTTCATTTGATTCTATAAAAATGAATGCTCAAAATTGTACCCAGTCATTGTATGTAAATAGTACCTTCCATAATTAATAATTATAGATTTCTATCTATATACTAGTTTTTATATTATAATATTAAAATTATTCCCTAAATTTATGTAATGAATAATTGTTCATCAGTATTAATATGGTCTCAATCATGTATTTATATTCAATCCTCCTTGAAATTTAATATTTACTCTTGTTAAATAATCTAAAAATGTCACGATAATTTGCTTCCATGTATGTTAAAATAGAATGATCCTTCTAGTGAAACCACTTAAATCATAGTGGGATAACCTTCTAATTAGTATATTTTTCATTGGATTTTATATCCCTTTAAACTACTTTTAATAATGTATTTCTTCTTCACAACAATGTTTATATTTATTGATAAATCACATTACTCAAATTAAATCAGGATTATAACATTTAATAATTAATTACAATATTTATAAATTAACACAATATAATCCTATTTATATTACGAAATCATAACATTCTGATCCCATTACATTATAATATGCATAACTATAAAGAATAAAAATATATTTCAAATATAACAAGAGTTTTATATAAGCTATTTTAAAAAATATTATTTATCTAAATAGTCATACTCGTTTCTAAATAAGTCATTTTATCAGAAAAGTCTTAAAAATAACATTTTTTGATAAATCATTTGGAAACCCTTACAATTCCTTAGATAAATTCTAACACCCTATTGTGATTGTGAAATTTAAGCTAACAAAAATACATAACCATATATATATATTTTATATATGATTCAGAATGTCTTCAAAACTACCTTCATTATCTAATGAAACTCTAAATATCTTCTTAAAATAAAATATGTATTTAAAACATCTCTTACATAATTATGAAATGTATACAAGTCCAATAAAGTCTTCAGAACAATATGTTATAATCTCTATTAATATAAGTATTATGAGATTCCTATATTCCATGAAGAATATTTAGAAGACATGTGACATGATAAATATTGGTAAATTTGTCTTCTTC
This sequence comes from Viscum album, assembly GCA_963277665.1. NCBI lineage: Eukaryota > Viridiplantae > Streptophyta > Magnoliopsida > Santalales > Viscaceae > Viscum > Viscum album. Next base: position 1,329,963,698 of record OY728133.1, read on the forward strand.
AACACTGAATTTCAATATTTCATCATAAAATAACATAGGTTCTTTAATTATCCTCAATTCAACATGAAATGCCACAAATCAGTTCAAAATGATTTCAAACCCCTAAGACATTTTTATTGATAATAAATACGATGTCAACCCTGAGTGGGTGAAAAAAAACTAAAGGGATGATGGAAGAATGATTGATCTATGTTCATGTGGTGATCATATGATATTCTATTGATTAAATAGGTGTTAAAATGCGTTTTATTTTCTCATGCTTCAATAAGATCATTATTCGTAGTTATAAATCCCAATATCAAAATATGGGTGATGAATTTAGATTGTAAATTTTTCCAAATTTTAAAACACCCCTATTAAAATATATTTTCATCTTCACTTAACTTATTAAATTTCATAAGAAGTATAATATATAATAAATAAAAAATTATTAATATGGTGATTTCATAGTGATTTGGAGAAATAATATTATTTTCTAAATCCACTCCACCAATTCTTAATTTGAGATTTGGGGTTTGTATGAAACCTGTAATATGTGTACACACTACCCAAATAAGTAATATTTTCTATCAATTCCCAAAAAAATGATCTATAAGATTTTTCATAGGATCTAATTTTTCAAGGTGTGTCAATATTCATCGCCCACACATAGTCCAGGGAGTCTGTACAAGTTGAAATAAGGAATATTTTTAGAAAAGCGTTTCAATCATAAAAAATAATTTAAAATTTTAATTTATAATAGATCATAATGATTTATATAGAGTGTTGACTATGAAGCATCATTGATGATTATTCATTTTTTATATATGTATAATAAAGAATAAAAGAGTAACAATTCATCATCATTTATTATCAGAATAGTTTCACATCTATATAACAAAAGAAGGTGAATAAGTTGTTCATGAGTGAGAGTATTTCGTTTTGATTCAATAAAAATATTCTTCCAAAATAAACACTATATTTTTTACCTTCATAAAACAATAGGTCTTTTATTTTCACATAACAATATAATAAGATGATATGATATACAAGATATTTTAAAGAAAAAATGATCTATATGAAAAAGATTGTTTTCCTTTATCCCGAAAATCATTAGAGATATGAACTTTAGAGTGGTTTATATTCCATTAATATATTACTATGATTTCTCTATGTTCACTGGGCCGTGATTTTATTGACAGTAAAAGAATAGTCATATAAAATTTTATATACATAACAACATTTTAATCCATAAAATCTATTTAGTTTAATATATATATATATAAGGGTTATTTCATATAATTTGTAATCATCGTCATGATATTCATAGGAATGACATTTTTATTGTGTGTGAATCATATACATTTTGTGTAAAAATAATTTTTTTCTTTGATTATATACCATCATATCTCAAATAAGAATATTTCCTATGTAATAATGGTTCTATATGATTCAACATTATTCTTCCCACCATAAATATAAATTCTATAGCATAAGAATCATTTTATCTTTTTGAAAGCATTAACCTTCATTCCTTTAACATTATTTATCCATTTTAATTATTAATATCATAGATTATTCCCAATTGTATAAGAATAATCCAATAGTTTCATATTGATAATTACTTAATTTATAGACATCAACACATTATAAAAATTTCTGAAGTTTAAATATGAAAATCTCTAATTGAAATCCTTAAATAAAAAATCATTAGAATAAATAAGGAACTTTTTAAGATAAAAACCATTGAATAAATTGATCAAGATGGGAAAAAATTACAAATTTTAACAATATCTACAATTTTTTTTCAACAGAAAGCCCATAATAATTTTACATATGTTTTAGATAATTCCACAACATTCAGTTTTTAAAAGTTTTATGTCACAGATAATGTATAATAATTATATTACTAATTTTATTTTGCCTATGTTTCTGCCCATATTTTGTTATTAAAAAATAATGTTAAAATGTGTTGAATAAAAACAAAATTCTATCACATAAAATTTATTAAATACTGAGAATCTATAATTAAAATAAATAATGATATAGAACATAAACATGTATAAATTGAATAAGAAAAGAAATAAAATAATTGATTCAAAATAAAACACTAATGAAATATAATGTAAACAATTATAGATGAATTTTCTAGTACTATATGAGTTACATAGTTTTTACAATGATAAAAAGATAAGAAAAACTCTAAGGATATAAATCACGAGACATGGTATTTGGGTTTTTATAAGGGTCGTGAAATGTTTACAATCATCCTTTTCTTCTTTAAGGTATAAGGTTGGATAATGAAATGAGTATGAAAATATTTTACATTAATAAGTATATATTTATTTTATAATGTCATGAAGATATCTTACATTTCATTTTTCAAGCAATACTATCTCAACCATATCTAATCTCCTCATATGATAATCATTTGAAAATTTTAATAAAAAATAAATACATTTTCTTTAGACAAGGATTCTATCTCCTATACATTTCCAAAAGATCATATTTGTGTTGATTGGAAAAATCAAATATAGATTCGTTCGATGTATTGAGTCTCTATTTAATTATAAAAATAAGTTATATGAAATCCCTTGAAATAATAAGGGTTTATATTAAAAAGATGTATAGACTATCAGGACAAATAGGCATACCAACAAATGTTTACTCCTGAAACACTAGAAATATTCTTTATATTAGTATAATTTTCTTTTAAAATGAATTCACTATGAATCTCACTAGAAGATGATTATGATTAAAAAAACATACTATATCCATTAACACATTTTGGAAATTTTGAAATTTGTATTAATTAGATACATATATTACATGAATATCCTTAAGGATGTTTTAATATGTTCTTGAATGTCGAGTAGTTTTTTATTCAATGTGTTAAATAAATCATTTACTAAACCATTACGGAATAAAATACATATATCTATATAATGAATAATTCATCTAATATTATACTTTTAACAGATGTTTTATAGATAAACCACTCAATAAATCCTACAATGTGTCTATTTAATCTATGTAAAATATTATGGATTGAAAAAAAATAATCATATATAAATCTAAAGAAACTTTCTTCCTGAATTCAATGATAGGTTATGATTCCTTCTGGAAATATATTGAACCATATAATAATAATTTTTCATTATGTTATGTGATGCGAAATTTCTTGATTTACTAAATCACTCCAAAAATGTTTTTATTATATCGAAATCATACTCTAACATAAAAAATTAATTAATTCCATATATATTTGATTTAAAAATTATTTTTCTAACTGAGACATATAAATCGTTATATTGATATAGATGTCTCATTATATGATTATAGTTATTCTATGAGGCTATGAAAATAATGTTTTACAGATATAATTTTCATTCTACAACATCCAATCTCATTTCTAACAATTGATATAAAATTTTAAACCAAAAATATATCCTTCAATAATTACAAAATCATTGAATATGTTTTTTTCAAAAAAATAAAATGATCATAAAAAATAAATCAATATTAACCTTTATAAAATGTGTCTTTTCCCTATTCCCTTATAGAATAAATATAGGTAATATTTATTATATAACCACTTATGACTCCTCAAAATTAACTCACAAGCCTTGATCATTCCTTGATCCATCTCCCTAATGGAAAAATACTTCGTAAACTTCTTTAACTTCAGCCCTCTTTGTAACAATATAACAAACCTTATATATATATAATTAATTAAAAACCATACATAACAAAAGTTTCATCTATATAAACGTTGAACTGAACATTTACTATAGTTTTGGACTATGAAAATCTGCAGGATCTCGATTCTAATTATTTATAGAAGTATCCACCTAATTTCGAGTCTATACCCACCAAATCAATAAGATTATACATTAGAATTATTTGCATATATTTCCTATCATATAGTCTATAAAGCCTAATATCATAGACATCTAGTGTACATCCTAAATAGATTGAGTCACTCTAATAGTCTTTGTAAAATGATGTCCATTAATAAGATATAAATACTTATGATCTTTATCAATATATTTTTTCCTCTAAAATGGACATTTTTTTCAATCCTCGTCATAATATTCAACTACATGTATCATTATAAATTGAATCATTAATATTTAAAATTTCTAATTTGAATAAAAAATACTTCCCCAACCAGGTGAAAAGATGACTTATTGTTGCACATTGAATATTCTAGATTATTTAGTTCAACATAAACATTTTAAAAAAAAATAATCTCTGTTCATCCATAGGGATATAATATTATTTGTTCCAAGCCTATAACTCATTGATACAAGTAAATAAACATGTATTAGGTTAGGTTACTCTTGTCTTATTCCATTAATAGATAAAATATATACATATACTAAAAGGGAACATTCCCAAATTCTATTTCTCTTGGAGAAATTCGTATATATATAAATTTGGTTAGAACCATTTTCTCATGTTCAACATCTATCGCCAATATCATCTATAAAAAGTGTGTTCCATGTAAATTTAACATCATTTCATCTGGACTAAATGATTCACCACTCTCTTACATAGAACCTAAAATAATTATTCCATCATTAGGGAAATGGAAATACTCGGTTAATTACAATGATGAAATCAATATGGATTTATTAGTAACATTTGATACTACAATATACTAATTCTGTATAATATTGAGTCATACAAATTCATAAAAATACCACATTTAAAAAAAATAAGAACAATATTATTGACAGTAAATATGTATTCCCTTCAATTAAAACATAACACTCAGTTCGACAGTAGGTTTATTTGATCCACCAAAATAAAAATCAGTAATATTACATAATAGAACATGATGTATGAAACTTGAATAATTTAAATTAGTCAAACGACATCATCCAACTTGACTATCTTTATTTATTTTTTTATAACCTGTTTGAATACCCACTATTTATTAGTTCCTGGGATTCAATTTTAAGGATTGATATGGATGGAGATTGGGCTCTAGAGGTTATAAATCGATAGAGTTGTCCATGAAAAGGATCCATAATCCTTTAAATAGATAAGAGCTACTAATATTGATAAAATAATAATAATAATAAATAATAATAGAGAATATATTTATCATAAATTTAAATATAAATATCAAACTGGTTACCAAAATCACTAAAAACTCACTATAATTTAAATAATCTCAATTCACCTTTTGTAAAATAAAATATGTTATTATGTAAAGGATATATACATATAAGTTTCCATTAATTCTAAATTTTAATAAATTCCATTTAAATATTTATCTAATATTTGTAACATCTAAATAAGAAATGAATAAAATTAATTTTCTACTCCATCAAAGGTCTTATCAAATTTTTGAATTATTGAAAGAATTAGGTTATCATGTTTATTTGGTACATGATCAAAATAAAATGTGTAGTCTATAAAGGAATATTTCATTAGCAATATAAAAATTAAAAACAATTAGTTATATTATAATATAAATTAATAAATGATAATGAAATATTGTATTACTCTTAATTGACTATGAAAATAAAGATTCTCAATGATGTGGCAGGGTACTGAGGTAATTTTTCTATATTATTCGTACACACTAAAATCTGTTTATGGATATGATATAAAATCAAAAATATAATTTCTTAAGTAAATATAATGAAAATGATCATTTTTAATATCTAAAAATACTTTTGGTAGTAGTCAAATGATATAAATTGTGGTTTTGGTTAAAATTATATCACAAATATATAGAAAAAATTATATCATTACTACTAAAATATTGGAATAAAAATATTTCCATAATTTATTTATATATCTTATTATAAACTAGATAACCAGTTCCATCTGAATCATATTTAGAATTAAAATTCAACATATTTTTAAATACCTTCCTATTTCCATGTCAAAAACATATATATATATATATATATATAATATAAGAATTTAAATTGATTCAATATATTCCAAAAGCCTTTTGAATGAATTTAGAATCAATGAAATAGATTAAATTTTATCATTATTCTCTTCTAATTGTTTTTCTATGTTATGAAAATTTATTTTATATTTGTTGGTTATTGATACAAAAAATTAAATAATCCACATAAATTGGATTTGTAAAATTATCAAATTATGTGGATTTCTTAGAATTATTAAGGTATTCAATTCCTATAGTCAAACCATTTAATCCAAAAAAGTGGTTGACCTTTCATACAATTCAAATAGTTCTTGTTTATGACCATATAGATAACCAAAAGTTTGAAATTATTATTTGGAATTTGTGGATTTAAAAATCATAGTTTTTTATAAAGATACACTTCTTCTATTAAAAAATTCATTTAGAAAATAACATTTTACATCCATTTAGTGAATATTTATATTTTTATATAATTCAAAGGTTAAATAAATAATAAATGATTCAAAATAAGAATCCAAGGAAACAATATTTTCATAATCTATTATTTCTTCTTAGTTATTTAATTTGTTTAATAGTATAAAATTATTTTTAGTAATCAAACATTGTACATCCTTCACTTTTCAAAATACCCATTCATTTCTAAAAACAAGATAATTAAATTTCTTTTCAACTAATTCACATAACTTGTTTTTGTTGAAGTGGTTTAAATTTTCATGTATTTATAAAACCCAACTCTCATATCTCAAGGCATAATATATGGTTTTATGTTAATTATGTGATAAAAATTATAAAATAGTGCTATAAATCAAATAATTCTTCTACTCCATAGTCTTATTTTTTTGATTCCCATGACAGTCTCCAAAGGATGGGATTGCAACATTCTATACAATGAAGGAAGCACACATATATGATATCAAAATTAAATCCTTTAAAACATGAATTCTCTCTAAATAATGTTCCAAATGATCATCTATTTATGTTTTCAAGGGAGTATTCAGACTCATGTTTTCTTACGAAACAATAAGATCAGCAATGTGATTTTAATAATTATCAAAGGGGTCACTTTAATCAATACTTTCATTTGTATATTCTCAAAAATTAATTCACTTTTTATTGAAAAATATTTAGGTTTTAAATTTTTTGAATATCAAGGGAAGAATCCTGCATCACACATTGGATTAAACAAACCAATAATTTATATAGTGATCATGATTTACTATTTACACCAAAAAACCGTGAAGTATCAAAATTTTGGATTTCTATTTTACGATATCTCATGTGGTTTATTCATAATTATATGATTTTTTATTCCATGTTGTTGAAATATAATGTATTTATAACATGTAAATATGAATAATGAGTAGGAATCCAATATTCACATATCATTCTTCTTAAAATTTCAAGCATGGTCATGTTCATCATTTCAATGAAACCATTTTATTAATGTTCCCTAGGGGACAATAAGGTATGATTTTTTATTTGATCTGATCCAAATAAATTGAATTAATTATACTAAAACACTCCCTCTTTTACACATTGTAATAATTTATTTTAAATTTATTAAATTTTTATAATCATTATAAAATTAATAAAAAATAATAATTATTCAATTACATGTCTAAAAAAATTTGACCAAAATTTTCATAGAAAAAGAATCAAATAAATAAGAAAAGAAATTTTATTCATTGGAATTTAATTCTAGATGGTCCAAAAAAGAATTGTTAGTATGGTTTTTCAGACACAATGTTATGGATCATTTAATTAGTTTAAAATTTGATTTATGTTTCTTAATGATTTTCCTGCATACTATTTCTACTTTTAAATCAAAATTTTTCATTGTAAATATTAATATAAATATATTATTTGATATTTTTTTAATTAATAGTTATTATAATGTCCATGTATTATATTCCAAATTCAAGAGTCATCCATTTAGGTATTTAGCATTTTATATATTACTTAAAAAATGATTTAATATCTTGAGTATAAATATTTTGATTTCTGTGGGTTGAAAAAAAAATCCTTGAAAATATAACATGAATTGTCAGAAACATTAATTAATAAACCACCACCATAGTGTTGATACATATTATCAGTTTATGTTTCGGGCATTAAAAATAATGAAACTTGTTTTTATGTACTAATTTTCTACCTCTATCCAAAAAAACACTAGTTATTTTTCAGATATAGTTATAAATTTTTTTGAATAAACTCTATCAATTATTGTTAAGGAATAGAATTTGAAACATATCCCCACATGTTATTTGAATAGAAACATTTAATGTATGGTTATGATTTTATAATCATTTTTCCCCATTAAAAGAGAATAAACAATAGTATTTTTTTAAATTCACAAGGGTAAAATAGTGTGAGATATTATTATTATGAGAGCCCAAATCAAATTACAATGCCAAAAAAATTATCTTTTGATATTTATATATATATTTTAAGAATTCAATTAATTTTTAAGACCACTAAATTTAAAATTTGTTAGAATTAAATCCTTAGAAAACCATCCATTTATTCAAGAAAAAGGTTTTTGAATGATTTAACAACATTTTATAGATTGAATTTTTTTTATGTGGCTTTGTACATTAACCACTAATTCCATTACCATGTTTTTAATTGTTTTCACTTTTTGTTCCTTGTACTCATCTGATTTATTGTTCCCCAATTTAAATAAAATTGAAACCTGCTCCAAGAAGAGCTACAACCGGCCTATAGTTTAGTTCTTTCGGTTAGATACTTTTATTACTTTTTCTTGAAGGCATAAGGAAACTGGAACTTTTTCACATTCAAGTGGGCTCCTAGCTCTCTTTTCTGTCCAATCCTGTGTGAGTTGCTTCCCTGATTATTACTTAGGGTGAGAAATCCGTGTCTCCAAGCCAAGGAATCGAATATCTCTCTGCTGTAGCGGCTCTTTCGTAGTCCTGTGCGTGGTCGTGGTCCTCTTGAAATAACCTGTACATTATTCAAGGAATTTACAAAATATATTGATTCATTAATTTTTAATTAATTAGTAAAACATTATGATATAGACGTACACAATTTCATTGTTTTATAAATAATTTAAATTTTGATAAACATTATTTTTCATGGTCTATAGAATCAATGGGATTTTAACGTTCTATGTTATTATTATATGGACATTTGTAGTTCTATTATATAATTATGAAATCTAATTTAAATCATCATAAGATAACTTTCCAGAATAACATTTATTAATTTAATATTACACATACTAATTGTCTTATATTTTATTCATGATGAAATCATTTTATTTATGATTATATTTTTGAGAATTTTATTTAGAATACAATTCATTATTTTAGTTTCTATAATAATTATAAGTGTTACACATTTCATTCATGGGTTTCTCTATATAATCATATTTTCTTGTTCATTTCCTATTAGATATATAATTTTTATTTGATCTAGAGAAACTCAACATTGACATTACTAGGCTTATTGAATTCATAGTACCAGACACCCTTTAAATATTATTAAAAAATTATACATTATAAATGGATAAGTGATTCCTCTTGTATTTTTTTAAAATAATAATCTTTATTGGAAACTAAGAAAGCTAACTATCTGTATCTGAATATCTTGAGTATCCCAAATAAAATGGGTCAGATAATAATCTTTCTATGGATTTCCTCTTATCCTTTGATGTAGTAACATTGATAGTATAATTTTACTTCTTAAATAAAATTTATCACTAACATATACCTCTATTTGTTCCTCATATATCATAATATTTATAATCAAATATTCATTTTTATATATTCAATATATGTTTACTATCTATTCCAAGAGGAGTTACCATTCAAAACCATGAAAAAATATAATATAGCATTAAAATAAAAATCAAATTCTAGAATAGGCCATCCCATTAAAACATTGTTATTTTTAGTTTAAAAAACTCTACAATTCATCAAAGTTATAATTTTACCATGTATCATCCTAAAGGGGTTAAAAATGAGTGTGGAAGAGATATTTCCCATTTTTCATACATTCTAAATTTTTTCACATTGTGAAGAGATGGTCTCCTATATATCATTATTATAGTATAATGAGAGACTCAGTTGAACTCACATAAATTAATACCAAAAATAATAAAATTCAAAAATTTATAAGTTATACCATATTATGCCACTTGTTCAGTGCATTATGACTCATGTTCTCTATTCAGCAACTTGTATGTACTGATTATATCTTTAAAGTCATTAATGATAAAAAAGTTATAGGATAATTATCCCCACTTTACAACAACCATAATTTTCTCATGTGAAACAATGATCTCTAAACACTGTTATTCCTTTCTAAATGTCATCCATTATAGACACAAGAAATAGTTTTTTAGGTTATTATTTTAAATTGCTCAGTACTCGAAATTCATTATTGTGACCTCAAATATCTTCATTGATAATTTACTCAATGGTTTAGGTGGGGGGGGAGTAGTGACTTGGTTTTTTAAAATCACTAATAAAAAAGGAGGTTTTGTATTTGGTCATATAATATTGATTCTTTTGAAACCAATTTTTAGTGTGATATAAGAATCACTTAATGTCAAGTTTCTAAAGAACTTCTATTTAAAGGTATCTGAATTTCTATTAATGAAAGTTTTCTATAAATATGATTGTAAAGGTAATAAAAAACTATTTAATGATTATTTTACATAAAATTGAAAATTTTATTTTTTTAAAAATAATGTCTACCAGAAACCCTCATTTGATATTATATAAATTTCAAAAATACTTTTATATCCACTATGGATACCGCCCGGTGACATTTAGCGACTGTAGATACTTAATATTTGCCGTTTAAATCATAATTTCACATTATTTTATGTAAATATTACCAACATGATCATTATTATAATATTTTTATGTAATTTAGTCTTTCAAAACTCTAATCTTCACAATATGAAACTACTGTTCAAGAATTTCATTTTTTATTTTTTCAAATACATTTTTTCAACTGTTTCTAATCAATCATGTTCTGTTCTCTTTGTTTACACTACCTTTGAGTGAGTTCATTATAATTCTGGATATATTTTTCATTATCAATATCAAATGTTTTTAATTTGTTTGTTTTTTATTGTGACAAATTAATTCTATATTATTTAGAAAAATATTTATCTATTATTTCTTATATTTTATCATCTATTATAAATTATTTTTTAAAAATTTGGTTAACATTATAATTTTTTTATTTTTATAAATTTTTTACCTATTTTTTCGGATCTAAAAGTTTATAATTATAATTCTTTATATTTCTAATTTTTTAAAAATTACAATTTTTTTATTGATTTTTTTTATTTTTTTCATTTTTTTCATTTATAAATTTATTTTTCATTATAATAAATTTTGATTAGTTTTTAATTGAAAAAAAATCAATAATTTTTAAATAAATATTGAGATGTTAATTTTTTTTAATCAATTAATCCATGTTTAAATAATATTATATAGTAAGTTATATGTCTCCCTTAAGTCATGCAGTGTTCTCCTGATTATCTCTATCTTTGACTGAGTTTAATTGAATTCAAGATATATTTGTGATTAATTTTGTAGGTAATTTTTTTAAGATAAATATATTAGATTTTATTTCTAGATTGTATATATATTATTATATTTTCATATACATTTATTATCAATAATATGTTTTTATTCAAATTAGTTTAATGTTATGAATTTTTTATAAATTTATGTTTTTTTTACTGTAATTTATGTTGTTATAAATGAAATTATTTATCAAATGACTTTATTAATGAATTTTTTATCATTTTAATATATATTAGGATGATTTACTTTTTCATTCATTTTTTTTCTTTGTATAATCATTTTTTATTATAATTACATTTTATTATTAATTTGTTACTTTTTTTATTTTTTTAACTTTTTTAGATGCAAATTATTTTCTAAAAATTTATTCATGTATAATATATATTTTTAAAATATAATTATAAGGTATATTTTTATATTTATATATAACTTTTTATTTTTTTATATATTACTGTATATATATATATATATTAATTTTTGATTTTTTTTGTATTTAATGGAACTGAAATAGATAGATGCATGTTGAACTACTGATGAATATCATAGATGGGTTGGCATTTTTGTGGAATTTTCTTACTGAAATATTAGAAATAATGATGTCATTTTATATTTATGAATGAATATTTTAAAGTGATTATGTTTGGTTACATGGAAATAAAATCACATCTAGTTTTCTATAGTTTTAGTCATAATTATAAACACGTTAAATGGTTTGGTGAAATAAATAACAAGAATATATGCAAATATAATGAAGATAATCCACATTAGATATTGGATTATCATGATGAATTAATTGATGATGTAGGTGTTGGAACCATTGAAGAAACATCTACTAAAAATGGTACAAAGACATTGTGAAACCAAAATTATCATGTTTCAAAAAATTTGTAGTGTTATTAAAAGTGATGAGATTAGTTGAATTGAAAAAACACATGGTTAGTGTGATTAGAGCTTTATTGAATTTACTGACCTTTTAAAAGAAATACTTATTGAGCGGCCCATGATTCTATATTCCAAATGTACGTAAAGAATAATATGTTCAACAATGTTAGGGAATATAATGATTTATGTTTTCACATAATTATGAGATCATTATTGGCCGGAATATGATTTTTTATTAGAATAACCATAATATGTGATATCATGATATTATATGGTAAGAAAATTCCACTATAATTCATTATCAATAAGAGGAACCATCCCTCCTATTTAATAAATATAGTATCTTCCAATAATTCATTGTTTTAAGTGTCTCCTTAAAATTTCAGATGGTACAACGTGGTTACGATTCCATATAGAAGAGTGAATAAGTGATGGAATCAAACTCCATCGGGTTGTATCAACACAATATATTAAATATGAAAAAAAACATTATTTTGGAAATAATGGTTAAAAAATTAAATTGGGATTGTGAACATATTAAATGAATTCATATGACACCCTCAATAGTAAATTTAGTTCTTTGTATATTTTATTGGGTTTATAAAATGTTTCCCCACATATATGTATGAAGGGGAAATACCTGATGATGATATTGATGATTTATAGATTGTAACATCCTAGAAACTACAATGATGTTTGTCTATCACTATTGATTAATGATTTGAAATTTCTATGGGAAAAAGGTTTTATAATATTTTATATATACACAAACATTTATTTTCATTATAACATTATGATAATGTTCATTATAAATGTGTCCCCTTCATATGTAATCATATATTTTTATACTGTTAATGGAAAAAAACATTTTCCAATTTATGAAGAGGCGAACTCATTTCATTAACATATGAGTGGAAGAATAACATTGAATATGGAAATATTATATAATAATAATTGGTTTATCCTATTCAAATATTGAAAATGGATGTATATAGTTTAAAAGAATATGATTCTTCTCCATGACCATTTTTAGGTGTGGAGTATTGTAAAAAGGTGATAAAGATCAATTTCATTTTGGAAAAATAAATCAATTACAATTAAAAATTAAATGGAATAAATGTTTCATTTTATTTCAGACACCTTATTGGGATTGTTTTGAGATAATACATATTATTAAAATTATATATTTCAAGAAATACATTTATAAAAGGATAATGAGATGATTTTTTGAAATAAAATTAATTACAAAATATGGATTTGAAGAAATAAATGACATATAAACTATACAAATACGTTTGGAGTTAGATACCACATGAAAGGAAAATTACTATATTTTCCTCCATCTTGTCAAATATTAAGTAAGAGTGAGAATATAAATTTTTTTCAATTCTTGCTAAAAATTTTAATTTACCTTGTTTATTTTCATCTGATGATATATTTTATTTGACATTGATGGAATTAAAGATAATATTTATGAAATCACATGACTAACATGTCTTGTAGTTGCAGTTTCTATAAATTACTTTTCATTACATATTGTTGACAAGAATATAAATTTCTATAATCAATCTATGTTTATATTTCAATAAAATTTTAAATAATTTCATTTATCCATAATTGTAAAATGTGTTGGATAATAAAACTATCATCATAAATTGATTACTTGTAATGAATTTTTGGCCTTTATATTATGATCAAATGGTTGATATGTTTATTCATTTATTTTTAAGAGATAAGAATATGTGGGAATATATATTTTTATTGGATTTTCCTTTTGAAATATAACTGTAAACATCAAAGTGTCATGTTATGTTTCATCACAGTCCAGTGGAATTAATTGTTCAAAAATATATATTAGAAGATGTAATTGAGTTCTATATTAACATTGGTTTGAATTTGAATACATTAGTCTCCTTATATCTCAAAATTTTAGTGTTAATAGTGATGATAATGGGATTCTTTTATTAAAGGTAAAGTAAATTCAAATTGATAAAGTGATGATTGGTCATTTATTTATTTATAATTGTAGTTGGGGTTTGTCTTAGTGGTAAACACCCCTTAATCAAACATGAAAAATGGGGGTTCAAAAGACATTGGGTGAAGTTTGTTATAGAATTAATATAGAGGAAAATAGTAGAGGAGGCACTGTAGCAACGGCGGGTATAGTAGTAGCGACATGTCACTGTAAGGGCAATATGGTACTACTGTAGTGGTAGGTACAGTGCGGAACTGTTGCAGCGCGGGTACTGTAGTAGTACTATTAACAGAATGGGCCTTGGGCCAAAAAATTGTGCCTAAGGGCCATGTAATTGGCTAAATGCCCACTTGGTCTTCATGCAATGTAATTGATCTCCCTCTACCCTATTAATGAGGTTTTTGATTTGATTTAATAATAAATGAGGCTTCAACACCAATATTTAAAAAAATTATTTATTTTTAACAACATTGGTGATGTTTTACCATATATAACTTCACATATTGTTGGATTAATATTTAGTTAACTATGAATAAATTGAAACTAGTCGATGAATGAACATAAAAAAATATTTGATTTGTGGTTTAATGATAAAATTAAAAATAGAATCATCATCAAATGAAATACATATCTACGATAATTAAATTATTTAATTAAATTAAATTTAAATTAATTAATATTTTTTTCATCCCTTATTCTTCTCTATAGTGGTCGATATCTATTGATAATAAGACTCACATTACGAATTTCAAGAAAAATTACTCCCACATGGAGACCAACTGCTATTAATTAAATTTTATAAGATAAAATTCACAAATAACCCAATTTCTACAAGGATTCGGCCTTACACTTCTATATTGAGTCATTATTGGACATGTATTTTACACCCTAATTATAGGAGCATTGACCGATCAGTTAAATATCGATTATGGGAGACCCTTATATTAAATTTCAAAAATAAATTTTTTTTAAAATGGATTAGATTTTGTAAATTTCATTATATTTTTTATAAAATTTTAGATGACATTTAATAATTGTGAGAAAAGAGTAATTAAAAAAATTATTTCATTTATGGCCATAAAATAGAGAGATTTTATAAAAAAATTGACTTCTATTTATTTATTTATTTGTGTAAACTGGATAAATATACATGTCTTAGGTAGGGTAATATATATATATATATATATATATACGTGGAATAAGATTAACTATTTTTGATAAGAGGAGTTTTTTATGGAATGATTTTATTTATTGTAAAAAAATTTGATTCATATTTTTCATTACACTATACCTTGTTTAAATTTTCATAAGTAATAGGCCACCTAGAAAAACTCCATGGTTTACAATTACAAATTTATACAATCAGACATTTAAAAACATATGATTTCCTTTGTTAGAGGAATAATTGATCATTAAAAAACATCATGAATTAAGATCTAATTCATGTTGTGGCACACAAGAAGATATACATAAGCCTCCATATCCTTCATTTTTTAATGAAAAATATAAATAGCAAAAAAATTTCATAGAAGTTAATGTATATTGGTGATCAAAAAGAGGAAGTATCTGATAATTCCATTTTTAATTAATATTCACTTTTCATAAATATTACAATTTACTAATGTTATGTTACTAACATTGAATTTGAAAGTATTATTCTCGATCACCTTCCGGTGAAAATGACATAGTATACCATTATCCATGAGGGTAGGAATGATATATATATCATTTCATTTAGAAAACTGGAACACTCTATCCATACTAGAGGTTAGAAGAAGGGTATCATATTAAATAAAAATTGGTTATTCCCCTTGTGCGACATCCATGTAGGTATACTATATGGAAAAAATACATTATTTGAATGATAAGATTATAAAATAGTAATGACTCAATAAAGGATAGTATTAAATAATTTGTATTATAAATTCTACAAAAAATAATGAGATAGATGTAGCCTGTGCATCCTTCTGTCCCAAATCAACCACCACTTCATTCAGACCCAACCTTATTGTATGAGTTCCTTGTTAGAGATCCCCATGTATTTATCATTTCATAATGATTTTTACATCAAATGGGATATTGTATACATCAACATTTTCGTCATTATATTTAGGTAAGAGTATCAAAACATTATATTTTTAATCTGACCCCACAATTTTTGCTACATACTAAGGAGGTGTCCATAGTTGGAAAAAGTAGCAGTAATATTTAACTTTTCTCAACTATTCATTTTCAATAGGTGACCATGAGGCATAATTATCTTTTCATTATCAAAAATTATACCAAAATTATAAAATTATTATACTTTTTTAATTGAGTATAGATTTATATGAATGAAATTATACATTAAATTATTTGGAAACTCATTTTCTGGTTGTTATAATGTGAGATCATCTCAGTGTACATGTGTCATTGTTAATTTTCATATAAGTTATTTACAATTATTAATTTATTTGAAATAAGTAATCATCTATTATATAAACATAATTTCTTACTTTTTTAATTAGGTATCGCCACATTCTTTTTATCCAATTTAATTTATCTATTGTTAATTATTTTATCAACCTAGATTATATTTCAAAAGAAATGAACTATCTAAATAGAAGAACAAGTATTCAATTGGTATATGAAATATTAAAAGAAAACTTTTATCAAATTTTAGTTTCTTATTATATAAAATATTTATGAAAAATTACTTCACTATGATCCATTATTTATTATAATATTATTTAGAAAAAATATTTTAATTTTTTGTGTACATTTGGGGTCATGTTTATTTTCCAAAAAATAACGTAGAACGTATTTGTTATGCTATTTATTTGGTGGATTTTGAATAATATTTAGAAACATTATTATGAATTTAAATTTAGTTATTTATTTTTCCTCAATAATCTCACTTTTTTTATTTAAAATTTATTTTGATAATTAATATTTTAAATTATAATTGGTCATGGATAGGGTAAAATACGGATTAATAAACAACATTTTACAAGAAAAAATTGATTATATGAGTGTTTAGGGGATTAAATTTTTTATCATTGAATGTTTGGTTTTTATTGCATATCTCAAATTTTTATTTCTAAAATACTATTTGAAAATGAATTTTTATCATCCAAAAAGTAATTAGGAATGTGTATACTGTTTTTTACATTTCATTTAGGAGACAATAATGCTAGGAATAACAATAAATTTTGAAAATTTTAGTCTTATCATTATACTTATAAATTTAAACAATGTAAATTTTTTTAATTTGTAACACATTATTTTGACGTTATTATGACGTTTTTTCTTATAAGTAAAATTACACTAAACACCATAAAAATTTATTTGGAACTTATTTTCTATATTTAAATAATTTAGATATTTAGTTCCATTTAGATGTATATTTAAAAACAAATTTTTAAATGTTATCAATTATTTTTGATACTCTTTATCTATTTTTAGTGTGTTTTTTCTATTTATAGATCTATATATGGAGTATGTAGGTTATGTAATATATAATTTTTAATGTTTTTTTAAATTAAAATGAACTGTAAATATTAATTATTTTATAAAAATAGTGATTAAAGAATACAAAATAGGAATTCTATGTTAGTGTTTTATAAAACATACAGATAAACAGTTTCAGAAATGAACGAGATTTTGAGGTATATTTTTTATAAAACTAAAATATAAATCCTTCTAGGAATCTTTCGACATTCATCTCATAAAAATTACAATCTCAATATCCCTCTATAAATTCATTCAACACTAGTAATTCCTTATATAATTGTCCCCTTTGATGGGATTTCAACATCAATTTTAGAAAAAGAACAGGGAATGTAAAACATTTAATGTTTGTTATATTAATTTTGGTTAATTAGTAGCATTGTATAGTAAAAAACAGAAATTAATAGTTTTTTTCCTACTTAATGTCCACCAAAAAATGATGCACTTAAGTATATTTGGATATTATCTTAAACATTTTAAATAAAATATGAAATTAAAATACAAAAAATATAAAATTATAGACATGTAATATTTTTTAGTTGATTGGGGGAATAAGAATATGCTCCTAGTACACTATAGTAACACTTTATGTCATCTATTTACTTTTTAATATATCATTATTTTTCCTAGGTATTGTCCAGCTAAATGAAATAATCTATTTGGGTGGTAAAAAAAAAGGTTTTAAAAACATTTTCCCATGATCTCACATTTTCATGTACTAAATATAGTGTCCACCAACACTATGTTCTTAGGGTATTCACTTATAGAACACAAAATTTTCATGAAAAGTGTATTCAGATAAGAACATGTTTAAAAACTGTAATTGAAATTTTTTAAATATTTTTCAGCTAAAATGTATATAATTATGTACCTTAGATGAAATATAATTTATTTTAACTGTATCATTAATCACATATAAGTAGTTGTTTTTCTTCCTTCTAGATACTAATAGTTTAACTTAGTTTAATGGAAGATGGTTAAAAATTGGATCATTTGTGAGAGTTTTTTATTTTAAATGGACAATTTATAGATTTAAAATAGAGACTATATATTATATTTAATTCATAAAAGTAATGTTTTCAACTACACTCATGAAGAAATATTATGTGGATAAAATAAATATAATTTTCATAAAATAACGAATGGACATAGAGAAGAGTTTTTTTTATTCCATCACAACAATCCATATAGATATCAATGTTTTTGTATTTTTTCATCCTTGAAATATATAACTTTTTTATATGTTCTAGGTGATATGAATGTGATGGTTTTAAATATTGGTATATGACAATTATACACTATTAAATGGAGAAATCAACAAAAAAAATTATGTTTCAAATATCATTAATTGTCATCTAATAGACATTGTAATCATAAAAAAGATCCATATCGGGATAAATTCCGTTTATAAAATTATTTTTACTAATCTACAAAAAAAATCCAATCTTTTTCAAGGTTTTCATTCATACATAAGAAGAATCATCTATAGGTTGTGTGAGAATCATATTTACTATTTCAAAAATAAATATATTGTCCTTAATAATCATAATTCAAATGTTAAAATTTTTATAATATCAAAACATCATTCCCCAGTATATAAATATAAGTTAATCTATGTAATAATCATTTAAAAATACTAATAAACATAATCCTTATCACTATATTCATTATTTATCTTAAATAATATTCAATAATTTTTTAAATTCCCACTTTTGTAATCAATTTCTTAAACATTTTTAATGACTATTCTAGATTACTTATAAGTCATTGGAAAAAATACCCAAGACTGAATATAATCATCTTAAAATTAAATCATTAATTAAATAAAAAACTAGTAAATGAAAAATTAGTTACATAAAATTGAATAAAAATTGACTCCTTAGTAAAAGAAATAATTCTTTTTGTGAACAAAAAATTTATGATAAAATGGTGTATTTTGGAAAGCCATTAGTCCATCCTATACATTGATCATAGAATAAAATTCCTAGGGTTATGGTTAATGTGTGGATAATATAAAAGGATTGTATATAGAATCCACTTAGATATGATACACTAGTGAAAAGTGAATCATAATATCACTTCCCGAACAAATTGTGTGCCTCTTCATTTATATTTTCATAATTTATTTTTTAATGAATGATATATGACAATAAATGGGTACACACATACTTAATCAGGTGTTATGACATTAAAACAATGAAAATAATTTTAAATTATCAATCTCCGTGATATAATGTAAATATTTTCTACACCAATAACCTACTACTATATAATAAAACTCTATGACACCATTTATCCAAACAAAAAACACCTCCTCAATGATAATTTAGGAAATACTAACCAAACATGATGTTATAACAATCAACATTAAAATAATAGTCATGAAATTGGTATTGAGGTTTCCAAAGACTGAGTATTATTCCCCACTCTCCATAACCTATTTGGATTCAATGATAATGTGAATTCATGTGCAGTCTAATAGTGATTTCTAGTCAACCAAACTGAATCATATAAAAAATCCACAGTTGATTCCATCATAATAGTATGATTTACATTTATAGTTAAGTCCCGAAAGAATATATTAAATATTAGTAATTGACAAAAGGTCTTGCCACAACTTCCTATCAACTTAAAAATATTTATTACAATCCAACCCTATGATATATTAATATCCCTCACTCTTTTCTTAATAGACACACCCGCTATGGGTATTTTTTTCACCCAGAAAATGAATTACTCAATACTGTATCATATGATTTATCGGTCATCTACCTTATAATTTACAAAAGAAACCTAAAATATCGTTAAATATAAAGAACATTGAAAAATATAACAAGAAGTAAAATAGGTCCGAAGAATCAATAAAAATAATTAAATAAAAAACAAGAAGTTTTGTCATATATGACTCATAGAAACAAATATATACTAATAAGAAATCTCTAGATATAAAAAGTAGGTAAATATATAATGGGTCAATCACAACAAATAATAGAGATAATATCTCTTATATCATAAACGATATACTCTCAATGATCATCATTTATGTTCAATGTAAAACTACCCATAGATCACCTTAGGATTTATCGTATATGTTTTGTATTATCCCTAGGCATTTATCACACTCATAAAGACTATATTACTCAATTTTACATTTTATTATTATTCTAATAATGTATCAATTTTCCTCAAAACCTACGAGATACTATTTCCACAAGTTCATAATAATTATATTATTCATAGAATTGAAAATAAAAAACCATAAATTGTAATAAATGAGACAAATATCAATGAATGTAATCATCTGTAAAAACCCTAATAAAGTTTTATTAGACTATCACAAAATACCATAGACTTACTATAAGAAAAATCCATAAATTTTCAATATTAATCCGCTAATAATATTCACTAAATGTGATTATATTCCACTAAAGAATTTTCAGTGAAGAAAACTCTGTCAAAATAGAGGGAAACAATGTAATTTAATTCTTCCCATTTATACTATAGCTACCACATATGAAAAACAAATTCATATGATGTGATTCCCCAAAAGTAATATTAAATAAAATTTAAAATACTTAGCATATAATCACTAAATGAAATGAAGAAAAGTTTGTATTGAGAAGAGCACATATTAAAATATGTTACCTCATTATCATATAAAATCATTCGTAAACCATCATGGATAAATAAGATCTATGATATGATAGATTTATGTCAAACCACTAAAAATAATAAGATGGTTTCTAAACTTTTTCTATAATTATGACAAATAATATCTCTATTAAAATGGTGTTAGTGAATCCTCATAAATATTTAATGGCCACTCTTTACTATTAATCAACCACTATGGTCTATGGAATGTTTGGTTGAGCAATTAGTTACCATTTACATTTTAACATCAACTTAACAGGAAACAACTTGTGATTTAAGTATGTATATCCATTTATATGAATATCATGTGTTCAATATCACGAAAATTATAAAATAATGAACTAAAGTGTATTGGGATACGTTTTAATCATAGAAAATATCAAGATGAAAAATAAAAATTAATAAATTATACTACTAAAATATGAAACATAGATCAAAAAACAAGAATGGGGATAAAACAATTTGTAAAAAAACAACCAATATGTGATAGTTGCACTTAAGAATTTCATTAATGATCACACATACTATTATAAAGATGGATTGATGATGAAATTTTTGAAATATGATAAATTTATTTAAAATTATGTTAATGAATAGAATGAATAAATCATGAAATTAATATATGGATATATACAATATTAAAATATTCTAGATAAATATGCGGTTGTTGGAAATTTAATCATTAGACATTTAATCGTTTGATATTTGGGAACTAGTTTTATTATCTCTATATATATTATGGTAACCAATATGGACATTGAGTATATGTGAATTTTGTTGAAAACATAAAAATAATATAATTCACAAATAATAAATAAGTATAGGATGAAATAAAATGATTATATTTAATTAAAACTTGTTAATAATGTCATTTTTAATATATATTTATTATTAAATGAATAAAAAGGCAAAAATATGTGAATTTGAATCATAGAATATTCTTTTTGTATCTATTACTATTGAGGAATGTACACATTGTCAATAATCAATATAGGGCATGCATATCATAATATCATAGATGGTGGAATCATGTTTATGATGACATTTCAAAGAATTCAATCGTTATAATTGTTTAATGTTTTTTTTTCAACTCGAAATTACTTTATAAGCCTCAAATTATATAATAAGTTTTTATTATCTAACTTATCATTTATTCTCTAATCATTATTACCATTTTATGTTTTATTATTATTTTTATCAGAATAGGTCTTTTGATATGAGTTTGAGTAAATTACTGGTATTAAAAATAATCATTTGATGTTACAAAAAAATTAAATTGTGGATTTTTAGACAATTGGATTGATAAAATTTTAATGGATAAAAGATATAGATTTATTTTTAAGATGATCTAAATAAAAGAACTAAATTCATAAAATTGAGATATTTATTAAATTTTTTCAACTAATGTTATTTTTAAATAAAAAACAAATTAAGAAAAGGTAATATAAGAATATAGAAAATTGTTAATTAAATTTAAAAATATATTAGAACTAATTTGATTAGTTATCAAAATTATATAGTTTTAGGAACAATTGATGTTTTATAACTCAATTTTCAATAAAAATAATTCTCAATATATTTTATGATTTTTTAATAGAAAAAAGTTCCCTTATTTATAACATTATATTATGTTAAATAGAATATAATTTTTATCTATCCATTAGAAATTAAGTAATATGAATTTTCTTATATTTATACTAAAAGAAATATTACCATGGTAAATATTTATTCAACGTCTAAATAAAGGTTATTTAAAATGGCTTGACTTTTTTTTGATTAACATTATATTTATAAAATTTATAATTCCATTATTTAGGGAATAATTTAATTATAAATTCCACACTAACATTTCATAACCTAAAAAACCTAAAACATGTGTTATTTTATCCTTACCTACACCTAACATAATATTCAAAATAATTATCTCTTATTTCACCGATAAAATAACCTCCCATCCTCCCATTTAAAACCACTATTTTCCTTTGAAAAATTATAGAATGCATTCCCATTTTACCACTACTAAATTATTTTTAAATTTTGGGATTTTTTTGATACTATGAGATGAGCCTAAATAATTTTTTTAGGTTGAATATATTTTGAGATTCATGAAATTCCTCAATATAAGTACCTTGTTCATGATCATTTTTTTAAAATAATTTAACATCTACAATATTTATAAATATAATTCAATGATATATTGAAGATATATTAACATCATTATGATTTTGATAAAATTATATTAATATTATATAACTCTAAATATGTATAATTTTTGTGCAAACCACTTTATCATTTGGGAAGGTTTAACCACCCACATGAATGATGATATTCAACCATTAAAGTTTCCAACATGAATGAGTATCAATATACTAATACTGGTGATATATGATATTGATGAGTAATTTTTTTCCTGAATATAGTTATATATTTGTGAATAAATGAATATTCATTATTAAGTAATATGGTGTTGTGGATAATATACCTGAAACATGCTTAGAATGGATTAAATTCTCAAAAACCATACCTATGCCTTCCATGAATTGAATATGTGACATAATAAATAGTTTTCTAAATATTATTCCACTCCCTTTAATTTTTTAGTTATTCATTTTTTATTAAAAATGCAGATTCACATCAATATTCTTCAAGTTATTAAAAAATTAAAATTATAAACAAATTATAATTAAAATAAACATAAACTATAAAATAAATATTTAATAAATAATAATAATAATGTACAAAAAGGTAATAGAAATTAATTCGATTCGTAAAAATATGTTTAATATTGTCATATAAATTTTTAATGATGGGATTGTCTCGCCTTTTGTCATTGAATTCAGTTGAAATGTTTCTTATATTTGGAATGAGCCTTATCCCTTATTTTAATAACAGAATCAATCTCTTCCATGAATATATTATTTGTTTAATTTTTCAGATGTCTTTATGTAAAAATATATGATAACTTATGTTCATTTTATATTGGAATTGAAAATATTTACAATAATTAATAAGGATTCCATTTTATATGTTTTTTGAATTGTTTATTTTATATTATGATTGAATTTAGTTTAGAAATATTGAATGGAATATTCTATTAACCAATTATGAAACAACGAATTTTCCATGAATTATTTTAATTTTTTTTTATTTTTCCTCCCTATGTTTTAATTGTTTCCAATATAATTTATATTTCCTTTCTAAGGATCATAAAACTAGAATGCTATGGTCCGGTGCCAAAATCACTGAAAATTTACATATTATTTCTTACCATATAATATCATAAAACAATAATAATTTATTATTTTAAAAAATATCTATAATTTATAAATTATATCTCTTAATATTCACATAATTTCAAGAGTGGAATGACTACTTTCATTCATTATTATAATCATTTTGAATATATTTTTATTATACTTGTGAGATTTTCCTTTTAATTAAACCAAAGTAGACCCCCTTCAAGACTCCTCATATGTTATAATCATCTTCACAATGTAGGCAATAAAAAATAATAATGAGGGAATCACAATCACTCTGTAAGAGGGAAAGTTATTTTCATGTCATCATCAAATAAATAACAATCATATGATAAAATGTAACCATAGGGGGAATATATTATTTAAAAGAACATAGAATAATTATGGTTGTACATATGCATTTATCACATGAAATATAGTCATAGATATACAAACATGTTCCACGACATAAGAGTGTGTGATAATAAACATGATCCCGGGAAAATAGTCATAGGAATATATCATAGGAATATTTCATGCCAATAGAAAATATAACAACAATTTATGATGGAACAAATATAATAACAAAAAATTATAAAATTGTAAGCAACCCCATGATACACATGTATTATGTTTTGATAATACCAATGATTCCAATAATTTATTTTGTGATCCATCCCATGAAATAAATTATTTATATTATTATCAAACCAATGATTCCCTGTATTTATATTGTGAATGAGCCCATGATTTCCGTGCTTTATATTGTAAGAAAACTCATGATTCCGATGATATATGTTTTGGAAAACCCCATGAAATACATGATTTATTTTGTGAGAATACTCATGATGGTTATGAGTTAGGTTGTAAAAAGAACCATTATATCCATGATTATTATTCATATATAGCATAAAATTACCAACCATTATGTTGTAAATAAACCAATTATTTAGAAGATGTATGTTGTGAGAAAAAACCATGATTTTTTTTATGATGTTAATAAACCAATGATAGTCACATATAATATTGTGATAAATCCCATGATTCCTCTGCATCATTGCAACAGGACATAAAAAACATACCAAATTCACACCGAGAATGATATATGACCTAAAATATCATCATCTTTTCTTATGTGTTTCATTTGAAAATAATCAATAATAATATTATAAAGAACTAAGCTATAGAAACAATATTTTAAATAATTTTCAAATGATATTTCATAATGTGACATAAAATGTAGGTCAGGGGATACAAAATATTTCAACACCCAAAATGAATATTTCAAAAGGGTATTTATAGGGACATTCAGAAACATAATTCCAATGAATGATGCAATTTTTGGGGCCAAGATAAAAATGTAATGGAATATATAAGATGTTATTATAGAGAAAAATTATCAGTATTGTAATAAATTTATAAAAGAATTAATCATAATAAAAATAATTTTCCAAGAATAAAATATGAAATACATTTTTACATTCAGTTTTTTAATAAATACATATTAAAAGCACTGGGAAATACTTTATGGGATTTACTGAACAAATATGGAGTGGAGGATAAAAATATGAAATTGAAACAGAAATAATTTTTATCATTTTAAAATACCTTTATTAAAAACCCAATGTAGAAACCCAATATTTTCGTATATAGACTCCTCCTCCTTGAAAAAAATAGTTTATGTTTCCTCTTAAGGATCATATGGGTTGTTTTTTATAAGTTACATAAATTCAAGAATTTGGATAATGATTTTTATAATATAAATTTTCAATGGTAGTTCACTCATGTTTGCTTAATGGGGTGTGATGGGGAAAAAGGATGGTTTCACTTTTATAATTGGAGGAGGGGTTGTCTTGGAATTTTATTGAAATATTAGAATATAAAAAATTCATTATCGACCTAAATTTATCTAAATGGATACATATTTAACGATAAGGTAAAAGGTTGTTGAAATCAATTCAACCAATAAAATAAAGAAATCATTATGTTGGATTTTAAATTATTTCATTTGATTTTACACCATAGTAATGTTATTTTAACAGTAACTTTGGTACGTCATTTCTGAACATAAAGTGTAATAATTTTACTTATAGGGTAACAATTTGTTCATTAATTTCAAAAGGATTATAATTTCCTCAATGTCTTATCCCATTGGTCTTATATAAATACTTTTTTTATTTTTAAATACTTAAATAATATATTGTTTTCATTAAATATCATTAATGTTAATTTTAACACAAATTCATTTATTTTGACATTTATGGAAAAAAATAAAATATGTAATTTTAAAATAATAATTTAACACATAAATAATTTTCTATAATAATTATTAACATTCAGGGAACAATATAACTCCCTCAAATTATATTATTTTTTATATTTTAGAAATCATTAATTTCAACTTTATTTTAATAATAGAAATATTGTTTCATTATTGGGAAAGAATTTAATGTAATTAAATTTCTAGAAAATTGTTTATATAAAATACCATCATGACAATAATTTCATTATTCTAAGAAACTATTATGAGTTGTGCAGACATTAATTTTTCAATATATAAATGCATACGAGATATTTTAAGCTAATCGAGCTTTATTTTTTGTTGTTAAATTTTATATAGATGGTTTTCTATGAAAGTGTTATCATAAATAATTATATTTCTATTTTAGGGTGATAAGGGAATATATCCGTTTATCCAATAAGATTTAAGATGCAATATTGTAACCTTAACACTTATTTTTTACCAAGTTAACCATATTTACCCATTTTAGGTTGATAAAAATTACCTCAATTATTATTTATAATGCTTTAAAATTAAGGAGACATATCTAACAAATTTTGACAATCTATTTCAAAATACAGAAGGAATATTTCATAATTAAATTTCTATATGTGGTATAAATTCATTCAAAAATATGTTTATAAAAGGTGGTGAAAACTATATTTTATAAAAATACCTATTTAAGAATAAGACTAGATTTATTCAAATCAAATGAATATAATAACAGTATATGAATTTTAACACATTTGATTTAATATATAATATATAAATTTTTTAAAATCATTCACCAATAGTTATTATATTAATTTATTATGAGAAAAAAAAATTTATTCAGAAAACTAGTTATTTTATAAAAACATATCATTTAGTATAAAATGAATTTATTTTAAATTTTATTTTGATTTTTAACCAAATATATAATTTTATATAGATATAAACCTTATTGTTTGTCATTATTAAAATAGTATAATTGATACTTATCATTCTAATGGCTATGAGGTAACTCTCACATCAAATAATAACATTAAACAGTATAAAATAGTTCATCTAGACTCAGTGTTGTATGAATCTGTAGAGATGAAAGCTATAAAATTATTTAAAGATAAATATATTCCAAATTCATGAGGTGTTTCATTATACCCCTTTTAAATAAATTTTACCATTTAAATTTTATTACAATAATATTAGAAATTAATGATGTCGATGTTTCATCACATCCTGAGGCTCCGATATATCATCCTCTGATTTAAGGTTTCACTATAAAACGCTGACCAGGTTAGTGGTCATAGTTTGTAGGACATTCTCTATTCAATAAATAATTTAAATTGTTTGTTCCTCAAAATACTTGACTTTATTTTGTACTACCACCTCTATGATCAGAATTTATTAATGTCACGACCCGTCCTCGGGGCCCGTGCCGTGACTACCCCAAGCCCGCCTTCCATAGGACAGGGACTGGTGACTAGCACCAAAGGCATAAGTCCTGATAACTGGGAAGGAATTGCCTTTATAAAAGTAAACAAGACACCACAGAGTAGAAGAAGAAGTAAAACACAAAATAAAGTTCTGAAAAGTAAATGGGCCACAATACAAATCCTAAAGAAAGTACAACTACAAATAAACAAGTACAACAGAAAAAGACAACAACTGGAAGGAAGGAAGTGGCTCATGGGTCATCCTCCTCGGATCCTACTTGAAGGGTAGGTACATATGGCGCAGCTCCTGGATCGTCCACCACGGATCCTACCTGAAGGGTAGGTACAGATAGCATCCACAATGCTCCCGCCCGTCAACCTTCTCCGAGTGTCATCTCACCGTGAAGTCCACCTCCGGATACTGACTCGTCGTGTAGTCCACCTCCGGGTACTGACTCGTCGTGTAGTCCACCTCCGGGTACCGTCTAGTCCTCGAACACTCGGCCTCCGTCAGCACTGCCCGTCATCTGCAACCAACACAACGAGGTGCGGGCATAGCCCGTGCATGGGTGAGTATAACGATACTCAGTGGGGACCCTGAGACCCTCAAGGTCTCACTAAAACCAACAAGGATAACCACAAATAAGATCTCAATAGATAACCTCTACTTCGGTATATTCCCATACATATACCTAAGTTATCAAGTAACCCATCTCAATCATGAGGAAACAAAATGATTATGAAATCAACGGATAACCACTACCCAGGTATATGCCCATACATATACCTAAGTTATCAAATAACCCATCTCAGTCATGAGGAAAACACAAAGGCCATAGACTCAGCTCAAACCAGTATTTTCATTATCGAGACCGTAACTGCTGAAGAGCTCCGTCTTTGGAGTGTATAGTGGTCCTGTCACGACTCTGAGGTACTGCTCACTAACCTAAGACTACTGAGGTACTCCTCCTGTCGAGTATTGCGGGTCTGCTGCCAAATATCGGGCACTCTGTCCGCTGTGGGTCTGCCGCCAAATACCGGGGGCTCCCCCTAATAGCCTACAGAGGTACTCATCCAGTAGAGTACCACGGGTCTGCTGCCAACTACCAGGTGC
Source organism: Viscum album (assembly GCA_963277665.1). Taxonomy (NCBI): domain Eukaryota; kingdom Viridiplantae; phylum Streptophyta; class Magnoliopsida; order Santalales; family Viscaceae; genus Viscum; species Viscum album. The sequence goes on from OY728133.1 coordinate 1,329,993,201, forward strand.
TCCGTCCTCCATTTGTCTACCAAGAAATATCAGGCGCTCCGTCCACTGGTTTAGTCGACTCACTCCAAGTCGAGTCGGTCAAGCAGTCATCAGGTCTCAATCGTCCACACGGTCTCCGTACTCCATACGCTAGTCTCCGGGAGGGTCCGATCCATGAGCTACAGGTCTATACTCCATGTATCACAAAGTCCCACAAAAGTATATCTCAAAGTACCGCCTCGTCATAGGGGTCTCAACGCAACAGACAGCGCGTCAATCGGACGCCCGGTCTGTGAGTTATTAGCCTTTTTCGTCCCAGGGCCCCAGTTGGTTTCGTGAGCGAACCAACCCGGCCGTATCTCAACTATACCCCGAACTCTCATAGGGTATATTCATAGGGAACGTTTCTCAACGTTATCACCAACGCCGCTGATGGTTCGTCAAACGGACATCCAGTCTGAAAGATATCAGCTTTTCCGTTCTAGGGGCCCGGTTGGATTTCAGGTACAATCCAACCCAGCCACTATCCAACAACATCCAAAACTCAGGATAACTATTCCAAAAGTTCAATCTCATCAAGAGGAATTCAACGAGACAGACGGTGCGTCAATCGGACGCCCGGTCTGTGAGTTATTGGCTTTTTTGTTCCAGGAGCGCAGTTGGTTTCGTGAGCGTACCAACCCGTTCACATTCCGACGGCATCCAAATCTCGAGCTGAGTAAGCCAAAAGATCCGTCTCACTTATAAGAATCCAACAAAGTCAATGGCACGTCAATCGGACGTCCAGAGCTAAAGATATAAGCGTTTCCGCTCCGAGGGCCCGGTTGGTTTCGTATCCGAACCAACCCGAACGAACACAAAGTATTCATAAAACTTGAGTGAGATATACCAAAACGACCGTCCCGATCCAAGGATCGCATCGCCGCTGACCGTGCGTCAATCGGAGGACTAAAGATCAAGATATGGGAGAAATACCGTGAGGGGTCCGAAAACGGGTGGGGGGTCTGGGCCCGGACGGACCCGGCCCGACATCCCCCTGGGTTGGCCCGAACCGGGTCTACCCAACCCGGCTGGGCCAGGCCCGGCTGGCTCGGTCCGGCCCGACCGGCCAACCGCGGCTCGACCATCACGGATGAGCGGAAGCTGCGGGCGGGGTGCGTGGCTCCCCCACCCTCGCCGCTAATTGAGGCCGGCAGCACCCGCCGCCACCAGCCCTCCGGCGGCGTGCCACCGCCTTCCACGGACCACCAGATGCCCTCCAGTGGTCCGTATCTCCTACCGTCTTCTCCAACGGTCCTCCCGGGACCCGACCTTCACTACAAGGCCCTCAAATCACCCTTGCGGCCCCGTTCATCATCGCCCAAAAATCCACAGGTCAATTAACAATACGCGCCATCTTCGTGGTTCTCCGGCATGACGTGATGGCACCGCGCCCCTTCACCGTGGCCCGACTCCGTCCGCGGATGTCTTCGGGTTTCTACAATGCGGCACGATGGCGTCGAGCCCTTGTTCCTTTTCACGACGCGACGCGACGGCGCCGTGCATTCCACGTTGCACGTTCCGCACGGTGCGAGAGTACCATGCCATCCCCGTTTCAATCCACAAAAGAAACTCACAAGGATAAGGAGGTGGGTCGGCCATGTTTGTGCGGTCCTTCCCCCTCTCGTTAATTGATAGCAAATGGTCATATTTCACGATGATCATAAAGTTAATAATCACGAAAAAATTAAATAATAGTCTTCAACATCAATCCGCATGAACAAACGATCCGTGGATCAACCTGGAATTGGTTGGTCCGCGCTCGTCGTTCTTTTCTCAAAAGATAATAGAACACCAAAATAAAATCCCCTACCTCAAGCCTCATCGAGCGAGTGTTCGTCGCAGATATTCTCGTTGAGGAAGAAAGTGTCGTTGACGTTGCGGTACACGGCGTCGTGCCGTCGATCTCCGAGGGTTTGGCGTTTTTCGTCAGAGGTCGGAACGTTCTTCGTGTTCTTCGCGTTTCTTCGCGTTCTTCGTCGAAGAAGAACACTTTCCTCCAAATTCTCTCCACGCCACCAGCCCAACTAAATAAAATAAGTTTAACCCTTATTTTATTATTGACCTAAGGTTTTGAAATTCAAAAGATAAGAAACGAAAAATTAATTCGTTGAATTAATTGTAACGATTTAACCGCCCAATTAATAGGAGCGTTTAATTGATTAAGAAACGCCCCTGTTGACATTCATTAAAAAGGGTTTTCACGGGTGTGTTACGTAGCGGAAAAGAAATGGTGGGGCTCGTGCGGGCCCCACCTCACAAATATCCTACCAAGAGGGTATGATATTTTGAATTGTACCATATCCGCTTTAACTTAGCTTAATCAGCTTTAAGTGGATTTTATGTGGATTAAAGTGAAATAAAAATAAGGTTGTCGCAACACATTATTTTATTTCTTAACTTAAAGGCCAAAAATTAAAAACTACACCCGAGCAAACACAACTCTGGAAGAGGCGTTTCTAAGAAAATACCGGTGCATCAATTCCATCGGTGCCCTCAGAATTCAATTCCGAGCACTGGTTTAAAAGTTAGAAAAACCCGCTCGTTCGTTCACTAAACGTACCCAAGCCAAACTCCGAAAAATGATTTCGGGCACACCGGGCCTCAGAATCAGGTGCTGTCAGAAACTACGTTCTTGTAAAATTACAATGAAAATTAAGAAAAAAAAATTTCCTAGAAATTTATGGGTCTTTAAATCACTCCCACCTCAGGGCTTTACGTCCCCGTAAAGATACATCATAAGCTAGGGAAACAAATGTGGGTACTGAGCACGCATCTGAGCCTTCCGCTCCCAAGTGCTCTCCTAGAGGTTCCTTTACTGCCCGTGAAAGAACACCCGAGGAATGGGCCATCATCGAAGGATCTGATCCGGTCGATCCTCGATCCCCACTGGAACCTCCGTGAAAGACACCCCATCGCCATCGTCTAGCTCCCCATGGTCGATGATATGCGAATGGTCGAGCACGTATCTCCTCAGTTGAGATAAGTGGATGCCTTTGTGCACCTGGTGCAACTCAGGTGGATGGGTCAAGCGGTAAACCACCCCACCTACCCAATTGAGGACCTAGAAAGGTCCGTTGAACCTCGGAGATAACTTTCCGCCATGGCCACATCTCCGTAAACCTCATTGAGGTGAGAGCCGTATAAGGATGTGATCTTCATCCTCAAACTCATGAGGCCTCCAATTCCTGTTAGAACTGAAACCCAAAACAACTGCTTCCACGAGGGTAAGGTTGACCGACTCAAGAGTGATCGGTCGCACCCTCCTAAGCATGAGTTTATCCTATGCTGCCTGGGGTTTCCTTTTTGCCGACCAAGGAAAACCCATCCCGATGTCGTAGTTAAACCACGACCTTTTTTCCTAATACCGTCAATTCGTTTATGAACTGTGATTGCCCAGTCCATACTCAAACCAATGTCGTAAGGCCTCGATGCTGCCACCAAGAGATTCCAACCGAAACTCTCACCTCGAGGTTCTGACCATACCGTCGGCGTAAGTGTGATTATCGAGTCTCCTCCCAAGGTATCTCCAAACGTGAGGGTCAAGTCCACGGATTACTGGAAACTCTAGGTCTGGAACAAGATTTGTGAAAGCAGGGAATTATTCATATCAACATCTGTTGCTATAGTAGATAGTAGTGGACACAGACTGTCCCTTGAATAATTTTTAGAGCCATTGGGTCACTCTCCTTGACCGCATGCAACCGCACTCTTCTTCCGCCCTCCAGCTCCCTGAGCCTGGCGGGGATAACTAAGGCTGGTGGTTGTTGCATGTTAAGATGTACACCAACTCATGCTGCTCTCTTAGCTCTGCCTCCACCTCTGCTTCTTCGCAGACTCATCTATCCTTAAAGCTTCCTCTTATGGAATCATTTAACACGCCCGAGTCTCTAAGACTGGCGTCAGTTTCATGTTTCTACTGCACTGTGTATTCTTCATCCGCCCCTGGATGATTTGCACCTTCTTTGCCTACGATTTGAAAGAGCTGCTAAAATTTCACCTTTGCCGAAAAGAGAAACTCGGTCTCATCCCCTGGATGATCCATTCCCATTTCATAATACAGTCAATCCGGACATGAATGATGTATTCATGCCACGGATGACGTCGTAAGGCCTCGACGTAACTACCAAGTCATCCAACTATCACTCTCGCCTCCAAGGGTCAAGTCTCACTGTCGGCATCAGTGCGAGGTCACTGGGTCTCCTCCAGTAGAAATATTGAAAGTGAGGGTCAGGTCAACAGTTTTAACCGGGACCACTCAGTATCAACCAAACAAAAGGACAGGAAATAAAACATCACAAAGATAAGTGTTTTTTTATTATTGAAGCCCATAGTACAAAGGCACTAATACAACCGAAACAAGGAACTAGAAGTACAAGGAACGTATCCACTAGTTGCTCTCCTGTCCACCTTCTCCTAGAGCTCTACTGTCTTGTCTACTGCTCGGCTGTTGCTCAAGCACCTGCCGCTGCTTCTGTCTCGGTGGCTCCTCCAAAGCCTGCAGATCAACTGTACGAGGATTCAGACAGTCAGATGCGAGGTGACCCTTTCCGCCGCATTCATAACACTTCCTGCTCCTCGTACGGCTGGCTCTGGTCCTCTTGGACCATTGCATCATCTGTCTACTGCCCACAGATGACTCGGCTGCTGATCTAAAACCCTACGGTAAATGCAGAATCTCCTATACACGCTCGGGGTGTAGAGCTACTGGCACAAACTCCACCCTGAAGAAGGTGTTGAAGTCTTCCCATGTGAAGGCCATCCTGTCGCAAAACTGGAACAAGTGGCTCCACCACCTACCTGCTGCTGCCTGAAGAAGGCTGGCAGCAAAGATCACCATGATGTCTTCCAGCGTCCCCACTAGCCTGAAAACTCTCACCATAGCCTCCAGCCAATCCTCAGCCGCCTGCGGGTCCGTCTCTCCCCAGAACCTGGGTGGTCTCTAGAGCTGGAACTCGTGCAGCGCGCTCAAGTGGCGTGCATCGCCTACTGCTGGGGCTGGTGGCATCAGTTGCCCAACGTATGGTAGTACCGCTAGTGCCTCCGCTGGTGCCTCAACTGCAAGAGGGCCCTGTACCGAAGCCTCGTCGCTTGGAAAGTTTTCAGTATGCACATACCTCTAGTCTCTAGCTAGTCGTCCGTGATAAGGCATCCTGAAAGAAACAACGTGACACGGTCAAATGATTATACCTGGTGAGCTGACCTGGTTTGAGCTGTCATTTTAAAACTTCTGGAAACACACACGCAATCAGTGTTTTCATGCACAGAGTCAGAAATTGGTCGTCATGGTCCCGGTGTATGGATACGTCGGCCGCCCACACCAACACTGGACTCCCTGAACTGAAAACCACACTCGGTAATCTTAACACTATTTCTTCACAGAAAGTAAATAACAGAGTTATATGTTCTGCGGTAGAACCAACTCCTCTGATACCAATTTGTCACGACCCGTCCTTGGGGCCCGTGTCGTGACTACCCCAAACCCGCCTTCCATAGGCCAGGGGCTGGCGACTAGCAATAAAGGCGTAAGTCATGATAACTGGGAAGGCATTACCTTTATAAAAGTAAACAAGACACCACATAGTATAAGCCGAAGTAAAACACAAATGAAAGTGATGAAAATTAAATGGGCCGGAATACAAACCCAAAAGAAAGTATAACTACAACTAAACAAGTACAACAGAAAAAGACAACAACTGGAAGGACAGAAGCGTCTCCTAGGTCATCCTCCTCGGATCCTACCTGAAGGGTAGGTACAGATAGTGCAGCTCCTGGATCGTCCACCACGGATCCTACCTGAAGGGTTGGTACAGATAGCCTCTACAACGCTCCCGCCCGTCAACCTCCTCCGAGTGTCGTCTCGCCATGAAGTCCACCTCTGGATACTGACTTGTCATGTAGTCCACCTCTGGGTACTGACTCATCATGTAGTCCACCTCCGGGTACCATCCAGTCCTCGAACACTCGGCCTCTGTTAGCACTTCCCGTCGTTTGCAACCAACACAACGAGGTGCGGGCATAGCCCGTGCCGGGGTGAGTATAACAATACTTAGTGGGGACCCCGAGACCCTCAAGGTCTCACTAAAATGAACAAGGATAACCAAAAAGAAGATCTCAACAAATAACCTCTACTTAGGTATATGCCCATACATATACCTAAGTTAACAAGTAACCCATCTCAATCATGAGGAAACACAAGGATTATGAAATCAACGGATAACCACTACCCAGGTATATGCCCATACATATACCTAAGTTATCAAGGATCCCATCTCAGTCAAGAGGAAACACAAAGGTCATAGACTCAGCTCAAACCAGGATTTTCATTATCGAGACCGTAACTACTGATGAGCTCCGTCTCTGGAGTGTACAGTGGTCCTGTCACAACTCTGAGGTACTGCTCAGTAACCTAAGATTGCTGAGGTACTCCTCCTGTCGAGTACTGCGGGTTTTCTGCCAATTACCGGGCGCTCCGTCCGCTGTGGGTCTGCCGCCAAATACCGGGCGGTCCCCCTAATAGCCTACAGAGGTACTCCTCCAGTCGAGTACTGCAGGAGTGCTGCCAACTACCAGGCGCTCCGTCCACTGGTCTAGTAGACTAACTCCAAGTAGAGTCAGTCAAGCAGTCTTCAGGTCTCTGTCGTCCACACGGTCTCCATACTATGTACGCTCATCTCCGAGAGGGTCCGCTCCATGAGCTACAGGTCGATACTCCAAGTATCTCAATGTCCCACGAAAATATATCTCAAAGGACCGCCTTGTCATAGGGGTCTCAACGCAATAGACAGCGCGTCAATCGGACGCCCGGTCTGTGAGTTATTACCGTTTTTCGTCCCAGGGGCCCGGATGGTTTCGTGAGAGAACCAACCCGGACGTATCTCAAATGTACCCCGAACTCTAATTGGATATACTCATAGGGACCGTTTCTCAAATTGATCACCAACATCGCTGACGGTTCGTCAAACGGACGTCCGATCTGAAAGATATCAGCTTTTCCGTTCCAGGGGCCCAGTTTGATTTCGGGAACAATCCAACCCAGCCATAATCCAACAGCATCCAAAACTCAGGATAAGTATTCCAAAAGTTCCGTCTCATCAAGATGAATTCAACGAGATAGACGGCGCGTCAATCGGACGCCCAGTCTTTGAGTTATTGGCCTTTTCATTCCAGGAGCCTGGTTGGTTTCGTGAGTGAACCAACCCGACCGCACACCGACGACATCCAAACCTCGAGCGGAGTATGCCAAAAGATCTGTCTCACTTAGAGGAATCTAAAAAAATCGACGGCACGTCAATCGGACATCCAGAGCTCAAGATATAAGTGTTTTCGTTCCGAGGGCCCGGTCGGTTTCGTATCTAAGCCAAACTGGCTGAACCCAAAGTATGAGTGCGATATACCAAAATGACCGTCCCGATCCAAGGATCGCATCGCCGCTGACGGTGCGTCAATCGGAGGACTACAGCTCAAGATATGGGCGAAATACCGTGAGGGGTCCGAAAACGGGTGGGGGGTCTGGGCCCGGACGGACCCGGCCCGACATCCCCCTGGGTCGGCCCGAACCGGGTCTACCCAACCCGGCTAGGCCAGGCCCAACCAGCTCGGTCCGGCCCGACCGGCCAACCGCGGCTCGACCAGCGCGGCCGAGTGGAAGCCGCGGGCGGGGTTGGTGGCTCCCCCACCCTCGCCGCTAATTGAGGCCGGCAGCACCCGCCGCCACCAGCCCTTCGGCGGCGCGCCGCCGCCGCCGGTCGCCGGTGCCGCTGCGCCGGTGGGGCGCGCCGCCACAGCCTTCCACGGACCACCAGATGTCCTCCAGTGGTCCGTTTCTCCTACCGTCTTCACCAACGGTCCTCCTGGGACCCGACCTTCACTACAAGGCCCTCAAATCACCCTTGCGGCCCCGTTCGTCGTCGCCCGAAAATCCTCAGGTCATTTAACAATACGCGCCATCTTCGTGGTTCTCCGGCATGACGCGATGGCACCGCGCCCCTTCACCGTGGCCCGACTCCGTCCGCGGATGTCTTCGGGTTTCTATAATGCGGCACGACGGCGTCGAGCCCTTGTTCGTTTTCATGACGCGACGCGACGGCGCCGTGAATTCCATGCTGCACGCTCCGCACGGTGCGACGGTACCGTGCCATCTCCGTTTCAATCCACAAAAGAAACTCACAAGGATAAGGAGGTGGGTCGGCCATGTTTGTGCAGTCCATCCCCCTCTCGTTAATTGATAGCAAATGGTCATATTTCACGAAGATCGTCAAGTTAATAATCACGAACAAATTAAATAATAGTCTTCAACATCAATCCGCATGAACGAACAATCCGTGGATCAACCTGGAATTGGTTGGTCCGCGCTCGTTGTTCTTTTCTCAAAAGATAATAGAACACCAAAATAAAATCCCCTACCTCAAGCGTCGTCGAGCGAGGGTTCGTCGAGGATTTTCTCGTTGCGGAAGAAAGCGTCGTTGACGTTGCGGTACACGGCGTCGTTCCGTCGATCTCCGGGGGTTTGGCGTTTTTTGTCGGAGGTCGGAACGTTCTTCGTGTTCTTCGCGTTCTTCGTGTTCTTCGTCGAAGAAGAACGCTTTCCTCCAAATTCTCTCCACGCCACCAGTCCAACTAAATAAAATAAGTTCAACCCTTATTTTATTATTGACCTAAGGTTTTGAAATTCAAAAGATATGAAACGAACTATTAATTCGTTGAATTAATTGTAACGATTTAACCGCCCAATTAATAGGAGCGTTTAATTGATTAAGAAACGCCCCTGTTGACATTCATTAAAAAGGGTTTTCGCGGGTGCGTTACATAGCGGAAAAGAAACGGTAGGGCTCGTGCGGGCCCCACCTCACAAATATCCTACCAAGAGGGTAGGATATTTTGAATTGTACCATATCCGCTTTAACTTATCTTAATAAGCTTTATGTGGATTTTATGTGGCTTAAAGTGAAATAAAAATAAGGTTGTTGCACCACTTTATTTTAATTCTTAACTTAAAGCCCAAAAATTAAAAACTACAACCGAGCAAACACAACGTTGGAGGAGGAATTTCTAAGCAAATACCGGTGAATCAATTCCATCGGTGCCCTCAGAATTCGATTCCGAGAACCGGTATAAAAGTTAGAAAAACCTGCTCATTCGTTCACTGAACGTACCCAAGCCAAACTCCGAAAAATGATTTCGGGCACACCGGGCCTCAGAATCAGGTGCTGTCAGAAACTACGTTCTTGTAAAATTACAAAGAAAATGAAGAAAAAAAAATTTCCTTGAAATTTATGGGTCTTTAAATCACTCCCACCTCAGGGCTTTACATCCCCGTAAAGATACATCATAATCTAAGGAAACAAATGTGGGTACTGAGCACGCATCTGAGCCTCCCTCTCCCAAGTTCTCTCCTAGAGGTTCCTGTACTGCCTGTGAAAGAACACCCGAGGAATAGGCCATCATCGAAGGATCTGATCCGGTCGATCCTCGATCCCCACTGGAACCTCCGTGAAAGACACCCCATCGCCATCATCTAGCTCCCCATGGTCTATGATATTCGAATGATCGAGCACGTATCTCCTCAGTTGAGATAAGTGGATGTCTTCGTGCACCTGGTGCAACTGAGGTGGATGGGTCAAGCTGTAAACCACCCCGCCTACCCAGCTGAGGACCTAGAATGGTCCGTTGAACCTCAGAGATAACTTTCCCCCTTGGCCACATCTCCATAAACCTCATTGAGGTGAGACCCGTATAAGGACGTGATCGTCATCCTCGAACTCATGAGGCCTCCAATTCCTGTTAGAACTGAAACCCAAAACAACTGCTTCCCCGAGGGTAAGGTTGACCGACTCAAGAGTGATCAGTCGCACACTCCTAAGCATGAGTTTATCCTGTGCTGCCTGGGGTTTCCTTTTCGCCGACCTAGGAAAAACCATCCCGATGTCGTAGTTAAACCACGACCTTTTTGCCTAATACCGTCAATTCGTGTATGAACTTTGATTGCCCAGTCCATACTCAAACCAATGTCGTAAGGCCTCGATGCTGCCACCAAGAGATTCCAACTGAAACTCTCACCTCGAGGTTCTGACCATACCGTCGGCGTAAGTGTGATTATCGAGTCTCCTCCCAAGGTATCTCCAAACGTGAGGGTCAAGTCCACGGATTACCGAAAACTCTAGGTCTGGAACAAGATTTGTGAAAGCAGGGAATTATTCATATCAACATCAATTACTATAGTAGCTAGTAGTGGAAACAGTCTGTCCCTTCAATAATTTTTAGAGCCATTGGGTCACTCTCCTTGACCGCATGCAGCCGCACTCTTCTTCCGCCCTCCAGCTCCCTGAGCGTGGCGAGGATAACTAAGGCTGGTGGTTGTAGCATGTTAAGATGTACACCACATCATGTTGCTCTCCTAGCTCTGCCTCCACCTCTACTTCTTCGCAGACTCATCTCTCCTTAAAGCTTCCTCTTATGGAATCATTTAACACGCCCGAGTCTCTAAGACTGGCGCCAGTTTCCTGTTTCTACTGCACTGTGTATTCTTCATCCGCCCCTAGATGATTTGAACTTTCTTTGCCTATGATTTGAAAGAGATGCTAAAATTTCTCCTTTTCCGAAAAGAGAAACTCGGTCTCATCCCCTGGATGATCCATTCCCATTGCCTAATACAGTCAATCCTGACATGAATGATGTATTCATGCCATGGATGTCGTCGTAAGGCCTCGACGTAACTACCAAGTCATCCAACTATCACTCTCACCTCCAAGGGTCAAGTCTCACTGTCGGCATCAGTGCGAGGTCACTGGGTCTCCTCCAGTAGAAATATCGAAAGTGAGGTTCAGGTCAACAGTTTTAACCGGGACCACTCAGTATCAACCAAACAAAAGGACAGGAAATAAAACATCACAAGGATAAGTGTCTTTTTATTATTTTAGCCCATAGTACAAAGACACTAATACAACCGAAACAAGAAAATAGAAGTACAGGGGACGTATCCACTAGTTCCTCTCCTGTCCACCTACTCCCGAAGCTCTACTGCCTTGTCTACTGCTCAGCTGTTGCTCAAGCACCTGCCGCTGCTTCTGCCTCGGTGGCTCCTCCAAAGCCTGCAGATCAACTGTACGAGGAGTCAGACAGTCACGTGCGAGGTGACCCTTTCCGCCGCATTCATAACACTTCCGGCTCCTCGTACGACTGGCTCTGGTCCTCTTGGACCATTGCATCATCTGTCTACTGCCCACAGATGACTCGGCTGCTAATCGAAAACCCTGCGGTAAAGGCAGAAGCTCCTATACACGCTCGGGGTGTAGTGCTACTAGCACAAACTCCACCCTGAAGAAGGTGTTGAAGTCATCCCATGTGAAGGCCATCCTGTCGCAAAACTGGAACAACTGGCTCCACCACCTGCCTGCTGCTTCCTGAAGAAGGCTGGCAGCAAAGATCACCATGAAGTCTGCCGGCGTCCCCACTAGCCTGAAAACTCTCACCATAGCCTCCAGCCAATCCTCAGCTGCCTAAGGGTCCGTCTCTCCCCAGAACATGGGTGGTCTCTAGAGCTGGAACTCGTGCAGCGTGCTCAAGTGGCGTGCATCACCTACTGCTGGGGCTGGTGGCATCGGTTTCCCAACGTATGGTAGTACTGATGGTGCCTCCGTTGGTACCTCAACTACAAGAGGGCCCTGTACCGAAGCCTCGTCGCTCGGCAAGTTGTCAGTATGCACATCCCTCTAGTCTCTAGCTAGTCGTCGGTGATAAGGCATCCTGAAAGAAACAACGTGACATGGTCAAATGATTATACCTAGTGAGCTGACCTCGTTTGAGCTGTCATTTTAAAACTTCTGGAAACACACACGCAATCAGTGTTTTCGTGCACAGAGTCGGAAATTGGTCGTCATGGTCCTGGTGTATGGATACATAGGCCGCCCACACCAACACTGGACTCCCTGAACTGAAAACCACACTCGGTACTCTTAACACTATTTCTTCACATAAAGGAAATAACAGAGTTATATGTTCTGCGGTAGAACCGACTCCTCTGATACCAATTTGTCACGACCCGTCCTTGGGGCCCGTGTCGTGACTACCCCAAGCCCGCCTTCCATAGGCCAGGGGCTGGCGACTAGCACCAAAGGCGTAAGTCCTGATAACTGGGAAGGAATTGCCTTTATAAAAGTAAACAAGACACCACAGAGTATAAGCGGAAGTAAAACACAAATGAAAGTGCTGAAAAGTAAATGGGCCAGAATACAAACCCAAAAGAAAGTTCAACTACAACTAAACAAGTACAACATAAAAAGACATCAACTGGAAGGACAGAAGCGTCTCCTATGTCATCCTCCTCGGATCCTACCTGAAGGGTAGGTATAGATGGTGCAGCTCCTGGATCGTCCACCACGGATCCTACCTGAAGGGTTGGTACAGATAGCCTCTACAACGCTCCCTCTCGTCAACCTCCTCCGAGTGTCGTCTCGCCATGAAGTCCACCTCCGGATACAGACTTGTCGTTTAGTCCACCTCTAGGTACTGACTCGTCATGTAGTCCACCTCCGGGTACCGTCCAGTCCTCGAACAGTTGGCCTCTGTCAGCACTTCCCGTCTTCTGCAACCAACACAACGAGGTGCGGGCATAGCCCGTGCCGGGGTGAGTATAACAATACTCAGTGGGGACCCCGAGACCCTCAAGGTCTCACTAAAACGAACAAGGATAACCAAAAAGAAGATCTCAACAGATAACCTCTACTTAGGTATATTCCCATACATATACCTAAGTTATCATGTAACCCATCTCAATCATGAGGAAACACAAGGATTATGAAATCAACGGATAACCACTATCCAGGTATATGCCCATACATATACCTAAGTTATCAAGTATCCCATCTCAGTCAAGAGGAAACAAAAAAGTCATAGAATTAGCTCAAACCAGGATTTTCATTATCGAGACCGTAACTACTGAAGAGCTCCGTCTCTGGAGTGTACAGTGGTCCTGTCACGACTCTATGGTACTGCTCAGTAACCTAAGACTGCTGAGGTACTCCTCTTGTCGAGTACTGCGGGTTTTCTACCAAATACCGGGCATCCGTCCGCTGTGGGTTTTCCGCCAAATACCGGGCGCTTCCCCTAATAGCCTATAGAGGTACTCCTCCAGTCGAGTACCGCAGGTTTCTGCCAACTACCAGGCGCTCCGTCCACTGGGCTAGTCGACTAACTCCAAGTCGAGTCGGTCAAGCAGTCGTCAGGTCTTAGTCGTCCACATGGTCTCCATACTCTGTACGCTCATCTCTGAGAGGGTCCGCTCCACGAGCTACAGGTCGATACTCCAAGTATCTCAATGTCCCACTAAAGTATATCTCAAAGGTCCGCCTTGTCATAGGGGTCTCAAAGCAATAGACAACGCGTCAATCGGATGCCCGGTCTGTGAGTTATTACCGTTTTTCGTCCCAGGGGCCCGGTTGGTTTCGTGAGAGAACCAACCCGACCGTATCTCAAATGTACCCCGAACTCTCATTGGATATACTCATAGGGACCATTTCTCAAATTGATCACCAACGTCGCTGACAGTTCGTCAAACGGACGTCCGATCTGAAAGATATCAGCTTTTCTGTTCCAGGGGCCCGGTTGGATTTCGGGAACAATCCACCCCGACCACAATCCAACAACATCCAAAACTCGGGAGAAGTATTCCAAAAGTTCCGTCTCATCAAGATGAATTCAACGAGACAGACGGCGCGTCAATCGGACGCCCAGTCTTTGAGTTATTGGCTTTTTCATTCCCGGAGCCCGGTTGGTTTCGTGAGCGAACCAACCCGACCACACTCCGACGACATCCAAACCTCAAGAGGAGTATGCCAAAAGATCTGTCTCACTTAGAGGAATCTAAAAAAATCAACAGCACGTCAATTGGACATCTAGAGCTCAAGATATAAGTGTTTCCGCTCCGAGGGCCCGGTCGGTTTCGTATCTGAACCAACCCGACTGAACCCAAAGTATGAGTGTAATATAGCGAAATGACCGGCTCGATCCAATGATCGCATCGATGCTGACGGTGTGTCGATCAGAGGTCTACATCTCAAGATATGGGTGAAAGACCGTGATGGGTCCAAAAACGGGGGGGGGTCTGGGCCTAGACGGACCCGGCCCGACCCCCCCTCGGTCGGCCCGAACCGGGTCAACCCGACCCGGCTGGGCCCGACCCGGCCGGCTCGGTCCGGACCGACCGGCGAGCTGCGGCTCGGCCAGTGCGGCCGAGCGGAAGCCGCGGGCGGGGTGCGCGGCTCCCCCACCCTCGCCGCTAATTGAGGTCGGCAGCAACCGCCACCGCCAGCCCTCCGGCGGGGTGCCCCCACCACCTTCCGCGGACCACCGGATTCACTACGGTGGTCCGTTTCTCCTGCCGTCTTCTCCAATGGTCCTCCCGGGACCCGACCTTCACTAAAAGGCCCTCAAATCGCCCTAGTGGCCTCGTTCGTTGTCACCTGGCAATCCACACGTCAATTAACAAAACGCGTCGTCTTCGTGGTTCTCTGGCACAACGCGATGGCGCCGTGCCCCTTCACCGTGGCCCGACTCCGTCCGTGGATGTCTTCGGGTTTCTCCGATGTAGCACAACGGCATCACGCCCTTGTTCATTTTCACGACGTGGTGCGACAACGCCACACATTCCTTGCCGCACGTTCCGCGCGGTGCGACGACACCATGCCATCCCTGTTTCAATCCACAAAAGAAACCCACAAGGATAAGGAGGTGGGTCGGCCGTGTTTGTGCGGTCCGGACCCCTCTCATTAATTAATAGCAAATGGTCATATTTCACGAAGATCGTCAAGGTAATAATCACGAACAAATTAAATAATAGTCCTCAACATCAATCCTCATGAACGAACAATCCGCGGATCAACCTGGAATTGGATGGTCCGCACTCGTCGTTCTTTTCTCAAAAGATAATAGAACATCAAAATAAAATCCCCTACCTCAAGCGTCGTCGAGCGAGGGTTCGTTGCGGATTTTCTCGTTGCGGAAGAAAGCGTCTTTGACGTCGTAGTATATGGCGTCGCGCCGTCGATCTCTGAGGGTTTGACATTCTTCGTCGGAGGTCGGAGCATTCTTCGGGTTCTTCGCGTTCTTCGCGTTCTTCGTCGAAGAAGAACGCTTTCCTCCAAATTCTCTCCACGCCACCAGTCCAACTAAATAAAATAAGTTCGACCCTTATTTTATTATTGACCTACGATTTTGAAATTCAACAGATAAGAAATGAACAATTATTTCGTTGAATTAATTGTAACGATTTAACTGCCCAATTAATAGGAGCATTTAATTGTTTAAGAAACACCCCAGTTGACTTTCATTAAAAAGGTTTTTCGCGGGTGCGTTACCTAACGGAAAAGAAACGGTGGGGATCATGCGGGCCCCACCTCACAAATATTCTACCAAGAGGGTATGATATTTTTAATTGTCCCCTATCCACTTTAACTTAGCTTAAACAGCTTTAAGTGGCTTTTAAGTGGCTTAAAGTGAAATAAAAATAAGGTTGTCGCACCACTTTATTTTATTTCATAACTTAAAGGCCAAAAATTAAAAACCACACCAGAGAAAACGCAACTCCGGATGAGGTGTTTCTAAGAAAATACCGGCGCTGCGATTCCATCGGTGCCCTCAGAATTCGATTCCGAGCACCGGTTTGAAAGTTAGAAAATCCCGCTCGTTCGTTCACTGAACGTACCCGAGCCAAACTTCGAAAAATGATTCCGGGCACACTGGGCCTCAGAATCACGTGCCGTCAAAAACTATGTTCTTGTAAAATTCCAAACAAAATTAAGAAAAAAATATCCTTGAAATTTACGGGTCTTTACAATTAAGGCTCAAGAGTGTATATCCTCATGAGAGATAGGACGAACACATCATGATGGTGAAATAGATTTAGTGGAAGTAAAAAAGATATATAACACCATTCAAATACAATCAAAAAATTTAAATAAACTAAAATGACTTGATTTAATTTTTTTAATTATATCAAAATCTCATTAAGTTTTTCCATTTTTATTTTTATAGGAATACATCTCCCATTCTTAAAACTTTAGATATATTTTATCATTTTCAAAATAAGAGTTATTCCAATTCTTTTGTTCCGTTTAGGGATGCTAAATAACATTTGAATTATCTTATATTTTCTCATCTATATTGGGTCCCAATATCTTTATTTCTACTAACTCAACCCATCACATTAGAGTTCTACACATATTTCCATAAAGTGATTCATAAGGTGTAATTCAAATGACCGAGTGAAATAAATTGGGGTAGTAAAATTCCAATAATGCAATGTTTTGATCCAAAACTATGTGAAGATCAAGGGAACAATATATCAAAAATTTCGCTAGTTTTTTAATGGTTCTCATAGACTAAAAATAAATATAATGATGATACGAATTTCTAAAACATAGGTATATATCCTATACCAGATAAATAATTCCACAGAACATCTAGGTAAAACTAAAATCCAAAGATGATATAATAGAATTTCATTCCCCATACAACCATAACACATCCTTAATATATATCCTATAAAGAAGATTAAGTGTGAAATATTCATTAATAGAAATGAATTGTGTTTACATTGTAATTATTCCAACTACAACTGAAATATACATATTTCCATTAGATTTTCAATGGAATCTAATAACAAAATCATAAGTGTTTTTTTTAAAGTTCCATTTTGGAATAGGAATTGGTAGTAACATCCAATTTTACTTTTATCTCATATCCTTAACATTTTTTAATATCATGTTATATGATATATAATCAGTATTACCTCTCATCATGTATTCCAAATCATATATATGCAATCAAGATCCTTTAAACTCAAAGCAATGGCAACCTAATTCACCTTTCCATAATGGTCATTTATTTATATTTTGTCAAAATTAATCAACTCTAACAATATTCTTTCATTTTAGTTAAAACATTTATCTGTGAATATTCACTTATATAATGTATGATCAATATTTATGTCACACCATCTACCATAAAGGTTATACATCAATATATTCAAGGTAAAAAGTACCATTTCCGGTTCTAAATACGGAGTTGGAAATTTTTTTCAGGTGTTTTAAATTGGTGTGTGGAATATAATAACACAATATCATTCTAAAATAGGACTTATCACATATAACTATTTCATTAATCACTGAATATCGAAGACTTATCCCCACTATACGGTCACAAGAGACTAGGTTTACTGACCAACCTTCTTTTTAGCTCCATGAAATTCTCATCACATTTAATTATCAGCAATAACATAAACCCCAATCATGTCAACATGGTTAGTGGAAAATATAGTCATGATAAATCTATTATGGTGAAATGGTAAAATCCATATATCAATGGAATACAATAGATCTTGGTTTTCGTGCATAGTCTAGGATGTTTTTCAATAGCATAAATCTTTAAAGGATCCATTTATATATTTTCTTATGATATTTTAAGAGCCAGTAATGAAACTTTCATACAGTAAAATTTATATTTGGTAAAATTTTCATACATCTAATCCATTCAAATGTCCCTCAGTAAAATTATAAAATGATATTTATAATGTTCCATGATCGATGAATGTTTACAAAAATTATTAATAACGAATACCCCAAATGGAAGAATGTAATCTCATTCGACAATTTTTTAAATATGTGAAGAAAATGGGGGAATTAGTACGTTTGTATGTAATTACATTAAATTCATAGTTTCCATAACTTATATAGAGGGTTTCCTTAGGTATATCCTCATACTTGACACTTCACTAATAATATCTATATCAACGATCAATCATTGAAATGTAATGTGATCCTTATAATTGATCAATCAAATCTTCAATATAAGGTAGAGGATAATTTTTTTTATAGTGATTGTCTATGTTCATGATAATTAATGAAAATAAAAATTGACCAATAATTATTCTATTAAAATGAACATGCACACCCTATATTAATACACTTGTGTATATGAATCCCTAATCAATATTCTAATTTATTTCATTCTACTACTACTATAACTCAATTTGATACATTTTATATGGAGTATTTGAAGCAGATTTTACACGACTTATATAGGTTGTTGAAAACAAAACATCATTATTATGAGTAAGGAAAGGATGTTCTATTGGAAATAAATCAATATATTCCAAGATAATAGGAATATACTAAATATTTATTTTCTTCCCAAACATATACGATAGTTACCATTTGTGGAGATGAATTAAAACCACCATGAATGAATCGTTGTCTCATAATAGTGGCTAATGATGGATATATATATATATGAGGGTGTGGTTTTTAGTTTAAAAATAAAATTTAAATATTCTAAACTAATAATCATACATTCCTATTAAAGAAATTACATTAGACATGGACATGGTCTAATTAAAGAGGTCATGAAATCAGAATTATTGAACATCTGGTTAAATCAGAGTGTATATGGTAATCTCAGTGGATCAAATTTATATACATATAAATATTTATGTCATTCTTTACCATGAAATCCATCGATATGATTATCAGAATTCCATATCTCATTTCTCTGGAAGTCTTGTATATGAAGATCAGATTTTATATTTATTCTTATCACTAGAATCCCTAAATCTAATAGATAAGACTATTCATCTTCTTATCCCTAGAATCCATCAATTATAACAATGATCTGACACAACTACAATTTCAAAATTTCTTAATTTAAATTATTTCTCAAGGATTCCCTTAGAAGAATTCTCTATAAATAGTTACAAAGACTAATAAAAGGCATTTCACACTATGTAATATTAATAATTCTTCATATAGAAAGTGTATTATCCTTAAACTCTTTCATTCAATTGATATTTATAGTCAATATTTCAATAGTCATATTTCTATGATTTTTAAAACATCCTCAGACAACTGGTACTTGACATATCATAACAATATGGTGTTACGGAATTTCTAATATCAAATTAATTAACACAATCATATTGATAATGTCTTTTCATTGGATAGAAATAGTTTTTTGTATCTTGATTATAATCATTAGTGAGTATTATGGGATTCCCTAGTATTTTTAAATATAATAATAATTATGATAGTTATTCCAATTTTATTTATACCATTATCATTTAGATTTTTAGGAAATGTTTTAGTATGATTGGTAATAAAAACATCAAAATCTAGATCTAATTAATATTTAATTCTATAATTATATTCATAAATAATATGATGATCACAATGATGACTTTATTTTTTATTTTCTTTATACATTTGATTTATTCTATATTTAGTAAAAAATGGTTTTCCAAAAAAACTTACTAAATATATTCAGAAATTATAATTTACTATACATGTATCAATATTTTTTTTGTGAATTCCAAAAAAATAGAAATGTAATGAATATACATTAAAATGCAACAATATAAATTTTTTAAACCAAAAAAACCCAAAAACTAAATGGAAAATATCATTTTAAATCTTATATACCTTTGTTCTATTAATAACTAAGTATTCATAGTTATTGTTTAATCCCATTGCCCCCATTGTTTCTAACTCTTTTAAATCTGATTTCTAATATGATGGAGTATAATAATATGTCTTCTTTAGAAAAAAAATAGCCCTGATATGAATTCCCCTACCCCTAAATATCATTTTCTCTAACTTAATAATATATTCTTCCTTTGATATTAATTGATCCATAAATGAAAAAACAACCCCTTCATAAAATATTCGCCCACATATGTGATTTTTAAAAAGGAATTGGGAATGGTTTGAAGATTCCCAAATAATAAAAATGTAACAAACAAAAAAATTATGAACTAATTAATCAAGAATGAATTAAATGAAATAACATGTAACCAACCAGAACGAGATAAAAAATTAAATAAAATAATATATGAATAAAAATATAACTCATTCATAAAAAAATAATTAAATAGTTTTACTCTAGAAATTTTTTCAAGGGTTCAAAAGAAAATTAAAACAAATCATTCTTCATCATAGTCATCAAAAAATCCATTATCTTCATGAACTCATGATAAAATTTTTCTATCTTAAAAACTTTTGTGTCCATATTATGATCGTGAGACATCATTATTTTTACTTCCTTGGATGAATTTTGTTTTGATCTCATAGTATGATGACTACATAATTAGAGGAAAAAACCCAACATCTCATTGTCTCAATTTCTAAAAAAAAATATATCAAATAATTTACATCATCAGTTATTTCAATGGTTGAATCTTTGAACTATTAAATGAACTTCACTCTATTTATCAATTAATTAGATGTGTATTTGAAGGAAATTTATAATTCTATATTAGGTTTATTATTATCATTAACTTCTTCATCGGGCATCAGGATATCTAAATCAGCTTTGTTAGACCATTTCACTATCATATTACTTGACATTTTATGCGTCTGGGAAATTCAATAAAGAGTATTTAACTCTACTTCAATATAAATCATAAATTATATTAACAATTTTATTGATTCTGATTTCTGAATATTATTTTCATTAATTTTTTCCCCTTAATTCAAAGCTTTTAATGTCTGGAATAGTTTCTTTTGACCTTCTAAATTCCTGGGAAAGGAAATCATATCCTTTCTGAGCTTTTGTTCTAAATGAATTTAATTATTTTTGATCAGGATTTGAATGATTTTTTGATCATGTAGATATCCATTTCATTTCCATTATTATTTTTTATATATGAATGTTCTATATCATATTTCATTAAAACATTATTTTCATTTAACAGTTGCATAATTTCCACATAATTTGTTTTGAAATTGTTATAAATATTAGTTTTTAAATTTTGATCATCTTATTATATCTTTATTAATTAATTTTCTTCTTATAATGATTATGATGCTTCTTCCTAGGTAATTCTTGGTTTTAATATATTATCATCCTGGGAAGTTATATCTGATTATAATGATACCTCTGATAATTGTTTTTTTCTGTGAGTTTTTACTATAATATCCTTTCTTTCTTTCTTCTTTGTCGTCCTATTCTTTATATTCACCTATACATTCTCATATATCCTCCTTAAATTCTTCATATTTTTCATCCTGTTTTTTTTCTAACTTTTATATTATCCCTAATTAATATCATTCTCAATATCTTCTTCTAGATGTCTAGATTTCTTCATATTATATTTTTGGGTGATGATGGTGATGATTATTTTTAGGTTACAGTTGGAATAGACACATCAAAAACCACTTTTTGACTCAGTTTATATACATTAGAAGGAATCATAGCCTGAAAAACAACTATTTATTAAATTAATTTCCTTTCCTTTCGGTTTACCTGATTGATATGATAGGTTGGTACAATTATATTCTCATAATCTCTTTCTACTCCCTTGAAATACCTTTTGCACATATGATATTCTTATAAATTTTTCTTCCTCATATTCCTCTTTAACTCTTCTTCTATGGTTTCAAAATCCTAGAGTCTTAATGAAAATAATTATGAGTGGTCATGTCCATAATTGGGATCCTATTTTTTCTTCTCTAATTTATTTTTCATTATTTAATTAATAACATAATCAATAATTTTCTTCTCTTTATCTCTCTTTATTGGTGTTAATATACCTACCTTTATTTTCATTTTCATCTCTACCTTCTAATATTTTAATGATGATTATTACTCTAATAAAACAAAATCAACATCCTCAATTAATTTCATGGACATTGAATCAAAAACTAGCTTCATCTATGTCATTATATCATCATTGTTAATAGAAATGTTTTTCCTCAATAGATACAAATTCATTAAATCTTTGAAATTTTAAATATAATTTACCACAATCATACAAATAATTCTTGGGAACATAATAATTTTTTATTTGATCTAGGTACACTTAATATAATATATTTTTTTAAATAATAACTTAACTAAAACTATCATCCTCTTTTTCACCATGAAATCAAGAAAAAATACTTCTGATACCTTTAACCTATATTTGTCCATTTTTCTCAGAATCATAAATCGTTACTCCAACAATGAAACTAATTTATTTTATAGAGTTATATGGGACACCTTTATGATTTTTTAATAATAAAAAAAAATGAATCTTTAGATTTTATTTTTTAAAATGACCATTGGTTGTTTAGAAACATATGATATGGGAAATAGGACTCACGTTCTGATGGTGCTCTGACCAAGTCAACATGATTATTATATAAAACCATATAGATTTTTCCATATACTGTGAATGAAATTTTTTTACATCCCACATTAATTCCAAAAACTAGAATGGTGGCATAAAATTCATGAACTACTTCAGGATAAAACAAGTCAAAATACATTTCCAGTTTATATAATCATACAAACTCACTTCCTTTGAAGGAAATTATCTTCTTCAGAGAAGAATCGTATATTTCATTCCATGATCTCGCTATCATATTCTCCCTAAATATGAACCATTTTGAAAAATAATCCTTACTCTCCATCAAATATAAAAACTAAAATTAGTGATTGATCGTAATGGGAATTTTTCATATTGATAGATTTTAGGGGTTTAGTAAGTCAGATGCACAAACACTAAAAAACCAATGTGGGACATGGAGGATCTCCCTTAATTGCATAGTTAGTGGGGTGATTATTAAAATTTCATAATTTTATCTTTGTTTTATGTTAAAAACATTATGATCTAATGTTTGACTTTAATCTGAATAATGTTTTAAACATTTCATTTGAACTCCCAATGTTAATAAGTTTTTATCAGAATATGGATGAATCTAATTATAAACCATTTTTTATTATTGATTTTTTTAAAAACTAAATTTATAAAAATGATTAAAAGTATCCTAATAAGATAGTAAAAAAAATAAAATAATAGAATATTATATTTTATGGTGGAAAGTATAATCAGTATGATAAAACGTTTTTTTTAAACTAACATATTATTATAATTTTATAATAAATACTGAATATGATATTCTGAGTACAAAAATAATTAAGTATTATTTTATGTAAGTAATAATGGAATTGTATTTACGAAATCTTAATATGATTGTTTCTAATAAAATAAATAATTTTTATTGTTTAAATAAAAAAATACAAAACATTTTGAATCCAAATATGAGTGTGCAGTTTTTCACATAACTAATGAGTTTGATGGTCATTCAAATAAATCCACATCTAAATTTCTAATAAAATGATTAATTCTAGATGGATCAATTTGATAAATGATTTATAAATACTACCAAATATTTAAATGTAAATGTTTTAAAGAAATAAATATTTTTTTTAATTTTATTAATTATTATGTACTCCCCATAGGAAAAAGTGTTTATTAATGTATGGATACTTGTAAAAAAATATGTATATATGAAATATAAAATTTCATTGATCATTCTTGTATTCTATAAAATATATTCAAATTTATTATCAAGAAGTGGTTTTGTAAAAATATCAGATATTTTTCTTACATTTCAATGACTGATGTACTGGGTTTTTAATTAAAGTAATGGAAATTTTAGTTTCAAAAATTATTTTAGTATTAGTAAAACTATTGCAATAGTCAGTTATTTTGTGTTGCATCTATCAAACTTGATCATAGAAACGTTCAAATACGATATATTTGGCATCAGTTGTAAACAATTATCCTATGTTATTTTTCCTACATGTCCTTGAAACTAAATATTTTCCAAATAAGTGACATTTTTTGGATTTACTTCTCATATCCATTTTAAAACCACATAATTATTAATTTGAATAACATTGTAGTTCAAAAACATATCCCGAATAATATAAATGATAGAATTATATTTTTGCCTAATGATAAAAAAATCTATATAGCTTTTAAAGAGGATAGTTTTTTATTTTCAAATATCCTCCCCATAATCTTATATAAAATATTAAATTTTTAAAACTAGCAGTTTTGTTAAGTAAACATACTATCATACCTCTAAAATTATTTTGATCAACTTGTTTCCCAGCCTCCTCAACAACTAAAGTATTAGAGGTACCTATAGGATTACTATTACTTTTTTGTATTTTGATATCCAAATTTAATTAGAATATAGTTTACATTTTTATGTAGAGATATAAAAGTTATTTCTGGTTTTGAAATTTAAAAAACAATTAAATATTTTGACTCACCAATCATACCAATTTCAAACTCTAACATAATATTATTGGAAAAAGAATATATTATTGATCTTTTAGTTTGAAAAAAATATTAATTCATCATCATAAATATTTACAATCATAAATTTTTTATTAACGTCATTACATGAGATTTGTATTTGTTGATCTCTTAAAAAATACTGTATAAAAAATCTTGTTCATCTATCATACAAAGATATTTGTGGATATTTAAGTTAATAAAAATATTCCTAATGTTTATAAAAGTATTCTGTATATATTATATTTTCAATACCTTGGGTCATTAAATATAATAATACCCATTAACATATCCATTAAAAAATCATACATCACATCCATTTAGAATTGTTTGAAAATAATGAATGCTACAAAGGCTAGAAGTTTTTGAATTTCTTCTGGTCTAGATACTTGTGCATAGGTTAGTTCATGATAATGAAAATATTCTTTATTATTACCCTTACTGAAAATTATAGTTTAATTTATAACAATTATGTAATTTTTATCTTATTTATTCTGAAAATACCTCATTTTACTCTTATTATATAAATTTCATAGATCATTTAACTAAAGAAAAGACATTGTTTCTCTCAAACTGAATTTTTTAATCTTGAATTTTTTTAATCCATTCCTTATTTCCTAAATCACCATCATTATTCTTAGGATAAATTTGGAATAATAATCCATTATTTTTAATTTCATTCATTCTAGAACATAGAGTCCTAACTAGTCAATCTATGTCACTAATAACATTTTCACTAGCATGATTCCTATGAAATAACTATCTTCTTGGGTTTTGAAAAATATGATCTTCAATAAAAGGTATTAAATATTTAGGAAGAAAATATTTAAAACTAATTGTTGGCTCATATCTTTTTGAGAATGACTTTCTAATAGATGCTGAAAATAATTTACAGAAATGACATCTATGGAAGTTGGATGAGGTTGTTTAAAAATAAAATGTTCAACTATAACAAACATTATATGTATTGTTTCCTTAGAATTACAATTATATTAATTAAAAAAATAACCCAACGATGTAGTGGAATAACATAAAAATTTCCCATCATTTGGTGGGGTGAAAATTTATATTATTTAACTTTGGTATTCAATATGAATACATTTAAACCAAAAAAATTGAATTAAGAATCATTTGGTCTTCTTCGAATCCACAATTAATAAGGACTTTTTTTAATAAAGGGTCTAATTACAACTCAATTTTTATTATAGTTGAATTTTCTACAAAATATATCCAAAAAAATTACAAAGTAATTATTCACCCAACAAAGTTCTAGTTAATTATTAATGAATTAAATTAAATTTTTCAACCACAACATTAATCTAGGGGGTACTAGGTGCTGGAAATTTATTTTCTACACCTTTCATTCGAAAAAATTATTCAAAATAAAAAAAAATTAAATTATCTACCAACATCAATCTGAATAGTTATCAAGGATATTTTTTTCTCATTTTCATCCTAGGGTACAAATGTTTTAAAATATATGATGTCTTTGGATTTCATTTTGAGAAAATAAACCCAAGTATATCTAATGTAATTATTGACTAAAAAATATACATAATATTTTCTACTAAACTCCCACTTTTTGTAGGACCAAATAATTCTATGTGATCTAGTTTAAAAGAATTAGAAGTTGATATTTCACTATTTGATTTAAACCACGACTTATTTTTCATACCATATTGAAAACAGTGACATAAATTTGATGTATCAAACATGAGTTCTAGTATGTCTTTAACAAGTACAATATTATTCAACATAGATAATTTTATTGGGTAAAACTGTCTTGAAATTTAATTCCATAACCATTATTAATCTTCCATTTCACTAACGTATGTTATGTCTTGTACCTTATTGTCTTCTATGTAATGTGTATAAACATTCTCTGGTTGATTAGAATAATGAAAAAATTAATCATTGGAACTATGTAATTAACATTTATCATTCAAAATATTACAAGGTAACCTTAATCACATAGTAGAATTATGATTATAAGTTTGATATTAAGTCCTTTAACAAAAATACATCCAAAATAAGCCCCCTTAAAGGAACAACAATGTTACTAATTCCAATAATCACTCCTTGAGAATTATCAATCCATGTTACTTTAATATCTCTCATCTTGATTATCTTTTTAATGATGTATTTCATTCCATTCATGTTTCTAGAATAATCACAATAATATTAAAATTTATTATTGTTATTAGTTATAACATATTTATCTTGAAAACAAAATGATTAGTCTTCGGGAACCCAAGCCATTAACAGTCATTAAATTTTAAAAAATAAAACATTGGGAATAGAAATTTTGTTTTAAAAAATATGCATTATGAAAACTTAATGATTGTAAGATATTCTAAGAAAAATTATTTTTTTAATTCCCTCAACATTGGGACATAGTGAAAAGGTAAAATTTATAGAACAATGAAACCATTTATAAAAATATTCTTTGTATAAGTAGAAGTCATTATTGAGTAGTTGCCACAATGTTTCATTTTTTTGTAAAAATTATTAAAAATTTCATTGCCATCAGTATCTTTTATAAAATTGTCTTCATTGTAAAAATTATGTATTTTAATTTTATAGATAAATCATTATCCTTATTATAAATTGTTTTGGAACTAAGTTTAGAAAAATCATTTTTTAAAAAAAATTTCATTGTAATTTTTTTTCAAAATCATTAATAATATGTTTTTTTCAATATTAGTTTTCCAATGATCAGTAGAATGATATATCATTTAATGTTTAAAAATGATTACTCTTGAATCTTCATTGGAACATTTAGCTTCATCATTCTTACATTTTTACCAAATCATGAAATTCTCATTTTTTAATTTTTTTAAAATACGAGTATCTTCATCATAACTAGGAAGGGTATTATATTTTTCCTAGGAATATTCTTCATCAGATGATGTAGAATTTTTTATCATTGGGATGATTTTAATTTAAATACTTGTTTGTGTGGTATTTGGTTGTGTTTACATTTTCCATGAAACTTGTAGTTATAATTGGTACATTAAAAACAATACAAATGTAACTCTATTTTTAGATTTCATTATTTAATATAAATCCAATATAATCACCTCCACATTTGATCTATGTGTCATATGATTATAGGAATTTTTTTTATATAATATTTGGAGTATTATTTCAATATTTATATCATAATTTATATCATTTCATGCAGATGAGGATTAGCTCGGTTGGTTAGGACTCCATAAGTGCATCTGGGAGACCCGGGATCAAATCTATGCAGAGATATTATTTCTGGGCATTGTAGAAATACTGTAGCAGTACTGTAGCGGGAACTGTGCAGTACTATAGTGGGAATTTTAGTAGGTACTGTTTGGCACTGTAGCAGCCTGGAATATTCCCTTGTTTGGGCCTTCGGGCCACCGATTTGGTCCCCGAGTCCTTTAAGGCCTTCGGGCCACCCATGCCTTCAAGTTAGTAGGGCCTTCAGGCCACCTCAAGGCCTTCGGACCACCTTAAGTGAATATTCAAACAAGACGACCTACGAAGAACAAGCTCAACAATGAGGATGAGCAAGGAGCTTTCACCACAGTAGAAGCTAAACAGATTGCAAGAATGAGAGGGTATGGAACCTGCCGTCGGGACAAGCCTATGCATGGACGAGAATGCCTATCCAAACATCCATGAGAAGGAAGATAGTTTATTTCATGATGATGATATTAGGGAAGAGCAATTCCATGTAGTGAGTCTGGTTTTTATGTACGTTTGAATCCTACGAGAAAATGAATTCCTCTAAGTCCTA
Source organism: Viscum album (assembly GCA_963277665.1). NCBI lineage: Eukaryota > Viridiplantae > Streptophyta > Magnoliopsida > Santalales > Viscaceae > Viscum > Viscum album. The sequence goes on from OY728133.1 coordinate 1,330,021,106, forward strand.
CAGGACATGTAATACTTATGACTACGGGCCTTATAAGGGTTCCACCTCAACCCATGAAAGGTGAATTATCAAAATAAATTAAAAAATTAAGGCCTTCCGGCCATTTGATGGATGGATATCATTTCATCCTTTCCTTTTCATATTTGGATAATTAGTTCTGATATTTCAATCTTTTGTAAACTCGTAACAAGTGATCTTTGAATATACCTTTTCAGATCATTCCTTGTGATATTTTCAATATCATTATTGAATATATTTATTATTTAATATCTTATTCAAACTTCTAGAAGGATTGGCTTACTCAGTCTCAATATGCTCAAAAGTACAGTAATCAGATTGAACAATAACTTTCTTCTTCCTCAATGATTTAACAACATACTCAAATGAATGATTTTTTAAAGGTATGACAGACATTATAATAAAATAAAATTTCCATTTTTAAAATTCTATTTACTAACATCTATTTTTTATCAACCCGTAATAATTTATAAGGGTTCTAATCAAATAAAAAAATGTATAATCAATATTAAATTTGGTATCATCAAAAACTATTAATTTTCTATTCCCAATATGTAGACATGATATCAACCATCATTTCATCAATGATTTCAACATCAACACCTGTTTCACCAATATATTGTAAATTGTGTTTAATTTTTATGAACCTCTTGTGAGTCTGTTAAAGTAATTCTCATGGTATAAAATCAAACGCTTGATAGTATACTCTACGCATAGATCTTCTATTCTCAATTATATTAGAAGTTCAAATGTATGTGACTTCAATATTTTACTATATATTATATATAGATTCACATGAATATATATAACTGTAAATACTTCTTATTATATAACATAACAAAGAATTCATACTCATTAGATTAACTGAAACACTTTTTCATGTGTATAATTAGTGACTTTCTAATTAGTAATCTTGTTGTCTTCATTAAAAAAACAAATTTATCAACTCTTGTATTGATAAAAAAAGATTTCATCTCATCTCTCCAGTACTCATAATCAGAACCATAAAAGATATGTGGTCTGTTGGGATTTATATTATTGATTGAGCAACCATTAATATATTTCATATTAAAAAATAAAAATACCCGTTTTCCACAGATTTCTATTAGTGTAACAATAGTTTTTCAATATAGTATTCATTTGAAAAAATTAACAACTAGAAATAGTAAATAACATACCAAGCTAGAAAGTATTTGAGTAGTATAACAATTCTCTTATACCAATTTTATGATTATAAGGGTAAAATAAGATTTCTTAAATTAAATAACAACTATTTATCTAAATAATAAACATGGGTTTTATAGATTCAACATAGTTTATTTAAATTACTCAATATATTATTTAAAAAAAATATTAATTTATGTTTATTATATATTTTTATCATGTTCATAGAAAATAATGAATTTAAATAAAAACTTTTGTATTATAAAAGAACCAAAATTTTCATTATTTATATAAAAATAAAATATATAAAAACACATACAATATCATATGATAATATTATTATGGTTTATTCAAAAATAACTAAATTATTTTCAAATTAATTATATAAAATTAAGGAGTTTAATGTGAAAATAAAGAAATAATTCCAAATGAGAAACTATTTTGATAAAAAATTAACATCACATATTCTAAATTCCAATCAATTTATAATTAAATTAGTGTCAATATGTTTTAAATATAACTTTTAATAACTTATAAATAATATATTTAGTGATTTATTTAAAAATTCTTATAATTAAAACCCAATTTTATAAAACTAATCATTTTTAATCATAAATTAATCCTACATGTTATATTGATACATAAATTAAATATAATCAATGTATTTTTAATAAAAATATTTATTTATCACTTATATATATATATATATATATATATTAGTATATATTTACCATTATTTATAACAATAAATTTCATAAATATGTTATAATGGTAACATATAATATTTAATTACATTTATAACTATTTTGTTTTAGTTTGTTGATGCATCTAGACCAACGTATTAAACATGATATACTAATTAAATTAATATATATATATATATAGTAATAACTTGGGTTGTAAAAAATAATTTAATAAATTACATTCTTTTAAATTGAAATGTCTGAAAAAACTAAATGGTATTTCTTCCTATTTCTGAAAATATTTTTTAACAATATTTTAAATTTTTTATCCATGTTAATATATTTAAATTTTTCAAATGGTTTTTTGTGGATATTCTCAAATGATTCTATCCATATTATTTTCGACATATAACATGACCATGTGTTGTAAAAATTTTAATTATAATTATTTATTAAACACGTGATAATTTTGTTATTGTGGAAAAACTAATGTTAAATGATTATATGGAACACACACACACAGAGATATATATATAGTCATTATATGGTGGATGACTCTCTTCAATCCCTCCAATGAAATGGGTATATATTTATATCTCATTACTTTAGGATGGGGCATGGATGGTAATCACATATCCAAAATTTTATCGAGCATATGAGGTTAATCCTAGTTCACAAGGAAATGAATAGATGGTCAGGAATATATATTATGAAATTAATGTCTTCGTAGTTAAGGATTAAATATGTTATAACATATATGGCCAAGTTGATTACACAATAGTTTCTTATATAACCTTCATATTTTATGTTCTCTTGAATCTTTATTATTTAATCATGTTTCTATATGCCTATAAAATGTGTTTTATGTTATTCAAAAATCAGTATGTTAGGTTTCACGATTTGTGATCCATGTTCTTTTTTATTTGATTTCATTGTGTTATGTTTATATAACTTTATTATGTTCTCATTCCCAAAATTCATATTACCTATAATTATGATTTTTTAGTAATATATCTTTGTTCACCCATTATTAATCATCTATGATCAAGAATACACATGTTTCGATTTCCAAAGGTTTTTAGTGGAGTACTTGTTATTATTTGTCAAAATGGGTATCTTTTGTGAATAATATTCTAGAAAATGGAGAATAATAGTTATTAAGAAAAGTTTCTAAAGTATCAAATCTCCAAAGGCACCTAACCTATAGGTTTGGCATGTGTGATTTTATATGATATGTAATTGGATTTCATTTTAAATGATGTATTATGTATGTATGTTATGGTAGGTTATACTACATAGGTTTTAGAATGTGGTTTAATTATTTTTGGGGATTAGGTTTTAAATAATAAGAGTATAAAACCCAAAATGTCATATTGTGATCAACAAATGATGAAGGATGAGCCTACAATATCATAGGTTGAATATGATATGTATAAATTTTAAAAAATTTATGATTAATTTTCTCCATTATTTGATATAATACTATAATTATAGAATCTTAATTTTCATACTATCTTATTTGGTTTTTTTCAATAGATTGAACCAGATGTAATTGTGTTAATAAAGATTTTTTTGGATAATTGAGTGATTTTCCAAATGAGAATCGTGAAGGGATTGATTATGTAGTACATGATCTATTAGAAAGGCTCACCCAACATTCTCAAGATATAAAAAAATTATTCCAAAGTCAAAAAGATACCTATAAAGACTCATATATTCCCAATTATATTTTTAGGGAATTCTTGGGAATATTAAGAGATCAGGCATTGAGACGACCTATGATTCTGAGGCCTAGTGAGAACGGAATGATCCATCGAAAATTTATTTGTTTTAAAATACCTCATCTAAGTAGATTTTCGGAAAAATTTGAATAACTTATAAATGGGAACCTAAATCAGAAATCAAAGGGAACCATTTAGCTCAGAGTAGTGGATTTACCCTTGTCTCGACATAACTCTAGTCAGTGTGGGTCTTCTATGGAAAACCCCAAAAAGGAAGTAACCATAAATAAAATAAATAAATAAAATTATTTTATTATAATAATAAAATAAATCATAAACGGTAACTCGGGTTGAGAATCTGATACCACTGTTTAGTTCATAATGGGTTGCTTTTCATTGGAATATCCTAACATCAACCTTCATAGGTCGATTGTGAATGTGAATATTTTGATGATTCATGAATAAAATAATTTTATTGAATTATTTTATTTTTAACTTTTCAATGTAACTTAATAGTGTTGTGATTCAATGACTCCATGAATCTACTACACAAAAATGTGACAATGAAAAAACATATTTTACACTGAAATCCATTTAATACTAAATCACCATTTCCTTCTCTAATAGTTGGTAGGGAAACTAGATCTGGTGAATGATTTTGGATAATTTCTCTGGGTGTAATGGGGAAGAGACTTGGTGAAATCCTCTCATTGGTGAACGATGAACAAAAACAATATGACATTTCGAGATCACTTGTGGATGGATTTCCCTCAATGAAGAATCACATTCATTGACTTATCCAAACTTCAGGTAGGGTGTGAGTTTTAATATGATTTCACTCCCCGTTCTGTATCCCTATAAAAAATGAGTATTAATCAACCAACAGTTTAATCCACGGGTCATGCGTATTATGGGTTGGTTTCTACCTCCAGGTTTTATTGGGAATTGTTTATCTAATTTGGATTATCGATTATTGTGGGTTATCATTAACTATTCTAAGGAAATGAACCCCAATTGACATGAACATTGATTGAGGTCCATTCCTCCTTACTGGTTCATTATTTTCTCCCTCTATTCATTGTTCATCACTAACATTTTTTGTTTGATCCTCCACTCGAAAATTTGTCATCAATCGATCATTACGATCCTAATTCATGGCACAATGATCCGATATTGTGGATTTGGGATATAGATAGGATGAAGAATGTGGGACAAAGAAAATTGGTGAATGGATTGATTTTGTTATGAAGATATCATTTCTCTAATTACATTGCACTATGATGGATCATTGCATGGATTAAAGCCCACAATAATGACGGTTGTGACTTGAGGATCGAAATGGTGGCTCTGTCTCAAAAAATGAAGTAGTAGGGAGATGGTGGTACCTATTGTGGTGTGCGGTGGCGCAACCACCCAGTAGTAAGCGACCACTAACTAAATGATTGACGGTGGAGGGTCCTGTAGTGGTGCGTACATGGGTGGTGATGGGAAGGCATAGCTAGGGTGGGCTATAACGGTGTGGACTGGCAATGTGGCAGTGTGCCACATCAGAGCAGCTAGCACATGACCTAGTGGATTGCATTCTGGTGAAGCGGATAACTTTATGGCTAGCCAAGTTGAACTAGTGGGGATGTGGAAACCACCACATCACGGTGGACCAAATGGGACCATGTTCACATAGGTTAGGATGGAGTTGGCAGGTCAGGCCTATCATGAAGGGTCGGCCCCACAGGTCAGTATGAATCGATCGAACTGGACTCAGAGCCCACTGGTCCCTTTTCACTAAATGTTTCATAATATTCAAACTGTAAGTCTATGTAATGATCCAGTTGTGGTGTTGGGACACTCGCAATGAGGGGGAATTTTTTGATGGCTTTGTCAGTTTTTTGTTAGACAGGAAGGGGCTGGTAGTGATCTCTTGGTCTTTACCATGAGGGATCGATGTCAGAACTCGATATCGTCATAAGGGGTGAATTTATAGATTTAGAACATGTCCGTAGACATATCTATGAAGAATAATTGTAATATCAAGTTCCTATCATAGAGAATGACCCGTATTAAAGTTTGAGTTGTCTCAGCCCAGCTTCGACATTGACTCAACCGGCTAAATCATGTGTCTCACTGGGAGGCCCAGTCGGACCTCACTTCTCTTCGTGGTACCTCAAATAAGGTTTTTAGAATATGTGTGTGCAATATTTACATTATAAACCATCCTCAATATAGTAATATGTTTTCAATAAGGCCATAATGACCCCCAGTGAGCCCAGGGCACATGAACCCATATCTGAGTATCGAGATCAGATTCATTCCTTCGTGATATGATGAGACTAGGTTTATTTGGGTAGTTCTTAGTATGTTTTCTTTAGGAGGATATGAAATTAGAAGGACCCATTTGCGAGGGTCTCTGATGAGTTCATAGCTCTTGGAGCGAGTTATCTCGTAACGAGCATTCCTTGAGAAGAATCTTCAGACCAAGGATTGGCTGGGATATCGACACTCCTATTCTTTGAAAGACTAGAATCCTCAGGGAAAATAATGAGGTATCGATTCTAGATGTTCTATCAGATAATTTTGGAAGACTTGTTATACATTCTTACTATTAGTTAACTAAAGGAGTGACAACTCCTTGAATCGAACATTCTACGATCGAAACCATATACCTGGTAGTTAGTGAGACCATGAGTGTTGTAATCATTTGTGAGTATACCTAAATGTTCTTGTTCTATGTGTCGTTGACATATAATTTTTTGATATTAATATTTCTTCTTAATGTTGTTCCTTTTTGGTCATTTACATTGTGTTTTAGGGTTCCCTTCTGAGTATTGTTTTACTCACACCTACACAGGCTTTACCCAAATGTGTCATCTTTTGTGAAGGCGGTTAGCTCTTTGTCGGCGTTGCAGTATGACTAGTATCAGTTGGGGTATAGTGTGATCAAATAGATAGAGGTGTGCTCTAGTGGTTTACTGACAAGAATCTAGTGTTTTACCTTATAGTTTGATCATATTCCATTTCTTTCCGACAAGATTCAGTACATGTGTTACAGATTATTTATTTTTGGTGGGATTTAATTATGGCCTTTTTGTACTTTACTAAATTCCTTTCAACCGTACACTTTTTCCAGGATTTATTGGTATTCATGAATTTAATTTACGTAGTGTTTTTACATTCCCCCATCATAGTTTGGGAGTTATGTGTGTATATACTGGTTCTTAGGAAAATGCCTCCCATTTTTCATATATATCTACTCAGTGCTAGTCTCCATCCCCTATCCTATTAGAGGGAGGCTTGGGGTAGTCACAACATGGGCCCCAGGTGATGGGGAATGACCATGTGGTTTCATAGTGGTCAGTTATAACAATGGACTGGGAAACTATGAGATTGATTTAGGGAAACAATGTTAATTGTTTCGAGTTTGGATTTTATCCCAGAGACACTATTGTTGGTACGGAGACCAACATATTAAGTCACTAGGACTCTAGACAACTACCTTCCAACTCTTCACATAAAAACACTAGTATCTAATAAATATTAAGGAACATACATCATGGAGGAATGGGTTGTGTCTTTAATTTTATTCTTTAGTATGTTCACTAGGTATGCTCTTTTAACTATGATTCATTTTTCTTTTAATCATAATGTGTTCATGATGCCTACCAATATGGATTATGTAGTATGATCGAGAGTTTGGTCTAATTATCAATTAGACCACCATGATGGGAGAAAGTAACAAAGCATTTTTTTTATTAGGATGGTCAGTAGGTGATGTTTTCTTCTATTGATCAGTTACCAGACCCACCTCCAATGTTTAAGGTGGATACAACTTGCCAGACTGAGTCATGTATGGCTCTTTTGGATAATGATTATGATTCATCGGGTTAGAACATGCATCATACTCTTTTGAGGTAGTGATCGCTTGATATGTAGTGTAAGAAACACCCAATGATAGTAACTGTGGGATGTTAGAAGCAGTACCCAATGGTTCATTAGAAGATCGAGGGGCGTTCAAATTCCTTTAAGGATAGTATTTTCTATACTTTTCATAAAGGGGGGAATCTCTCATGATATTTTCCAACTATTCCTAGAGTATTCAAAGTGTTGGTTGATGAACCACCATGCACGATGTAGCGGCAAGGGTAAACTGATCCATCATGCGATAGATGTTACAAGAGAATGGGGGAAAAAGTAGGAGTTGGTCAAAATTTTGACATGTTACAACCACCAATAGGTGGTCCATACATGACTCAAGGAGCTATAAAATAGAGGAGAAGATAATTGTAGGCTATCAAGTATTATGACCCCATGACTCTTGGAATGTTTCAAGGTACGATCTATGAATTTTAAGATTACAAGCAGTATTGATAGAAAATTGTAATAGTGATTTCCTTTCTTGAAAATTTTCTTCATTGATACATAGTGATTCTAGATAAACTATTTACTTGACTCTTACTTGTAGATGCACCTACTAGGGGAGATGTAATATTCCCATTCTAATTATGAATGTGTGACATGACTCTTAATAGTGAATGATTCGATTAGGATATCATGGTAGTGGTGTCATGGCCCTACGATGTCATTCTCAGTATGGAATAAATCCCCTATTCATGATCAGATTGATTGTTTTAGGGAAAAGGGATTGGTTATTCCTTAGTGATGGAACTAGATATCCCTTTATTAGAAAGGGGAAATCCTTGCAACTCTTAATAGAATCGGGAAGAAGAGGGTGCAACCTATTTCTATTCAATTGGCTAGACTATCCTATAGTGTAGTGGATATTATGACTTCTCATGTTTCTAGTAATGGTGGTAGAATTTAAGGAAAAATTCCATGACAATGGTCCAAGTTTACCTATCCACTAAGAGTCCAGATTCTGTGTTTTTCTGCACAATAAGGAAGAAACGATATTTACGCTAGTATATTGGATGAATCCCTAAGAGTTTCATGAGTTGTGGGTGAATATAGGGGACTTTTAGAGGAAGGGAACAGTAACTCATAGTGTTTCACCCAGTGAATCCCTGGGACAACTTCATTGATGATAATATTGTATAATTGGAATTTGAGGAGGACCTCATGAGACACTTAAGAATGGTCTTGGACACACAACGTGAGCACCACCTATGAGAGAATATCTTGAAGTGATAGTTTTGGATTCATAGTGTCCCTTTACCCGGAAAGGTCATCTCAGAGTTTGGAGTTATAGTGAATCCAGAGAATTTTGAGACCGCAAAATCATAACTGCATGACCCATAACCATGAGTTATTAGTATTAGTCATTACATTGAATATGTGACGATAAAACCTAATGTAAAATCCATTCAAAATCTACATTTACCTTAAGATTCTCATGTATGTAATCTCTTAGAAGGACGACTGCTTGGGATATGGGTGTTTCCAAGATTTCCTCTAGGACTATGTCTTAGATTTTTTATATACTCTGGGGCAGAGGAAGATGGAAGCATATGATATCATTGGGAATCTAGCTAGTAATTATTGAATGAGGAATAGATCAGTTGGGCTTATGGCAGTTATCCTTTATGGATGGAGATGGAGCATCTTATCTCTAGTCATTGGTTGTTACCCAACCACTTTTAAGACGAGTCAAGGAGAAATTTCTCTATAATATTGATTATGAGTCTTTATGTGCTCAATTTTTTCATAGGGAATACCCTTGATAGATACTAATAAGACTAGGATAACTTCATTCTTTTTAATGGATGCATAGTTGTAGTAGTGGATGTATAGAGTGGAGATATTCTTAGGGATATGGATGTGAGTTTCAAAGAAGACTTTGGGATAGAAAAATAGTTTGATGTTGAGATTTCCTATTGAGATAAAAGATAAATTCTTGTTTGAATCAGTTTCATGTATTTTCTACTAACTTTGTCAATCCCACTATTCATAGAATGTGTTTCTTCTTTTCTTTAATGGGATATATGGATGAAGTGGGATGGAATATCAGTGGAATTTGTGATGGGTTTTCCATGTATGTCTAAGAGACACAATACCATTTGTGTGATCATGGACGAACTCACTAATTCGGCCCACTACCAAACTACCATGTAGTATAGTTTGTTAGAGAGATTGGGATGCCTCTTCATGCATGAGATAATTTGAATCTCTGAAGTTTCTTCAATGAATGGTTATGATTTTTATGTTCCCTTTACATACCAGCACTGTAATGGATTTTAGGAGGTGATTATAATGATTCTGTGGATCATCTATGAGTTGATAAAGAATGCACAAAGTTTTTTGATTTTTATGCAAACAAAAGGACGAGACCTTTGGATATCAATAATCTCACCACCTATTGAAGTATATTTTGTTTGGACTTTTGAGGACTTGAATTCTTAAGACATGGAGAATGTAATGACTAGGATTTTACAAATTCTATTTTTAATAAATTCTTGAAAAAATTATATGAGCAGGCAATGAGATGGCGTTTGATTTTGAGGCCTTGTGTTTTTGAAACAATCTGCCGAGAAATATAACATTTTCAAATAGTGTGCCTAAGAAGTTTTTTCAAAAAATATGGTATAACATCTAAACTTTTACCTAGATCAAAAATATGAGTGAATTGTTTAGCTCAAAATAGTTTCTTTACCCTAGGTGTGACATAACTGAAGTCGACACATGTCATTTTGGGGAAAACCTGAAAAGGACATAACTGTGACTAATGTAATTAAATAAAATTAATTATTTTTAAAATATGTATATCTCATAAATGGTAACTCAGATTTGAGATATGATACCAGCATTGATTCCTTAATGGGGGGTTTTTGTTTCGGAAAATCTAAACATCCACCAAATCATATCATCATTGAAAATAATGTTTTAGAAAATTTTAAGAATAAAATAATTTTAAAGAATTATTTAATTTATAAGGTTTCAACATAACACAATAGTGTTGTGATGCAGCAACTAAGAAACGTAGCGACTCAACGATGTGACATAATGAAATTATTTTGGAAGAGAAGTGTTTTTAACACTAAATATTATATTCCTTCTCTAAATGTTGGCATTGTTATAGGATTGGGTGAATTATCTTGGATAATTTTCCGAGGAGCATTAGAGGCGATCCTTGAGGGAATCCACTTTTTGGAGAATGATAGATGACGATGAGGGGATGGATTGATATCATTAAATAATGGATCACTATCAATGAATAATCCTCCTCTTCAATTGTTAAACGTTCGATATGGTGTGAGTTTAAATCTATTTTATTTCCCCATTCTTTATTTTTACTAAAAATGTGTATCAATCGACCAACGAATTAATCCACATGTCCTGCATATTGCATGTTGGGTTTTACCTTGCGATATTTATTAGGGAATATTTATTTGATTTTGATCATCTATTATAGTGGTTTTTCATTTACTATTCAAATGGTATCCAACACTGATCGAAATGAACATAAATCAACCACTATTCCTATTTTTTGGTTCATGATTTTCTCCCTCAATTCATTATTCATCTCATGCACTCTTCATTCAGCCCGTGACATTAAAATTCATGAATAATTTATAGTTTCTCTCTGGATTCGTATAAAAAAGGTCTGATAACATAGATCTGAGATGGTCACATCATGAAGAAGATACGATGATGGTGGTGGTAAATGGATCAAGGTGGTGTGGAAGATATCGTCACAGGAATAACTTTGCATTAGGATGGATTGCTTCATGGATTAAAGACCACAGTATTGAAGGTAATGACCCGAGGATCACAACAATAGCACTGTCTCAACAAAAAGAGAAGCAGGGTGATGGTAGCAACTTAAAAAATGGGATCCATCGCAGGCATGTGTCATTGTGGCCACCTGCATGTAGGTTCCTTCTAGCTCGGCAATTGCTAGTTTAGGGACATGTGGCGGCATATATACTAGTGATGAATGGGAAACCATGGCCAGGGCAGTGTGGAATAGTGAAAATTTGGGGCGCCACAATGGATCGGCGAGCACGCGGGCCCATGGACCACATACCCATGGATCAGCCAGCTCGGTGGCTGGCTTAGCGGCTGGCTGTGTTGACCTTGTAGAGATGCAGTAGTCGCTATATCTGGGTGGACTGAACTGACCCATATTTTCATAGGCCATGCTGTAAATGGTGAGAATCGACGACATAATGGGTCTGTCCCATTTGGGAAGGTTTGAGATGGACCTAGTGGGTCGTGTATGACATGTCGCGTTGGGGAAGATCTGGGAGGTCAGGCCGGAAAACCTCATGCCTGGTCAGGTCAGATCGATCCAATCGGGCTAGACCAGAGCTAGACCACACTGACCCTTGTCACTAAAAGTCTCATAAAATTCTTGCCGTATGCCCATTTGATGATCCCATTGCAGATTTTGGACCCTCGCAATGAGGAGGACGTTTTGAGTTAGATTGGTGGGTTTTTATTTTGACCATAAGGTACTGGTTTAATTCTATTTTTCATTTATATAATGAAATGATGTTGGATCCCAATCCCATCATAAAGAGTGATGGTAGTTATTCTGATCAAACCCTTGTTTTTCTCCACAAATTTTCGACACATGATCCAATTCCATTCAAATAAAATGACCCATATTCATAAGTGATTTTTATCATTAAGGATTTGATAGTGACATAGTAAGATGGAGCTTGTATTGCAGTTAGAGGCCTGGCCATTCTACACTTCTCTTTGTGGTAACTTAGATAGGGTTTTTGGAATTGGTGTGACCCATATTTACACTAGAACCAATCCCATATCAAGGAAATGTTTCTAGCTGGGTCAGGATGACCCCTACTAAGCCCTGAGTGTAGGACTCTCTATCAGTGTATCGAGATCAGATTCTTACCTTTGTGACTTGACCTGACTAGGGTGATTTAGGATGTTCTCAGTGTGTTCTCTTTGTGGAGGTCCCATATTAGTAGGACATCTTTGCAAGGGTTCTTGTTGAGTTCATAGCTCGAGGAGTGTGTTCTCCTAGAACAAGTGTATACTGAGCAGAATCCAATGAACAAGGATTGGTTATGATATCGAAACTCCTTATCATAGATTTACTGAATGTATTAGGGAATTTCATGGCATATCCATTCCATATGTTCTCTCAGATTCTTATGGTGGACGTATTCGATGTTCTCACAATAAGATCTCTTGAGGAGTGAGATCCCGTAGAATCAAACATGCAACCATTAGAAACATATGGATGGTAGTGGATGAGACCTTGAGTCTTGGAATCCAATATGTTATACCTGGATGTTCGTGTTATATGTGTTTTTTAAATATAGCTATGTTGTGAGGACTATTTCTTCTTAGTGGTGTTTCCCTTGTGGCCTTTTACTTTTTGATTCATGGTTCCCTACTAAGGATTGTTTTTATCACCCATTCATGGACTTTTCCCACCTGTGTTGTGTCATGGGTAGATAGTTAGATCTTTGATGGTGTTATGGGAAAACCAGGACTAGATGAGGCCTAGTGTGATTAGAAAAAACGTGGTGTGTTCTGTTTTCTTACATACAACAATCTAGTGGTGATCCTTTCAGTCGGATTAGGTAGGGTTTTCTACAGATGAGCTTTTATACATTTGTTACAAACTCTTTCTTTTTGGTGGGCTTTTATTCTATCCATGTTGTACTTTACTTCATTCCATTCTTTCTTACTATGTTTTTGGGATGTAGTGGTATGCATGAATTTTACTTAGTTAGTGTTTTTACTTTTCAACATCTTTGTGTTGGAGTACTGTGCATGTGTTCAGGTTAATAGGAAAATCCTACCATTTGTGAGATATGCCTATGCAGTGCTTGTTTCTAACCCCTGGCATGCTAAAGGAGGGATTGGGGTATTCACAATATGGGCCCTGAGGTATGGTTAATAACTTAGTGGAATTATTCATTTACATTTTTTAGGACTAGTAGTTTATGAGATTGGTTTGGGGCCACAATGTTAAATGTTTCAAGTTTTTCATTCATGCTAGGGAATCCACTGTTAGTGTGATAGCTAACATAAATATACATGAGGAATCTTGAAAAATAATTTAAAACATAGTATATAAAAGCACTAGTTTCATGGGAAAAATAAGGGTACATAAATCATATAGGAATGGGTTGTGTTTTCCAAGTCTTTATTGAGTCATCTAACCATGTCTTCTCTTTTAACCATGATACATCTATTTTTCCATAGTTTGTGTCCACAATTCTAGCCAATATTGTTTTTGAAGCATTACTGAGATTTTGGACTGATGATCGATGATGCATCCCTATTGATATAAAATCACATCGCATTTTTTCATTATGATCTTCAGAAGTTGAAAATTTCTCCTGATGATCAGTTATCAGATCCACCTCTAGTGTTTTATGTGGATGTAAGTTGCTAGTTGAGTCGTGGATGGTTCCTTTGGTGCTATATGATGATTCAATGAGTTCAAACATGTATGATTATCTTCTGAGTTAGATATAGTCTAGGATGAAGTGGTAGTAATACCTACTGATAGTCGATGTGGGATGTAATCTGATGAAAAAGTGGTTTCATAAGATATTCCAGAGCAAGGTTGTAGAGACCCGTATCTTGACATACATGGACATTACATTACTTTTGCGGAATACTTAGTACATAACAAAAACACACACACAAGGATCGTAATAGTTTAGTGTCTTTGGAAACTCGGAATATAATCTTCTAATCGTGGTGAAAGATCTTCAACATCTCCCATAAATATCTTTCTTTTTTTACCTAAAACCTTTATTTATATCCTGGGGAAAAGAAAACATAAACGGGTGATATCGAATTCTTAGTAAGGGTAAACAAAAGAAATATCAATCACATCATATTCATAAGAACATAACATTTTGGAAATCTTAACCTGCAAAAGAGAGCATAATTTCATAACATGGGATAAATCATGGCAGTGAAATGTAATCACAATAATCATAACATAAAACATGAAACTTTGTGGCATACACACATAATCATAGAGAATCATTTCTTGTTAGTCGACACTCATTGCCAAGACTATCTTAGTGGACAAAGTCCCTTTCTGAACCGAGTCACCCTCGTTTCAGTCCTGTTTTACTGAACCGGTATAACATACTGTTCCAGCCATGTCTATCTCATGAGATATAAAATCTTTACCCAATGCATTGGAGGGTGATATAGGTCCCACCCATCTCATAATGATACCATTCTTATGTGTGCCACAAAATCATAAATCATACATCATTTCATAACCCATGTAATAAAAATGGGATTCTTAAACAACATGACATCATAAAACAATTCATATAAGATAAAGGAATTCATAAAAATAGTTCCATCACAATATAATCAAATCAATGTAATAATAGGGATAGAAACTGAACCCTATATTATCTCAGATTGAAAATAATTTTGATAAAACACTTGAACTCCATTCTTGAGGAAAATATCCTTTCTGGTTCAAAAACACTTTTCCTTTCTTAACATGTTGTACACTTATAAACTAAAAGAATTTGATTAAAAATAAACTTGTAAACATGTGAAGGAAGATTCTTGGAAATAATTTTTTAAAAATCCATTCATTCCGTATAAGTTAAAAAAAACATTCTTCTCATACTTTTGTCGGAAAAGTCAAAAAAGTACCTCATACGAGAAACGACAAAAGATTCCTTTCATATCTTTTACTAAAAACTCACTGAAGGGTAAAATAGGATTTAAACAATTGTAGGTGAATAGAAATAATATTACCTATTGAGGAAACATGGATGTGGATGATAAAATACACCCCAGTAAATTTCAAATTATAAACAATCTCAGATAATAATGAGATTGTGATATTTCCCTTACCTTAGGTCCGATTTGCTTCGTAAGTGTCCGGACCTCCTCTTCTTTGAAGCGCCTCTTTGAGACCTCCTCTTAGGGCACTACAATTGGTCTTTGAGGAAGACCAGAACCTCTAGGATGTTTCTAGGGAAGTGGATAAGATATTTTGGTAGGGGTTGGCCGAGCTTGAATGCTCAAATTGGTGTGAGGAGGAGAGGGAGGAGGTGCCCTTTTATAAGGGAGGAGAGGGATACCTTTGGAATAACAAAAAATATTATTTTATTATAAAGTCAAGTTCAGTTTTAAATAGCTCCAAATTTATATATTTCGAAGCTAAGGTGGGGATGGGTCTAAATCCTCTCATCCAATAGAATTTAGACAAGTTTAGGTTCCTATTTTAACCTTATCATTTAGATTTAACATTAAGTTAAATAATTGTACTTTTACCGTGTATTCTTGTGTTCTTACAATATAAGGTTAATAAACTTACTATAAGAAGCCAAAAGAACCCCATGTTTTTTATTATTAATATATATAACCTTATCAATGTCATTTGGCCGAACCTTAGATTTTTAGGAATAAAATAAAAATTAATAATATAATATTTTTTTAAAAAACTATTTTATGTCAATTTTGACACTATTTAGTAATTGATTTTTGTGGAAATCATAACAGAATGATAAGTTCGAAAAAAGTTAATTAAATCAATACTAACATGTCATATTAACCTAGAAACTTAGTGGAATTCATAAAAAGTCTCAAATTATATTTATTTTGGTATTTATAACATCAATTATGTCAATATTTTATTAATAAGATAATTACTGCATCATCGTTGTGTCATAAATAAATTAAATTATTTAATGTCTAAAAATTACAATTAAAATACCATTATGTATGAAATATTTTTATATTTCTAATGAATATTTATAGTCAAATTTATCTTATGTATAATCCCATATTAAAAATGTTTTAGTAAATATACATTGATTTTAACTCTTTTAACCCTTCTTTAAATAAATTAATAATTAATGTCCTAATCTAATCCATGTGGGCCTAAATGGTCATATTTTATTCCTAAGTTTGTTTTTGGTCTAATTACACTTGTCCAATAGAATTAGGACATGTGTTAGGGTAATAATAATATTATTTCTACCCATAATTACTCTATTTACTTTTAACAGTGGTAAAAAAAAGTAAAAAGTTACTATTCATCAAAAAATTATTTTCATCTCATTGAATCAAATTTTACTTACTGACATCAACCGTGTCTCTCGGATTTTTGAAATTCCACTCACAGAAGCGGTAAAATTAAGTTTTATGAACAATTCAGTTTTTTTTAACTACTACTTAGTGGTTTTACTATTCATCAAAAATTGAATGTTTTCAGAAAAATACCAAAAATTAGGCCTAAGCTATATTTGATATTATGAACTCAAAAATTATTTCTATTTTACCAAATTAAAAACATATCAGTTGCATTAATTAATTTAAAAATTAATTCCCATCCTCAAAAAAAAGGCGCGTTTTTAAGAGATAATAACTATCAAAAGATTGATACTTGTTTATAACTGGTTTAAATGTGAAATTACATCCAATAACCATCATTGTATTAAATTGTAAAAATATATTCTAAATATACTTTAAAACCACTCAAATTTATAATTTATCACTATTAATTATTTCGACTGAAAAGGTTTTTTTTAATTAAAATTTAGTAATTTCCACTATTCATCAAAATATGAATGTTACCCGAAAATTACCAAAATTTCACCCTAAGAAAATTTCGATATTACGAATCCAAAAATGAATTCCATTTTGAAAAAATAAAATTTACAAAATTTCAAAAAGTGGTTATTACTATTCATAACGGCTAGTTTTAATAATATTTTAATAGCATATTGTTCTTTAGTGAAACTCGTTATTGCGTACTACACACGCTATCGAGGAAGGTCGCGATTGCATGTAATGCAAGGCAAGTCAAGGATGCATGTTGTACAAGCTCCTTTTGGTGTAGTGTATAACACAAGACATTAGTGAAATTAAAAAAATATTTTTCATAAAATCTCTGGGTGTTACATTCTACCCCCCTTAAATTGAATTTCTCCCTTGAATTTTGTCAGGGTTATAAATGGTTTATTATTCCACAGTTTCTTTAATAGAAACCCACATCGTAAACAGGAATACCAAAACCAATCTTTAAAAACAAAAGTATGAAACGTAACGGTCACCCAAATAAACTAATCACTGGGTTTCCACATAGGTGAAAATATGGATATGGAAGAGAAATATAACCATCATGTTTTGATGGAGAGTGGTAGAGAACATGGATATGGAAAAGCCAACAATCACAAATCCATAAATTTGTGACGATCTAAGGTACCATCCGATTAATCAGATATAAGAGCACTAGGACAACATTTTTGGTTTTCAAGATCGTTTCCCTAAAGTAGATGAATTTGAATTAGAATAAATACTAACTTTATTTTGGTACAATCTCACTGTTGTTCATGCCTTGAACAATTTCCACTTCATCTCTTAAATAAATGAAGTTGAATATGTTATTCGTGAAGTATTAGCAGATCATGTGATAGAATGACGGGTCATTCCATCTGTCTCAAACAAAAGGTTAGCAAAAGTTATTAAATATACATAAGTCGTTCTATAGTGAGATTAATCATATATGGTTCCTAAAATGAACTTATACTTCATATATCATACGGCTTAATAAAATAAAACTAGTTTCTACAAACCAGGGACTTCCTGTAGGCCAGTGGTAGGCGATAAAGGCCATTCGCACTTCAGTTGTGGGTTCGATTCCCACAGCCTTGTCCGACGCGATGGGATGCCGCCCGTCCTGCAGGTTGTCCTTTTTCTAAAGCTATATTACTATAACATCCCATCAATAATATCTAAAAACGATTTATCCTAACTTATGTCCAACATAATCCATTACAATCTTTAGGCTTATCTATAATACTTCAGTCCACTCTCATAATATAGTGAAAACGATTACCAGAGATTTAATACCATCGTTGATCCCCATATATCATAAGATATGTCTTGTTGGTCACATTCCAAACATTCAAAGGCCTTAATAATGTATTCTCTTGAATAACCATTGAACCATAGTGAAGACTTGAATGTAGTTAAAAGTTAACACTTTTCACATACCAAAATCCTCAAAATTCTATATACTCAAAACATGATATCACTTAGTCCTTATATCAATCATGAGCTCATGAATACTGTCAAACATTTCATTTTCTCCTTATCCCTTCGTTATGCGCATATCATCTACATTCCAAAAATATCTGAATAGCCTTTCATGGATACTGGTACCATTAATGATACACTTTCAAAACTCAAGGAAGGACAACAGTGTAACAATCCTTAGATGTCTCTTTATTCCATAGTACCATGAGATTACTTATACAACATTACACGTGATAAACATGTCATCATTCCACTACATTCTTAAACCATTGACCGAGCTTCAACAATTCTTTCATCTCACATATCATTTGTAGTCTCTTCATCATGATCAATATAAATACTACCCATACGACCATACTGATTCTCTTCATGAGACTTTCCCTTAGGGAATTGGTTTGCATAATGCCTGTTCATTCCACATTTAAAACATTTAACCATTGTTGATGTCATAGCAATACCATTATCCTCATCCGTGGTGTTAACTGAACCTTTTCCTTTGCACTTACTCCATTTGTGTCCTTCTTTTCCACACCCAAAGCATCTTCCAGTTCCTTTGAAACATTCTCCTTGATGCCTCTTCCCACATGATTTACATAGGGGAAATTGAACTTTCTTTCCTCTATGATCATCATGAAACCCCATCTTTCTCTTATTAGCCGAGTCAGGAAACTTACCAAATTTTACTTTATTGATCATATTATGAGATTGCTGATTCGGCATAATAATGATGTTTGGACTTCCAAATCCCAATTCATTTGGTTTCTCATGAATAATATCATTCCATTGTCCATCATATCCTCCATTATCGTGAATCATCTTGTTTCCAGCCATTTTCTAAAACCCAAAAAGAATAGTGTGAGAGGAAAAAATCATGCTAGAGAAAACAACATAATAAAGGGGGAGTACCCTCAATATCTAACATATTAGGTTAAATTCTAAGATCGTTAGCACAATTCTAGGACTATAACCTATACGTATACTTAACCTTAGAGACATCCCTATACATACCTTAGAAATATCCCTAGGGATCTCAGCAAAGTTCTCGCATCCTAGTTTCCAAAGGTTGACTAAAACTTTCCTCTAATACCAACTGTAGAGACCCGTATCTTGACGTACATGGACATTACATTACTTTTGCGGAATACTTAGTACATAACAAAAATACACACACAAGGATCGTAATAGTTTAGTGTCTTTGGAAACTCGGAATATAATCTTCTAATAGTGGTGAAAGATCTTCAACATCTCTCATAAATATCTTCCTTTTTTTTACCTAAAACATTTCTTTATATCCTGGGGAAAAGAAAACATAAAAGGGTGAGCTCAAATGCTCAGTAAGGGTAGCCAAAAGAAATATCAATCACATCATATTCATAAGAACATAACATTTTGAAAATCTTAACCTGCAAAAGAGAGCATAATTTCATAACATGGGATAAATCATGGCAGTGAAATGTAATCACAATAATCATAAATTAAAACATGAAACTTTGTTTCATACACACATAATCATAGAGAATCATTTCTTGTTAGTTAAGACTCATTTCCAAGAAAATCTTAGTGGACAAAGTCCCTTTCTGAACCGAGTCACCCTCGTTTCAGTCCTGTTTTACTGAACCGGTATAACCTACCGTTCCAGCCATGTCTATCTCATGAGATATAAAATATTTACCCAATGAATTGGAGGGAGATACAGGTCCCACCCATCTCATAATGATACCATTCTTATGTGTGCCACAAAATCTTAAATCATACATCATTTCATAACCCATGTAATAAAAATGGGATTCTTAAACAACATGACATCATAAAACAATTCATATAAGATAAAGGAATTCATAAAAATTGTTCCATCACAACATAATAAAATCAATGTAATAATAGGGATAGAAACTGAACCCTATATTATCTTAGATGGAAAATAATTTTGATAAAACACTTGAACTCCATTCTTGAGGAAAATATCCTTTATGCTTCAAAAACAATTTTCCTTTCTTAACATGTCGTACACTTATAAACTAAAAGAATTTGATTAAAAATAAACTTGTAAACTTGTAAAGGTAGCTTCTTGGAAATAATTTTTTAAAAATCCATTCATGCCGTATAAGTTAAAAAAACATTCTTCTCGTACTTTTGTCGGAAAAGTCAAAAAAGTACCTCGTATGAGAAACGACAAAAGATTCCTTTCATATCTTTTACTAAAAACTCACCGAAGGGTAAAATAGGATTTAAACAATTGTAGGTGAATAGAAATAATATTAAATATTGAGGAAACATGGATGTGGATGATAAAATACACCCCAGTAAATTTCAATGTATAAACAATCTCGGATAAAAATGAGATTGTGATATTTTCCTTACCTTAGGTCTGATTTGCTTCGTAAGTGTCCGAACCTTCTCTTCTTTGAAGCGCCTCTTTGAGACCTCCTCTCAGGGCAATAAAATTGGTCTTTTAAGAAGACCAAAACCTCTAGGATGTTTCTAGGGAAGTGGAGAAGATATTTTGGCAGGGTTTGTCCGAGCATGAATGCTCAAATTGGTGTGAGGAGGAGAGGGAGGAGGTGCCCTTTTATAAGGGAGGAGAGGGGTACCTTTGGAATAACTAAAAATATTATTTCATTATAAAGTCATGTTCGGTTTTAAATAGATCCAAATTGATATATTTTGAAGATAAGGTGGGTATGGGTCGAAATCCTCTTATCCAATAGAATTTAGATAAGTTTAGGTTCCTATTTTAACCTTATCATTTAAATTTAACATTAAGTTAAATAATTGTACTTTTATCGTGTCTTCTTGTCTTCTTACACTATAAGGTTTATAAAATTACTATAAGAAGACAAACGAACCCTAAGTTGTTTATTATTAATATATATAACCTTATCGAAGTCATTTGGCCGAACCTTAGATTTTTAGGAATAAAATAACAATTAATAATATAATATTTTTTTTAAAAACTATTTGATGTAAATTTTGACACTATTTAGTAATTGATTTTTGTGAAAATCATAACAGAATGATAAGTTCAAAAAATGTTAATTAAATCAATACTAACATTTCATATTAACCTATAAAATTAGTGTAATTCATAAAAAGTCTCAAATTATATTTATTTGGGTATTTATAACATCAATTATTTCAATATTTTATTAATAAGATAATTACTGCATCATCATTGTGTCATAAATATATTAAATTATTTAATGTCTAAAAATTAAAAATAAAATACTATTATGTAGGAAATATTTTTAGATTTCTATTTAATATTTATAGTCAAATTTATCTTATGTATAACCCCATATTAAAAATGTTTTAGTAAATAAACTTTGATTTTAACTCTTTTAACCCTTCTTTAAATAAATTAATAATAAATGTCCTAATCTAATCCAAGTGGGCCTAAATGGTCATATTTTATTCCTAAGTTTGTTTTTGGTCGAATTACACTTGTCCAATAGAATTAGGACAGTTGTTAGGGTAATAATAATATCATTTCTACCCATAATTACTCTATTTACTTTTAACCGTGGTAAAAAAAAGTAAAAAGTTACTATTCACCAAAAAATTATTTTCATCTCATTGACCACATTTTACATACTGACATCAACTGTGTCTCTTGGATTTTTGAAATTCCACTCACAGAAGCGGTAAAATTACGTTTTATGAACAATTCAGTTTTTTTTAACTACCACTTAGTGGTTTCACTATTCATCAAAAGTTGAAAGTTTTCAGAAAAATACCAAAAATTAGGCCTAAGATAAATTTGATATTATGGACTCAAAAATGATTTCTATTTTACCAAATTCAAAACATATCAGTTGCATTAATTAATTTCAAAATTAATTCCCGTCGTCAATACAAAAGGCGTGTTTTTAAGAGATAATAACTATCAAAAGATTGACACTTGTTTATAACTGGTTTAAATGTGAAATTACATCCAATGACCAAAATTGTATTAAATTGTAAAAATATATTTTAAATATACTTTAAAACCACTCAAATTAATAATTTATCACTATTAATTATTTCAATTGAAAATTTTTTTTAATTAAAATTTAGTAATTTCCACTATTCATCAAAATATGAAAGTTATCCGAAAATTACCAAAATTTCACCCTATGCTAATTTCGATATTACGAATCCAAAAATGAATTACATTTTGAAAAAATAAAATTTACAAAATTTCAAAAAGTGGTTATTACTATTCATAACGGCTAGTTTTAATAATATTTTAATAGCATATTGTTGTTTAGTGAAACTCGTTATTGCGAAATACACACGCTATAGAGGAAGGTCACAATTGCGTGTAATGGAAGGCAAGTCAAGGATGCGTGTTGTGCAAGCTCCTTTTGGTGTATCGTATAACACAAGTCATTAGTAAAATTAAAAAGAATATTTTTCATAAAATCTCGGGGTGTTACAATCTACCCCCCTTAAAATGAATTTCGCCCTCGAAATTCGTCAGGGCTATAAATGGTTTATTATTCCAAAGTTTCTTTAATAGAAACCCACATCGTAAAAAGGAATACCAAAACCAATCTTTAAAAACAAAAGTATAAAACGTAACGCTTACCCAAATAAACTAATCACTGGGTTTCCACATAGGTGAAAATATGGATAAGGAAGAGAAATCTAACCATCATGTTCTGATAGAGAGTGGTAGAGAACATGGCTATGGAAAAGCAAACAATCACAAATCCATAAATTTGTGACGATCTAAGGTACCATCCGATTAATCATATATAAGAGCACTAGGACAACATTTTTGGTTTTCAAGATCGTTTCCCTAAAGTTGAAAATTTTGAATTAGAATAAATACTTACTTTATTTTGGTACAATCTCACTGTTGTTCGTGCCTTGAACAATTTCCACTTCATCTCTTAAATAAATGATGTTGAATTTTTTATTCGTGAAGTGTTAGCAGATCATGTGATAGAATGACGGGTCATTCCATCTGTCTCAAAAAAAAGGTTAGAAAAAGTTATTAAATATACATAAGTCATTCTATAGTGAGATTAATCATATATGGTTCCTAAAATGAACTTATACTTCATATATCATACGGATTAATAAAATAAAACTAGTTTCTACTGACCAGGGACTTCCTGTAGGCCAGTGGTAGGCGATAAAGGCCAGTCACACTTCAGTTGTGGGTTCGATTCCCACATCCTTGTCCGACGCGATGGGCTGTCGCCCGTCCTACATGTTGTCCTTTTTCTAAAGCTATATTACTATAACATACCATCAATAATATCGAAAAACGTTTTATCCTAACTTATGTCCAACATAATCCATTACAATCATTAGGCTTATCCATAATACTTCAGTCCAATCTCATAATATAGTGAAAACGATTACCAGAGATTTAATACAATCGTTGATCCCCATATATCATAAGATATGTCTTGTTGGTCACATTCCAAACATTCAAAGGACTTAATAATGTATTCTCTGGAATACCCATTGAACCATAGTGAAAACTTGAATCCAGTTAAAATTTAACACTTTTCACATACCAAAATCCTCAAAATTCAATATACTCAATCCATGATATCACTTAGTCCTTATATCAATCATGAGCTCATGAATAGTGTCAAACATTTCATTTTCTCCTTATCCCTTCATTATGCGCATATCATCTACATTCCAAAAATATATGAATAACCTTTCATGGATACTGGTACCATTAATCATACACTTTCAAAACTCAAGGAAGGACAACAGTGTAACAATCCTTAGATGTCTCTTTATTCCATAGTACCATGAGATTACTTATACAACATTACACATGATAAACATGTCATCATTCCACTACATTCTTAAACCATTGACCGAGCTTCAACAATTCTTTCATCTCACATATCATTTGTAGTCTCTTCATCATCATCAACATAAATACTACCCATACGACCATACTGATTCTCTTCATGAGACTTTCCCTTAGGGCATTGGTTTCCATAATGCTCGTACATTCCACATTTAAAACATTTATCCATTGTTGATGTCGTAGCAATACCATTATCCTCATCCCTGGTGTTAACTGAACCTTTTCCTTTGCACTTACTGCATTTGTGTCCTTCTTTTCCACACCCAAAGCATCTTCCAGTTCCTTTGAATCATTCTCCTTGACGCCTATTCCCACATGATTTACATAGGGGAAATTGAACTTTCTTTCCTCTATGATCATCATGAAACTGCATCTTTCTCTTGTTAGCCGAGTCAGGAAACTTACCAAATTTTACTTTATTGATCATATTATGAGATTGCTGATTCGGCATAATAATGATGTTTGGACTTCCAAATCCCATTTCATTTGGTTGCTCAGGAAAAATATCATTCCATTGTCCATCATATCCTCCATTATCGTGAATCATCTTGTTTACATCCATTTTCTAAAACCCAAAAAGAATAGTGTGAGAGGCAAAAATCATGCTAGGGAAAACAACATAATAAAGGGGGTGTACCCTCAATATCTAAAATCTTAGGTTAAATTCTAAGATCGTAAGAGAAATTATAGGACTATAACCTATACGTATACTTAACCTTAGAGACATCCCTAGACATACCTTAGAAATATCTCTACAGATCTCACTAAAGTTCTCGCATCCTAGTTTCCAAAGGTTGACTAAACCGTTCCTCTGATACCAACTGTAGATACCCATATCTTGATGTAGATGGACATTACATTA
Source organism: Viscum album (assembly GCA_963277665.1). Lineage (NCBI taxonomy): Eukaryota > Viridiplantae > Streptophyta > Magnoliopsida > Santalales > Viscaceae > Viscum > Viscum album. Next base: position 1,330,046,339 of record OY728133.1, read on the forward strand.
CTTTTGCAGAATACGTAGTACATAACAAAAACACACACACAAGGATCGTAATAGTTTAGTGTCTTTGGAAACTCGGAATATAATCTTCAAATCGTGGTGAAAGATCTTCATCATCTTCCATAAATATCTTTCTTTTATTTACCTAAAACCTTTCTTTATATCATGGGGAAAAGAAAACATAAAAGGGTGAGCTCAAATTCTCAGTAAGGGTAAACAAAAGAAATATCAATCACATCGTATTCATAAGAACATAACATTTTGGAAATCTTAACCTGCAAAAGAGAGCATAATTTCATAACATGGGATAAATCATGGCAGTGAAATGTAATCACAATAATCATAAATTAAAATATGAAACTTTGTGTCATACACACATAATCATAGAGAATCATTTCTTGTTAGTCAAGACTCATTTCCAAGACTATCTTAGTGGACAAAATCCCTTTCTGAACCGAGTCACCCTCGTTTCAGTCTTGTTTTACTGAACCGGTATAACCTACCGTTCCAGCCATGTCTATCTCATGAGATATAAAATCTTTACCCAATGCATTGGAGAGAGATATATGTCCCACCCATCTCATAATTATACCATTCTTATGTGTGCCACAAAATCTTAAATCATACATCATTTCATAGCCCATGTAATAAAAATGGGATTCTTAAACAACATGACATCATAAAACAATTCATATAAGATAAAGGAATTCATAAAAATAGTTCCATCACAACATAATCAAATCAATATAATAATAGGGATATAAAATGAAACCTATATTATCATAGATGGAAAATAATTTTGATAAAACACTTGAACTCCATTCTTGAGGAAAATATCCTTTCTGCTTCAAAAACACTTTTCCTTTCTTAACATGTCGTACACTTATAAACTAAAAGAATTTGATTAAAAATAAACTTGTAAACTTGTAAAGGAAGATTCTTGGAAATAATTTTTTAAAAATCCATTGATGTCCTATAAGTTAAAAAAACATTCTTCTCGTACTTTTGTCAGAAAAGTCAAAAAAGTACCTCGTACGAGAAATGACAAAAGATTCCTTTCATATCTTTCACTAAAAACTCACCGAAGGGTAAAATAGGATTTAAACAATTGTAGGTGAATAGAAATAATATTAAATATTGAGGAAACATGGATATGGATGATAAAATACACCCCAATAAATTTCAAAGTATAAACAATCTCAGATAAAAATGAGATTGTGATATTTCCCTTACATTAGGTCTGATTTGCTTCGTAAGTGTCCGAACCTCCTCTTCTTTGAAGTGCCTCTATGAGACCTCCTCTTAGGGCACTAAAATTGGTCTTTGAGGAAGACCAGAACCTCTCAGATGTTGTTAGGGAACTGGAGAAGATATTTTGCCATGGGTTGGCCGAGCTTGAATGCTCAAATTGGTGTGAGGATGAGAGGGAGGAGGTTCCCTTTTATAAGGGAGGAGAGGGGTACCTTTGGAATAACTAAAAATATTATTTTATTATAAAGTCATGTTCAGTTTTAAATAGCTCCAAATTGATATATTTCGAAGCTAAGGTGGGGATGGGTCGAAATGCTCTCATCCAATAGAATTTTGACATGTTTATGTTCCTATTTTAACCTTATCAATTAGATTTAACATTAAGTTAAATAATTGTACTTTTACCATGTCTTCTTGTGTTCTTACACTATAAGGTTAATACACATACTATAAGAAGCCAAAAAAACCCCAAGTTGTTTATTATTAATATATATAATCTTATCTAAGTCATTTGGCCGAACCATATATTTTCAAGAATAAAATAAGAATTAATAATATAATATTTGTTTTAAAATCTATTTTATGTCAATTTTGACACTATTTAGTAATTGATTTATGTGAAAATCATAAGAGAATGATAAGTTCTAACAAAGTTAATTAAATCAATACTAACATTCCATATTATCCTAGAAAATTAGTTTAATTCATAAAAATTCTCAAATTATATTTATTTGTGTATTTATAACATCAATTATGACTATATTTTATTAATAAGATAATTAGTGTATCATAGTTGTGTCATAAATATATTAAATTATTTAATGTCTAAAAATTACAAATAAAATACCATTATGTAGGAAATCTTTTTATCTTTATAATGAATATTTATAGTCAAATTTATCTTATGTATAACCCCATATTAAAAATGTTTTAGTAAATAAACTTTGATTTTAACTCTTTTAACCCTTTTTTAAATAAATTAATAATAAATGTCCTAATCTAATCCAAGTAGGACTAAATGGTCATATTTTATTCCTAAGATTGTTTTTGGTCGAATTACACTTGTCCAATAGAATTAGGACCTGTGTTAGGGTAATAATAATATAATTTGTACCCATAATTACTCTATTTACTTTTAACCGTGGTAAAAAAAGTAAAAAGTTACTATTTACCAAAAAATTATTTTCATCTCATTGACCACATTTTACATAATGAAATCAACCGTGTCTCTCGGATTTTTGAAATTCCACTCACAGAAGCGGTAAAATTAAGTTTTATGAACAATTCAGTTTTTTTTAACTACCACTTAGTGATTTCACTATTCATCAAAAATTGAATGTTTTCAGAAAAATACCAAAAATTAGGCCTAAGATAAATTTGATATTATGGACTCAAAAATGATTTCTATTTTACCAAATTCAAAACATATCAGTTTCTTTAATTAATTTAAAAATTAATTCCCGTCGTCAATACAAAAGGCGTGTTTTTAAGAGATAATAACTATCAAAAGATTGACACTTGTTTATAACTGGTTTAAATGTGAAATTACATCCAATGACCAAAATTGTATTAAATTGTAAAAATATATTTTAAATATACTTTAAAACCACTCAAATTAATAATTTATCACTATTATTTATTTCAATTGAAATTTTTTTTAATTAAAATTTAGTAATTTCCACTATTCATCAAAATATGAAAGTCATCCGAAAGTTACCAAAATTTCACCCTAAGCTAATTTCGATATTACGAATCCAAAATTGAATTCCATATTGAAAAAATAAAATTTACAAAGTTTCAAAAAGTGGTTATTACTATTCATAACGGCTAGTTTTAATAATATTTTAATAGCATGTTGTTGTTTAGTGAAACTCATTATTGCGAACTATACACGCTATAGAGGAAGGTCACGATTGCGTGTAATGCAAGGAAAGTCAAGGATGCGTGTTGTGCAAGCTCCTTTTGGTGTAGCGTACAACACAAGTCATTAGTGAAATTAAAAAGAATATTTTTCATAAAATCTCCGGGTGTTACAAAGGTAGTTTCCAAAAGGACTAGATTTTCGATAGTTGTTGTAAAAGATAGAATCCCTCATGTGATTGTCCCACCATTCATTCTATAGTCATAGAGGTGGATGATGAACCAACAAGGAAAAGGAAATGTTAAGAGTGGAAAAATACATCAGGTAGTGGATGTGGGAGGAGTGATATGGAAGGTGTAAGAGGTGACTATCATTTCGACATGTCACCACCACTGCCTCTAGGTAGTCCATACCCGAAATAGGAAGCTGGAGCATTGGGGAGGAAACCTTTGAAGGTTATCGATGATTATGACCACAGTACACTAGAAATTATTCAAGGAACGATCTATGTCTTTTTAATTTAGTTTCAGTATTGATTGATACATGTACCAGTGATTTCCTTTCCAACCACATTTATTTTTTTATACAAAGGGATTCAGGTTAAACCATTGACTTGAACCTTACGTGTTGAGGAACCTACTAGAGGAGACCATAAAATACCATATTAATGTTGACAGTGTGACCTGACTCATAAATAAAAGATTTTTAGTTGGGATATAATGGTAGTGGTAGTGAGGTCTTATGTTTTCATTCTTAGTGTGAACTAAATCCAATGTTCATGCTCAAATTGATGGTTTTAGGAAAACGGATTGGGTTCGACCATAGTAATGGAACTACATATCCCTCTTCCATTTTTGGGGAAAAATTTTCATCTCTTAATTGATTTAGCAGGAAAAGGGTACAAATAATTTCTATTCATTTTGATAGATAAAACCTCAGCGCAGTGGATGTTATGTATCCTCAAGATTCTTGTAATGGTGGAAATGTTTACGTACATCTTCTTTGATGATGTTCCTTGTTTACCTACCCACTGGGAGTTAGTCTTTTATGTTTTAATACCACTAGAGGTGGCACCGATATTTGTGACAGTATATCGGATGGATACTAAAGAACATCTGGAGATGGGGGGTGCAGATAGAGGACATGTAGAGGAAGGGCGTGGCAAGACCAATTATTTCACCCTGGGAATCCCTTGGTGATATTGGTTGATGACCTAATAGTGTACTCTTCATTAGACGAAGAGAATGAGAGACACTTATATATGTTCCTGGACACACTATGAGAGCGCATACATAGAAAGAAGCTCTAGAAGTGTTAGCTATGGATTCAGAGGGTCCCTTTTTCTAGGACAATGCATCTCAAAAGATGGATTTATAGTTAATCTAGTGAAGGTTGAGACTACATAAGAAAAAATCAACTACCCAAGAAAAACTCTTCTACCCAAGATCATTAGTTATTAATAGTAGTATTTCCATTGTAGATCTTATAATACTTAATGATGGGTTATAAATCCATTGTCTACATCAACCATAGTATTATAAAGTATTTCATTTCATATAAGGATCAAGGATTTAGATATAGGTGATTCTTAGAGTTCCAACAGGACTTTGTCATAGAGTTTGTCTATACTCTTAGGAACTGGAATGTTGAAGAAGATACACTATGCGGAAATCCAGATTGCAGTTACTGAATGAGGCATCAGAGTTGTTCTCCTCATGTAAGTTAACCTTTGTGGATGGAGATAGAGCATTTTATCTTTTTTCATTAGTTTTTACCCCTACACTTTTTAAATGAGAAAGGGGTCACAACTCTATGTTTCCTACTGTGAGTTGTTAAGTTCTCAGTTTTCCACAGGGAATACCCTTGATGGATACTCGAATGGAAGGGAGAACATTGTTCTTATTAGGGGATAGACGGTTCTAGTAGTGGATGCCTAGGGTGGAAATATTTGTAAGGATATACATTTGGGTGTCCAGGCAGACACCAGGGTTGAAGGAATGGGTTGAAGCCGTGCATACCTATTAAGATAAATGTTGAATTCTTGATTGAATCAGTTTTAGGGATTTTCAACTCACTACGTCAAGCCCCCCTATTCTTGGATGGGGTTGCTTTTTATCTTTCATGGGTTAGTAGGAAGGGAGTGTGAAATAGTATTGGGGGACATTGTGATGGGTTTATGACATATGTGTAGAAGGCATGATAATATCTGGGTGATCATTGACTAACTCACTGTGTCGGTCCACTTCCTAATTACCGATGATAAATGTTTAGTAGAGAGCTTGGGATTCTTATACATATAGGATATAGTTAGACTATATGAAGATTCAATGATGATTGATTCATATTGTGATGCTCACTTTACATCCATATATTGGAAGGGATTATTTGACGTGTTTTCATAAAATGTTCAAATCATCCAGGAGCGGATGCAGATTTTATATTCTCCTGAAGTTTATTTTGATAGATGGAGGATACCTTTTGTGTTCAAAGAAGGAGACCATGTCTTCCATTAGATATCACCTTGATAGAGGTTAAAAATATTTTTCTATGAGCGATATGTTATCTCTAAGTTTAATAGTCCCTCTTTCAGACAATGTGTAGAGTTGGAGAGGTAGCTCCATACTTTTCTCTACCAAGTATTCAGACTGGTCACACAATTCTTCCATGTGTCACATCATTGGATATTTGGGCATATCTCTTTTCACATCATAATATAGGGTGATTTGGACATCGAAATTGTAGTTACTTTGGTTGTGTACCTATTGAAGATCAAGGATCATTCATTGACAATATATTCCCTTGGTGTGTAGTCTTAGACATCATGAGGATCTTAAAGAGAGAATATGGGAGTGGGAGGCTTGGATTTGGGCTATGTCCATACACATGTTGTTAGAGTATACATATTTCGGTTTTTTGGGGATGTAAAGTCTGAATGTTGGGAGAATATAATGACTAGGATTTCCCTGATAATGTTTTTTTATTTCTAGGGAATATAACAGTACTAGGCACTGATATGGTGTGCCTTTCAAAGGAATGGTGTGCACTAAATGACCCATTAAAAATGATATGTTTTTAAATACCATGCATGATTAGTTTTCCTAAAAAATGGAAATAACATCTAAACGGGTTCCCGTATCAGAAACCCATGTTCACTATTAAAGCGCAGAGTAGTGGATTTACCATATGCACAACTTAACTGTAGTCAGTGTGGGTCTTTTTTAGAAGACCCAAAAATACAATTACCATAAATAAAATTATTAAATAAATTAATTTTAACTTAAATTCCTAATAACTCAAAAATAGTAACTCAAATTGGAAATTTGAGACCATCATATAGATCATAATTAGGTGTTTTCCCTTTGCGGAACATAATATTGACCAGTGTGGGTCGACTGTGAAAGTTAATTTTTATAAATTTTATGAATTAATTAATTTGAATTAATTATATTATTTTTAATGTTTCAACATAACACAGAAGCGTTGTGATGTGTTGACTCAGTGATTATACAACTCAGTGACGTGATAACTCTAAATTGTGTTTAATGCGGAATTGCGTTTTCCTTCCCTAGATGTTGGTAGGGACACAAAATTTGGGGTATAATCCTGGATAGTTTCCCTAGGTGTGCATGATAAGAGACATGTAAAAATAATCTCGTTGTTGTATGGAGGATGATGACGAGATAACGGATTGAGATCGCTCATAGGTAGATCACTGTCAATGGAAAATCCTCTTTTTAGACTGTTCCAAACTTCATGGAGGGCGTGAGTTCCAATCAGTTTTCATTCCCCGCTCTTTTTCCCTATGAAAAATGTAGATTAATCGACCAAAGATGAATTCATGGTTCAAGAATTTTGAGGTTGGGGTTTACCTTGTGGTGTATATTGGGTATTGTTAATCTGATATTGATTGTCATTTTGTTGTGTGTTTTCATTAACCGTTCTAATATAAATGAATCCATATTGACATGAACATCGATCAAGGTCCATTTTTTTGTAGTTTCATTATTTTCACACTTTATTTTTCATTCATCAACAACATTCAAGGTTTTTTATGAGACTCGATAATTTATGACCAATCAATCATTTCACTCCTGATTAATGGTGCAATGATGAAAAATCATGGATCTGGGGTGGACAAGGCACAACAGAGGTGTGATGATGATGGTGGTGAATGCATTGAGGATGTTCATAAGATATCACTGCCCATTGAACTTTCACTGGGATAGATCATGGAATGGATTTGATCCCATGGTAGTGAAGGTTCCGACCTGAGTATCTCAATGGTGGCTCCATCTCGAAAAAAGAGCAGTGGGGTGATGATGGAGGCTCATAGAAGGAGAAACATTGAATGTTCAAAGGCATGGACACACGACAGTAGCCGACCACCATATCAATGACCATTGGTGGAGGGGGATGGTGTGGTGTGGCCATTGATGGTGCATAGATGTCGCAACCAGGGTGGTCCATGGTGGTGAGGACTGGCTAAGAATAATGGTTCCATGTTAGACCGACTGTCATGCCATACAATGGGCCATATATAGGTGGAACCACTGGCTCAATGGTCGGCTATAATGACTTGGTGGGGACGTGGTCTATGCCGAATATAGGTGGACCAAAAAATCCCATGTTCGCGTGGGATGGGAAAGAGCCGGTAGGCCAAGTCAACAGAACAAGCTGGCCCCAACCGGCTTGGGTCGGGACGAGTGGGCTGGGTCTACTTGGTGTTTGTGGTCGAGTCGTTCTGATTGGGTTGGACTAGAACCTTAACCAATTGGTTCCTTTTCACTAAAATTCCCATAGCATTTATACTATAAATTTCTTTAATGAGCTTTTTGTAGAGTTGGGACCCCCCACGATGAGGTTATCCTTATGATATGGCTTAGTGAGTTTTTAGTTGTACCAAAAGGGGAAGGTAGAATTCTATTTTCCTTTACAATGGGGGATTGATGCTGGATCTCAATCCTATAATTAAGGGTGACATTATATATTGATATCTTACCCTTGTTCTTCTCTAAGAAGTATGAATTAAGGATCCCATTCTTTTCAGAGATAATGACCCGTATTCTTAAGTGGGTTCTCTCAGCCCAACATCGATAGTCACTTAGTGAGATGGGTCATTTATCACAATGAGAGGCTCGGTTGTTCCTCAATTCTATTCATAGTACCTTATATAGGGTCTTTGTAATAGTTGTGGCCAATATTTACATGAGATCCAATCTACTATCTTGGATGATGTTTCCAGTAGACATGATGTTCCACTATGAGCCCTGGGTGGAGAACCCCCTATCTTTGTATCGAGATCAGATTATTTCCTTTATGAATTGATATGACCAGGGTTCTTTGGGTAGTTCTATGTCTGTTCTCATTTGGCAAGGCCAGAAATAGTGGGACCTCTTTTAAAGGGCATCCAATAACGTCATATCTTAAGGTGTGAGTCCTCCTTGAATGAGCATAAAATGATCAGAATCCATAGACTAAGGATTGGTGGAGATATTGAGAATTATAGTTTTATTGTGACCAGATATCTCAGGTCACATCATGAAGTATCATGAATTTTTCTTCCCTCGGATACATTTGGTTGACATGTTCTACATGATGACTATAAGATAGCTCATGGAGTGAGATCTCCTAGAATCAAGCATGTTATGAGTTGACCATATGGATGGCATTGGATGAGACATTGAGTCATGGAATCCATTATTTTTATACCTAGATATTCTAGTTACAAGTGTTATTGACATATTTCATTTTAGTGCTGACTGTTACTACTTTGTGGTGTTTCCGTTGTTGTATTTTCCTCTGTGTTTTATGGTTCCCAAATGAGTATTGTTTTACTCACCCTTGTACGGGATTTACCAGCACCTGTAGAGTCTTCTGTAGACCGTCGACTCTTTGACAGTGTTCCAAGAAGACCAGGACCATGTGGGGCCTACTTTTATCAAAAAAACTATTTTATTTTCTTCTGCCTTATTTAAATAAGTCTAGTGTTGTAACTAGCAGTTGTATCAGGTTGGGTTTTCTTTGGATTTGTTTCATTACTTTTTTTACATACTCTTTATTTTTTGTGTGCTTGGATTGTGTCCCATTTTTTACTTTACATCTTGTTTCAATAATGCATTATTGTTTTCATGTAGTGGTATGTATGCATTTTCATTAATAGTTATTTTATTAGACCCACATTGGGAGAGTGAATGTTTCTATATAATTAAATTAATTGAATGTTGTTCATTCCTTGAAATTTTCATGACCCATTCCATACGGCCCATGAAACTAGAGGATGAATACATTTCTACATATGAATAAAACTTTACAAGATATATAATGCATGCTTCTTTTTTTATAACTGACAGTAAGAAACTATTTTATATTTTCGTAAAATTTATTTCCAAAAGTAATTATTCATATAGTACATTAGGATTTATGATGAAGTTTTATGATGTTATCTCAAAGAGTAAATTAAAATTAGAAACATTCATCATTCTCTGGGTTTAAACAAAAAATAGATTATTGAATTTCATGGAATCTTTAATAAACATATCTATGAATAAATAAGATATGTTTTGAATCATAATTATTATGTAGGAGGAGACATGGGTGGATTTCCCTTATGTAATAGTTAAATTACTTTTGTTGTGTTGATAGTCATAATGAACATGATTGTCAATGGGATATGAAGAATGAAAATATAGATCAACCAAATCTTCCATTAACTCACCAATTCATTAATTATAAGTACTATGTACATTACCCCCCCCCCCAAACAAAAATTGGTCACCAAACCATCAGATCATGATGATAGTTGAAAACATCAACCTCTACTACCATAAAGGAAAGAGAAATTGGATTTTGTCACAGCTACTAGTGTAGGTAATAAAAATTATGTGGTTAATACTTTCTTAGTTTCCACCCAATAACTAAAAATTTATTATTTCATTCTGGCTATACCTTCTCCTACATATTTGTAAATTTCTTAATACCATATAGACCAATATCCAATAATTAGATATTGAATTAGATGTGAAAACTCTATTTGGTTTGAAGATTTCATCCTTTATTAATACATCTAATCTTATAGTAGATTATATATATATTCTTACTAAAATTATTATTATTCACTATTCAGTCAATGTTATTGTTCATTTTGAAATTTATTTTTTTCTATATTGATCCCATAAATATTTATATCTTATGAAGCCTTATTTTATATCTCAAATAAACCTATGATCATTTCATTTTAATATCTTAAGATTTACCCCTAATGAAAACTACATCATTATTAAGGTCTTAATAACCATTCCTGGGGGTTTTTATCTATAATGGTTAGGTAGAAACTCAATATTGAAGAGAGGATCATTATACCTTAATACATTAAGTTTTTCTTAGGTGTTACCTGGTAATCCAAAAAATTATAAGGATGTGTTTTTTCTATAACTCCTACCTATATTTATAAATATGTCAAGGGATTCCAATTATATTTTCCAAACTTAATTAGAGAAATTAAATATGAAATTACTAACGAATATAGAAAATGGTTTTATTAACCCATATTTTTTATCATAAGTGGCAAATATTCACTTGTTCGTAAGTGGTTTTCAATGTGTCTCTGTAACGATTATCACAAACATAAAATGATTATTAAAAATAAAATCTATCCACTACCTTATATTGATGAATTTTTCATTCTACTATAAAAGGAATTATTATTCTAAAATATGGTACTTCATTATTTATGTCATCAATTAAGTGTTAAAAGAGAAGATGTTCCAAATAAATACCTGTATAAAAAAATTACACTTTGAATATGGAGTGATGTCATTATGGATTAAAAATTTCCATAATATCACTATATATCCAATGCATAATATATTTATAGATTAACATGATCAATTTTTTATATTATTTATAAATTATATTCTCATATATTCATAGATAATGGTATAGAAATAATGTCATTCTAGAAGTATACAGAAAACCTAAATACTGTAGATTTGTTTTCCATCATTTTCTAGTGTGAATTTTAGATATAAAATGTATCATTTTTTCCATGTAATACCTGTAGATGTTATGAATATGGATTCATTAATGAAAAAGTTTATTTAATAATGGTCTTGAATAGACATTATAACTGAGGTATGTAATTCTCTTGGATTGGATGGATGTTATCAATTCATTGTAAAAAATACCTCATGAATTTTATATTTTGTAACAAGGATAACATGAAAGAGATAAATGTTGTTCTAAGCAGATGGATATGAAAAAAATTTCAAGAAAATCATGATAAGGATGGACAATACTACTATGCTCATAATATATAATAGTGGAGAAGGGTTTATGATATAAGTTTATTTGTCAAAGACAGTATTGAGAGGTGTCCTATAGAAAATATCCTGGGGGTATCTCGTGATTCATATCTATTAATGATTATTGGAAAAAGTTACTTGAGTCATGAGTTGAAGATACTGATGGAAATGTTTCCATTTATTATATGTAGGCATTATCTTTATATAGAAATATGAGTAATAATTACAGATCAAATAAGAATCTAGTATACATTGACATTGAAGAACTTGAACATTCATAAAAGGGGATTCTTGGAGTTCTTCAAGAACTATGACTACATAATATATTACAACTCTTAGAATGTGAACAAGGTAGTTGGTACTTTTAGAATTAGAAAATTGAAGCAATTATCTATGATGACTATTGAATGATTCGCAAGACATGAACATTTGATAAGGTTGGACCTTGAAAACATAAGGGAATGGTAGAAATTAAAATTTTCAAATTACAACAAAACCATTTGTCTATAGGAAGATCAAGGTTACGTGGAAGGAGGATATGGAGCTATAGGAAAGGGCAAAGGATACTGTAATGTTCTTTGAAAATGAAATAACAATAATATTCTTAAAATAAATATCTCTTCAATAAATTTATGATTTAATGAAGGGGATGTTGAATGAAGTCAATAGGTCATAATTCATGATCCATCCTAGATCATAATGATGTTTAGATATATCAATTGTTATTTCCATAATGGAAATATGTTATAAGAGATTATTTATCATATATCTCAATGTATTTTTTGAAAAAGATAACATTTAATAGAAAACATATAACGAGAGGACATAACAATTGCCCATAACTATAGGGGGGTTGGAGAGGATCTCCACGTATTTTTTTCATTCTTCATATGAACATTAAAGGTTATAAATCCATTTTGGTTTTAGTTAATCCCAATATAAATTCTATTTGTTTCATTTCAATTTGTGAATATTTATCACATGGTCAAAATTCAATGATTTATTGGATGGATGTGAAAAATATATAATTTATCCTACTCTAAATGGTATGTGCTTTAGAAATGTGTTCTAAAATTAATTATAGATAAATTGTCAATAATAATTAGATATAAATCAAAGGTTGATAACTTCTTATCAACATGAAATAGATAGTCAATATTAATATACCCCTAAAACAATACAAAAATGATGAGATAATTTTCAATGGACCAAAAAGGTGTTTGGGATAAACACATTTTCTAAGTTTAGTTATCATACAATGGTAATTTATATTATAGAATTACAATGCTACCATATGACGATTTATAGGGGAAGAAATATTAAACTGCAAATTGTTATCATAATGATAGATAGTTTAGGATGATTGGACTAGATTATGTGAAATAAATTTTAGATAATATTTAATGAATTCATAAATATATTAAAACTACCCAAATTATAGAGAAGCACCATGTTGATAACCATGGGTTATATTTCATGGTTGAATTATATGATAAGGCCTTGCATAAAATACCCAAAAACATGATTTCATATTACTCATAATGAGTTCCATCTAAATGAATTTTTTAATGGATACCTCCATATTAAATATCACGATTTTATTATCATTTCAATATATATAATGATATAAATTAAAAAAATTAATCTCGTCAATATTTTACTCAATGAAAATATATTTTCCAATTGATTTTATCACAACTCGATAAAATGATTCATTACAATCTCCCCAACATAACTCATTTATTCTATGATAATTACAATATATAATATTCCAATGAGTATAAAAATATCTATGACCCCATTTAAATTTTGTTTACCAATATATTATAAACAATTTGTTAAGACAATAAAATCGAGGCAACTATAGAAGTGGGTGAATTAGGGTGTTGACCAAGTCAAATTAACATCAAATAACTCCCAACAGTCATCAATTCATATTACCATACAAGAAGTAATATGTTTGTTTTATTTATCCCTTGATTTCAAACTAATCAATTATCAAAAGAAGTAAGAATATTAACTAGTATACAAAAAGAATATGTGGAGTTTACATGGTTCTCCAAGATTCAGACATAACTATGTAAAATGCACTAGGAAATGTCTTTTATACCAAGAAACACTATTATCACCTTATTTTAATCAATTTAAATTTCATAATTTTTACCGTATGGAAAGGATCACTTCACAAAAAAGAGATTCAATGATAGTGTACATACTTTTAAGGGAAAAATATTCATTTTCACCATTCATAGACTAAAATAGGGAGTTATTCTAAAAACTGTAGAGAAAAATGTATCAACATGATGAGTATAAAAATTTTACCTCATTTATTTAGTGAGTTTAATTGTTACGTTCTACCCAAACATAACATAAGTAAAAATTTAATTTTGTAGGGGAAAATTTCATGAGTCTAATTACATTTTGTAAACTCTATATTTTAGTGCACAAAATCAAATAAGATAAATGGAACTTCATAACACTCTATCCATCCATAAATAAAATATATAAAGAATTTAATCTAATAAATGGCATTTTTTATCTATAATAACCAAAAAAACTAAAAAACCTACCTTTCAACAATATTTATTCTTTAGAAATACCACAATGTATTCATAAATCATTTTAATCCTAAAAAATTTAGATCAATATTTCTGAATGATCAACATTATTTATATGTTTTTTGAGCATTATTTATGTTACAGGAATTTAGGTGTGTTCAAATTCATGAAATTATTTCAAATCATCCTTCTATATATTAATAAATATATCCCTTATTTTTAATTATAATTTAATAAATAATATATGAACAGGTAATATTAATCCAAAGTGTAAAACATAAAATTGTGGTGTAATTTACCATTATTAATATATTCATCATTAATAATGAACTAAAATAAAATTAATATATAAATTTCATGGGATTAATATCTCTAAATATTCACCATTTGAACTAATTAAAGAATGAATCATTGACTATTATGAAAACCTATTTTCAAATTGAATAATAAAATTGTATGACCCTCTATTAAAACATAATTTTGAAATTTTAAATAACACATGTCCATACCATTGTCATGTTATGTTTTAAAATAATCAATTTTTAATTGAATTAGACTTCCAAGGGAAAAAAATTCTAACGGAAAAATTTGTGTGATTGGAATCTCAAAATATTCACTAAGAAAACAATGTATATAATGGTATCATCAATTACATCAAACCCCCATTTATAATAGAGAGAGAATATTCTAAGATACTCTATTCAAGAATTATTTACATCATTAATAATGTATCACAATACCAATATTATGTTCCAATGTTTCATACCCCGTTAAAGGATTATTCACATTCTCAAACAAAAAAAATTCCAATGACATATCCATTATGTTGTAGTTTTCAGGATCATGGAATAACAAAGATTTTTATTTTGTAAATTATAACCATTCACTATTAACTGCAAAACCATAAAATATATACTTGAGAAGTTAATATTCTTATTTAATCATTCTCTAATATTTATTAACAATAATTATGGTGTTCCAATATATAAATTTTCAATATTTTTAATCTTCAACAAGAAATTATCTTCATCCATATCCATGTATGATCAATAAATCCTCTATTTAAGTTGATATTGAACCGGTTCAAAATTAAAAAAATCAAAACACCAATTAATCCATCAAAATGAAATTGGGATTCACCAACTATAAAAAAAATTCTTTTCCAATCCCCTTGAATTTAAATTAACTTTTTTGGTATTCTTGACTTATTTTTTCCATGAAATACATATATTCACCTCATGGAATCTTATACATATCCCCTTTATTTTCAATGTATTTCTAATCTAATCATCATAATAATATTTAAATATAAATGATGATAAAAACCTTCTCCTTCAAAAATTATTTTCCATATCTCCACATATGAATATTACCACAGTTTCAATATTCTTTCTTTTGATTAGTTTATGTATTTAAATAACATAATATTCGGGTTAAAACACCCTTCTATGATTTTTCTCCTTAATTGAGATAAAGATTAATAGATCAATTTATATACACTATTTTTGATAGATACTATATTTATATGTTATCATCTCATCCCCATGTGTATTATTATTTCTCTCTTTCACCTAAATATTAAAAAAAATTATTTAGAAAACATAAAACACACATCATTTATTTGGAACATTCTCCACCTGAGTTTTTTTTAATATTTTTAGATTGTCTGTATACATAATATAAATCTAGTGTCTCTTAAAAAAAATATATGTTTGGATTTTGGGATCATTATAATCCATTTCACCCTTGATAATAAAACATATTGGGTATCTTAATAGGATTTCCCCCAAATAAATGAATAATCTACAACATTTTATTTATTAAAACATAATTTATTTCGTTTTATCACTTCCAGGAATCTGTAAAATTAAGTAATTAAACTACCCGATTATGTAAAAGAATTTCCAAAATTTGATCCTCCAACAATTTGAACACTTATACAAATAAATATCTATATTATTAAAATTTTGAGTCCTTATTCGTTATTTTATTTCTATATCACATTTTTTTACAACACTTATCTCATTCTACAACATGTAAAACACAATTTGTTTTTCTATATATTCCACTTTTTTTCAATCCAAATGATACCTATCAATTTATACATTTTAGGTACTTACAATATTAAATCTTTTTATATCTCAGTTTGAAACCATGTGATTTTTATAGGGATTCTAACACTACTCAATTCCATAACTATCTAATTTTTTTCTAATATAAATAATCACACCACAAAGACTCTTCAATAAATCCAAAATGATTTGTTGTGCTAGATCTTTGTAAAGGAATGAAATGTATAAGTATATATCATTTGTGAATTAAATCCTAGTCATATACTTTTTTAAGTAATGAAATTTAATCATAAAATTTCATCATGAGTCTCCTAAATGATTCCATTGTATTATTTCAAGGTATGATAGTTGATAAAATTTAAAAATAGTTAAATTCTCTAATTTCACTTTTTGATTAAGTCATATCATGTATTAAAATGTTACATTCTATAAAGACTATATTTCACATGTAATCAATAATATTATTCACTATTAAATTAATTATTGTATAACAAAATCATATATGATATTATTTTGTTATATTATAATTAAAAAATCAGGAATCATCTTTGGATGCAACTGGCTACCCATAGTGTTTCAGTTTCCCTCATTTTCTTAATGGTAGTAAATCAATTGATATATACATGAAAACATGAATGTATTATAAATCATAATATTATGAAAGTTGTTATATTAGAATAAATATTGAAAAAATAATTTCTAAATTCTTCCCAACACCACAATAATTTTTCCTAAAAAATTATAATTCAATATTTGTTCCTTGAAAAAAAAATTAATTCATTCATATTAGGCAATGCATTCTACCATATATTGAATATCCCCATTCAACATGAATCACTCCAGGGACTAATATAATAATTAACACTTAGGGAAATGGTTATATCCAAATCACATTGATGTAGAGGAATATGGTTATTCATGACAATAAAACCCATTTTCAATAGTCTCCTTCCAATCCTTTTTAATTGTTATCCTTTAAGTGAGGACACTTATGAAAAATTTTATACGTATATTTAAATTGTATTCCAATTTATTTTATAGCCTTTCACCCATATCTATTTTGAGGACAATCTAACAATAACATGTTTCCTCCATTATTACCAAATTAATTAATACTTATCTGTGATTCCATCTCTATGTAAGGGTAATTCATTAAATATTTATCACATTCTATTTAATATAGTTATTGAGAAACATTAGAATTTTATATGATTCTTATCATTTATATCAATCAAGAATAACATTTTTGTGGTTTACTCTCTTCCTAGTATTTAATATTACAATATTCTTGATAATATGATTTCTTTTATTATTATATCCATTGTAGAAAAGTATGAAAATAAATAATTATACATGATACTAACTTTATCGATCTACATCATTATAATCCTTCAAGGGTGACATTTTTTTTAAGGAAAGCATATTTCTCTTCCTTTTATGAATCTTCTTCTTTGTATAAGTGTTGTATATTTCCACTTGTAATATTTGTCACCTCCAAATTTATAGTACATTTCTATATATAGATAATTGTAATAATTTAAGGACCTCTTGAAAAAATATTTCATTTTTTATCATTTAGTGGTTTATAATTTTATATAATGTATCTTTTCATAAGTGAACTTTTTGGTTTCTAAACAGAAGTCCATTTTTTCTCAATAAGAGTACAATAATATAAATTCATTATAAAATTTCATGAAGAACCACTATTTATAATTAAATAAAATAATTGACATTTATATACCGATTTTATATCATATTTTTTTAATTTTAATTCATATGGTTCCCTTTTAGGGGATATCTATCTCACACATTCCCCTTAATTATTAAAATATTTCTCCAAGATTTTATATTTTCAAATACATTACCATAATTTTCTGATCCATATCCATAATTATCCAAACTTAATCCTTTTCATGATTTTGAACATTATTAGAACTACATTTTATGTTGGGAAGGATTACATTTTTTTAAAATCATTATAACTAAATATTCATCGAATTCATGTAAATGTTATAAAAGTACGTCACTTTTCTTTCTCATATACAAAATCAATCATTCAAATGATTCTTTAAAGAAAAAATAATATATATATTTTATATTATTTTCTAAAGTCGACTATTCAATTATTTTCAAATCTACTTTATGAGTTATTTTAATTGATTTATATATTCATACATGGATTGTATCACTTATTAATTGATTCACGAAGAATCATTATCTATTCATTTATATTTATTGTAGGAATAAATAATTTATTATTTACCAAAACATATATTATATAAATTAAATTAAATTTATTAAAAAACATGTACGGGTTTTTTCAACATCCAATGTGTCTTATTCTTGTATCTACTCCTTTTATTTGCTTCCAATACAAAAAAAATATTCATATGTATTTTCACTAATGTCACATCACCTATGAATTTTTTAGATATATTTAGAGGCCTTGATTATTTAAATAGTTTTATATAAATTAATTTTAGTTTTTCCCATAAATCAGAAGACATTAATCAAAGAAACCTATCTCTTGGATATCTAATCAGTTATAAAACATAAATATATAATTTATGACATTACATATGAATGTAAATAATTATGTATTTTTAAAGTAATATCTTGATTTATATACTCTGTGACATCTATATCAAGGTCCCATAGAGATAAATTCAACTATACATTCTATATTCATTGTCAGAACAACTAAAAGAAAGGGGATTCACATAGAATTTTAATATAAAACATGCATTAAAAAAGATTTAATATATTTATCTCAATGTTAAAACAATTATTACATTATCCCACACAAGTTTTATTATAAGGGTCTAATGGATAATAGAGTGGGGTTGTCATGGGGAACAAGAAAAATAGAAAATTTCTCCGCTAACCCACACATGTCATTAGATCTCGTTATTTATTTTCAATGAACACATTCAATCTGTTAGTACATCAGTTGAACTCATAGAAAATATCAATCTCTTATGAAAAAACTAATGAATATATGAATATATGTATTTTTCATTAATCATAATCACTTGAATATGTCCTTGAAGAACACATTAATGAATGTATAAGTGAGGAAAATTTTATTATTAATGACCCATTTTGGTATATATAATGTTCATGTGATGGGAACTACATACCAAGGCACAATTTCTTCACAATATATTTTTAGATGGTTTCCTATGCCTAAAGTTACACTACCCATTCATCCCCATTTTATGAAAAACATCAAATAGGTCTTCTTAAATTTATAAACATGAACTCCTCTTAAATATAAATTTATGAAACCAATAGTTTTTATATGAAGAAACTTTAGATATGATGTGTCATTTTCAGCTAGCATTATTGTACCGTTGCACTAAATCTTGGTATGATCAAATTTTTGATAAGATAGATAAATCATTGTGAAGAACACAATATCTACTATACTAAAAACATTAACCTACAAATTAAAAATTTATTTAGGAAGTTAATTACCATTATAATAATTTATCTTCATCACCATACAATATATTAAAATCAACAGTACTCCACAACCTTCAATCCATAAATTAATAGAATTTATATAGAAAAAAAATATATTCATGTGCTCTAATTTCTTAAAAAACAATATATCAATGAATCGTCATTTCTACCATGTTGTTCCTCTATTTATATAATATATGACATTATATATCCTTTTAATCTTCTATCTTTCTGATTAGTGGGTTGGATCAATTCATATTATTTCTAGACATCAACATCATCCTATGCATCACAATCATTTAATTATTTTCCTCATCATCAAATATTATCATGGAAATATTCCTTATCTTTTTATATATGTTCCACTTATTTAATTCATATAAAATATAAAATATATATATATATATATATATATCAGAAACCATGGAGTGATGCTTTGAAATACAGTATGATATACCTTCATTGCAAACTCCCCAAAAATTCATATCATGATTTTCATTCGAACACAATAATTCAATGGTTATATATCAAATCATATTTACCATTCAACATTATTATAGTGTGACTCTAGTGATTATTATGAAACCCCATTTTCTAGTGGAATCAAAACATATTGCATCTCTCCCTTATAGTGTGATTTAAAAGTAATGATAACCCCTAACTATAAAACTTATTTATTGCAGTGTGATATACTCCATCACATCATGGGTCACAATTCCAATAAAAACATAAAATTTTTCATACTGTATAATATAGAATATTCATCAATATATAAAATATATTGTAATATATTTTTAAATTTTTATTACTAATGTTGTACTCAAAATCAATGTTACAAATTTATTGAGTTTGTAACGACCCAAAGTTCCAATTATGGATAATGCCTCTTGATCCAGTTAAATGAATCTTTATGAAAAATGTTTTTATAAGATGTAAAATTATTTGGTTTTCTGATAAGAGTTGTGACCGTTACTTTTATAGCCATTGAACTGTGATCACATGCTTAGTATAAATATAAGGCTTTAATAAACCCAATTTTTACTCAGACAAAGGATGCGATGGCCTCATCTAGTAGAATTGCCCCATACGAAGCCCATTTTTCGGAGCTCAGAAAATAGGTGGCATATTTGGGCTTCGCCATTAACCAAGCCCAAGCTGAGCTTCATTATGTCAAGCACGAACGTGACCGTCTATGAGAAAAGTGGAAGTTGATTGAAATTACCACTCGAGCGATGTTATCCGAGCCACCCTATGAGTCTGTCACCATCGCACACCTTACCCTTAGGTCTTATGCGGCTGTTTTAAGGGGTTATGTAACAAATAAGTAGTACTATGTTCATGTAAATTTTTTTATATAATAATGAATATAATTTCTAGTCATTTTTTATACATTGTAAATTGTTTTTAAAATACAAATTGTGTTTTTAGTTATTATTTAATTAAGAATTAAATTTTATTAAATTAAGGGATTTTTGAATAAAATAATATTTTAATAAAATATTATTATTAATATTAAATTATTTTTTATTAAATATAAATGATCTTATAATTTTATGAATGCAATTAAATTTTTTTAAGGATTGAAAGCCATTTCTGTCAAAACCCGTGAATTTTCGATAAATGTAGGATATTATTTTAAAAGTGAAAATTAAAATATTTAGAAATTTTTTTAGATAAAATAAATGTCATTTCTGGAATCAGGACGTCGAAATTATCCAACAGATAATTTTTCATAATTTTCCGAGACATTCATATTTTTGGGTAAAAATTAAATACCGTTTAAATATATTATGTGTTTTATGACATCATAATGACCCAATGGTGATGTAATAAAATACCATAATCCTTAAGTTCGGCCAATATATGTTTTAACATTAAAATAAATTTATTTTGGGTTTGTTTGACTTACTTTTCAAAGCATTAATGAACACCTCAAGACTTATTCAACACTTTGCCTTTTTAAATTAATTTCCATGGGAGTGTGACTTACATCCACATAAGAAACCCTAATATTTTAATAATTTCGGACCTTGGGCTTGTAAAATATTGTTTTCCTCTTTAATTTTCTAGAAACCATGGGCAAAAACCATGGGATGGTTTCTGGTTTGGATTAATTTAATATAAGGGGTCCAAAACCTAAATAATAAATATTTCTGTCAACTTTCCTATATAAACCCACCCAAGCTTCCACTTCCTCCTCACTAAAATCCCTTGGAGTTCGTCCAACCTCTACCCTACTCTCTCTAGAATCCTCCCAAGGTGCCCCATGCTCCCAATAAGCCTCTCACAATCCTCTCTCTAGCCTTTGGAAGCACACTTCCAAGTAAGGGTTTTTTCTTCCTTTCTCATTTTTGTCAATTTCCTTTAAGTTGTTTTGCCCTTTTAATTTCAATAATGAATATTGGGGTATGATTTCGAACCTCCCTCATACTTCCATCTTTATGTTTTAATGATGGGAGACCCCTTTCTCTCTCATTTAATGCCTCCCATGTACACCCGTTACTATGTCGAAATTCCGAAAGGAACTTCTCTCTCTTCATTTATATTCAAGCAATACTTTTGTATCATGAATCTAAATTCCATTTCAATTGTTGGGACATGTATATATATGACCTCCTTACTTTCCATTACATGTAAATATTATGAGGAACCCCTCTCTCTTTCATGAACCTTTTTTATGAAATCTTACGTCACACCGTTACGCTGCTGAAATCTCACCGATTTTCTAAGCCAATGCCATTGTGTAGTGAATACGATGCCCATTTCTCCATCAAGGGTATTCACCATTATGAAAATTTACTTATTGATTGTAAAATTTCATGTATTAATTCCACATTCATTTATCATGGAATAAATGGTTATGTTTTATGACTCCATGTTTTATGATCCATGTGGCACTATTATGCATGAAATGAAATGTCTAAGAAGGGTGCACCCTTATAGCGCTCCAATAAATTTGGTAAAGTATAGTATAATGATACGTCAAGTGCAATTAGTGTTGACTCATTATAATTCAAGTTCAATGAGGGTTTACTCGTGCTTCATGTGCAATTAGGTTTTACTCATGCTCCATGTGCAATGAGACACAACCTATGCTAATTAAATGTTAAGTGTTGTTGCAACATTTCCATGTTACGATTATCATTCTTTATCATTCCTTTATGTTCATGTTTCTTTTATGCTCTATTGATATTCCTATTGTCTAACATTTATTGTACTCCCCATGTTATTCTATGTGTACACCTTTACTGGGCTTTATAGCTCACCCTTTTCATATGCATGTCCTCAGGTTATCCCACGCAATGGTAAGTACGAGGGAATGTAGTGGTCATGTAATGGAAGATTTAAATAAAGATTTTGTATTTCATGTTTTAAGTTTTTATGTAATGATCCTAAGCCCCAAAGACACTAAACCACTTCATCTTCTTTGTTGTATCAAGTGATGTTTTATGTAATGAATCATGTTTAAGTTGTAATAAAAAGCAGGGTTGTCATAGTTGGTATCAGAGGATAGGTTTAGTTATTTTTGGGATTAGGAAACCCTAGTAAAGCCTTAGATACAAGACTAAGTATAATAAAAACATCCCTAAGTTTTGGTAAATACTAAGTAAGTGGTTTATCAAACAAATACATCCCTGTCTGGAAACGAGCAGGTAGAGGCGGCTCTGGCATAGATGTATCCTAGGGGTAAAACCTAAAAACACCGCATTGAGATAGACTCAAATGGGAACTGGTGCACAACAACGGGCCTTTCTACACTCTTGGTTACGACACTCCCGGGGGATATGTTTTGATAAATCCACAAGCTTAGTATGAACCCTTATTAAGGGAATTAAAAAAATTCCCTACGAATATTTGTTAGAAATTAGATCATGAAAATCTAAGAATAATGCATATAGACTCATGAGTTAAGTAATGAATGATTATTTATAAGTCATCAAATTTTGTCTTTGGATTACCCTTTATGTGTTACCCCTAACTTTCCTTTTATTCCAGCCAATAGCCTGTAATAGGAGGACTCGGGCTAACAGCCGTTGTGAAGATCAGTGTGATGATTGTAATAATGAGATGCCCAATCCAATGGGAGTGGGAATCGTGAACTTTGTCACGCTTCTCTCTCAGCTAACTTCAGTTTTGAATAGAAAAACGGGTCAGGAGGAACGTTCAAACCCCCCTAAGAAAGAACAAGTTGCTATCGAGAGATTCATGAGACAAAGGCCTACTACTTTTAGTGGATCATCTGATCCCACGATCACTGAACAATGGATCAACTCCATTGAAAAGATCTTCTCTATCCTTCAATGTTCTAAACAAGAGAAGGTTCTCGTGGCGGCTTATTGTATAGAGGGTGAAGCTGATCAATGGTGGACGTTGATAAAAAATATGAAGCCTGAGTAGGAGATCGATTCTTTGGAATGGAAGAAATTCTGGAAGATGTTTTTCGATAAATATTTTCCACGCACCATCCGTCTTAAGATGGAAAGTGACTTCCTTTCCCTCTAGAAAAAAGATGAAGAATCTATGGGAGTGTACGAGGAAAATGTCAAAAGGTTTTCACGATATGCTTTCGGCTTTGTCGTTACCCCCAAATGCAAGGTTGACCACTTCTTTGGTGGGATGAATCCTAGCTTGCAGAAAACATTAGCGATCCGTGAGTTCAACAGCTATGAGGAAATTGTCCGATGTGCCCACATGGTCGAAATGGAGATCAAAGAATCACATGGGTATCATGGGGAAAAGAAGCGTAAAGTAGACTTCAATTATAGTGGTCCGATGGATAAATCCGACGGCGCTAGGAAGTTCCAGCACCCCACTTTCCAGAAGTGTGGAAAGAAGCACCCTGGAAATTGCCTTAAGGGAACGAGAAAATGCTTCAGGTGTGGAAGAGAAGGGAACCTAGCTATTAACTGTCGGCTAGAAGGACCTGCGGCTATGACAGAATAGAGTAACACTCCGTTCGAACCTCAATGCATTGTTAAATGCTACAAATTCAAAGAACTGGGTCATTTTGCAAATCAATTCCCTAATCCAAGGGTTATCAGAGGCAACCAACAACCTCCAAGACAGCAAGGAAGAACTTTTTCCATCACTTCTGCCGAAGTGAACCCCTACAACGAAGTGGTGATAGGTACGCTAGTTATTCATTCAAGAATAGAGAAAGTACTTTTTGATTCAGGTTCTATGAATTCTTTTTTATCTCAAAAGATTATTAGAACAATCCCAACACCACCACGAATCATGGAAGTAAAGATATCGGTGAGTACAGAAAATGGGTCAATCATTGCATCCCATGAATATAAGTCCTCCCCTGTTATAATCTGTGGATTTAATTTCCTGGAGAACCTTTTCATACTCCCTTTGGTGTAATTTGATGAAATTCTTGGCATGGATTGGCTTTCCTTATATAGATCCAACATCAATTGTCGGGAGAGGTAAATCACACTCCATATGGAGAATCGACCCCCGATTCTTTACAAGTGTCAGGAGGAAGATGAATCTCCTTTAGCTCCATCATCTCAAGCATAGATATTACTACCCTATGAGCACACGTATCTGGCTCAGATGATTGAGTCCAAAGAAGAAACCATCCTTGAAGAAATTCCTATTGTGAGGGAATTCGCGGATGTGTTTCCTGAGGAACTTCCCGGTCTTCCTCCAAGAAGAGATGTTGAGTTCTCAATTGAACTTATACCTAGGGCGCTACCAATATCCAAGACTCTATATAGAATGGTTGTTGTTGATATTTAAGAGCTGAAGAAACAACTACAGGAGAATCTAGATAAAGGGTTTATACGCCCAAGTGCTTCACCATGTGGTGCACCAGTCCTCTTCATCAAGAAGAAGGATGGGTCAATGCGGCTCTGCATCGATTATCGTGAACTTAAAAAAATCATGATAAAGAACAAGTATCCACTCCCATGAATTGATGACTTGTTCGATCAGTTGCTTGGAGCACAATACTTCTCCAAGGTGGACTTGCGGTCTGGATATTATCAAGTAAGGGTGACGAAGGAAGATATTCCCAAGACTGATTTTCGTACAAGATACGGGCACTATGCATTCATAGTAATGCCTTTCGGACTCACCAATTCTCTAAAAATATTCATGGACTTAATGAATAGAGTATTTAGATATTACCTTGAAAAATTTGTGGTAGTCTTTATAGATTATATTCTAATATACTCCAAAACCAAGGAGGATCATGAGGATTATTTAAGAACTGTACTAGAGACTTTTCGCAAGGAGAAGCTCTATGAAAAGTACAACAAGTGTGTGTTCTGGTTGAAGGAGGTCTCATTCTTTGGCCATATCATCACAAGCAATGAGATATCTATGGATCCCTCCAAAATAGATGCAATTGAGGGATGGCCGAGGCCAACATCGGTAACAGATATCCGTATCTTCTTGGGGATAGCTGGATATTATAGACAATTTGTGAGAAATTTATCACGATTTTCCAACCCTCTTACCAAGTTAACTCGAAAGGGAGTAAATTTTTCTTGGAGTGATGAATGCAAAGAAACTTTTAAGGAGTTGAAAAGGAGGCTTATCACTGCACCTGTTCTCACTTTACCCACAAGCGGGGAGCTTTTGTGGTATTCAGTGATGCTTTGAAGAAGGGATTAGGATGTGTGCTGATGCATAATGATAATGTGATATCCTATGCCTCAAGGCAGTTGAAAATCCATGATAGAAACTATCCAACACATGATCTGGAGTTGGCGGCGGTGATCTTTTCCTTGAAAATCTTGTGGCATTATCTCTATGGAGAGAAATGTGAGATATATACTGACCACAAGAGTCTTAAATATATATTCACACAGAAAGAGATTAATATGCACAAGAGAAGATGGGTAGAGCTCATCAATGATTATGACTGTTCAACACATTACCACCCTGGGAAAGTGAACAAGGTGGCGGATGCCCTAAGTAGAAAGGATCCAGTGATTCTATCAATGATGAGAATTGAGAAGGATCCAATCTTCTTAGACTTGATGAAGATGGACGTGGGAATCATAAAGAAGGGAACATCATCAATCCTTTCACAAATTATTGCCCAACCATCTCTTTTGGAAAGGTTAAAGGATTCTCGAAAGGATGATAAGGGAATTAAAGAAAAATTGGAAACTCTCTAAAATGGAAAATCCTCAGAGTTTAATGTTAATGAAGAAGGAATTGTGCGGTTTGGGAAAAGACTATGTGTTCCATCAAGACTAGAGCTGAAGAAGGATCTTTTGGATGATGCACATAGTTCAAATTTCTCTATTCACCCAGGGATCACAAAGATGTATCGAGATATCAGAGAAAACATTTGGTGGGATAATATGAAGAAGGAGATCGCTGAACATACATCAAAGTTCTTGGTGTGTCAGCAAGTGAAGGAAGAGAGGAATAAGTCTAAGGGGATGATGCAACCATTTCCCATACCAAAATGGAAATGGGAGAACATCACTATGGAATTTGTCACCAGACATCCAAGGACATCCAAAGGAAACAATGAAATCTGGGTTGTTTTGGATCGTCTTACAAAGACTGCACACTTCATTGCTATTCGGGAGGATTTCTCATTTTATCGACTGGCCCGGATATATATCAGGGAAGTGGTAAGGTTTCATGGAGTACCACTATCTATTGTGTCTGACCGAGATCCAATATTCACCTCTTTGTTTTGGAAGAGTCTTCAACATGGTCTGAATATTGAACTGAACATCAGTATGGCCTATCATCCTCAAACTGATGGCCAATCCGAGCGGACTATCCAAACACTTGAGGATATGTTGAGAGTGTGCTAAATGGACATTAAAGGAGGATGGGATCAACATCTTCCTCTGGTTGAGTTATCTTATAATAACAGTTTCCACTCGAGCATCCAAATAGCACCATATGAAGCCCTGTAAGGGAAAAGGTGAAGAACACCGACATGTTGGGATGATGTCGGTGAACGTAAGCTGCTTGGACGAGAAATGGTCGAAGAAATGGTGGATAAGGTGAAAACCATTCAGCAGCATATCAAGGCAGCCCAGAGTCAACAGAAGAGTTATGCAAATAATCGTCGACGAGACCTTGAGTTTAAAGTTGGAGACATGGTGTTTTTAAGCATATCTCTGTGGAAGAAGGTCATGAGGTTTCGAAAGAAAGGGAAGTTAAGTCCAAGGTACATTATCCCCTTCGAGATTCTTGATCATGTTGGGGCTGTGGCCTATCAACTAGAACTTCCACCTACTATGGCCAAGGTGCATGATTTATTTCATGTATCCCTCTTAAGGAAGTACATACAGGACCCTTCACATGTACTCTCTTTCGAGGTGGTACAATTGGAAGATGATCTTTCTTATGAGGAGCAACCGGTGATGATCATAGATCGTAGGGAAAAAGTT
Source organism: Viscum album (assembly GCA_963277665.1). Classification (NCBI taxonomy): domain Eukaryota; kingdom Viridiplantae; phylum Streptophyta; class Magnoliopsida; order Santalales; family Viscaceae; genus Viscum; species Viscum album. Next base: position 1,330,074,221 of record OY728133.1, read on the forward strand.
CTACGAAATAAGACAATGCCCCTCGTCAAGGTGTTGTGGAGAAACCAAAAGTTTGGAGAAGCAACTTCGGAGTCAGAGGATATGATGAAGCTGAGATACCGACATTTTTTTAGTGTGGGAAAAGGAAAATTTCGAGGGTGAAATTTCTTAAGGGGGGGGGGGATATTGTAACGACCCAAAGTTCCATTAATAGAAAATGCCTCTTGATCCAGTTAAATGAACCTTTATGAAAAATGTTTTTATAATATTTCAAATTCTTCGGTTTTATGATACGAGTTGTGACCGTTACGTTTAAAGCTGTTGAATAGTGATCACATGCTTAGTATAAATATAAGGCTTTAACGAACACAATTTTTACTCAGACAAAGGAAGCGATGGCCTCATCTAGTAGAATTTCCCCATACGAAGCCCATTTTCCATATCTCGGAAAAGAGGTGGCATCTTTGGGCTTCTCCCATGACCAAGCCCGAGCTGAGTTTCATTATGTCAAGCTCGAACGTGACCGTCTACAGGAAAAGTGTAAGTTGATTGAAATTACCACTCGAGCGATATTATCTGAGCCACGCCAAGAGTCCTTCACCATCGCACACCTTACCCTTAGGTCTTATACGGCTGTTTTAAGGGGTTATGTAACAAATAAGTAGTACTATGTTCATGTACTTTTTTTGTATATAATAATGAATATAGTTTCTGGTCATTTTTTTATACATTGTAGATAGTTTTTAAAATACAAATGGTGTTTTTAGTTACTATTTAATTAAGAATTAAATTTTATCAAATTAAGGGATTTTTGAATAAAATAATATTTTAATAAAATATTATTATTAATATTAAATTAATTTTTATTAAATATAAATGATCTTATAATTTTATGAATTCAATTAAAATTTTTATTAAGGTTTGAAAGCCATTTCTGTCAAAACCCGGGAATTTTTGATAAATGTTGGATTTTATTTTAAAAGTGAAAATTAACATATTTAGAAATTTTTTTCGATAAAATAAATGTCATTTCTGGAATCAGGACGTTGAAATTTTCCAACGGTGAATTTTTCATAATTTTCTGAGACAGTCAAATTTTTGGGTAAAAATTAAATACCGTTTAAATATATAATGTGTTTTATTACATCATAATGACCCAATGGTGATGTAATAAAATACCATAATCCTTAAGTTCGGCCAATATATGTTTTAACATTAAAATAAAGTGATTTTGGGTTTGTTTGACTTACTTTTCAATGCATTAATGAACCCCTCAAGACTTATTCAACACTTTGCCTTTTTAAATTAATTTCCATGGAAGTGTGACTCACCTTCACATAAGCAACACTAATATTTTAATAAGTTCGGACCTTGGGATTGTAATATATTTTTTTCCGCTTTCCTTTTCCAGAAGCCATGGGAAAAGCCATGGGATGGGTTGTGGTTTGGATTAATTCAATATAAGGGGTCCCAAACCAAAATAATAAAGAATTCTCTCACCTTTCCTATATAAACCCTCCCAAGATTCCACTTACTTCTCACTAAAATCCCTTGGAGTTCTTCCAACCTCTTCCCTACTTTCTCTAGAATCGTCCCAAGGTGCCCCAATCTCCCAAGAAGCCTCTCACAAGCCTCTCTCTAGCCTTTGGAAGCACACTTCCAAGTAAGGGTTTTTTCTTCCTTTCTCATGTTTGTCAATTTTCTTTAAGTTGTTTTGATCTTTTAATTTCAGTTATGAATATTGGGGTATGGTTTTGCACCTCCCTCATACTTCCATATTTATGTTTGAATGATGGGAGACCCCTTTCTCTCTCATTTAATGCCTCTCATATACACCCGTTACTATGCCAAAATTCCGAAAGGAACTTCTCTCTCTTCTTTTACATTCATGAAATACTTTTTTATCATGAATCTAAAATACATTTCAATTTTTGGGACATGTATCTATATGACCTCCTTACTGTCCATTACATGTAAATATGATGAGGAAACCCTCTCTCTCTCATCAACCATTTTTATGAATTCTTATGTCACGCCGTTACACTGCCGAAATCGCACCGATTTTCTAAGCCAATGACATTGTGTAGTGAATACCATGCCTATTTCTCCATCAAGGGTATTCACCTTTATGCACATTTACTTATTGATTTTAAAGTTTCATGTTTGAATTCCACATTCCATTATCATGGAATAAATGATTATGTTTTATGACTCCATGTTTTATGATCCATGTGGCACACTTATGCATGAAATGAAATGTTTAAGAAGGGCGCGCCCTTATAGCACTACAATGCATTGGGTAAAGTATATTATCATGATACGTCAAATTAAATGAGTGTTGACTCATTATAATTCAAGTTAAATGAGGGTTTACTATTGATTCATGTGCAATGAGGGTTTACTCATGCACCATGTGCAATGAGCCACGACTCATGCTAATTCAATGTTAAGTGTTGTTGCGACATTTCCATGTTATGATTATCATGATTTATCATGCTTTTATGTTAATATTTCTTTTATTCTCTATTTATATGCATATTGTCTAACATGTACTGTACTTCTCTTGTTATTCTATGTGTACTCCCTTACTGGGATTTATAGCTCACCCTTTTCTTATGCAGGTCCTCAGGTTATCCCATGAAATGCTAAGTACGAGGGAATGTAGTGGCCATTTAAAGGAAGTTTTCAATAAAGATGTTGTATTTCATGTTTTAAGTTTTTATGTATTGATCATAATCCCCAAATACACTAAACCTCTCAATATTCTTTTTTGTATCAAGTGAAGTCTTATGTAATGAATCATGATTAAGTTGTAATAAAAAAGCAGGGTTGTCATAGAGTTTGTTAAAACTAATAATGGGAAATAGAAATAAATACTGGTTAGATTCTTATTGGATCATAATCTACATTTACCACCACATCAATAACAAAAACATAACAAAATAAGAATAATATAAACTCATAAAAATAACATTTTCTATGAACTAAAAAATATGTCTTATTATTTGGTGGATTGGTTTGCATGAATTTATTGGAATTAAATATGATCATCACTGTACCTTTTTCCATTATAAATCCTTTGAATTGTGATAATTATGATGTTTGACTATTGGAAGTTCTTGTAATTATTCATTATGGAAATTGTTAATATATCAATTATAAAAAGATCACTAGAATTTGTATATATTAATGGAAATAGGGAGACAAAATCGATGTATAAAATATATAACTTAGAATAATGTATTGGGAACAACCACTATGAATCTCATTTGTCAGATATTTTGAATGAGGTGGAATAATTTAGGTCTTAACATAAACCATCCCTAGAATATCTTCAGTAATTTTGGATTAATAAATCATTTATGCGAGATGTTCAAGTTAGTGAAAATAAATACCTGATCAATATTGGTAGAACTAAAGAAAAACGTACAACCTTTACATACCTTATAATTATGTATATTTAATTGGTGTTAAGGGATTATGTATCTAGTGGGAATAGAGTATTAAATTGGAAAATCCATTTGAAATGATATTATGTTCACACTGATTCCCCATAGTTAACAAATATATAAACCTTATATAATAGTAAAAATGTACATTATTAGAAGATGTATTTGATGAAAAATGATTGTTTATAAAAAATAATGATATTATAATTATTCAATATGTTGTATTTGGTAACATTTCAATGAAATATTAAAATATAGTAAACATTTTTGGAAACCATGTAATAATGTAAATATGTCACCATATATATATATATAAATGAACTCATCCTATGTAGTTTTATTTGAATTGTTTTGAAACTAAAAATATTATTTGAGTGTTAAGGTAGATAATTGGGAACATTTGGGAGTATTGGAGTTATTCTAATAATAGAATAATAAAATATTCATTACATTATTCCATGAAATTACACACACCACATATGTAAATACCAAAAACATTTTATCATATTTAACAGAAAAAATTCAATCTTCACTCATTATATTGTTTCCATGGTTCCTCTCCCATATAAATTTCATATATCATAAAGAGTTTCATTTGTTCTATGGGGTGAATCTAGGTTAGGAATTCCAATGGAGGTAAGGGTTTCCAATCCTCCTCTTTCCTTTTATGTTTCAATCCTTTTGTTACATGATCATTTAAAATTATTTTTTGTATAACTATATACTTCCAATAAAACATTATTTTCATCTATTTGATATATTATTATTGATATATTACATATTCCCACTTCTTATATTCTTTACGTAGGTCATAATTATCTATTTCTGAAGCTTTAAAAAATATATTAACATATCATTATGTAATATTATCAAATTCATTTTAATTTTATTATTGAATGTTATTATTCTGAATTGATATAAACATAATACCATACTTTATATAATATATCACTATTACCTCTCATTAGAATACAATTACGATTCATTAAATTTCTGAATTGATTATGGAAATCCATGGTATTAAAATAATTATATGAAAATATGACTAAATTTTCTTAAAGTTAGAAATGTTCTATTACCTTATAATAAAAAACTTATCCAGACAAAAAAAGTACATGTGGGGTCTATATAAAATGAAAAATATGGATAATAACCCAAAAAAATCATATTTACTTGTTAAAATGATCATAACATGGTTCAAAAAAATGTATTTCAGCGAACACTTTTATTGTCTATCTTAGAAAATAAACATCCGTTGATCACAAAGCTCTTTATGAAACAAATATGAATTTATATTTATTATTACAGTGCTATAATAAATTATCAATTAATTTTTCTAATGTATGTATGTGTTGTACTAGATCTTAATGTGTTGTTATATGGGTGTTTTGTATATCATTCCTTTGGTATCCTGTCATAGAAAAAAAATTAAACTTAATTTTTTTATTGATATAAAAAAATAATGAATGTTACATTAACCACTACCTCGTTTTCATTCCTTCAATAATGTTATATTTAATTACATTGTGAATATCATTAGTTCAAATGGGGATTATGGGATATTCACATAGATAGTCATATTGTTCTATTTAATATCAGAATATCGATATTCCAAATATCAATTATTTTTTTAAGTACAGATATTGAATGTGTATCATGGATTATGTATGGTGATCCATTTTGAAGATTTTGATCTATATTATTTAAATTTTTTTAGATATCATTTATTAATTGGAAATATTATTTGATGGATATGGCTCTAAATTATATTCCCCCAGTTACATTAGAAGATATCATGAGATAAACTAGCTAGTTTATTTATTAAGATAATTATAATTTTTATATGATACCATTGAATAAGGGCTTGATAATATTTTTATGATATCTGCTATTAGGAATTTCCATTATTCAAATTTTTATTTGGACATTTAATTTAATCTATGGATCAATTATTTCTTTTTCTTCTTGGGATTATGTTCTTATTTTATATTAATTGCAATGGGATAATTTTTATATCCACTCCAACTGTATATCTCATGAATATATTATGCAATGTATGCTTCCATTATACCCTATCCATTACTGAGTATCATTAACCCCTTATTCATTTTCTCAAATTTACCTGATAATGAAATGAAATGTATTGTGTAATGAACATTATTACTGTCAATTTGTAAAAACGTTTTGTAAAAAATTGTGTATATATTATATAATATTAAAGTTTTTATGTATATTATGACTTAAAATCTACAAAACATTATATTTTTATTTTAAACCTATTCATTATGACTACTATGTAATAAAAAACACATCAAGATTATGTGATCATGGATTTGAGGATTATATTTGATATCCAAGAAATTTATGGTAGAGAACTTATGAATTAGAAGAACATAAGAATATATTTTACTACATAAAAATTATATATATTAATGATCTATTATTTGGAGTGTTTTTCTATGTATTGGATAATATTTTAAGAAAATATATTATATGGTTCACGAATGTACAAATTATAATATCAATAATTTTTTTATTTCATTTTTTTAGATAGTGGTGCATGGTAAAAGTAAGGGAATCCAACCTGACAATCTAGGAAAATATATGCATTGTATAGATAAAATGGATAGTTGAATTATGGTTGATTTGAAGTAAATTATTATTATAATAAGATAATTAAATAATATTTGGAAAAATTATGTTTCCTACATATAGAAACCAACTTCACCTCAAAAGGATGAACATATTGGGATATTTATATAAGGAATCAACCGCCATCTTTTAGACGGATCACCTACCAAATAGTGGTAGAGTAATAAGAAAATTATCTAGATAAGATTCTTATAGAATTTGGGTGCATAGAGGATGAAAAAGGTATCAATCATGAGTTTTTAAATGTAGATGATGGTAAATGTTTCTCTAAGTTTCAAAATACTAAAAATGTAGGAGGATTCATAAATAATGCAGTAATATAAATTTGTGGTTTTTTCTAGAAAATTATTTTACCTTGATGAATGTTATCAGATGTAATGTAATTTATTAATTTAATAAAAAATAATGAAGGTGATGTGGATATTTTTGATGATATTATCAAAAAGATAGAATGGTATATTGTAGATTGTCAGTACAACCTGAAAAAAATAGGACAAGTTTATAGATGGTTTAAATAAAATTATTAAAATTCCATTGGTTGCTCTATTTTTTTCCAAATATGTAGTGATGGGGATGAGTTTTATCATCACTGGTATGGAATTATCTAAATAATTAATTTACAATGTGAAACTTGAGAAGAAAATTGTTGATGATTTCCATTTGGAAAGAACATCTCGTAGGGAAAATAAGGATATGGTGGAGTTCCCTATATGCAGTATGTGCTGGAAAAATACAGTAAGTATTATTTAATGGGATTGGTGTATGATTCAAATATAGTGATAAATATAATAAATATATTTGGTGAATATTCAAGAGATAATAAATCATTACGTAATGATTAAATTCTATGTATATGTGATAATATTCTAATAAATTCCATACTTCCCTAAGGAATACACAATATAAGAGAAATGAGGATGAATTCAATTATTTATTCATAATAAAGGCTAAGGATAAAGATCAAAATAATTTTATATTAGTTATTTTGATTATGTAATAAAATTTAGATTATACAAAATTTTATTCAGTGACTTCCCATATAATTTTATCTTATATGATTAAAAATAATATCTTAATTTCCTGTTGATGCATTGAGGAATGTTTTATTCATTATGACAATGAGTTTTACTATTATGGACAATAATATATACCATGTTTTTTGAATTTGAGTGTACATGTATTCACTAGATTTTAGTAATATAATCATACAAATGGTCATTTGGATGTCCTATTTGTGGTAGATTGGATCTCAAATTAAAAATCAAAAATTAATAATGAATAGAAAGAATATAGAAATGGGTTTCGATAAATTTTATTACATTTCCACAATGGGATAATTAATTTTCAATATCGTAACAAGATCCACCACAAGTATTTAAACATACTGATGTCCTTAAATAAGTTATGCATGCAATTAAAACTATAAACTATAAGAAGGTTTAGGGAATAAAATATGTACCAATTTTAAAATATGTTATTAATGTAATTCATGATTCATTTCTAGGATTCTCCCATAAAAAAATATTGATATATATTTTCACCATAACCCTAATGAAAACCAAAATCTAATCTAAAATATATATTTTTTATAGTGGAGTAAGATTTTATAATGATAAAAATATAAAAAATATATGCCAACGATCACATTCTTTAGAGTATTTGAAAATATAAAATAATTTTATTATTTTTGAAGAATAAGGATGGATCAATAAGGTTTTCCATTAATTATAGTGTGGTCAACAGAATTAATGTATAGAAAAATAATCCATTTTCACGAAGTGATTAAAACTATATTCAAATTCAAGGGAATGAATAATTATTAATGAGTAATATTCCATTTGGTGATCATTCCAGTATAGGGATGAGAATGGTGATATCTCAAACACGTCATCTTCTAATATTTTTTGCAGTAATGAGTCCTTCAAAATGACTTTTTTTTCAAAATTATACCCAATGAGATTTAGGATTTGATGAATTGAGTATTCAGGGGACATATTGAAAAGTATATTGTGGTATTTAAATTTAATTATTATGTATACTCTAAAAGTTATGAGAATTATAATAATTATTATCAAATAAATTTATTTGTTTTATGGAATATGTAATTATTTTTGCAATAAAATAAAAGTAAATATGTTCTATAAAAATATACTTTCTTCGGACATATTATTTCCAAGGATTTTATATGTCACAACCATTTTAAAAAATGATTTTAATGCATTGGAAAATTCCCATTATCATATCTGAAATACATTTTTTCCGTGGATAAGGAGGTTGTCATAATCATTTTGTGGTAAAATTATCTCAATTAGGAAATCAATTTCCTTTATTAACACAAAAGGGAGTAAAATTCATATTGAAAATAGAATTTAAAGATATATTTTGGGAATTTCATAAAATATTATGACATTCACAGGTATTTTCTATTTAATCGGGTAAAAAATGGACTGTATTTATACTATTTCATCATGGAATGGTATTGGATGTGTTCTAATGGAAACTTATTTGGTGGTGGCATACAAATATTGATAATTGAAACCATGTGAGATTAATTACCCAAATAATTTATTAAAGTATGAATTAGTGATCATAGTACTAATGATATAGAGATATTATATTTATAGAGATAAATGTGATATATACACTGACAATAAGAGGTTAAAATATTTCTTTGAAAATAAAAAACATTATAAGATTTCAATTTTATGGTCAGAAGTACTTAAGGATAATTATTACACTACATATTATTATTTAAGAATGAATACAATATGGGGGATGTATTGATTCAAAAACACCATGGTATCTAGTATAATATGATTACAGAGAATGATTTAATTCTCATGGATTTATTAAATATGAACATGGATATTATAATTGATGATGGTAAATAATTTTTATTTCATGTAATTACCCAACCCTCCTATTATAGAGGACAAAAGGGATAAATAAGATAATTATGGCCCACAAAAGTAAGTGAATGATGTGAGGAATCCAAAATAATCATTGATTATTAATCATGATAAGGGTTTTATATGGTTTGGAAAGTGGTTATCTATTCCATCGATAATAGATTTAATTAAAGATTCATTGTATAAGACTCACAAATAAAAATTAAATGTAAATACTAGAAGTAAAAAGATGTATATGTATACATGAATGAATTTAAAGTGGGAATATTTAATGAAATACAAGATGGATTATACTTCATAATACATAGTAAGACAACATGAGAGGAATAAATGAAGACTCCCCAAATGGGTTCTGCATGCGTTACTATACTAGAGTGGAATTGTGCTAATATTACTGGTGATCATATCACTAAGATACCTAATTTATCTAATGTGAACAATAAAATATATATCAATATAGATCATATTAAAAATTTAATTCATTTATAAGAAATTGAATAAAATTTCCCTTCGGATCTTCTTGTTAGATTATTTAAAAACTAATTTGTAAGACTTTACAAAACCAAAATATAAACAGTCTCAGTGTATAACCTAAAGATCACATAACGTTTTGGGAATAGTCAATATAATGAATTAAATACTACAATTAATATTATAAAATACTATTATAACAACATATATTGGAAATTAAAATGTAATATAAAAAAATTATAAGACAAGTTCTGTTCCTGGTTACATGACATAAAAAATTGAATTAGTATTTCACTATTGTATCATTTTTGTACAATAATAGTTACAATTTTTTTGTAAAAATTATTCCATGTAAAGAATTGTATGTGAGGAGACATTAGACTGTTTCATATTTGGATTAAGTTATTGAATTGATGTTATTAGGTCAATATCATGTGGAATAAGCATTAGATAAGGTATAAAATATCTAAAATCATAAAATGGTATGTCATCATAGATATAAAATGTATTATAAAAATAAATGGAGGGATCATTAATTATATAGAAGGGGCCACGTATTCCAAAATATTTCTCTATTGAATGTTTTTATGATATTTGAAATGAAATTATTTATATAACCAAGTATTACTAAGAAATTTAAAATGTAATATTTTAATAGAAATATGGTCTATATTTTAGTAATTATATATAACTAGTCTCAATTTTTCAATGGTATCTATATATCACATATACGGAAGTATATACCCAATTTTTATCTTGGTAAAATGCTTGATTGGGTATAATTAAAGCCAAGCATATCGTATACTATAGAACCAATTATGATTCTTATTAACATAGTGTAGGTTCTATGAAATCATGAAACATAATGAATAATATTCTATAGAGTAATATACATATAAATGATCATCTTGGGTGCTTAATAATTCAATGATAAATAACAAAGCACAAATTTTCATGGATTTATTTAAAACTTCTTGGATAAAGTTAATATAGTTGGGTATATTTGAATTCCTAAAAATTCGAGTAATGTATTAAAAAATTTATATTTCAAATGATTTACAACACAAAAAAGGCACAAATCACTAATATCAATGTGACATTCAATATAAAATAGAAAAAATATAAAATACTTGTACAATATTTTTGTATCATTACTTATATTATCACATGAATATCATTAATCTTAGAAGAAAAATATAAAATAAAAATATTACAATGAATTTACTCTATATATTTAATGAACAAAATTAATAATATTATTTTTGGGATTAGATTAAATAAATGTTTCAAAGGAAAATATGTTTATTACCATTATATTTTTAATTATGACCATTATAAGTCATGAAAAATTTGAAAATTGTTATTGGATAATATGAAAATTCGTAATTATAACTATAGTAAATATAGACATTATGAAGTTACTATTGAAGTTATGGTATACTAATGGTATTTATAAGATATAATTGATGTAAAAAGGGGAAAATATGTAATCAAACTATATTAATGTCCCTTATGAAGTTCATTTATTAGGTAACATGAATTATTTAGCATCACTAGAAATTTATCATGATGAATCCCATGAAAAACATCAACTATTGTGGTCCTAAAATAATCATCTATTTTATAATTTCATGTTAGTGTATATCACTATCAGATCTATATTGAATGAACTAACCCATGAAATTTTTTACATTGAACACCATAACCATACTACTTTTAATTGGGTGCTAAAGGATTATTTATCAGAGAGTTAATTAATTTTAAACTATAAATTATTTATGAAAACATATGATTCTTACTCTCTTAACACATTTTTATCAATTACTTCAACCTTTTATAAAAAAAATTTATGTAATAAAATAAATAATATAATAATATTTATTTCAATTTTTTAGGATGTTGAATATATCCAATGAATGAAATTTGGATGTTTTTTGATAAAATTTTAGAAAATAGGAAAAATATTGAGACATACTAAATATGACATCAAAATATATGAAATAATGACTCAAATATCCAATGGTAGCCCACTTTCCATAATATTGGAACTATATATCATATTGGAGAACTATCATTATTAATGGGTCACCATTGGAGGGTGGATTACTTGTGTTTATGAAATAATAAAATATTCCTTAAATTTTTACATAATATTCCACCCCCAACTACTATAACTAACCACCAAAAATCTCATTTATCCCAAAAAAATCAAATTTCCCTTGTTATAACTCTCTCATGGAGTCACTGCCATATATATATTTAAAACATTATAGATATTGGATTATTCTATGGGTTCTCTCTATGTTAAGAGGCTCAACAAGTGTAAGGTTTAAAAATCTTTTAATTTCCAATTAAATTACAATCCATTTTAATTATATAATTTATAATTACTTTTAATATATTTCCGTATGATTAATTCCCTGATATTATCATACAATTGATATATTTTTAAGGAGAGATAATCTATCTTCTCTCATTATATACTTTTCATAATAAGTTTCTTATGTCTAATTATGGGTCCTCAAACCCATATTGTCTTTTATTTGTGGATTCCTCCCGAATTAATTTTCATTTCAATGTGAAATATTATCAATATCTATAGTTATAAAACAATTATCACAATATCAATGAGATATTGTACTTACACCTTATTAAACATCATTAACAAGCCATTATAAAACTCAAATTCTATTGGAAGCCCTAGGGATAAATCAAAATATAGTATATATACAAAAATATTTGTAATATAATGATTTTTGGTTTTCATAGAAACTTAACCCCTATTTTGATGCTAAAACTACATATAGGAACTTGTTTAGAAACTCCCTTGGTTAACATCCCTAAAAGGGGGTTCTCATGTATCAACTCAATCACCACTCAGTGGGATTTTTTGCCAAAATATACACATATTTTGACACTCATAGGTGTATATTTTTTGGATGATTCAAAACCTCTATAAATTTCATATTTATATATTTGAATATATTTTTATCGCGTGGAAATATATTTTCCTTTCATATATCTAAACAATGTCTGTGTTAAGGCAGATACAGATGTGTGGGTTTGGAGGAAATTTTTTTGTCATCTCTTTTGTATCTTAGTGTTTCATACTATTATAGTAAATAACTATTTAATATTAATATCCCAAAACTATGAAATTACAACCCAATATTACCCTGTTATAATTCCCTTAATAAGGGTAACATTCATTAATTTTTGAATATCTTTTAGTTTCTATGGATATGCGTAATATTCACCATGAGATAAATATTGTGACATAAATGGGGAAATATTGATATTCCATGTATTTACATGTTCTATATGGGTGGTTATTGATTACATATTCTTGGTATTGTTGGGGGTTAGCTTTTGATAATTATGATGTGTATATTTTAGTATTTCAATTGATATGATGGACTCATTGGTCTAATTATGTGATGGGTGGAGCCAATAATTATATATACTAAAAAAATATATAGGTATAATAGAAAAAACTAGCCTATGTATTTGGTCTAATTCATTCTCATTTATATGTGATTTCTAGGTATAAGGGATAAAAAGTATGTGAATGTTTTTTAGAATCGTCCATTCTCATTATTCCACTCATTATTAGTTCATTTAATTTATCCAATGAATACTAATTTCATCTTCAATGAAGAATTGTCTTTTGATTTTATATTCAATATTAAGGCATTATTTATTTATCCATTACTACTATATTTATCTGCCAAATAATATTATTTTGTATCTTCTATAGTATTCAATCACTTAATGAGTTTCACTCATAACCCTTTATATTAATTCCCAATTCCCTTTATTATGAAGTTTACTACTATTTATAATTATCTCATTAGATAAAATTAAATAATAAACATTTATACTCAAGATATTTAATATGTAATGTTGAAATGTAAGGACTTTTTTTTTTTACCTTGAGGGATACATAACATTTTTTCTTAGTAATTTAATCCCATCAAATATGATTAAAATTTAATAAATAACCAAACAGATTTAGGGTTTTAGTATTGGTTAAATTACTATTTTTTATATCATAACTAATAACATAACATTCCATGATAATAGATTCCAGGTTCCCTCCTTCAAAAAAACTATAAAATATATACATGACCCATGTCACCATATATTTAATCATATGTGACCCATATCTAGGTGTTAAGAAATATATTTATGATGAAATACTAGATTACACATTCTCATTAATTTATTAGTAAAATTTATTCTCTGGCATAATGTTATTACATCTTGGTAAATAGCTATGTAATTAAATTTACTATTGAATCCTCTATATACTTTCTATGAACATTGTATTTGTTATAATTCCATAAAAATTAACAATAAAAAATTATACCTTATTAATAATTCTATCAATATGTGGAAGTCAAATACCTGAAATTTACAAATTTTCATATAATAAATCGTTTTCTTAAGCCATGACATAGTAAGGTACTCTAACTACTATATTGATATAGATTCAAAATAGTCATAGTGATGACTACATAACATGTGGACTTTATCTTTTGCGTATTATCCATATTATAATCATATTCATTTTCGAAGTCTATTTATGGTGACCACCTTCATCTTCCACCTTGTCTATCTATAAATCCACATATAAAAATGTCTTAGACTGATACATTCAAATTTTTTCACTATCTAACTCTTTCAATCATAAATACATTATGTTATGACTTTATATCCATTCTAATTTTTCTACATAACTAAAATAAATTCCTATACATCCATTCATATGTACCCATATTCATGGAGAATATCCTTCCAAGATAACCTCCTTTCTCTATGTTTGTTATGATATTTATATTTTCCCATGATTTAATCCATAAACATTTCATATACAATATTACATGCAACATTTGTTTTCAATATACTTCATATCATAAAATAGTCGATAAATTTCAAATGTACCATCCCCAACACAGACTATAATACACTATGAAAGACCTTTCCATTTGACCAGTGAAATTTCATCAAAATCATTATATTATACTTCTGATCATGTTTGTAATTCAACACTATGATATCAATATATTCTCCTATGGTGAAATTTAGGTCATCTTAAAACCCAACTCATATATATCATAATTCCATAAACCCAGTTACTATAAAGACCTCATCATTCCTTGAATATAAATGTTTTTTTAATATAAATTTTCATAAGAAAAAAAACTAATTTCAAAGGCATTAATACTATTTTTTTATTAGATATGGCCATCAAAACTGAAACATTAAAAGAAACATTATAAATTGTAGTAACCGTATCCAAAAACTAGTATATAATAAAATAATAACTCAAATATGGAAAAAATAATTATTCTTTATGAAACCCATTTAGTGTAACTTTATTTGGAGGTAGATTCAATAGGATTTTACCTTGACCAATCATAGGCCATAATCGAGAAATTAAGGTGTGATAAAAAATGTATATTTGTGAAATTCAAGATTGATTAGATTTCCACAAGATCCAAGTTAGCTAAACAACCACCTAATGTTGTAACATGTTCTTTCATGAGGGTTAGGTCTTGTGATGAGATGGTAATGTGTAATGTAAGTGTAAATTAAGATTATATATAAATCTAATAGAATATTTATATGTATATATATATCCTGGATTTATAATCATTTCAAAACACTTTTCTCTATATTCACATGATGAATAAATATGAATTTTTCAGGAATTTGGAATTTCATTTCGATAAATGAAGGTTTGTTTTATATAATAACTACAATATTTATTAATATTAAAAAAATTGTAATTTCAGAAAAATATTATCAATAGTAACAGTCCTTTATCAATAAATCATTTTTCAGTATCTTTTATGTTTTTAATTAAAATATAAATTATAAATTATATTATTAGAAGGTGATAAAATTAATTTAATTTTTTTATATATCACGGTTTCTTTATCTTAAGAAAATTATATAGCATTTTCTAAAAATTTTGATTTTTGAATTAAAATAAGGGATATAAAAAAATAATGATTTTTTCAATTCTATCACATTTTATGTATAACCCAGAGGAATTGAAAAAATTAATTCCATCAAAAATCAAATTAATGAATAACATTATTAAATTTAATATATTTTTTATAAATATAAAACATATTACAAACATTTTTTTCAACTATACCATAAGAATACATTAATTAAAAGAAACAATTAATGTTTGGCCTTATCTTTATATCATGTATTTTCATTGTGACGTACAGTTTTGACAGAACATGGAAGCCTCACAAAACATATTAAATTAATAAAAATCCAATATATGGATTTAAAATATGTAAAAATGATAACATTACCATTCATCATTCTTATCTTTTTATGATCTTAATACTTTAATAGTGAAATTACTTCAACTAAATTCAATGTGTATATCAAAAAACTATCATTCTCTTCCTATATAAAATGACAACACTTCTAACACATCTCGACACTACAATACAAATAATTCATCCTCAAAACATTTAATTTTTAATCATTATATAATGCTCCAAAATTAAAATTATCCATTTGTATCTAATAGTTAGCCTAAGACCTTCAATATTAAGGGGACTTCCTAGAGAATACCACCTCTACAATGTTTTTTTATATCCTTATTTAGTTATTTTCTTATCGTTACTCATCCAATTATATTATCAATATTATATAAATATTTATTATATTTTATAATTTTACTGTTGTATTGTTATATTAATATAATACTCAAAAATTATTCATTTCCATCCACTTAGAAAATCAATTTACCGTAAATCAAGTGTGTGTACAGAGTAATGCCACCCAAAAGATTCATTTTTTTTCTTATGGTATTTGATTTTATTTCCTCACTTTATTAAATAGGAAAGAAAATTTTAAAACCACAAAAATAATATCTTTATTTTTTTATAAAGTCGTTATATTATAATAAACACCCATTTAGCCAAACTCACCAATAAAATTAAAGCATGTCTATGTTTGGGTAGGTTTAACCACCTACCTGAAAAATGATTTAAAATTTGACAATGGATGAATATCGGAAAAAACATACATATATTTTTATAAGTTAATAATTAAATACTAATTCTTTTATTGTCTTGTACGTGGTATTTTACTTATATACTTTATTATTATTGAATCATCTTCATTCACAAAATTTATGTAAGTATGTCGTTATCTATTAGCATTTAAAGTAAAATAACCAAAAAACATATATAATTAAATAAGAAAATTTAAAATAGATATAAGATATATATTATATAATATTAAGGATATGTAAATTATAAACATTGTATCAAATGATGTGTCCTGAATTAAATATTATTAAACATGAATTAAATTATTAAATTTAAAAAACATGATAGTCATAATATTCTATGGAAAATAAATATTATCATGATAAAATATTATAATAAGAAGCAGAAAGGTATCATTTGGTAATTTTATTTAACAGGTGATTACATATTTTATTTTTTTACAGGATTATATAAATTCATTGACAACGAAAGGAAACAAGGTAATGGTATTTTCATCTTAACTTATCTTTATTGATACATGAATTGATTTTACAAACCATTTTCAAATTTTAATGTAGTATATACTAACCAAGATTGTATTCTTTCATAATTATTTATTTACCTAATGGTATTTTCATAACAATAAGATTTTATTACTTCGAATAACTTTTAATAAAACATTTACAAAATTTATTGGGTTTAATTTAACACAAATATCTTCCTTGGGTTATGATCACTATAATTAATCTATTATCATTTAGTAATTATCAATTATACCCAATGATGATTTTATGTTGTATTTGCACCTTCTTTTATTGGGAAATCATGTTTCAAACCCTGTTATTAATTACCAATAATTTTAATATTTCATTAATATTATTATGTTGTGATGAATAATTCTCATATGTTTAAATGTACTTTTCATTCATATCCATGATTTTACTTTCCAAAAAGGTTCTCGTTTATCCAGTGGGAAATAATTTTTTTTTCATATCTGAAATGATACTTCCCCCCAATATTAATTTCTTTAAAAATGGATTCATCATAATTTTATAAATTTGGTATTGAAATGAGGATAGTTAAAAAGGGTAAAATAAATATCTGCAAACCCAAAATAATATTACTCCTTATCAAATATATATTTAAATTTGAACACATGGATGTCATTATCGAGTGTCCATTACATAAAAATCTTTTAAATAAAAATGTTTTCATTTTATTTTTATTTTTCACCTATAATATCCTTAATGTATATATTTTTTTATTTGGAAATCTTTATATTAATGTTATATAGTTTCTTCTCATTCAATTAACAACAACTTTTTAAAAAATAATTTTCTCTTCAATGTTTTAACTTGTATTTTTGATTGATTATTTATTTTCATTACTATTAAACCTCAATGATTTATCTTTTATAAAGTAATGTTTCTATAAATATTTATATTTTATTTATATATTATTCCCTTTTTAAAGAGGATATTTATAAATATCAAGCGAATTTTATAGTTCATGTAATTAGATGTATTTTAATGTTTTATAAAACCCATTATTTTTCCATGAGTTCATTTTGATATAAAGAATATTTAACATCAAATTTTCAAATAATTGAAGGGATTATGAGATATATGTGACCTATATATACTATAAATTCATCAGTTTAAGGATAATATATCACGAGATACACAGGATTTGCGATGATGTTAGTGAGTGGCTATGATTATAATGGGTTAGTGAGATGTTGCATAGCACGACTCACAATATTAATATTGAATAGGAAGGAATATTGTGAGGTCCAAAATGGTAAGAAATAATATTCTTATTATTTTGGACTATTTTAAAATTGTTTATGAATATATTATATGTATTAATGATGAATTCATATTTTAAATGTATTACACACTTTATGTAATGCTCACCAATTTTTTTCCACTATTGTTTAATTGAGATTAACAATATCTTGTATGATTTTATAATAATAGTTTTATGTATTCATGTTTTTTATCATGTTTCATCATTATAATTTATTTTATCATGATCTTTCCTTAATATATTTAATTATTTGCCTTATTCTACTAGATTTTTAGGATCTGAAAAATTATATATTATTTTTTCTTACTATCGGTCTATGGATACCTATTTCTTATAAATCCAACAATATGTTTTTGAAGATGATTAAATCTAGTGTTATATATAGTAATGTTTTCTAAAGGATCATTATAAGGGAATAATGTTTCCAAGTGTAGTAAATTGAAATGTATTTAGGTAATATAAAAGACACTAAACAATTCAATATTTTCATTATGTGACTATTTATTGGATGTATAATTCAAATCATTTTATTAATATATAATTTAATTCATACTTCAAAGGGGTTAATTTTAAAACCATGAGATTCTGTTAAATTTCTTTTTCAAATAAATTTTACCACTTCAATACTCTATATTTCTTGTAACACTGAATATAGATTATGTTACATAAAATCACTATGTTTGGATTGTGTTTCAATCAAAAAATGTTAATCATGAACTATACACAACACCTAGATTATCATGTTACCCATTTAATACAATTCTTGGATTTCATTTACAACAATTTGGAGTTCCTATAATTTCTCACATTTCTTCCAAAACTAGGTTTTACTAAACTAAAATAAACAATTAATATTGTTATAAAAATATTATAATAGTTACTGAAAAGACACTAGAATAGATTTTATGAATAAATGAGAAAATATTGTGAAAAAACAATTCACATATGTATTAAAAAAGAATAATTTATTTGTAAATTATTTATAAAGGAAATTAATAACTATTCAAAAAAATGATATTTGTTTTCTAAGAAATATATTTCTATTCTATCATAAAATATTTTATCAAAATATCTTAAAGAATTTTTTTAGATAATTTTTATTATAAAATTCATAAATTATATATTCAATAATATGTTTTTACATTCATCAAATATTTTTGATAGTTATAATATATGAATAAATTCATTTCTAGGAATAAAAGGATTTATTTTTATAAAAAGTAATTTTACCACCTTTTAATGTGGATCCTATTTTAAATATAATTTTTATAATTTTATAATATTTATTTGAAAATATGATTTTCATTTTTGAAATATTAATATCAAAATATAAATTTGGTGATATTTTTTTTTTTTCTAAGAAGTTTCATTTTCTGATGAGAGGTGAAAAACACTGAATTTTAAGAGAAAAATTATTTATTATTGTAATTTGTAGATATATTTACAATAATTATTAAATTTGATTAATATATATTTAGATCAACTATAAATTTATTAATTCAATTAAAGACATTGTAATAAATTTTACATAGTAATTGGATAAAAAAACATTTCACACTATTGAACATGCTCACTTTAAAAATTTGTTATCACACGACATTTGATGCATTAATTTTAAATTAATTTATTACTCTTTTTGAATAGAATTCTGATAATTGGAATCAATATTTATAATCTTAATTATTTATAATTTCTATTATGGTCAACATATATCTTCATCAAAAATATTAGTGAAGTTATAAAAATTATTTATAATGAATAAAGTAATAAGAAGTTTAATTAGTAGTTAAACATTAACGAAAGAGGAAAAATAACCAAGACAGATTCAAAAAAGTAATTTTATGGAAATATTTCAATGGTATCCAATATTATATAAAAACATTACAATATTTTTTTCACATTATGTATGACACACATCCCCACAGTGTCAATCGTTTTTTATTTATCAGAATTTCCATCCTCCTCCACTATAAAAAGGGAACTCACACCCTCACAAATCAACACATATAAGTCCATTTTCCTCATTAGAAACCTACCAAAATAATCTCCAAAATTTAGTCTTCTGAACATAGTATCCTCAATGTATTCATAAATCCATCCAAGGAATCCATTTTGTGGAAGCCAAATGGAGTTTCCCAAAAAAGTAATAACATACTTCAACATGTACTTTTGTTTAATTTTTTTATCTACCAAAAAATTTAAAATTATTTCATTTTGATACAATAGAATAATTATCCCCAATATAATGATATTTTTATTAATAATTGTAGTAAGTATTTTCTCACACACTTCCATCAAATGGGATACACAATCATCATTTGGGTATATAACATACATCCACCTCGCAAACCGAGGTTGTTCGTTCTTCCATTAACACCTTTAAAGGTTCTAAATAATTATGTTAATATTGTATTTATATTATATAAATTTTATTTAAAGTACCTTAATTATTTTGGAATTATTATGATATGCACACAATTAATCTTCCAATTTTGTGTTAATATGATAACTTCGTTTGTGGACATGAGGACTACCCCCTCCTTAAAGCGATGTGATTAGTTCACACATTATATGGAAAATATTAAGGTTGGTTATAGTAAAAATATATTATATATATGAGATAATAAATCTACTATAATTATAATATATTTTTTCGCTTCATTTTATTTAATTATTCTAATACGATAAGAAAATAGAAACAATGTTCATAAGTACATTAGGTATACTGTCTATATGAATAGTGTATTTAATATTGTATTTCCAATATTTTTTGATTAATACAAGTTACTATATAATGAAAATATATGATATTTAAATATTTTTGTAAATTATTTAATTATGTAAATCAATATCTATTGAATAGGAATAATAATAACAAGTTAAAACATTAACAAAAAATGGTTATTTCTAGAAACGTAACATTAACATAAAATTTTTAAAACATGGCTAATATAAATAAATTATAAAATCATATAATGTATGATACATAATAATATAGTTCTATGGTAGATTAAAAATAAATAAATTTATTTATATAATTTATTTTTGAGGATTTATGAAGAAATTCAACACATATGTTAAGGGTTTTCCCTTCTCACTTTTATTTCATTGAGATATATTCTAGATTCACCACTTATTATTATAGTGTGATTTATAATCTAACCTATTACATGATATATAATGAAATTTATTAATTTTATTACAATAATAATTTGAATTATTGTTTTTCTTTCATTGTTATCATGATTCTAATGTTACCCATATAGTTAGGGGACTTCAAGTATAACTTTTATTTATGTGTGACTTGTGACATATTCACCAGCTATTTATTTTGTATAAAATATATTCTGTCCGTGATTTTGTTATAAAATTATTATAATAATATCTTTGGTTATTAACCTAGCATTTTAGGATCTCTATTTCATTGGGTTTACAGTTTAAGGGATATCAAATATGTAAAGTATTTTTTCTCAATATTCTTTCTTTGACTCAGATGTCATGTTGAGAACCTATATTAGTTTACATGGTGTATATACTTGAATTATTCAGGTTATATCATGAATATACTTATTTTATTGAAATCATAATCTCCATTTAATATTATTCCATCATGGGGTTATGATTTAATGTTATCAAAGTGGTACATTATTGTTGTTAGAATCTAACTATTTATCAATATTATTTAAGATCATGTAGCCAATGTGGAAATATCATTATCTACATGTCACAAAATATGATTAATCCTATCATAATATAGTTATTAAATAATTTTTAAGGTAATGGTACAATTGTTTCCACTCATTGGTACTTAAGACAATAAAAAATATAATTCAGTGACATTCCAACATTATTTCATTGTTTGGTCCAAAATTTGTTTTCATTCAAATAATTTTTTTTTCTAATATAATAAAATAGTGTATAAATGATATTTTAATATCAGTATTAAGAAAAATTATTTTCAATTTTTTGTAAAAAAATATTTTTAATTGTTCATTTATATGTTTTCATTGTTATTTTCAACCATAATGTTTTTCAAAATGTTTAATTATTTAAAATGTTTTCTTCAATGTGATTAATATATATTACTCAATAAATGTTTTAAATAATTTTTAAATCTTATTTCATATTTTTTAATGTGGTTTTTAATGAAAATGTTTCTGAATTTTTTTATTTCTTTAAAATTTATTTTCAATTAAAGGTTATTTTTTCATGAAATGCTTCGAGTGGTCTACAAAAATACTTCTCTCTCAAATATGTAATATTTTTGTAGGGATTATTATTAACAAGGGATGTAATCCATTAAGGAAATTATTATACATTGTTTGAAATTTTTATTTTTATGAAGACATGTTCTTTACAAAACCCTTTTTTCTTCCACACGTAATACCATGATTGAACTCTTATGAAGAATTCTTATTTTCACGGGATATTCTTTGATGAAATGATTTTGAGAACTATTTCATTTCCATAACATATTATATGATGAAATAATTATGATACCCATTTTATATCATGGTTATGATATGTTAATTATGAATCCATTCTCTTTTTAGGGGTCATGAAATGATAAATTTTATATTACATTATTAAACATTCATCTATTATTTAATTGTGTGGCTGGTGGGACAAATATCTCCCCCAAAAGAATTGGATAATGAAAAATGGAATATAACCTCAATGGGTACATAGGTTGTATCCCATGCATGATAAAAAAAGGGTACAATAGTTGTATCCCAATCCCATGATAAGAGGGTAAATTAGAGGAAATCCCAAGCCTATAATAAGAGGATATAGTGGAGGGAATCACAAAAACATTAAAAATAGTATAGATGATGATATCCAAAATCCATAAAATAGTGGGGTTATGGTAGGGAATCTAATTATTGTAATAATATGGTACATAAGAGGGAATTCCATAAATGTAATAAGAGGGTACACGATAGGGAATCTCATTCCCATAACAAGAGGGTACATGGGAGGATATCCCAAGCACATACCACGAGGGTACAAGGGTGGGAATCACAAGCTCGAAATAAGAGGCTACATGTGAGGACATTTCAGCCTCAAAATAGGTACATTGGTTATTATCCGATGTATAAAATTATATGAAATATTGGGTTGGTAGTCATTACATAATAGCTTCTAAACTTATTTGTTTTCCAAAATTATTTTTCTTATAACATTGTTATTCCCTAATGGATTATGCTCTTGATGGTTTTATGATTCATGTCTTATAAAATGCTAATATGTATGCCTTTTCTCATGATTATGATATTTTGTAAGCATGGTACGATCTTACATTATTATGACTAATGTATCATACACTTATAAACATGTTATGGTCACATATCTCTCATGATTACCCTTTCTATGAAACTGTGCCCACTGCATTCTTATGTTTTCATTCACCAGGTTTTGACGTAAAGTTATACATAGGTGTAGTTAATGAGAAGATTTTGAAGGTAGGTATTGGTCATATTTCACCATGATATATGTTTATTTATCCATTATCCCAAATACACTAAACTATTATGGTCCATGGGCATTTATTTTTGAAATGTGCTTAATTTTTATCTCAAATGACATAAATTTTATGTCTGTTAAGAATGTGTCATTGTGGTTGGAATTAAAAGAACGGTTTCATGAATATTTTCAAACTATAATGATAAGGAATTATTAATATCCCTATGGATATTCCTATGTATATTTTTAGGGATTTATCTATAGATAAATCTAGGGATTCATTTAATTAAAAAAATGTGTCAGAATTTATACATCCTATATGTAGTTTTTCATGATTGTTTTTTTATTATATGATTAGTGTTTCTAACAAAATCTTTAATAAATTTATTAATTATTCATAACTAGAAGGAATTATGTTAAATATTATTGTTAGATATCTTTCATTGATGGGCATTATGAAAATATATTTTCTATGTGGAAATCACATGATGAAAATTAAGAAGGTGGATCAAGTATTGATTATACTATCAAACATAAAGAGATCATGAATGAAAAATGATAGGTATGGGAAGTTATAACAATATTTATTACATTAAAAATAAGTGGAATCAATAAATTTAGGCTGAGTAACCTTAATGCGTGAATCATATTTCATATTCATGGAAAGGGGTATAAAAAAAGATTATGATGAAACCTATATAATTAGTTAATTATAGTGTTGGGTGATTAAAGGGTATTTTGGATTAGAACTAATGAATTAGGTTATATGAATAATAAATTTCATGTTTTCTATTAAATCTTTTTAAAATAAATATTCAATGGTGTTGATGATCTATAAAGGTAATTTAATGGAATGGTGATATTTTGATAATGGGAAGGTAACCCGGAATGAGTAACTCATGTTGATAAAATTATGTTTAACATGGATATGAAGATGATTGATAAGGATAATGTAAATTGGATTGTACTTATTAATATTTAATAGATTATATAATTTTTAAAAAACTGGTTTATGCTATCATGGATGGTTTTATGGCATTTCTGATTAATGTAATATATTTAATATTATTTGGAATAATGAAGAATTAATTTTTAAATAATGTTTTATTGTAATTCATCTTGTTTCCATGTTTCAATAGAATACATGATGAATTATTTCACATGTTTATTATGGGAAAATGAAGAGATACTTTATGATATATGGTGGATCAACGTTGAGATATTTTTCATATATTTAGTGACCCAAATTCTAAGGTTTCTTATTTTAATATTTTAGTGTAGTTGCAAGGTCAACCATTTATGACATTTTTACGTTAAACATTGGATGTGGTTTTATATATTAAAGTATGATCTCCCCAAATAAGGATTTATGCATATTGGATAACATATTCTAACTATATACTTGAGTTGTAAAATAGAGAGAGATGGAATTATATATCATTCAATTTATAGATATTATGATTTACTATTGGTTTAGGAATGACAATTCCATTTTATTTCATGGAATAAGTGATGAAGTTCAAATTTATCAAGTAACAAATAAAAGGGTTAGTTTATTCTAAAATTAGGTAAGTATATCGTCTCATTAAAATAATTTGGCATAAAAAAGGATCTTGAATTAGAATATTGTGTCGTTATCATCAATTTTTTTATATAAATGATCTTTTTCAGGACTATTTTGTTTATGGATTTTTTATCATTAACTTTCTTCTAAGCATACTCTTTACCACTCTTTATAAGATCTTAATGATTAGATTTATCTTCCATATCCATGTTTTCACATTTTTCATTGTTATGTCTTCATGTAAACATATTTATGTGTCTCTTTCGTTAACCTTTATGGCTCCAAAATTATTTTTTAATTATGTTTTTGTTTTAATTTTTGTAATCTGGGTTTCAATGAAAGAAACATTTAGTTATCAAACCATTGATAAACCAGATTAAATTTGAGGTAAAAATTAATTTTAAATGTTATATAATTTTAAACCATGAGATTTTGTGAATTATGCTTTTAAATTAATTTAATCATTTAAATAATCTAAATTTCACGCAACATTAAATATAGCTTTCATTATATCAATGCAATATGTTTCGATTTCATATCATATAAACACCATATTAAAAATTTTATACATTCAACACTGATATTATAGTTTGGTAAAAATAATATTATGATTGTCATTTGTTATGAACAATTATGAGTTGCTTCATTTTCTTGTGTCACATGTAAGGATGAGTTTTTCCAACTAATAATATATTTTTAATATTGTTTTCCAAATTATATTATAGTTTCCCCATAGTCGTTAAAATGTTATTTAAGAATAATATTATCTAAATTAGGAAAATATAATTTACACATATACAAAAATATTATTCATTTGGTTATTAATTAGATTGAGATGAAATTAAGAAATATTTGAAAATAAAGAAATGTTTTTCTATAAAAAGTATTTTACTATGTGAAATCACAATTTTATTTAAATAATTAATAAAACCTCTTCTGATAAACATTTTTTAAAAAAATTATATATTTTATATTTAATAATATTTATTGACACTTATTCTGTAAATTTTATAAGTATAAGACAAGTATAAATAATATATTTTGATTAAAAAAGATATATATTTCAAAAATATATATGTACTTTTAATTGAGAAAATATTTTAAATATAATTTTTTAGAATATTATATTTTATATTTCAAAAAATGACAATTATTTTTTAAAATTGGATTATCATAATTTAATTTGGGCTATTTTTTGTGAATTTCTTGGAGAATTTCAGTTTTTTAATAGTGAAAACACTAAATTTTAATTGAAAACATTGTTTTAGTGTAATTTATTTATATATTATAATGATATTTATAAATTTTATTATAGTATATTTATCTCAATTATAAATATATTAATTTAATCTTGGACATTTTAATCAATTTCATAATGAAATTGGATTTAAAAACATTTCAATTATTTGAACATTTTCCCTTCAAAACCTATTGCCTCGTCCCATTTATGGGGATTATTTTTACATTATTTCAACCAATTATCTGTTTATAATCTATAAAATAGATTATATATTTTTAATAAATAAAATAATTACAGTTAGTTTAATCAAAAATATTTACCAAAAAATTTTGTGAAATAAAATAAAATTAATTACAATGGTTAAGGTAAAAATGATTTTAGATAGTGGTTAATATTTATCCTAAGGGGATGCACAGACTTGAAAAAAGTCCAAATTATATTTTATTGGAATTATTCCTCAATATAATCCCATTTCTATAAAAATGAAAATAATTTGTGGCTTTTGATTTAAGTGAGACCTCTCAATTTTTTTTACCTTTTTGTATTTATATGAATTCGACTCCTCTTTTACTGTAGAAATGGAACTCACCCTCTAGGACTTCATTACACCTCTCAAGCCCTTAGTCACTTCCAAACCCTTCCAAATTAAGATCCCAAAACTCCACATATAAGCCTATAATCGCATATTTTTGAATAATTCCTACCATGAAATCCCTTTTTAAAAAACAAAATGAGTTACACAAATAAAAGGAAACATCCTTCAATAAGAAATTTTATTTTATTACTTCACTCCCTCAATAAATTACTATCATCACATGATTATATAATACAAATAGTATCTTAAATATACTAATATTTTTAAATTTTATCGGCATGACCAACAATCACACACAATTCCATCAATTGATATACATAATAACTGTTCTTGTCTTTGGTGGATTACTACATCAGGAACCAATGTCATTTGATCTTCAATTTCCATATTTCAAGGTTTATAATAATGATTTTAATACTAATTTTATATGATATATATGATATTTACGATGTATTTAGTATTTTTGAACTATTATATAACTCATACCATTATCAATTCTATTTTTTGGGAATTCGATATTTTCATTTGTGGAGGTGTGGACTACCGACTCCTCAATGCGAAGTGATCCGTTCACACATTACATAAAATTTATTAAGGTTTTTATCATTAAATTATATGATATATATAAAATAATAACCCTACTTAATTATAATAACTATGTATATATATATATTTCATTTACTTTCATTCATTCAATACGATCAGAAAACAGAAACATTGTTCATATATTTATATGACCTACCTTCTCCATGAATAGTGTGTTACATTTTATATATGTATAAGTTAAGGATTATATATATATATATACTAAATATATGTTAATTTTAAATTATGTTTTAAATTATTTATATAATTAAATCATAATTTTATTAATAAGGTCATGATTTACAAGTTAAAACATATTTATAAAAAACCAAGCGATTATTACCCAAAATGTAACTTTAATAAGAAATTGTTAATAAGTGGGTAATATAAAGTCATAATAAAATAATATATTATATGAAATATAATAAAATTTTAATTTTTAATTTGTATAATAAACATATATTTATTATACATGTGTTTTTAACATATATGAAAAATTCAATTCTTAATGTAAGGGTTGTGTCATCTCACTTTTATTTCTATTGGATATATGTTTTATTCACCACTTATTCAGATTGTGTGATGTATATAATTACCTATAAAATTTTATGTCATGTATTGTGTTTATTTTATGATATTATATGTTTTAATTTATTTTACTATTTCATGGGGATCATGATTAAAACATTGTGACATAGTAAGGTGATTTCAAGTCTCACTTTTATTTCTATGATAATTTTTCCTTATCCACTACTTGTTTCATTGTTGGGGTGTATATAATGACCATTAATGTAGTGTATGAATATTATTGGTTAATATATGATTATTTTAATATCAATTTTATGATTTCCCATTTAATCGGTTTATAGTTCATAATTTACCAAATCAATAATGTAATTTTGTCTCAATTTTTCTTATTGAGAAACAGTTCATGTTTTAAATCATTTTTCTTTTCAATGATTAAATAATTATATCTGAAATTTCATATAAATAATATTATTATTTTAATTCTAATTTAATATAAATATAATGTTATTATTTCTGGTTTATTATGATTCAATGTTACCGAAGTGGTAAGAGTTTACTATTGCAATCTCACCATTTATCGGTAATATTTACGACTAGGTACCCTGTGTTGAAATAAAATGATCTACCTATATTTAATTCTAATTAATATTATAATCCTAAAGATATTTTGGATATATTCATGTAATGTTATTATTTTAAACTAATCGTTACTTAATAAAATTACGAAAATTATTTTAGGATAATCCACATTTATTTTCTCTCTTTGATAAAAAATCTATCTTCATTCAAAATAATTTTTTCTAAAAATGTTTTAGAAATGCTTCACATATTATTTTACGCTCAATATTAAGGAAAAAAATTATTAATATATGTTCTATTTTAAAATGGGTTTGAAAATATTCTTTAGACGTTTTCAAGGTTATTTTAAAAAGAATGGTGTTTAAAGATATTTTATGATATAAGAAAAGATTTTTTAAATGGAGAGGATGTCTTCCTAAAGAAATGTTTACATGATTTTTAAATTATAATTCATATGTTTCCAATGTGGTTTTCAATGAAAATGATTTTTGAAATTCATTATTCCATTAAAAGTGATTTTCAAAGAAGGGTTATTTTCTTTAAGAGAAGATTTGAGTGATCATTCAAAATCCTTCTCTATCTAAGACGACATTATATTACATATTTTATGATACTTTGGGGATATAATCAAAGGAATACATTCTCTTCCTTTCATTGAGTGGTTAATTTTTAAGATTAAATCTTTTTTATGAAACTCATCTCACTTCAACAGGTTATAGAATATTAACAATCTTATGAAACCCGCTTCCTTTCAAGGGTAATTTTATGATGAAATGATTATGAATCATGTATCATTTCCATTTGTTTGGATATGATGAAATAATTATGATCCCCATTTCATTTCTATGGTTATGATATGATGTTTATGAAAACCAAATCTTTTTTGGGCCATGATACGATGAATGTTTTATTATATTATGCAACTTTCATATATGATATAATTATCTGAAAGTTGGGGCCTATATATAGATCCAATTAATTGGTTAATGATAAATTATTTATAAAATCAAAGGGTATATGTTATGTATCTAATGATCCTAGAAAGAGGGTATAAGGGTTACATTTCAAGCCTGTAAAAAGTTGGTACATGGGAGTGAATCCTAATCTGAAAAAAAGAGGGTACATTGGAGGGAATCCAAATCTCATAATAAGATGGTACACTATATATAATCCCAGTCCCATAACAATAGAGTACATGATAGGGAATCCCATTCCTTAACAAGAGGTTACTCATGATGGAATCTCAATACAATCACAATAGGGTATACAGTTGGGCATCCCAATCCAATAAGAAGAGGGTGCACATGAGGGAAACCCCAACATGTAACAAGATGGAATATGAGTGGGAATCCAAAGCCGAAAACATGCATGTACATGAGATGAATTCTTATTACTATAGTAGGTTTATGGGTTTTTCCATAATTGTAACATTATAAGAAGGTATTGGTAGGTAGCATTTTTCTAATAATTTATATGATAATGGGAATTACAAAATTCTATGCATTATTCCTATGTTAGGACATCATGGCATTTACTCTTGATTTAATTTTTATTAATATCTTGATTTTGATCATTGATTTGAAGGGTATTATCTTTTAATGTAACGATCCTGTTCTCACACCCTTATGCTCTTGTTATTCTTTTATATCTCCCTTGTTAACCCTTACTAAGCATCTGATCTCACCCCTTTCTTATGATTACTTTCCCTAGGTAATGAATAATTGTTTAAAGTTGGACTAATAGTGGGTAATATATTTAATGGAGGTGTTGAAGATATTTCACAATGTTATAATAATATTTTTCATGTTTCCAAGGACCCATAAATATTACAATACTTGGGCATTTATATTTGTAATGTCTTGAATATTCATATAAAATGATGTGGTATACATCTATATTAATCATGGGTCACAATATAAATATAGAAGGTAATAGATTATGGTGATGTTATTTTTCATAATAGTTATGTTATTTATGGAGATCAGTTTTGTTATCTATGGTATTAGGCTCATAAAACCATAGTGAAACCCCTTGAGATGTGTCTATATATATGATAATATCATGAAATACGAGTATGTTTTTGAGTATATGGTTTACCTTGAAATAAATAATAATATAAATGCTATATCTGGTTGTAGGCACTGTAATAGATGTATCAATGGGTAATAATCTCAAAATATCCATATTAGGTATTAACTCGATCATCACTTTTTGTGCGATAATGAGTCCTAACTCCACAACTGGTTTGAAACATCTAGGTGTATTCATTTTCAGATCATATTCTATTGAGGAATCACTATAAATGATGTATTCCTCATTTAAATTGATGTGTGTAAGATAAATCAACAAAAATTAATCAAGAAAAATCTAATATTGACATACATTGAACTAATGGATTAATTTTAAAAAATAAAAATATTAATGAATAATAATTTTTTCCGTGGAATTCAATTTTATGACTATTACAATTTAACAGTATTATAAATGTATCATTACTATTCTCAACCATTATATTTTGGAATGGTAGAAAACTATAAGAAACATTTTATATGAGGGACAATGCGAAGATTTATGTCACAAACAACCAATCATAATTAGAGAAGAAATGAGCGACCATAAGACTAAGTGAAATCAATTATCAGAAAAATGATTAATAATGTTAACAGAGTTGATATTCCAAAAACAAAAAAGAAGTGAAATATTTTTTCTCTTGAAAAACCGAGTGGTGAAAATAATAATGTAAAAAATGATCAATTTTATATATTTTAGAAATGATAGAACATAAACAATTTGAATTTCCCATAGAGGATTTGAAAATGATTTTCTTTTGGAAGAAAGTATAATTGAGAATTTGAATATCATATGAAAATTAAGAGGTTATTATCTATTATGGGAGGAATAAAATTTGAATCCAATGTTTACATTAAATTATCGATTCCAAATGATTTTGAGATCTTGGGCATTAATAACCATTGTACAAAATATAAGTAGGACAAGGATGATTGATTTGAACAACCATCACAGCCAAGGGAGTAACTCCGTTAATTTTCCACATATTTTTTATGACAATTATGATAAAAAAACCCATCGATTTAGAATTGGGATAATTGTATTTTTATTATAGACACTCTTTGTTTCATATATACTTTTCCTAGTATTCCACTCTGATTTTTTATTATCATATAAAATATCTTCATCTTCGGTAACTGTTTTGTGAAAATTAATTCCGTAATAATATAAATCATAATATGTTATCCTTTATATAGATTTAATGTTAATTATTACCTATTTTAACATAGGTAATGTATTCACTAATCATGGTAATATTACTTAAAAAATACTCACTATTAAAAATGGTATGGGGGTAAAATTGAAATTGTAAAATAAGAATGACATATCTTCATATCACTATAATAGCTTAAGACACTAATGAATCATCACCATCCATCAATGCACATCCTCCACTTGTTGGTCATACTATATAAAAATAATAGGAATGAACACCAAGATAATTTTTTTTATAAAGTACAATCACACTCCACTATCACTGGTTCCAAATAACATTTTTTTTAGAAAAACAAAAGGATCCACCTAGTGATCTTGGGGTTGAGAGAAGTTCAATAATCTGGTCTGATTAATTTCATGGCTAGTGCAGCAATAAGGTAAGGATATATGATATTGTCTATTAAAGATGGAAATTAATTATATAGAAGATATGTAGAGTTTTTAGTCATTCAAATTGTGTAAGTCTACTCCAAAAGGTCTACGAGGTGTCTAAACATTGATCTTAATAAACCTTATATGATGGATGTGAATTCATAATCGACTTCATCACTATACCTCATCATTCCACATAATATTCCCTCTTATAGAATAATAGGAGATGTTATATTGGTATGTGTGATATAGATATTATAAATATAATAAATCACACTTCTATACATAAACTAATTTATTATAACTTTCCACTATATGAGCAAACTATTAACACAAAGGATTATAAAATATGACTTCAAACTGATCCATGAGTGGAATTTTACTAAAAAGTTAAGGAATAAACATAATAGTTCTACAATTATCATTATACATAAATTGAAATTATTTATACCTAAATATAAAATTGAATCTCAATCATTTTTAATAATATCCTTAGCTAAGACTTTTAGTAAGTAATAATAATAAATTTGAGACTGAAATTAATTTAAGGGGTGAGAATATTACAACCCAAGAGTTAAAATTGTGTAAATATTTTTTTAATAGTGCATCTCACATAAAAAACAAACTAATGTGAAATACCGTCATATATTTTAAATATTGGATATGACCATTGTAACAATCCATATTTTTACGGATTGGAATTTTGAGAAGAAATTTAAATTTTTTTACTATGGATTATAGTAAGGTAAAACGTGTTATTTTATCTTAGAATATGATATATGATAATTTTTAGAACCTCTCCATTTTTCTAGGAATATGGTTTTTACCCTAGGAAATGAGTTTGGTAGATTTCCAAGCAACTCAATCTTTAAGAAAGTAATTAATATTTAATATTTAATAAATCTAATATTAATTATTTTTTGCATGTTTTTTGGGCAATATCATATTTATAGAGATTTATATTTAGATTCATTCTATACCATTTAGTCTAGAATGGTGGTTTCCCTTAGGTTGGGATTAAATTCCAAGTAGGTTCCAACGCAGGCTCGGTCCCCTCATTCGTTTTCATTATCTTTCTTCTTTTTCTTTTCATTTACATACTTATATTTACCTATTTACCTTTTCATATTTATATACTAGATTATCACCAATGTGGATAAGACTCCACCTTCACATATTTGAGAGTGAATACAAGCATGGTAAAGAGATAGATGATATGAAGCGGAAGAAGGGTACTGTTGTGGAGCACCAAATTCATCAGGTTCGCATCTGGAAACCATGGGCTATGGGATTGGATGAAGCTTCAAAATATTCTTCCAAAAGGTATGGTGTTGTTTTTCATTGTAAATACTTATATATTTTAAATTTTAAAGATTTTTTCTCATAATATTCTTGATTAATGATCAATTATTTGTTTATCAACTCTTTATAGGAGAGAAAATGGGGGTTTTAAGAGTTTGGAGGTATCTTCCATTCAGAAATAATGATCACATTGCATGGGGTTCATGGAGCACATGCCATTTGACATTTCGATTTGGGGAGCATGGAATTTTTTATGTAAAATCCTTTTCATGGATTTACACAACATTTAATAGGATCCAATCCTCTAGATGAGTACCTGAATATGCTACCTTAGTAAGGGGTGCATGTCTTTTAAATAACATTTCCAGGCCCCATGTGGGTTACACTCTATGTAGATATACATGACCCATAAATGTACATAGACATGCCTTGTGAGGTACATGGGTTAGTACCCCATGTATGGTGCACATTATGTATATGAAAAATACTCCATGTACATAGGATTTTACATTTAGTGGATGACAAGAGTGTGTGCCTAGGGGGCTTGGAGGGAGCACGCCATGTACCCGGGTACACATGTAAAAAACCACGCCATTTCAATCATTTTGGGGCTGAAATTTATATTTTTATTTGATTTTCTAAAACCTCATTATGGGTGAGTTGGAATAGAGCCATACAAAAAATTACCAAAACATTAAATTCAAAAATTAGTAGACCAAAACCACTATGATTCAAAATTTAAAATCCACACCATCTAGGAGGCCTCAAGACAAAGAATCGCAACCCATGAGCATCCTCGAGCCAAGCCCTTGATAGCTAATCACCTCTTCGTCATCAATAACACCTTTATCAGACGTTGCAGGAAAGAAACCATCCACTGTCACAGTCACAGCTTCAGAAATCGTTAAAGAACAAACCTTCACCCACTTCATCAAACACCATCAATGAATATCCAACCTTATCAAAACATGGAAATCATCAACTCCCCATTGTAACCAGGTCAAAGAGACCGGGAAACAATCACAGAGCAGAACTCAACATTTCACCGTAAAACCATAAAACCATCACAGAGGAACTAGACTGATAAAAATCTACCAACAAAGGTATTTCATCATCTAGACCACAGATTGATACCACCATAGTCCTCTACAAACATAAACCAAACTAGACACCAAAATATCCTCCCACAGAACCAAAAACCAAAAGGAAAAAAACATGTATAATATACTAAATAACCTTCATGAAGGATAAGAGGAGAAGCATCATACAAGTCCAGAGAACAAATAACATCAATTAACATTACTGAGGCCAAATTAGAATGTCGCTGATTTCAATGTTCTTTTTCCTAAATGAATGGACAACCCAAAAAATCAATTTTACACCTACCCAAGATCCACCATGGAGAGGAATAGAGGAATGAGTTTCAAGAGTAGTGTGTAATTTGAATAAGGCCTCCACAAGAAGACAACATCAATGAATTGGAAAAAAAGAATCCAACAAAACAAAAGTAACCCAACTCTGGAAGCTCCTTAAAGTTCATCATCCATTGAACCATTGATCCCAAATCATCGTTTTTAACACTGCGCCCGACCCAACTAGGAGAAGTGCATATGAAATTGTTGTTTGTGATGGGACATGATCCTTCTTCTACGAGAACATCTTGTAGCCTTCCATTTAGAATGACTCCCTTATGATATGTTCCCTTTTGGACTAAGATTCTATGAGCAATGTTTTTCTGAGGATCTCCAACAGAATTACTCAATATATATTTCAAACAAGAGTATCACATGTAGGATGCTTCAATCTTATACATATTACGAGGGTTCCCCTATGTGATTTATTTTCATAAATATTGACCTATGGTATCTATATTTGGTTCCAAATCCTATGTATCCAATCAAGGATTTTTTTTAAGATGCCTTTATATACATCCTATTCAATGATCCCATTAAGGATTCCTCATCTCAAATTTATTTTTGTTATGAAAACC
The DNA here is from genome assembly GCA_963277665.1 of Viscum album. Taxonomy (NCBI): domain Eukaryota; kingdom Viridiplantae; phylum Streptophyta; class Magnoliopsida; order Santalales; family Viscaceae; genus Viscum; species Viscum album. The sequence continues at coordinate 1,330,110,018 of OY728133.1, forward strand.
AAGATGGATTCCTTTTCTTATGTTTAAACCTCATAGATTTCAAGTTGGATGAAACTCAATGTTTTAATTGAGGCACCTAATGGGTTCTATAATGTTTTTCTAACCCTGAGATAGTATGTTGGGTTTGGGTAGATATGTTTTGAGTTTTAACCTTTGAACTTGTTCTAAAAATAAAATCTCATGTCGTTATGGTTGTAGTTATGTGTTTAGGTGTTTATCCACCCTTTCCCTTATATTAATAATTTCACATTTTTTATAATGTAGATAAAATTGTCCTTGGTGCTTTCTGGTTGGTGGATGTTGAGCCCAATGTGATACATCCTTCTTTCCCTCTATGATTCCCTTACCATATTCATAAGAACCATCTTAATTTTTTGGACTCACAAAAAAATATTTTGAGGGTTTGGCCGCTGAACCATGTTATTAATTCTTTTTTATACCTAGTGGTTCAACCAAGGTTCTGGCTATTGATCCAATATATTTGACTATTATATTATTAGGAATTACATAGGTTCTTCTTTGGATATGGGAGTTGATCCTCCAATTATGATTTATGGTCATGGTGTCCCTAGTAATAAAACTCATCAATGACTCATCTCTTCCAAGAGGAAAGTATTATTTCACTCACCACAAGTTGAAATATTATGAGGATTATAAAAATCTTCTCTAGTGATGGGTTAAATGAGGTTGATTATACTCTCCTCAACCAATGGATTTTGGAAGTTGATTACACTCTACTAGACTTCTAGTCATTATAGTATGATTAATCTATCCCAATGTTATGGATTATTTTGGATGAATAATAAATCCTTGATATTTCATATGATGAGGACAGTTATATGTTCTCTCTAGGATTAGTCTTAAGATCTCTTTTAATTATCTGGTTTGTTGATCCCGGTTTTTCACACATATGAATTATTTTGGTCTAGACAAATTCATTTGGATATCAAGGGAATATGGATGTAGTCATAGTTTTGAGATATTTTTATTGATATCCTAAGTGACATACACTTATGGTTCATCCATGTCGCAATTTTGTGACTGCCTGCAGATCAGGACCTTGGGGTCATATGGTATATGGGATTCGTAAGGAAGGGTTTCTGCAACATCTATCTTCATCACCACTTACAAGATATTTGAATTAACTACTATGGAATCATTATTTATTGTGATTGGAGGTATGTACAAGTTTACACATGGTTATAACGAGTATCCCCTTTGGGGAGGTAACTTTACCAGAGTAATTTATGACATTGGATATAGAAGTTGTGTCAGAATTTGGATTATAGACACATAGACTAACATAATAATACATGGATTGAGTGGAATGATATCATGCTCAATTCTATGTCATGTGATTTCCAGGAGATCGAGATCATGGCACTAAGGACCGATAGTCGATGGTTTTATGTTATTTCATTCAACATACTCTTTTTTCATAATTTTTTATATGTTTATAGCTATGGGACTATACATGTATATAGATATAAATATAGATAATCATGAAATCACTTTTCCAAGTTGACTGGGTTCAATTACCATGAGTTCGTCTAGGGATTCACCTTTATTCTCATTACTTATCATTTCAGTTTAGTATCATCTATGATAAGCATATTGAATTAACATTGTCTTATGATTGAATATTTAGAGATTAATCATTAGGAAGGCCTTATAATGTAACATTATCACCCCTATACATTCTATTCTATTTGAATAAAGACCATAGGTATGCTTTCGAGTTCGAGAATAGTCTCATGGTGGATAGGGCAAGTTGTTAGAGTTTCATAGTCTATAGGATATGCTCATATGGGTTTTTCTGATCAGGATGGTGAAGTTTGACAATGTTTAGATAACATGTATGTAATCTAGCTCAGAGTAATTATTAATTTCATGTACATTATTTCAATTTCTTTTGAATTTATATATCTATATGGTTATCCCACTGTGTGACTAGTATTGTATGAATGACATAACTATTCAAGATTTTATTGATTTTTAATTTTTTGGTAAAATATGTAAAATTTCATGTTAGTGATTTCTTCCGTCATATTTTTATTGCTGCAGATTATTCTAATGAGTTATTTTTGTTGTCTTACTTTGATATGCGGATATGTTATCTCCATCGTAACACATTTATACCCATGTGTAACGAATGTGGTAATGTTTTATTATTAGTGTTATTTTTTATGTTTTAGTAAATATATATATATATAGTGTTTTCATGTATATATTTGAATGAAAATTTATTTTACCAACCTTCAGTTATGGTTATCTAGTTGGATCACTGAGTTCAATGTCGATAGGTACTAGGAAATTTCTGGTGAACTGGGCCTCAAAGGGGTATTATTGTATATGGATGCCTAGTGAGTATCGATACATTATCTGTTATACATTGGTATAATTACCACCATGGAGTAATTTCTTATGATGATTCTTAAAGAGGATCAGGCCCTTATAGGCTGTGTTTTCAGTTTTTCACCCTTTTAGTTCATTGTGACCATTACCTTCCCCAGATAAGATTGATATTTTTAAACTAGGTGGTTAGACCTTTCGACCGAGTTGTGAGATTAGATCTGTAGGGATAGGTGAGGGAACTAGAGGCCCTTATATTTGAATCAGAACCTAATATTTCTTTGTTCTTTTGATCATGGGAAACATGTATAAGTGGTTGGCTGATGTTTTTGGATGTCATTTTATGTAGAGAGAATAGTTGTATACTCATTATGAGACTATGGTAGGTGCATTAGTTGTTGAGTTATAGGTGTGTTGATGCCTTCAAATTTTTATTAATCCCCTAGGGTTATTTGGAAACATTATCTGTTTTGACAAGAATAAATCTTCACGTACCTAGTTTGACCAACTTGTGTTTCCACTATTGAAAAAGTAGTCAAAGTGAGGGTTGGTGATCTTGATTGAAACAATGCAATGTGGTGGTCAGTCATGTAATAAATCATGGTATAGACGAGGTTCTCAATTTTTAAGAGAATTACTAGTGGAGATTCTAGATTAATGTGATTGATGTTTCATGTAGCTAGGTCATCTTATCCTTTTGATGAATGAATCAGAGGTGAAAGAGTTGGGTTGTATGGGTACATGCTAGTTGGGTGTGTTACCATTCTGTTATAAATCGATCATTGGCCAGGTGAGAGATGAGGACCAATTTTTTCAATACCTGATGTGGAAATAGTTTACAAGGTGTTTTTGTAAAATGAAAAATGTCCGTCCATAGTAGAACTGACATTGAGAATAAATTGGGTATTGCAATATGGATAAATAGTTTTTAGACCCAGACACACATTTTCGGGAGACATGGATTGTGTGTCTATTAAAGGATATTGTTTCCCTATTTAATGTTATTATTTCACAAGGAGATCTATAGATGAAATTTTGGAATATTAGTGTTCTCATTTTTATATATGACTTTGTTATATCTAGAGAGTGTCATTAGTATAAAAAAAAGAGTTCCTTCCCTACACCGAGATTCAATACTTTTAAATTTCATTCCTTGATTGAAGGGAATGTGTTGAAGTCATTATCATGTAGTTTTATAGGGTACCACTTAAAGTTGAGAGTACACCATCATGAATTATAGGGTGGGGACCCTTTTTTGATTTAAGTCAAGAATTCTATCTATGTTGTAGAGATCATATTTTTGTTGTGAGATACTATGATGTACTTCATATGGTGTGGAGTACTAGATAAATAATAGTTAATGTATCTAACATATGATATAGTTATTGAATCAATTATAATGGCCATTGGACAATCCAAAATGTTTTTTGTAGGTTCATAGGTTGAGAGCATGGCTTCTAGTCTTAAAAAAGTGTTCTCACGGACTATAATGTTTTAGTAGAGGAGGTTGTAATTTTATTTGTTTTTCTGGATTTGAATTTTATACATAAATTTTCATTTTTATTCTTTTTCATTCATATATGGTGTTAAATGGTCTTTTTCACCATGCTTGTGATCATAGATAATTTGTAAAACCTCTCATTTGGTCCTCGAATAAGGTTTATACAATATCATATGAGTTTGGTAGATTTCTGAGCAATTCAAATTTTTAAAGCTTACATAATATTTAATATTTAATTAATTCTGTATTAATTTATTTGTTTTTGTTTGTTAGGTCATGAAATTTTATCCATGAATCTTATTGTGATTCTATCTCAAATTTTGATTCTAAAATAGTTATTTTTCTCTATTAGGGGCATAAATTAAATTTGGGTATGATGAAGGGCCCAATCCCCATTTTATTTTTCTGTTTATTTTTATTTTCCCTTTTTCTATTCTTTTTCTTCCTATTATTTTATTCATTTTCTCTATATCATAATAACAAAAATTTTCATTCATATGTCTTGGGATCCCCGTTCTTTCTTATGAGAGGGAACTTGAACGAGGGAGAGAGTGAGAAGGAGAGAGAGTGGGAGGAATAAGGTTACTGTTGTGAAGCTCGGAACGAATTGGATCATTGTGCGGCGGTTGTAGACCATGGAAATGTGTGATGCTTCATTGGATTCCACACAAAGGATGGAAATTTATGCATTAAATAGAAATCCCAATATATTATTTGTTTTAATGTTTTAATCTCTTACATTGATATTGTAGGTACCAATGTGGGTTGATCTATAGTTTTTCTAATTGAAAACATTGTTACCATGTTATTAGAATGATTTTCCATTTAGAAATTCCAATCATAGAGCATGTGGTTTTGGGAACCCATTTTTTGTGTTGGTCATACTTAGGGAAGATCACTTTTTACGATAACACACCATGTATGGGATCTATATTTTTCGTACAGGGACTCTACCGTGTAGCTGAGTACCCAACCATGATTCTAGTGTAATGGTTGAATGTCATCTAATGTTCACAGCTAGAACCCATATAGGTTTTATGCCATTAATATATACACATCCAAGAAACATACATGGCTAGGCCATTTGAGGTACATTGGAAGGTACCAAATGTATAGTACACATCATGCATATGACCAAAATAATATGTACATTGGCATTAAAAAGCAGTATTTGGTTAGGGTACATAGCCATGTGGGGCTTTGAGCATAAATCTCATTTACCAGGGTACACACCCTAGGTAATCCTCCCCTTCCACCATTTAATGGTTTTATAACCCTTATTTCAAATGAGTTAAAATCATACCAATGAGTTGTCTATTATAAGTTTCATTTCAGGTATATCACGATGGTGGAACCATTTTGTTATTTTGATGAATCCTAGTTGGTGTTTTAGTCATTATCTCAATAAATAATTTCATCCTGAAGAAATTAAATTTAGATGACTCCTATGAGTGAGACCATGAACTGAGATGGTTCATGAGACATCTTATTTGACCAATGTTGGTAGCCTTCCTCTGAGAATGTCTACCTTGTGAGATGTTTTCTATTGGACTAGGAGTCTATGAGACTAGTCACTCCATGGATCCCTGGCAGAATTAGTCAATATATATTCCGGCTATGAGGATATGGTGTGGGATGCCTCCATATTCTACCATTTACTAAGACTCCCATATGGGATTCCATTTCTTACCTACTGACCTAGGGAATCCTGAGTTCGACTACAATTAATATATAATATTGTAAGAATAAATTATATGATACCTCTATTGATTTTATGTTTGAGGATCCCATGTAAGATTCTTCCTTTCACCTTTTCAGATAATGATCCTATTTTGGAAGCATTTTAATGTTTGTAGCCCATAAGGAAAACATATAGGATGCATGTCAGTGTTTGAAATGAGGGACCTAGTGGTATCTCTGATGTTTGACCAACACTGATATAGAATTTTTTATTTGGGTAGAGATGGTAGAGGGTGAAACCATAGAAAAAAAATTCCAAATAGGTCAACCCAATTGGTTGTGACAGTAGTTATCGGTTTAGGAATTTTTCCCTCTACACCATTTTTTATACATTCATATATTTATTTTTTATGGAGTGATGATTATAATATGTGCTTTCAGGTTGGTGGTTGTTGATCTTGAAGTGATGTGTCCATCATTCTATTTGGGATACCCAGACATTATCCCTAATATCCAACCAATTCCTAGAAATTCCCATAAGTTCAATCTGAGGAACCGACATATGTGACATGTTGTTTAATATTTTTTAATACCCAGTGGTACTACTAGAGATCTAGCTATTGAGATTTCATATTTGACTACTATATTATTGTGATTTCAGGTGGTAAATCTTGAGATATATCTATTCAGCATGTGATTATGATATAATGGAATGTCGTTACTATTAAAAAAACTCATCGACGATTCCACTTTTCTGAGTGATGGGGATTATTCCACAATCCTCATGTTGATATATAATTATATTGATTATGATCTCTTTGTATTATGGTTTAAATGAAGATTTATACAATCCTCAACCTAGGGTTTTTGGTGGATGATTACACTCTCCACGAATTACATTATATAAAGGAAGACTATTCTATACTCGAATCCTGGTATATGAAGGATGAATACACTCTCTAGGATTTTTCATATGACGACGATCTCTAGATGTTCTCTATATAATCAGACTTAGGATCACTTTTTTTATCAGGGTGGGGGATCATGGAATCTTACTTCAATGAATTACATTTGTCATGACATGTACATCTACTTCTTGATGTGTTGTTACTATGCCTCATCAGTGATCTCAATTCATAGATCACCTATGTGTCATAAAATTATGGTTATTTCGAGTCATAATGTTATGATTTCCTATGGACCATGAGCTAACAAGCAATCATTGGACTGGATTTATATAGAATTAATGGTGGGTTTTCAAGCTCAGTGACCACTTAGAAGTTTTCTGGTTGTACTTTCCTTGAATCTTTCTTTATTGTTATTAGACCCAAGTACAAGAGATTCTAGGGTTAGGAAGAGTATCCTTTGATAAAGAGGTAATTTTTCCAATGTTTTTTTGATTCTGGAAGATGTAGCTAAATGTATATTTGAATTATGGACCTATATATCAACATAAAGGTAAATAAAAGGAGTTTCATGAGATTGACCTCAATATCTATTCATAAGATGTATAAGATATTAGGTTCATATACCTAAGGATTGACTAAACATGGTTTTATATTATTTCATTCTCCTTCATCATGTATATTCATATTTATGTATATATGTACAGGTATGACACTATAAATATATACACATATAAATTTCGATACACATGATATAACATTTCCTGATTGACCATTTTCACTGACCCAATGTTCAACTGTGTTTTCACATTTATTAATTATAATTATATTTTAAGTTTAGTCTTGGATCAGCTGAGAATATTGAATGAGCATAGAACTAGTCTAGCAGACTTATATGTTCATCATTGGTATTCCCTATTGATACTATATTATCACTTATGTACATGCACCTCAGTGCGACTATTGAACATTCATATACTTTTCATTTCAAGCAGAGTAGCATGGAAGATAAGACTGAGTCCCACAATTTCATGATCGAGTGCAGCAATTCATGTCGGTTATTATTTCCATGCCTATGTAGGTCAATAATGTCTAGAGACCTGGTATGTGGTATGGTGTGTATTTATTAGAAGATCCTTGTAAACTACTTCATTTTTCTGTATTCCATTTTTAGAATAGTTATCCCAATGGTTGACCAGATCTTTAAGTTTGACATTTTTGTTCTGGATTTTATAGATTTTTCATTCATTATTACAACAAGTTATATTTTGTTTTTTTATTACTTCTATTATATTTTTAATTACAATTGTGTATGATACTTAGTTATTTATAAAATTAAACTCAGTTATATGGGTATGGTCTCCCAATTATTCCACCATTTAACCCTCACTTCTATATGGCGGACTTATACCTAAAAGGATGAGATCATAATGCCTTGTAACATAAAATCTTGGAGAACCATTATAGTGTCATCTGAGTTGAGACTTTGTGACCCTAAAAACACATCTAATTAACTAACAAGTGTAAATTTGAAAGGACATGTCTTTTTAGAAAGGTGCGAATAATTTTTTCATTTAAATTTATATAAAATGTCCTATAAATGATTCATAATCATGTAATAAATGTACTAGGAGATTCTAGTGTTTGTTTAAAGCCAAATTTTCTGTAATGTATGATGAAATTAAGGGGCCATGTGGATAGGGTAATCTGTATAGCCTAGTCCGCATGGTTTCCAATATAAATTATGGGGAAAATAGTTGTATAGAAGGAGCCTCATTGTTTGTCTAAAACAATTTACCTAAAAATTTATTAACATGTGAGGAACTATAAGTTTTTAAAAGTGTTATTTTTCTTATATTTCACACATAGAAACTATGAATCTTAACTTTTCATGTTATGTCCTAATGAAATCTCATGATAATAATTTGTCCACGGTTTGGACAAACCATGCGGCCAAATTGTGCCACCATATTTTGAGTGTAAAACCACATTTTGTTTTCATTAAACCTTAAATATAATAAATTTATTATCTCCACTCATTCCAATGTGTATAATTGCCTCCTCCTCCTATTGATCTCAAATCATACCCAACCTTCACATTGATCTTGGTCACATTTATATACTCTAATTAACGCTCCTTCTGAAGTATCAATTTTTATTAGTAATATCTTATAGTATATTAATTCATATCTAACTTTTTCTTTTAATCAATATTTCTATTTAGGTCTAGTTACATTTTCTATATTTTAAGGTTGTTTCACCTTCTATCCATTTTCGTCCATCCTACTTTGAATATTCAGATGATATAGAGCAAGGAGTCATCTATGGCATTGAGGTAGGTGTTTATGTCGTTTTTCACATGAGTTTTGAATCTTCTTATATATTCTTTTGTCTTACACGCATATTTTTTTCAATGTATCCTACATGTTTATTTCTACATATGTAACGCCCCGACCCCAGCTACCCAGAGTCGGTGCATTACTTCGTAACATTGGCATGATCACAATAGATCAAGTCTCGAAAGACAGATTAGTTTAGTAGCCTTGGAAACACTAGATACATTCGTAAACGTTACATTACATCATAAAGTAAAAAACTACAATAAAAAAATATCCATAGCCCACCCTCATATCCTCTTCTCACAATCCCTGCAGGTCATTCATAAAATACTTCTTCACATCCTGGAAAATATTAAAACATTGAAAAGGGGTGAGCTCAGATGCTCAGTAAGGATAACAATATTGCGGAAGATTTTATAAGAAAACATAAGCAGTTAAGGCAATGTATAACTAAAACAAAAGCCTTATTGAACTTGAACTTCAGCATAATATGGAAAAAGTAAAATAAAATAATGCCATTACTTACTCACATGTATATTCCACTAGACGAATAATCACATGCAATAACAATAACCACTTTCATAATGAGGGAATGTATAATGCCAGACATTCTGAAACATTTTGTCAAGGCCTCGGCCAAGACGTCTAAAATGATTAAGGCCTTGGCCAAAACCATAAATCAAATTGGAAAAGGGCCTCGGCCAATTCCACGTCTAGTTGTCTCATGAGACCTACCGATGCATCGAAGAGCTATAGCGGGCTCCACCCGTCACTTATTAAGTCCAATACATTCCTCATATGAATAGGTTTAAACATATCATAAACCATAACATAATCGTATCAAATAAAACATGCATAAAGGAAATATAACATTTCCACATTTCAATCACAAGATATCAATACAACACATTGATATAATAAAAACTCTTTCAAAACCATTTTCAATACCAAAATAAAAGAAAGTTAAAACTTTGTATTTATTTTTCATTAAAAAAATGATGGCTTGTAGAGGAAGCCGAAACTCAAATAATGGTCACGGCGGCGGAGAAGTCGTTGTCGCCGCATAAGTACGGAAAGAAAAACATTCCCTTTTGTCGTTTAGAAAAACGCTTCGTATAAAAAATATTCTTTTTGAATAAACGTAAAATTCAAAGGGGTTTATACACCGTATAAAAGAAAGTTGTGTATAAAACCAAATATGCCTCAATGAAAGGAGATTGAGATGAAGTCCTTAAAAAGATAATTTTTAAAATAAAGTGTATAAAACCAAATATGCCTCAATGAAAGGATATTGAGATGAAGTCCTTAAAAAGAAAATTTTTAAAATAAAATAGATCTATTATGTGTATTAAATATAAGTACACATAAAGAAATTACAAATACAAGATAGGACATAATAATATCAGGAAATAATTTGAAAGTAGGAGATTAACCCAGAGATTGGAAATTGGGTTAAGAAATTCCCTTACCTCGTGTCTGACTTGACTCAACCATTATTTAACCTCCTGAATAATAAACTAGAGTTAATATATACCTTATTAAGAACCATTTTCAATTTCATTATCCTTATTATATCACTTATTACAATGATATGAACATTATGTAATTATTTAAGTTAATAACGGTCGTTTTGTCGATTTTAGGTACTTGAGTCAACAATAAACTTCTTATAATTACAAGTTGTTTATGTGGTCGAATATCCATTATCTCCAGAATTATATTCATGATTTAGATATCATATATATCATATATACAGTATATACATTCATTCATAATGTCACGTAACATTTAGAGGTAAGAAATGAAATGCACCGTTCATGGAGACGGTAAGCCGTACATACGCATGAACGCTACTTTCATTTCAATTTCATATTTAATGGAACGAAATCATAATGATATAAATGTATAATATAATTCAATTATAATATAGTGTATAATACCATTTACTCCATCCTTTATACATCCCACATATGGCATTAACGATTCGAATCACTTTGAGGGGGCGGTAGTCCGCACTTCCTAAAATGAAATTATCGCGTTTTACCCATAATGGAAATCATAAATTATGCCATAAATGAGAAATAAATAAGCATAAGTAAAACATAAACATATTATATATCATATATAAAAATAGTGACATCTTAATGGCCACCTTTGAAGGTGTTATATGAGTGTTGGACAATCATCGTTTCGTGAGGCAGAAATTCGCCATCCACAGAAACCGTATGTTCTTTAACAATTAGATGTAGGTGTGTGTAAGTGTAGCTCGAATCAATCTTATAAAAACATCCTAGTATATTGAGGATACTGGTGTTGTTACAAAATAAATGAATAAAAAGAGTTTAGGGGGTTGGATAAGAAAAAAAAAACAAAACAACATTAGAGAAGACATTACCTAAAAATTGGGTAACTCTTTTTGATTTGAGCCAAAGGCTTCCTTGGGAAGAGTTCTGCCCAAAGTGAGGCTTCTAGGAGTAAGAGAGGGATGTTGGGATAGTATTTGGGCAAGGGTTGGCTGAGCCAAATGGCTTGAAAGTGTGAATAAGGTGGGAGAGGTGGGGGCCTTTTATAAGTGGAGAGGAGGGGCTCTTTTGGAATGATTGAAATGTTACATTATTACACAATACTTTTCGGATTATAACGGTCCCACAATTATATAATTCGTGGATAAGGTGATAAGGGTTCTAAATCTACCCATCCAATAGTCTTTGTACAAGTGTAAGCCTTGGATTGTACATTATCTTTTCATTTTATTAAAATCGTTAAATAATGAGGTCATCACTGCATCATAATGATGTCATAAATAATTTAATTTATTTAATATCTAAAAAATATAAAAAAATACTATGATGTAGGAAATCTTTTTAAATTTCTAATGAATATTTATAGTCAAAATTTGGACTTTTGTATCCCCACTTAAAAACTGTTTTAGTAAAACAACTCATGTTTGTGTCAATTTAATTTTAACATTAAATAAATATATATTAATGTCATTTTCCAACTAAAGTGGCTCCATGGGGTCCCCAAGTTGACCCATGAGTTTTCTTGGTCGTCGATGACTCATCCAATAGGAGTATGACAAGTGTCATGCTCATCTCATATTATTATAACATTATTTGTACCTTAAACTACACTAATTACCTCTAATCGCGATTAAGAACTTAGAAGTTACTATTCACCAAAAAATTATTTTAATCTCATTGAACCACATTTTACTTCTTAATGACAACCATGTATGTAGGATTTTTGAAAATCAAATCACAGAAGTGGTAATATTTCATTTAAACGAAAAATCAGTTATTTAACTACCACTTAGTGGTTTCACTATTCATCAAAAATTGAAGTTTTTCAGAACAATGCCAAAATTTCACCCTAAGCTATAATTGATATTCCGAATTCAAAAATGATGTCTATTTTACAAAATTCTAATCATATAAGTTGCATTAATTAATTTTATAATTAATTCCCGCTGTCACAACAAATAGCGTGTTTTTAAGAAACAATTTATATCAAAAGATTGACAATTGTTTATGTCCAATTTTAATGTTAAATTAATTCTAATGACCACCATTGGATAAAATAGTAAAAATATATTCTAATTATACTTCAAAACCACTAAATAGTATAATTTATCACTATAAATTATTTTGATTAAAAAAGTTGTTTTTAAGTATTTTTCACAATTCATAAAAAATTAGAAGTTCTCAGAAAAATACCAAAAATTCAACATAGGCTAATTTCGATATTACGAATACAAAAATGAAGTCCATTTTGAAATATAAAATTTCTATAATTTTAAATAGTGGTTATTACTATTCATAACGGCTACTTTGATTAGTCTCGGTGTTTTAGAACTCGAAGTTGCGTGCAATGCAAGCTATTGCATTATTGAAAGAGAGACGTATCGTGGAAGCTCGGGGTGTCACATTCTCCCCTCCTTCAATAAATTGCATCCTCGAAATTTGAAATTTTTCTTTGAAAATAAAAGTTTGAAAATAGAAAATACCTTTGAGGAAAACCCACATCGGAAATAAGAATAATAAAATTTAGCCTTAATACGAGGGAAAGGGAAATGAAAAAGTCACCACCCAATTATGATAATGATTAGGAGAACATTGGTGGCAATTAGAGACATATAATTGGAGGAAAAACGTAAATATTTGTAGGGAGCGATTGGGGTCATCAATCACAATCAACTGTCAAATTGAGGGCCTCAAAGCCTTCAATCTATGTTGATTTAAAATATCATCAGTTCAACAAGACATAAGGTATTAGGATAACACATTTTTTTGTTTTAATATCCCTTTACTAAAGTTTAAGAATTAATTTATTCATTGAATAAGAGATAGGTATATATATATTTATGCTTGACAATTAGAGTTTCAACCTTCAACTCATCTTTCACTCAAAAAGATAATAGAACTCAAAAATATTATACTTATCCTAATTGTATAAGGTTCCAAATGTTAACACATACCATTTAGATTAGTAAAATTATTTTGTAAAAACCAGGGACTTCCTGTAGGATAGTGGTAGGAAATAAAGGCATGTCGCAATATGATTGTGGGTTTGATTCCTGCAGCTTTGTCCGATGCGACGGGTTATGCCCCACCCTGCAGGTTGTCCTTTTTCCTAAAACTATAGTATTATAATATTCCAAAAATAATCTCCAGAAATGATTTAACCTTAAACAATACTATCCATGGTTCAACTTAATCCATTCCAACCTTAATAGTTATCCAAAATACCTCCGTCCAGACTTTCTCTAAAGGGTCGTTAAATTCCAAAATCAATTGTAACCTCAGATTCCCCAAACAAAGTATAGTTTCTCTTATTGTCACATACTAAAAATATGATTACCTTCATCATATTAAATCCTTAATGAAAACAAAATGTACTGCAGTACAATCCTTATATATCACATTATTCTTATAACCATAATCTAGTTCCTGAGTCCAAAAACACAAATACAATAATTATTCCGCTTCAATTGTAGTCACAGCATAAGATTGGCCTTGATCCCTTGGCCTTTTCTGAGGTAAGTTTCCTTGACGCTTAGGACATTCATTTGCATAATGACCCATTTCTCTACAATTGTATCATTCAACTTTGATAGCCTCTTTCTTTCCCTTGCAATCACGAGCCTGGTGACCCTTTTCTCCACATTTATAACAAACTCCCATTCCTTCTAGGCACGTACCAGGGTGATTCTTCCCACAATTATCACATAATGGAAAATCCTTCTTTCCCTTTTTCCCTTTATATGTCTCTTGTTCCACCGTTCTCTTCTTCTCTTGCTTTACTTTGTTGTCATAAGACTTAGAGAATTCCTTTTCTGTCTTGATAGCACATGAGACAATATCTTCGTATGATGAGAAGGATTGTGATACTAAAGCTCGATGGAGAAATGGTTTTAACCCATCAAAGAAACGATCAATCTTACTCCTTGGGTTACGTATATAATCGGAAGCATGCCTCACTAACCTTGTAAAGTTAGCCTCATACTTTGCGACATTCTCATCCTCCTTCTACCTCAGACTTAGAAAATGCCTTTCCATATCATCTCGATGGTCACGAGGAAAGTATTTTTCTACGAAAAGCTCTTTAAACTCCCTCCATTCCATATTCGATACGTCATCATCTTACTTTGTGTTTTGAATCAGCGACCACCACTAATCGGCATCTCCCGTGAGGCGGTAAACTGCCATGACAACCTTCTCTCGTTCACTACTCCCCAAGGCATGAAATATTTTCTCTAAGGAATTTATCCATTGCTCAGCTACTATAGGATTTGAACTCCCATTGAAGGTTGGTGGTTTTTTCCTCATGAATCGATCTAACATTGATCCTCCACGTTGTGGATCAGGGTGCTCCATACGGGTAAGGTTATTATTCATAACCTAAGTAAGTTGTCCCAGTATGGTGATTAGCTGATCGGCACCAGTTGCATCACCAGCCCCACTATAATTATCTTGAGTAGGAGGGCAATCCCTACATGGAGTGCATGCATTGATACGGTTTCCATTCCTTCCACTAAGCGCCATTTCTAAACAATGGCATAAACTAGATTAGTATATTAAATAAAATACATAATTCCATATTTGTAAAATACTTTACATAAATTGAACTATTTATGGATATAATCCATAATCATAAAAAGAAATGTTTCCTTTGAGGAAGTATATACTCATAACCCTTCATAGTGGTTTGTAAATAAAATGAGAATTATCCTAAGCATATCCCCCGGGAGTGTCGTAACCAAGAGTGCAGCAAGGCCTGTTGTCGTGCACCAGTTCCCGTTCGAGTCTAGCTCAAAGCGGTGTTTTCGGGTTTTACCCCTAGGTACATCTGTGCCAGAGCTGCCTCTACCTAGTCGTATCCAGACAGGGATGTATTTCTCAGAAAACTCATAACATCTCTATAATACCAAAATTTTAGGAAGTTCTTCTATACTAATCCTCAAAGTCTATCTTCGGGCTATGTGCTCTAAACAGAGTTTATCTAAATCTAGCTTCCAAGGTTAGTACTAAACTGCCTCTGATACCAACTATAACGCCCCGACCCCAGCTACCCAGAGTCGGTGCATTACTTCGTAACATTGGCATGATCACAAAAGATCAAGTCTCGAAAGACTGATTAGTTTAGTAGCCTTGGAAACACTAGATACATTCGTAAACGTTACATTACATCATAAAGGGAAAAACTACAATAAAAAAATCTCCATAGTCCACCCTCATATCCTCTTCTCACAATCCCTGCAGGTCATTCATAAAATAATTCTTCACATCCATGAAAAAAATTAAAACATTGAAAAGGGGTGAGCTCAGATGCTCAGTAAGGATAACAATATTGCGGAAACATTTATAAGAAAACATAAGCATTTAAGGCAATGTATAACTAAAACAAAAGCCTTATTGATCTTGAACTTCAGCATAATATGGCAAAAGTAAAATAAAATAATGCCATTACGTACTCACATGGATATTCTACTAGAAGAATAATCACATGCAATAACAATAACCACTTTCATAATGAGGGAATGTATAATACCGGACATTCTGAAACATTTTGTCAAGGCCTCGGCCAAGACGTCTAAAATGATTAAGGCCTCGGCCAAAACCATAAATCAAATTGGGAAAGGGCCTCGGCCAATTCCACGTCTAGTTGTCTCATGAGACCTACCGATGCATCGAGGAGCTATATCGGGATCCACCCGTCACTTATTAAGTCCAATACATTCCTCATATGAATAGTTTTAAACATATCATAAACCATAACAAAATCGTATCAAATAAAACATGCATAAAGGAAATATAACATTTCCACATTTCAATCACAAGATATCAATACAACACATTGATATAATAAAAACTCTTTCAAAACCATTTTCAATACCAAAATAAAAGAAAGTTATAACTTTGTATTTATTTTTCATTAAAAAAATGATGGCTTGTAGAGGAAGCCGAAACTCAAATAATGGTCACGGCGGCGGAGAAGTCGTTGTCGCCGCATAAGTACGGAAAGAAAAACATTCCCTTTTGTCGTTTAGCAAAACGCTTCGTATAAAAAATATTACTTTTGAATAAACGTAAAAGTCAAAGGGGTTTATACACCGTATAAAAGAAAGTTGTGTATAAAACCAAATATTCCTCAATGAAAGGAGATTGAGACGAAGTCCTTAAAAAGATAATTTTTAAAATAAAGTGTATAAAACCAAATATGCCTCAATGAAAGGAGATTGAGACGAAGTCCTTAAAAAGATCATTTTTAAAATAAAATAGATCTATTATGTGTATTAAATATAAGTACACATAAAGAATGTACAAATACAAGATAGGACATAATAATATCAGGAAATAATTTGAAAGTAGGAGATTAACCCAGAGATTGGAAATTGGGTTAAGAAATTCCCTTACCTCATGTCTGACTTGACTCAACCATTCTTTAACCTCCTGAATAATAAACTAGAGTTAATATATACCTTATTAAGAACCATTTTCAATTTCATTATCCTTATTATATCACTTATTACAATGATATGAACATTATGTAATTATTTAAGTTAATAACGGTCGTTTTGTCGATCTTTAGTACTTGAGTCAACAATAAACTTCTTATAATTACAAGTTGTTTATGTGGTAGAATATCCATTATCTCCAGAATTATATTCATGATTTAGATATCATATATATCATATAAACAGTATATACATTCATTCATAATGTCACGTAACTTTTAGAGGTAAGAAATGAAATGCACCGTTCATGGAGACGGTAAGCCGTACGTACGCATGAACGCTACTTTCATTTCAATATCATATTTAATGGAATGAAATCATAATGATAAGAATGTATAATATAATTCCAGAATATTATAGTGTATAATACCATCTACTCCATCCTTTATACATCCCACATATGGCATTAACGATTCGAATCACTTTGAGGGGGTGGTAGTCTGCACTTCCTAAAATGAAATTATCGCGTTTTACCCATAATGGAAATCATAAAGTATGCCATAAATGAGAAATAAAGAATCATAAGTAAAACATAAACATATTATATATCATATATAAAAATAGTGACATCTTAATGGCCACCTTTGAAGGTGTTATATGAGTGTTGAACAATCATCGTTTCGTGAGGCAGAAATTCGCCATCCACAGAAACCGTATGTTCATTAACCATTAGATGTAGGTGTGTGTAAGTGTAGCTCGAATCCATCTTATAACAACATCCTAGTATATTGAGGATACTGGTGTTGTTACAAAAGAAATGAATAAAAAGAGTTTAGGGGGTCGGATAAGAAAAACAAAATAAAACAACATTAGAGAAGACATTACCTAAAAATTGGGTAACTCTTTTTGATTTGAGCCAAAGGCTTCCTTGGGAAGAGTTCTGCCCAAAGTGAGGCTTCTAGGAGTAAGAGAGGTATGTTGGGAGAGTATTTGGGCAGAGTTTGGCCGATCCAAATGGCTTGAAGGTGTGAATAAGGTGGGAGAGGTGGGGGCCTTTTATAAGTGGAGAGGAGGGGCTCTTTTGGAATGATTGAAATGTTACATTATTACACAATGCTTTTCGGATTCTAAAGGTCCCACAAATATATAATTCGTGGCTAAGGTGATAAGGGTTAGAAATATCCCCATCCAATAGTCTTTTTACAAGTGTAAGCCTTGGATTTTACATTATCTTTTCATTTTATTAAAATCGTTAAATAATGAGGTCATCACTGCATCATAATGATGTCATAAATAATTTAATTTATTTAATATCTAAAAAATATAAAAAAAAAACTATGATGTAGGAAATATTTTTAACATTCTAATGAATATTTATTGTCAAAATTTGGACTTGTGTATCCCCACTTAAAAAATGGTTTAGTAAAACAACTCATGTTTGTGTCAATTTAATTTTAACATTAAATAAATATATATTAATGTCATTTTCCAACTAAAGTGGCTCCATGGGGTCCCCAAGTTGACCCATGGGTTGTCTTGGTCATCCATGACTCATCCAATAGGAGTAGGAAAAGTTTCATGCTCAACACATATTATTATAACATTATTTGTACCTTAAACTACACTAATTACCTCTAATCGCGATTAAGAACATAAAAGTTACTATTCACCAAAAAATTATTTTAATCTCATTGAACCACATTTTACTTCTTAATGACAACCATGTATGTCGGATTTTTAAAAATCAAATCACAGAAGTGGTAATATTTCATTTAAACGAAAAATCAGTTATTTAACTACCACTTAGTGGTTTCACTATTCATCAAAAATTGAAGTTTTTCAGAACAATGCCAAAATTTCACCCTAAGCTATAATTGATATTTCGAATTCAAAAATGATGTCTATTTTACAAAATTCCAATCATATAAGTTGCATTAATTAATTTTATAATTAATTCCCGTTGTCACAACAAATAGCGTGTTTTTAAGAAACAATTTATATCAAAAGATTGACAATAGTTTATATCCAATTTTAATGTTAAATTAATTCTAATGACCACCATTGGATAAACTAGTAAAAATATATTCTAATTATACTTTAAAACCACTAAATAGTATAATTTATCACTATAAATTATTTTGATTAAAAAAGTTGTTTTTAAGTATTTTTCACAATTCATAAAAAATTAGAAGTTCTCAGAAAAATACCAAAAATTCAACATAGGCTAATTTCGATATTACGAATACAAAAATGAAGTCCACTTTGAAATATAATATTTCTATAATTTTAAATAGTGGTTATTACTATTCATAACGGCTACTTTGATTAGTCACGGTATTTTAGAACTCGAAGTTGCGTACAATGCAAGCTATTGCATTATTGAAAGAGAGGCGTATCGTGGAAGCTCGGGGTGTTACAACATATCTAATTGATTCTTTCACCTTAACACTTTCTTATTGTGCCTTTTTAGTAGATTAGTGGTGGTTTATTTCATTTATGGTCACCCCCTTGGGTGTGAAAAAATGACTTTCCCTTAAATGGATAATTTTCAAAGTGCCCAAAATGAATTTTCATCATTCTAATTAGATTTTAAAAGGAATTTTCATTTATTAATAAAGGTGTAGTGGAACCAAGGAACTTGATTTATGTTTGACCTATCCTATACAATGAATTTCTGTGGTATGAATTTTTATTAATTTATCGTATCATCTTAATAGTGACCCT
Organism: Viscum album; assembly: GCA_963277665.1. Taxonomy (NCBI): domain Eukaryota; kingdom Viridiplantae; phylum Streptophyta; class Magnoliopsida; order Santalales; family Viscaceae; genus Viscum; species Viscum album. Next base: position 1,330,129,476 of record OY728133.1, read on the forward strand.
TGGGGAATTTTTAAAAGAAATTACTTTTAAAAATGGAATATGTTGATTTATTAGAGGGAATGGATTATACATGACGTTTGAAATTCATTGAATGAATTATAATCATTCAAATGAAATGGATTTGAATTATTCATGGTGGGTTGTTTTTAATTAATATATTAAATGGATAATTGGAAATGATTTGTAATGGTTGGTAAGACCACACATTTTTTTAATCTTATTGAAATGATAATTTAGAATGGTAATTCCCTGTATGTAATGGAACTTGACTAATGAGACATATGATATGTATTTACTCTTATTTTATATAATAAATAAAATTTTTATTTAATAGAGGTTTTGGTATGATGTTGATGGTTCAGTTGATCATGACGGTATAATGATTCCTAACATCATGTGTTGATCATGACATCACACACCACTGACACTAGTTGGATGTTGGGATTTACACGCCACATCCATTTCTTATATTTTTTACATGATGGAACTCTCATAGTATCATGTGGTAAGCATGGAATATCCTACTTATTATGTGATGTAGGGAATGTATCATATTGCTTATGCATATCAACATGTTTTACTGGCCCACGATTTCTCTATGATACCTCGACCCATCCAGAAACTATTACTCTAGGTATATACCCACATATGTCCACACGTACATGGTTCATATAGGTGAATGATATATATATCACTATACTATATATATTAAAATAATATATTTATATAATTAATTTGTCAAATATTCCTTTTGGCCATGAGCTGAAGAAGGTAAACCGCCAGGTGTCCTTTAGGAACCTGAGCAGGTTGGTTAATAATTGATAATTGTACTCAAATTCGATTCGTTATACCATCACACTATTTAGTTTCCATCACTGCATGGATTACATGAAGACACCATTGGTGGTGGCCTACTATAATTTTTATCTCAGAACCTACTTAATCTGCATATATTACTCGAGAAGAATATCATACTTTAGGTTTTGATATGGGGAAGGGCCCAAATATAGGTTGTGGAATTAATTACTTGCAGTTTGAGCTTTGGAGCAGAGGATTGATCATCACTCATGATGATAGTGGGGAAGATTTTACTCAATTAGTAATTTTTTTACAAGCATTTACCTTCTTCCCCATTTTTAATGTTTTCATTCCATACATCCATGTATATGAAAATACCTAGCGGGGTTTATATTATTCTCAAAAGTTAATTTATTTGTTTTTATGATACTTAATTATTTATTTTATCTATTCATATTTTCCTAGGATACAATTTTATGTTTATTGTCAATATCATTGACTCTAGTCCAAAAATATGTTATAACCTCCCTAACGTACCCACATTACACCATTGATACTAGTCGGTATCCTCTAGTGTACAAGAAGCTGCTCTTGAGGCCATGTGAGTCACCAGATCATGACATGGGTAATGTAGACCTGGGCATAGGATGTTTTAAATTTGTAACATAGCCATTTATTTTCATTTGTCTTGTTTTTTGGGTATTATAAATTAGACTACGAGTTAATGGAATTTGGAATTTACAATGTGGCTAGTTTAAGTCGACCCAAACATAGGTAAAACAAATATTACTTGGGTTGGGAAATTGTTGTTAAAAACTATGACATTTATAGTTTCGATGACTTCACCACTGGTTCATGAAAATGATTAATGGTGTTCATATATGGGTGTGATTTATATGAGATTTCAATACTAAGATCTAATAAAATAAATTATTTTCATTACATGCATAACTATAGTCACAATAGGACTAATAATCCTTGTATTTTTGGATATCACATCTACATTAGCATGAATTTCAATGTAACATATTGTTAGTTTCTTGAATGTGCATTTAATTATGCTATCCTTTTTATAGTAATTAGATATCATAATTGATACTTAATGCCACTTCCTTATCCAAACTGTTTTTTCTTAAATACTTTTAATCAAACACTTTATGAAGTCAATTATGGCATGTTGAGATAGGGACCATCTGCCACATTAGTTGAAATGTTTTATGGTCTGGGTTATTTGGATTCTTTATTTAGGTTCATAATTAGTGTGAGACATTATGTTTGAGGAATGGTAAACCATCTAACTCAACCATTTTAAAATGATTTAATTATATTAAGGATGAAAATTAGAAATGAAAAATAATGTAAAGTAAAAGTATACATATTATATAAATATCATAAACGTGACATTGACCCAGACACATCATTAGAAGTGGGTAGGGGTGTATCTCTTACATTATCATGACCTATTATGGTCTTCTTCTACCACCAAGACCTAGATTTTGGAGCATGCATAGAGCTGTGATCATTTCTATAGGAAGTCTATGAACATGTCATTGTTTCAATTAGAAATATATTCAATTTCTTATGCCTATTTGGAGGCATGTTTTTGTAATTTTAGTGTCATTTCATGATTGATTCATCCGGTCACATGACCTGAAGGTGGCGATGACCATTCTTCTAATGTGGTGTCCCTTGTGCTACCAACGATCCCTCTGATAGTTCCACCTTGGGAACCTATTCCTATAGTTGATATAGATAGTGACACCTAGTTATGAGATAGAATTATTTGAATATTACTGTTGATGAAATGTGTTATTTGACCTACCCTTAGTATTATATGGTTGACTCGTGAATTCCATCAGCAACATCCTCCCCCATCAAAGGGGATTGAATATCAGAGACTATTGAATCTTGGAAAAAATTCATTATATAAATATTCCTCCATTTTGAGATTCCTCTAGAGTGGAGGGTAAAAATATCTTTTTATATGATATTTGATTCTTCTAAGAGGTGAGAGAATTATGTAACCCAAGTAGATTAATATAGAGTTATTGTCTATGAGGACTTACAGATAATCTTATTCAACTATTTCATTACCAAACATCTGAGGGAAGACCAAGATAGAGAATTAATTAACCTATAGTGGGAAAGTATGTCTGTTATGGAATACTCTACTCATAATATAGAGTTGTCGTTGTTTTCCATACTATAGTGAGTGGTGTCCTTATGACAGCTATGTGCTTTGAGGGTGGGATGGTATAACCCATCTAGTTGTAGGTAATAGTCTTTGTCTTGAAAACCAGTTCTAAAATATTTAACTAATGCATTATTACAATGTAAAATTTGAGGGATGTTGATGGTGCGAGTCATGGTGGTTCGACACCAAAATCTATCAGTTCTTCTTCGTCTGGGAGAAAGAGGCATTTTGAGGCTACTTGTGTATATAGTAGTAGTCATTCTCAATATATTTAAATATTTCTAATATTTCACTAGTGTAGGAATTTGAGACACACAAACCCTCTATGTTGTTGGGATCCAGTTGAGTGTAGAGTTTCTGGCGAGAAGTGGAATATCCAAAACATATGAAGACCTTCCCCTCAACTTCGAAGAGAGGGGGGATCTACACCTACACCACGATCATGAGTGAGGCTATTAGGATCATCTCATGAGGGTTCCTGGAATACCCTCTGATGATCATGCTGAGGTGTTCATTGAGGCAGAAGGATTCAGCCTCTTGATTCATAGTGTTAGAAGAGTGGTGAATCCTAACGAAGATGGGTAGTCACTCAGGGATGTGGTACAATCCTTTTACAAGGATCTTATCATATTCTTTGTGATTAGATCATTGGACCTTCTACTGTACAAGTTACTATTATTGAAGCATCCAACATGGTGTTAGTTTTATTTAACCTAGTTTTTTCTCACTCATTTATATTTTAGACATTTGTGGGAATTATGGGCCTTGAGATCGAACAATTTCATGGAATTATGAAAATGTATATCTCATTAGGTGACCTATAAAAGGGAATAGGAAATTTTAAGTATTTTCTTCTAGAGGTTGGTGGATATATATATATATATATATGTGTGTGTGTGTGTGTGTGTGTGTGTAATGTTTTCATCCTCAACATGGAAATCATTAATGTGATCATTGATATGGCTTGGTTAGTTCAATGTCAATCCCACATTGGATAATATCATAATAGATTGATATTTACATCACCATAGAGAAATAATTCATGTTCATAAGGGATAATGGGTTGTCAGTGCAACTAGATATAAACCCAAGCAGCAAAGGAAAGGTAGTGGGACAATAAAGATCGAAATTGTTTTCCACAATGACTTGGGGTTATGAGTCAATACAATTAATACTATTGTGGATCATTTCAGGGATATAATTCTTGGTGACTTCTATTAGATACCTCAAATGTGAGAGGTATATTTCACCATTGATCATGTCCCAGGAGCAGTAGTTGTGACTATTCCTCTTTATAGGATGGAAACATAGGAGATTTTGGAGCTCAAAAAATAGTGAGGGATATGGATGATAAATGCTTTATATGACCCTTAACTTGTACTAATTTTTCACCATCCCTTTTTTCCATAATGGTCAAATATACAATTATACTATTCATAGATTACCATCATTTGAATCAACCCCTGATTATGAATTTGATTCCTCTTTCTAGAAGGGAATACCTATTCAATCATCTCCGATGAGGGGGGGGGAGAGAGTATTTTAAAATATTGATTGAGGTTGGGCTATCACTAGGAATATATCAGGGAATTGGTCATACCTTTAATGGATTTCAAAATCATGTATGGTATTTATGATTACATGGTTATACCATCCAGACTCATGAACACACATTATGTTTTTCAGGATCTTGTGAATCAATATTTCCACTTGTATCAAGATTCATTGATCGTATTATTTTTTTATGATATATTAGTGTACTAAATAACCATAATTGATCTGTTGACCACCATTATATCATTTTTATTACATTGAGATATCATAAAATCTAGTATATGATTAATAATTCCACTTTTGGACCAAAAATTTCTACATTCGGGCTTGCATTTTCATAGAGTCGGGAGTTTCAATAGGACTAGAGAAAGTGAGAACTGTAGTTTCCTTGGAAAATCTGAAGAATGTCTTTGAAATTTAGCAGAACATGGGGATAGTTGAATATTATATATATTTAATCTTTGATTTCTCATGCCATTCAGCACCACTTACAAGCTTGAAAAATAAGTGTTTCAAATTCCAATTGTAATAACCTGGATATACTTTTCAGGTATGTTTTTTCTTTTCTAGTCGTTTTTGAGAAAAAGAGGAAATTCTGGAGATTTTCTAAGTACACACGGTGTACTTTATGAGTAAATGCCATGTGCATCCTTTCCACAGGAGGCCATGTGCTAGAAATTTAGTAACCACACACACGACCATGTGGGAGTTACTTGGAGGCCACTTAAAATGGAGTATGGAAACAGAAATTACATGTCATGTACTTCAAAAGTACATGTCGTGTAATTTTTTTTATTCATTAAACGCACTGGTGTCACATCTAATCGCCAGAATGCTCTTATTTTTTGTCTCTTTCCACCGAGAGCTCCGCACAGCCACAGATCTTTGACGAGCCCGTGAGCCTCCTCCCATTCTCTAAATAAAACACCATTAGTTGCGTTGGAATCGCATTAGTGAGTTCTCTCTTCTTCTTATGGCTCTTCTGGTGATTCCTCTTCTTTTACAAGTTATTTTGGGTTGAATTTTTTATATTTTCTCTTAGATATTTGGAATTCTAAGGTGATTCAAGCCTCGATGTTCACGTATATTGATCTCCCAATGCCATGGTAGGTGGTTTGTGCATTTCTGTTCAAAGTCTTTGAGTATTATGTGATGATTCCACTAATAACCTTGAATGAGGTATTGCGTGTTTACTGTTTTACCATTGTTGATTTCCTACCAAGCTCACATGTTTGTGTATAGGTTAATTGGATATGAATAGGGATGATTGTTATGCTTTAGATGTTTTTACCATGCAAGAATAGTTTACGACCCTTTGGTCATGTTTAGCATGTTGGCCGCTTTTCCTATTTTACCATGCCTGTTTCTATAGGATAGAGAGTTTGTATTCTAAAATTCTTGATATGTTGCAGACTGATTAGCCAAGTAGTTCTGTAGGGTTAAATAGGAAATATTTTATTCAGATGCTCGTTGACCTACACAGGGCCATGATAACTTGGTGTTGTAGAATATAAGGGGAAATGACCGAGTGAGCTTCCTCGGAGGGTTTTTAAGAACTTTACACTATAATGAGAATTTATCATGTGATATTCCTCAGAGAGTTTTTGTTTTACTTTGAATTATCTTGATTACTATAGACTATAAGGAGAATTGACTGAATGAGCTTCCTCAGAGAGTCTTTGAATGACCTAGACTATAAAGGGAATTGACCGAGTGAGATTTCTCATAGAGTCCTTAACCTTGGGGCTATAAGGCGAACTGACTGCGTGATCTTCCTTAGTGAGTTCTTGACTACCTTAGACTATAAGGGGAATTGACTGTGAGTGGTTCCTCAAAGGGTCTTTATATAATAAACCGGAGGGTTTAGGCTGAGTGCACTGCCTAGAGGGTTTCTTGTACTTTTTAGGTAGGACCATAATGGATGGTCATGAGTACTTACCAGAGGGTTACCTATTTGTGTTTAGAGGTTTGATTAGCTGTTTCTTGATGTTGAATATGTGGATTATTTACTGATGAGTACTTTCTTGTTTACTGCTTTTTGTACATTACATACCATATATTCACTGACTGTTATCCATAGATCATCGAGTGGCTACCTACTAGGATTTAGTCTCACACCCTTTTTGAGTCATTCATTTGGTCCCAAACAGATTATATTACTACAAGTATAGATAAGGGCATGTACCCATATACATCAGGTACATAACTTGTTGTGGACCTGGGGAGCATGGGACCGAGCTCAGGCTTGCGAGGTTGAGGAGTTGTTTATCATTCTCTTTGTACTTTGTTTTTGTACTGTTTCTATTTCTAGCATTGTGACATGGTTGGATTCTTTCCTAGACATATGTATCGTGAACCATTATATATATATATATATGTGCTCCAGTTGTTTATTATTTTAGTCATCCACTGTATACTGTTGTTCTATATTTACTGCTTACACTATTGTATGTATATTTTTTTACTTCCAGGGTGTACTCTACTAAGGAGGGAATAGTTTCCCCACTATCACACCTAAGGCCCTCACTGCTAGTCGGCAGCCCTTGGTGTTTGGGGAAATGTTCTTGAGGTAATGTGACCAACCGGGTATAGGGCGCCACTGGGTGGCTTCTGGAACCGGGACATTACAAAGTGGTATTGGGGGAGATTTGTTTCAATTGATTTACCATTTTGAGCCTTTATCTAGGGATGGGTAGGAATAGGTACTTAGTAATAAGTTGTTCTTGAGAGTAACTAACCCGTTTATAGGGAAAATCCAATCAACCTCGTTAATTTCAATTTTTCTAGTTTTTGAATTATTATAGTTCATTTGATTTCACCTTGATTGATTCACATTGTTTTTTTCTATTTTTGATGATATTATTGAGTTTCCATTTCTGTTTCAACCCGATGAGATGAGCGTATTCCATCTCATGCATCATATAGTCACTTGATAAAAATCACATGTCATGCATTTTTTCCATGCTATCTAAGTTGCATTAGTGATTTCATGTTGTTTTGATAGATGTTTGTGTAAAATATCCATGTCGCTGTGATAGTTTCCATGATAATAATATCTTCTTTTTAATATTTTATTGTTTGGTGTAGAGTTTTGTTTGAATGAATGCCAAAAATTGGTTCCTGAGGTGTTATGGGCCCTCATGGACCGGAATTTGTTGGATCATTGACTTTCATACATTGTTAATAACATGTATAAGATGCCAAGATTTAATTATTTGTGAGTATGGGCCCTCACAGATCAGAATTTGGCACCTTTAATGTTCATTTAGGTGTTTTTTCTACGTTCCGTAGTAGTTTCTGAGGCTCACTATCTGGAAAAATCCAAAATACACGTCGTGTAGTGTTACATACATTCCATGAGGTCTTCTGTTTAGGAAGAACTTGTTTTTCTTAAATACATGTTGTGTACATTATGTACACGCCACATAGTCTCTAACATTGTCATAGGCCATGTTGGTATAGACATGGGATGGGTAAGGTCTAGTGGGAACATGTCCTGTACCAGTCGAACGAGCCATGTAGTGTTGACCCTGTGTCCGCCCGTGTAACTAACAACACGGACAGATAAAACCATAAGCTATACAAGCCGTGTCCAGATGGAATAGGTCGTGTAGTCTGACCCAGGTACCCGAACATGTCACGAACAACATAGGTCAGTGTTATCCTTTCACGTACATGCCGTGTCCATTCGGAACAAGCAGTGCAATGTGAGTCGTGTCTCTTGCAGTTTAACTAACAACATGGGCCAGATGAATCTTGTCTAGTACACATCGTGTCTACCATGAACACGCCGTGTAGTCTTGTCTTAGGAGAGCCGTGTGGCTTAACAGTGTAGAAGGAATTACGCAGTGGAAGATGATTCAAGTACACACCATGTGTTAAGACAACACACCATGTGTTTGGAGTGTTACATGACCAGTGTAGGCAGAAGTACACACCCATGTGAATGAATTAATGGGAATATTCCTTGTAGGAAATATACACACCATGTAGTATTGTTTTGTAAAACTTGAGTGCTTTATTTCCCTTATTACCCTATTCAAACTATTTGTTTTAATTCTTTGATAATATTGATCTAAGGTGTGCACATGACCAAGCAGATTCATGCCACTAAGACATCCTCTGGTTATGCGCCAGATGCATGGCGGTGATCATACACCGAACATGGTTGATCAAGGGCTACCTGCAGATCCTCGTGTCATGCCAGTCTTGGCACAAGCCCTTATACCTGACACAGGTGCTGATGCACATTTCAGGGAGGGATTTTTGGGATGATGTAGACCTCTCAGGGAGCGCCATCTCCTACCCTGTCGATGGCAGAATTGACTCGGGTCTTTCAGCAGTTGCATCCTTTTACTTTCTCAAGAAATGGAGGACCCCAGGATGCAGAGTCATGGCTAGAAGCCACGCTGAAAATTTTTTATCATCTAGAGATACCTACATAAAAGAGGGTGAAGCTCACTACATACATGCTCCAAGAATCCTCCATGAAGTGGTGGGATTTGATCTCACAGACGGGCCGCCAGCTGAATATGACATGTGATGAGTTTTGTAGCATATTCTATGATTACTTCTCTCTGGAGACCTTGAGGGCTGATCGAGCTCGAGAGTTCATGAGTCTGGAGAAGGGCACACTTTTTGTTATGGAATATTCCTCTCGATTCACAGAGATGAAGCATTTCATGCTTATTTGAAGAGGTGATGAGTGGTTCCTTGCACGAATGTTCAAGGATGGTCTCCGGCACGACATCTGATCCTAGGTGAACATCTTCTGGTTGACTTTGATATCTCCTATTGTCAACCAGGTGCTGATCATAGAGCAAAATCTGAGTGATTTGGGATCGGTGAGCCAGTGCGGTTCGACATCCAGAGTTAGTGCTCTGACAGCTGATATCGGGAGGCACTGCAGGGAGTTTCCCCAAATAGATCAGAGTAGGCTGGATTCATCTTCCAGTAGCCAGGTGGTGTTCTACCAGTGTGGGAAGAGCAGGCATACGAGGACACATTGTCCGAGAGACCTAGTGGAGTGTCGGTCTTGCATCAAGATGTGTAACCTTTAGTGATTTTTTCAGTTCTTCTCACCATTAGCCGGTGATAGGGGTTCTTCTATGACTCCTCTTTAAGGAGAAGAACCACTATTTTCTCACCAGTCTGGGAACACGAGTTCTTCCAGCCGTTTGGGCTGAGGTGGAGGTCGTGGTCGTGGTAGTAAGTCACCAATTATTCTGTGACAGTAGGTTGGATCATCTCAGAGTGGTCAGAGAGGGTTACAAGGCCGTGACATAGGCCAAACTTTTGCAGTGGAGCAGACCCAGTAGGAACAAGATCTCGGACCCTCCACAGTTCGAGATACAATCTTAGTTGGCTCAGTCTTAGCTTCTTCTCTATTCAATACAGGGGATCCCCATAGCTTTATCTCTGTTGCCGTTATGGAGATCCTTGGTCTCTATATCCTTTCTTCGGCTGATATCTTGACGATATACATTCCATTGGGGACTATAAAATCTTGTGTATGTGACTGTAAGGAGTGGAAACTAGAGGTTGGTGGATGTCACTTTCTATGGGACCTCTATGTCCTAGAGATGACATGAAATGATTTCATTATTTGGATGGACTGGCTAGTTACCTTCCAGGAAGTCATCTACTATTATCTCTGCAGGGTGAGTTTCATATCACCAGAGGGTGGATCCTTTCATCATAAGGGTGAATGGGATGTCTAGGCGAGAAGAGAGGGTCCAGAGATTCATGGGTTTGTAGGAGTTATAACCCAGACTTCTAGTCTATATCTGGATGACCAGGATACTTTGCAGATAGACTTTCCTCCCATGGTGGATCATTTTAGAGATGTCTTTCCAGAGGAATTTTTCAGTTTTACACTAGAGCGCTAGGTATACTTCACTATTTATCATTTACTAGGAGTGGCACTGGTGTCCATTCCTCATTTTAGGATGGCTACACAAGAGTTGCAGGAAGTCAAGAAATAGATAGAGAAGTTTTAGGCAATGGGTTTCATCTGACCTAGTACTTCTCCTTGGGGTTCGCCTGTCCTATTTGTGAAGAAGGAATATGACACCCTCAGGATTTATGTGGACTATCGGAAGTTGAACCAGTTGACGGTCAAGAACCGGTATCCCTTACAGAGGTTCGATGATCTCTTTGACTAGCTTTGAGGAGCCATGGTGTCCGTGAAGATTTACTTGAGGTCCGTATGTCATTAGTGTCATGTTAGACCATCAGATATACCTCTTATAGCCTTAGAGAGCAGGTATGGTCTATATGAGTATATGGTTATGCCATTCAGTCTCACGAACATGCATGTCGTTTTCATGGCACAAATAAACCGAGTGTTCCATCCATACTAGGATTCCTTCATGGTTGTTTTTGTGTATGATATCATGGTGTACTCTCACACTCGACATAATAATTCTACCCATCTTGAGGTCATTTTGAGTACACTGAGTGAGAATCAGTTATATGATAAGGTCTCAATGTGCCACTTTTGGATGGATCAGATTCACTTCCTAGGTCATATTATCTCACAGGCAGGAGTATTAATAGACCGAGAGAAATTTAGAGCTTAAAGTTTACTGGGAGAAGCCGAAGAACGTCTTTGAGGTGCAGAGTATTCTAGGGATGGATGGATACTGCAGATGTTTCAGACTGGACCTCTCAAGCTTAGCAGCACCACTGACAGGTCTGACTAAGAAGGGTGCGAAGATCGTATGGTCAAATTGTTTTGAGTCAGCCTTTCTAGAGATGAAAAGGAAGTTGACTTCAGCACAAATACTAGTCTTTCCAGAGCTGGGGAAGATCTATACTGTTTACTGTGATGCGTCGGGTATCGGGCTGGGAGTTGTGCTTATGCAGGGAAATGGAGTCATTGTGTACGGGTCTCAGCAGTTGAGGCCACATGAGAGGAATTACCCGACACATGATCTGGAGATGGAAGCTCTTTATCATGCCCTACACTGCTAGAGAAATTATCTTTTGGGAGAGCATTTTGTGGTTTTCACTGACCACAAAAGGATCAAGTATATTTTCACTCTTCATTATTTGAATTTAAGATAGCGAAGGTGGTTCGAGTGCCTAAAGTCGTTCGACATTGATCTTGCCTACACTCCTCGGAAGGGCAACCCAGTGGCTGATGTGTTAAGCTGAAAAAATTAGATACAGGCAGTTCAGGAGGCCAGTAGTGAGTGGAAGATTATGGATATGGTCTCTCAGATGAATTTGGAGGATCACTATAGACATGGGTTGACTTTTCTATCTTCGGTAGCTATAAACTCTACTCTTATTGATCGAGTTCGAATGAGGTAGTTATCTGATTTTGAAGGCCCAGTCCTCAAGGAGTGTGTGTCAGAAGAGGATCCTATTCTTGGATGGACCATAGGTGAGGATGAGATCTTTCATTTCTAGGGGTGCATGTGGGTGCAAATAGAAATATGCGAGGAGTTGATGTCGGACATTCATTCCTAAGTTTGGGTAGTTCATCCTGGCATCACCAAGATGTATCGTGATCTACACCATCAGTATCGGTGGTAATGTATGAATAGAGACATTGTTGGTTTTATTATGAGGTGTTCCACTTAACAACAAGTGAAGGCGAAGCATCAGCAGTCAGCAGGGCTCTTATAGCAGTCACCCATTCCCAAGTGGATGTGGAATGATGTCGTGATGGATTTCGTGACTAGTTTTCCGAGGTCACTTTGAGGGAATGATGCAGTACGGGTTGTTATTAATAGACATACGATGGTCACTCACTTCTTTCCAATAAAAGAGACCTTCAGTGTTGATGAGTTGGGAAAGTTGTACATCCGATAAATTATATGCTTTCATGGTGTTCCACACTCCATCGTTTCAGACAGGGATGCACGTTTTACTTCTCGGGTCTGGTAGGGGCTTCAAAAGGCTTTGGGTACACCGGTACATTTGAGCACAACATACCATCATCACACAGATTTCTAGCCAGAGAGTACGATTTAGGAGCTTGAGGATATGCTCTGAGAATGCATTCTAGATTTTGGAGGTTCTTGGTAGAAGCATATACCTCTTGTGGAGTTTTCCTACAACAATAGTTTTCAAGAAACTATTCTGATGGAACCACATGAAGCATTGTACGGTATTCCTAGCCGATCACCCTTATGTAGGCTTGAGGTAGGAGAGGCAGTATTGCTGGGACCTCGTCCTGTTTAGGATACCACAGATCAGATAGAGTTGATTCGGAAGAGGATGGCTACTGTGCAGTCTCAACAGAAATCTTATGCTGATCAGAGGAGATGACTTCTGGAGTTCGACGTCGGGGATTAGGTTTTCCGGCATGTCACACCGAGGTTGGGACACAAAAGGATTAGGACACATGGTAAGCTTTTGCCATGGTACGTCAGGCTGTTTGAGGTGTTGCAGAGAGTTGGTCCTCTTGCCTACCAGTTACAGTTACCTAAGAGGTACCGAGCTATGCACGATGTCTTCCACGTTTCTCAACATCGACATTACTTTTCAAACCCGTCTCAGGTTTTCCAACCCAAGGAGGTTGAGTTGAAGGTGGATTCATCCTTTGAATAGAGTCCTATCCATATTTTGGATCTAAGTACGACGGTTCTCCATGGTTGGTCTATTCCTCTGGTATAGGTGATTTGGCAGCATGGGTGAGTACAGGACGAGACATAGGAGAGGGAGGTAGACGTATGATCACAGTGGTTGTAGCTGTTCGGGGTTTCTTCTTATACACCACTCTTGAGAAATTCAAGGATGAATTTCTTTAAGGGGAGAAGTTTGTAAGAACCCAGATCTTCTTTCCTGGTACGTTTTTCATTTTCTGGTCATTTTTGAGAAAGAGATGAAATTCTGAAAATTTTCTAAGTACACGCATTGTACTTTATGAATACATGCTGTGTACTAGCTTACCGTAGAAGGCCTTGTGCTGGCCGTATAGTACCCACACACACATCCATGTGCGATTGACTTGGAGGATTCTTAAAGTTGATTACGAAAATAGCGAGTACATGACATGTACATCAGAAGTACAATATGTGTACTTTTTTTTCATTAAACGCATCAGGGTCATGTATGATCCCCATAATGATCTTCTTTTAGGTCTCATTCGACCGAGAGCTCCGCACAACTGTGGATCTTCGATGAGCCCCCGATCCTCCGTTCTTCCTCTGAATCTTACACAGTTGTTTGTGTTGGAATTGCATCAGTGAGTTCTCTATTCTACTTGAGCCTTGTTTTGTGATTCCTCTTCTTTTCCATATTATCGTGGGTTGAATTTTGTATGCTTTTTCATAGAACTACAGTGTTATAAAGTGATTCATGCATCGAGGATCAAGTATATTGATATCCCAAGGCCAAGGTAGGTTTTTTGTGCCTTTCTGTTCAATGTCTTTGAGTATTATGTGAAAAATATACCAATTCCATTAAACAGGGTATCGCGTGTTTACCATTTTACCCCTATTGATTGACTTCCATGCTTGCATGTTCTTTAGAGGTTATTTGGATATGAATAGGGATGACTGTGATGCTTTAGATTTTTTTCCCATACATGTTCTGTTTACGACCGTTTGGTCCTCTTTAGCCAGTTGTCCGCTTTTCCTGTTCTTCCATGCCTATTGATGTAGGATGGAGAGTTTGTATTCTGACATGCTTGATATGTTGTATACTGATTAACGAAGAATATCTGAATGGTTAATTTGTCCATATTGTATTGCTATTCTCGTTGACCTACAAAGGGTCGTGAGAACCTGGTGTAGTAGACTATAAGGGGAAATGACTGAGAGAGAATCCTCAGAGAGTCTTTGAGCAGTTTATACTATAAGGGGAATTGACAGTGAGAGCTTCCTCAAGAGTCTTTGTTTTAATTTTAATTACCTTGATTACTATAAATATAAGGGGAATTGACTGAGTGAGCTTACTCAGAGAGTCCTTGAAAGACCTGGGATATAAGGGGAATTGATCGAGAGAGCTTCTTTAAAGAGTCATTGACCTTGGGGGTATAAGGGGAATTGACCGCGGGAGCTTCCTCAAGGATTTACTTAAAACCTTAGACTATAAGGGGAAATGACTGTGAGTTCTTCCTCAAGGAGTCTTTATATATGGATCCAGAGGGGTTAGGCCGACTACACTACCCAGAGGGTTGCTTGTACTTGTCAGGAAGGACTAGAGGGGATGGCCATGAGTACATCCCATAGGGGTACCTATTTGTGTTTAGTTGTTGGATTAGCTGTTTCTTGATGTTGAAACTGTAGACTATTTAATTCTAAGTACATTACTATTTACTACTTTCTATACTTTACCTGCCATATATTCCTTGACTTTTAGGAACAAATCATCAGGTGGTAACCTTAAAAGATATAGTCTCACATCCTGTTTGGGTATTACTTTTTGGCCCAAACAGATTATATTACTGCAGGTATAGATAAATGCAAGCTCCCTTCTACATCAGGTACATGACTTGCTGTGGAGCTAGGGAGCATGAGACCAAGCTTAGTTCTGCGATGCCAAGGAGCTGTTTATCTTTATTTTTGTACATTGGTTTTAACAATGTTTGTATTTCTATCATTGTTAGTTGTTTGGATACCTTCCTAGAAAAATCTATCATGAATTATTTTATATATATATGTGTTCCAGTTGTTTATTATTCTTGTCTTCCACTATTTAATATTGTTTGATATTTACTGAATCTTCTATTTTATGTATTTGTTTACATCTGTTGTATACTCTTCCAATGAGGACATAGTTTCCTCACAGTCACACCCAAGTCCCTCACTGCTATTCAGAAATCTATCACATTTTTGGAAATGTACTGGAGGCCATGTGACCAACTTGGTACGGGGCACCTTTGAGTGGCTTCCAGAACAAGGATGTTACACCTATGGTCAGAATCTTTTTAAGAATCTATTCATGAGTTCATGGTTATATTGACATCAGAAATTGTACAGATTCTATGAGATCTGTTAAGGTCCAATAATATGTTGCTTGACACTATAATTATTAGGCATTGAGATATTTTGATGTAGGAAGAGCAAGTTTTCTCATGTGAGTCTCCTCAGTTGAGGCCTCATGAGTGGAATTACCCTATACATGACCTTGATCTATATATTATAGATCAAGCATAATGATGTTGGAGACACTATATACTCGGAGAGAGATTTCTAGATTTCACTATCCATTAAATCCTCATATCCATATTTACACTATGGGATCTAAATCTCAGATAGCGTATGTTGTTGATTACCTACAACCATTTGATTTTGATCTAGCCTACACATCTGGTAAAGGCATTTTTATAGCAGATGCTTTCATTTGGATGACTCAGACTCATGTAGTTTAAGATTATAGTAGTGAATGGAGGATCATGGAGTTATTCATAGATATGAACATTGATGTTAAGAATGAAAATCATCAGACTATCCTTTATGCCTTCTCAGCGATTCCTACAATTCTTTAACGTATATGAATGAGACAACAATCTGATACTAGTGGTCATTTAAAATGGAATGGTTTCATAGATTAAGATAAATATATTGGTTGGAATGGGGATGGGGATGATACCTTATTGTTCGACGGTCATGTTTGTGTGCCAAAAAACATTAGAGATGTGATAATGATGGAATTCCATTCCATGGCATGGGATGTTTACCCCGGTGTCAAAAAAATGGATCAATATCATGGATTCTAATATTGTGGGCCTAGATTGAAACATGATATTTTTTGATTCATCACTTGATGTTCAACCTTGTGGTAGGTTAAGGATGGACACCAACTTCTCGAAGGGATTTTACAGAATTTTTCCTTTCTTGAGTGGAAATGGGATGATGATTTAATGGATTTCATGACTAGTTTTCCCTGATCACCTAATGAAAATGATACGTTATGGGATAAATTTTATCATTTTATAAAGGTATAAAACATTTTACCTATGCGATAGTCCTTCTTTTTAGAAGATAAAGAATGATTGTTTGTTAGGGAGGTTGTTGAATTCATAGATCTCCTTATACTGAAATTTTTGATATAGACGATCCATTTACATAATGTTTTTGGTAGGGGTTATAGAAGGCCTTGCGTAAAAGTGTTCTCCAAAGAACGTCCTATCACCCTCAAACCTATGGAAAGATAGAGTGTATGATTTAGGTTTGTGATGACATGCTCCATGCATGTGTCATTAAATTTGGGGTTTCTTTGGAAAATTGCATTCCCCATATGAATTTCACATATAATAACAATTTGTTGGAAACCTTCAAGATTGATCTCTAAATAGACTTATATGGTTCTCAGATCTGATCACCTCTTTAATGACATGAGCCTAGGGAGGATTTTATTCACAGAACATGTATTGTGTATGACAATACATTACATGTCCAGTTAGTTATAATATGTATGATTATAGCTCAGTACATCCAGTAATTTTATGCTAACAAAGGTCAAATAACTATCTAGTTCATGGTCAGGGATAGAGTTTTCTTGTGAGTCTCACATAGGATGCATAATAAATATTTTTCTAGGTAGGATAATCTAACGCCTTGGTTCATTTTACCCTTTATGTTTGTGAAATTGTTCAGACCAGTGGATTTACAGATATCACTTCCTCATCAACAATGAAATATGGATGTTGTCTTTCAAGTATCTCTGCATCACTAATACTATCCAAATATGTCAGATTTACTTCATATGGATGAGGTTGATCTATATGAACATGATTTCTTTGAGTAGTGTTATATTTTTATTGTTTAGGGTAGTGTGAAGACACTCTGAGGAATTTCTATTATTCGGGTACATGATCTATGGAATCAAGGAAAACAATAAGAAGAGACCGAGGAGTGGGATAATGATATAAGGGGTTAGTAGTTGGATTCTATTTAGATGACACCTATTTACCCATAAAAATCCAAGATATGGATATGTTTCTTTACGGATGGGAGGTTGTAATGAACTGTCATTCTAAGAAGGCACAAATCATTTTTTTTATATTTCAATTTATGTTAAACAGACCTACAGATTATTTATAATCATGTTAAGAATTTCCACTGAGATTTTAAGGCATGTTTCAATCTTAGAGTTCTATAATTTTTGAAGAATAAGTGGGTGTAATGGATAAGAGAAATTATTCATCCCAGTCTGCATAGTTTCCACTAACCGTACTAAGGAAAATAGAGGTACTGTAAGAGTCACCCTGTCTGTCATAAACTATGTGACTCTATGTCAATGACCATGTGAGGACCTATATGTTTTAATCATATAGATTTTACATGGTCTGGGAAACTGTTTTTCTTAATCATTCATGGTATATCCTTAAAAATGGAATCCACATGATTTCCATATGGTTGTTCAAACTATGAATCCAAAAATTGTGCCCACTATTTTGCGGGTAAACTTACATGTTCTTGTCATTAAAATTTAAATCAAATTTCTATTTTCTATCCTCTTGGTCCATCATTCAACACTTCCTCCTCTTATTGTTGAGCTCAAATCACCCTCCACCAAGACATTGATTTAACTCACGTCTATGTACTCCAAATCGTAATCAATCAGAGGCATCAGATCCACATCAGTAATCTATACCAGTCTCCTACCTCTTATCTATGATTTTCATTGAATCCATAGCTCTATTTAGGTGAAATTGTATTCCCATATTTTTATGGAATTGGACCATTTTATCACTTTCTTCCAACCTACTCTAAAAATGAGGTCGATATCAAGTAAAGATTAATCTACAACCTTGAGGTATTAAGTGTCATCATTTTCCCAATATGTTTTGAATATTTTTATCTATTACATTGTTAATCACAATGGATCTTTCCCTACTTCTCCATTAAATTTAGTTCTTCATATCAAACTGATCATTTCCCATTAATACATTCCAGTTGAATCTTGTTTGTTGGTTATAGGTTGTTAGTTTCTTTTTTGGGAACCCCTTGTGTTTTCATATTCGATATTACACAAAATATATAATTTTTAGAGTTCCCAAAATTAATTTTTAACCGTTTTTATATATTTTAGTTGGAAATTCCCTTCATATATAATGGTTTTGTGGAGCCATTGAACCAATTAGGCGTTTCTTCAAATCTATACATAAAAATTTACACATAATAAGTTTTCTTTAATTGGTCATGTCATCATATAAGTGACCCTTTCATCCTTACAAAATGACATTCCAATGATGAATGAATAAGGTTTCTTGATTAGAGGGAATGGATTCTACATGATGGTTTCCCATAGTTGAATAAATTACAATAGTTCAAATAAAATGTATTGAATGGATTTTTCTTCTTCATTGGTGTTTTTTAACTAATTAAATTAATGTCATTATTGGAAATGATTTTTACTGGGTTTTTAAACAACAATATCTATTATTTTTATGGTAATTCTCA
This sequence comes from Viscum album, assembly GCA_963277665.1. NCBI lineage: Eukaryota > Viridiplantae > Streptophyta > Magnoliopsida > Santalales > Viscaceae > Viscum > Viscum album. The sequence goes on from OY728133.1 coordinate 1,330,148,388, forward strand.
TTGAGAATGGTAATTCCTTGTATATAATGGAACATCATATGAGAGGTATTGTCTCATGTTTTATTTTATTAAAAAATTCCTTCATAATGGAGGATTTGGTACGATGGTGATGATTCTATTGAACATGATGCTATTCCCCTCCATTAAATTTGTTGTTGAGCATCACATCTCACACCACTAATACTAGGTGGATGATAGGATATTTCTTCCACATCACTTGCTAAAAGTGATGACATGATGGTATAATGAAAATCTCAAGTGAAGAGAATGAAATCTCACACTCACTTTGTATATATGGAATATACCTTATTGTGTGAGGTTATATGCTCAGTAGGCTAGTCATGGATGAATGTGTTATACCATTGACCATCCAGTTAATAGCACTCCAAGTATATGGTCACATACTTATGCACATACATGATTCATATAGGGTGATGAAATATATAAAAATATATAATTTATATATTACTACTATATATATAGTTATTTACTCAGACAATCATTCTATCCATTAGCCCAACATGTAGACATCCAAGTGTCCTATAAGAAACTGGTAATGCTGGTTCTTTATTCAGCATTGTTTTAATATTTATTCACTATACCTTCACACTGTTTAGTTACCATAACATCTTTGATAACTTATACACACTATTGGAGGTGCACTACAAAGATTTTAATCTTACACCATACTCTGGATTACTCTGGTACTTGATAATATTATATATCTGTAACTATAGACAAGCTAAAGATCTTAGATAAATGTTGTTTATATGATTACTTTTAGTTGGATCATAGGAGTAGAGGACCGAGCGTCGCTCAAGATACTAGTGTATTATCATTTTGTCCTTTAATTATTTATTTATTGGTCTACCCAAGTCCCCATTTTTATATAGTAACATGAAATGAATCCATGTATAAGACACACCATATTAGATTTTATATTATTATAATTTTTTCATCTATTTATTATTATATTGCTTGTTTATTTATTCTCTTTATTCATATATGATTTCTATACTGATGCATGTTTATTGATTCAATCTATTATGACACTCTAATTAGTAGGTATAGTCTCCCGACCATAACACCTTTACAACCTAACTGATAGTTAGTATCCTATGGAATATGGGGAGGCACCCATGAAGCCATGTGACCCACAATCTTGGGGAATGAGCTAAGTGAATATAGGGTCATGATGTTACAAAATTGAAGTATGTCAAACAAAAACCATTAACAAATTTAAAATAAATGAAATACATATGAAGAATTATTCATCATAAATACAACATATACAAACATGGATGGGTTTAGAATCTCTTGAGTTGTCTCTTCACCAAACCCAAGAAAATTTCGGTTATTTTAGGTTTAAAAAAATACTGTAGAATTTCTACCTTGTCGATTTTTTCCCAACATTCATGCTAGTTGAACCACCACACAAAACTATATCATAATCATATATTATTCATATGTACAACATAGAGGTAATAAGGTGCTATAAAATTATAAATTTGGATTAAATTAAAATTTATTATAATATTTATGTATATATATATATTAAATTGGTATACTTTTTGGAAGTACCTTCAACTAAATTCACATTATACCTAAAAATTATTTTTTTTAGAAAATAAAATTTTAGTTAAATAACATATGTTTACATTTATTGAATAATAACAAGACATATTAATTTTATATTAATTGTAAATTTATTTAAAAATGTAGTTAATATACAAAAATTCATTTCTCAAAAAATATTTTATTAAATATTATAATCTTTAAACTCAAAATTCTATAATTTTTAGAATGTGAATATTAAAAGGAAAACATTATTTTTTAATTTTTATAGATATATTATACTAATATGATTTTATAACCATGTTATAAAAATGATAATTTTTATTTGAAAATGTCGAATTTGATAAAAAAAATATTTCCATGATTTTATCACCATGTTTGATTATCCCAAAATATTTTAATGTAATTAAGATATTAAACTATATTAATTTAAACTATAAATTTTTACGTCTGATATATACTTTTGGAAACAATTCCAATAATTTTTATAACGATATAAAACATTCAATTTAATATAAAACACTGTTTTGGTATTTGCATTATATCATGTATTTTTAAGGTGTGTTTGAGTTTGAAAATTTAATATAAGTATCATAAATTTTTTAAAATTCATAATAAATTAATTTGTTGGGTCTAAAATCTTTAGAAAATAATTATTTTTCATATAGCATCATAAACAAATACAACATTATTTTTCAAAAAAATATTTTACGTGTGTAAGTGTTTTTATTTTGAAATTTTATATTCATAAGAATAAAAATTTTATTTTACAAAATGTTTCAACAATTCAAATAAAATATTTTAAAAAATTTATTCTAGTTATTTTGAATTGTGGCCTTTATAATTAATTACTATGGGTAAAAATTAGTTACCCCTGTGAGAAGAAAATATGCTAAATTTTTTTTCACATATTTTGAAAGGAAAAATCAAGTTTAAAATATTGTTCAAAATTTATTATTGAGGTTTTGGTTAAAACCCATATCCCATTTTCTCATTTTTACATTGTTAATCCAATATGTAACTAATAGTTATATTAAATTATTCAAATTCAATGATTATATCTAAAACTACCCCACTCTTCATATTAAAAATTATAAAACATATACTAATTCATGAATCACCAATCCTTCAAATTAAAACATGAAAATATGAAAAATGTTATCCATAGAACACCCTACCCCCCTCAAACAAAAATAATTATTCAATCATATTTATCCAATTACCCATTATTTGAATGCAATTTCCACAAAATGATCAAGTCTCCAATGTGGGTATTATCTCATTGTTTTATTCTTATTATTAATCGTAGTCATCAAATTATCTTATCAAAATAATTATGTGATGAGTAATGTATTATTATGATTTTGATATGTTTTAATTTTAATGTTACAATATCTATTTATTCATTTCCCGTCAATTATAAAAAAAATATCTATTCTGTGTGTGGTCGGACCACCACCTATATAATGAATGGTGTTTTTTATTTTTCATGTAGTTTTTAATTATATTGACACATACATTAATATCTAGTTGACCGTAATAAAATAAAATATATATGTAATCATTATTATTTTTTTAAAATTACTTTATGGAAAAATGAACAGACCAATAACCATACACATCAAATGATTTAATTTGTCTTTATCGTTAGGTCGGTTTAACCATATACATGAATTGTGCATTAAAATATTATCATAAATGGAAATGGGTAACTAATTAATGATATTATAAAATGTAATTAATACAATAATATTAATTTTATTGTATTTAAAAGTATATATAATTTTTATAATTTAATATTAATAATTATTCTTTGATAATAAATATGATTGAATTATGTTTCTGTCTGTTTGGGTTTCACATATCATAACAAAAATTATATATGGAATTAAATAATAGACATATAAATAAAGATTTATTATATATTACATAATTTTAAATAGTATATAAATAACAATATTTTATCAATTGATGTCTCATTATATGATAAAAATTAACAAGTGAATAACAGTTAATGTTATTAACATCCAATGGTCATAATACACTATAACAATCAATACACTCATCATAAATAATAATAATATGTTTTATAAAATGGTAATATTTATGATTAATTTTATTTCAAATGATATTAATTTAGTTAATTTTTATTATAAGATGTTATAATTTCATCAACTAAGCTATGAAAGAAGGTTGTGGTTTCATCTTCTTAACATCACTTCATTGAGGCATATTTTAATTTTAGGGATCATTTTATTTTTTGAATATAATACTGAATAGTTTATTTTGTAAAAATGATATAATAAATTTCATATACATAGTATTATGATTTTCATTATTCCTATGACTTTAAAAAAAATTAATAATACCATATGGGGTTTTAGTGACTCAATTATCTTCTATGGGTCATGGTCACTCTTCTTTATATACTATTATTAAAGATTTTAATATATTTTACTATTATGATTTTAGGATGTATTTTCACATTATATTTATAATGATATCATGTTTTATAAAAAAATATTCTTTAATGGTCATTTTAATATTTCATTAAAATTTTTATTGTCCAGAATTGTTGACATTTTTTTAATGTATTTTTCCTTCATGTCCATGTTTTTTCTTCACACCATTGTTCTCCTTTGTCATGTGGAAACTCAATTTTTTTCTCACCAAACTACATTTAATCCATTTATTTATTTAAAAATAATTCTTTCTTCATATTTGTAATTATGTGGGGTTTTATGATAATATTTCAAATTGTTCAAAATGTTTTCCCAGCCCTTCAAAATTAGAATTATTACCATCCACTCAATATTTTCTTCTTTTACCTTTTATACATTTCTCAATTATCTATTTTGAATGATTATATTAAAAGGAAATTATAAAAAGATAGTTTCAATTCTGTTTTTGGATAATCTTTCTTTCTTGACATGAATGTTTTATTTTGAACACATTATATTAGGGTTTTAAAATTCATTATCTTTAACTTAGAAAAATTAAAGTAATTTTATATTTAATGTTTTTATTGGTTTAGGGAAAATTTAATTATTTTAAAATATACATGACAACAAAGGTTTAACTTTAAAAAATAGATTATTTGAGAACCCAATATTTTTTATTATAATATGAATAATTTTTGATAATTAAGATGTCTTATATTCTCCTTTTTCTTGTGTTAATCTTATGTAATGTTCTCATAACGTTTATTAGTACTATTAATTTCCGATGAGTAATTTATTATATTATTAATAATATATTTTAATTTGGTACACAAATTTATTTAATATGTGGTTGGTGAGACTGATATCTCCATCAATTTCATTTGATAATGACATGTATCTCATGATATAGAAAAGATATTTGAACATGATAGTGAGTATCTAGATTCATAATGGGTTATTGAGATGGTGTATAGATCCACTAACATTTATGATATAAAGAGCTTTGTGGATATCAAGGTTCATATTCTTAAAAAATGATTTGATAATTATTCTGCAAGATTTTTATAATCAAATAATGAAATGTTTTCTTGAATAATTATTATTATTAATTAATTTCTTTTTATATTTTTATTCTTCATGAAATTTAGATGATTGTATAATATGATATATATAGTAATGGAATCTATATATCAATGATTGTGGGAAAATTTTTTCAAGTGTAGATTGTTTAAATATATTCCCCACAATAAAAACCTTTCAATAATTGATTTACATTAAATTTTATTGGAATTATTATTTATATCATGAGTTTAGTTTATTATTTAATTCACTTTTAGCATGGATTTCTATAGAAATGATTCTCAAATACCTAATGAATATTCATTTTGACTCTACTGTATGGATCATCGTAACCAATTATATTAGACACATCAGATATGTATTACTAGGGAAAGTCAAAAAAATCATTTCCAAAAACTCATTAACACCTACTTTATCCTATAAATCACATTTGATATATTCACATAACTATAATTTCATTATTTTAAATTATTGTAAAAATAAAAATATGCACACAAAATGGATCTTATCTTAGAACCAAAAATATCAAAATCTTCTGACTAGCTGATATTTCCCCCCCAAATAACTATTATTACAATACTATATATGATTCCCAGATTTCACATATATGAGGGTGAATTTGTAGGATGGATTTAATCCTCAATTTTTATGTATCTTTTGATACAAATGTGAGAAATTTAAGACATTTACATAGTCTATATGAGTAATGTGCATTGTTAAAATAACCATGAAAATTAATTTTGAAGCTTGTAAACCTATTTATAGAGGTGATATGCATAGTTAATACATGGAATGTTATATTGCATGGGTAAATAATGCCTCCCACTAAAATATTTGTATTTTTTATTTATGGGTACTTTTAATTGTGGTTCCATCAATTATGTTCCCCACAACAAACCTGGGGACCTTTAAAACACCCAAAACATCTCCATTTTTCTCTATGCCCCCCAATTTGGATTTTTGTTGTTTTCATAGTGGCTTCCATATCAGGTAAAATTTATTCTCTCACTCCATCCATTTTACTCTATCTTATCTCTTCATCTATAATTTTTATTCTTTCTTAGATGAACTATATGATGATGTTTGGCTTATGTGGGTTTATTATTTGGATGTTAGTATATATGGAACATCAATTAGTATTTTTTATTATGGATTTTAGAGTTTTATCATATTTCCACACCAGTGTGATTGGTGTTTCCATTTAAATTATTTTTGGAACAAAATGTATGATTATTGTTCTGTTAAAATTTAATTTTAATAACTTCATCCAGGCCCAGGGTTTACTAAAAATATTTTTATGGAAGTACATGTTGGTGGTTTGGGGAAAATGGGTTTTCAATGGATTTATGTTGTTATGACTATATTTAATTAATGTTTAAGTATTATAAGTATTTAATAAAATTAATGTTGACCATTAAACTTTATTTAGGTTCTTTTAATTTGAAGTTTTTCCTTTTTTGAGTTTTGATGAAATTGGTTTTCATGTAGAATAATTTTATGAATGGGTTTTTGGCCACTTAATGTTACTTGTGTTTATGTGAGAAATATTTTTCATAGATATGATTCTAATTATATTTCATTAAAATTAAAATTATAAATGTTTATGTATGTCCATATGTATTTCAACGTGATTTGTGCATTTACATATGACAAAAGGGTGTGTATAGTGTTTTTTAATGCATATAAATGGACAATTCCAAAGAATGTATCTTTTCTAAAACCATGGTTCCTCTTAAATGTTTTCTATGTTTCTATGTATACACAAAAAATAATTCTTTTTTTCAAAGAGATTTCTTGATTCCTATTTGGGTTTTTGGAATTCAATATTACATAAATTATTCTCTAAAGAATCATTAGGAAACATTTATAGAGTTCATGGATGATTACCTTATCTTGGGAAATGGTTTCCAAATGAAAAGTTTTATTCATCAAAAATTATTTGTATTCAAAATAATGAGTCACATTTGGTAAATATAGATGTCTCTTGTAAATGTGATCCAAACACTTAAATCATATAGAAAATTTTGTGGCTTTGGAAATTTCGATAGTAAAAGGATTTCAAAAAAATGGAAGATCAACAATGGTTGGAAATTTAGAAATATATTATATGTGATAGACACCCCTATAATGGTCCTCTAGATAGTGATGAACTACATATTATTTGATTTGGGAATGGGAAAGGAAACCATGTTGTAATATTTAGGTTATGAAAAAAGTTTTCTTGTGATTAACTGCTCACATTTCAACTATACAATCATCATGGAATCCTTGTCATCTACATATATACTAAATAATGATACTATTATTTCCATGATTAAACAGACTAAATGTCATTATTATTAAAATATAAAAGGAATGTTTTTACACTAGGTTTAGAATAATAGAGTATCCAATTTTCTAGTAGATGATGGACCACATTATAAAACAGTTCATAGAACAAACTTGAGTAAGTCATAGGATTCCTCTTGGGATGTTCAAGAAATTTCCAAGACTATATACATGGTATTATCTAGTATTGTTTTCTACCACCCGGTTTTCATATATAATTTTCTTCTCCTATTTATATGTACATTCCTTTAATAGTACAATTTCTTTATTCCTGAAATTTTAACTTTTGATAACCCTGGATGCTTCTTCGTAGTTCTGATATTCCTTACTCTTGAATTTAATTGGTTTGTAGTATTCATCTTGGATTCCGTTTTTACGAATTTTTTTAAAATTATAATGTATTTTAATGAAGATCCATTAGTTATAAAGTGAATTTAGGAAATATATCTTCATTTTTTTAATTTATAACAACCTATTATAACTCAGAATTTCTAAATTATTTATAATGGTTTTTGTTATGGAAGAATTTATAGAGATTATATGGTGTTGCCTACTGAGATATCTTATTTCCACACCCAAATTATGCCACCCAAAATCAGTATTCTTGAGGTATTGTTCAGTTTCAGGTTGTTGATAAAGTTTTATCAAAGATCATATTGGTCTCAAGGATAGTGGTTGTCACCATGAGGTCATGTTGAGGAAATTTATAGATCTGGTTTAAATATAGTTTCGTAAGTTATATAATATTTGGATATAGTTTAGTTCTTTTTTTTCATTCATGTTCATAGATTTATATATTCTCCAACTTGTGATGTGATCCTTATTTTATTTTTATGGTTAATAGGATAAGTCACCCCCTGATGGTTTATTTGTGATTTCATAAATATTTTCTTCTTACAGCGTGTGTTGGTAATCCACTTCAAGAATTTTTGTGAGATTACATTGCTACCAATTCTATGGTGGACCTAGGTTGGTTCATGAAATAATGGCATCAAAGCATCCCTATGTTATTTGGTGTGTTAGGTAGATAGGATATAAGATCATCTAATATTAGGAGGTAAGTCATGGGGAGATACATGATCACCACCACTCATGTAGAATCCATACTTTCAATGGATAATTAATTTTTCAGTCTTTGGTTTTGTCTTTTGGGTCAATATGTTTTGTGTTTTTTATGATATTTTGTGTTTTGGGGAATAATAATTTAATTGATTTATTGTCACATAGCATGTTTATAGGGCATAGTGAACAATGTGAATCCCAAGTTAATAGTTTAACAGACTTCTAGATATTGGTGTATTCATAGTGATTGCCATCTAAAAATTTGTTCAAGGCATGCATGATCCCTAATCAATTGGTTCCAGAGGATTTCATGTGAGGGATTATATAGATTTGGTTTTGTTTTGTGTGAGTGGACTTTGAAATGAAAATGGTTTTTGGAAATGGTTTTCAATTTGAAATCCATTCTTTTATAACTATATTTTATACAAAGGTATTGTGATGGTTGTGTTTCAAGATTTTCAAAATTGGTAAGCTAGAATGATTTCTGTCTAAGAGTACTTGAATTGGGGAATTGGATGTGGAATGTGATTCCTTAATTTGAAATGGAAATTTTATTATCTCAAAGGGGTTTTGGTCTTGTTTTTGTGATTATTTTGTTTATGAAAAATATTTTTTTCATGAGGAATAAATATTGTGTAATTTGAGCTTTAAATTGTTTTGGAATTTTTTGTTTTTTTTTTGTATTCCTCTGAAAAAATACATGAGTCATTTTAACGGGTCTCTTCCCATTATTAACTCTATCTCTACTCCTGGTGGAGTGGTAGATATATGTTGTTCTCGATAATGTCCAATTTTCATTGATGGTCAAGGCTTTATAGATGATTTTTAGTGTATTAATGAAATTATCAGAATATTTAGGACTTTGGATTCTCTTGAATCCATGAATGTGATGGTTGTCTTAGTTTTTATTGATGGTCCACAGTTGGACTAGTGTAATGTGATTGATCCACATTTATTGCAAGTAAAAATGACCTAGTAAACTATTATGAAAGCATTTATCCATTGTTTTATCTAGTGGAGGTGAAATTAAAAAATTTGGAGGAGGTCTTGGGTAATAATTTTGGTCAAAATACAGTGACTATTTTTTTAACACATTAGGGTTACTATTTATTTTTCATTAGTAGTAGTGTCATATGAGCTATTGAAATCTCTTCACTATTCTTGGGGTCCTCACCAAGATTTCATTGATCAATTTATTTCACTTGTGAAGTGTTGTTTGGGATTTTTGTGGAAGAATCTTTTTTTCCTAGATGGATATTAGAAGGAATTATATGTATGTATTTAACTTGATTTCTCCTAGTCCATGTAATATTTTCCCATATCATGAAGGGTGTAAATTGAATGAAAATATTCAATAGAATCATTCCTGGACATTTTCTACTTCATATAGAAAGGTCCTCACTCTTGTGTGCTTATCTTATGGGTTTTAGGGGAATTATAAGTTTTTTATCTATGATTCAATAAATAATTTCAATTTATGGGGGTGGCTAAGACATATTTAATAAATTATATAGGGTATTAACTTAGTATGAGAGATGTAATTTCATTCCAGACCGAGATCTGATTACCATTTCCTCTCATTATTTTTCAGGTTATATTCAATTATGTTTTCCATTGTTGTCTCCCTCTTCCTCATCCAATATTTTTTAAAATTACATATTTCATATAGTTCATGTCCTTGATTAGTGTGTATTATATGTGGTGAATCAGTATCTTTTACATATTTGGAGAGGAATGCTACTATTTTAATGAATAGTTTCTTTACTATTTTAAGGAAAATGTCGTTAACCTTTGATAGGTCTATTTCATGTTAGAATTTGATTTCATGTAGTTGGTTCTAAAATGCTGGGGGACCCACAATGGGTTTCATTATAGTTATATTTGTAGTTATTTGGGTGTGAAATATATAGTTAATGTGTCACAATTTGATTATTTTTTTTATGTCATTGTAGTTTTGGTTTATAGATTTTTTATCTATACATATTTAATTCTGGAGAAATGTTCAGATTTGGTATCCCATCTTCTATATAGTGACTTTTTAGGGGAACAAATTATCATGGTGGGGGGAATTTTAACACAACCATGAAAATTTTATTTTTGGGTGTTTGTTGGATTACATTTCCCCCTGTGTTTGTAGTATTTTTAAAATAAAATGTAATTATTTTGGGCTTCCTCCACGTCAAATGGTTATAGATAATAGTTAAACTACTCTTGCATCCCAAGAGTGCATCCAGTGCACCTCTATGTAAAGGTAATCTTCATATTTTCCGCACTTTTTGGTAGTCCGTGTTATTAATCAATGTATCCCACTTGATGTGGTGTATTTGTTCCCTTTTATAACATTTTTAGTTTGTATTTACACCTTTAGGTTCCCCACTCCAAACATAGTGACCTAAGTGCCTCTCTAATCCATATCCCTTATTCTCTAATCCTTCCAATGTGGATTCATGTTGGTTTCTTATTGGACTACATCTTGGGAAAGCATTTATGTTTTTAACTTACTTCTTCTTCTAGTCTCTAATTCCTTCAATCCATCTTTCCCTCTTAGTTCTACAATATGTTTAGGGGTTTATATATATGGGATTATTCTTTTCATAATAGGGTATGTATATTGTCTGTTAGGATAAATTATTTTTGATTTTATGATATTGAAATGATCACACATTTTTGAAGTAGTAATTTTTACCAATTTCCATTTTAAAGCATTCCATTTGATGTTTGAGCATTTTCAAATTCATTTTATAGATGTTCTTTAACCATGAAAAATTCCAAAATGATATGTTATAGAATTTTATATTTTTGGGTTGATGATAATGGTATTCTCAAATAATTTCAATGTTTTTTAAAAAATGTATTAAAATTATATTTATGTTATGTCCTTGCTATAATTCCATGTGTTATTTTAGTTGAATTTGGGTTCATTTCATTTTATGTTAGGCCCTATTTGGGTATGATGAAATTGGGTGGAATGTGGAATTCTGTTTTGAATTTGGTTTTTCCCTCTTTATTATATTGGTTCTTATGTGGGAAGTCTTGTTCTTGGATTCAATGTTTCTTGAGATTAATTAAAATGAATCATATTCATTTTTTTGGTACTACATATATATGCTAGTGTGACATGTGAATATCCATATGTGAATTTTGTGTGAATATAGTGGTGTTCATATATATAAATGGTATATTCAATAGAATATGTATTTTTTGATGCCCTATATTTTCCCAAATGGTTTCTTGGTATATAAAGGATAAAAATGAGGTTTTCAAAAATTCATATATGAAGTTTTATTTGGATAAACATTTGGAAAAATAGAGTTTTAATATTCAAAAATTTTTCTCTAACATCTTATTTGGTTACACATTGGTGTACTTGGATGATTAAATTGTATTATCAAATGGTCTTAAAAGAATTACTTTTGATTAAATATTTTTTTTATTTCCATCACTAAGTCATGTTTGGAATTATTAAATGTTTCTTATGGAAGTGATTCCACAAACTGATAATATTAAATCCTGTATGATATATTTGGTCATTTCCTTAGATGGAGGTTTTAAAAAATTAGTATTATCAGGCATAGAAGGAAATGGATAAAGTTTTTTATGTGTTGGGAACCCCTATAGTAGTCCTCTAGTGAGATAGGTTCTTGACATAGATGGTGCCAGGGGGTAAGAAAGCAATGCAAATTGTCATATATCTATTATTCTTAAATTCATGTGTATGATGACCACCTCTTATTTTCCCTATACTATGTCGGTGTGATGATATACATCATGTTGAAGTTCAATTGAAAGTTACTATTTATTTCACTTAGAGAAGAATTAATTCTCCCTATTAAATGAATTCCCATGGAGGGTCGTTTCACTAATTTTTATTTAGAAAAGAGGAAAGGTTAGTGATATAATGTTGATAGCATTATACACCTGTATATGAATCTGAAATGAGTGTGTCCAGAGACACACTGCGATATGTTTTGGTTATTATTATGGCACTGTACACAATATATTATGATATTTACAATAAATGCAAGGAAATAAAATTGGAGCAGGGACTCGACCCCATTACTGCATCCCTAAAACCCAATCCCCCTATTAATATAGCCACTTGTGTCGGGAATTGAAAATATAGATATTTTTTTATATAACCTTGTTTTATTATCCTATTTTCCCTTTATTGGAATGTATGTTTTGATAAACCTTACTAGTTATGATCAGTTCTAATTCCTATTACTTATACATTTAGCTGGGATGTGCTTATATTATTGGAATTTATTTTGAAATCTTCTTTTTGAAATGGGAATCTATTTTAAAGGAAGTACATGTTTTTTTCTAATGTGTATTTTTGATTGTTATGTTTGGATACTTAGATGATAAAAAACATTTTTTATTATTATAAAATAAAATTTTTGTTTATTGATTTTTTTCATAATGGTAATTAATGGATTTTATGGTGTTTACCTACTCAGATATTGTATAATAACACCCTACCAGTTCCACTCAGCATCTGTAGACCAAAACTATTTTACATGTTTAATTTTTCATTTAAGTTCACTCGTAGATAGGGTTGTTACTGAGGATGGTGGTGAAATTGTAGTTACAATGATGTCGATTCATGTTCTGTTTTAGTTTTAGGGTTTTTTGTATCATTCTTAAGGATCAATATTTCATTCCTCTACTATTGTTTTTTTTCTTTTGTAGACATTTATTTATTCTCATAGATGTGTTTTGTTCTTTGTTTAATTTTTTTGGTTATTTGGTGAAATTATCCCAAAATAATAATCTTCAATTCTATGAAACATGTCTTCTACTCAAGGGGATTGGGTACAACCTTTGGGCCTTGTCTCGGGCCAATGTTTGTTCCCAGTCTGATGGGTGGACCCAGGCTGGTTTGTCACACAAAACATGTTATACAACAACATATAATATTATTTCAAAGTAGTTTCTTAATTGAAATCCCCATTTATTTTCACAACAAAACTCATTATAACAATTTCATGGGAAAAAACATAAAATAGTTTTACACAATCCTTGTTTCATTGGAAATGTTTCCAATTTCAAAATTTCACAATTCTAAATGTAATGGACTCATTACCCTATGTTTGACTAGTATTCTTAGTTAATAAATAACATAAAATTTGTAATCTCTCTGATATATAATAATTGTGTATCTTCAATATAATATATTTACTAAAAATTAATATATTTTATATATTATTTTAATTAATATTGAATCTTTTAATGGGGTATGAAAATTAAATTTCCCCAATTTACACGTATACCATTCTATTTGAATGAGTACGTAATAATGCATCATCCAATTAATGTTTTTTATTTTCATATGGCCTCATAAATCATCACAAGTTATTACAATTCCATACACAGAATACCAAAATCAGAACATCACATATACATAGAGTTCCCACTCGCAATATTTTGAATCTAATGGAAGCTTCTATTTCAATAATTATTATGATACTTTTTAATGATTGTTGTATCCCAATTAGTTGTGGAACACACTATCTGACTGTAAATAAGATTATCCCATAACCAATAATTCTTTGATAATATTTTGTAACATACCTATTTTGATACCCAAAATAGTTCCCATGTTCCACATGTCAAGTAGACACAAGAGATCCTCCCCAAATTTTTTCTGCTATCAAATAGCCAAAACCAACCATAGGAAGCCTATACCATCAAAAATAAAACATAATACTTATTCAAGAATATACCAAAATATTTGAGATTTTTATAAATATATAATAATAACTGAATGAAATTGTTTTATCTCTAACCACATAGATGATACAGGTAAAATATATATAATTAAATAAGATATATTGAAGTCAAATCAAAGCCACTGTATTGTAGGTTCCGGGTGTAGTAGAAGCGCGTTGGTGGGTTTGCCCAAATTTAATTTTAATGTTAAAAAACGTTCAATCCGAGATCCACCACGATGTAAAATGCCGAATCTTTGGAATAGAACAAGGAACGACAAACTAAAGTGGTAATCCTGGAACCACAGAGATAGGATCATAATATATTAGTTATAATTAATTTAATTAATTCTTATGAATTACCTTGGTGTAATTCTTTCTTCGTTGATGTCTCCGGTCACGATGATGTGATACGTTGTTGCGTCATAGAATCCAAGTGTAGGATTTATCTAGTGGTGATCCACACGTGTTCAACGTATCTCCAGATATCGTCGAAGGGATCTCCAAGTGCTAGCATAGAATAACCATCGCTTAAAATGTCCACCTTCGATCGCCTTGGTCTCTCGGTCTTGAGAGCATTATTGTTTGAAGGAGTTCTTTCGGCCTTGAAATAATTCTCCAGAGTTATTGTGCACAATGATTCTATTGTGGAAAAGTGTTGGTGTTGTGAGGATATTTATAATCGGGTTTGAGGTTATAGAGTTATGACAATAAATAAATTTGTTACGCATTTTATTTATTTCATTAACTCTTATTAAAAACCCCCATGTCAAATTATTAATTCCTTGAATGTTCCCACGCTAATTATAATAAATATCATTTAATAAAACAATATTATATGCTAAAAATCCTGACTGGAAAAACTACATGGCATGTAATCATTAATACATGGTGTGTACTTGTTTTCCACAAAAATACACGACATGTATATTTAATATACACGGCGTGTACTTTTATTTTCCACTTTCCTTTATTTACTCCACCAAATTTATTAGACCTTTAGTAAGGGAAATTTATTTCATAAAATAAATATAACTGCATCACTCACTACTAAATATTATTTCATCCACAATATATTTTCTCGAATAACTAGTATCGAAATAAATGAGATAATTCATCCTTAAATAATTATTAAACCACAGTCGGGAATAATATTTATTTAACTTGTTAAATTAATATTTAACTGAGATACATGGACACACATAGTGTGTGACCCTCTAGGCCTATTTCTCTGTGGCATTAGGCGGAGCCTACCTAAATTCCAAGGCTAGCATCTAGCAACACGCCAAGGCACCCATAGAGAAAGAATTTAATGTCGCAATGACGTGTCACCTCATTTGAACGCTTACCGTGTAATATAATCCCTTTGTCACGATATCTCGAATCAAGAGGGTTGCATGCTAGTGTTATCAACCCATGTGCTCAATTATTCTTTCTTTGACATTCCGGAATCGAACTAACCCATACCATACCATGCCCATGGATTTATTTAGGCTATATCAATTCCATCAAAGGGACTGAGATATCTACTTCTGTTATGGAACAGAGGGAAAATCCTTTCATGCATTATCTATTAATGCAGTATTACTCACGACACACCCAACGTATCCTACCTCACTATGAACAGTGTGTCGTCACAGTTTTCATCAATAAATCTAAGTGTGTGTGTTGTAATGCCCATTAATAATAATATTAAAGTCTAAGGATCAATACACACGTTCAATTATAGGAACATCCAATAACACTATGAAAAGTGGATTTCTTACTGGAGGGTCTCGTTCTCATAATATCCTCCAGGATATAACCAAGGGAGCACACCATGAGATGGTGCCTCAAAGTTTTATGAGTCTTTAACCCTTATGGCCTGTATTATTTGTGTCCCTCAAATAATATCATCTGGCCATATAACATATATTCAAGAATAGTGTTATGGAACATCCGGGTTCTTATCATAGTATGGATCCTCTATGTCCCCTTAATGCAACATCTATCCTTAGGACATTATCACATGCATTTTCATGTAGAAGAACACTCAAGATGTGATAAGGATTTTATTAATGAATAATGTACAATGTAGTTGTTTCTAGGCCACCAACTCAAACAGACACCCAGTTGGACTAGAGATAGTTGCTAACAACCTTTAATGCGCTTGCTCTCACATGATATTCATGCTTCTGATGAGATAGGCCATGTCATGGGTTCTGCCACGTTCTCTTCCATGGACACTCTGCTCACTGCAATTTCACCCCTTTGATATAAATCTCTCACGAGGTGATACTTACGGAGTATGTGCTTTTTCCATTGATGTGACCTTGGTTCTTTTGCAAGAGCCACCACTGCAGTATTATCACAATACAATGTAATGGTATCTTCACTGCTAGGAACCTCATCAAGCTCCATTAAAAAGTACTGAATCCATACGGCTTCCTTGGCTGCATAAAAAGCCTCTATATATTTAGACACCACTATAGAATCGGCGACAACTGGCTTCTTTGAACTCTTCCATCTCACAACACCTACATTAAGATAGAAAAAATATCTAGATTGCGACTTCATATCATTTTGATCTTTCTGAAAACCAGCATCAGCATACCCTCCGATGACAAGATCCTCATCTCATGCATACACAAGGAACATATCTTTAGTTCTTCTCACATACATAAGGATAGTCTTAACATCAGTCCAATGTTGTTCTCCTGTATCTTTTTGATATCTTCCTACCATGATCAGTGCATAGGTAACATCAAGCCTAGTACCGAACATGGCATACATGAAGGATCCTATAGCCGAGGCGTATGGGATCTTACTCATTATATCATTCTCTTGTGGTCTTTGAGGACACATTTTCTTATAAAGATGTAGGCCATGTGACACTGGAACTAATCCCCTCTTGGATTGTTCCATTCTAAATCACTTTAGTATCTCGTCAATGTATGTACCTTGAATTAGTCCAAGAAGCCTCTTGGATCTATCATGAATGATCTTGATCTCTAGAATGTAGGCTACTTCCTCCAAGTCCTTCATGGAGAAACACTTGTTCAACCAGTCCTTAACTGACTATAAGACTGGTACATCATTTCAAATAAGCAATTTGTTGTCAAAATATAATACTAGGATAACGATCGCATTCCCATTAAACTGCTTATAAACAGATGGCTCACATTCATTTCTAATCAACACAAATTCCTTTATGGCTTCCTCAAATCAAATGTTACATGACATGGATTCTTACATTAATCCATAAATGGATTTCTGCAACTTGAAAACCCGTTTGGCTTCACCTAGTGTCACAAACCCTTATGGTTGTGTCATATAGACATCTTCCTGAATGTTCCTATTAAGGAATGTTGTTTTGACATCCATCTGAGAAACCTCATAGTCATAGTAAGCTGCTATGGAATGTATGATTCTTGTGGATTTAAACATGGAAACTGGAGAGAAGGTTTCATCATAGTCAATTCTTTGACGCTGTCTGAACCCTTTATCCTCTAGCCTTGCATTATAGGTGATAACATGACCTTCCATGTCCATATTTCTCTTGAATACCCATTTTCATCCAACAGGCATTACATCAACTAGATCATTGACCAGAACCCAGACTTGGTTATAATACATGGAGTCCATATTAGAATTCATAGCTACGAGCCATCTTGTAGCTTCTGAGATTTCTACTACTTCTTTGTAGGAGAGAGGTTCATAATTGTCAAATTATAATGATTCACCATCCTCGGTGACTAGGAAACCAAATCTCTCTGGTTCCCATACCTCTCTTGAGCTCATACGTAGTACTTGTGTTTCCGGAACCTCTTCCAAGAGGACCTGTGGAACTTTTTCCTATACCAACTGATGTGTATCTTGACCATCAAATTCATCAAATTCAATCTTTCTCCCACTATCCTTCTTGGGGATGTTCTCCCTTTCAAGAAAGATGGCTTGTCTGGTGACAGTCAATTTCTTGTCTGAAGGGTTATATAGGTAATATCTTTTTGTTTCCTGGGGATATCCTATAAACATACACATCATGCCTCTGGGTGCTAGTTTTTTTCTTGATGAGTCCTTAAAAAATTCCTCACATCCCCATACACATGTGTCCAACAAAATTGGTTTATTTCCATTCCATTGCTCGGAGGGAATTCTATTTTCCGCATTAGTTGGTACTCGGTTTAATGTGTATGATGCAGCTTGTATTGCATATCCCCAAAAGGATAATGGAAGATCCACATGAATCATCATCGACCACACCATGTCATTCAAGGTGCGGTTCCTCCTTTCACTGAGACCATTCCACTGTGGTGTATAAGGAGGAGTGAGCTGAGATAGAATCCCAGACTCCAGTAGAAGATCGATGAACTCTTGGTTCAGATATTCTCCACCTCGATCTGATCGAAGCTTCTTTATCTTCTCACCAAGTTGATTATCTACTTCATTCTTGAATTCCATAAATTTCTCTAAGCCCTCTGACTTATACCTCATTAAGTAGACATATCCATATCTACTCAAATCATCATTAAAAGTAATGAAGTAAGAATATCCACCTCTATCTTCTACTAGAAATTGTCCACACACATCTGTGTGTACCAATCCTAGAAGCTCTATGGCCCTTTCACCCTGTCCACCAAAAGGAGGCGTGGTCATTATTCTTTGAAAACAAGCGTGACATCTATAATGTTCTCTTTAGATCATTAGAGTCTAAATAGCAATCTTGGTAGAGCTTCGTCAAGAACTTCTCATTCACATGACTAAGACGGTGATGCCACAACTGGGTGATGTATGATTTATGTGAGTTTTTTTCGTTATCGATTTCCAACACTTGGTTTTTGTAGTTTAATACATACAAACCATTATTTAAATGTTCCATACCATCACATACGTTGTTCTTATAAAAAAGAAAACCCTTATTTTCAAACATGAAAATAAACCCATCCATATCCAAAAAAGATACTGAAATTATGTTCTTGGTAACACTAGGCAAATAATAATAGTTATGTAAAACCAAAATCATTCTAGTCAGTAATGAGAGGTGGTAATCGCCAATAGCCAAAGTAGCCAGCCTTGCGCCATCGGCTGATCGAAGATCTACCTCTTCTCTACCAATCTTTCTAAATCTACATGGTTCGTACATTTGAATACAGATGTGATCCCCATAAGGTGTATCTAATACCCAATGTGTAGAAATGGAATTATTACATTCGATAACGAACACACCTTTAGCATCCACACGCTTCTGGGTGCAGTTCTTCTTCCAGTGGCCCTTATTGCCACATGAAAAATACATCGCCTCCCATTACTTACCCTACCTATGGATATTCCTCTTCTTGGAGAGATGGTGCTCAGGGGATTCAGACCGTTTATAAGTCTTTTTCCCCTTTTCCTTGTCCTTCGTTTTCTTGTTCACCATAAGGACTGTGGGTTTGTCACGCCCCATGTCCTCGTATACCTGGAGAATCAAGGTCATGAAGCTCCGATAGACTCTTCTCATTGAAACTCATGTTATAATTGAAAATGAAGCTAGAGAAGGTCTTGGTCAGTGATTATAGGATGAGATCTGTACGCAAATCAACCTGGAATTTAATCCCTAAGATGTACAGACTTTCAATGTAGCCAATAAGCTTGACTACATGAGGCCCAGCTGGTGTAGACTCTCCAAGTTTAGTTGTAAAAAAAACATTGGAGATATTATATCTCTCTTTTCTTGCCTTCTCTTGGTAGATATTCTTAAGGTGAGACATCATGCTATACACGTCCATGTTTTCAAGTTGCTTCAAGAGCTCATTAGATAGAGACGATAGCATGAAACACTGGTCATCTGTGGAATCATCCATGTGTTTCATGTAGAGAGATACTTCCTCATCACTGGCCTCTTTCCGATTCACAACAGGAATAGGCTCTTCCAACACATACAATTTCCTTTCGGGGCGAAGGATGACGCATAAACGCCTCTGCCCCTCTTGGAAATTGGTGCCGGTTCGAAGGTTTTCCTTCTCGAGTATGGTTCACAATGATATGTTTGATTTCATTTTCTTTCTGTTTCTAAAAATTAAGATTAGAAAAGGTTTAGTACTTTATTATAAAACTAGGAAAAATAAATAAATAAATACTTATTAGTCTCCCATTATTTTATCAAAATCCAATAGCCCAAACAATTGACTTCATAATATTCTATTGCCTGAATATTATAGTGGAAAGGATCCATATTTCTTTTCACATCACCCCAACTAGGGGTGGTCAAGAAATTTGAAGGGTTTTAGGTAGGCATTGAAAATCCCAACTATATTAACTCGCAGCTCCTTGATCTGGTGAGTAGACTTCCTAATTCTGAAATCCTTTTATTTTGGATTTACTCAACCTTTGCCTCTTGGTCACACCAATTCCTACTATTGTAGTCAACCCTTGATGTGAACCAATTCAAGTCAACCCAAAACCTTGAATTAGAATTCACTGATAATTGAAAGCATACCAACTAGGGTTGGTCAAGCACTTTGAACTATGGTTAGATTCTAACCAAGATAATTGAATGCTATACCGACTTAATATTTCTATAGAGGGATTTTATCCTTATACGTAAATTTCCATTTTATTATCTTTGATTTCATTCTTGTTAATATTAAGTGGGATATACTTAAGTGATTAACCTTGTATAAGATAATATTTACGTATAAGACATTTTTATTTCAATTCCATCTTTCATGCTCGTTTAATTCATTAATTGTGTGATCGTGACAACACACCCACAATAAATAAACCATGCAACTGATAGAAATAAAATAAATTGTATGATCATGAGATTTGTCTATTGGTTATTTTTTCTAGCGGTTGATAAACTAACCCAAGACCTAGGGGAGAAACACCTTAAACCTTTCGGGTTCGTGTTTAAAGCTTTCCACCTGTCCACCTTTGTATCTCCTTGGATTGGTTTTACCTTGGCTCCTGAAATGAGCTGCCTCCACTAGCTTAGGAGCTCCATCCATTACATATGCATTTATCCCACACGTAGGTGAGGGGTAAAAAGGGGGTTTTATATAAAACAATACATGGGCGCCTATGCCCTACATATTAATCAGTTGATGGCTCACAGACCAAAATAATTAATTTAAATAAATTAATTAAAAGAAACAATTCACATACAAAGGTATCAGTCTTTCTCATGATCATCCATACATGCAAAAATATTTACGCATAAATAAAACTAGATTTCAATTAATTAATCATTCTTGTTTAAGATAAATCACGCTCGAATCAATTAATTATCTGTAATTAATCAATCCTTTTATCTTAAACCCATTTATGATCTTCCTTGAGATTCTCATCCATCATAATTTTAAACAAATAAATTCATTTAGAATTATCCTTGTACGTAACTTGTACCTTAGCAGCAACCTGGTGAATTATCGTTCAATATGAAGATGTTAAATTAAACACATATATATAAAACACCTATCACGTGTTGTGCCTCAGCTTTACGCATGTACCATGGTCCACGTCCCAAGGGTTTGTATAATATAATAATAAATTTTAATAAATCCGCATAATTTGGGTGAGTACACAACATGTAGTTCCGACTACACGGCATGTACTTTTCTTCACTGTACATTCGAAGTACACGCCCAGGGACATGGAATGTTAATATACTTTAGAAATTTTCGGATTACACGGCATGTTCTTTGGGACACACGCCGTGTAGTTTCTGCGTTACACGGTTTCCAGCTAGGCAAGCCGTGTATGGGGTACACGGTCCAACCCGAACTCAAAGGGACTACATGCCGTGTTCAGTTGGACCACACGACGTTTAATCTAGAAATTGTGTGCCACTTGTTCCTGGTCAACACACGGTGTCATAAATGACATAGGTATACTCCCATACATAGCCTGATTTGGTGGATCTGTCAATGTAGTAAACCTAGACTACACGGCGTGTACTTCCGAATACATGCCGTTTATTCTGGTGTTGTACGGCCAGAAACGTTTGGCTCCTTTGGATGAGTTCCTCTATTTTATTTTAATCAAAATTAAAAGAAAAATTCATTTCTATGTGGTGAATGAGAAATGAGGGAGGAGGAACATATCTCAAGATTCATATTTCCAGAACGATTAAACTTGAATTAAAATAACTAAATTATTAAATGCGTAAAACAAAAATGAAAAACTAAATAATTATAATCCATGATATGACCGCTCTGACACAACTTGTATGTTCTGGGTGCAATGGAAGCACGTTGGTGGGTTTTCCCAACTTTAATTTTAATTTTAAACGACGTTAAATCTGAGATCTGTCACGATGTAAAATGTCGAATCTTTGGAATAGAACGAGGAACAAAAAATATAAGAGGGAATCCTGAAACCATAGAGATAGGATCATAATATGTTGGTTATAATTAATTTAATTAATTCACATGCATTACATTGGTGGAATTATTTCTTTGTTGATGTCTCCGGTCATGATCCTGTGATCCGTCGTTGCATCGTAGAATCCAAATGTATGATTCCTCTAGCGGTGATCCACACGTGTGCCACGTATCTCTAGATGTCGCTGAAGGGATCTCTGGGTTCTAGCATGGAAGAACCTTTGCTTGCGATGTCCACCTTCAATCGACTTGGTCTCTTAGGCTTGAGAGCGTTCTTGGAGGAAGGAGTTCTTTTGGCCTTGAATGAATTCTCCAGAGTTTTTGTGCACAATGATTCTCTTGTGGAAAAATGTCGGGGTTGTGAGGATATTTATAATCGGATTTTAGTTTATAGAGTTATGGAAATAAATAAACGTGTTACACATTTTATTTATTTTATTAACTCTTATTGAATACCCCCATGTCGAATAATTAATTCCTTAACATGCGCCCACACTCATTATAATAAATATCATTTAATAATAAAATATTATATCCTCAAAATACTGAATGAAAAAATAGACGGCGTGTAATCATTAATACACATCATGTACTCGTTTTCTATAAAACTACACGGCATGTATATTTAATATACATAGCGTTTACTTTTGTTTTCCACTTTCCTTTATTTCCTCCACCACATTTATTAGACCATGAGAAATGGATATTTATTTCTTAAATAAATATAACTGCATCACTCGCTAATACATATTATTTTCGTCCACAATATATTCTCTTGAATAATAAGTGTCAAAATAAAAGCGATCATGAATCCTTAAATAATTATTAAACCTCAGTGGGGAATAATCTTTATTTAACTTGTTAAATTAATATTTAACTGAGATACTTGTACACACTTAGTGTGTGACCCTCTTGGCCTCTTTCTCAGTGGAATTAGGTAGAGCCTACCTAATGTCCAAGGTTAGCATCTAGAAACACGGCAATGCACCCATAGATAAATAAGTTAATGCCGCAATGACGTGTCACCTCATACGAACGCTTATCGTGTAATATAATCCCTTTGTCACAATATCTCGAATCAAGTGGGTTTCATGCTAGTGTCATCAACCCACAAGCTTGATTATTCTTTCTTTGACTTTCTGGAATCGAACTCGCCCATACCTTACCATAGCCATGGATTTATTTAGGCTATATCAATTCTATCAAAGGGCGTGAGATATCTACTTCCATTATGGAACAGAAGGGACAAATCCTTTCTTGCATTATCTATTAATGCATTATTGCTCGTGACGCACCCAACGTATCCTACCTCGCTGCAAACAGTGTGTCGTCACAGTTTCTGTCAATACATCTATGTCCCCAAGTTTTAATACCCATTAATAATAATCATAAAGTCTAAGGATCAATACACACGTTTGCAGATAGGAAAATCTGATGAGACTATGAAATGTGGATTTCTTACTAGCGGGTCTCGTTCTCATAATATCCTCCTTGATATTACCAAGGGCGCACACCATGAGATGGTGCCTCAATGTTTTATGAGTCCTCACCCCTAATGGCATGTATTATTTGTGTCCCTCAAATAATATCTTCCGTCCATAGAATATATATTCAAGAACAGTATTATGGAACTTACGGGTTCTCGTCATAGCAGAGATCCACTATGAACCTTTAATGAAACTGCCATCCTTAGGACATTATCACATGCATTGTCACACAGAAGAACAATCCAGATGTTATAAGGCTTTTATTAATAAATAAAGTACAAAGTAGTTGGTTCTAGGCCACCAACTCCAACATGTATTACCTCTTATCTAATCATTATCCTCCTTGACACTTCTCATACAAATTCCTATGTCCAGATCAAAGAAATTTCTAATACCCGAAAATAAAAATGAATGATTATCTATGTATATAAAAATTTCAATTTTTATCATAAAAAAATATCAAATACGGGTGAATCAGGTATGGCCAATTATTTAACAAAAACCAATTTTTTACTTTTTTGGTTATTTAACCCTTTTAATTTTTTTCAACCTTTAATGGTGTTATGTACATAAATTGGTTTTTTATATTTTACCTAAAAATATAAAATAATATTACTTTAAAAATATATAAAATATATCAACACATGATATTTTAATAAAATTCATCCCCAATGTAGAAAACCTACCCCTTTTTATATTTAACTCCATTAAAGACCAACGGTCTCCAATATAATATTTTTATCAATTACAATGGGTGTCCTTGTATTATATTATAACCTATTTTCCATATTAAATATTTCACTTCAAAATATTACTCATGAAAGAAAAATTTTTTATCCCACAGATCCTTCATACTATCATTTATCCAGTTCATTAAAATGATATTTCTTCTAGATATAGGATATCCGTATTTCCCAATATGTACATGAATCTAATGGGTAAATGTATTTATGTAAGCATACTTTATTTGAACTCTTAATTATCTACAAGAATGAACACATGAAAATTAGTATATGATACTTGATCCATACCTTCAAAATTCCCATTGAAATTGTTTTTTTTTGTTTACTCAAACTCTAAATTATCAATACTAAAAAAATTGCAACATAATATTTTATAATCCCAAAAATATCTCATCTTCATACTCAACATATTCTATTATTATTCATTTATTATTCCTCAAAATTCTTAGTTCATCTATAATAACACTATCTACAGGTCATTAATAATTTCTTTTTCTCCCACGACCAATGAAACTAATGTAAAATCATACTCAACCAAGCTATTTTTTCGATAGATATTAAAATTTTCCTATATACAGAAAATGTCATTTTGTGGGTTAATTTTCAGATTTATAAAAATTGAAACACATGTAAAATAATATCTCTATATAAACAAATAATCTCAATGTTTTTACATTGCACATGATATGTTCCCACTAATTATTTTATAAAGGGTTATCTCTAACAAATGTAAGAATTTCACTTATTTTTATTTTCATTCACAAATTTGAAAATTAGAAGAATATATGTACACTTAATAATCAATAATTTCATCTTTTACTTTTGTATGATCAACCCAATGTACATTCAACTAACATATTAATATAATTGTACCTTAAATGAATAAAATAAAAGAATAAGTGGTCTCTAATATTGGAGTCATTTAAATACACTTTGAGTGAATCAATAAGAAGAATTTATTGATTTAAATTGAATCTATGTACTCCAGTTTCATTTTAGATTAAACAACTACTCATACGAGAAAAAAATCATAAAAAATCAACTTATTTGTTTTTTATTTCAACAGTTAGTTAATACTGAATGATTTCACATTTTATACTTGGGTAAACTCCCAACCTTCCATATCATATTGATAAACTTGGTCAAAATAAATATGATTAAGGACTTGTCCATTCAACTTATATTTTAATGAATAAACATTTGTGGAATATACCAATATTTTCATTTACTTAATCTGTATTACTCAATAAAATTAATAAGAGTCATTTCTATTTATCAAGTGACTCTTTTACTTTATCATTTCACATTTGTCTTAACTTTATACAAATTTATTTGAAACATATACCTAAATATATTCATGATATTCTGAACTTGAATACATATCCCAATCATTATAGGTTTTCATGTTATTCAGAATTACAAATTTCAAATAAATAATTGTCTAAATTTAAAAAATTACTCAATTCTTTTAGCTTCTTTGATCTTCTTATCCATGAATCAAGATTATATTCTTTTAATTTTACACAAAAATCACTCACCATTTAGTTCGTTTTGATATTTTTTAAAATGAAAACTATAATTGTAATCAAACCAAATTTAAATTTATTTCATATATTTTAAATATTGACTTTAAATTTTTACAAAAATGCATTAAATATATCCTAATAATAATAGAAACATTAAATTACACAAAAATATTTCATATTTATTATAGAGTCATATGATGTAATGAACCTCATTTTTTGAGAATTTGGGAGTCTTAATGTTTCATGATATTATGAATTTATGATGAAATTTTTATTTCATAATTCATGTGAGTTTTAATAAAAATATTTGAAGGCTTATGATGTTGTAATGATTTAAAATAAAATAAATTCAAAAAGGATTACATGGTCAGAATAAAGTAATTAAAAATGACCTGATGTTCAATGTGATTCTTATGAAGTATTTTGATATGTCAAATACCATTAAAACCAAACTAAAATAATAAAAATGTATAAATTAGTATGAAATATTAAATAAAATACCATATTTCCCTCGGGAAGGATAATGTAATATGGTTTCAAGACATATACATACTTCAATGATGACTCCAAGGATTAGAGATTATCGAATCAATTTAAAACATATTTTAATTGCTCCAAGGCATTTAAAAACATCTGAAAACATTTTCCAATGTATATTTTCATCGATATTATTATTTTTAAAACTCAATAGACATTAGATGGTTCCTTAATTTCTGAATAATTTAATCCTTCATTTTAGTCCATCATTTTCTTTTCCAAAAACACGTGTGAAATAGCCTCAAGATTTTTTTCCATGTTTTATGTCATAAAATTGTTTTAGGAAATTCTGACCAATTTAATATAACTCATTAACCTAATGATAACATCTACATTCATCTAATATATTATTCACTACCATCCATTCACCAGGGAATAATCTCCATTATTTAAGACACAATAACATACAATGTATTTAGAATATGGAAAACATACCCTTTTACAAATAAAAGTTTACTTATATAACCTACATAGATTTGTTTTTATGACATTTCACTTCAACAAAACAATAAATTTCTCCCTACCGACCCATATTGTCATGGAATGAAATGGAGGGAAATATGATATTCCCCTTATTGAAATTATAGGGATGATTTTCATATCTCTTTCTAACACTTTTAATTTTATAAAACTCATATTTTCATTATGTGATTCCTCTCAAATATAGATAAATTCATATAAATTTAATTAACGAGGCATATAGAAACACATATTCTACTAGAAATAATTTGGCTATTTAGAACTGATATTCAAAAGTAAAGTGTGGTTAATTTAAATAATAATTATTATTATTTACCAACTAGAATCTATAACCACATATGAAAATATATTTAATAGGAATGTTTACACAAAATTTATACTATATTAAGAACATGAAATTACTTTAACAGACATATCAAAAAATTGATGTCCAAGGTAAATTATTCTTCATTTTGTATATAATCACTTCCACTTGATAATCACAATTAATATGTGTAAAAATGGTTCCTATGAACAGAAAACATAACATATACCTCAATTTTATCAAATAAACCTAGAAATCCTAATTCACTTAAGATAATAACCTTCTAGAAGATTTCACTTCTATGATCCCCCTTAGTGAATTGTTTTATTAATTTTTTCCATGGGTAATCTTCAAGCTTTTATCATAAGAATTGAGATGTTAGATTACAATTTAGAGTTGAATTCCTATTTTGATACACTATTATATATATATTTTAATTATTTTTGGGAATTAAATCATCCAATCCATCTCATATTCCACTGGTAAGACCATTAATTCCCTTAATATAGCCACTTATGTTATGATGCTGGAATAATATGAATTCTCAATAAAATATTCAACTGCATCTCTAGGGATAAATCTTTTCATCATCCAATAATATTTTTTGTTTAATGGATTATTATTTCTATAACACATCATTACTGGAAGTATATAATTCTTCTAAATTTCATTTTTTTAATAATTTTAATTATCTTTTTTTAAGATAATAAACATTTTATACATTAATATTAAATATAATTATACTAAAATTCATTATATAACATTACTATACTTTCTAAAACCATAACATGTTAGTGTATTCAGAATCATTGATATGTAAAAAACATATCCATTAGAGAACTACTTTAGCTACAACTTATTTGATTAAAACAATCACCCTTCATAGAAAAATCATTCTGAAAAAATTTCATCTTATCATGGGGAAAGGAAATCATAATAAAGGATAATCTCAGATGCTCAATAAGTGTAAAAAATGGCCATATCAATAGTCATTTAATCATGAAATGATCATAAAGGTTACGATAATATTTTATTTCCTTTGAAAATACTACTAGACAATTATTAGAAAACAATAATGAGTCATTGAATAATGATTGTATGTTTATAAAAAATAATCATAAAGGGAAACACAGATATTATCTACAAGCAAATAACATTGTAAAAGGATCTTGCAACAAAATAACTACATAAGTGGGTCAAAATCATAATCATCTGTATAATATGACAAGTCTACCAAAAAATAAATTCATAATTTATTAGGATTCACCTAAATTCCCATGTTCTATATTATTTCTTGGGATTTTCTCCCATGTTCCCTCTTTTAGGATTTTAAAAAACTCTTGTTTACCCTTCATGATTATAGATTTAAATCTACACAAAATTTATCAGAAGGATATTTGATTTTTTTCCCACCCATCACATAATATTAATTCTATTCATATCATTTCCATAAGATCATATAAACATAAATCACAACTTAACCCTTTGAAAAGATAACATATCTCATCTATATTTTATCGTAATAACCACAAATCACCTAGAGAAAAAATAATGATGCTATTATTGGGTCATATAGCAATAAATTATTATGTAAAATCCAATGTTCTTATAATATATAAAAAAATATACTTAAAATGTTATCATAATTTTTTTTATGATGATAATCTTTTCATAATGAAATATCATATTAAAAATCTAAAAATATCTTAACTTACATGGAAAATATGTTTTTATAATGAAACTTGAAATCATGTAATGTACTATTCTAATCAGTGAGTGGATAAGATAACCTGAAATTTCGTTCATGGATTGTATATTGAAAAAACTCCTTCCATTTTTTTGGTAAAAAGTAAAAAAAGCACCAAAATGGTAAAATTATAAGAATATTCTTTCTATATAATTTTTTGAAATATACTATATTTGTAAAAATGAATTCAAAAAATCGTAAAATTATCATAAAAAATCATTAACACTTTTTTTAGAAAAATGTTATATTGAAGAAAAACAAATTTCATCTATAAAGGGAAATAAATATGTTTTTTCAGGAAAACTATATTTTTGTATCTTTAGTTTTTAATGTGAGGGAATTGAAAGTAAAGTATTTCCTAAATA
The DNA here is from genome assembly GCA_963277665.1 of Viscum album. NCBI lineage: Eukaryota > Viridiplantae > Streptophyta > Magnoliopsida > Santalales > Viscaceae > Viscum > Viscum album. The sequence continues at coordinate 1,330,178,116 of OY728133.1, forward strand.
ATAATAAATAAAGTATAATTAAATTTAATTTAATTATTAGGAAAAATCATATGGTTTCATATAATGTAAATTCATGAATAGATAATCCTGAAGAAAATGAGATTGAGACAAAAATATTTTACCTCAAGTTTTAATAACATCTAAGGTTCTCTAAACTCATGTTTGTCAAATTTAAATTTATTATACATATAAAAAAATTTCTTGTACTTTATTATAATACAATATATAATCAATATATAAAATTGAAACAACCATTTGTTAATAATTTATTATTAAAATCGTTATTTCCTGGTTTTATCTATTTCTTTTTTATGAGAATTTTATTAAATAGATACGATGATTGTAAGTTTCTCATACTTCCATCATAATAAAAATATTAATTGTGTTAAAAATATCATATATATTTACTATATATATATATATACAGTTATCCATATAGTTACCCATTATGGATATATATTATAAAAATATATTTTATTTTTCGTTGAAACAGTAGGTGATATATACGCCTGAATGTTTTTTTTATTTTCAAAAAATGTTATGAATGAATGATACATAATAAAAAAAATTCATTTTTATTTTTATATCATATATATAATATATGACCTTTAAATATATCATGATTGTCATCTAGGTAAATTGTTAATAGATAATGAATCAGATCTTATCGTTGTGGTGGTAGATCATACTAACGATGGGTGATACTTTCAGTTCCCATTTGTTGAAAAGTGGGTCGCATATATGATTTAAATAATCATTATAAAATTTTATTATATATATGATAAAATTATATTTATTTTAGGATGAGAATCGTATATTTATAGGAGGTAGAATAAAAAATCAAAGTGGTCAGGCATGATTATTCTATCTTCTTGGGTATGCCTCCTTTCTATCCTTTCATATAGAACAGTTAAATGGTATTTTACGAATAAAATATATTATAATTAATATATAGAAAATTTAATATGTCAATTATTTAGGTATCCATCATTCAGTTGGGTTCAAAGTTGTGTAATGATATAAGAGATGGTGTTCCCAATTATATGGGTTGTTAAGGCCACATTTGGAATTATGAATAAGGGTAAAATATTATAGCCATTCTTGAGAATAATAATTCAAAATATCCATATATTATAAGAAAACAATTATACGGGAAAAAATATCATCATACAATGAAAATTTTATAATTTTTATGCCATTTTAAACATTATCATTTGGTTTAACCCCTTCATTATAAGATATTATAATTAACTACAGAAGCAACTTTTTCAAACATTATGGGTTATAATTTTAATTATAAGTTAAAAAATAGCTCAAATATGTACAAGGGATAATATTTTATAATATTTGTAATCATAATAGTTTACATGTAATATTATTTATTTATTTTTTAATAATTTAATAATATTTTATTTAAAAACATTTTTCATTAATTTCAGTTTATCCATTATTCATTTATTTTTATTTTTATCCCATCAAGTTAATTAGGGAATTTGAAAATAAAAAATTAGTACATCCTTATAAATTTATATTTAAAAAAACATTAAAAAATTAAGTCCCCAAATGTGTAATATATTTTAATGATTTAAAATAATTTATTTTATTTTTTTATTTATTAATAAATACGTTTTGGGAATTATATAATAATTTAATGTAATCATTAAATAAATATAATCTATAAATAAATAACTATATTAGAACCAATATTAATATTTAAAATTAACATTTATACTTAATCTTACCTACATTCAATAATTACATAAAATATTTAGAGATATAAATTCAAGAGGGTGTAATTTAGGAAGTTTATTTAATTAAATTAATTTAACAATTATTATTAACGGAAACTAGAAAAAAACATGAATATATTAAAATTAAGGATTCCTATAGATTAATGTATTCATTATACTTATATGAAATCAAATTTTTTGTTTGTTTTCTGGTCTACTCCCAAGGATATAAAATTTTAAAACTATTTTACAATTATTGAGGTAAAATATATTTACCAATATTAAAATTAATAATGGTCAAAAATAAAACTAGTAATATTTTACAAATTTGAGGCCCCTATTCCAAACAGGGATCTATTTTTAATGAATTGGTTTCAATTAGTTGTTGAAATCCCTTTTAAACTAAGTACGTGAATTAAGACGAAACCTATTTTTTAGAAAAATAATAGAATTATATTAGTAATACAGGATTTCTACATATTTCAATCTAGAAAAAACCATAGATTACTATTAATATATGTTATTCAATATTTACACATTCCATTAAAAATCATTTTAAAATAGAGATTAATTTTACATATTTTGATAAAAACACATTACCCGTATAAAATGATTTTTTTTCATAAAGAACATCAATTTTACTTTAAATTAATTTTATGTTATTTTATAATCCATTATTTAAAAAATAATAGATTTTATACATGTATAATGGATAAATATTTTATAAAATAATTTTTATTATCCATACATACTAATCAAATATATAGGTGATACCTATAACATTTTATAATAATATTTCAATATAGTATTGTGGATTGACTAAACTCAATGTTTTGTGTTAAGAAAGATATCAAAGAAATAAAATTCATGTCTAGAGAACGTCTTCATAAAATCTAAGAGACTCTAACCCAAATAAAATGAATTTTAAAATCAAATTTTTTTCACTCAAATTAAAAATATTATGTTATCTCTATTAGATCACATCCTTATGTTCTGATGTAGTGTCTGTAATTTTTTGATTCATAAATTGAACTATATCATTATGAGTAATAATTATATATATATATATATATATTTTTCTATGATACAATAATTATTTCATTTTTTCATAGAAATATCATTCGATATTATTATGGCCTCTCAGATTAATACATACGAAGGATCTGTTATTCATTTATTCAAGAGATATGTATGGAACACATCATGGACATTATATGGCTTTGTTGAAGTCCCAAGCGATAAACTGAAATCCCTACTAAATAAAAAATAAACAAGGGGAGAACACACCAGAGTATAAAAATTAAATTCTTTCTAAATATCATATCTTTCATCAATCGTGAAATTTATATGAATACCTTATTTTCAATTTGAAATTCTATGTTTTGCAGATGATTTAAAAAAACAATTCGTCTAACTCTAATATACCATGATGTGATACATGATTTATATGATATTCATAAACATTTACTAAGCTGACTAAATTCCCAATATAATTTATTCTCGATCTTCATCCCATCACATTCGAGTTCTACACTACATTAAATAGAGGAAATAATAAGGATCCATCTAAAAACTCTAGTGAATGTAATTTTTGAAGAAAAACATCACTATAGGATGGTGTTAATACCAAACACATTTAAAATACATATAATTATATATCTTGATAACCACTAGGTGTTTAATGGTTTTATTATATAGATCATATATTTAAGGATGATAAATAGTAATCAAACTCAACTTTGTATCCAGAGCCTAAAAGAGACTTTGAAAAAACATTGAGATACACTATGGATCCCAATTAGATATAATAGAATTTTTAAATTCATAAATACTTAAGACATCATTAATGTATAATTTTCTGTGATATTAAAGATATAAATCATCTCTAATATCAATGAAATGTGTTTAATTCATAATGTGATCGACTAAAATTCAAATAGAATAATATCCTTCTATGTTTTTGGGAGTCCAATGACAAAATATAGGGTGTCTTTTAAATTTACATTTTCGTAATGGTAATGGTTAAAACATGCCATTATAATTTTTGGACTCATCATTAACATCCTGATATACAAATCACCAAGATATATACTCTCTAATTTCACTATTCATTTCATCTGACAATAAATATACTTTTATATTTCAATAAATCCTCGAACTTATAGGAAGAATATAGAAAAAAAACTCAAAGCCTCATCCAATACATCATTAATAAAATTTTGGAAATATGGAGCACATATATAGTTCATAAACATAATCAATACCTTAAAATCATATATGAACATGGGAAAATTTATAACCTTTTTAATTGTTCCCCGCATTCCTTTTGTGTTTATTTAATCCACACATAGATAGATTGTTGAGCACTCATTTGAAAAAGATATTATTACCCCCATTCCATGATGATTTATAAATCCATATCTTGTGAATCTAGAAATATCCCACCTTTAATCCTCCTCCTCATAGATAAACTAGCATTATATGTTTGAATCAAAGTATCGACTACCTTCTTTTCTTTCCCAGGGTGGTAATATATTGAGAAGTAATGATTTTTAATCAATCCCAATAATATTCAATTTCACATATACACCTATTTCATGGAGAATAATTATGATAAAAATACTTATGATCACTAATTATATCACCCATTTCTTAAAAGGATAATTTCTCTTTGTATTTAACATAAAAAAATAATATACCTAACACCAAATACTAATTTGGGTGTTTTTTCTCATGAAATTTCAATTGTAGTGAGGCATAAACTATCACCATTTAATTCTATATAAGGACACATCCAATATTGTTCATAAATGCATCACTATAGATAAAAAATACAACTCAACCAGAAGGTACTATATATATTGGTTCACTGACTAGCATTATTATTTATTCCTTGTTGCTTTCATCATATTCATTTGTCCAAACAAACATGGACCCGTTTCAAGTAATCTTTGTGATTATGTTTGATACCAATGGGAAGTTATACATAATATGTCAATAATATCTATTCAAATCATGAAAACTATGAATTTTAGGCATAATGGTTAGTATATTCCAATGTTTATTAATATACATCATAGATGGATCCAAAAAGACACCCTCACTTTAAATTATATTACCCAAATATGGAATTTTTGTGGCTAAATTAAATCATGGTAAATTTTACGTCCAAATTCTACTTAATTAGGGCCTTCAATACCATCCTCAGAGAAACATTATTCTTTGGTCTTCCCTTTAAATATATATGAATATTTTCTATAAAAACATACAAAAACATATCAAATTATTCTATAAAGACTATATTAATAAAATTGATTAAAATTTTTGGGCATCAGTAATCATAAATGGAAAAAATATAAATTCATAGTACCATAAGTGGTACAAAATGTTTTTTTGGGGTAAATCCCCCTTATTAAAACTCAATTGAGGATATCAAAAATGAACTTTAATCTTTTAAATGTATTGAGATCCATGAAATTGATCAAAAAAGTAATCATTATTGTGATGATGATACATGTTATTTAATTTTATAATATTGTGATCCAAATAATCAATTAAATGTTACATAGATCCTTATTTATTCATAAGAAAAAGAATAGGTCTACTATAAGGTGATTCACTTGGGTGGGTAATTCCATTATTAAAAATCTATTATAGTTTCTTATCCAATTATTGAACCTCAATCAGGGACATTCCATATACACTCTTTTAAATAGGTGTATCACCATTTTTAAGTAATATTAAAAATAAAACTTCATGGATTGGTGAAAAAATATCCATCTCTTTTATAAATACCTTAAAAAACACCTACATAATAGGTATATCATCAATGTTGAGTTTCTCTGTTATCATCTAAGAAAAAAAATACATTTGATTTGGAATAAATTCCTATATAACATATGTTATTTCCATTGTAATTTCAAATTTATCATTACAATGATAGATGATCAAGGTTTCCTTCATAATTTTACATGTTACTACCCTACCTCAGAAATTAATGTTATGTTTATGTACAAAAATCTAATCCTTTGAAAACATAACATAAAATTAATCTAGCAAGAAAATAATGGTATTTTCAAAATGATCATTCCAAAAAATATGAATCATTGATTAATCATTGATATGAGATTCATTCATCAAACCATTAAGAGTTTTATGTACTATTTCACCATCTAATCAATATGATGTGTATCGATGTCCCTGGAAAATTCTTCCGTTAAAAAAGTATTTGTAAATCCCGAATAAAATAAGATATTATAAATTCTTATGTTGGTTGTAAGTACCTACCATCACATTATTATCAAACCCAAAATAATTATTAGTGTTCATAAGATATTTAAATTCCCTTCTAGGTGTTGGAAGATTCCAATGTCGATCATCTTCATTATGCATTTTATTTTAGAATTAGTTATCAGAATTCCCATAATCATTTCATTTCAAATGTTAGAGTGTGTGTGGTGAATTAAATGGTAAATTTTCACTATAATTGTCCAAATTTATTTAATAACATCGATGTTCGATTTCTCAATGACTATTATTTTCACACATAAATTATTTACTTGTCCCCGTAAGATAATTTCCTCATTGTCCCCATCTATAATCTGTGATACTTATTAGTCTTATCCTCTTCCATCCATTGTTTTTATTATTATAATTCCATTTTAATTTCTTAATTGATTTCTTATCAATAAATATATATTAATGTGTGACTCAAATATATTTTTCTTTGTCGGTAACACATCAAATTATTTTATTAGAACCACTAATGTTCCTTTTAGCAAAATCCCCCTAGAGACTTCATTTTAATCCCCAAGAAATTTGATCAATCTTAATTACTAGTTCAATGATAAAACATGAATCATACCTTTTATGTCCTTTGAAATTTTCATCATGTGTACTGATGGATTAAAAATCATTCAACCAAATGTCAATGAACACCTTCTTTATGTTTTTAAAAAGCAATATAATGAATTTTTTATTGAAAATTTAACTTCAAAAACTCATCCCACAATATAAATTCAATTGAATCTTATTGAATAATTTTCGTTATGAGATTCTTATATTAATATTATTTTCCTTCCAAATGAAATAAATTCATAATGATTTGTTCATCCTTTCTACACTGGAGAATGTAATACTTAATTTCCATTGTACATATCTATTTCACAACAATAATAGGATTAGTGGACCCAAAAAATAAAGGGATGGATTCCCTATGAATGAATCAACAAAATGTTACTACTTACTTTTATCAATGGGAATCTAAACATGATTCATATCTTGATAATGAGGTGTAGACAATGAAATGTTATTTTTAATTATATATTTTATAATTGTTGGATTCTAAGTGGTAAAATCATTGAATTATTTATCATATTATGCATCATCCTAGTTCCTTCATGTTCCATAAAATAATTTAAATCAAAAAAAAATGTGAAAAAAATAATCATAGGAAAAAACACAAAATTATCAAAAAAACTAATACGATTTATTAATCATGAAACCTTATTTTCTATAACACATTTCCCTTAAAATTGGACATCCATAATAACTATCCATTCAAAACCATAATGATTCCTCGTAAAGAACAATCGAATTGTCACATAAATAACCTCGTAGACATTGAAACATGGTTTATGGTATGGTCACCCTAACCATTCACCGTAATGATGAACGAGATATACTCAAAAAACTATTTTCAGCGTAATTACACCAACATTCATATATGACAAAACCAAGACCACTTTTAAATTCAAGAAATATATTTTTATAAGGAAAAACACGCTCCATTATTTACAATTACAATGTATATTATCCTATATATATTATTATCCTGAGGGTTGTAACTACAGTTTTCTCATACAACTTTCCAATGAAAACGTAATTGTACAATGATATCAACTATAATGACCCATAATTTAATACGTAAATATTACATCTTATTATATAAATATTCATTATATAACATCACAACCCATATCAGAATCAGAATGGTTTTCTATCATCATATTCATCGATACATAAACAACTTATTCATAATAAATCAAAATTATCTCCAACTTAGTTCTTAATAAGTATAACATTTAATAGACACATCATACATTAATATTTTCATAATATTCTGGACAAAATAAAACTTAAAAAAGGGTGATCTTAGATGCATAGTAAGTGTAATAAAGGTAGATTTATTCAATCATATAAACATAACATAAAGAATATAGGTTATGAGAATGTGACATTAACCACGAAAAATCATACCCATTAATTTTTAGATCATAATCATTAGTCAGGACATTATTATTGGTAGCTGAGAAGATAATAATAATAAAGGTATCAAATATCCTATACATGATAAGATAAAGTTTTCTTATGATAATTTCATCGGAGTGGAATAATTGTGGAATAATATAAATTACATAAATCTAATGTTATGTCTACCAACTAGAAAATTCACAACATTTTAGTCTTGAGATAACCACTTGTGTACCTACTTCAGGCTTGGAATAACCTCAATTAAACCATATTTTATCCATGTGATATATCATGTGTACCCTTTGTATAACACCCCAAGATTCTACGGTGGGCTTCTCTTTGAATAATGAAATAGCATGTGATGTACGCAACATCGAGTTCTAACATGCCACAACCAATCAAACTAGCCGTTATGAATAGTAATACCCACTTTTTGAAATTTATAAATTTGATTTTTAAAATGGACATCATTTTTGGATTCGGAATATCGAAATTAGCCTAGGGTGAATTTTTGGAGTTTTTCTGAAAAACTTCATTTTTTGATGAATAGTGAAACCACTAAGTGGTAGTTAAAAAAGCTGAATTTTACATAAAACATAAATTTACCGCTTCTGTGAGTGGAATTTTGAAAATCGAAGAGACACGGTTAATAACAATGTGTAAAATGTGGTTCAATAAGATGAAAATATTTTTTTTGGTGAATAGTAATTTTTACTTTTATTTACCACGGTTAAAAGTAAATAGGGTAATTAAGGGTAAAAATGATATTAATATTACCCTAAAACATGTCATAATTCTATTGTACAAGTTTATCTCGACCAAAAACAACCTTAGAAATAAAATATGATCATTTAGGTCAACTTGGATTAGATTAGGACATTTATTATTATTTATTTCAACGAAAAGTTAAAAGAGTTAAAATCAATGATTATTTGCTAAACCATTTTTAATATAGGGTTACACATAAGATAAATTCGATTATAAATATTAATTATAAAGATAAAAATATTTCCTATATAATGATATTTTATTTAAAATTTTTATGCATTAAATAATTTAATTTATTTATGAAACAATGATGATGCATTAATTACCATAATAGTGAAAAATTAAAATAATTGATATTATAAATAACAAAATAAAGATAATTTGAGATTTTTTATGAATTACAATAATTTTCTAGCTTAAAATGACATGTTAGGAATGATTTAATTTACTTTTTTTGAAGTAATAATTCTGTTATGGTTTTCACAAAAATCAATTTTCCAAATAGTGTGAAAATTGACATAAAAGAGTTTTTAAAACCAATATTATATTATTAATTGATATTCAATTCCGAAAAATCTAAGGTTCGGCCAAAAGACTTATATAATGATATTTTTATCATTAATGTACCAATTGGGGGGTCGTTTGGAGGTATATAGTATGTTTATTAACTATATAATATAAAAATACAAAGTGACAAGGTAAGTGTCAAACTAATTAACTAAGAGTTAAAACCAAAGGATATGGTTAATATAATGACCCAAACCTGTCTAAATTCTATATGTTGAGTGGTTTTCAATCCATACCCACCTTAAACATTAAATAATCCACTTTGGAGCCATTATAAACCGAATATGAATTTATTATAAAATAACATTTTTAGCTTTTCCAAAGGTTCCCCTCACCCCTCTTATAAAAGGGAACTCGCACTTATCATTAATTATCACCATAAAAGCCTTTTTTTCGGCCAAACCCTACCCAATTACTCTCTAAAATTCACTCACTAAAACCTAGAGGCATTATTTTGATTAGAAAAAAAACTTAGGGATCCCTTTTGATCAAATCAAAATGAAGAACCTGAAGAAGAGGTAATGTTTTCACCACCCTTTTTCAAATTAATATCTTCTTCAACTTCTTATTTCTTTGTTATTCCCATTCTAAAATAATGAATCAGGTATATCATATATACTGTAATATTATTATAAATATGGTACAACCATATTCAGTATTCTATCTATCCTTTTAATGACATGTCACCATACATGCCTACGTACGACTTACCGTCTCTACGTCATGGTGTAATTGTTATTCAATATATTATTATTTGGATGGGTATAATAATGGTTTTTAATTCATGTAAATATTAAATATAACATGATATGATTATTTATATATGATATACCATCTAGTTATATATTATTTTAATATCAAAATAATGATATTGTAGCTCGTGCGTACGTACGGACTACCGTCTCCACGAACGCGATGAGATTCATTCTCCATCGTATCCATTCAAGTATAATTATCATTTGATGAATTAAAAATAATTTTTAAGGACTTCCTATAATTATGGATATGAATAAGATAAAACCCATCCATGAAAAACATGGCCTACATAACAAAACATATAAAAGAAAACTATTAAGTTAACACCCGAAACGACGATAATACTAATATATTACTAACAAAGAAATTTTAAAATATCATATATGATAACATAATAATGTATATGATTCTTGTATAATTTAATAACAATTATTTAACCATTATACAGGAGGTTAACCAACCCCCAACCAAGTAAAATTACAATGTAAGGGTTGATTTCACAATCTATTCATTATCCGAGGTTGTTTATACATAATAATCTACTTGGACTTCTTTATCATCCACATCCATGTTTCTTAGAAATGTATTTCAAAACATTTTTAATATTTACAAGAATATGGGTTAAAGTCATTTATAACCTTTCTTAATTTTATAAGTGGTTTATAAATTAATATTTCCATCATTTTCCAAACAAGGTCCTTTTTAACCTTTTCGACAGAATTAAGGTAAGAATGTTTGTTTAACTTATACGGTGGGTGCGGATATTTTCCCCCATTATAAAATCGTTGAAACTTCCCTTACAAGCTTATAAGAATATTTTCAATGAAAATATTTTATTTTATAAATATATGACTCTTAAATGATTTAAAAATATAAAGAGATATTTCTCTAAAAAGAGTTTTGATTTCATCTATGTCAACATCCTTCGATGGTTTTTACGCTTATTTGAAGTTGATTTATTATGATACAAAACTTCTATATTATATTGACAGTTTTGCGATATGTTTGACTGTGGATGTGTTATTTTTATACCATTCATGGTTTATGGATGAAGTTTTTACATTTCTTATGCTAGTTTTAATATGAATGTTTATGTTATGTTTAATCCTTTTCATATGGGAATGCATTGGACTTAATATGTGACGGGTGGAGCCCGCTATAGCTCCTCGATGCATTGGTAGGTATCATGAGACAAACTAGTGTCTTGGCACAAGTCCTTGACAAAATCATATTTGTAGTCTTGGCATGAGGCCATGGATATGTGGTTATGATAGTCTGGAATTATGCATTCCATCATTATGAATGTGGTTATTGATTTTGCATGTGATTATTCGATTAGTAGAATATCCATGTGAATAACTAAATGGAATTATTTCATTTTATTTTGTCCATACTATGTTGAAGTTCACGTTTAAAAGGATCTTGTTTTAGTTATACATTGCCTTAAATGTTAATTCTTATTTATGAAAGTTTCCACTATATTGTTATCCTGACTGGGCATTTGAGCTCACCCCTTTTCTATGTTTTATTTTTCCCAAGATGTGAAGAAGTAATTTATGAATGACCTGCAGGGATAGTATGAGGGGATAAGAGTATGGACTATGGAGACTATATTGTTGTAGACTTTGTTTTATGATGTAATGTAAAACGTTATGAATGTATCTCGTTATTCCAAGGCTACTAAACTAATCGGTCTTTCAAGACTTGATCTTTCTTTTGATCATTCCAATGTTATGTAATAATGCACCGACTCTGGGTAACTGGGGTTTGGGTGTTACAGTTGGTATCAGAGGAAGTTTAGTAAAAACCTTGGAAGCTAGATTTAGATAATCTCTGATTAGAGAACATAGACCTAAGATGGAATTTGAGGATTAGTATAGAAGAACTTTCTAGAATTTTGGTATTGTAGAGATTTTGTGAGTTTTCCGAGCAATACATCCCTGTCTGGATACGAGTAGGTAGAGACGGCTTTGGCACAGATGTACCTAGTGGTAAAACCTGAAAACACCGCTTTGAGATGGACTCGAAAGGCAACTGGTGCATGACAACGGGCCTTGCTGCACTCCTGGTTACGACACTCCCAGGGTATATTCTTAGGATAACCCTCATTTTCCTTACAAATCATTATGAAGGGTTTATGAGTATATACTTCCTCAAAGAAAACATTTTTATGATTATGGAATATATCCATAAATAGTTCAATTTATGTTAAGTGTTTTATAAGTATGAAATTATGTATTTTGATTCATAAAATTATCTTGTTTATGCCATTGTTTAGAAATGGCGCCTTGTGGAAGAAATGGAAACCGTATCAATGCACACACTCCATGTAGGGATTTCCCTCCTGCTCAAGATAATAATAGTGGAGTTGGTGATGCAAAATGTGCCGATCACTTAATCACCATACTGGGAAAACTCACTCAGGTTATGAATAATAACCTTACCCGTATGGACCACCCCGATCTGCAACAAGGAGGATCAATGTTAGATCGCTTCATGAGGCAAAAAACACCAATTTTCAATGGGAGTACAAATCCATTTGTAGCTGAGAAATGGATAAAATCCCTAGAGAAAATATTTCAGGCTTTGGGGAGTAGTGAAAGGGAAAAAGTTATCCTGGCATTTTACCGACTCACTGGAGATGATGATCAATGGTGGTCATTGATTCAAAACATGAAGGAAGATGATTAAGTATCAAATATAGAATGAAGGGGGTTCAAATATAATTTTTAGAAAAATACTTTCCTCTTGACCATCGAGCAGATATGGAAAGACAATTTCTGAGTCTGAGACAAAAGGAGGATGAAAATGTCACAAAGTAAGAGGCTAACTTTACAAGGTTAGAAAGGTATACTGGAGATTATATACGTAACCCAAGAAGTAAGATTGATTATTTTTTTGATGGTTTAAAACCATTTCATCGCCGAGCATTATTCTCACAATCCTTCTCATCGTAAGAAGACATTGTCTCATCTGCTATCGAGACAGAGAAAGAATTATCTAAGTCATATGACTTTAAAGAAAAGCAAGATAAGAAGAGATATGTTGATCAATATAGGAATGTAAATAAAGGGAATAATGGAAAAGTTGAATAACCATCCTCTAGTAAATGTTGGATGAAACACCCCAGTACTTTCTTAAATGGAATGGGAGTCTGTTACATGTGTGGTGAAAAAGGCCACCAAGCTCATGATTGCAAGGGGAAGAAGGAAGCTACTGATTCCAATGCTACAATTTCAGGGAGATGGGACATTATGAAAATGAATGTTCTATGTGTCTGGGGAACTTACCTCAGAAAAGGCCAAGGGATCAAGGCCAAGCATGTGTTATCACTACTGCTGAGGTAGAAGCTCCTAAAGACGTGGTGGCATGTAATTTAATGGTTTCGTCATGTTTAGAAAATGCATTATTAGATTCTGGATCATCGCATTGTTCATATATTCCCAGTTTTCTAAGAAAATTAGATATTTTCAATTTGATTTAACAAGTGGGTTGTCAGTTAAAACTCCTAAGGGAAGTATCTTTGCAACAAATTTTTGGGAATCAGTCCCCATTAGAGAACATAAATGTTCTTTATCCACTGATCACATCGTCATACCTATGATTGAGTTTGATATAATCCTTATTATGGATTGTCTTTCGAACCATTCTTAGAATATTTATTGTAAGAAGACGGAGGTTATTATTTTTGATGATGATGATAAAGAACACCCTATCTTTAGAGAAGAATCGTCACCACCTAATTCTTATCTAGATCCACCTCCAGTAGCTCAACTAAATTCAATTATTGGGGAGGAAGAGGATGAAATTACAGTTGGTGAGGAAAGGAATGTTCAAATACAGGATGTACCTATTGCGAAAGAATATGTAGATGTGTTTCCGTAAGATTTACCTGGACATCCTCCAGAACGAGAAGTTAAGTTTTCCATTGATTCTATTCCTCGATAAAGGCCTATATCGATGACCCCTTATAGAATGGCCACTGTAGAATTAGTTAAACTAAATAAACAACCAGAGTAATTGAGTAATAAGGGATTTATTCACCCTAGTGTTTCTCCATGGGGATACCCTGTTCTTTTTGTTAAAAAGAAAGATGGATCTATGAGGTTATATATCGACTACAGGGAGATCAATGCTATAACTATATAGAACAAGTATCACCAACCTTGCATTGATTATTTATTTGACCAACTACATGGAGCTCAATACTTTTCAAAGATTGACGTTCCATCTGGATACCATCAGTTGTGTGTGAATAAGGAAGACATTCCGAAGAAAGCATTTCAAACCAGGTACGTGCATTACGAGTTTAAAGTAATGCCTTCTGGATTGACTAATTCACCCTCTGTATTCATGGATCTTATGAATAGATTTTCAAGGAATATCTCGATGAATTTTTGGTGGTATATATTGATGATATCTAGGTATACTCCAAAAGCTACGAAGATCATGAAAATCACATGTGCATTATCCTGAAGACTCTGAGCAGACATGAATTATATTGGAATTTTAGCAAGTGTGAATTCTGGCTTCAGGAGATTTCTTTTCTTGGCCATATTGTCTCTAAATATGGAATCTCTATTGATCCTTCTAAGACCAAGGCAATCCAAGAATGGCCTACAACGATGAGTATAATTGAGGTACGTATTTTTATTGGTTTAGTAGGTTATTATCAATGTTTCGTCCAGAATTTTGCTTAGTTGGATAACCCATTAACAATGCTCACACGTAAAGAGGTTAATTTTTTTTGGACAAAAGTGTGTGAAGAGTGTTTCAAAGAACTGAAGAGAAGATTATTCAATGCTCTTATATTAACTCTACCATCAGGGAATGATGGGTTCGTTATTTATAGTGATGCATCGAAAATAGGAATTGGTTGTGTCCTTATGCAGAATGATAGGGTTATTGCCTATGCATCACGACAGTTGAAAATTCATGAACAAAACTATCCTACTCATGATCTCGAGTTAGCAGCTGTGATATTTTCTTTGAAGATATGGAGGCACTACCTCTATGATGAAAAATGTGAGATTTATACTTATCACAAGAGTTTGAAGTATATTCTCTCACAAAAATAACTCAACATGAGGAAAAGGAGATGGCCTGAATTATTCAACGATTATGATTATACGATACACTACCACCTGGGGATAGCAAACAAGGTGGCAGATGATTTGAGCAGAAAAGAACATGGAGTATTGAACAATATGAGAATTGAAAGGGATCCAATTTTCATAAATCTAGTGAAGATGGACATGGGAATAACCATGGAAGGTGAAACATCAATTTTTTTCAAATGGTTCCCAAACCATCTTTACTAGAAAGGATTAAGAGTTCTCATACTGATGATGAAGAATTTCAAAAGAAGATTAA
Organism: Viscum album; assembly: GCA_963277665.1. NCBI lineage: Eukaryota > Viridiplantae > Streptophyta > Magnoliopsida > Santalales > Viscaceae > Viscum > Viscum album. The sequence goes on from OY728133.1 coordinate 1,330,193,562, forward strand.
AGATGTGAATGATGGGAGATTGAGAGACTTTGTGTATGAAGAAGGAATTTTGAAATTCAGGAAGTGGCTTTGTGTTCCTGATATACCTAATCTAAAAACGGAATTGATGGATGATTCTCATAGTTTCAATTTCTCTATACACCCTGGGAGCACAAAAATGTATAGAGATTTGAAGGAAAATTTTTGGTGGGACAACATAAAGAGGGAGATTACTGATTTTGTTTCAAGATGTATGGTTTGTCAACAAGTGAAAGCCGGAATGAAAAATCCTGGAGGAGACATGAAACCTATTCCCATACCTAAGTGGAAATGGGATAATATCACGATGGACTTTTTCATGGGACCAGCAAAGACTCCTAGAAGGTGTGATGCAATATGGATTATTGTTGATTGTTTTTCCAAGTCAGCAAATGTTCTTTCTATAAGAGAAGAACTACCACTAGAACGTCTTGCAAGACTATATATTAATGAAGTTATGAGACTTCATGGAGTACCCCTATCGATTGTTTCTGATCATGATCCCCGTTTTACTTCAAGATTCTGGAAAAGTCTTCAGAAATCCTTGGATACTGAACTTCATTTGAGCCCTTCCTACCACCCTAAAATAGATGGACAATAAGAACGAACTATTCAAACCATAGAAGACATTTTGAGATCCTGCTCACTTGACTTTCAGGGTATGTTGGATCAATATTTACCTCTGGTATAATTATCTTATAACAATAGCTTCCAATCGAGTATTCATATGGCACTATATGAAGCGTTATACAGAAAGAGATGTCGCATTCCAACCTGTTGGGATGACGTTGGTGAAAGAAAACTTGTAGGCCTAGAACTGGTGGAGGAAACGATGGAAAAGGTGAAGGTAATCCAAAACCATATCAAAGAAGCTCAAAGTAGGCAGAAGAGCTATGCCGATAATCGAAGGAAGGATTTGGAATTTCATGTCGGTGCTCATGTTTTCCTAAAGGTATCTCCATGGAACTGTTTTATATGTTTCGGTAATAAAGGTAAATTGAGTCCCAAGTGCATCGGACCTTTCGAAATTCTAGAACGAATTGGGGTTGTAGCTTACCGATTGGCAATGTCGCCAAGTCTCTCCAAAGTTCACGATGTGTTCCATGTATCTCTGTTGAGGAAATACATGCCTGACACAATGCATGTACTCACCTATGAGGAATTAGAACTAGAACCCGATCTGTCTTATTACGAAGAGCCCGTCAAGATTCTTGATACGAGAGAATAAGTACTGAGAAACCGGACGACTCGTCTTGTAAAAGTCTTGTGGAGAAACCATAAGATGGAAGAGGCAACGTGGGAACCTGAGGAACTTATGATGAAGAACCACCCGAGTCTTTTCATGCGGTAGTATTCTAGAAATTTTGAGGACGAAATTATTTGAAGGAGGGGAGAACGTAACACCCCAAGCTTATACGGTACGATTCTCTTTGAATAATGCAATAGCGTGTGATGTACGCAACATCGAGTTCTAACACACCACAACCAATCAAACTAGCCATTAAGAACAGTAATACGCACTTTTTGAAATTTATAAATTTTATTTTTCAAAATGGACTTCATTTTTGGATTTGGAATATCGAAATTAGCCTAGGGTGAATTATTGGTATTTTTTTGAAAGACTTCATTTTTTGATGAATAGTGAAACCACTAAGTGGTAGTTAAAAAACGGAATTTTTCATAAAACATAATTTTACCGCTTCTGTGAGTAGAATTTCGAAAATCCAAGAGACACGGTTAATATCAAGGAGTAAAATGTGGTTCAGTGAGATGAAATTTTTTTTGGTGAATAGTAACTTTTTACTTTTATTTACCACGGTTAAAAGTAAATAGGGTAATTAAGGGTGAAAATGATATTAATATTAACCTAACACATGTCATAATTCTATTGGACAAATGTATCTCGACCAAAAACAACTTTAGGATTAAAATATTATCATTAAGTCCACTTGGATTAGATTAGGACATTTATTATTATATAATTCAAAGAAGAGTTAAAAGAGTGAAAATCAATGTTTATTTACTAAAACATTTTTAATTTAGGGTTAAAACTAAGATAAATTCGATTAAAAATATTCATCAGAAAGATAATAGAATTTCAAACATGATTATATTACATTTATAATTTTTAGACCTTAAATAATTTAATTTATTTATGACACAATGATGATGCAGTAATTACCATAATAGTGAAAAATTAAAATAATTGATATTATAAATACCCAAATAAATATAATTTGAGACTTTTTATGAATTACACTAATTTTCAAGGTAAATATGACATGTTAGGAATGATTTAATTAACTGTTTTCGAAGTAATCATTCTGGTATGATTTTCACAAAAATCAATTTTCCAAATAGTGTCAAAATTGACATAAAAGTGTTTTTAAAAAAAATATATTATATTATTAATTGATATTAAATTCCTAAAAATCTAAGGTTCTACCCAGAGACTTATATCATGATAGTTGTATCATTAATGAACCACTTGAGGGGCTCTTAGAGGTATATAGTATGTTTATTAATAATTTAATATAAAAATACAAAGTGACATGGTAAGTGTCAAACTAATTAACTAAGAGTTAAAACTAAAAGATAAGGTTAATATATTGACCCAAACCTATCCAGATTCTATTAGATGAGTGGTTTTCGACCCATACCCACCGTATCCTTTAAATAATCCACTTTTTATCCATTTGAAACCGAATATGAATTTATTATAAAATAATATTTCTAGCTTTTTTAAAGGTTCCCTTCACCCCTCTTATAAAAGGGAACACCCCTTCTCCTTAATTGACACCTTCAAAGCCTTTTGCTTCGGCCAAACCATGCCCAAATACTCTCTCAACTTCTCTCACTACAACCTAGAGACATTATTTTGATCATAAAGCCAACCTATGGAGCCCTTTTGATCAAATCAAAAGGAAGAACCCGAAGAAGAGGTAATGTTTTCACAACCCTTTTTCAAATTTATTTCTTCTTCAAATTCTTCATTATTTGTTATTACCATTCTAAAATAATGAATCCATTATCTCATATATACTTTATTATTATTATAAATATGGTACAACCATATTCAGTATTCTATCCATCCTTTGAATGACATGTCACCATACGTGCATAGGTACTGCTTACCATCTCCACGTCGTGGTGTAATTGTTATTCAATATATTATTATTTAGATGGGTATAATAATGATTTTTAATTCATGTAAATAATAAATATAACATGATAATTATTCTTTATATATGATATACCATCCAATTATATATTATTTTAATATCAAAAGAATGATATTGTCACTCGTGCGTACGTACGGACTACCGTCTCCACGAATATGATGAGATTCATTCTCCTTCGTATCCATTCAAGTATAATTATCATTTGATAATTTAAAAATAATGTTTAAGGATTTGATATCATTCTGGATATGAATAAGATACAACCTATCCATGAAAAACATGGCTTACGTAACAAAACATATAAAAGAAAACGAGTAAGTTAACACCCGAAACAACGATAATACTAAGATATTATTAACAAAGCAATGTTAAAAGATCATATATTATAACATAATAATGTATATTATTCTTGTATAATTTAATAACAATTATTTCACCATTATATAGGAGGTTAAACTATCCCCAACAATGGAAAATTACTAGTTAAGGGTTTATTTTTCAATCTCTTCATTATCCGAGGTTGTTTATACGTAATAATCTGCTAGGACTTCTTTATCATCCACATCCATGTTTCTTAAAAATGTATTTCAAAACATTTTTACAATTTACTAGAATATGGTTTACAGTCATTTATACCCTTTGTTTACTTTTATAAGTGGTTTATAAATGAATCTTTTGGTCATTTTTCAAACAAGGTCCTTTTTAACCTTTTCGACAGAATTAAGGTAAGAATGTTTTTTTAACTTATATGGAGGGTGCGGCTATTTTCTGCCATTATAAAATCGTCGAAACATACCTTACAATATTATAAGAATATTTTCAAATAAAATGTTTTATTTTATAAATATATGACTCTTAAATGATTTAAAAATAAAAAGAGATATTTCTTTAAAAAGAGTTTTGATTTCATCTATGTCAACATCGTTTGATGGATTTTAAGTTTATTTGAAGATCATTTATTATGATACAAAACTTATATATTGTATTGAAGGTTTTGTGATATGTTTGACTGTGGATGTGTTATTTTTATACCATTCATGGTTTATAGATGAAGTATTTACATTTCGTATGCTAGTTTTAATATGAATGTTTATGTTATGTTTAAACCTTTTCAGATGGGAATACATTGGACTTAATATGTGATGGGTGGAGCCCGCTATTTCTCCTTGATGCATCGGTAGGTCTCATGAGAAAAAATAGTGTCTGGGAACAAGGTCTTTACAAAATCTTATTTGTAGTCTTGGCATGAGGCCTTGGATATGTGGTTATGATAGTCTGGCTTTATGCATTCCATCGTTATGAAAGTGGTTATTGATATTGCATGTGATTATTCGATTAGTAGAATATCTATGTGAATAAGTAAATGGAATTATTTCATTTTATTTTTTCCATACTATGTTGAAGTTTAAGTTTAATAGGATTTTGTTTTAGTTATACATTGCCTTAAATGTTTATTCTTATTTATGAATGTTTCTGCTATATTGTTATCCTTACTGGGAATTTGAGCTCACCCTTTTTCTATGTTTTATTTTTTTAGGATGTGAAGAAGTAATTTATGAATGACCTGTAGGGATAGTATGAGGGAATATGAGTGTGGACTATGAAGACTATGTTGTTTTAGACTTCATTTTATGATGTAATGTTAAACATTATGAATGTATCTAGTTATTCGAAGGATGCTAAACTAATTGGTCTATCGAGACTTGATCTTTCTTATGATCATGCCAATGTTATGTAATAATGCACCGACTCTAGGTAACTGGGGTCGGGGCGTTACACTTTGAGCCCATATAACATTAATATTTAACCATTAAAATATATGTCTATATAATTCTCATCCCTCTCATAACATAATCATAAATCCATTTATATTCATGCAATGATACCATAAAAATGTCATCATAACCTACCACATGGAACATAAAACATTTTTAATTATTTTTACATCAACATAACCAGAACTCATCATGATGAATAATAAATAAGATATCATAATATAATATACCCAAATAATCCCAGAATACTATTAATGTATTTGATCAAAGATGACAAATTATATTAAAAAATATCTGGAACATTTTATAATTTAAATACACTTTCAGTTGGAAATCAATTAACAAAAATCTTTATATTGTCAAAATATTAATGGAAAAATGTTAGTATACAACATTTTATGGAATAATCACGTTAGGTAGTATTCATGATTGATTTAAATTCCATTCATAATGTGTGTGTAAAAAAAATCATATCACGTGTTATGTAAAATGACAAGAGTACCTTGTTCTTTGAATAATAATAGTAGTTATTTGAAAACATTTTAAAAAAGTAATCATCAATATAAATTAAATAAATCATATATAAGATAGTATTATAAAAATTCTAGAAATAATTTTTAGAAAACATGGACATTGATGAAAAATCTATTTTAACTGATGAAATACATGAAGACTATTTTCATTGAAAACATTATTTTGGTATCTTGAGTACTTAATGTGAGGAAAGTGAAAGGAAATTAGTTAATATATATAGATAAATATAGGATATCAAAATTTAATGGATTTATCATGGAAAAATCATGTAATTTCCTTCAATAGAAATTAAATCATAAACAATGCCGATGAAAATGAGATTGAAATATAAATCTCTTACCTCAGGTTCAAAATAGATCAATTGTTATATAACCTCCAATATAATAATAAAAATTTATTATATTTATATACTAGATTCGTGACCACACCTATAATATAATATATTTTCTACTTATATTTATTTTACAACCATTTATTAATAATTATTTATTAAAATCCTCATTTCTTGGTGTTAATTGTATCATTTTTAAAGAGATTTATTGTTCTATATTTCTGATCATTATGATTTTAATAGAGTTCCATCATCTCAAATATGATAAATATTACATAAATATCACATATATATATATTATATTTATAAATATTTAGATTCATCCATAAAATATAGATATATACTATATGAATTGCATCATTCATTTAGACTGTAAATTGTGCAATCATATGAATAGTGTGTTTACTTTTGAAAGGATGAAATGAATAAAGGATAAATGATAATGGAAATTTATATAATCATTTTTATAAATTATTTTTCATATATAAAAAATAAATTTATCCTGAATACAATCCACATTTTGTGCAAATGAAAAATGAATCACCTCACTTCGAGGACATGGCAGTCCACATATACGTTTGAGCGATATGATCATTCACAAAAGGTTAAGAAGAATAGAAATTAGATATGAGATTATAATTTCTGAAGAATAATAATATTACAAATATAATATATCTACCTTAAATGCATCATATTAACTATACCTGAATGTTTTATATGGAAAATTAAATGTATCTCTACATTTAGACGTTAGTCCACGCATTTGAAAGAGTGATAATTTCACTTCAAATTTGACGGAAAAGATGGTGGATAATTGTATTTACACAATTACAATATTTAAGTAAATTTTGGATAATAAATTTATTACTTTTTTATGAATATAATATATTTAGACAAATAAAAATATTAAATAACTAGAAAGTGGTCATGTACGATGATTATCAGTTTTCTGGTAGTCCTCATTTTTATTCTCTAATAAGGAAAACTTGAAGGGACATTTGAGAAGACCAGTAAATATAGATAATGGATATTATTTTTTATAAGAAATTTATATAGGTTTTGGTTAGTTTATATAGAACAATGTGGCGTAAGGAAAAGAGAAATGGGTGTCCAATTATAAGGGAGGAAAAGGAATCACAAGGACTTATCAAACAGATTTACAATACAACTAAGTAATTCTCATGAAAAATGATTTAAAATTTAAAGATATTACAATAAAAATATACTATTTATAAAAAAAGATGATAAAATTAATTTTATATTGGTGATGGTACCATTTTAAACATTATATTTTGGTTTACCCCATCCATTAACTAATTTTATCCTTTACTATGGAAATGAAATTATCAATCTTAAAGGGTTATAATTTTATAATAAGATAAAACTATCTATTAAATAAAAAAGGGACGAAATTTTGTAAAATTTATAGTCCTACTCATCCTCTTATAATATTTTTGTAATTTTAAAATAATTAATGAAATATTATTTAACATTAAATATCATAAATGAAATTTTAGACACTATTCATCTGATTTGACATTAAATACATCATGATAGCTATGTATTTAAAATATAAACACTTACAAACCCCATAAAATATTATATATTTCTAAAAATTTCATTAAAATCAATAATTCATCAAATTATAATAGATTTAATAATATTATACTAATCTTTTTCATTTTAATTAAATGAATAAATATTTTATCAGTGATGTATATGAATTTTAAATAATTTTTTTATCAAAATAAAATAAAAATAAATTTTCTTGATATATAAAATTAATTTATCATTCATATAAATATTTATAATCAAAATTCCCTTTTATTATTCTTATATAATTTTTTTTAAAAAATAAATCTAATATATTTACTTTTTGTAATATTATGTTAATAAATTAAATTATCAATCGATAATGGGAAAAATATATAATATGATATAATTTTCAATTTATATAGTTTAATTTAATCCATATAATGATAAATTCATGTTTTGTGTTTAGTTTCATACATCATGACATGGTTTTAACCTTTAAAAACAAATTTTACCCTTCCCATGGTGGAAAATATTTTCCAAAGATAATATTCATAATGACCAAAAATAAAAGGGAAAGATTTACCAAATTTAAATTTGTTGTATCGATATAAGGGATTCATTTTTTATGATTCAATTTCATTAACTAGTAAATTTTCATTTTAAAATAAATGATAAATATTTGTTGAAAATAATTTTTTAGAAAAATACTTTTTAGAGAGTAACATGAATTTATTATTGTTGCATACATTGAAAAAACAATATATTAATGTTAAAAAAATATTTAAATATATACATTTTATTAAAATAAATCACCAAAGTGATTATTTTAATTTTTTTATAATGAAATCATATTACATTCCGAACAATAGTTTTTTAGAAAAATGTGACTTTTAATTTCAAATGGATTTTATATTAATTTATAATCAATTGAGTTCCAATTATTTCATTTTAGCAAAATTTTAAACAATATATTTTCAAAATTTATTTAGTCTTATTCATATAAGATAATATAATTGTGGGGTGATAATTTCAACATTAAATAATAAAAATTCAGAATTATATCTTTGTTCATTATAACTATGTGTTGTGAGTAAATAATGATATCAAAGAAATGAATTTTATTTAAATAGAACTATAATATATAATCCAATGTTATTGAACTATTTATGTTTATAAACAATATTTTTTAATTTATTTTCTTCCATATCTAACAAAATAATATCTTTTAAATAGTGTGTTCATGTTACTAAAAAGCATGTTGGTAAATTCTCATCAATATTCCACAGTATGATTTTCATATTTCTAAGAATATTATTTAAAAATAAGCACAATATCCATTTCCAATTCTAATTCAAAAATTATTCTTATTATAGAAGCCATATGATACAGAGTATAGCAATATAGCCTTCAATATTTAACCTTTCAAAAATATTTCTATCAAATTTTACGCTACAAACTCAAGAATCTAGTCACCCATATAAAAGTAAATTTCAACCATAATTGCAGTCTTACTATCGCTCTGGTGGAAGGATTCACTAATTGGATCCATCTTCCACCCTTTTAATTCAAATTATTTTACATTTTTAAATGTTCCATGATGTGGCCACTTTTTTAATAATATAAACACATTCTTTATATATATTGTACATCCGAATTATTGTTCTTCTTTATCTTTTTGGGAGTATTCTTCTCCCTTCATTTAGAATATATGGTTGAATAGGTTTTCTTGATTTGTTGCATGATCTTATATTTTTTCCATATCTCAAATTGAGTAAGAGGTCTGTGTTTGATATATATAAGACACCACTTCTCATAATAGTTTCTATACAAGAGTAAAAACACATAGATGTTCTCAAGTGATTTAAAGAAATTTCATGAAGAAAATTTATTCACTTTTATTAATTTTGTTCCCTTCAATATATTACCACCTTATTTTCTCTGTTCTACCCATTGATTCAGTAATTATATAATATATCTAGGTATAATTATTTTTCAAAAATTAAAAATTCATATTCAAAAACAACTAATGGAAAAAATATATACCAATGAATCAATTAATTATTTATTAGTTTGTAATATGGTTGTAAAATTATACTTACTGATTTTGTGTTGGAATTCCAAACATTTTTGTTTTATTTAAGAGGTATTTTTTAATTTCTATATTCACTCTTGATGTTTTTATGAACATATTTTAATTTTATCCATATAAATGCTATAATAATATAAATTATCTGGATGTCTTCATAAAAATAGTTTTTTTTCATGCACTTTAATCTATACGATGAGTTATGTTTTTTAGTAGTCATAGGTCTATGCTTCTATATATGATGTTAAAAATAATAATACACTGTTTTATGTTTTTTATATGTTAGATTAATCTATAATTTTTATGATCCCACCAATTTTTCCAAAATATATTGGAAGATATATCATTTTTAAGTATCTATATTTTTTTTATTTTACATCCATCACTATACACATCAACCAAACAGTGCTCACTTTATCTAAAATTTTTCTAAATATTTCGCTCAATCCTCATTTATTTTATAAAATTTACCCATATCGTTTTTTATATGAACTAAAATTTAGTACACCTATTTTATGATTTTTAATTTATATTACATCTAGGTAAAATTAACATCCATTTAGACTTCATGTATTTTCACTATTTCATAGAACATCTCTCGAATAATCTTTTCATAAATTTGTTTCTCTGAAACAATTATTTGAAATTATTCATCATCATGAACTAATAATTCATCATAAAGTGATATCGTTTCTTATTTTACATAAAATATATTTAGAAGAGTGTTTCAATAGCTTTTATATTTTTTTGATTCATCTTCAATAGCATCATCTGATTCCTCTAGATGTGACATATCACCATGTATTTCTTCCAGGAATCAGAAGATATTTTCCACCACTTCAAATATAATATAGTTAAAATAAAACATAACCTCAAGTTATATTCGATCATTGATTCTATTTAACAATTATCAAATATTGATATCTATCCATATAAGGAACATCCAAACACAATTCTAATCTACATTTAAGTAATCTTTTATAAAAAATTGGGAAAATGGAATTTATAAAAAAAGTAGATTTATCCTCAACTCTGATAAAAATTATGATAGAATATTGTTTAATATTTCGGGGAACCTAAACAATGATATAAGTTGACAGTCCTAATAGGGTTCTGTAGACCCATTTAAAATGGGGGTGAATCAAGTGTGACAAGTATATTTTCCAAAGACGAATTTCTTATTTTAAGAGTATATTCAACCATTCATCTTTTATCGGTAATGACATAAATTGAAATTTATATATTTTACTAAAAAATACTTGACCACATGTAATTTAAAATATAAAAAACAGATCACGATGAATTATTTTTATAAATACCATCAAAGATGTGTATAACACAAAAAATGTCTTATTGAAATCCAATTGAGTCCTAAATTCTCTACTATAATAATATCTTTTATAAAAATTCTTTTCTATGTATAATAGTAAAACATGTTTTCCATATTATGAATATTGATGAAAAATATTATACATGAAAACCACAGGATATATCTCATAACTCCTATAATCTATCACCCAAAAATTTCTTTCAAAATTTCATCTACTTTATATAGGTAACCATTGATGCATATGATTCCCCTACAAAACAAAATGGAACTACTTCCCTAAAACAATGTTTTATCCTCCCTATAAATATTTAACAATGAAAACATGGTACTCATTATCTTGTGAAATGTCGACATCTTTTCAATTAATTTTTATACTAATATATGTATTACTCAGACATATACTCCATTAAAAAAAAATCAAGAAACAGATATTATTACATCCAAAGTAAACATTGACATAAATCTTAACCTCTTCCCTTGTTCTTAAATTATAGTATCTAAAAAGATGAATAGCCCACCCAATTTTTTTTCTTCGATTCCCAAAATACATTTCCATTTCATTATAGTTTCTCTAAACATTTTCTATTCCAAACTAAGCATCGTTTTAACCACCTTTCTGGTGTTTCCATCAGATTTTCATTTCTTCAACCATTATACTCTCTATATCATACTCATGATGATAATTTTCTATATTTAACGATAATGTAACTACCCTCTCAAACTCCAATAAACTATTATTTTGAGTGACTGCATTTTTTTGTTTAGCTGTAACTAAATTTTTCTAGGGTTATATTCATAATCTCAGTAAGGTAAATTTATTGAAAATAATAAATCAATTTATAAACACATTTCCCTTTATTCAAAACAAAAAAATTGATATTCCGGTTTTTTTAAATGGATTTACTATGTATATTATTACATTGTCATTCATTTTATATTCATTCTTATTTTTGAATCTAATATAAATATATCCCATTCCATGTAATAGACATGTTGGGACTCTTATTCCTTTTGAAAAAGTATCTTTAACAAGAAATAATTCTTTTAAATCAATCCTTATTTGGTTTATAAGCAAAAAAATAACTCTTTGAGGTTTATATTTCATTATCTTGTTACTTATCCATGTTATAAAATTCATCTAATCATCCCCAAAACTTGCATAAATCATGTCTATAGTTAGATTCATAAATTTTAGAACATGACTAAAAAAATAAGTCATCATCATGTATAATTATCATTAGAAATATACATTATGGAAAAATAAATTTATATTATTAAAAATTATCTCAAATTATTATTTGGAAATAACTTATTATACTATAATTAATTATTTAGAATATTCTTTTTATGCTTCAATCAAAAACCATAAAAGTGTTTTTATATTTATAACAATCTAGAATTAATTTTTAATATACCAAAATTTTAATTTCAACCTCATATATAAAATCTCTAATTCAAATTTTTAATCTACCAAAATATCGAATCTTCAACAATAACAGAAGTCATATATATCTCATTTTGACTCATTTCATAAATATTTTTATGTATTATAAACCAAAAATATGAATTTCATATAGCTTTCAAAAGACTCATAGTTTTATTACATGAATATTTTTCAATAAAACATGAATCTCATATGAGATTTCAACACCAGTAGAAATAATTGAAACATTATTGTCAAAAATAGAAGTTATATTGAGTACATCAGTAACATCATACATGCATCACAGGAGGCCATATGATATGATATGATGAAATATGATGTTTTTTAATGTAATTATAAAATAATTAAATAACTAACTGAGAAATTAAAATTTCTAGGATATGTTCAAAGTTAAACAAAATCATGAAAGGCATATCCTAATTTGTAATTTGAAACACTAAATTTATAGGATATCTAAACACATCTAAATTTAATCATGAACTAAAGCATTCATAGTTTATCAAATAATTGATTAAATTCATCTAATGATTCAATGTATTATCAATACTTCTCCAAAATAAAAATATATATATTTTTACAAAGTTTTTAATAGCTTTAAACCTCAATATCCTTTTCATGGTTCCTATATTATTCAATAAATGTATATTCCATTTTATCCATGATTTTCATTTAGATGAAAATATTTTCAATAACATCATGTTATAGATCCTCCTTGGTCATCTAAAAATTATTGTATATCCCACACACTCCTTTTATATATGTCATCTCCATGATGATAATCGCTTTAATCACATCATGTATTATAATTTTCAATGAGATCACCATGGACGAAACTCTATTATCTTTTACACTTTGACTTATGTTACATTGAAATAATATAAAACCCAAGTATCTATAAATCCAATATAACATTGTATATAAAAATTCAATTTATCATTACTAGTAAGTATGATTCTATTGACCGAATTAAATCTTCCACTCTACTAAACTAAATGATTTATAGTGATTGGGTGGACTCATATAATAATACCCCAAGGATTTTTGACCTATTATGTTTTGGAAGTAAGTAAGACTTTTTTAGTTGTTTATGGTTTCCCATAACCACTACTCATGATGGAGTTTTGAACATTTCAAAATCTGTAAATGATAATTTTTATTGGATTCAATGTTAGAATGGCGAATCAAGTGTTCTCTCGAGCATCAGAGGATGGACGAAAAGATCTGGATACTATAAATATAAGTTGTAATGATTTCATGGTAATATATTATTGTTCACAACATGATTTTTTGGGATATACGAGTCACAGATCCTCTATTGGGGTGAGTCACAATGTCATACATCAGTTCATATCAACTAATAGGTGGGATATCATTTATAAAAAATGAATTTGGGCCCTTTAAATTAAGGTGGAATGGGAATACATGGGGATCACCTCAATTGGATCTCCTTCCCACTTTAGACTCAAGGCTAATTGGGGTTATTTTAAGTATGACTAGATAGTGTTTCTATGTTTGTTCTTCCACCCATTCCATCTTTTTTTTCACTATATCATCTTTTATTTTTTGTTACTTTACTTTTTTTATTAGCACATACTCTAAAGGGAATTGTTCTCTAATGGCCTGAAGGACTTCAATTTTTGTTGATTTTTGATGATCAACCCTTCAATGGGATAGGTGGAACCCTTACATGGCCCGTATGCATAAGTATTACATGGCCCATAGGCCTTAGAGGAATTCATTTCCCGTAGGCTTCAAACATTACATACAACCTAGACTGTCTATTTAGAACTGCTTATCCCGGGCATCTTCATTGTGAAATCAGCTCTCCACCTTTGCATGATTGTTCGGCTAGGCTTTCCAATGCATGAACATGCTTGTCCCAATTTCAGGTGTCATACCCTCTCAATAATTCAATCGATTTAGCTTGTTCTATGTTGAATTCACTCTGCTCATCCTCCTTCCGAAGCTTTTTTCTTGTAGGTCGTCTGGTTTGCATCTGCACTAAGGTTGTTTTTGCATCCTAGGTATAAGGATAGATAGGGAGTGGAAATTAACATGGTTCTATAGTTGTTGGAAATCAGATGAAACCATATTATTTTTTTTTGTTTTTTTTCTAAATTTTAATTTAATTTTTTAATTAATTATAAATTATTTAGAATTAATTACGGGTGATGATTAGCATGAAAGAAGATCTTGGAAGAAAAAAGAAGGATTGGTGCTCCGAGGAATGGATCTTTGTGAGGGTTTAACTTTGTGTTTGAGTAATGTGGAACATTTAATAAAAACTATATTATTTTTTATTAATGGGTGTGAATCTATGTGGTGATACTCCATGGGTTTTGGTGGAAAGATATATACCATGAGAAATCAAATCATGAAGATGAGTTTGTTTTAGCCCCTGGATTTTGTATATGTTTTTAGAGGAACAATGGTATTTTTTAATCGCCTGGTGACTATTTCTCCAAGCTATTAGGTTGAAAATAATGTTTATGTGATACATATGGTATGTTTAGAGATTTGATATATGATTTATAGTGCTATATCATTGTTTCATAATGATATCAGGTTGGCATTACTAGTTTCGTATCATGTCATTATGGTTAAGACACACATACAAATTTTCAATGATGACGAACACCAATCATTGTATATAGTATAGTCTGGCTTTATTATACGACTGAGAGGAATCATCATGGGATTATAGTTGGAATTATATTGATAATTTGGATGGAAATTGGACCCAGCCTACTAAGGTGAGGGTTGGGTAGAACATACTAGATTGGGAAGGCCCCTAGGTAGAGAGTTGAGGAGTGATAAGGGATTTTATGGTAGGACAAGAAGTTAGTGTCCAAAAATTGAGGATAATTTGGGATGTGATGTTACCATGGGTGATAGGCTTGATATGGGATCAATAATTGGGGTTTATAGATAGTTTAGATTGACTAGATTTTTCTATGATAGGTGAAGTGGGACATATTGTGATGGAATGAGATGTATCACGTAACTAGTACAATGGGATCAGGTATCACTTTATGTGAATAGTTTCAATTAATATGTGTTGCAACATGTTCATTCCATACCATGCCTATATAGCCACAAGTTACTGCACTTACACCTCACTAGATATTGTGGGGTTTGGTTGGTGATCTTGTGAACATATAAGAGTCTATGGAAATGGGTTAGATTTTACAACCACCAGCCTCTGAATATATCATAATAAAGGATGAAAGATAATTACCCCTATTTCCATACTCCAGTAGGACCCCGTTTGGTGACTATAATTGTGTGTATAAAATCCTCACAACCATGGGAGGAATTACCCTCAATAATAAAACATGATTAGGATATGGGATAAATAAAAAAAATAACTACATAATATAATGCAGAATAATCCCAAAACCATTCCAAAAATAATGAATAATTTAAACGTATATATATATTTATAAGTATCCATGTATACCAAAATATATCTCAGAGGGTAGTGACTCAATAGTAGCTTCAAAATCCATGAATATAATTTTTATCTTAGTTCCTAAAGTTATCCTAGATACCAGAATAAATATTTTATATAGTTTTGGTGAGAATAAAATATTAACATTGCAGGTATATCAACCATACGACATCATATTACCACACTTGGCCCCACAACATATCACATCCCTTAACTACCTCATCATGTCACATGTCACCTTAAAACAAAACTTCCAAAAAATTTGGGTAATCTTCAACATCAACATGTATCATCACAACTGCTTAAAGAATATTGGGGATGGGGTGTGGTTGGATATCCATACCACCACCATTTTAGAAGTTTGGGAATATACTAAAAACTTGTATCCTCCAATCATTTGTAGAATTATCCCACTTTTATAGGTAATGTATTTAAATAATATAAAATACAATATATATTGATAGTACACAATACCCAACTTATGGGTTCAAATCAACTATAGTTTCACACAATTCAAATATATCTCGCTACCACATACCAACCTACAAAAACATTGAAACCACTATATTTAACACCACACAAACAACAAACAAGCCACACATCATTTTCCACTATCATTTTTATGTTCTCATACATTCTTGTTTATTCATGTTATTGTGAATTTAACATACAAAGCCACTTCATTTCCCATCATAAATCCCATTTAGTTATTATGTTCATTTATGAAAAAATATAAGTCAATTACAGACAATTATATTCAATTTTCAACTATTTAATTTTTTTATTTCATTCAATGACATTATTTCTTTCATTACTAGTTGAGAAACTATCACAACCACAACACATCACGATTATCCCAACTCACACAACCACCACTACCGCACCACACATCCATCATCGTCTTCATTCCACAGTAGAGAAAGCATATTCTTATAGAATCCTCTAGTTTCAAAAACCATCCACATCTTAAAACACTATCGCTTCCCAAAAAACTACACATCAAAACCACATGTAATCTATATTATGATCCACAACATTAGTACACATAATCTATTAACATCCCACATCACATTTATTCCCACCAACCACCACATCTTTTCACCCACACATCACAAAACCCAGCTAGTCACCTCTATCAATATGAATCAACCTAAATCACTTAGTTAATAACTACAAGATCCATCACACAGAATAGAAACACATCCCGTCATTCATAGTTTATTTAAGGGCTTTCGTATCATTGTTTATTTTTTTTCCACAATTATTGGCACAGAAACCAGAGTATGTGGGAAAAAATTTATTATTAAAATTAAAGATATTTATTCTTTTTTTTCTGTGTGATATCACAAAAAAACATAGAAAATGACAGAAGTCATATCATTATATTGTAAACAAGTATTTACAGAGGATTTATTTTGAATATTGGTAAGTATAATGCTAAATATCATCAATAATATATATCAATTCTATAAATCATATGACAACCCACCATTACCATAAGTTTCAACCTTAAAAATTTATTATATTTATTATTATATTGCATTATATCCAACCAAAATAAAGAAAAATCATAATGATATCATATATAGTACATAAATGGAGTGAGAATGAGGATCCCCACAATCATAGAAGAAACTGATCTCATTGTGCAGCTCATGGTGAAGAGGGAACAACCCATAAACCACGACTACATATGGAAATGAAAAAACAACCCATAATATATCAGGGAATCATCAAAATGAAAGCCACACATACATCAAACAAAATGAACATCACTATAGGGTATTATCAAATGATTAATGATGTAAAACAACAGAAGAGGGAGAAAAAATTACTCTCAATATCTAATAACAAATCGTAGGAACCCAAGGATAAAATCATGGGGAGATTTGATAGAAGATCTCCTATAATTAATACAGTTATTCTCACAATCAAGAGAAAAATAGTCAATGAAGGAAAAAGTTGACCAAGGAATATTTATAAAAAACCTAGAATTCTCATAGTTCATGTAATGACTTATAGAAATACATTATAAATTCCATGGGTTCCATGGATTACCTATAGAGAAGAACATATAAGGGTTATAACCCTTATATCTTCTATTTTTCACAACATTAAGTCACTTGATCTCATATTAATTCATTTCATAAATTCTATTTTCAGGATGTGAATCAGTTTCTTAGACTCCACTACTGTAAATTGGCTACAAATTCATATGGCAAAAATACATGAATAAAAAACAAATATCATGAATCCCCTTTCACAATATGAATTCCCCATTACAAATTATTTAAACTCCGACATTTAATGAACCACCTTGTGCCTACTCTTAAACACCCTCGTCCGCTAAAATAGAAAATCAATAGTCCATAAAGTAATGAACCTTTAAACTATATACTTATAAAATGATTATGTTACGTGATAATTAAATCCATACCTTAATAAATTATAGGAATCTGAAAAAATACCACATGAGATACCTCTAAAGGTTCTCATTATTTCCAAAATGACATCAACTAAACATGAAAATTGAAACACCGCTATAATACACCAACCAACCACATCAACATCTTCCACCATAAAAAACACCACACATATGGTACTAACCATAGAAACATCCTTTTCTGAATACCACATAATTGTGAAAAATCACATCCTCCACAAAACTAAAACAAACCACAACCACTTCCAATATACCGCACTACACATTCCACAAACATCGGGCAATTTTATCTTCCTAGTCTCGGTATTATCTTCTTTGGGTGACCTGAAATCACAAAATCTATTTTAATAGTGTCATTGTATAATGAATATTGATTTGAAATCAGGGATTCCCATAAAAATATGCTGAAATATTTATCAAATATCACACATCAATCAAGAATCACATCTTATAAAGAGTAAGATCTAAAAACCAAAATATCTAAACACAATAGAGAAATGTAAAACCCAAAAAAATATATTTAATGGGGAAAATATATCTATATCACTGAAGATTACTCCCCTCCATGAAACTATACATCCACTACACATGAATCATGTGAATGGTTCATCCACACATAATCATCTCCTCATAATACAAGATCTCTACTAACAAATCCATGAACATCATATAATCCTAAATATCCCAATCTAATGATAACATTATTTGGGATTAATCATGATGATATTAAGAAAAATATTAAAAATAGAAGATATCAGGGATCAACATTTTCCATAGTAGAAATAAAATCTAATGTGCCACCTCTCCAGCTCACCTGAAAACCTAGAAGTTCCCAAAAACCCTTGGAGAAACCTTACTCCACCTACCAAACCTCCACTTCCCAAGTTAAAGAGAGATTATAAAGAATACATTATCTTTATCATGGTAATAAAAGGCCTATTTTTATGATCATCATAGGATTTCAGAGGATCATGTGCTACCCTCTACTGCTCTCTAGCCAACTGGTCTTCCGTAGTCATGCCCTTCACTACATCAATACCATGAACTAATTACTCTCCAACATAAAAATGGGATAACAAAGAATAACATGGCCATCCATACATCACCTCAAATGGAGCCAGGGAAATGGAGGATTGATAAATATTACGATATATAAACATGAATAAAGGCCTTTTCTATACCCAAGATCATTAAAAGTCTAGTATGGAAGCTCACAACATATGATAATAATAATAATAATAATTTTCAGTAAAACCCCACAATAATATCATGTGGAATGAAAATACACCCATAAAACAACATATGTTTTCAACCATCATCTGACCATCCCTTTATGGAATCACCATGGCCAACAGAATCACCAATCACCTCCGTCTCTTATTCTACCCACTCAGACTCATCTACACACTATATCAAAAATGAATCAACATTTATTTGATAGAGACAAACAAAACAACATCTCTCAAGAATAAAGATTCATTGAAAAAATTTCATTGACCACCTTCTCATCATTTGATGACCCCTCATACCAAAACCCTTCTAGACTTCCAAATAAACAAATTTGCTACCAAATTTCCCTTCCCTGGTTTGTAAGAGACTCCGAATCCAAATTTGGTTGAGACATTATCCATTCCACTAGTTTAGATTTAGATATCGATAATGTAAAACATAATACAATTCCTTATTTTATTTGAAAAAAACATTATTATCACTAATTAAATAATTCCACAACAATTTTATCCCAAATAAAAATAATACTACATCAAGATCAAGGGATGATTATTTACATTCAAAGGTACATAACTACATAAACTAGTAATAGATTGATACACTGTATTGAATCAATACATAAGCCATATCCCATATTAATGGTTTATATAAGACAAAAAAAACACAATATCTTACGGAAACCAAAGAACTGGTGAACTGACTAAATTATTATTAAGTTAATAAAATTTATTATGGAATTTAAAAATACATACAAAATCATAACCCTTATAGATTAATAGTATTGGTGATGATACAACATGAGATTTATTTGCGACAAACCTCTAATGAAACATTGAACCTATGAAACATTCATGGACTCTTCCTAAAAAAATGCATTGATCATTGACAGCTCAACTTCCACACCCAACAAAGATACCATGTAGGAAGGAAACAGAACCCCTTATATATAAAACTCTCACATTTGTTTATCTGAATAGTAATTTTGGAGATAAAAGACCTAAAAATATCATTGATATTCACATCATGATCCTCCTCTTACCTCATGTATATCATGATATCATTGATGAACATGATGAAAAATAATCTTAGAATGCTTTCAGCATGGAGTTCCTAAGCCACATCAATGTAATTTTTGTGATCATAATACCAAATTGAATCGCTATAAACACATTGTTTTCATACCTACACTAGAAGGAAGCCTTCAAGATATCGTCATAAATCAAAAATATCAAGTTAAATCAACACCACTTATAAATATTTAAAAAAATATTATCACCTGTAATATGTTAAAAACATATTTCAATCCTTAAAAGTTGGTAATGGTTCTCTCCTTTTAACTAATTCAACCACTAGTTGTGTATTAAAACCCTCAAAATATAACCCAATTTCTTGCAAAACCACATTATAACATCCCAAAATGTCACTATCAGTCACATGAAACCCCTCTGTATTACATGATCCAACCACATTCTTAACTCCCTCAACAACATAGGAACCATTTGATTGGGATCCATTATAATCGAAGTTACATATAGCTGGAAATCAATCCAGAACACAACATCACATCAATAGGATAGAGTTATAAACATCTCTTAGAAAACATCCAGGAACTTCTTCATAACTATATGAATTTCCCCTACCTAAGATCCCACTAGTAGTTTTAGAAACTAAGTTAAACGAGTCTCCACTTTCCTTCCACCCATCGGACAACCTGGCTTAGAGATGAAGGCCTCTCATCAACACTACACATTAGAAAAAAAACTCTCCTCTAAAAGTATATGATGACTATATGCCTAGAATAAATCCTATATATGGATGAGATAACATTTTATGCCTATATATTATATAATAAGATGGAACCCACAAAATTCTTCTAACTCATCACCATTCAAAACCCCTGTAACATATCATATAAATAGAAATAACATCCTTCTAGTGTATTTTATAGTAGAGGAACTAGAAAAATATCTACATCACAAAAATAACATAGACTAAAGTGGAAAAAATTCTTCATAGGATCTTGAGAAAAACAAAGAACACATATGGGTATAGAATAACCTAGTTGTGCCTCCAACAACTCTTGGATCTACTAGAGATTTAGCTTATAACAAGGGCATCTGATCATACACAACTCCCATGATTATATCATATTTTCCTCCATGAGAACACTCTATCAATGTTTTCTCTATATGGGGACCCCCATTATTTTTTCATGTTCAGACAACTCATTCACTTTTTTCCTAAATATGCCCATTTGGTCACTTTAGATGAAACATTCTTTGAGGTAAATATTGTTGCTACATAAAATGGGCTCCAATAACCACAAGATATTGGCCTCCCTATCTTGATGATCATTTTTGATGATGGTGACCAATTACTCCACAAATAGAGAACAAAACTAGAAGCCTCTAGTAGATGAACTGGAGCCACCTGTCCCAAATGAAATTAAAGGGATATGATGTGCCCAGTTCCCCCCCCACCTAAACCCTAAATAGCAGAACACCCATGTCCCACTATCTTAAAAGCATATTTATAATGTTCGTTATATTATACTATATTAGGGGTGAATTCCTTATAATGCATCCACTCAATATCCTCTAACTCATCTACACCTCTAGATGCATATAGAGCATAAACGGGGTGACCCAGTGCTAAAGAAGATGAAGAAAATCACCCTCCATAAGTCTCACAATAAACACCTCTTCTAGAAATACATCACAATAAATCGAAAAAGGTTGTTGAACATGATACCATGATCCTTCACACTAAGGGTCCCCTAGGCAAGAGAGATAAACTCTAACTGGTTCAATAGATTCATAATTGCTAAAATAAAATATAAATAGAAATCCCTCTAAATGTCTTGATAAAAAAATCTATCACATTTTTGTTTCCAAGAAGTTTCATCCACCACAAACTTGTGGATCCCCATATATAATTAAATTCTAATTAAAAATGAACTCATCCAATTTTACAATAAAAATAATTATATCAAGCTCCTAAATCAAGTGCTATATGGCTAGATATGAGATGATCATCCTTTAATTTCCTAAACATTTCACTAAAAAGAATGCAAAGATCATTTCCAAAACAAATGCAACACATTTAGGACAACCCAATGATGATAATATAATATTTTCACCACTTACAATATTAATATACATCCACCATCACAATCATGCCACATTTCCTAATCTATAACGACAATGTTACCATGCATCACACATTCCAACCATAAAACACAACATAATCACCACCCACAACAACACATATCAACACCACACATCATAACCACTACGCATAATAACCTCTATTCACCATAACTCACAATGACCCACATCAAATCCATTCAAACCAACCACTAAATAATACAACGTAAAAATAAAAATACCATTTTATTCACCTCTGTAACAATACAATATCATAAAACACATACGTTAACCCAAAAACAACATTGAAACACAACAAAAACAAATTTCTTCTTGCATAATTTATTCAAGGTCCTTCACCATATTGCTTCTTCATTTTTCATGGGTATTATAAAAAAATATAGATTCCTTGTGAATCAAATTTATTATTGAAATATAAATTATTTACGTTTTTAATTGGGGTGGGATAAAAAAACACATCAATGGTATCATTTCATATGATATATGGTGTAAACAATTCACCCAACAACTGTTTTTTCATTTTAAGAGAAAATAATTCTCAATATCATCAATAAAATATATCAAAACAAAATATCATGATACAAGTCATCATTATTAAAAATTTAATTTATTATAAATCATTATAATTATTATCCATAGCTTTAATATCCATAATATGGAATTTGAAATCATTAAAATCCCACACATTGAATATAAAAGGATTGAGAAAACGGATACCCTACCTTAAAGAGTATTTTTGGTCATGTTGTGCACCCTTAGGTGAAAAAAGAACATCCCACAACTCACAAATTCCCAAGGAAACAACATATAAAACAACACCACATCAATATATTATTGAAAGTAATTCCCCACATTCCAAAAACTAAACCAATATCTTCACATCATATTCACCAAATAAGAATGAATGAAACAAAAGAGCTGGGAGAATTACTAACCACTTATTTCTGAAAACAAACCTCCAGAAACAAAGGATTAATGAAATGTAATTAGAGTTGGATGATCTCAAAAAATACATTATTTTCCACCAAAATTGAAATAAATATCATTTAAATGTGTATAAATTTGTTCGATAAAGATTTATAGGATTCCCTGAATTCATCTATACCATGTCGTGATTTAAAAATTAATGATTTGAATTCCATGGTTCAAAAATATTTTATGATATGACACAAATTCAAATAATTGAATCCCTTGTATATTTTTCATTTATATAAAATGAAGTCACCTTGGTATGAATTAATACACATATTGAGTCCCATTTACATTAATTGAATCTATTTGTTAGACTCATAACTCATTGTACAAATTCTACGAATTATCCAATTGAAAAATATGTGATTCACCTACTCATGAATTGAATCTGTCTTTCACAATAAGAATTTTTTCAACATCATTCCTGCAAATCCATCCTCTACAGAACCTCTTTGAGCCTTCCTATAAAGTCATCCAATCACTAAAATGGAAAAGTAAAATGAAAAAATATATAGAATATTAAAATGGATTTATTGTACATCCATATATTTTATGTGTATTTGATTGTGTTATTCTATCTCCACAAAGACTGTCAAAATGGGTCGATGCTGTATAGCCTCACTAGAGTATGTGGGGATGGGTCGAGGTGGTTAAAATAGCCAAAAGAGAGTATTGGTTCAGGGTCATTTCCATATCTTTCTTGGGTTGGTGAACTTTAATTGGCTGTTAACATTAATGGAATCTTATTCTAGACCACACTCAGGGAAATGTCATGGTACGATGTGGGAAAAGAGTGATGCAAGTCCCTCGAATGATGTAGGATAGGTCGATGTATGTTTACAAATTATTATTCCTATTATCTATGTAAATAATGTCAAGAAATTTAATTAATACCTATAGTGAGTCATACGGTACTGTTTCGATTGTGGGTATGATAGAACAATGTAATGTATTGATCTAATTTGGATCCAAAGAAGGTATGGTAATGGGTGGTGTGGTTTGGTTAGCTCTTGCATACATGATGGTTATATATAACTAATTTATTGTTGTATTGGACTCATTAACTCATGATGAATAAGATAACCTCTTTTTTTAGTTCCTTTTTTTGTTTATACACACATATAGGATGAAATTTATCATGGGTTCTTAGTGGGACCCTAATTAGTTGTATACGCACAACCTATATAGGAATCTGGGATCATGTATTAAAATTATGATTGAATTTTATTTTTGAGACCATGAAATGTAATATATTAGGTTAGTACGTCTCAGTCTAATTAATGGCATGTATTATCAGTCAATGGGTTGGTAATAGTTATACTATGTGAGTGTGTTTTATTTTTTTTCATTTGTGTTTGAGGATTATCCAACTAGGTGATTAGTTTTATATTTTGTAAGTAATCATATTGTATTTTATCACTTTTAATTTTTTTCACACTATAGGTGTAATGTTATGGATGACCGGGTATTTATATTGTTCATTATTTCTATGGTATTGAGGGAATAATATAAATAATTCATGTTTAAGGACCTCTCCAGCTGACGACATCCTTTTGAATTTGAGGAGGGTCATTTGACTCAAAATAGAATGTAATGAACTCCACCCCAGTAACCAATATCTATTATGCTATTTATTTCACATGCACTACACTTGAATGAAAACGTCTCAAAGGAATGAATAGTTTAGTAGTATTGGTAAACAAGATACATATTGTAATCCCAAATTATATTTTAATTCATAAATTAAATTATGATATTTTATTTTAAAATATTATTAACCCCTCCATAATATACTTTCAAATCAATAATATTGAACATCCTCAAATCCATGTGTAAGAAAACATAAGAATGAAGTGACCATAGATGGTTATTAAGGTAATAAATATAGATGAATGAATACAATAATAAATGAAAAAAGAATGATAGGGTTGGAATAAATTTGATCAAATAATTCCCGAAAAATAAATAGAGGATCATGAAACTTTTCAATAGAAAACATAACTTTGGAATATTGACATAGATATAAAAAATAGATTTCAAAATGATTGAATTTGTATATCTAGGCATGTAAAAGATACCTAAGATGATGTGTGTCGATACATCACACACAAATAGGTATGATATATACCTAATACCAAAAATAGTTTTTCTCATTGGACTTACCAATACCTCGATGGGATATATAATTTATGACCCACTCATCACATAATATTTCCAATACATTCATCATATAAACAAGGAATAAAACATTCACATAATGCATTAATAATACGTAATTTCTTATATTGGAAGAACTCATATATGGAATTTCAGTCCATTCCCTTGTCAAACTAATCATATGATACCATAAAAGAAAGCTAAATGGTATCATTAGAATATTTCCCCATTAAAATATATGATAATCACTTTAGTTTGAAATAGATGAAGATAATTTAAATAAACTTTTAAATTTTTTGAGGATAATACACAATTGATTTTCAAATTGAGTAAATTAAAATTTAAAAAATTATATATGTTTTGAAAATAATTCCTAGAAAAGACAAATGGAAACTAGTGAATTAAACTTCAAATAATTGAGTGGACAAGATAGTGAAAAATTTAATTCATGAGAGATACATTAAAATAATGATTCCCTTTAAGCATTATGTGAAAAAACATAACAAAAACTCATTCAAAAAATGAAATTTATTTTAATTTGAAGCACATTAATTGAAAGAAAAAAACCATTAAAAATTAGTTTCAATAGTAATGGTTGGATAGTGAATGCATTTTTTATATATTTAAATGAAAATTTTGATATGGAACAAAAATATTCCCTATTAAATTTAAAACAACATTTAAATTCTTAAACATAAATATTATGGTCTCTTATGTACAATAATGTGAGGAAAAATAAAGGAAAACATGGATTCTCTAAATATAATTAATTGATATGGAAATTATGTTTTTTTAGTTATTGATTATAAAAATTTTCATTTTATAAATATAAATAGATATAATTCCAATTAAAATATTATTAATCTATAAATAGATTACCACTTTATTATCTTTTCAAAATTATCACCCATGAAATAAAAGAAAATTTAAATTTAAAAATAATTTTTTAAATTTTATCCATGATATATAATTTCAAAAAAAAATTACACACACCAACGACTAAATATTGGTGCCTTGCATTACATAGGTAAGAAAAAAGATAATTTTAGATGAAATACCATTAAAAATATCATATTGTTAAAGATTTAATTAATCAATGAAATGAAACAATAAGATATATATAAATCCACATAAAATAATTGTTAATAAAAAAATATAATTAGAGTTAATTTAAATCATAATCATGGAATTTTATATTCAATGATGTTGAAGAATAACCCCATGAATGGAAATTGAGTTAAAAAACCCATTACATCAAACTTCCACTTCATTAAACATTCATTAACATCATATTTAATGATTTTGAAAATTATATAAATATAAAAAATACATACTCATATTTATAATATCATATATGATCAACTTATAGTATATTTTCACCCACTCATCTACAATATTTCATCATTATCATTGTTTTAATTAATATATTATCAATTTTCTTAAATATATTTCCTCAAGGATGTTCCAATTAATTTAAATATTATGATGTTTCATTATCTATAAAATGATATTAATTGGATAAATATAATATTTTTTCATTAGATACATTTATTGAAAGATTATTTATAGGTGGACATAAAAATTAATAATAACATCATTCATGGAGATAGTATGTATTATGGACAAATGAATATTGGATTCACTTTATGACTGATAGAAAAAAAAAGGA
This sequence comes from Viscum album, assembly GCA_963277665.1. Taxonomy (NCBI): domain Eukaryota; kingdom Viridiplantae; phylum Streptophyta; class Magnoliopsida; order Santalales; family Viscaceae; genus Viscum; species Viscum album. The sequence goes on from OY728133.1 coordinate 1,330,220,887, forward strand.
AAATAATAATTCACCATTCAAAATTCATTATTATAATATATATATAATATATATTCATTAATTATATCCTTATTACCATATCTTTAAAGAATAAATTTAAAAAGTATCACATCATTTTGGGGTGGTGGAAGTCCACACATAGGAATAAGTGTCACTATCATTTTAGAAATGATATAATGGTATTAAGTTAGATGATATATTATATTGAAATATAAATAGTTATCTAATTAATTTCATATATTCTCAGCAGTTTTATATTTATAACTCTCTCAGAAAAATATTGATGGAAATGAAGGACATCACTACGTGGAGACGGTAAGACCTATGGGGGCACCAATTATTTTTTTTCAATCATTTAGATGTAAACACAAAAATATTCTATGAATTTCATTACCTTTGCTTCAATATATTTCTTTTAGATCCCTTCAAAAGTACTATATGATTTGTATTTTAATAATAAAAAACCCTCTGAATCATAGATGGAGATCATTATAATAAAATTTTGAAGGTATCAGTTGAGCTATATAGTTTTATATTTTGTAATGATGTGAAATGAGTTGTGTTCAATTATTATTTAGGTAAGTATAAAACTTTTAATTTTTCAATGATATGAAACATTATTAAGACACTTTTTTGGAAAATGGAACAAAAAAAATACTTATATAAGAATGTGATATGTTTATGGTATAAATCAAATAAACCAATTAGTTTCAATGAGGGGTTTAAGTTATCTTACCACATATCATTGTGTTTTACCACATAATATCTATTTTAACCATAACCATGGTAAAAAAGTAAATCATAATGGATTTTAATTTTACTTATAAGTAACAATTTGATCATAAAATAAATTTTTTTACATTTTTTATCCATTTTAATACGAATTTTAATCTCATAGTATTTTTTATTTTAAAATATTTCATAAAATATTATTTTTCACAAAATATCATAAATATTATTTTTTACACTATTCAATTACATTGAATTTAAATACAATATGGTAATAATTTATTTTCAATATAAATTTAAAAAATATTTATAAAATTTTATATTGATCCATAAAATTTTTGGGAAAACATAAATCACACAAATAATATTTATTTTATTGATTCTATAATCATTTACAAAATCTTTATGCTACTTACACAAGCATTTCGTCGGTATTGCATAAACACTTTTGGTAATTATTTAATCATTTAAAATATATTTACATGACAATAAAATTACTTTTAAAACAACAAATATTTATTCAACATATGATATTTTCATACAATTAAAAAAATATTTTAAATATTAAAAAAGTGATATTTTTACATTAACATCTAGTTGATATATTATATTTGACAAAATCATAAAAAAATGGAAAAAAGTCATATAATTGATGATCGTAATATTATGGTCTAAATAGAGTCATCCAATGAATATAAGAATTGTTTTAATTGAATTTTAATCCTTAGGACATTCGATTTAACACTAATTAAATCTTTTTATCTTTACGGTGGTAAAAAAAATTATTGTGGTTACCATTTATAGTGGATAAAATTAAGTTTCCCTTATTACATAATATTAATTATGATGATTACAAGTATGTAATAAATTTTATCAAATTCAATTAAATTAAGTATCATAATTATTCTTAAATAACCCACAAAACTTGATAAAAATCGATTTTCTAAAATAATGTCTTTTTAGTATAAAAATATATTTATACCAAATTCATGAATAATGTTAATTGCAATAAAATTAATCAAATTATGTTTAATGAATAATCACTAATTAAATTTAATAATACTATAAAATGATTCTTTTTAATTTCATGAATAGAAAAGAATTCTTCCAATAAAAAATAAGTATTTTAGATATTTAATAAGAAGTCTATGTTATTGAAATTTTCTCTAAAATTAATCCAATTATATGTTTTACATTATTAATTAAAAAATTATATCCATTTTATAAAAAAATATTTTTAAAAATCCAAAAATTATATATAATATTTACTCAAAAAAAAACATAAACTTGTTTTTGAAGAGATTTATTTAATTTACTAAATAATATTGCTGAAAATTTGGGTTCATATATCCCTATAAATAATAAATAAACGTCTATTGATTAAAAATATTATCCATATATTTCGTAATTCATTTCCTTATATTCTGGGACTATAAATACATTGATCATTTCAAATATAAATAATCATATTATTAAAATTTATCTCGATTAGTTTAATCTTCAGTGTTTCTTATTCCGAATGATATTGTGCTTATTATTATTTTAAGCTAATTTTTATGTGTGTTATGTGGTGACCCCGTCCTAGTAACGACTTATTAGATCTAATTTAGGGAATAAAAAACTAGATTAATATATTTTCATTTCTTATGATCTAGTGGGATGGTAGACAGGTGGTCAAGGAATTTTTTATATCCTCTAATGGATATTGGACATGTGGTAACCCAAATATTACATTCAGAAATATTTCATAACTTTATATGAATACGGATTTCATTTAATAATAATACACAACCTAGAAATGTAATTTTTTATGCACATGAGCCTTATCCTAGTTGGTATGGACTCTATAAGTGTATCCAGGAGACCCGAGATCAAATCCAAGAGGAGAAATTATTTCCAGAGTCACTGTATCAGTACTGTATCAGGTACTGTTTGGCAATATAACAGCCGAGAATATGTCCCCGTTTGGGCCTTTGGGCCACCTATTTGGTCCTTGAGTCCTTTAAGGCCTTCAGGCCACCCAGGCCATTGGGTCAGTAAGGACTTTGGGGCACCTCAAGGCCTTCAGGACACCTTAAGTGAAGATGCAAACCAAACGACCTACGAGGAACAAGCTCTAAAAGGAGGATGAGAAAAGAGATTTCACCACCGCAAAAGATAAATAGATTGCAAGAATGAGGGGGTATGTCACCTGCCATCGGGATAAGCCTGTGCATGCACTGGAATGCCTAGCTGAACAGCGATGCGATGGTAAAGAGCTAATTTCACGATGAAGATGCTGGGGAGGAGAAATTCCAAGTTGTTAGTCTGGGTTGTATGTAATGTTTGAAGCTTATGGGCAAATGAATTCATCTAAGGCCTATGGGCCATGTAATACATACACCTACGGGCCTTGTAATGGTTCTACATCACCCATTGAAAGGTAAATTTTCAAAAATCAATAAAAAATGATGGCCTTAGAGCCATTGGAGGTAATGTTTTATTTTCATGGAAGACCAAAAAAATAAATTAATTCATAATAATAATGTTATTTAAGGAAATGTATAATGTATTTCCCATTAATTTATTCTCTCATAGAACCTTTATTATAAAGTTCTTAAATAAAACCATTCTATATACCCTGGGGAAAATGGAAACAATAGAATGGATGAGATAGGATGCTTTATGTGGATAAACATAGAAAATGTCAATCAATGATCATTTTAAGGAATATTAAAACATCATAGGTATGAGATAATGATCATATCACATGAATTTCTACCATACATGTCAATTTTCATTAAATTTGATTAATTTCACAAAGATTTCAAATTAATATAGACATGTATTAATAGATTTTGGAATCATTCTTAATCATTTATGAGCCACAATATCATATCGTGAGAATAACAACATTTCAACCAAATTATGCTACAATTATAAAATTAAAAAATCATTTCATTAGTCAAGGATCATGGAAAATTCCATATTCACAAAGTGAAAAACATCTTGTAATGGAATATGTTCACTCTCCAACAAATATTAATTCATGTAATTTTTTCACTCCTAATCCACATCAATATTACCTCATGGGATATCATTAATTACCCAATTCTTTAGGGGATGATAAAATTTTAGGCCCACCTATCATATAGTGAAAATTATATATATGTGTTCTATAAGACAATAGAAACATTAATCATTTCATTATAGAATATCGATTAAAAAAGAAATTTCATTCGCAAAATTTTCTCATTGCATATTAATTATTTGTATTGGGAAATATCATGGATGGTGTTATTAGATCAAATACCTAGTGGATAATAAAATTATTCAATGGATGCTGATAAATATGAGAAATACATTAAAAGAATAGTTGATCATTTAGTTTTGAAAACATGAGAAAATTTTATATTTATTTTGATAACATATCAAATACATATATTAATATTATATATAAAATGATTTAATTTGAAATTAACCATGTGAAATTCTAATACAATCTCAATATAAAATAATGGTAATGATTGGGTGAAAATATTTTTGTGTGATAACTAATAAAACAAATATTCATTTCATAATATTCTCTAAAAAGTCATAAATAACCTATTCTAATATTTTATAAAAACTAGTCTTTTATCCTTTTATAATAAAGGAAGATATTTTCTGAATTTAAATAAAATCAAAATTTGAGTATATAAAAGAAAATTTATGTATGAAAAATAAAGAATTAGCAGAATAGAGAAATATTTCACCAATAAAAGATAAATTAATTTCAATTTCATAAAAAAACATTTTTTCAATCATTTAGAATAATAATGAAATGAAAATTAGAGTAAAATAATAAAACCATAGACATAACAAGTGTTTAATAAAATATATGATGTTTAATAGATTAAGAATATATTTTCCATTGAATATGAGTCATGTATATTCAATCTTGACTAAAATTGAGATTTAATCATAATGCCCTATAGCAGGTCTAAAAATTATTAATACACATTTTTAAGACCCTATATTATTAATTTATATTTATTATAATTAGTTATAAGAACCATATTCATACTTATATTTTAAATTATCACTCTCTTAAAATTCTTAATTAATATTTTATTAATTATTCTTAAATAAAATCAACGCTCGGGTGTTGGGTGTTCATTTTCCCATGGATTTATTTCATTTTTTGGATCCTATACTTAAACATTGTTAATGGATTACTTATATCAAGAATTGTAATAATTTTATAACTATCATATTTTTAAAGTATATACACTATTATAAAAATTGATATTCAGGGGTAATGAAAACTGGATTATATCACCTCATAGTGACGGTAGATTATAAGGACCCATGAGTATTGTTTTCATTTTCCAAAAAATGGATATCGATAAAGATAAATGAAAATATTCATTAAAATAAAATTATAAAATAATTTATGTTGATTAAATCCATCCATATAATAAAATATATATGGATGATTCAAAAAAACATCAATTTGTCATGATGGTTATCAATGCATTTGCATGAACATTATCATTTTTCATAAGTTGAAATGAACAGATAAAAAAAGGCCTAAAAATAAAATAACTACATATCTGTATAATAATCACAATTATTAGATCATCTTAATGTGGTTAAAATTTTTTGATAGGATTTTGATGAAGAAATAAACGTAAAACTATATGTTCAAGATGATTACAAATTGTTTAAAAAAATTCTTTTAGAACACATCATAATTATAAGGCCCTAGCCTTAAACCTTACTTAATATTGAATTAAATGAATAATTCACGTTGAGGATCTTTTCAGGTTTACAGTTTTAGAGAATTAGAACATAACTATTTCATCTCAAAAGATTACAAAGTATTCACTTCTACTAATTTTCCATAATAAAAAAAACTCTTGAAAGAAACATGTCTAGTTCCATGTTTTATATAGCATGACATTCCCTTGATCCCATCCTTGACCTTATTCCACATTAAGTCCTGCGAAAACATTTCAAAAAAAACTTGGGGTGAGCATAAAAAGCTCAGTAAGGGATACAGAAAGAATGAAAACTGTTAGTTTTTCAAACATCAAGTAAAACATATATACTCTATCAAAGTAATACCTTCACCTTCATGAAGTAGTAAAAAAACTCTTCACTAAATAAAGAATCATTACTTACCTTTTTGTTACCAAAGGATTACCATAAAACCCATAAAAATAACACATAACATATATAAAGGTAACTTGGGACATAAACATACTTAAGTGGAATAACCATACGTTCGACTTCCACACATATCACTTAATGGAATAGCCATATGGCCAATTTCCATACATACTTAATGGAATAGCCATACAGCTGACTTCCATACCCAATGCATTGGAGGTTATAACGTAACCACCCGTCCTGGTATTCACGGAACCACCTGTCATATGGTTTATAACGTAACCACCCGTTAAAATGTCCAAGTACCAATATAAAATCATAAAACATAAAACCAATATAAATGAATGATAACATTTCCACATTTCAATCATAATATATCATAATATAATCCTTTATCAAAATCATTTTCAATACCAAAATACATAAAAGAGTATATGGTATTTATTTCATTTTAAAAACATAACGGCTTGTGGAGGAAGCCAAAGACCAAATAATACTCGCGGTGGCGGAAAAGGTTTTTGTCGCCGCGTACGTTAAAAGAAACATTCCTTTTTGTCGTTTTGTAAAACGCTTCGTATAAAAATATTCCTTTTGTATAAAAGTAAAAGTCAAAGGGGGTTTATACACCGTATAAAAGAAATTTGTCTATAAAACGAAATATGCCTCAATGAAAGGAGATTGAGACGAAGTGCCTTACCTCGGGTCCGACATGACTCGATCGTTCTTTAACGTCCTGAATAATAAACTTGAGTTAATTTATACTTGATTAAGAACCTTTTTAAAGTTCATTATTCCTTTTATATCACTTATTGCCATGTTATAAACATTATGTAACCATTTAAGTTAATAATGTTTGTTTTGTCAATATTTGGTTCTTAAGTCGAAAGTTGACTTCTTACAATTACATGTTGTTCGTGTGGTCAAAGGTTCTTTATATCCAAAATGACATTCCTTATTTGGATATCATATATATAATATATATCCAGCATATACATAATCATTTAGAGGAAAGAAATGAAATGCACCATTCATGGAGACGGTAAGCCGTGCGTACGCATGAACGCTACTTTCATTTCTATGTCGTATTAATGGAATTAAAACTAAATGAGAGGTATGTATATTTTAATTCCAGAATTATATTAATCATTTAGATATATCATTCATTATATATATCCATTATATACATGTACTTTTAATAGTACATTAAATTTGGGGATAAGAAATGAAATGCACCGTTCATGGAGACGGTAAGCCGTACGTACGCATGAACGCTACTTTCATTTCTATCTCATAATTTAATGGAAATAAATAATATTTATATAGAGGTATATTATAATTCCAGTATAACATCATATATAATAACATTAAATCTATCCTTTACACGTCCCACGTATGGCATTAACGAATCACATCACTTTGAGGGGGCGGTAGTCCGCACTTCCTTAAATGAAGATATCGTGTTTACCCATAATGGAAACCATGAAGGTATGCCAAAAATGAAAAATATAGAAGATTAAAGAAAACATAAACATATTATATATCATATATAAAAATAGTGACATCATAATGGCCACCTTTGAAGGTTTTTAAGTGAGTATTGAACAATCATCGTTTCGGGAGGCAGAATTTCGCCATCCAAGGAAACCGTATGTTATTTAACCATTTGATGTAGTTGTATGAGAGTGTAGCTAGAATAAATCTTATAACAACATCTTTGTATATTGAAGATACTGGTTTTGTTACAAAAGAAGTAAATAAAAAGAGTTTAGGGGGTTGGAGAAACAAAATAAAACAAATGAACAAGAGAGAATGAATTACCTTTAAAAGTGTAACTCCTTTTGATTTGATCCTAAAGGCTTCCTTTGAAAGGATTATGCCAAAAGGGAATCCTCTAGGATTAGGAGAGGGATGTGGAGAGAGTAAATGGGCAGGGTTTGGCCGATCCAAAGGCTTGAGGAGTGTGTGAAATGAGGTAGAGGTGGGGGCCTTTTATAAGAGGAGAGGAGGGGCACTTTTGGAAAGTAAAGAAATATTACATTATTTGAAAATGCGTTTCGGTTTTAAAAGGTCCCACATAGATATAATTCTTGGATAAGGTGATAAGGGTTACAAATCCACTCATCCAATTGGTTTTGGACATGTGTAGTTCATAGATTTTACATTATCATTCCATTTTATTTAAATCGTCAAATAATGATGTCATCGCTGCATCATTATTATGTCATAAATAATTTAATTTATTTAATGTCTAAAAATTATAAAACAAATACTATGATGTAGGAAATCTTTTTAGCTTTCCAATGACTATTTATAATCAAAAATATGATCTTTATAACCCCATGTAAATTTTTTTTTCTTAAAACATATTATGTTTGTGTCATTTTTACTTTTACATTAAATAAAAAGTTATTTATGTCATTTCCCAACCAAAGTGTCTCCATGGGGTCCCCAAGTTGACCCATGGCTTTTCTTGGTCGGCCATGACACAACTAATGAGGGTAGGACATGTGTCAAGCTCATCTTATTTTATTAAAACATTATTTTTACCTTAAACTACACTAATTACCACTAATCGCGATTAAGAACTTAATAAGTTACTATTCACCAAAAAATTATTATAACATCATTGAACCACATTTTACTTCCTAATGACCACCATGTGTGTTGGATTTTTGAAATTCAAAACACAATGATGGAAAAATTTCATTTAAACGGAAAATCTGTCTTTATAAGTACCACTTAGTGGTTTCACTATTCATCAAAAATTGAAGTTTTTCAGAAAATTACCAAATATTCACCCTAATCTATATTTGATATTACGAATTCAAAAATGAAGTCTATTTTACAAAATTCAAAACATATAAGTCACATTAATTAATTTAATAATTAATTCCCACTGTCAGAGCAAATAGCGTGTTTTTATGAAACAATAAGTATCAAAAGATTGACACTAGTTTAAGTCCGATTTCAAAGTGAAATTAATTCCAACGACCACTATTTGATTTAATGGTAAAAATATTTTATAATTTCACTTTAAAACCAATTCAAAAGATAATCTAATCATATAAATAAATTAGATTAAAAAGAGGTTTTGAATTAAAATACAACATTTTACACTATTCATTAAAAAAATGAACTTTATCAGAAAGGTACCAAAAATTTACACAAAGTAAATTTTGATGTCCCGATTCTAAAGAAGAGTTATATTTGGACCAATAGAATTTATAAGATCGATCAAAACTATATTTAATGACATTTCTCCATCAAATGGTGATAAGTGGACCTTTCTTGAAAATTAGGGTATAAATGCCTAAAATTGAACTCTTTCCGTATTTTAAGCCTTTACCTTTTATTGGGTAAATGTAAAAAACATTTAAAAACATATGTAATCATATTTTAGTTATTTCTATCCATTCCCGCCAGTACAACGGCTACTCGTTAACTAACAATTAAAATAATATTATTTTATTACTTGTGTGCAACGTAAGTTTTCAAAGAAACTTATCGTTGCGTACTGAGTACGCTATCGAACGTAGAAACCCCTTTTAATTAATATTTAATTCGTAAATATTAATAAATATGAAAATTCTTTATTCTTTATTTACCTGGGATGTTACATCCTTCCCCCCTTTTGGGAATTGCGTCCTCGCAATTTTAATCACTTATCAAAATAACTAGGGGTATTTATCCTTCATTGCATTTTCAGATTCCCATGTTGCCTCTTCAATCACATGGTTTTTCCACAAAACCTATACCTGATGAATCACCTTATTCCGTAACACTTGCTCCCTGTGGTCAAGAATCTGGACCGGTTTTTCCTCATAAGATAGGTTCTCTTCCAGCTGAACTAGCTCTGGACTCAAAACATGAGATGGATCTGGCATATACTTCCTCAACATCGAAACATGAAAAACATTGTGTACCTGAGATAAACTTGGAGGTAAAGCCACCCGGTATGCAACTGATCCAACTCTCTCCAGAATTTCATATGGTCCAATAAACCTTGGACTCAGCTTTTCTTTCTTACCAAATCTCATCACACTTTTCCAAGGAGAAACCTTGAGAAAAACATGATCACCTAACTCGATAGATAGATCCTTCCTTCGGTTATCCGCATAACTCTTCTTCCTGCTCTGAGCTGTTCTCATGTGTTTCTGAATCAACTGAACTTTTTCTACCATCTCTTCTACCAATTCTGGTCCCATCAACTTCCTTTCACCCACTTCATTCCAAAATGCTGGAGTTCGACACCGCTTCTCATATAATGCCTCAAATGGTGCCATCTGTATACTGGAATGAAAACTGTTATTATATGAAAATTCAACCAAAGAAAGATGTTGGTCCCAAATTCCTTGATAATCCATAGAACAAGCTCGTAGCATATCCTCCAATGTCTGAATTGTTCGTTCTGACTACCCATCTGATTGAGGATGAAAAGCTGTACTAAAATTTAATTCAGTACCCAACTACTTATGAAGGCCTTTCCAAAATTTAGAAGTAAACCTGGGATCACGATCCGATACAATGGAGATAGGAACTCCATGTAACCTGACTATCTCTTTAAGATACAAATGGGAAAGTTGATCAAGAGAGAAATTATCTCGTATAGCAAGGAAATGAGCAGATTTGGTCAAGCGATCAACAATAACCCAGATTGCATTATTACCTCGAGATTTCTTCGGTAATCCAACAACAAAGTCCATGGATATATTCTCCCATTTCCACTCTGGAACTGGTAAAGGCTGAAGCATCCCTTTCGGTAACTTCCGCTCTGCTTTAACCTGTTGACATGTCAAACACTTCACAGTAAAATCAGCAATGTCTCTTTTCATTCCATCACACAAGTAATACTCCCGCAGATCTCTGTATATCTTAGTACTGCCAGGATGAACTGAGAGAGGGGAACTATGAGCCTCACATAAGAACTCATTCTTCAACTGTGAATCACAAGGCACACATAACCTCTTCCCAAACCTCAAAACACAAACACAAACTTATCCAAGAACTCATGGAAAATTTTATTCATAAGGTCCATGAATACAGCAGGTGCATTGGTTAACCCAAAAGGCATAACTACAAATTCATAATGTCCATATCTAGTATGGAACACAGTCTTCGGAACGTCTGCTTCTTTTACATTCAACTGATGGTACCCCGACCTCAAGTCAATCTTCGAAAAATATTGAGCTCCCTGGAGCTGATACCACTTCATTCGATGGCCCAACATCTGGTGAAGTTGTTGCAAAGGATTTCACCACCCCTTTCTGCTTGTAGTCTGGCTGCATTCCCCCAGTTGAGTTCTTCTTTGGAAACTCGTTTGCATAATGACCCATTTCATTACACTTAAAACATCTTACCATTGGATTTTCATTTCCTTCTTGATCATCTTCCTTACAGTTATGGGCAATATGAACAGACTTACCACACCGAAAGCACTTACCAGACTTGGATAAACATTCTCCAGGATGGATTTTACCACACTTCTCACAGGATGGATATTTGGTTTTCTTACCTCCTTGCTTCTTTGAGGAATTCTTCCCCTTTTCCTGCCAACTATACCTCTTATTCTGTTGTTTGTCATAGAACACCTGATCATCGGCAAACTCCATTTCCACCTTATCCGCACATCGAACAAGTTTTTCATAACTTTTGAACTCACGAGGAGCTAAAGCCCTTCGATACATTGGCTTTAACCCTGAGTAAAAATGGTTTATTTTACTATCAAGATCTCGTATAAAGTTTGGAGCATACCTTGCCAATCGAGTGAACTCTTCTTTATAAGCAGCCACTGAATCATCCTCCTGCCTCAATTCTAGGAACTTCTTTTCCATCCTAAGACGAACCACCTTAGGAAAATATTTCTCAAGAAACATACCTTTGAATTCATCCCAGTGAAGATCCTCAATCTCATAACTATCCCTTATATTTTTCACCATCGACCACCACTGATCAGCATCACCTTCAAAACCGTAAAGAGAAAGACTAACCTTTTTATGTTCTGAACACCCCATGACATAAAAAAACTTCTCCAGTGCTTTAATCCACCCTCCAGCTTGCACAGGGTCAGATGATCCTATGAATGATGGGGGATGTTGCCTCATGAAATGTTCCACCACTGACATGTTCCTCTGCGGTTGATCTGGCTGATCTCGTGCATGGATACCACCACCATTTATATCCTGAGTCAACTGTGCCATCACTGCAACAAACTGTTCAGTTCCGATTCCGACTATCTCGGGTTGCTGATTTGGAAGGTTGTCTTCCTCCTGATGTCGCCCCAACATAGCTGCTTTGTTTCCTCTACGGAAAACCATTCTGAACACAGAAATATCTTAGGCGAAGCAACATGGTAATCTGTAAATGCTATATCATTTCAATCATATCATAAATTAACTTATAATTTAACAATTTTCTAACTCCTAAAGTTGTCTAAACCGACCACTGATACCAACTATAAGGCCCCATCCTTAAACATTACTTAATATTGAATTAAATTAATAATTCACGTTGAGGATCTTTTTAGGTTTAGAGTTTTAGAGAATTAGAACATAACTATTTCATCTCAAAAGATTACAAAGTAGTAACTTCTACTAAGTTTCCATAATAAAAAAAACTCTTGAAAGAAACATGTCTAGTTCCATGTTTTATATAGCATGACATTCCCTTGATCCCATCCTTGACCTTATTCCACATTAAGTCCTGTGAAAACATTTCAAAAAAAACTTGGGGTGAGCATAAAAAGCTAAGTAAGGGATACAGAAAGAATGAAAACTGTTAGTTTTTCAAACATCAAGTAAAACATATATACTCTATCAAATTAATACCTTCACCTTCATGAAGTAGTAAAAAAACTCTTCACTAAATAAAGTATCATTACATACCTTTTTGTAACCAAAGGATTACCATAAAACCCATAAAAAGAACACATAACATATATAAAGGTAACTTGGGACATAAACATTATTATGTGGAATAACCATACGGTCGACTTCCACACATATCAGTTAATGGAATAGCCATACGGCCAATTTCCATACATACTTAATGGAATAGCCATACGGCCGACTTCCATACCCAATGCATTGGAGGTTATAACGTAACCACCCGTCCTGGTATTCACGGCACCACCCGTCATATGGTTTATAACGTAACCACCCGTTAAAATGTCCAAGTACCAATATAAAATCATTAAACATAAAACCAATATAAATGAATGATAACATTTCCACATTTCAATCACAATATATCATAATAGAATCCATTATCAAAATCATTTTCAATACCAAAATACATAAAAGAGTATATGGTATTTATTTCATTTTAAAAACATAACGGCTTGTTGAGGAAGCCAAAGACCAAATAATACTCGAGGTGGCGGAAAAGGTTTTTGTCGCCGCGTACGTTAAAAGAAACATTCTTTTTTGTCGTTTTGTAAAACGCTTCATATAAAAAGATTCCTTTTGTATAAAAGTAAAAGTCAAAGGGGGTTTATACACCGTATAAAAGAAAGTTGTGTATAAAACGAAATATACCTCAATGAAAGGAGATTGAGACGAAGTCCCTTACCTCGGGTCCGACTTGACTCGATCGTTCTTTAACGTCCTGAATAATAAACATGAGTTAATTTATACTTGATTAAGAACCTTTTTAAAGTTCATTATTCCTTTTATATCACTTATTGCCATGTTATAAACATTATGTAACCATTTAAGTTAATAATGTTTGTTTTGTCAATATTTGGTTCTTAAGTCGAAAGTTGACTTCTTACAATTACATGTTGTTCGTGCGGTCAAAGGTTCTTTATATCCAAAATGACATTCCTTATTTGGATATCATATATATAATATATATCCATCATATACATAATCATTTAGAGGAATGAAATGAAATGCACCATTCATGGAGACGGTAAGCCGTACGTACGCATGAACGCTACTTTCATTTCTGTGTCGTATTAATGGAATTAAAACTAAATGAGAGGTATGTATATTTTAATTCCAGAATTATATTAATCATTTAGATATATCATTCATTATATATATCCATTATATACATTTACTTTTAATAGTACATTAAATTTGGGGATAAGAAATGAAATGCACCGTTCATGGAGACGGTAAGCCGTACGTACGCTACTTTCATTTCTATCTCATACTTTAATGGAAAGAAATAATAATGATATAGAGGTATATTATAATTCCAGTATAAAATAATATATAATAACATTAAATCCATCCTTTACACGTCCCACATATGGCATTAACGAATCACATCACTTTGTGGGGGAGGTAGTCCGCACTTCCTTAAATGAAGATATCGTGTTTACCCATAATGGAAACCATGAAGGTATGCCAAAAATGAAAAATACAGAAGATTAAAGAAAACATAAACATATTATATATCATATATAAAAATAGTGACATCATAATGGCCACCGTTGAAGGTGTTTAAATGAGTATTGAACAATCATCGTTTCGGGAGGCATAATTTCGCCGTCCACGGAAACCGTATGTTCTTTAACCATTTGATGTAGTTGTGTGAGAGTGTAGCTTGGATAAATCTTATAACAACATCCTAGTATATTGAAGATACTGGTGTTGTTACAAAAGACGTAAATAAAAAGAGTTTAGGGGGTTGGAGAAACAAAATAAAACAAATGAACAAGAGAGAATGAATTACCTATAAAAGTGTAACTCCTTTTGATTTGAGACTAAAGACTTCATTTGAAAGGATTCTGCCCAAAGGGAATCCTCTAGGATGAGGAGAGGGATGTGAAGAGAGTAAATGGGCAGGGGTTGGCCGAGCAAAAGGCTTGAGGAGTGTGTGAAATGAGGTAGAGGTGGGGGCCTTTTATAAGAGGAGAGGAGGGGCACTTTTGGAAAAGTAAAGAAATATTACTTTATTTGAAAACGTGTTTCGGTTTTAAAAGGTCCCACATTGATATAATTCGTGGATAAGGTGATAAGGGTTCGAAATACACTCATCCAATTGGTTTTGGACATGTGTAGTTCATATATTTTACATTATCTTTCCAATTTATTTAAATCGTCAAATAATGATGTCATCGCTGCATCATTATTATGTCATAAATAATTTAATTTATTTAATGTCTAAAAATTTCAAAACAAATACTATGATGTAGTAAATCTATTTATCTTTCAAATGACTATTTATAATCAAAAATATGATCTTTATAACCCCATGTAAAAATTGTTTTCGTAAAACATATTATGTTTGTGTCATTTTTACTTTTACATTAAATAAAAGGTTATTTATGTCATTTCCCAACCAAAGTGTCTCCATGGGGTCCCCAAGTTGACCCATGGCTTTTCTTGGTCGTCCATGACACAACCAATGAGGGTAGGACATGTGTCAAGCTCATCTTATTTTATTAAAGCATTATTTTTACCTTAAACTACACTAATTACCACTAATCGCGATTAAGAACATAATAAGTTACTATTCACCAAACAATTATTATAACCTCATTGAACCACATTTTACTTCTTAATGACCACCATGTAAGTCGGATTTTTGAAATTCAAAACACAATGATGGCAAAATTTCATTTAAACGGGAAATCAGTCTTTATAAGTACCACTGAGTGGTTTCACTTTTCATCAAAAATTGAAGTTTTTCAGAAAATTACCAAAAATTCACCCTAAGATATATTTGATATTACAAATTGAAAAATGAAGTCTTTTTTACAAAATTCAAAACATATAAGTCACATTAATTAATTTAATAATTAATTCACGCTGCCAGAGCAAATAACGTGTTTTTATGAAATAATAAGTATCAAAAGATTGACTCTAGTTTAAGTCCGATTTCAAAGTGAAATTAATTCCAACGACCACTATTTGATTTAATGGTAAAAATATTTTCTAATTTCACTTTAAAACCAATTCAAAAGATAATCTAATCATATAAATAAATTAGATTAAAAAGAGGTTTTGAATTAAAATACAACATTTTACACTATTCATTAAAAAATTGAACTTTATCAGAAAGGTACCAAAAATTTACACAAAGTAAAATTTGATGTCCCGATTCTAAAGAAGAGTTATATTTGGTCCAATAGAATTTATAAGATCGATCAAAACTATATTTAATGACAGTTCTCTGTCAAAAGGTGATAAGTGGACCTTTCGTGAAAATTAGGGTATAAATGCCTAAAATTGAACTCTTTCTGTATTTTAAGTGTTTATCTTTTATTGGGTAAATGTAAAAACATTTAAAAACATATATAATCATGTTTTAGTTATTTCTATCCATTCCCGCCAGTACAACGGCTACTCGTTAACTAACATTTAAAATAATATTATTTTATAACTTGTGTGCAACGTAAGTTTTCAAAGAAACTCATCGTTGCGTACTGAGTACGCTACCGAACGTAGAAACCCATTTAAATTAATATTTAATCCGTAAATATTAATAAATATGAAAATTATTTATTCTTTATTTACCTGGGATGTTACAATAATGACCCTTGTATTTTTCATCTAATAATAAAAAAAATTATAACAAGGATAATGAATTTGATAATAAATTTTATTAGATGTAATTGGATCTAGGTTTTTCAATTTTTTATTATAAGAGGTGTTAAAAATAGAGGAAATGAGGTTCCCATTTACAAGTGAGGGGAGTGTCCCACTTCTAATTATTAAAAACATTAAAATAATATAATGAATCCAATATGACATATAAAAGGTTTTAGTGGTCGACTATGAATATATCAACACTTTTAAAAGATTGAAATATTATCTGTATAACTTTAGTTCTTTGAGTGGCACATCCACGCTGTTCTTTGGGAGGTTCAGGGTTCGAATACGGGGAGTCCTATTTCGGGGCGAGCCTCTCCCCTGGGATCCACCCACCTTGCCGGGATGCCCGATCTCTTCTGGGTGGGAAAAATGAGGTGCGACCCAATCTTTGACGGATTACTTGACGGACTATCGTTGTCAGGCCGTCACCCTCTGGGATACTCAGCCATCTCGGCTAGCAACGACTCCTTCAAGGCGGGGGCTCTCTCTGGAGTGAACCCTTTGTGGGGAGGGGGTTCCCTTGTGTGGAGGGCACGAAAAGGAAACACATGGTAATTCCCTTTCTTAAAATAAAAAAAACATAGAATCCTGATTCTTCTTAGAAAAATGTACATGTTTCCTCCAAGGATATTCCTTGTGATTAATTAATCCCTAATAAAGAACTCTAATAGTCTCTAAATCAATTCATGTAACATAATAATGAGATATAAATTAGGATTCATTGAAAGTAGAATAACTGATTGTATGATTTCTATTGAAAAATCAACATCACAATTCAAGGGAAGACTAGGGAATTCATCAAGAAATTATTCTTCATATTTTTATAGAATAATAATATGTCTAATATTGAGTTTCCAACAAACCATATGTGGTAAATATCCTTCATGAATATGTAATGATACTCCTACAATGGTACTAATTTCATCTATAATTTCATTTACATCCAAACACAATTAGATAATAAAATATTGGTTTCGAATATAAAATGTGATTCAATTACTCAAAATTTGATATGTGATCTATATAATGAAATCCATTATGATCTGATAAAAATAAAAAATTAAACTACAAGGAGAATCCTAATATTTATATAAATCACATTCCCATATATTGATGTTTGAGTGGATCTCTCAGAATGAGAACTAATTGTTTTACAATTTGTAGTTTTAACAAATAATTCATTATCTAGTTACTGAGGTGGTGATGTGGTACGCTTGTAGAATTATTAAAATATGAAATTATGGTTAGAAATAAAATCAAATTAAATATTTTCTTTTATAGATTTATGTTTTACTTTGCATTTCTCAAATTTTTTCTCATGACCCACTTCAATGATTATTATTTCTGGTGAATTATAATTATCCATTTTTAAGAGGTTTTTTATGCTGATTTTGATCATTAACCCAATTATTCATGTGTTCATGGGTATAATTCTCATTCTTTTTATAGTTTTTTAATTGACATTTTAATGGTTCATACAGTAGAGATTTCTACTAATTCATATCATCAGCCTTCCAATTTACATACCTTCAATATTCTCATTCTTGATGTCCTTACTTTCCAAACATGAAAAATTTAACAATAAATTATAGGCAATTTCTCCCATTATTTCATCCACACTTATAGTAATAAATAAGATTAAATTTTATTCCTCCATGGGTTTTATTATAAAATTTTCCTCAAAACTCTGTCTTCCCCTTCACATCAGAACGATAATAATGATGAAAATATCCTATCTCTATTGCTATGTTTAGAGTATATGAAATAATTTATTTATATCTACACTCCCTTAAGTCCAATGTTTTTCCATAACATGGTTTTATTCATCATATGAACTAATAAATTTAAATTCATGGTTGATGATAAAAACAAAAGTGTACCTCGTAAGTATTGTAGTGTTTTTACAATAGAACCATATGATTTGAAATTTTTATATTAAAACACTTGGAATTAATTTTAATTTTTCATATGAATTGTTATTGAATTTTATTTACTAATTTTTTTTAAAATAATAAAATTAAATTGATTTAGTTTAATCCTCTATTAATATACTGATTTTTAGATTCCAATATTGGTTTTATTCACCTTAAAAACAATAAATTCACAAGATATATTTTCTATTCTATAGACAAAATAGATTAGAAAATATTTATTTAGAGTTATTGATCCATTTCTAACACAAAAGTACATTAGGGGACCCACTAAATAAAAGTGAACATTTCCACATTAATAACTTAACAGTTCATTAGTTAATTTTTTGGTCAATTAGAAGCTTAGCCTGATTGTTGGTTAGATGGAGTTTCATGAATATAAAAATAATATTTTATATTCCATATCCAATGACATTGGGTTTCTAAAAAGAAAAATTCTTTTATTTTACACCACACCCATTGTTCACATAATTCATCTCAGTTACATAAATTGACAAAAAGGCACCTAATTTATCAATCAAGTTACCATAATAAGAGTGGAAAATAATAAAAATATTAAAATAATTCATCAAATTTACCAAATTATCACACATTATTTTATAAATGTTATACTTTTTATATGCACAATACCAATTTTAGTCCTTTAATGGTTTTCTTAAGTTCAATTTTCATAATATTCATCACTAGATTTTAAAAAAAACTGAACCATACATTAATAATAATTGAGGTTACATGAGTACTGCATGTAAAAATAATTGTCCATTTTATTTGAATATTCAATAAATTTTATAATAATACAATCCAATGAACCATTAAAGACTAATGAATATGAATTATTTAATATTACTTGATAAATAATCCTAATTCATTTCTTCATTAACCATGAAGAATGGAAACATAAGAATGGGTGATCTTATATTAATAGAATGAGAAAAAATGGGGTCATAAATTAATGATACTATATAAGAACAACATAATAATTATTTTATAAGAGTATGATCATGAATTACAATGATCAAACATAGTTATTCATCGATCGTAAACCATGTGTCCTGACAAAAATCATTAGCATCTCAGTTGACATTCATCAAAAGTGTTATGAATTATCATTAATAAATCCTTATCCATGAGACCATATCATTATAAAAATAAGATGTCATCAAAAATATTTCATAATCATAATATTTGAAAATCATTTCCTTTCTCAAAGATTATTTCCCTGACCATTATCAAATAGTTGAAAATGTCTATTTATGTATTGGGTTCAATCCCAAAAATATTTTCATGCTTTAAATTATTTTGCAGCCCATCCCCTTTCATATTAACTAATGTTATATATGTAAAATAAAAATAATTGGATACTTTTGATCATATACAAAATGATGTATAATAACCCAGAAAATATGTTGTTATAGATGAAAAAATACCTTTATAATCATATCTAAATTGTTCTTTGAAAATAATAGGTAAATATCATATTCTTTTGGATATATTTTTTAAAAAATATATAATATTAGAAATCATATATTTTGATAAAATTAAATTTGTAAAATTTTAAAAGATGCTTTAATGAACTGAGTAATCTTGTTATAGAGAAATTCCATTTCCGTGATAAACATTTAAACATAGATTCCATTCACAGTTCCTTACAAAAAAGTCATAAAAATATATTTAGAGACTTTTAAAAAATTAATCATTAATCATTTTAAATTATATTAATGTATGATTGGCTTAGAACATGTATAAAAATTTGATTATAGATAGTAACATTCTTGAAAACATTTAAAATAACATGGATATGAACAAAAAATGCAATCTACTAAA
Organism: Viscum album; assembly: GCA_963277665.1. Lineage (NCBI taxonomy): Eukaryota > Viridiplantae > Streptophyta > Magnoliopsida > Santalales > Viscaceae > Viscum > Viscum album. Next base: position 1,330,241,048 of record OY728133.1, read on the forward strand.
AAAAGGTTTCTCAGTGTTTCTTAAAATCATTTTCCTGATCATTTTAACTAAGAAATAAATGATAATAAAAGAAAATTAAAAACCCTATAAATAACTAATTATGTTGAAAATTTATTGGTTTTAAGACATAAATTGTGAATAATTACCCCCAAAGATATCCATTCATAAACAATCCCGATTAAAATTTATATATCAACATAATCCCCTAAATGAAGTGTGTGCATTATTTATAAGATTTCATAAGATAAATTATAATAAATTTAGATTTATAATTGTTTAATAAAATTATAAATTTTATAATTATATTATAGTATAACATTTTTTATTATTTCTAATTTTCCATTCACTATAAAATATTAATTAAAATCAATTTTTGGGGTCTAACAGTTCTGTTTCCCTTTTGTATTTTGGTATGATGCTTCAAGTCCTTTATCATTGTTCTTGGTTTCATAGTCCCAAAAATATTAATCATGTCATATTTATCAAATTTATTCCTTATTTTTTTTAAGAATACAAATGAGGTGGTTATAAGAAAAAATAAATTATATCACTTTATCGACGAGATATTCCATAGCTACACACAAGAACTGTTTTCATTTTCCAAAAAAGAGAAAGTAAAAATGTTAAATAATAATCTATATTTATATAATAATAAAAATATCTCAAATATAATATATATTAATTAAATTCATATAACTGTTTATATATGTTTGCTAGATATGAAAAATGAATGACATCACATTATGGAGGTGGTTATCAAACATATATACAAACAATATAATCTTCTCATTGGATGAAAACAAGTTAATATGGTTGTAACATTAACCTAGAAACATTTAATTAGTTTAATTATAATTATATATTGTTTTTAATAATGATATTGACCTTTTTCGTTAGGAATTAAAATTAATAAACCTAAAAGGGTTTGATGATAAAAATTTCTACTTCTTTACGAAATATCATTTCGTTATCTTCATAATTAACCATGTGTTCGCTTTCTAACAAAACTATAACATAAAGAATGGTGATAAATAATTCTAGAACATATTTTGGTAGTGTATTTTCACAAAAAAATTCCCAATATTGTCTTAATAATATATAATATGTTGTTCCCTATTTTAAATCTTTTTTTCTTTTACCATAGTAATTAATTTTTAACATGGTTACTCTTCATTATGTCCAAAAAAGTTAGTGACCTATTAAAAAGGCTAGATATTATTTTTTCAAATATCGAAACTATTTTATAAAATTTAATTATAGTAAATATTATAAAATATTTTTAATATAAATGCATAAAATACAATGAAATGTTTTTTACTAATAAATAAATTTCATGCACAACAATAAATTTATTCTAATTTATGATCTACTAAAAGCCATTATATGAATGTTAAAATATTTTAATGAATATATTATCTAAAAATTTTCTTTAATATAATTAGTAAATAGTGATTAATTTAGATTAATTAGATTAAAAATCAGAGAATATGTTAATCAATTTCTCATAGAACTACTATTTTATCCTTAAAATGCCTTAACATTCATTTCTAACCAAATGATTAGAACTTGATTAATTTTATTGAATTAAAAAATAATTTTTAATAAATTTAATAAGCTGAATTAATTTTTTTTAAATATTTATTCAAGATATATATGATATAAAAATTTAAAAATTTGGTTTTTTATGATCAAAAGTATATCATAATTGAATACGAAATCATTGAACGAAATTAAAATTTATTTTACTAAAATTTAATGGTCTTCATATTTTAATTTCAAACAATTAATAACATAAATTCCAGATTTTGTTCTTCATAAAATATCATATAAATTAACATAATAATGAGAAATATATTGTAAAATCACATAGTGTTACAAGACCTGAGCATTGATAACACTTGTTCTAATAAAAAGTCTAGGATAAAAATGGAATGGGATTTATGTTATTAGAAATTGAGGTTAGAGTAGTATGATTTCACATTTGGCGATGAACATGTAGCTTTTGAATTTTGATTTACACTGGTTTTAGTTCATAGCACATAAGACAGATTTCATGTTTATGAACCTTGGTAGAGACATTGGATTCAAAAGACATATGTTTTCTTATCTATGGATTTTTGAAAATTATTATGAAAACAACTTATAGTGCCGACCACATTATAAATTTTTTACATCCTATATATCATTATGGTTGAATTAAACATAGATGGATCTTGGATTATTTCATTCAAATTTAAGGTTGTGTGTATCATACATTCATGTGTTATCTAGTGGAGGAAATTAAACCATGTTATTAATGGATATATAGAGACCCATCATGGGATGATTCATTAATTGATTCCCCAGTAATTAATTTATGAGATAATGTTATACATATTTTGAGATTTTATGATGGTTATGGGTTTCCCTAAGAATGGATCTCCCATATAGTTCTTTGAAGTGTGATTTTGGTTATTTAAAGTGTAAATGATGACCTGTATGGTATTCATCGTATATATTCTTAGTTTAAATATACATAACAAACCCAAATATCATATGAATTAAGTAATATATTCCATGTGATTTTGGGATGTTATTTTCATCGAGTGTTTATTATAACGATGATACTTTGAAGAGAAAGACAGGTCGGGTCCCTAACCCTATGGTTCATGAGACACACTTTCATGCACCCCTATTATAATATACCTTTGTTACATAAGTTATAAAATCTATTAATTAATATTATTAGTTCCTATAAATTAACCATAATTAGAGTTTCTAATGGATTTGAGAATGTTTTAAAACTATTTCTTAAATCTTGGGATCAATGTTCTAGTGGTTTACATGTTTGGATTAAGGTTTAGACAATCATGGTTTCAACTTATGTGTCCATATAAAAATATGGGAAATTAACTTTTTAATCCACTTTACCCTTGAATATAATATTTTAATTCCATCCATAATTTTTTAACCATAGCTCCACCACAGGCTCTACCCTCTCCTTCCCTCTATGATGGGGGATCTCCTTCTTCCAAATTCAATTTCTGCTTATGTTTACTATGTTTGATGACTCTTACTAAATAAATCTGTCTATTTAATTTTTCTCTCTCTATTGTCACCATTCCAAATATGTAATGATCTAAATTTTTTTATTTAAAATTACATTTTCAATGAATATATTTTTCAATTAGTAATGTAATTATATAAAACATATGCACTAAAATTTCTATTTTAGACTACTTTATGTTATATCATGTTGTGTTTAAAATGAGTATTTTGAATCATTATAGTTGATATTAATGTCATTATATAGTAATCAATAAGATTATTTTATATTAGAGGTTATTATAAATCCGATTAAGAGAGGTTAAATAAGTGATGGCCTCAACGAGTATGATTATACCCCATTAAGCCCATTTAGTAGGTCTTCCAAGGGAGATATAATCATTGGTCTATACACATGACCAAGATCATGCCATGATTCAATTACTAAGGTCTCAATGACACTTTTTATGTTATAAGTTCAATCTAATCAATATCTAGGCCCCAAACCTTGTATCTGAAACCACCACAAAAAATATCACCATCGCCACATGACACTCCTCATATATTCACTAGTGTATTAAACAGTTATGTATCTTGGCCAAATAAGTATGAATTCGAACATAATTATTTTTAATAAAATAATTATTATATTGATACTTTTACTTTTAACATATAATAAATAAAAACTATGTTTGATTATAGTTATATTTTTATGTGATGAAACACTAATTTTATTTTTGGGAAATATATAGTTTCGATCAAGAAAATATTTATATAGAATTCAATAACTTTTTAAAATAATATATTTTAAAAAAATATAATTTTTGAAATAATTTTTATTTTTTATAAATTATAATATTATGTTATGAAGTCAATATTATTTTCTTAAATTGTATTAAAACTTTTATGATAAAAAAATCAGTATTTTAAAAAATAATCGATTTTTATTTAAAATTTTAAATGTTTATACATAGAAAATTATTTATGTAAAATAAATATAAATTTTTAAATCAAAACATTAAAATTAGTAAATGGAATTTTTTCATAATATGTTAAGACATCCAAAATTTTGGGTCTAAATGAAATAAGATAAAATATACATTGTATATTATGACATCATAATAACCCAAAGGTTTTGTAATATAATCCATAAAACGTATACATGACCAAATATTTATTTATCCATTAATATATATAATTTTTTGGTATGTTTTAGTAACATCATAAATCCTTAATGAATCCTCCCAAACCAATATTATATTTTATGATATTATAATAAATTCTTTATAAACATGTTTCACTTTCCCATTTCCAAGAGAATTATTTTAATTTATTATGTTAATATAATTATAAAATAATCAAAATGATACTTATTTGAAAGAAATCTTTACAAAATACTATGGAAGTGTTTTTTATTTGGATCATTTAATAATATAGATTCCAAAAAACTATGTTTGGAAATTAATAATGGATTTTCCAATCATTCCTTTATAAAACCACCCACCCTCCAATTCCTCTTCAATAAAAATAGTTTTCTGATAATATTACTCAAAAAATCCATCTCTATATCTCCCCCATGGTTCCCATAATATCTTAAGAAGATTATACCATGATTTATGAAACACCCTCTATAGGTAACAGATCCATTTCTTATATTCATTATTCAAAAACCATCTTTATGATATGCCTTTTGATTCATAATTATTAATGTATGGTGATTTCATTACAAACCCCATCTAATATCCTTATTATTTTATTGTTTTTTTATTCCCCTTTCACACTCAATCACCCCACCTATAAAAACACTATGCACTACCATTATGTAGTATAAATTTTCATGTGAATTTTTATGTAAACAATGTGTTTACTGAATACCTATAGTCGTTTCCACTCATGGGTATTCACCATGATATAATAATCCTAAATATATTAGAGACTCCTATTTATGTAAACCACACTCATTATATAGATTAATTGAGATGAAATATGATCCTATGATAAATGATCTATATGGAAAACTTATGGATGTACGTGATATAAATGTAATATGATGGTTCAGGATTATATATCCCTTCAGTGAATATGGTATGTTTTAATTTCATATGATTACATTCATAGTTTTTAGGGGGTCATCCTAATAACACTATGTTGTTATTGTTTTGTTGTTAGCCTTGATATATGTTTATGATGTCATGTTTTAGGTTTTTGTCTCATTGATATGTTTTATTTATGTTATCATGTTCTTTCATGCCTCATTGATCTAGATTATGATTTCCACCACTTGTATGATAACTTCATTTTCCTCTAGGAAAATGTGTACTAATTTATCTTAATATATGATTTGTTAATACCCTAACTGTAATTTATATATCATTCATTTCATATATATATCCACATGTAATCCCATTCAGTTTTTGAATATCTAAGGAAAATAAGGGCATGTGTCATAGTTTTAAATTATTTATGTTGTATTTATGTTGCAATTTTTTATTCTATATTCCTAATTTCTCAATTAAAATAGGAACCATAAAATTCTTGGATTCTATAATGTGTATTGTTATGTAATAAATCCTAAAATAATTTTTATTGAATATATGGGTTATCGTAATTGTTATCAAAGGAAATCTAGTAATTTTGGGTTATATGATTATAAAACTATGGTGAAAGACATGTAGATAATACTAAATTTAAAAAAAACATACATAATTTTTTTATATTATAGTGTATGTAGTTTCTAATAATAATCATCCCTATATGGATAATAAATTTGGATGTGGATCAACAACAGATTATATTGGGGAAATAACCCTGAAAATGGAGTATTGAGTTAGACCCAATCACATCCTTCTACATGAAAATGATTATATTTTCTCACACAGATAGAAACTCATAGGTAACACAATTTGGGGAATTTTAAATCTCATTATGAACCATTATTAGGGTAAAAAATCCCCATTATATTTTATATTAGGAAATAGATCATGACTATGAAAGATTGAACCCTATAAATTAATATGTTATAGAGAATATAGTTTATGAGTTATCCTCTCAATGATCATAATTATAATATTATATGTCTATTAACACTATAATAATCATCTGTACGACTATTTTAGATTGTGTAAATTATTAAAAGAGTATTCCAATTTAGAATTGTATACATATTATCCATGGTTCTATTCATTCTATCAAAACACATGTTTAGTAGAACTATTCAAACAGCAGCCCAAAACATAAACACCATTTTATTAATAATGATGGTAAATGGTTCATTAGTTTCATACCCTTTCCATAATACATCATCATACAAAATTTTTGAGTATTATTCACCAATTAAACATGTGATATTTCCCTCGGTAGGTTTTTATTTATTTCATTGAATGGATTACGTTATTTATATTGAGGCACTATAAATTTCTCATGGATGGAAATCACCCATTGTATTGTATATCATCCATATATTCAATACATTAATATAGTGTAGGATGAATCTTGTTTAGTAACATCATCTCTTGAATGGATATTGTTGAACTTTGAGAAATATTATCTTATTCAAATTATTATGATTATCGAAAATAACTACCTTTATGACATTACCATTATGAGTAAATATGTTAAGGGTTTACTGAATAATATCTAGATCTTATATTTTATCAGGAGGTTTATTTACCAATACATATTATACCTAGGTATTTTACAATATCCATGAATCAATCTAGAATGAATGTATATTAACATAACGATATTAAAAAACTAATAAAATATAATCTAGATAAACAGTTTATAAACCTATTCACTTCACTATGGAGTGTAATAGTCCTTTTTAAAGAATATTGAAGGCTCAATGAACCTCTAAATTTATTATTGGTAGCTCAATTTTATCATGATAAGTAACAAGTTTCATCTACCATATATTGGCGACTTGTTTGATCAGCTCCTTGGATCTCTATACTTATTTAATGTGGATGTTTAGTCTTGGTATTTTCAAGTAAATGTGAAAAAGGTGGATATTCCCAACACTACATTACATACAATGTATAAAAATTATGGTTTCATAGGGATTCTATTTTTACCCAATAATTATCTAGAAGTCTTCGTGGACATATTGAATACAGTATTTATGTAAAACCATGAAAAATGTGTCGTAGTCTTTATTTATGATTTTCTTATCTACTCAAAAGGAATGAAGGAATATGATGATCATTTACAGACTATATTAAATAAATTTATATTGAAAAATTGGTATATAATGTATAATAAATTTAAGAATTGGTAAAGTGAAATTAACATTTTTTGTACATGTAATCACCAACATAGTTATTTATGTGGATGTGTAAAAAAGGAAATCAAAGGGGGGGAGAATACAAAAATCAATGATAGTAATAAATATCATCATTGCAATAGTTGGGATCTACCCTCGATATTTGAGAAATATCAAGTAATATTCTATCCTAAGGAACAATAATACTAAGAAGCGAGTCATTTTTTCCAGCACTGATGAAGGTAAAAGAATAATTAAAGAGCACAAAATATGATAATAATGACACATGTTCTAAATTTTCCACAAGTGGGAAATGATTAATGATCTATTGTGATGTTTCCAATAAATACAGGGCATTTTTACTCATAAAAGATAAATATTTGAGTTTTTTTCACCCAAACATTTATGATATATGAGATTAACAACCTGAAACATGATTTATAATTAGATGTAGTGGTCTTTTCATTTATGATTGGTTGACATTGCCTCAATGAATAAAATTGTGGCATATATGTAAATCGTATATTCCTCTTGTATATATTCTCACAATATAATATTAATATTTACCTATGAAGTTAGTTAAAACTAATCATGTAATACTATTAATCAATACATTACCATCCATTTAAGGGAAAAATGTTTTATCATCTCTATGTTGAAAGAATCCTAAAACCATTTCCATGAAAAGGATTGAAAGGGAAACACTCTTCTTACTCATGAAAATTATGTATATGAAACAAATAAAATGATCATTATCCTAAATTTCTAAAATAACTACTTTGAAATTTATTTATTGGAGGACAAAGGAAGGCTAGAAAAATAATGAGTCTCTACCGAAGAATTTAATGAATATTATGTAGTGTAATGTTTTTATATATGGAGTTATAATGTTAAAAACCCATATATTTGTCTCATAAAATCATGAAATGAAGTGGTAACACCTTGATTTTCCACATAGCTCCTAACTCTCTATTCATATATAAATCCAATATATATATATATTGATTTGAAGAAAAAAGTATAGTAGATATAATGAGGATTGAGATTGTGGAGTTCTTATCTTGATGCTTTATTTTCCAATAATTAAATAAGTAATTTCAAATGTTTCAGGTTATTATGAAACCATTTCTCATAAAATAATTGAAATAGTAAAACGTAAACATAAATTTAATCATAAGACAGCCCATGAGAACTAAAATAAATAACTCCATCTATGGGGTATTATATCACTATACCAAGTCCACACATTCGATAATTAACAAGTAATATTTCTCTCCTAATCAAATCTACATGATACATATATGGTATGTGGTAAAGAATCCTAGAATTTCACTGTATATTTTAGTTTCTCAAGATTCAAGGTTTAAATCTATGTTTTGGAGATGTCTTTAATAAAACATGGAAAAAAAATTGGGCTTCTTCACTTCGTATCGCTCTTAGATAGATGGTATATCTGGAAAGAATATTCAAACATTGGAGGATATACTGAGATATTCATAAAAGGATTTCCAAGGAAGTGGGGATTAATACCTTCTCATATTGAAGTTCTCATATAATAATAGTTTCATAATATCATTAAAATAGCACCATATTAGGCTATATATGGGAATAGGTTTTATAATCCTACATGTTTTGATGATGTTAGAGAATTTAAAATGATAGTTCATGATCATAACCATGAAATGATAGATATGGTTCTAACCGTTCAACGTCATATGAAATCCATATAAATTCAACATAAAATATAAGCATTCAATAATTCAAAATACCCATTGTTTGTGGTTAGAGGTATAGTATTATATCATATATCATTAAGTAATTTTTTTGACGTTTTGGAAGAAGGTAATGTCTTCCTATAGATAGATATAAACCCCTTTAAAATCAATGATCTCATTTGGGGAGTGTCTTATTGACTTGATCACAAACCTAATCAATCTCATGTTCATTATGAGTTCCATGTATCACTCATGATGAAGTAAGAAACCATACCCAAAATTAGTACCAAATATACACTTCATATAATTATTAAATAATACTTCATACCATGAGAAACTGGTGAAGTTATTTTATCATTGGAATAAATTTTATGATACAATAAAACTCACATGGTAAATGTTTTGTGGTGGAACCACAATTATGAGGATATGAAAAGGGAACATGTTATGTTAATAAAAAATATGTTCCTTCATTTAATTTAATAATTAATTAAAAATTTAATGGGTTAAATTTATAAAGTAGGGCTAGTGTGATGACCTAAAATTTTCGAGAAAAAACATTCTTAAATGAAAAAATTTATTTTCTTGTAATGTAGTTATAGAAAATCAATGTACTATATTAGCTTTTTTAATACTATAAGTTATATCAAGACATATTTAGAAGACCACTACACATCATATCAATTGATAATATATCTATTTTATAGTGAACAATAAGATTATTAAAAATTAGGGATTATGATAAATCTAATATAAATAGATGAATGAAGTGATACCCTTAACTAGTAGGATCAAACCCTATTAAGACTATTAATCTTAACCTCTATGGGTGATAAATACTTTGTACTTTTTAAATGTAAAATCATTATGAAATTCAATAAAAATCATTAGTTAATCCATTTATGGGATAATTTCAATCTCATTGATATCATGGAAAAAACAATGCATGTCTAACCACCCCCAACAAAATATCAACATTGAATAATATACCGTAAGGGAATTAACTGGTGTAATAAATATGTAAGTAGATATTATATAATAGAATGAATATTTCAATTTTCAATATAATAAAATAATGATTACAAATACCCTTATATTATTACATTATAAATATAAATTAATATGTTTGAAAAAAAATTATATTTTGATGCTTTGAAAAAAAAATGATTTTTTTGAAAATCTATAATTTCAATTTACACACATAATGTATAGAATTCAGAAAAAATTAAAAATTTATTTTTTTTAAAAAATATTATTAATTGATATTCATAAAAAAAATTATAATATAATTTTATATAATATTTTTTTACAACCATTATAAAAATGATATTTCCATAAAAATATTTTTTCCAAATAAATGTAAATGTTTGATTAAAATGTGTAAATTATAATTCATATTGAAAAAATTAGATAAAACAAAGAAAATATTTTAAATAATCATATATTATTTATCATGAGGTTTTTTTTCATAATTTTTTGGGATATTCAAATTTTTTGGGTCATAATTCAATATAGTATAATATACGGTTTTTATTATGAAATCATAATGACTGAAAATTAGTGTCATATATACTATAAAAGGCTTCTAAGGGAAAATATATATTTTTCATTTAATATGATTTTTTTATTTTATTTTATTGATATTATAAATGTATATTGAATCCTACAAACCTAGTGATTCATTTATAGGGTTTTAAAATCAATTTTGTGTAAACATGATTCACATGAACATTATAAAGGGTATTATTTAAATGTTTTATACATTTATCATTATTACAAATTGAAAATACTACTATTATGGAAAAACAATTTTAAAATTCATGGGAGGCTTTGTTGTGTTGATTACATAATAATATAGTGTCCATTATCAAGGATTGGAAATTAATAAAGGATTCTCATATATATTTCTTTAGAAACCCACCAAACCTCTCATTCCTCTTTAATAAAAAATTGTGGATAATGATAAAAGACTGTGGTTTCATTTATTTATCCCTTCCAATGTTTTCCAATGCTCTAATAAGATCTTGTAAATCATTTAAATCCCCCTCTCTTAGTAATAAATCATCTTCTTCTCAACGATTTTCAAGAACCTCAATTAAGTTATTACCTTTAATTATATATTATTCATGTTGGTATATGTTTCCACACATACTTATTACTAAACTTATTATTTAAATGTGATAATCTTCCTCTTCCGTAGACATTTACCCCCCAATGAAATCATTATATACCCCCATTATATTGTAGAAATTGTCTACAACATCCCATTCTATACCATTTTTCAATGAATACCAATCCTCATTTACACTCACAGGAATTCACCTAGATGAACTTATTCTTCCTAGATTGGTGGATCATAAGTATGTAACACAAAATCCTTAATCATTGGATTAAATGTGATTAAATAAGAACGTATATTGTGTGATCTCTGTGGAATAATTTCTCAGGTACATTCTTTGGAGGTGATAGGTGGGTTTGGAGTTATATATCCCTATAATTCATTGAGTATTGTTTTAATATATTATCATTTGAAGTTTTTAGAATAGAGTTTATCATAAGAAAACAATATTTATCTCTTTTAAATTGGCCTTCACTTATGTTTATGATACTATGTTTATGTTTTTAAATCATACCTATGTTTCTGTTTTTTATCATGATATATCATTCCTCATTGTTTATGTTTATGATTCTCATTACTTTTATTATACCAATATATTAATCTCAGAAAACAACTAAATATTTACATTATTCTTTGAATTTTTATTCCATTATAGAGATTTACAGCCCACCCATTTTTATTTATGTCCATAGGTTATCCCATATAGTTTTAGATGATCAATGGAAAATAAGGGAATGTTTGTGAGCTTTTAATTAATGATGTTGTATTCTTATTTCCATTTGTTATCCTATGTAACCATTTTATAAAATAAAAATTCTTAATGATATTTTAGTATGTTATAATGTGTGAATTTGTGTAAAAAATCATTAAATAAGGTGTATTTAAGATATGAGTTGTCAGAAAATATATATCTCTATTTATAATGTAAATATCCTATTTTTTTTATTTTCTCTAATTCATAGTTTATTATCATTGTATATCCGATATGAGGTCATTACTAGATGAGTAATATTTCAAATTACCTATGTAGGATCAATATATTATTTTACAATAATATATTTCACTTAATAAAATGTATGTTTGTGTTACACACTTGTATTTCTATTCATGTATCCATGAATTTAAATTCCTTTATCTTTTCACTTCATACATGACCTAAATGTACTATGGGCATCTAAAACATCATTTGTGGTTGATAAGCTCCACCATAACCCACAATTAGGTGTTTTTAATCTATCTCCCATGAGTACCAGTCATTTTTTCTTACCAAAACACCCATTTCTATGTGTTTGGCATGAAATTCAACAAACAAACCCCAATTAATATAATATATAACCAAATCTAAACACTTCATGTGTGATTTTCATGACACCTAGAACATAAAATTTATAATATTTACCATTATAATTTATTTTCTAATATAAAACAAAGTTTAACTAATTATGTTGACTAGATAAATACAATATCTCGAACACCATGATTTTTATGGGAAACCAAGAGGAATGGACAAAATATATATTTTACTAATGTGGGTATATGATGGAAAATCATGATTGAAACCTCTAAGGTGGTCTTAGTCAAGATTAAATTTATGAAATGAAAACATTAAATTCATCATCTGACTTTTGACCATGATGTCCCTATATAATAATTATAGATCTTGGTCACATCGTAAATGGGTTTTCTTACCATGAGAAACTTTTTAATCCATTCCATAAAATTACTTTATAAAAATCATTATATACCAACAAATTAATTTATTTTAATTCATAGTGGTAAACATATATTGGATATATTATATTTATTACTCTCATAAATTCTACGGCTAGTAATCAATTGTTCATATGAAACTGTAGAAAAAATTGAATTTTGGATGATCTCCCAAAATCATCATCACGTTGTCCTCAAAAAAGATATTCCTTGGGCCCCCAAAATTGATTCTAATCAGGGAATAACCCAAAATAAATGCGTTGTTTTTCATTTTTATATTCAACCTTTTTTAGTAGAATTCTAAGGGATCTTACCATTGGTTACAATCCAAACACCAGTGCTAAACATCAAGGAATAATCACCGTATATTGAATCAAAAAATAAAGGAAATGAATGACATGGATCAGCCATGAATTCAAATGTGGTTTGTGTGTGGGAATTTATGGATTCATTATTTGGATTCATTATGTTAATTTATTCATGGATTCCTATATAACATGACTACGAACCCCTATCTAATTAAAAATTAACATTATCAAATACATTAATCATAGCTAGATTTAGGAAGGATCGACTGAGTAATCCATGATGAAACCTAGTTAGAAACAATTAATATTAATTTAATAATTGCAATAATTATATTTTCACACCATAATGTATTATATTCACATTCTAGATTTGAATTATACACCACTATTTATGGATAATTGAATTGTACTCAAACCTTGTTTGGGGTACCACTAAGAACCCGAGAATATTTCATCAATGTAAGAATGGATAATGGAATGTTCGTAAGAATGGAAACTTGATTTTTATCTTATTTTTTGAGTATTTTAGTATGATAACATGATTGAAATCATTATTCACATATATCCCTATAGTTTTTTCATATATATTTTTATTTTTATAGACTAGTACTGCCTTACTAAATTCTTCCAGGATACTCTTATCATAAATTTTCACCCCCATGAAATTATTTATATATAATTTTCTTTTTATAGTTGTTATTATATTATTCATACTGTATATATAATCTTTAGCCTTTATTTATGAAATGTTTCACATTGATATAGAAAGAGTAATCTGTCAACTATAAGCTCAAACACCCTTATTTCTTGCCAACAACCTCTATTATTCAGAGAGGCATTCATGGGGAATTGTTTCCCATTTGCCCGATTACTTAATAATGTATCGTGACGGGTACATAAAAAATTAGTATCAAACCATTATTTTCCCCTTTTCCTTTCTATTTGGGTTTGTTTATATGAGACTTGGATGTGTTGAAACTTCTTAATAAGCCTTTCCCAGGGAGTTTGTATCCCACGTATGCACTAAAGCCCATGTTTCCAGAGAAAGAACTTGTTCTCATAAAATTTCCTTTATACAATCTTACTATTTTTCCCTTTGGTTGATGAACATGTTATGTGATGTTATGTTTTGTTGGAATTAAACCCTTGGGATAATACAAAAATCCATAATTGGAACATGCATCATCATTAGAACAAAAGTATTTATGTGTAACTAATAATCTATGACATGTACATTTAATTTAATCTTCATATTATTTTCTTCTACATATTTATTTGTAACTATTATTTCAATTTCTAACACTATTATGGAAAATTGGTTACATTGAATTTCTCTATTTACCTAAATGGTGTTTTACAAAATTTCTTGATTTTCTAATTTTTCTTAACTGGTCCTATTATTATCAAAGCATTGAAATAATTGTTATATAAGGTGATAATTTGAAATATTTGCAGTTAAATAGTGTGCCAATTCAATCTTAAAATGAGTACATCTCTATAAAATATAAATAAATACCCATATAAATAATCTATTGTATGTATACTTGTGAAACACTTACTCATGAAGTTAAAAAATGGAATTTTGGATATATTTAAATGGAGTTTCATTTGAAACATAAATAGAGTTTACATTTTGAATATTGGATTTATAACCCATATAACTGAACAATTTTTATAAAGGCGTTAAACATTAACATGTAGACGAAGCCTTGTAATGGGTTACTATGGTTAGTTAAATGACATAAATTAAGTATTTTACTGCATTTTAGGTCAACAAGTTAGTCAGGCCTTGAGGATGTAAATTATATCCTTTTATGTAACTTCACATACTATTATATTGAATTTCGATCTCTGTTCTTGTAATTGTCAATACATTCCTCTATGAAGGTCTCAAATTGAGTACTATGAAGGGGTGATGATTATTATTCTGAGATGGTGGGACCTGAATAACCATTAGTAACATCGGTAGTTCCACCTTTAGAAGATCATATTGTACCAATTGCTTTCATAATACTAGGAACTAATTATCAGAGTATATATTTTTTTTAGTATCATGAACTATCTATGGAGGGAGATCTCTAGAATATGATGACCATGTATGTGTTGATAAGGGTTTCTAGAAAAAATATTGACATTCTTTTTTGAGGAAGGTGGTCCCTATACAATGAAGAATTGGTTAGAGATTAAGTAAACAATATTCTAGAATTTGAATATTCTTTCATATAAAAGTGTGAATCTTATAGCCTATATGATTCATGGATCTTTCATGTGTTGGTGAAGAGTTATTAAATAAAAAATTATATATCACATAAATGTTATATAAAGTCATCAAGCATAGATTAAGTAGTTAATTTTTCATGAATATTATTAGATCTAATTCATCATGGAAATTATTTCATCTGGAGTAGGGTAATATATACATCATAGATTAGTTAAATTAATTCACTGAGCTCTACCACTTTTCATCTAATATTTCAGTTGATGAGTTTTCTACAGGGATATGTTCTGAGGATGGAATTAAGAATTATATTCAATCATAGATGAAATTCATTTGACTAAATATTATCTCTGAGATGGTGAACCAGACACTTATCTCGGAGGAATATATTATGGAAATTAAAGGTTCTAGACTGGAAAGTTCTTTTTCAAGGACATAAAGTAGTCCATTAGTGGTAATAAGATTCATTATAATACATATCATCATGTAAGTGGAATTTATTATGTTCAGATTGGCACATCGGTGGTATATCACTCATATAGTATGATGGGTTAAAATATCATGACTATGATAGCTTGCTAATAGAGTGTCGAGAATTCAAAAAAATGATCCATCACCAAATATTCTATATGGACCTTCCTTAATTTCTCAGTGAGAGGTGATCTATTGCATGACAATGTTTTATAGAGATATATTTCGAACAAAAATAACGTGAATTTTGTAAAACTATTGGTTTTTTTTCTTAAGAGGTTGTTTATTTTCATAAGGCCATATATAGGAAATAAAAAAATTATAAAATGAAACATCTCATGGAAGTTTAGTTTTACCTCAAGGTTGTGGTTTTGGAATGTTATATTCATGTTTCCTTATACCTGTTCAGCAGAGTATTTGGAAATTTATAGTGTCTGTTATGATATTGATGGGATTCATGTTAGTTACATTCATGTAAAACATAGGCACTTCATACTCATTCATATCTATTTATTTTATGGGTCACCAATATTTAAATATTTATTACCATTATGGGGTCAAGTCCCATGAATGATTCTTAGTAATATTTTCATTGTTCATTTTCCATTGAAAAGAGGGTCCCATTGAGATAGGAGGATAAAAATTTACATGGGACATTTTCATCCATGAGAATGTTGTTTTTACATTATTGTCCTTATGGACTCGTTAGTATCCTATAAAGGTCATGTTGGATGGTATCACTAATTGTGTCCCTATCAGTACATGAGGGAATTATCTATGTTCACAAGGGGGAATGGGATGTTATGGTCTATCATAGTAGACCTGAGAATCATGGGTTGGGAAGAGTGTCATCATAGATTCTTGGCCTCATAATGGATGATTAATTATTAGAGTAGAATATATTTCCAACATTGGTGGACTTCTTCCATGATGTCATCACTAATGCATTTTTTGGGCTAAATCTTGAAAGGGAGGTTGAATTTTTTATTGAATTTATTCTCAGACTTCAAATAGTATCAATTACTCAATTTATGATTCCAACTTATAAGTTCCAAGAAATCAAGAGGAAGATGTTATAAATAGAATCAATGCAATTTATTTGACCACATACATCTCCATGGGGTTCATTGGTACTTTTTTATAATAATTCAGATGGTACATTGTGAATATTTGTGAATTTTCGGTAGTTAAATTACATTATAACTAAAAAATGATACCTAATTCCTCATATAAATGACCTCTACGACTAGATCAGTGGATCTATCATCCTAATTAAGAATTATTTTTGATGGATATATCATCTGTTGATAGTTATGAACTCAAACATTCCCTGTGAATCATTCTGAAGCATGTATTATTTTTATGAGTTTTTTCAAAGATATTAGGATAGCAGACCGCACCTACTGTATTTATGGCCTTAATGAATTGGGTCTTCAACATGCTTAAAGATAATATTATAGTTGTTCTTATATATGATATATCATTGTTCTCCCAATAATGGGAGGAGAAAATAAAGCATCTCAATGACATTTAAACTACTCTTAGGGAGAATCAGTATTATGAAAAACTATCAAAGTGTATATTTTTGATTGTTAAATTATAATTCATTGGTAATTCCATATCAAAATCTTGGGAATAAAGGTATTATGAGAAGGTGAGAGCCATTATTTCTTCTGAGTATACCAATAATGTTTCAAGCATTCAATGATTCTTGGGATTATCATGTCAATACTAGATATTCATTCCCCAACGTTCCCTCTATGAAAATCTGATTGCATGATTGGCCAAGAATGGTGTAATTTTTATACAGTATAAATATTGTGAGATGGATTTCTAGAAGTTGAAATATAGAATGAGCGTAGATACTATTAGGATTTTTCAAAATCCATGTAAAGGGTATGTAGTTTTTTGGGATGAATTAGGTTTTGGGTTTGGGGTTTCATTAATTTAGGAGAATTGAGGATTATTTTATGGGTATTGGTAGTTGATTCCTTTCAAGTGATACTAAAAAATGCGTGACCTTTAGATTGCAATTTTTCTTTCTCTTCATTGTTGGAGACATTAATACTATAGTGAGTGATTCCAATATATACTGAACATAAAATCCATAAGTACATTTTATAAGTTTGTCTTAAACCTCTTTAAATGAGCATGGGTAGAATATCATTAGTCTTTTTGAATTGTTATCACATATATTCTAGAGAAAGATAATTTTTTCTTATTTAATTAAGCTAAAAGAAATTTCCACAATTTGTTTATAAAGGTGATAGTGAATGTTAGTTTATGGATCTAGTTGATGAAATCTATATTGATGTTTTCTATTGTTTGTAGAAACATATTCAAATGAATTTATTATTGGATCTTTTAGTTTATAATTTAATTTAAAAGATACAACTATCAATCATAATATTTATTTCCAAAGGGATAATATTTAAGGTGAGGATGACTGCCTAGTTTGGTTATTGATGACGATGATATTTTGTATGTCCATGATCATATCTAGGTCCCAACATCCATGCGAGTTGAATTTATGTGGGAATTATGAGCTTTTATGTATGTATATTCTCATGGAATAACAATTATTGAACCTTAATTATATATTTAATATTAGTTGATATAGATATATAAGGTAACAATGGGATTTTTGATGTGGTTTTTCACTAGTTATTAGGTAATAATATAGCATCATCATATTATAACATAGCTATGTGTTTATTACCCTGATCCAACTAATGTATTTCTACCCGAGGAATATAAATTAGTATAAATTTATTCTTTTGTGTTTTGTACAGTTAATATCATTGATCATATCAACAAATACTATCTCGGGTAGAATTATTCATTTGGTTATGTTCTCATGGAAATTTGGACATATGGAGTAGAAAATATGGGAATTGTAGTACAATATATATTTTTAGTGGCCTAACTTGTTCTATATTATAGATCAACAAGCCTCGAAGGAGCAACATAGGGTTGAGTTATCATATAGAGGAGAGGATTTAGGATAAAATAATTCATTATGGTATATAATAATACAATTTTTTGTTTCATTATGTTAATTTTTTCCATGGGGATGTGTCCAATGGGTTATTGGAATATTGAAGTGTGTTTTCGTAGTTTTGGACTCACAGTTTATGTTTTCCAGATATTATAACATAACATGAAATTAGAGAAGTATATAAAAAAAGTATCCACCATAACAATATATCATATAAAGTGTTGGAATATTGGTTTTGAAACCATGAAGTAAGAGGGGACTGAAATAATGGGAGGGTCTATATTTTATTATAAATATATCTCATATTGTTTTCATACAATTTTATAAATAATTTTCCTAATGTTGTTGGTGTGGGTGTCTAGATAGTGCAGTTTTCAATGTTGGTGTTGTCATAATCCCAAAATGTGGTAAAACATTTCACCCAGATTAAAATAGTGGAAATGTACCATTTTCATTTTTTGGATTTAAATATATATTTTCCCCTTCTTCCATTTATTTGTGAAAAGTATCTCCATTTTTCCTCTCCCATCATCTCTGCTGCATGTTTCTGGATCTACCTCATATGTACTCTATCTATACATATTTCCATCATATTTGATATATTTTGGAAATTTTATCACTCTATTACATTACATGATTCAAATTTTTTATCTTCTATAACCCTCTCCCCGTATCAATGAAAATATACTATTTCCATGGATTAGGTCTAGTTATTTATTTTCTCTCTTTTATTCTCAAATATTAGTTTGATACTATATGAGAATCCTCCTATGATCCCTAATTTGTTTTTATATATGTTATTCAATACAAATATCTCCTCTTTTAACAAATTTCGTTCTCTTATATTCCCTTATCTTTTAGAATTTACCATATAATTTATATTTACATGATTTTTTACATTAATCATGGCCTATACGTACTATGAAGACCCCATACATCATCATTGGTTGATGAAATAAATCAAAACAAACGATTATGATGTATTTGTCGAAACTCCAATGTCAGAAACCATTTACATATGACTGAAACACCCATTTCGATGTGGCTGGATTGAAATTTAGAAAAAAACCACAAATAATATTCTATATAACGAAAACCTCGCCCTTGTGGTGTGTTTTTAATGTATCCTAGAAATGGAAAAATACTAAACAAGGATTTAGAATTCCCATGGTAACATAAAACATAGATGAACAAACTCAATATCTTGGAAAAATTCTAAATCATGAACACCTTTATTTTTATGTGATTCCCATAGGAATGGATTTAATTTTTTTTGAAATTATAAGGGTATTTCATGGATAATATTAGGATACACCCCTATGGTTATGATTTAATTAGGATTAACCCGTAACATGAATTATATATTTAACACTGTTGATTTATTAGTATGGATACATTTTCTACTAATTGTGGATATTGGTCCTATCATCAATGGTGTGGCATGCATTGGGAAAGCATTGGATTCCTTATTTGTAATTAATTGATAGATATAATAGGATTACACATGATTCATTAATGTGAATTACATGTGTTAAACCATGTAGGATCTTTTCAGAGCCTCTCCCTTTTGAATTCCACGGTTTTTCATCATGGATTCATCTAAAACTACAAAAAATAGGATTTCATGGATGATCATAAAGTTTCATCTTGATGTACGTAGACAAGGAACACTTTGGGAAAGAACCCTGAATTTGAATGGTATCCTTACCTAAATTAAATGGGTGTTTGTTATTTTTTCATAAAATAAACCTTAAGAGTATAATTCTAATGTATTCCCCTTTGATTCCAGTCAAAATAGTCATTCTAAACATAGTGGATTGATCAGTATAATTTGTCTCAAAAAATAAAATGTAAAGAGTGACATGGGTTTCAAGAGGATTCAAAAATGGTTCAATGATTGGGAATTCCAAGACCACTTCCAAGACATTATTAATGATATTTATTCTTGTATTACTTGGATGCATGCCTTAGGTTCCCTGACCAATTAAATGATCAAACCATTAGATACAACTAGTTCAATATGAAGCTGCTAGGGTCAACATGGTATCCCATAAGGAGCCTGATCTATTTCGGGGTTCTATTAACTTAATTATTTATAATTTTATATCTACATACTATTAATTTTTTTAATAATAGACATTTTTTTCTTAGACACCATTGGTGATGGAATGCTAGTTTTTACTCATATCCAGATTATGATAGAGCATGGTACCCTAGAATATTTCATTGATTTCTTAAAGGGAAAATAAATGGACTATAATTTGGAGACGTTATGTCTCTCTTAGGATGATATAACAAGAGCATAGGATTGAAGTAAGAATTGGTATACTCAAATATCATAATGATTTTTAGTATTTAGATTTTTTTTTCATTGGATATTACTACATGAATTACATCTTCCAGGACATGATTGACATATTTTTTCACCACCTTGACACAATATGTATATAGTGTTGTATTTCTATTTCTTCCAATTTAATTTAATATCTATATGGAATGTTTATGCATATTTTTTTTTGTGTTTCAATTTATAAAATGGGATATAATATCCCCACCATACCACCATACACCCTACATATAGTTATTTTCCTCTGGTATATAAGAAGGTAGGATTGAGGCCTTTTGATAAACCGTACTAATTACACATCAAAGTTACATGGAAAATATTTCCCAGTAGTGGAGGCTTTTATGTGTTCATTTAGTTATCAAAATAAAAAATGTGTGTTGGGATTTTATGTGGTCATCATTGACTCGGGGGATATTTCTAGGTATGTGAGTCTATTTAGACATGTTGTGGGGAATGATACATATGATAGATGTTTGATATGAGGTTTTATGGGATGTGACTCATGTGTGTGGGACTCAAGTTATATCATCTGGTTGTATATGAGACTATAATTGATGAGTTATGTTGAGAATGTGGTGTATAATGAGTAAATTGCAATGAAAGCGATCTCAGTTGGTTAAACTTCCTCGGGTGGAGGAGATTGAGAAATGGGGAGGAATTAATCAAAAGTATCATTATGTGATGCAATTTACATTATGGGCATGTTGGTTGACTATTTGGATTTCAAGTTTCTGATCCAGCCATGTACTGGACTATTGAGAATGGTTCCTATTATGGACGATACAATGAAGAACTATGTTGGTAGTTTGGTGTCCATATTCTCATTAGGGTGGTACCCAATTGTTAACTGGATAGGGGTGACATCAGAGTTGGATTGAGGTACCATATCACATCTAGGAATAGTTGATTCAATGATGTGGAACGTTTGGTAGGTTTGGTTTCATATATTTATAAGTAAAGAGTGTTTTTTTGAGAGGTGTAACATTTGTATGATGTTAGTACTTATTTATTCGTTGCTTGAGTAGTGGTGTAAAGAAATTCATATGGTGGGGAGTGGGCCAATGGAAGTCAGTGGATTTGATCAACATTATAGTAGGATATTCAAGTATATAAGATGGTGTTCCCAGTGACCCATGATCAGGTTGTGGGTAGTGTTTCAAATTAAAATTTTGGTATTGGTGAGGTGTCCACATTCGATAAATAAATGAAGTATTGTACAAATAATTTTCTATAAAGAATTGGTTTTTGGGTTCTATGGGTGATGATAATGATACTCTTAACATGGGTAGTGTTTTATTTATCATGGATGAATGAACCTCATGTTTGAATGGTAATAGGATCAAAATTATCGATTAGTGGATGATCAAGGTGACATGGTGATGTCAGTGTGAGATAAGATTCATTAATATTCAGATCTAATGATTATACAATATTTTATGTTTAAATATAGTTGTAGTAATATTTGGTGATATTAAATTAGCAATGGGAGTCTCTATGTGATTCTATGGTCATTTTGGTTGTAATCCATTATTCTTGATATGATATATGGGTGAATAATGTTTTTTACCATGGTTAATATGGTGAATAATGTGATGAAATGTTGTTAAGATATTTTTCGTGAAGGAATGTTTTTGATAATCAATGAGGTTAGTGACTTGAATATTGATAAGAGTGATACCCATAAAGTATGGGTTGTTAGTAAAAATTCCATGTTTGTGGTATTTTTTCTCTAAAGACTTGTCTAAGGGTGTGGCTAATCATTTTTGGATATGATGGTTAGAGTATTATTAACTAATCATTTTTATTTATTTATTTTCATCATAGGGGGATCCATTTTAGGAGCATTATACAATATATGAATAACAGATTAGTTAACCATGGGATGAGTGTTTTAATAGATTTCAATGGTTGGTAGTAACATATATTTAAATATAAATTTGTGAGTAGAGTATTATGGTAGAAAACAATAAGTATTAGGATGAATATTTTTAATACTGAATGGAATTTTAGGAGTAATGAGAGGATGTGAGAATCATCTCATTGTTTTCATTGATATAGGTTGTATTGAATGATTTTAGGTCACTAGTGGGTCTGGTGTTTAGATTTTCACAATAGAAACTTGTTTATAATTCAATTTTAGTACTATATTATTTTCATTGGTCGTAAAAATTATGAAGATGTTGGTGAAATTATTTTTTCGAATGTAAATTATGGAAGAATAGAAATGTTAATTTGTCCAATAAATAAAATAATCAAACGAATCAGAATATAATTAGTGGTCATTTTTATATTTAGAGAATTAATTTTGCTTGAAATAATGTATTAAATAAAAGGAGGGATTGATTTTTTGAGAAATCAAAATTAAATGATTAAATGATTATTTTATTAATTGAAGGAATGTGATCAATAAAAAATATATAAAAATATAAATTAGATAACCAATGTTTTATGAATCATTAACAATTGTTCAATAATATTGTATATGCATCCCACCACAATTTCCCAAGGAATTAAAATATGTATATACACATTGACATTAATAGAATACATGAACCTAAAAAAGCACGAAAAATCATTGTTTAAGGGGTTTCCATGAATTACTGAAATAGTCCCAATGGTTTATGGGTTTTCTAATGACCAAGAAAATAGTCCCACAATATTATTGTTTTTTCAGGAACCAAAATTGTGAGAAAATGTGAGACATTATTAGGTAAAAATACTTTAAAATTCCCCATGACATCCTAAATGTTATAATAGTGTGTAATTCAGATATTTAGAGATAGATATATTATAGATCATATAATTTACAATAATAATTATAGAGAGATTAGGAGATATAACTATTTTAAAGTCAAACATTGTTATCATTCACTATATATTGATGAAATTTACAATTTGATGATTTTTTAACCTTCCAAGACTCTTGTGAGTTTATTATATATCCCCCAGTGTCCATACATCTATATAGTGTAATAGATATATAAAAAATCCTTTAAAGACCATCATAAATAAAAATCTTTACTTTCAGACTCCGTACCATTGGTTGTATTAAAGATACCACATTCTAACTACTGATATTGATATTGATCCCTTCCTACATTAGTCTACAATAGGTAAATACTATAATTCACTAGTATTCATGTGAGTTACCTAATTGTTTGATAAACGTGTCCACATCTTCCATCTAGTCTATGAAATATCTCTATGTAGTCAATGGACATGTAGTGAGATTGATGATACTATTAGTGTCAACAGCTGGCTAGAAAAAAACCCACCAGGTAGCTACTAGTTTTCGAATTGGGATGTTTCTCCCTTGGTCTTCTTTACCCACTTTTATAATTTCTATCATCTAATTAAACAAATACATCACTCTCAAACATGAATGTTAAAACTCACACAATTGAAAATTTTAGAACCCTACATCTTTTTTATGATCATTAAGGGGAATCAAAGAGACTAAGGTACAAAATGTTTTGGATTATATTATAACTAGAATTGGTTAGGATATGAGTTTTCTAGATTACCACAACATATGGTGAAATATAATTTTTAAAGTGTAGTGTTTATAATTCCATATTAAATTTGATGTCATTTTATTTTGAGAAAGATATTGAATATTCGTTTGGTGGGGGGTTTATTTTGGGAGCCGAAACATGGACCAAAGTTATGATCCTCGAAATATCTTGGAATTTAGATTTATGTTTGGTTTAAGATTTTAGTATATGATTTAGGTGTTTTTAAAAGATCAAGAGGAAGGACATGATGTCAGGACTAATTGAAAAAATAACATGTTTAGGGTTCATGTTGTGAACATATGGTTTACACTATCATTGTTTATAATTAATAAATAGGGATCACACATCCTTGGTAGTTAATAGAATTATCAATCGGTTAACCCCATGAAATGGTAATGTTGTGATTTTAAAATGGGGGCATCAACCCTTTTGTTCATAGTAGATAGAAGTGCACAATGATGGTCTCTTTCATTTCATAACATCTCCTCTATTTACTCACTATTTGGGAAGATTAGTGGTGTGATTTTGTATATTTTATAGTTTATTATCACCCTATCCCATTACTCATGGTATTCTCCCTCCATCTCTGATGATATTAGGGGATTAAGTTTTACTCTTCAAAACCAATTCCACTAGTTGAAGGAAAAACTTCCCATAATCTAGGTATCGTTTCTAAATTTTCATATTGGATGTCTTATGATTCCATCAGTAAACATTGGAAGCAGTTTTAGTGAAAGTAAATTGATGGATTATTTTTTATAGTGTTTTTAAATATTTTTTGAGAAATTATTCTTTGGATTGAGACATTAATTTCTTTCTTTAATGTATCCTATGTCAAATGGTGTATTAAGAGTGAAATATAACCTACTGAACAAGGTTTTACCAATTGGATAATTATTAATGAGTTTTTGGAAATATTAAAATTTATATCATGTGGTCTAATTAATTATAAATTATTTAAAATTAGCTTTAGAGGAAACATGGAATGATATAAGATCCCGGTATCATGCATGATGGTTCATTCTCTTAGACCAGGGGAATTTTTCCTTAGTGGTGGGTTAAGTTCTAATTTGAATTTCATATCCCTTTTAAAAAACATATATATATATATATATCTATTCAATGGTGTGAATGTGAGAGAGTATAAATCCATGATTCTGGTAAGAGTCCAGACCCATGGAGATCATTGAGGTTTGTGTTGGGAGGATTTAATATCCCAAATAATAAAAATGTTCTTAGTATTATTTGGATAAGTAAGACTCGCCTTGAGAATATTCCTCCAATGTGTGATATTATAACATATCTAATGGGAATCCACTATGAGGTCTATGGATGTGAGATTTGATATGGAGTGGCCAAGATAAGGTTCAATGGGCTAATATAATGGAATGAGTTGATTGGGGTTGAGTGGTAGTGGGATAGGAATTTATATTTTTTATGAGTGATGATGAACTCCATCATGAGGCTATAGGTGGGTTTCAGTGTGTTAATTGAGGAAGATGAGTCTTGGGGTATTTTTTATTAGGATTATATGGTGGTTTGGGATTCGAATTAAATATGTCATTATAAAGATATAGTGGGTAGTAAAGGCATTCTTTGATATTGGATTGTGTGCTTGGACCTCTGTGAATTTCTTGGATATAGGTTACTATGATTGGACTTCCAAAGAGACTTTGGGGATGGTTCGGTAAGATGTGAACACCCCGGATTTAGTGAGGTGGGATGGTGTGATAATAATTCTATTCTAAATGTATTGCTTTGGTGTCTTTCTATATATTTCTTGGATGAGTGATAATTAAGTGTAATTTCCTTTTGAAGGCTTCATTCAAACACCATTGTGATTGTGGGTAATGTTACAATGTGAGATAAGCCTAATATACCATCCTCAGTTCAGAAGAGTTGGGTTAATGCTCAAGGAAATATGAACATTTCTTGTGGTTGAGGGTATTAGGTTTAGGTTTTAGATGATTCTCCGCCATATTTTTATATTTACGTGTTTGGTATTAGTTATGGATGTAATGACATAATCCTGTGAATATATTCAAACATTACACTGAAATAGGTTTTTTCAGGGTTGAGGTGAACTGGCTAGAACCTGATAACTTAATAAGTATGTGTACCATGTATATTGTCAAGGTGTCCTATTTAGTGAAAAACAAAATGGATTGAATTTTTATTTCTGTATTCATTTCCTCATGAATACACATGAATATGAAGTAATTTTTTCAGGTTTCTTTTAAAAATCATACTAGTATATTGTCTAACACCATGAACGATAATCCTAGTGTGCATGTGGACCTTATATATGAATTTTAGATTGGGGAATATGATGTGAAATGCATCAGGTTGGTGTGGATCATGTGTAATTGAGACAGGGTGTTCGAGGAACTAGTATGATAGTGGATAGCATGTCTGTGATTTATTTATATATTACTATTAATTTTGGTATTAACCCAATGGGAGATAAGATAGATGTTCTATATAATAGTATCATGTATCTTATTGCATGCGCTTTTTAGACTACATACTCTAATGTTTGTACTGTTCAAGTTGAGTAATTTCACTTATTTTATTTCTATGATATTGAGGACATAGTCTTCCCAAATCATCATTTATGGCCCCACCACTAGTTAGTAGCCACTCACATATATGGAAGAGTACTTTTGTAATGTTACAACCCTATTCAAGAAAAAACTAAGTGGCCTTGGACTAGGGGTCACATTTATAGATGTCTATCATGAGGTCCACTGAACCTTCCTAAAATATCTACCATGTATATAAATAAAATATTTTAATACCTATGTGTTATAATGAAAAATATGATATAATCACCATAAAGGTCAATACACGTACTACCTAGAAAAACCTCTTGTCACATCAAACTATTACAAAATACTTATTCATCTTGATCATAGCCTATTGTAGAATAATTTATAACTCCCTTGTCCCAAAAAATTTAATCTTTTAGGGGTTTCACATCACATGTACAATTACTAGCTCGATATAATTCCACTTTATCCATCATCTACCTCAATATAAATCCCCAAAAAAGATTAAAATATTCCTAGAAAATATGAATAATATCAATATAAACAATAAAGGGTTACCAAGTAGTATTAACTATCAAAACAATTTATGTCAAAAAATAATTAATGGTATTCAAATAGGGTCCCATGAAAAAATATTAATAGAATATTGATCATATAATAAATAAATAGTTTAATAATACATGATTTCCAACCAAATTAAATAACAAGGATCATTATGAATCATAAAATGTTAGTATTTTTATTCCAAAATTCTTTAAATATATAAATTTCCCAATATAAGGGAATTTAATGATTTTATGAAAAACAATTACCTATATAGTTTGTTGAAAATCATCTGATTTTGATGATTTTAATATTTTAACTGTTATTGTTATTAAACTTACATGACTGAACCTTGGTTTTGTAAATTTATCCTTGAATAGGTAATTTAGGTCTATATGATCATTGTAGTTGATTTAAATCATAGTGAATTGAATGGAAGTGAGTATGAAATATTCAATATAAATTTTTATATGGAATTTAGTGATAAAATTATTTAAATGATCCATGATACCATGGTAAGAAACATTACCATATTATTTCAAACATCTGAATTGATTCCTATGGTGAGGATTTGTCTAAGGCTATAGAAAAAAAACTCAAGATAAGGGGAATATATCACTGATTGTGATAGAAAATATAAAAAAGTATAATATGATTCTTATATTTGATTTTCCCCAGATGATTCATATGATAACACCACACAATATGGTGTCAGTATGTGTTGACCCACATGTGATGTTCTATTTTGGTTGTATTTGTGAAGAATACATATGTAGGATATCATTCTGTATGATATGACTATTAGAACATGAAAAATTTAGGAAAAATTGTTATCATGAGTTACAAAACCATTAAATATAAATTTCATGAATTCAAAACATTGAAAATATATACAAGGGTATACCCCAGAGAGAAGAAATAATATTGGAGTAAGTTTAATGATACATAGACTAAAACATTTTTTGACCACAAAAGATGATACACTAGATGAACTAAAAAACCTTAAATCTACCAATATGAGGATTATTATCATAAAACCTATACTTTTATCATCAAACATCCATCTCATCTTTATTTTGACACAAAATGACTTATGGAAACATTTAAAAATGTGATTATCATTATAGAAGTATTATTAAGAACTAAATTATAGGAGTGATGTCATGGACATAAAAGAATAAAATGATATGTATTATAGATATACAAGTTGAGGTGGTTATATAAAGATATCTATATATACAAAAATGAAAAAATCCAAAAACATATCATCAACTTATCCAAGTGGAGAATAATGTAAGAGGACATTATATCCTAGGAATTGATTGAAAAACATTCTTGAGAATTAGTGGTGAATGAAAGTACATATATTCCTAACTGAAAATGTCAGTAAGTCCCAAATAAAAACCAACCTACACATTAATGTGATCCCAATACCAAAAATTTTATGTTTATGGTTATATAATTTTTGAAGGGGTTATTACATGGGGATTCCATAAAATAAAAGCTCCTCCCAAAGACTATATTTTTATTTTTTTCCATTTTATAGTCTTTTTAATTATGTAGAGACTGTATTGCCAACCCCATAAACTCTGATCTCTTTGACGATGGGGGAACAACTCAATTATTACTCTAATTGGGAGGGAAAAACTATTGCCCTTTTATTTTTGAGTATGATTATAATTATTATTATCTATTTTCAATTAGATATGGGATAACCAGTAGTTAGTGTGGAATGGTGTGGTAATGATACGTCTACCTCTTTGAGTTAACCTTATTATTTTTTTATATATTATAATATCTTTCTTCAGTATGTTATTTTTACTAATATTTAATTTTCAAATATATTATGTATTGTATTAAAAATTGGAGGAAATGTATAGTGGATCATTCTTATTAGTGACACTTATTGAGGTGACATACTAAGGATTCATACTCTTGATTTTTATACAGAGTATAACAATGTAAAACTTTGAGATAAAGGGGTTGGTGAACATGAGATTATAATATAATAATTCATTAATTATAAGAATTTGATAGGTCGAGTGATGTTTGATATTGATTCATTCCACTGATTATAAATTGATATGAGAAAAAAAACATTGTAGGATTATGACAAGGCACAAGTGGTGACACTCAGAAAGATTAAAATTACTCTTATAAATTTTTATATAAAACATTATTTAATATTTATTAAATATCACACACAAACCCTTATTAATACTTCATTTTCATTATTTTTAAAATACAAAAAATATTAAAACATTGGTACTATAAGAACCCATACAAACCCCAATTAAGGTTTCATTTTCATTTTTTTGGACTTGGTTTCATTTTTCACACATTTTCATTTAGGTAATCTTCTAAAACACATAAGAGTACAATGTTTCCAAATCCATGAAATCATATATTATATTTAGATATCATCATCTCATTTATTATATATATGATCTGATCCCATGTAATTCAATTGATAAAATAACATAACATCATCTTAAGAATTTTCCATATTATCCAATGATTATTCCTTACCCAAACCAATAGCCTCCTCAGTAAGAAATGTAACAAATTAAATTTATGTTAACTACATTAAATATATATTTATATATTTCAATATTTATTTTATGTTTTAAATAAAAATATCTCATCCTCAAACTCTACATGTTGGTACATAGTATCTAGACACTGATTTTAGTGAACCACGCTATGTAAAGAATACACTCATCATCAGTACCATTAACATAGTCACATTGTCGATGACCAAATGATTAGAAATATCTCTCATGACCCCATTCCCCACCCTAAATCATCTTAAAATAGGGGCTATCTATAACGTTCTAACCCAGTTGTCATATACCCAATGCCTGACCCTGTTTGCTTCCTGACCTCCATCATGCCACCCCATATCCTAGATTTCACTAATTAGTATTAACAATATAATATTGACCATGGGGATACTATAACCTCTTTTACAAAGTAGAAAAACTATAAAAATATATATACCATAGTCAATATCAAAACCCAATAGAATTAAATAACCAAAACAATGCAATGTCACATGCAGAACTCAAATATGAATACAATATCGAAACCAATATTGTAGATATGTCATGATGTAACAAGATTCAGGTGTCAAAATTCAAACACCAGAATAAAAACCCCAACAACTCCCTAGAAGGTTTCAACACCAATTCAAGATCCCCCATCCATGCACCATCCCATATCAGTTGTCTAAGAGACATATACTTCATTTATCATTCCTTGCAATCATGAATCCTATTCACGAAATTATCAGGTTGCCTATGTCGGTTCTGAGAACAACTCAATAAGAAACAACCAAAGTAATCTAAAACAATATCTAGTCAATAATAGAGTATGCAGTTTTATAAATAATAATGCACAATTCATAATGTAAATAGTTTTCGCACTTCCTTATTCTTTAATAAACAACATAAATCCTCAGGTTCTTGAGGACACCAAAACTATCAATAGCTTATTTACTCAATGATAGAGTCTGAACCGTATCACATAGTGAATATGAAATTCGTTATACCACAAGGGTCTTAATTATCTAGTTCATTCAGTTTCATATCTCATTCATTTGGAACCATAGTCTAATTAGAATCTCAAGGGTGTAGAACATTGTGTCTAATACCACATTGGTATATGGATCGTTTGTCCCTATCCCACCCCTCAATGTCATGTGGGTTTATAGAGACTGAGTCCCAATTCTACACTCACTATCTGATATAGTTATTTGGATTCTCATTCCTTTTCCTACAATTCATTATCATATAGGGGTATTTGGAGACTATGTCCTTGTCCCACACTTCAATGTCCCATAGGGGTATTTGGAGTCTTCATCACATTCCCACACCACAATGTCACGTATGGGTATCTGGAGCCTCTGTCCCAATCCCACACATTAGTGTCACATATGTTTATTTGAATCCTAAGTCTATGTCACACACTCATATAAAAATCAATCAGACATATATCACATATTATATCCATTAAGGTTAATCTACATAAACCCACTTATAAAATTTTATATCATGATATTCCATTTAAACTACAAAAATAAATCATGTCTCAATACATTTATAACATTAAATAAAATTAACAATTCATTATTTTTCTATTTTCAATATTCAAATAATACAACTCATTAACCCATTATGATCATTTCAACAATCTCAAAATTCACCTTTTAAATTAATTCATAACGATCATAATTAACCAATTACGTGGTCCCAATTTCCCATCAATTCCAAAATCACAATATCCAATATTATTAGTAATCTAATTCCACAAATTGCATTATGAGAATTATAATTTTAAATTCTCCCAAATTCATATCACCTAATTTTCACATGGCGAATCAATTAATCGGTTTTTTATTATAAATTTTAATTAACTAAAAAATATATTTAATACATGATTTAATTTTTATTTATACAAATATAAATTCCATAATAAATGCATGAAATTGGAATTCAATTCTATGGGAATTGAATTTGGACATCCACCCTCAAAATCACTGACATATTCTCAACAAAATAAATCCCTAGATGACGTAGAACAACCGAGATAATGTCAAATAATGAGATCTAAGATGAAGAAGTTGGGGATGGATCGCTCTCCTACTGTGCAAAACAACGCGCTCCACGCGCCTGTTGGATTTCAAAAAATTTCACCCGTTACACTAGTGGAGGTGAGATCTCTGGTGGCGTTTGCGGCTCTATCATCCCTCAACCCTGGCTCATCTTCAGCTGGAGCTGATCTGTCTCGTGCCCCGCTGACCTCTGAATCTCTTCATAGGAAAAGTGTCACAGGGATTTCCTTCATGTAAGCTTTTTGTGGTTCGTTGAGAACCCCTAAAAAACTGTGCTTCCCGGTTGCTACCCTGATGGCAGCGAGAGCGTCGAGGGAAGGCCCCATCTTGTCCCTATAGGTTCCAGAAGAAGTTTTTTTTGAGGTCTTTTCTGGCCTGAAGTGAACCCTCGTGGCTCGTTTCAGCTCCGGGAAACCTCCGCTCCAACTCTTTATATGGTTCGTCGAATCCTGAGGGTTGAAGGAGCTGGTTTGCATTACTGCGGTTCATCACCTCTCCTACTGCCTGGTCTTTCTCTCAAAATCAGACT
Organism: Viscum album; assembly: GCA_963277665.1. NCBI lineage: Eukaryota > Viridiplantae > Streptophyta > Magnoliopsida > Santalales > Viscaceae > Viscum > Viscum album. Next base: position 1,330,273,967 of record OY728133.1, read on the forward strand.
TCATCAATGCTTGGTGCCAGGCCCCGCAGTGTGTAGGACAATGGTCGTTCAATCTGTCATGGTGGTCGATGAAGGATCACAAGGGGAAAGAAAATCCCATGGCATCTGTGTGGATCCACCTCCCAGGTATTCCTTTATCTTTTCAGAATTTTTCCTTTCTCAAGGTGATTGGGGACTCCCTATGAGGCCTTCTCTATGTGGATGATCGCACTCATAGCTGGGAGGATTTTTCTATGGCTTGGATTTGTGTGTTTCTGGACCTCTCAGTTCCTCCCCCAGAGAAACTGCTTTTGAAGGTGTAGGGATTGGTTTATTGGTACTAGGATATTGTGTATCCCATGTTCCCTAGGTTCTTTTCCTAGTACCTTCTCTAGAGGCACTCCCTGCAGGTCTGTAGGATCTGTTCCCCGCAAAGCTAAAGGCGCTTCCCCGGGTAGTGATGTAGTCTCTCCTGGGAGTGGTGGGAGTGGGGTAGGGGAAGAATATCATTCTTTGGAGCTTGAGGTCTCAGGAGTAGGCCCCAGGCCTGATGTTGGAACCTTCTTGGCTCTTCTTAATACTAGTGATGTCTCCTCAAACCTGGCGCTGGCGATGGGCTTGTGAGATTCCCCCTTATTGGTGACGGATGTATTCGCCCGATCCCTAAGCCCTCACCGGCTCCTGTCAGAAGGTAGCCTGCTAGAGTTCTTCATGCGATTTTCCTATAAGGCCCTATGGTGTAACAATATAGTGCAGTTGTGGAAAGATGAGCTATCAATGAGTGGTGGGAAGGAGGCACTCCCTTTCCACCTTTAGGAGGGTGTTCTTGCAAAGGTGAGTGGGGAGGCCGTCAGGAGAGGGAATCCAGTTCCTTCTGTAATCTTGGAGTAGGGCCAGCCAGCTATGTCCTTGTCTCCTCCGAGCGGTGGTTGAGGAATATTGTGTAAGGGATATCAACGTTGGCACTCTCTTGCTACGGACACCCTGGATTCAATGTACCTGTGCCTGGGTTTTTTTACTCATTCGAAATCAAAGCAAAAGCCTCGTAGGGATTGGGAGTGCTCTTTCTCCCAGCAGATGGGGACCAAGAAACATGGGGCCAAATCCGGGCTTAACTTTGATTAATGTTACCTATGATCATATGGAATTCTCGGGGCCTCAGATCATGAGTTGAGACTAACTTCCTCGTGTCTGAAATCAAGATGAACAAGGCGCAGATCACTACTGTCCTAGAACACAAGAAGGATCCTGCTAAACTCAAACACTTCCCTCACAAGATAAGTATGCATGCATCCCTACAGGCCAACCCAACCAAGGGACATATCTGGATATTTTGGAGTATGGATGTATCAGTGGAGATGATATAAGTTGGTGACCAGTTCATTTACACGAAGGTGAAGATGGGGATGAGAGCCCTCTACGTGACCTTTGTGTGTGAAAGTTACGATAGCCAGAGGAGGGACTCTTTTTGGTAGGATCTGAGTACGTTTGATCCTGGAGATGTGCCTTGTATTATAGGTCAGTAATTTAACATTGTGGTGGATCCGAAAGAGAAGAAAGGCCGGGGAGGATTTCCAATTAGGGTGAACATGGATTTTAATCAGTTCATGGTAGCAAATGGTTTTTTGGACTTGGGGTACATAGGGGACCACTTCACATGGTGTAATAACAAGAAGGGAAGTAGAATTTGTTGGAGACGGCTTGATCGATGCTTTGAAAACATCTATGCCATCACTGAGCTTCCGAATGAAATGGTTACTAATCTGTTTTGAGGCATCTCAGATCACTCCCTGCTGTTGGTTCACATGTCTACCCGGCCGAAGTCAAGTGGGCTATTTAGGTTCCAGGCTCGTTGGTCAAGTAATCCTGATTATATGCAGTTAGTTCTCTCTTCATGGGGAGAACCAGTCTGGGGGAATACATGGGTGCCCATCCATAACAAGCTTAGGAGATTGATGTAGGGGCTCCAGTCATGGGAAATAAGGATCCCTCTAATCGAACAAAACATCGATGTCCTCAAATAGGTTATTGAGAGTATGGAAAGAATCTTGGAGGATATTTGGAATGAAATTATTTTCAATGAGTTGGAAGACAAGAAGATCAGGTTGGATGAAATGATCCTTAGTCAGGAGACGAAGGCACAAGAAAGCTCAAGGACAAAATGGTTGAATAGGGGGGATAAGAACACGGCTTATTTTCATGATTGTATCAAGGAGAAGTGTCGTCCCACTAAGCCAAACATAATGAATGAGGATGGTTTATACAAGGATGAAAAAGATGAAGTTGGAAGAATGGTGTTGAAATTATTTAAAGACCTACTAGCAGGTACAAATGGGAGGATGGCCATTGGGTACCCCAATGGGAGTGCATGGATCTGGGAGGCCATTCATACATGTGTTTCATCAAAGGAAAACGACCCTATGGAGGCGATTCCCGGAGAGGATGAGATCCATACGGCGATGCTAAACCTCAATGTGGAGAGTGCTCCAGGGCCCGACATCTTCTCAGGCTCTTTCTATAGAGGCTCGTGGGAGGTGGTTAAGTAGGACATAGTTTCATCGATCCAAGACTTCTTTCACGGGGTTTACTTGCCACGGGTTGCGAGTGACACAACCCTTGTTCTCATCCAAAAGGTAAAGGACCCCTCCTCTCTCTCAAATTATAGACCTGTGTAGCATGTGCAATTTTTCCTATAAAATCCTTTCAATACTATCAACATGAGGTTGTCCATGCGCCTGCCTTGGTAGGTATCAATTGATAAACATGGATTTGTGAGGTGGAGATCCATACATGGATCTCTTGGCCTGGCGCAAGAGCTGCATAGAGATATAAACTGCAAGACTCATGGATCAAATATGGCTATTAATCTTGATTTGAATAAGGCATATGATAGGGTGGAATGGGGGTATATTAACAGAGTTCTGACCATCATGGGGTTATCTTCCAAGGCACCAGATATTTGTTTCAAATGCATTAGCTCCCTGTGGATGGTTGTCACCTTAATGGGGAGAACTCACAGTTTCTTCAAGGTGACTCAAGCTCTACATCAATGAGACCCTATATCCCCGGACATTTTCATTCTAGTGCATGATACTCTTAGCTACCTGATCAACAAAAAAGTATTGAGTGGGAGGATCCTACCATATAAGAGGAAACAGAGCATGCCCATCGTCTCTCACGTGATGTTTGAAGGTGATACAATCATTTTTTCTAATTATGGAAAGAGGTCTGAACACAGCATTAAACGGATTCTCGAGGAGTATTTCTTCTGGAGCGGACAGCTGATAAACCACTCTAAGAGAAATATGTATATCTCTAGTAAGTGTGCATTAAATAGAGTCAATCACCTGTGAAGCTGGTTGGACATGCAACGAGGCCATTTCCCACTGGATTACCATGGCACTCCCATTTCTTTGGGCTGCATGTGAATAAGAGACTTCAACCATGTGGTGAGTAAGATTACCGGTCTGGTTCTCCACTATAAAATTCACCTTCTATCCTTTGGGGGTGAATAGATTTTGTTAATAGTGTCCTGTCAGCGATTCTGGTGCATGCGTTGGTTATGACCCTAGAACCAAAAGGGGTGATCAAAGCGATTGATAAGATGCTGGATGGTTTTATATGGGATTATTTTCCAATGTTATGTGGCATTGGGTCGCTTGGGAGGGGATGGCCCAGCCCATACATGAGGGTGGGATTAATGTCGGCAGATTAGGGACCACGATTACATGCATGCACTTGAAATTGGCGTGGGAAGTGATCGAAACTTGTACTCTGTGGGGAAGAACTATGTCCCAGAACTACGCCCGCATCATGAGTGGTAGAAGATTCCAGGGTTTCCCCCTTTGTTCTAGGATTCTCCTCCTCATTCAGACGCTTAACCAGCATGCTCGGTGGATTTTGGGAGAGGGTCATATTATCTTTTGGTACCAGAACTGGGCAGGGATGGTGATTGGTTATACGGGGTGTCATACTCCATCCATCTCTTTCAAAGAAGCGAGCCTTCACCAGGCGTTCATCAGGGAAGTGTTGGATAAGATCCAACAAGAATATTATGATTCGATCACCATTAATACGGAGCTGGACCATTTTGTGTTTACACCGTCCACCTTAGGGAACTTCTGAATGAATGATTTTCATAATTTTGGATCACCTCCAGATCCATGTCATCAATGGAGAGAGATTCTATGGTGCAAGACGGATCTAGCCAAATATAATTTTCTTTTCTAGAGGATCAGAAATCATGAAGTACCTATAGATGACAACATTAAGAATTTTGGGATTAGTCTTACATCTTGTTGCAGCTGCTGTAATGTTAAAAGTGAAGAATGTGTAGATCACATCTTCTTCAAGGGATATTGGGCCAACGCGGTGTGGAGTTTCTTTGGAGCCTTCACATCTTTCACTTCCAGCACCCCTCACGATGTGACGTTCTTGTACAAATGGTCCTAGGGGTCATCGGACTCGATCCGGGAAAGATCGGTGCATTAGTTGATTCTGAGTTCCAATTGCTGGGGCCTTTGGAAAGTGAAGAACTAGGCCATATACGAGGGGTCCCTCACCACAGGTAGGTACATTATTTTTGAGAATAATGTTCCTTATAGTTGATATGGTGAAACTCATTGGGAACTGGTGGGATGCCCCGTCGTTGGAACATCTGTACTCCAGTCATCACCAGGTCATGCCGGCGGAGCCCTTGAAGGAGGGATGTTGGGTTCGTTGGCTTCCCCCTACAAACGGCCTGATATTAAACACTAATGGATCTTGTGTTTTGGGTGTTATTTGTAGAGAAGGGGTGGTGTGGGAAACCAGGGGGATAATACTTTTGGACTTAACTATAGGTTATGGTGGTGGCACTACGCTTTATGCGGAGGAGAATACAGCTCTTACCGGCCTCCAGCTTTGCAACCAGAAGAACATGGTTTAGACCCAACTGGAAACTGACTCTAAAATCCGCCATGACCCTTTGTGCAGTAGAGGGAAAATCCCTTCGTCCATTACTTACCTAATCAGGAAATGTAAGTCCCTCCTCTCTATGAGTATTCAGATCACTCACACATGGAGGGAAGGAAATAAGGTTGCGGACCACCTCGCTTCTTTGGCAGTTCATGGGTCCAGTGTCACTTGTCTCCCTAACATTACATTCCTTACTCTTGAGGGAGTCAATTTGATCTGGGGGGGATGCCCTTGGCCATCAATATTTTACGCCTCCCTAGGGTGGGGCACGTTTTTTTGTTTGCTGGTCATGTGGTTTCCTTGTTTCTTCGAGTGCCTTGTACATTTCTTTGAATAAATTTAATAACGATGATGATGAGATCTAGTTCCAAAACCCAGATCATAGAACAAATGAATAAAAATACATCAAAACTAGATCTAAAACCATCACCATTTGAGTAAAACGGAAAACCTTTTATGTATAAATGGATATTGGAGGGAGAGAAACGTAATCGGGAAGAATCGACATACACAAAATGGTAGAGGCTCATCAATTCGACAATTGATTTATCATGAACGGTGTACTAGAGACCTAAGAATTAATCCAAAAGCCTAAAAAATTTAATGGAATTATTTGTGGTTGAGTTGGGTGTGTATAGTGTGTATTACATGGGTTTTATGATTTTAAAAGAAATTTCTTAATTATTAAATCATATGTGTATGGTTTCATGGGTAGGGCTACATGGTTTTCCATACCCTTCACACTAACCATGTGACTCCCCTTTGTGGGTTTAAGAGTCAATCCAAAGTGGACACACTTTGAGAAAAACCCTATTCCTACAATAAAATCACTCTATTTCATGATTTATAGGGTTTTCTTGGGAAATACATACAATTTTTTAAAATCATTCCTCATCCATACACTACACAAATATCCTCAAAAAAGATCCAAATTTTACCCAAACACAATCTAGATTAAAATAATATATACTCATAACAAGGAAGAGATGTACCTATAAATGAGCTCTATAAATCTATAGAAAATGGTGGGATTTTACAATCACCCATCATTTTAATAAATCATCTTTGATTTTTACTCCCAATAATATCTAATATTTCATGTCAAAAAGATCAGGCCACTTTACACACATATCTGTTCCCTATCGGAAGATTCCTCCTAAACATGCCCATGATTCAACAATACACTAACTATAAACATGTTTTTTCAAAATAATATATTCTCACTATGTTTCTACACATGTATATGACTCTCCTCAAAGTACGCATCAGTCTCTAGCACAATAACATTCATCTAAATCACAAGGGAAGGGTCGAGGTGATACCATCAAAGTAGTGTCCAGTGGAAAACATCATGCATAACATTGAAACTCTATGGAAGAGTCATTGGTATTCCACCAATCATTTTATCTACACAACCTAAAATGGTCCAATAGACCTAGGTGTGAGCGCACCCTACCTATATATCTTATGGTGACCCAATCTAGGCAACACCTGATGGAATACATGATCAGCCACAATAAACTCTAAGGGTCGTCAACATCTATCATCATACAAATTGTGTCTACAAATACTTTTATCTATATGTTTCAAAATTAGTTGAACCAACTTCAACATCTCCTACACAAATTTTTTTCCCAATATCTCTATGTCACCGACAACTATCCAACACAAAAGTGATTTTCATGGCGTACCATAAATAGTATCAAATGGTGCCATCTATATAGTATCATAATAACTAATTTGTAGGTCAACACCACTAATTATTGTTTCATCTCCCATGATCCACTAATGTTAAGGGAACACACCCTAATAATATCTTAAATCACCCATATAGTACATTTTGACATCGTATTTGTATGTTTGTGGAATGTCATACTATGTAAAACATGTGCACCAAGAACCTTAGGCAAGACCCTCTAGAAGAGAGATGTCAAATTGGATTGATAGTCTAAAAATATATTTTCTGGCTCCCCATTTACTTGGAATATCTCCCTAATATACATATCTCTCAATTGATCCACTGCGAAAGTTTCCCTTGTAGGCCAGAAATGAGCTAGTTTTGTCAGTCAATCCACTACCACACAAATAGTTTGTTTATTTTGAGGAATCCATTGAAGACCTACCAAAAATCCATTGTAATATCATCCCACTTTCATTAAGGAATATGAAACTCCTATAACAAACTATCATTCCATTCACTCTCATCCTTCCCCTATTGATAGGCATATCCTCATGTCTCAAACCCTTTTATATCCTATTTAATTCTTGAACACCTAAACATTCATCATATGTAAAAATATATTTCGGAATACCTTGATGCACCACCCACTTTTAGGAATTAAATACATGCATCAACTACTCAGGCATACTCATTGGCAGAATAACCCAATACCAGAGATAGATGATATCATCCTCATCTATGGTAAAATCTAAAGGCAACTCTCCACCTTCAAGGATTTCTCTAAAGGAAAAATATTTTAGATACTCATACATTCTTTCCCTAATATGGATAAAAATTATAGAATCCAGAAGAAGTAATATGAGATACATCTACTCCTAGATCAACTGAACCACAATATGAATCTCAACTAGTAAAAAAATCATCTTATAGTCACCAGTAGACACATAAACATCCTTTTTCTTAGTCTTCCTATTTAAATAATCAATAACATTGTTTTCTTTCACAAGATAATATGCTAACTGAAAATAGAATAACTACATATACTCTAGAGACCTCTAGTTTCATATTTTAAAATCTCATTGAAAAAAGATATTCCTCTGGATCTTTTGATTAGTATACATAGTTAAAAGTTTTTCCAATAGATGATTTCCCCAAAACATCAAATCATAAACCGTTGTAGCTAAATTTAGGTCATATTTAGGGTAGTTTTATTCATGTTTCCTAAAATGCTAAGAACCATATTCAACAACATGATCTCCTTTCATAATCATTACTCCATTCATGATCCCATAAACATTAAAATACAAAGTATACTACTCACCTGGCTTGTATGGTAACCATATTGATGCCATTTTCAAATGCTTCATCAAATCCTGGATGACATTCCCACATAACCAATAACATTTAACATTTATCACATTCAAAGAAAACCCCAAAAGTGGTTCTCCCAATTATTAAAAGTCATGTACGAACCTCCGCTAATAGTCTTCTAATCGCAGAGAACTAGAAATATAGAAAAAATTATTAGGATACTCCCTAGAGACCACTGTCTGAATATTATCTAGGTCCTCAGAATCACTGTTTTCTGAGATAATGTGGACCAAGAATAATACCTTTTCCATAAAAAATTGACACTTAGATTTATTGGTGTATAGGACATTCTATCTGAGTGTACTCACGATGATTTCATGATCTTTGGATTTATCATCAGGAGTCTTGGAGTGTACCAAAATTTCATTAACAGATACTACCACAAACTAATCTAGGTAGAGGTGGATGATATTTATTATCAATGTTATAAATAATATTGGTTAACTAGTCTAACCAAACAGCACAGTGATGAACATGTTAAAGATATTACTTCTTTTTAATGTATTATTATGTATATTAGATGTTTGAACCCTCTACTGATGATAATTCAATATCATGTTGATCATTGAGAAACACAAGCTCATCTGAACTCGTAAAATAGATCATCAATACATGGAAGTGGATAATATTTTTTCACTTTCATGTGATTCAAATTCCAAAAATTGAAACACAAGAGAAAAATATTGTTAGCTTTCAATGAAAAAAAATTAATAACCCCAAGGTAATATACTCAGCCGAATAAACCCCATATACATACACTATTCCAGTCGAGTCTTAATCACTTGAAGCTCTCTTGGTGAAATTCTTTATGGTGGAATAGAAAATAGTTCATCCCCCTGTATGTGCTCAATTGTAAATTCCATATATCTATTTCAAGGAATCCTGAGGAAGATTTCATCAAACCCATAATGAAACAATTCCACGATGGTTGGAAATAAATCATGCTTTTCACCCCCATCTTCATAAAAAAAATCCCACCTGGGTAGTGAGCTCCCAAAGTTGTAGACGAATTTTCCCTACTCAGTCAACCTGGATATCCCACTATGAACATAGAATAAAATTTTCACTATCATGAGACATAAAGGTCACACTCCTTTTGTAACAAACTTTGTTTCCTTGGTTCACCACTGTAGAGACCCGAAGCTTGACGTACATGGACATTACATTACTTTTGCGGAATACTTAGTACATAACAAAAACACACACACAAGGATCGTAATAGTTTAGTGTCTTTGGAAACTCGGAACGTAATCTTCTAAACGTGGTGAAAGATCTTCAACATCTCCCATAAAGATATTTTTTTTACCTAAAACCTTTCTTTATATCCTGGGGAAAAGAAAACATAAAAGGGTGAGCTCAAATGCTCAGTAAGGGTAAACAAAAGAAATATCAATCACATAATTTTCATAAGAACATAACATTTTTTGAAATCTTAACCTGCAAAAGAGAGCATAATTTCATAACATGGGATAAATCATAGTAGTGAAAATGAAACCCTTACTTAAAACATTACTCATTGTGGCATACACACATAATCATAGAGAATAATTTCTTGTTAGTCAAGACTCATTGCCAAGACTATCTTAGTGGACAAAGTCCCTTTCTGAATCGAGTAATCCTCGTTTCAGTCCTGTTTCACTGAACCGGTATAACCTACCATTCCAGCCATGTCTATCTCATGAGATATGAAATCTTTACCCAATGCATTGGAGGGAGATATAGGTCCCACCCATCTCATAATGATACCATTCTTATGTGTGCCACAAAATCATAAATCATACATCATTGCATAACCCGTGTAATAAAAATGGGATTCTTAAACAACATGACATCATAAAACCATTCATATAAGATAAAGGAATTCGTAAACATAATTCCATCACAACATAGTCAAATCAATGTAAAAATATGGATAGAAACAGAACCCTTTATTATCTTAGATGGAAAATAATTTTGATAAAACACTTGAAATGAATTCTTGAGGAAAATATCCTTTCTTCTTCAAAATCAATTTCTTTTCACAAAACATCATACAATTTTAAAAGAAAGAGATTTTATTAAAAATAGTCATGAAATATTTTGGAGGAAGGTTCATGAAAATAAGGCTTTATAAAACCGTAAAAATCCATTCGTGCCGTATAAGTTAAAAAAAACATTCTTCGTACTTTTGTCGGAAAAGTCAAAAAGTACCTCGTACGGAAAAACGACAAAAGATTCCTTTCATATTCTTTACTAAAAACTCACCTAAGGGTAAAATTGGATTTAAACTATTGCAAGTGGATGGAAACAATATTACATATTGAGGGAACATGGATGTGGATGATAAAATACACCCCAGTAAATACTTACGAATAAACAATCTCGAATAAAAATGAGATTGTGATATTTTCCCTTACCTTAGGTCCGACTTGCTTTGTACGTGTCCGAACCTCCTGTATAATGATTTACATAATGTTATTGACTTATTACAGAATCATATTCATTGTTATGATATCATATATGGTTCTCTTATGGCTTTATATTACCCGGTCTTTTGTAAATTCATGTTAAAGTAGCATTTTGGGTAAAATCGTCTTATTTGTCGTTCGTGTTTTTAACTTGTAATTATTAATATGATTACTTGGATCATGATTACTTATATCCAGAATGTAAAACATTATTTATATATAATATATATTCAGAATATACATATATATATAATATATTGTTAATGGAATGAAATACACCGTTCATGGAGACGGTAGTCCGTACGTACGCATGAACGCTGTTTTCGTTTCCTTATTGAATTGAATGGAATTAAGTAGATGACATACATATAAATATACATAATTCCAGTACCATTATTATGTAATATATTTCATTAGAACTTATTATATATACTTTATAATCATTCATTAATGGTTAATCATTGAAAATGAATCTCATCGCGTCGTGGAGACGGTAGTCCGTACGTACGCACGAGCGATGATATCGTTCCCATGGTCGTGGAATTGTGTTTAAGTGTATGTATACTATTTCAGTATCAATATCACTTTATAATAATCATATATAGTTACTCATTACACCTTTATACCCATCCTATTAAGGTGGTGGCGGAAAATAGATTACACCACGGTGTGGAGACGGTATTCCGTACGTACGCACGCGCGGTGATTTCCTTTTTCCGTAGGATGGTTAGAAGGTTAATTAGAGTTGTTTCATATTTATAATAACATATCAGTATATAAGAAATACTGATGTTATTACTTTATCATGAAACAACTAAAGAAGAATAAGTTGAAGAAGAAAGAAATTGAAAAAGATCGGTAATGGATATTACCTCTTCTTTGAAGTGCTTCTTTGAGACCTCCTTTTAGGGAACTAAAATTGGTCTTTTAAGAATACCAGGACCTCTAGGATGATACTAGGGAAGTGGAGAGGATAAAATGGCAGGGGTTGGCCGATCTTGAGTGCTCAATTTGGTGTGAGGAGGAGGGGGAGGAGGTGTCCTTTTATAAGGGAGGAGAGGGGCACCTTAGGAATATCTCAAAATATTATTTTATATTAAAGTCAAAATTGGTTTATAATGGTTACAAAGGGTCTTATTTCGAAGATAAGGTGGGGAGGGGTCGAAATCCTATCAACCAATAGAATTTAGACAAGTTTAGGATATTATTTTAACCATATCAATTAGATTTAACTCTAAGTTAAATAATTTAACTTTTACCATGTCTTTTTATTTTCTTTCACTATATGGTTAATAAACTTACTATAACATGCCAAACGAACCCCAAATTGTTTATTATTAATATATATATCCTTATCTAAGTCATTTGGCCGAACCTTAGATTTTTAGGAATACAATAACAATTAATAATATAATACTTGATTTAAAAACTATTTTGTGTCAATTTTGACACTATTTGATATATGATTTTTGTGAAAGTCATAACAGAATTAAATGTTCGAACCAAGTTGATTAAATCAACATTAATATATCATAGTAACCTAGAAATTTAGTGGAATTCATAAAAAATCTCAAATTATATTTATTTTGGTGTTTATAACATCAATTATGTCAATATTTCATTAATAAGATAATTACTGCATCATCGTTGTGTCATAAATAAATTAAATTATTTTATGTCTAAAAATTACAAATAAAATACCATCATGTAGGAAATATTTTTAGCTTTCTAATGAATATTTACAATCGAATTTATCTTATGTATAACCCCATATTAAAAATGATTTACTTATTAAACTTTGATTTTAACTATTTTAACCTTTCTTTAAATAAATTAATAATAAATGTCCTAATCTAATCCAAGTGGGCCTAAATGGTCATATTTTATTCCTAAGTTTGTTTTTGGTCGAATTACACTTGTCCAATAGAATTAGGACATGTGTTAGGGTAATAGTAATATCATATTTACCCTTAGTTACCCTATTTACTATTAACCGCGGTAAAAAAAGTAAAAAGTTATTATTCACCAAAAAATTATTTTCATCTCATTGAACCACATTTTAGTCCTTGATATTAACCGTGTCTCTCGGATTTTCGAAATTCTATTCACAGAAGCGGTAAAATTAAGTTTTATGCAAAATTCAGTTTTTAACCTACCACTTAGTAGTTTCACTATTAATCAAAAATTGATGTTTTTCAGAACAATGCCAAAATTTCATCCCAAGCTATATTTCATATTCCGAATTCAAAAATGAAGTCTATTTTACCAAATTCATAACATAAAAGTTGCATTAATTAATTTTATAATTAAATCCCGCTGTTAAAACAAATAGCGTGTTTTTAAGAAACAATATCTATCAAAAGATTGACACTTGTTTATGTCTAGTTTAAATGTGAAACTACATCCAATGACCAACATTGTATTAAATTGTAAAAATATATTCTAAATATACTTTTAAACCACTCAAATTAATGATTTATCACTATTAATTATTTCGATTAAAAAAGTTGTTTTTAATTATAATTTAGTAATTTTCACTATTCATCAGAATATGAAAGTTATCCGAAAAGTACCAAAATTTCACCTTAGGCTAAATTCGATACTCCGAATCCAAAAATAAAGTTCATTTTGAAAAATAAGATTTACTGGATTTCAAAAAGTGGTTATTACTATTCATAACGGCTAGTTTTAATAATATTTTTATAGCATATCGTTGTTTAGTGAAACTCGGTATTGCGTACTACACACGCTATCGAGGAAGGTCGCGATTGCGTGTAATGCAAGTCAAGTCAAGGATGTGTGTTGTGCAAGCTTCTTTTGGTGTAGCGTACAACACAAGACATTAATAAAATTAAAAAGAATATTTTTTTATAAAATCTTGGGCTGTTACATTCTACCCCCCTTAAAATGAATTTCGCCCTCGAAATTCGTCGGGGTTATAAATGGTTTACTATTTGAAAGTTTCTTTAATAGAAACCCACATCGTAAAAGGGAATACCAAAACATGGCTTTAAAAACTAAAGTATGAAATGTAACGATTACCCAAATAAACTAATCACTGGGTTTCCACATAGGTGAAAATATGGATATGGAAGAGAAATCTAACCATCATGTTCTGATGGAGAGTGGTAGAGAACATGGCTATGGAAAATCCAGTAATCAAAAATCCATAAATTTGTGACGATCTAAGGTACCATCTGATTCATCATGTATAAGATCACTAGGACAACATTTTTGGTTTTCAAGATCATTTCCCTAAAGTTGAAAATTTGAATTAGAATAAATACTTACTTTATTTTGATACAATATCACTGTTGTTCGTGCCTTGAACAATTTCCACTTCATCTCTTAAATAAATGAAGTTGAATTTGTTATTCGTGAAGTGTTAGCAGATCATGTGATAGAATGACGGGTCATTCCATCTGTCTCAAACAAAAGGTAAGAAAAAGTTATTAAATATACATAAGTCATTATATAGTGAGATTAATCATATATAGTTCCTAAAATGGACTTATACTTCATATATCATACTTCTTAATATAATAAAACTAGTTTCTACTAAACAGGGACTTCCTGTAGGCCAGTGGTAGGCGATAAAGGCCAGTCGTACTTCGGTTGTGGGTTCGATTCCTACAGCCTTGTCCGAAGCGATGGGCTGTCGCCCGTCCTGCAGGTTGTACCTTTTTCTAAAACTACGTTACTATAACATCCCATCAATAATATCTAAAATCTTCTATCCTTAAACAATACTAACTTATGTCCAACATAATCCAGTCTAATCTTTAGGCTTATACATAATACTGCAGTCCACTCTCATAATATAGTGACATCGATTACCAGAGATTTAATACTGTCGTTGATCCCCACATATCATAAGATATGTCTTGTTGGTCACATTCCAAACATTCAAAGTCCTTAATCGTGTATTCTCTTGAATACCTTAGTGAAAACATGAGTGCAGTTAAAAGTTAACACTTTCCACATACCAAAATCCTCAAGATTCTATATACTCAAACCATGATATCACTTAGTCCTTATATCAATCATGAGCTCATGAATACTATTAAACATTTCATTTTCTCGTCTTCATTATGCGCATATCATCTTATTTCCAAAAAATATCTCAATCACTTTGAATACCACATCAATAAATATTGCAATACTCAATGATACAACATTATTTTGGAATCCCATTACATAAACACTTAATCATTCCACCACATCGTTGTCATATTCAACATTGCCAATAGTGATCGCATGTGATTTCCCTTTGTCCTTTGCCTTCAGTGGTTGCTCATGTTGATCATCACTAACCCTTGGATTAGGGCAATTATTAGCATAATGCCCCATTTCCTTGCACTTGAAGCATTGAAGTGTTGGCGGTGCGTTCTCTGCAGTGTTTGCTTTATTCACATCATTAGAAACCCTTTTTCCATTACTTCGACACTCAGCTACTCGATGACCTTCTTTTCCACACTTAAAACATTTTCTAGTCCCTTTTAGACAATCTCCACCATGCTTCTTTCCACACTTTGTGCATAAGGAAACATTCATCTTCTTTTCACCATTATTCTGAGATTTCTGCTTGAACTCCATCTTTCGTTTCTTGTCAAAACCATGAGATGGATATGTAACATCAACTTCCATTTCTACCTTGATAGCACAACGCACAATTTCTTCATAGCTACTGAAGTCTCTTATAGCTAATGCCCTTCGAAGACTTGGTTTTAAGCCACAGAAAAATCGATCAACTTTACTTTCAGGTTGGATGATAATTCCAGAAGCATACCTTGCAAGTCTTGTAAAATTTGCTTCATAGGTACCAACAGATTCATCGTCCCTTTGCTTCAGTTCAAGAAATTCTTTCTCCATCTTTGTTCGAAGAATACGAGGGAAGTACTTACTGAAAAACAAGTTCTTGAACTCGTCCCATTCCATGGACTCAATTTCATCTCTTGGCCTCGTATTCTTGATAAGATTCCACCATTGATCAGCTTCACCTTCCAAACGATATACTACTAAGATGACTTTATCATGTTCAGAACATTGAAGAACTGAAAATATCTTTTCAGTAGTACTGATCCATTGTTCAGCCACAAGTGGATCAGAAGACCCACTGAAAGAAGGTGGACGTTGCCTCATGAAGGACTCAATAGAATATTGTTCCCTTCTCTGCTCATTTGGAAGTCCAGAATGATTCATATCTTGTGTAAGTATAGCAATAAGATTTTTCACTCCATCTCCCATAACATTTGTTTGTTCAGGAGGGCAATCATTGCATTGTCCATTGCATTGATCAACACGGTTCCTTCGGGTTCCAGCCATCGTCTAAAACCCCAAAAGAATAGTGTGAGAGGCAAAAATCATGCTAGGGAAAACAACATAGTAAAGGGGGAGCACCCTCAATATCTAACATCTTAGGTTAAATTCTAAGATCGTTACCATAGTTCTAGGACTATATCCTATACGTATACTTATCCTTAGGGACATCCCTAGACATACCTTAAAAATATCTCTAGGGATCTCACTAAAGTTCTCGTATCCTAGTTTCCAAAGGTTGACTAAACCTTTCCTCTGATGCCAACTGTAGAGACCCGAAGCTTGATGTACATGGACATTACATTACTTTTGCGGAATACTTAGTACATAACAAAAACACACACACAAGGATCGTAATAGTTTAGTGTCTTTGGAAACTCGGAACGTAATCTTCTAAACGTGGTGAAAGATCTTCAACATCTCCCATAAAGATCTTTTTTTTACCTAAAACCTTTCTTTATATCCTGGGGAAAAGAAAACATAAAAGGGTGAGCTCAAATGCTCAGTAAGGGTAAACAAAAGAAATATCAATCACATAATTTTCATAAGAACATAACATTTTTGGAAATCTTAACCTGCAAAAGAGAGCATAATTTCATAACATGGGATAAATCATAGTAGTGAAAATGAAACCCTTACTTAAAACATTACTCATTGTGGCATACACACATAATCATAGAGAATCATTTCTTGTTAGTCAAGACTCATTGCCAAGACTATCTTAGTGGACAAAGTCCCTTTCTGAATCGAGTAATCCTCGTTTCAGTCCTGTTTCACTGAACCGGTATAACCTACCATTCCAGCCATGTCTATCTCATGAGATATGAAATCTTTACCCAATGAATTGGAGGGGGATATAGGTCCCACCCATCTCATAATGATACCATTCTTATGTGTGCCACAAAATCATAAATCATACATCATTGCATAACCCATGTAATAAAAATGGGATTCTTAAACAACATGACATCATAAAACCATTCATATAAGATAAAGGAATTCGTAAACATAATTCCATCACAACATAGTCAAATCAATGTAAAAATATGGATAGAAACAGAACCCTTTATTATCTTATATGGAAAATAATTTTGATAAAACACTTGAAATGAATTCTTGAGGAAAATATCCTTTCTTCTTCAAAATCAATTTATTTTCACAAAACATCATACAATTTTAAAAGAAAGAGATTTTATTAAAAATAGTCATGAAATATTTTGGAGGAAGGTTCATGAAAATAAGGCTTTATAAAACCGTAAAAATCCGTTCGTGCCGTTTAAGTTAAAAAAAACATTCTTCGTACTTTTGTCGGAAAAGTCAAAAAGTACCTCGTACGGAAAAACGACAAAAGATTCCTTTCATATTCTTTACTAAAAACTCACCTAAGGGTAAAATTGGATTTAAACTATTGCAAGTGGATGGAAACAATATTACATATTGAGGGAACATGGATGTGGATGATAAAATACACCCCAGTAAATACTTACGAATAAACAATCTCGAATAAAAATGAGATTGTGATATTTTCCCTTACCTTAGGTCCGACTTGCTTTGTACGTGTCCGAACCTCCTGTATAATGATTTACATAATGTTATTGACTTATTAAAGAATCATATTCATTGTTATGATATCATATATGGTTCTCTTATGGCTTTATATTACCCGGTCTTTTGTAAATTCATGTTAAAGTAGCATTTTGGGTAAAATCGTCTTATTTGTCGTTCGTGTTTTTAACTTGTAATTATTAATATGATTACTTGGATCATGATTACTTATATCCAGAATGTAAAACATGATTTATATATAATATATATTCAGAATATACATATATATATATATAATATATTGTTAATGGAATGAAATACACCGTTCATGGAGACGGTAGTCCGTACGTACGCATGAACGCTGTTTTCGTTTCCTTATTGAATTGAATGGAATTAAGTAGATGACATACATATAAATATACATAATTCCAGTATCATTATTATGTAATATATTTCATTAGAACTTATTATATATACTTTAT
This sequence comes from Viscum album, assembly GCA_963277665.1. Lineage (NCBI taxonomy): Eukaryota > Viridiplantae > Streptophyta > Magnoliopsida > Santalales > Viscaceae > Viscum > Viscum album. The sequence continues at coordinate 1,330,291,747 of OY728133.1, forward strand.
AATCATTCATTAATGGTTAATCATTGAAAATGAATCTCATCGCGTCGTGGAGACGGTAGTCCGTACGTACGCACGAGCGATGATATCGTTCCCATGGTCGTGGAATTGTGTTTAAGTGTATGTATAGTATTTCAGTATCAATATCACTTTATAATAATCATATATAGTTACTCATTACACCTTTATACCCATCCTATTAAGGTGGTGGCGGAAAATAGATTACACCACGGCGTGGAGACGGTATTCCGTACGTACGCACGCGCGGTGATTTCCTTTTTCCGTAGGATGGTTAGAAGGTTAATTAGATTTGTTTCATATTTATAATAACATATCAGTATATAAGAAATACTGATGTTATTACTTTATCATGAAACAACTAAAGAAGAATAAGTTGAAGAAGAAAGAAATTGAAAAAGATCGGTAATGGATATTACCTCTTCTTTGAAGTGCTTCTTTGAGACCTCCTTTTAGGGAACTAAAATTGGTCTTTTAAGAAGACCAGGACCTCTAGGATGATACTAGGGAAGTGAAGAGGATAAAATGGCAGGGGTTGGCCGAGCTTGAGTGCTCAATTTGGTGTGAGGAGGAGGGGGAGGAGGTGTCCTTTTATAAGGGAGGAGAGGGGCACCTTAGGAATATCTCAAAATATTATTTTATATTAAAGTCAAAATCGGTTTATAATGGTTCCAAAGGGTCTTATTTCGAAGATAAGGTGGGGAGGGGTCGAAATCCTATCAACCAATAGAATTTAGACAAGTTTAGGATATTATTTTAACCTTATCAATTAGATTTAACTCTAAGTTAAATAATTTAACTTTTACCATGTCTTTTTGTTTTCTTTCACTATATGGTTAATAAACTTACTATAACATGCCAAAAGAACCCCAAATTGTTTATTATTAATATATATATCCTTATCTAAGTCATTTGGCCGAACATTAGATTTTTAAGAATACAATAACAATTAATAATATAATATTTGATTGAAAAACTATTTTGTGTCAATTTTGACACTATTTGATATATGATTTTTGTGAAAGTCATAACAGAATTAAATGTTCGAACCAAGTTGATTAAATCAACATTAATATATCATAGTAACCTAGAAATTTAGTGGAATTCATAAAAAATCTCAAATTACATTTATTTTGGTGTTTATAACATCAATTATGTCAATATTTCATTAATAAGATAATTACTGCATCATCGTTGTGTCATAAATAAATTAAATTATTTTATGTCTAAAAATTACAAATAAAATACCATCATGTAGGAAATCTTTTTATCTTTCTAATGAATATTTACAATCGAATTTATCTTATGTATAACCCCATATTAAAAATGATTTACATATTAAACTTTGATTTTAACTATTTTAACCTTTCTTTAAATAAATTAATAATAAATGTCCTAATCTAATCCAAGTGGGCCTAAATGGTCATATTTTATTCCTAATTTTGTTTTTGGTCGAATTACACTTGTCAAATAGAATTAGGACATGTGTTAGGGTAATAGTAATATCATATTTACCCTTAGTTACCCTATTTACTATTAACCGCGGTAAAAAAAGTAAAAAGTTACTATTCACCAAAAAATTATTTTCATCTCATTGAACCACATTTTAGTCCTTGATATTAACCGTGTCTCTCGGATTTTCGAAATTCCATTCACAGAAGCGGTAAAATTAAGTTTTATGCAAAATTCAGTTTTTAACCTACCACTTAGTAGTTTCACTATTCATCAAAAATTGATGTTTTTCAGAACAATGCCAAAATTTCATCCCAAGCTATATTTCATATTCCGAATTCAAAAATGAAGTCTATTTTACCAAATTCATAACATAAAAGTTGCATTAATTAATTTTATAATTAAATCCCGCTGTTAAAACAAATAGCGTGTTTTTAAGAAACAATATCTATCAAAAGATTGACACTTGTTTATGTCTAATTTAAATGTGAAACTACATCCAATGACCAACATTGTATTAAATTGTAAAAATATATTCTAAATATACTTTAAAACCACTCAGATTAATGATTTATCACTATTAATTATTTCGATTAAAAAAGTTGTTTTTAATTATAATTTAGTAATTTTCACTATTCATCAGAATATGAAAGTTATCCGAAAAGTACCAAAATTTCACCTTAGGCTAAATTCGATACTCCGAATCCAAAAATAAAGTTCATTTTGAAAAATAAGATTTACTGGATTTCAAAAAGTGGTTATTACTATTCATAACGGCTAGTTTTAATAATATTTTTATAGCATATCGTTGTTTAGTGAAACTCGGTATTGCGTACTACACACGCTATCGAGGAAGGTCGCGATTGCGTGTAATGCAAGTCAAGTCAAGGATGTGTGTTGTGCAAGCTCCTTTTGGTGTAGCGTACTACACAAGACATTAATAAAATTAAAAAGAATATTTTTTTATAAAATCTTGGGCTGTTACAACCACCAACCAATTGATACCCATAATTAGGTCGAATTCAGAAATATCCATAATGTAAAGATCACAAATAAAAAAAGTATCTCCAAACCATTAGAGAACACCCTTTTCACACAAAAAATATATCTCGATATTATTCCAAGAGGTGTATCAATCATCGTAACGCGAATGAAAATCACAACCGCTAGGCTCAAAATATTCCCAAGTTGGGAATATATTATAGAATGAGAGGCACCAGTATAAAATAAGGCACTACAAATAGAAAACGATATAATAATATTACCTCTAACTGTCAAAGGTCTAGCATCACTATCTACAAGTGTGGGGTGAACATCGTGAAACTTCCCTTACCCTATTCCCTATGATAATGTGTGAGTCCCCTAAGATTCAATACAACACTGATAGGGGATATCTTTCCCAAAATCACTATGTTCATTACTTCTTCCTCCTTGGTATGTGGAACTCCATATTCTAGACTAATATAGTGTATCTGATCCACATCCCAAACTATAATACTATAAACTGCTCCATCAATAACCATGTATTGTGGGATCATAAATGACATATAATAGTTTACAATCATGTCGTATGCTCAGCACCCTACCAATGGTCATGGAGAATGTATACAAAAATGGTTCAAACTACATCACAGGTGGAAAATCACATGGGTAAGATCCCATGTAACTGATCATGCCCCCTGGCCAATCTTATTTCCAAATATCAGGTCAACATTATTAAAATGATGGTTTAATCCATTGGAATGTATACGTAATAATTAAACAAAAAAACACATTTCCTCTTTTGGAATCCTCTCTAAGGTTCCAGTCAGATACAATATCCTGATCCAACACATTAAAAAAAATTTATATCAAAAAGATATTTACTTGGGACTTATACTCAAATTTAAGCTTTTCCTTGAAATGCCTTTCCAACGATATAGCATCCCTCGTTTTTGCTGGAGAAAATTACTGGAATTTACTGAAGAAACTGACATTTTCCCTTATGGTTAGACTAGCCTGTGTAAAATTCATGAACTCAACATCCATCTCTTGTCTTAATGTCTCTGGAAAAAATTTCTTGAGAAACATTTCCATGAATTACTTTCATACTAGTTCATCAGCTTGTCTAGTAAAAGAGTAATAATCCCACTAGTGATTATACGGTCCTCATAAAATATAAATAGATAACATGCCCCTTTTTACTAGGAGTCTCTATTTTTTCATGTATAGTTTGGATAGACTCAATCCAAAACTCAGCCACCTCATGTGCACCAACTCCATTGAAATTTGGATGGTGCTGTAACCAAAAATCATATGTCCTATCATACATACTCTTTACAAAATTATCTTGGAAGACATATATAAACTACTTGAAGTGAGATATTTTCTTATATGACTTCTGTCCAAACCCTTCACACAACTATATTGACGCCTCTGGTTCCACTATGGGTGGATCATCTCAAACCATTCCTTATTGTCAACCTCTGAACAATTTTCACCATGGAGTCATATCTCTAAAATACAAATAAAACATATCATTAAAATTAAAACATAATTAAAAAAATTAAATATATTGATTTAAATTAATCCATAATATTTCATTTCCACCATTCCAACACAGAGTCAAAACTATGTCCCTACGAATACTCTAAAACATCGTACATCAAGTTCATGGTTAACAAAGGATAAACTCATTCCCATTAGTTGTTTCTCATTATACACCAATTTAATAACATAATTCATAATTTTACAAATTTTAAGTTCATTTTGTGCATTATTTTTAGTTCAATTATAGATGAAAAGAAAAAAATTCCAATTTCAACAACTTACCCAAAACACTCTTTCCTGTCTGTGATAATAAATAATACACGACATAATAATTCATGAGTACCTTGAATGATTCATGTGTAGTAAACTATCATTAAATACTGTTTCATGATTAAAATCATAGAAACTCTCAGAAATAATATTTACATCACACAATAAGTGTGTCACTCGAGGTGTAATGGAATCCAAAAATAACAAAATACATTAATAACAACAATCTGACTCTAGGTACATGGAATTTACCATCATCCATTGGTCATATAATACCATGAACGTGCTCTTAAGAATGTAAAAACCAGACTATTTCACTACATACCATTATCATAAAATTAATTCCAAATAAAATAAAATAAAAACCAGCTCTGATACAACCTTTTAATGTCCCATCCTTATTGCCACACACTGGGGCCCGAAGCCAGTTCACTATGTGACATCAGGCACACCTCCACATACTCTAGTGGCTCCCGGCTAGTATTGAGGGTCTCATATTGATAAAGGGGATACTATAAACTTCTAATCATTGTATTTCAATCGAGAAAATAAATAAACAATAGTAAAGTACAAAACCAAACTGAATTCCATAACAAAAACAGACAAATATCACATGCTGAACTGATACTGAAATACAAAATCCATGAAAAATAGTAGATATATCTTATTGTTAAAAGTATCACATTTCAAAATGAGAAAGGGAAAATAAATGCACATACAAAAATAAAAAATATTTTTCCTACCATTTCTAGTTCCATAATCCATGCTCCATTCCATATCATCCATCTAATGTAGGAATCTTTCCCTTATCATTTCTTGCAAAAAAGGATGTTTATTTGGGTACCGATCAGGAATCACAATTAGGGTGTGAGTAAAACACTGTATGACACCATGAATGGTGTCTAAAATTATATCCATTCATAAATAGTTTATGATATGGTATAAAGAATAAATATCATTTCATAAAGTAAATAGTTATCATATTTTATGACTCTTTAATTGACAACATAAATCCCTAGGTTCCTGATGACACCAATACTATCAATACATACTTCATCTCATGCTAGAGGCTGAACCATATCATATAGGGAATACTAAATTAATTATAACACATGATATTTCCTTATCAATTTCATTCCATTTCACATCACGGTCATTGGAACCGACATTCTAATTCTAACCACGTGGGCATAGAACATCCTGTCTGACACCTAGTTTGTATTTGGAGACAATGTACCAATCCAACTCCTCAATGTCACATAGGTATTTAGAGCATTATTACTTGTCCCACACACACTATCCCACATGGGTATCTAGATCCCTAGATCCTATCCCACACCCCAACATAACATAAGGTTTTTTGGAGCCTTTGTCTCTATTCCACAATTGAAAGTCACATATGGGTATTTGGAGCCTATGTGTATGCCACATGCCTTAATGTAACATATGGGTATTTTGATCCTCTATCCCTATCCCTCGCTTCAATGTCACATATGGGTTTTTATAATCTCATTATAGGTCCTAATAATTTATATCAATAAATGACACATATATCACAAATCACATCAATCATTCATAACAAATAATAACCCTCTTATCACATTTCACATCTAGATATAACATTTCAACTATCAAAATAAATCATTTTTCAACAATTTAGTTGCATTCAATGAAATGAGTAATTAATTATTAAAAAAAATTTCAATACTCAAATCATATAACCCATTCACCCATTAAGATCTAGTCAACCACCTATTAATTCAAATTAATATTTAATTCATAATATTATTAACTGACCAATTACATGAACCCAATTTCCCAAAAACTACACAATCACAATATCCGTTTAAATATTTAACTAATTAATTAATCCACTTTTACTGATTAATTAATCATAATTAAAAAATTCATTTTTCTCATGTTCAACCCATCTATTATTCAAATGGAAACATAATTATTCAATTTCGTGTTTCCATATCATAATTTACGAATTAATTAATTCAATTCAATATTCAACTATAAAACATTAAAATATAAATTCCATAATACATACATTCAATTGGAATAAAATACATTGGGAATTTAATTTACACCACGTACCTCAAAATCATTGACAAATGCTCACCAACATAAAACCTTAAATGATGCAGAACAACCAAGGACATAAAGAAGACTGAAATCATGATCCAAAACCAATATATAAGATCAATAGAGTCATGATCCATCAAAACTAGATATATTATCATCACTAACAGAGGAAAAATATCCTCAATTTATTCAGGAAAAGATATAGAGTATATAGAAAACAAATTTAGTGGAAACCACATGCCCTGAAAGGGGAATATCTATTAATATGGCCATTGATTCATCACGAATGTTGTTTGAGACCCCTAAGAAATCATTTAGAAGCCTCCGTAAATTAGTGTAAAGAGTAAGTGTCTATTTGGATTGATTTGTGGTGAATTTTGGGGGGTTATAATTTTTCAAACCTGTATTTTGAATATTAAAAATAGTGTGCACTATTCCCTATGAAGGGGTGAAAAGTTTTCCAACCTGTACATCCTAACCACATGCCTCTCTAGTGGGTGATTCATTGTTACTCCTAATACTATTCATGGTATGATAAGCCATGAACCATCCATGTAATCCACCTCTACCATGGGTTTAATGGTTTTCTATATAATGGATCATGGATTGGAAAATCCATTCACCAACTATGCCCTACACAATACTCCAAAAAGTCATCCGAATTTCTCCCAAACAGACCCAAGATAATACCAAAACAATATGGTCATAATAAAGCATAGTAGTACCTATAAATAATCTCAAGACATATCTATAATTTTTGGGATCATACAAAATCTCACATGATCCTTATTCTCACCATGGTTCAATATAATATTTAGAACAGACCAAAAAATCTGTAATGTAAATCAATCAAAACTATAATGGGTCTAGAGAGGAATGTAGAAATTACTACTCCTAGTTTTAATTATCAAATAGATATCTCATGAAAAGGTTCATCAATGTTTACACACATCATACCAAACATTATCACATACCCTTATCACAACCAATTTGTCATCACTAGAAAATATATAATGATATCCCAGTAATATTATCTATAGGATCACGGAGGAAAAAATACATGTAATCTAATTGAATGCCAATAGATACATTCATCTTCCTGCTAGAATAAATTCCACTATAAAAACACTAAACATCCCAAACAAGTACAAAGAACCAATCCATCACTGAATGTTTTTACCTATATTTAAAAAAAATCAAGCAATAAAATAATTCATAAAATGGAAAGATTAATCTTTTCTATTCTCATAATAATCCTAGCTATAGAATTGGGTATTGAACATATATGATTAAATGGGCCAAACCATTATTTAAAAGGAAATTAATTTGTGAAAATATTACTTCAAAAAATTTGTTTAACCAACATTTTTTTTGAAATATAACTTAAATTCAATTGACTATTATATATTTTTTATTGATTAAAAATTTTATTTTCATGAAACCATTCCAAAAGATCAACTATAACATCATATAATATCCACAAAATGGGGATTAAACTACTATTTAATAATGTGTCACCAAAAACATGTCATGTTAATGATATCAAACCCTTTAAGGAATATTAATCTAACATGAATCATATAAATTTCATGGAATCAAATAATTTCACTAAACTATTGGATCACTGTGATCCCCTAAAATAAAATCATGGTATTCGATAGAGTATGAGACATGACTAAATAATACTAGAAGAAAATAAAACTCCCTAATACATTATGATATAATTTTTTTTAATAAATTTCATATGTTCAAATGTGTGTGTTAAACACAATACTGAGTTTAGCTTATGTTACATGCAATACTCGGTTTATCATACACTTCAAAAAACACTAAGTTTAAATGAAATGTGATTTATTATTCAAATATTATTATTTGATATAATTATTTTAAACTGCGATTAAATTAAGGATTATAAAAAATAATATTAATTAATTAAATGAAATAATAGTTTTTTAATTCTTAGGAACAAAATAAGAATCATTGAAATAAAATTGAAATATTTTTGGAAGACATTTAATTTTTCAAAAACACATTTTATTGGTACATGGAGAAAATAATTTAAATTTTATTTTTACAAATTCTAAAAAATTCATTTTTCAATGTAAAATAGTATTTTGAAATATTAAAACAAAAAATATCTTACGGTTAATATCATTTAATTGTTTTTGAATGGTTTCATTTTTTGATGAATAGTGAAAAACACAAAATTTTAATTGAAAAATGAAATTTATCATAGGTTATTTAAGAAGATAAATATATTTTTTATATTTTTTAATGTAACATTAGTCAAAATATATTCTAATTTAACTAATTTATTTTATTGTAATCTCTTTAAAATAATTTTTTAAATATTATAAACCTAGAATCATTATCACTTTAAAAACTCACATTAAATTCACATCTAATGTATTTATTTTTAATTATCTAATTCCAATTATATTGAAAAATTTTGTGAAAATTAATTATGTATTTGAAATCATCATTATATATAATATAAAAATAATTAAAATAAATTTATAACCATAACTAATAGTGAAGACCATAAAAATAATAAATTTTGATTATTGTGAAAATAGATTTACGGAGAGGTTAAAATAATATGATAAGGGTTAAAAACAAGCTAAAAACAAACCCAACATCACACACAAAATTATATAAGGAATATTTTGGGGATAATTCTTACCTATGAAGGATTTGGTTTATATATGGGGAGGATACCTAAAGAATCAGAAATGTTCTTCAACGAGCATATCTATTCTATTTCTTTCCCACCTCCTCTAATTATTATTGAACCATTTTAATATAAAAGCATTAGTATCATAAATATATTGGGTTGTTTTTATAATATGTTCATTAACTAAAACTAACCCACATTAATCAAATGGGATTTTAAATTATTATTTATGTGTACGATGATCAACCGCCTCCAAAACTGATGTCATTCATACTTCCATTACCCCATTTCTCAGTCGACTAAGATAATTGATAAAAATTATATATATGATATTTATAAAATATTAGTATATTTGGATTAATTATACCATATATATTTATTTATTAATTATTTCCATTCCATAAAAAACAAATTAAAATCGCTCATTTGTACAGTAGACTATTGCCCCAGGAAGATATGTGATTCATCTTTCTATAATGTCATACATAGAATTTAAAAATCATAATTTTATTAAATATGTTTGATATGAATTAACTATCTATTATATTTATAAATATGCATCATTCTAATAAAATAATACCATTTCTTTCCTTTTCACTCACTTAAGGATGATATCACCATTCATGTCTGCGTTGACGATCCCCTTTTTAAAGCAATGTGACTCTCTTTTCCTCACCACAACACACGGATGATATATATATATAAGTATATTTAATGAAATTATTTGGAAATATAAGATTATAATATTTATTTAAATATTAAATATAACATTAATATTATCCATAATGATTTTTGAAAAATGGAAATGGTTCTCATGTGTATATATGACTTACCATCTCTATGATATTAACATAAATCATTTATCATATATATATATTTCAATATTAGATTTAAGAGTAAAATTGATGTATAAAATTATGACTATATCATGATTAATAAAATGGATATGAATAAACTTTTTAATATTTGCATGAACTAGATCTTTAATATAAAAACCCACATAAGTAAACAAGTCCATAGCCACCTGAAACAAAAAAAATTAATGAATAATATTTAATGAAAATAGGATAAGAATTCATAAAAGGGTAATATATGATATATTAAATATTAATATTTTTTAAAAGTTTATATAATATTTAAAACATCTATCTAGGAATTTAATAATGTTCAATCAAAAGGAAGTGTGAGGTAAGAAATTTCCTTACTAAATTTCTACTCATTGTGTTAAGAATATACTTCAATGATTATGTCATTAAAGTATTATGTGTTTAATGAATTTTTATATATTAAGTTTAATTCTCAATTTTCAATTTTTATTTATATCTGATAACAATAATTGATTCATTAATTAATTCTCACTTCAACATCATTATCAATTAAGGGTATATTTCACAATCTCATTCTAATTGAGATTGTTTATTCTTGAATATGAGTTGATAGAAAATAAAAATCCATTTATTAATAAATAAATTTAATTTTCTTATAATATATTAATTAATTAAATTTTAAAATAAAAGTACCAATATTAAATCTATTAACATAAATTAGTTTAGAAAATGTTTTTACGAATATCTTACACCATTTCTCTCCTCGTTTAGAAATATGTTTTTATACTACAATAATGTGTTCAAAAAATTTATTAAAAATAGTTTTTAACCTTCATTTTTGATTTATTGAAGGGATAATTACGTAATTAAACTTTTAAAAATAGTTTTTAAAGTGTTCTTATGTCATATTCAAAAAAAAAGCCTTATGGTTTTTACCCAAATGCAAAGTGGATATTTGGTTTATCATGTACAACATGTAAGTAATTTCAAACATCATGACATTAAAGTGTTTTAAATATTCCATTTTATGTTTTAATGTTTATTTCTATGGAAATGTATTTTGAAAATGATTTAGGTTTTAAAAATTGGTTTTCAAAATGAAAGTGATATTTTCCATTGGGATGTTTTTGAAAATCTTTTATATTATTCATATTAATCGATGACATAAACCCTTTAAGATACTTACAATTATGGTTAGTTAGGTTGTATTGATATAATACATATTTTTTATATGGATGATTTAAGATCAGATTGATTGTGGATGTTCAATTTTGATACTATTCAATATATTACTCTTGATGGTTTAATATTATATTCATTTGATTGTAATAAGTATTATAATTAGATATTAAAGTTTTTAGTATGAATGAATATACCAACTGTGTTTCACCCCTTCAGATGATTAATGAGTTGGAAATTAAATGAGGAGGGTGGGGCCAGATATAGATTGACCCCTGATGCATCGATAGGTTTCATGAGTCCAAATTAATTAGAGAATCCCTATGAGTATGTACTGAGTGGTTTTAAATTATATTGTGAAAGGTCGGTATATTATGTGTCTTGTGAGTGGTGTTGACAAAAATGTGTTTTCCAAACCAGATAGATTTGATACTAGTCTATTTAAGCATTCTTTTTAATGGTATTTACAGTAACTATCTTTTTAAAGTTCTTGATAATATGATTATAATTTTGGACATTATTCTATTCCCTCATTATGAATTTAGTTATTGATATTCCATTTTATTATTCAATTAATTATACTATCCATATTTCTGTTTCATGAAAATATAAATAATGATATAAAGTTTATAATTTTAGGAAGAAATTTAGTAAATTACATTATTTAGAAATGGAACCTTGAATAAAGAATTGAATTAATACAAATGGACAATGAATATATTTCCATGATAAAGAATCTAATATAGTAGGTATTGTAACTAATAAAATAATGGACATATTATGAAATATTAATCTTGTTATGAAAAAAAATCTTTCCTAGATGGGGCCACAAGTTCCACAGTGAGATTTTTCTATACTAGATCACTCTATGTGACATAATCCCTCATGATTTAGTGGCACTACAAATCCAATGGAAGTAAAAAAGTTTAATTATGTCTCTATAGAATATATATTTATAGTGCTTGGATGTTTTCAAAAATAAATTTTTGCACTTACAGTGAATTATATGAATGTTGATGTATTTAAATAGTGGACATGGATCCAAAATACATGGGATGGAAATGAAATATATCTCATGTAATGATCATATTTTTACGATAAATTATTAGACGAATATTTCCCCTTTGGGAAATAATCTGAATTCAGGATAAGGGTCCATAGGTTTAAAATTTTAAAAAAAATTATCGATCAATTTTAGGATACCTTTATAAGGTTACCTAGGTATGAATAAGATTAGATACACAATACGTAGAAGAATATTGATCAATTATATGTGTGGATTAATACCTATATCCAAAGTGTAATATTTTGTCACCATTTTTTATCATGTGATGAAATAGTTTTATATTCTATAAAGACAGAGAAATAATTATATAATATTATGGAATTGATGAGAAACTAATGAATAATTTGACGTGAGATAAAATAATCAATAAGGGTTATAAGATTAAAAATTTATTTTCTTTCATGTGATTGTTTTGGAAATAAACAACCAGGTACTTGCTGGAATGGAATTGAAGTTTTAATGAAGTGTGGGAAGAAATTCCACCACATTAATGATATCATGGGAAAGAAATAAAATAACATTGTGTAATGGTTCCACTATAATGAGATAGCCCATTACACAAACAAATATACCAAGTGTCAAGGGGATATACCTTAGAAGAAGCGAACACATTAAGGTTAATCAAATGCTAGGATATGATTAAAGTGGACAGATTAATGTTACCATGTACCAAGATTTTAGAAATATATTGAAAAATTATTTTTTATGATATTCTAGTTATAATAATTCTGAATTTTTTAATTATTTTATTATAGTATTTTTTATTAACACATTTGAAATCATATGTTATATTTTACCATGATATGTGATTTAGTGGAAATTATCAGTTCTTGAAAAACTCAATATTGAAAAAAATAAGATATATTATCTTTCTAGTATTGAGATAATGATGTTTGGATAAAGTGAAGATTGATATAGTGAAATTTAATTATATAGTGTTAATTACTATGTAACATATTTATGAATTTTTTATATGGTGATTTATACTTTCAATGATGGATTTTATAGAATTTTTAGATTTAAGAAATATATCCAATAATATTTTTGTTAATTATGGTATAAGGAAACATTAATGTTCTCAATAAGGTTTTATAGAAATTATTTTTATTGAAATGTTAAAAGAGAATACATGATGATGATATTCACAGGCTTGATTTATGATAATTATGAACTTATAAATATTATTTATGATTTTAAAGAAGTGTTCTTTTGTTAAATTTAATGACTTATTTATAATTTTGTGATTCTTAATCTTTTCCTACGGTTAAAAGCATAAACATATAATAAATGGTTTATGTTGAACATTAGATGAGTTTTTAGTGATTAATGTACTAATTCACCTTATAAATATTTATAAATATTGGATAAAAAATACTAAAACATGTTTTTATATTAATAACCAGATTTCAATGGAATGGATTATCATTATTATATGGAAGTTATTATCTGATATATAAGAATTTTAGTGATTTTTAAAGAAATCACTCTTGGATATTCATTTCATATGAAAATAAGTGAATTATAAGTTAATAAAGTCACAACCAAAGTATAATATTGTTCTTATGAAATGTAATTATATCGAGAAAGTATATATTCTCTAGAAATTTCATCAACATTATGAAAATGATCTTGAAATAATATTTTATACTATTATAATCATTTCTTATGATTTCAATATCCCTCTTCTGAAATTTTTTTTAGGGATTGTGGTCGTTGACCTTATCAAGATCACCCAATTTCTTATGATTGATGACCACCATCACTCTCTAATAATCCTTGTGTCTTAGTATATACTTTCGTGTATATGTTTCCATTTCCCACCTATGTGATTATACTAGGATTCCAATTTATCTTGGGTTACATGTAGCACGATGTATATCTTGCGTGATATTAAACACCAAGTTTAAAAAAATGTGAAATATTTTTAAACTATAATTATTTAACATAATAGAAATAAAAAAGTGTTTTAATTTGTGGGAATGAATATTAATACAAAAATTAATAAAATTATTATTATGTATTGGTTATGAGTAGAATAAGAATCCTAGATAATAATTTTATTCTAAAAAAATGTTTTCATTTTCCAAAAGATAGTTTAAACATGTTTTTCTAAAAAAAATTAAAATTACTTTATACCATTTTTTAGAAAATTTATTTGAAAAAATAATCTTAATTTTTTAAATCATAGTACCAAAATTATATTACAGTTAAATTTTTATATATTTATGAATGTTTTCATTTTTTGATGAATAAGGAAAAATAAGGAATTTTAATTGAAATTTATATTTTCATTTAAGTTATTTTTAATGAATAATTTTATTTTTTAAGTATAAATAGTCTATTTATATATAAATTAATATAATTTAACAAATTTTAATCATTTTCATATTGGTTTTTATATAAGAAGATAGTAAATTTTAAAAATATTCACATACAAACCCGCTTTCTCATTACACCTTCAAGAATAATTTTCAATTAAATTTTAAATATTTTTTTTAATGTAATTTGTAGAAAATGGATTACATAGTTTGAATAAAGAAAATTTAAAACATTCTAATATGGTTAGAATAATTTTTACTAAAGGAAATATTGAAAAATTTAAAAATTAATGACCGTAGTAAAACTAAAAATGGATTAACATAAGTTAAATTAAGCGGATAAGTCTTAAAAAAGACATAAAAACAAGTTCAAAACAAATATTATAGAATTATTTCGTCCTAATATATTAATTTTTATATAATGGATCAATTTTTATGAATTTTCCATTTTATAAATGTGGGTAAAATTGAATGTTTTCAAAAAATTACATGTGTATAACTCATGTCACTTATAAAATTCCACCCAAACTCCCCTCTTCTTCACAAATAAAATATAATTTTGTTCAGAAATTACATATGAAAAGAAATTCCCAACATGCCTTACCACATCCCAGAAGCATTATTTTGTCTATAAATCAAACCTAGGATTTATTTAGTGCAAACCAAATGAGGATACAAAAATAAGAGGTAATGTTCTTCAATGAGCGTCTTTATTTTATTTCATTATTCACCTCTTTTAATTTTTATTTAACTATGATACTATAATATCCTCATTATCATACATATAATGGTATGTTTATTATATGTTTATGAACTAAATCTATACCCACATTAAAAAATTTGTTTATGAAAACATGAATCATGTGCACGGTGGGCTTCCGCCACGTGAGTTCATGTCATTAATTCATAAATTAGCACACTTCAATGGTTGGGTATTATAAATGATTAAAAATTTATAAATATTATTTTTATAAAATATTTATACCTATGTATTATTTATATCATATATATATATATATATATTATTTCATTCTATTTTATAGGGGACATAATAATGTCAATCATCCGTACGGTATACTATCACCTTGTGAAGCGATGTAATTCGTATTTCACTATATCATTACATTGAATTTAAAAAAGGTAAAGATAATAAATATATATGATATAAAGGAAATAATTATTAAATTTATTACCTATTTATCTACTTAAAAAGTAATATTTTTTCTTTCCTATTCATTCACTTAAAGATGATAACATCATTCGTGTATATGTGTACTACCACCTTTACGAAGTGATGTGACTCTAATTTAATCACCAAAACAAATTGATGATATATACATATGTATATATAATGAAATAATATGGTATTTATTATTATATAATAATTATATAAAAATAAAATATGTCGTTACTCATGTCTATAATGATCGTTGAATAATGGAAATGTTACTCATGTGTATGTATGACCTACTATCTCTGTGATCGTAAAACTTTTCATTTTTCATAGAAAAAAATTCAAGATTGGTTTTAAAAGTAAAATTTATGTAATAATATGATAATTATTTAATGATTAAAATTTTTAGATAATGAAATTTTGAAATATGTCCAACAATCTGAACTTTACTAACAAAACAAGCAGAAGAAAACAATGAAACTAACAAATGAAATAATGAAAATAATGAGGTATTATTAATGAATAGGTGATAATATGTTAAAAAAGTGTTATATTTGATTTTATAAATATTAATATGGTTTTGGAATAATTAAAAAACTTCTTAAAACCACTATCCCATCTCTAATGGCAAAAATCGTCCCTTCAATAGATGATAGAGAGATATTTGAATGGTAGGAAACCGATTCGGATTAGAATATCATACATGGATAGATATAGATTCTTTATAACAGTTTATAAATATTCAACAATGGATTTTTATGTCCTTGTAATCCATTCTAGATTCTCTAAATTTGATGTAAAATTATTAGGGTTGAGTGGGGTCAAATTAGGGTTAAAACTGTAGGGTACCAAATTTTTAAAATAATTTTCTGGGGTATAAAATTTTCATTAATAATTTCCTATAAAGGGTTGCATGGTTTATTAATACCATGTGCCTAAACAAGTAAATACTCTTACTAGTTTCACATTTTCTATTAAGTCATTCGCAATTTGACATGTCCGGAGGTAAACATGAAATCCCTCTCTGTCTGGGGCTACACGGTTTGGGAAAATCAAACACCAACCGTGTTCTTCCCATAAACGTTTTCTTTTCCAATATATCCCACTAAATTTAAAAGGAAAATAGTTTAATTTAAATAAATTATAAATATTATAAAGTGATATTCATGAAAATAAGTCATTATTGATTCATAAAAATCAATTCATGGAGTATAAGTTAAAAACATTTCTCATAATCTTACTAGAAATGTAAAAAAGTAACCTGTATCGATGAATGCCAAAATAATCCTTTAATACCATTTAATAAAAATTTACCAAAGCGTAAAATTTCCATTATTAAACTGTAGATAAAAAAATAATATTACATATTTAGGAAACCTGTAATTGGATGATAAAAATACCTCTTTAAATAAATACATGTAAATTATATCAAATAATAATGACACTGTGAAACTATCTCAGACCTTAGGTCTGATATTCATAAAATGTATCAGAACCTCCTTATACTACATTAAATAATTTAATTGACTTATTACATAGTCATAGTAATTTTTATGATGTCATATATGTTCATATTATCATCTATTGTTTAGTAACATTACATTGTAACTTGTGATTTGGATATTAACTGCTTTATTTTCATATGCTTGTTTTGTTGGATAAGTTCATGTTCCATTTCATTGGTTATAGATATATAACATAAATAATGATATTATTATAATATGTATCATGTTTATTAATTCCATTCATGAATATAATAAATGTTTAATTAAGATTGTGTAGATTTAATCACATCGCATCATAGAGATGGTAGGTTGTATGTACACACGAGAAAAAATATCATTCACTTAATGGTTAAGTGGTATAGAATTGGATTGTATATTTATAATACAGAAAAATTATCATGTTTTATTCATTATTTAAATACATTATTCTCATCATTATACCCATCCAAATTATGTATTGTTAAATAACAAATTACATTATTATGGGGAGATGGTAAGTTGTATGTATGCATGAATGGTGATATTGTTAATCGTGGGATGTATAAAAGGAGGAATATGGTTGTAACATAATTACAATAAAACCTTAATAGGTATATGATACTATATTTATTAATTAATTTTGGAAACAACATAAGACGAGTAATTAGAAGAAGAAATAATTTTTTAAAGAAGAGATAAAACAATTAACTCTTTTTTGAGTATATTCTTTTGATTGGAAGAAAATGTATCTGTAAAATTGATTATTTCCAAAGTTGTGTACAATTATTGGAAGGGTTTAATTTTGGGATCTTATTTGAGAATAATATGAATGATCAGTGGGGCATGATAGGTTTGAGTAAGTGGGTAGAGGTCATGGCCTTTTATAAGTTCAATGAGGGGAACTTTAGGAATGTTTTGATATATTATTTTATTATAAAATTATTTTCAAAATATAATAGTTTAAAAGTGATAAATTTCTACGTTAATATGATCATGGGACTAAATCCTCTCAAAAAATAGGTTTTATACATTTTTAGGTCAAAAAAGTATCCTTATCGTCTTGCTGTGACCCGTAGTTAAAAAACATTAACTTGAGCATTGTCTTCTTGACTTCTTCTTATTATATTATAATTATTGTTACTATAAAATTAAAAGTGAAATAAAATTGGATGATTAATGATATTATTTACATTATATAAGTCAATTGGAAAAATAATTTTTAGGGAAATTATATCATTTAATAAAATATTATTTGTTTTAAAAGCTCATTTATATCGATTTTCACACAATTTTGTAATTGATTTTTGTTATTGTTATAAAAAACATAATTCATTTGAAAAAAACTACATTAAATATGTTATAACATGTCATTAGAATCCATAAAATTCTTTTAAGGCATCAATATTTTCAAATTACATTTTTAGGAATATTTATAATATAATTTATTTGAGTCATTAATTAATAAGGTAATCACTTCATCTACATTTTAACATAAATAAAATTATTTATATAATTTTAATTAATTGTAAATAAAATAAAATGATGTAATAAATAATTTAAGATTTATAATGTCTATCTATATTCAATGAAATTATTTAAATTAACCTATATTAATAATATTTTAATAAAAGATACATGTTAATGATATATTTCAAATTACTTTAAATTAAAAATTATAAAATGTAAATACTACAACCATGTGGAACCATGAAGTCTTAAAATCGACACAAGTATGCTCATAGTTGGACATATTGAATCCAATAAGATTAGGATATGTCTTAGGGTAGTTTTATATTACTATAATATTTTTTAACACTTATTTACCAGATTTACCCCTTATCAGTGGTAAATAAAAATAATTATTGAAGTTGATATTCATAATTTCCAAAACTAAAAGGTATCTATTTATAATATTTTTCCCTTCTGAATCCAAATATGGAATCCATTTTTCTAAATTCGAAACATATAATTGGTAGAAACTAATGTAAAATCAATCCCAATGTTGGAATAAGAGAACACATTTTTAAAAGTTAAAACGTTGCAAAAAGATAGAATTTTTTTTTCATATTAATTCAATGTAAAATTAATTATAATTATTTAAATAATATTGAATGATAGTAATATATTCTATTTATATGTTTAAAATAAATAAATATTTTAGTTTATTCATAAAAATTATTTCTATGGAATAAGATGTTTTTCACTTAAAATTTAGTTTTTTAACTATTCATCCAGACTTTAATGTTACCAAAAGATATTAGAAAATCATAAAATGTAAATTTTTATATCCAGAATTAAAATAAATAAATTTTTGTTTTCATATAGAAAATTTTAATGCTTCAAAATCTTAATTTAAAAAGTGTTTTCCATTCCAAGGCATAAGATTACCCTTTTAAAATATAGGTTTTTGAACCACCAACAGTGTTTATCACATCCTATGATTTAAATAAATATTGTATGGATATAAAATCATTTTATATAATATATATATCTCATTTATTTCATTACCAGTAGTAATTTACTAAAAAATACAGATATCTAATTTATATTTCTCATAAAAAGTTGATAGCAAATTAATTTACAATGCATTTTCATAAGTTGGTTATACTTATTCCCACAATACTAATAGTTATGATATAATGGTAATTTTTTTACTAACGTCATATTACTATTTTGTTAAACTCATTATTTCATGCAACAGAAGCTGCTAATTAATTAAAATTTATTTAATGAAAATATTTCAAAAAAATCAGTTATTACAAAAACATGATGAGACAAACTAAAGGATATGTACTTGGAAGGATAAAATCATTATCCACAATCTCTTCAACATAATTTTTGAGGTCATGATGCTCTACAGGTTTCATTTTGAATGGTATAATTGAAACTGGCTCAGCCCTAAGCATGAGTTGAATCGTAAATTCCATATTCGTATTAGGTTGAAGCTATGAGAACACTATAGGAGACACATCTAGGAACCTATCCACAACGGGGGAAAGACATAATAATTTACACCCTCAAAATCCCAAAAAATACTAGCAATGTTGGTGTTTAGCTCCCCATGGTTTCATGAACTGGCCCTACATGGACAACCTGGATGTCCCACACAACACAGTGAATAAAATTTCCAGCCTCATGAGAAGTAAAAGTCAATCGCTTGCGGTAACAATCTATATGGACCTAGTATTCCACTAACCAATCCATTCGCCGGATCAAGTCAATGCCATACATATCCAAAATTTAAATATCCCATAGAAAATGATACCATCCTACCTTAACCGAATATCCATTGTGAGAATAGATGTATCTTGATTGTATTGCTAGTGGTGTATTGATTGTGATAACCCTACTCACAAACTCCAATTCAAGACTCATACCCTTCCCATGTTGTGTAGATATAAATTATTTGGAGGAACCATAATCAAATGGGTACCAAGAAGTCATAGATTCAATAATAATAGTACCTATAACACTTGACCGTTCACCTTCACTACCAATAATTTTAGTTTGAACAACATGAATATATCATTCCCTTCTTCCCTGTGATGTAGTCTATGTACCCCGTGTTACACCACTCTACTGATGTTGGAAATCATTCTCTAAAGCACCAAATCTAATAACTATACCACCATATCCATTAGAACTATAACTAATATATTTATATAGTGCAGAATACCCCAATTATATTCTCCTGTTTTACTTATCTTCTACACCACTACCCATCTTTCAGGGATTCATACAGAACAGTGGTTGATGTCCCATCCTTCCACAAGATCATCACACTATCATGCACTAGGGAGAACATCTCAAAAAATTTCCCAACCTAATGTACTATTGTAATTATACTCTAATAAGTCATGTGTAACTAATCCTTCCACATTTCTATTATATATCCCACCACTCTGATCAACATTTTCATTTAAAGGCTTCCTACTCTAGAATGGTGTACCTCTTGATCATCCAGTAAAAACCACATTTCTTCCACTATATGTATACTTCATGTTCCCATAGTATAATATATCTTGATTCACTATAATAGTAAACTTTTTATCCAAAATATTTTAATCTCGTACTAAATATGATATTTAATCCCTTCCTAAAAATGTATTTTCATAGCAGTCTCATCCCTAGTTATCATTGGAAAAAGGTATTTAATGTCATTAAAGTGACCAAAAGAATATATTAAAGACAAAATCTCCAATTATGTCCTATGAAACTCTACTTACCACTCTCACCATAGTGTATTTAGATAAAATTTATCACAGAATATCTCTTGGATGTCATTCCAAACCATGTATTACACTTCTACCTCTGGTCCATCCTAATAGGTGAATGTTATAGGGTGATGCAGTTGAAACTCCCTTGTAAAGTCAGACATAATCATCAAAAATCACTATATGCCTCTTTCCATAAACTGAATAAAAAAGGCAATTTCTCATGGAGACTCACTCCATCTACCTCACCCAGATCTGTCAGTGCCACTAGTTCCACTATTGGAGGCTCATTTCCATCCATGTCCTCATATCATCCTATCAAAAAGATTTTTCATTATGGAATATCTCTAAAATTACAAGAAAACATCATTGTGAAAATTTGACAACATTTATTGTTTTAAATATTATGGTTCCACGTTAATATATATCAATTAATCCCTCATATATATCCACACATTCAATAATGAGGTGCTAACACCACCCTTAACCATTTTTCGTCTAGGTCATGGTTAAAAAGGGTAAACACATTATCATATACTAATTTCTCATAAGACACCAATTTTCCAAAAGTTTTAACATTTTTCAATTTTTCATTTAGATTAGGATACTTATTTAATTATAAAATTTAGAAGAAATAAACTCACTTTCATATAACCCATGCATCCCAAAACATTCTTCTTCTGAGTGTGCCCAAAATGATTAATGTCAAAAGAATATGGATTTCCATGAATTATTAGAGTATATTCATCCCTAATCCCATACTAGGACACTATTAAAATATCATAAAATATTACTATCAGTAATAACATCAGACAAAACGTATGTCACAAGAGGTGAAATAACATCCAATTGTAAAAACACACTTCAATAAGAATAATTCCACCAATGGCCTATATTAGTTACTTTAAATAGGGTATAACTACTGAAATTCATGAGTTCATGTCAAAGGACCAACTCTTCCTAGTATCATATACAAATTTTTTAGATATGAAGGCCAAAGAAAATAAAATAAAAATCCTTTGATGTAACTTTTTAATGTTGAGACCTGGGTGCCACATGACGGTTCCAGGAGGTAGTTGGTAACATGATCTCAAGTGTGCCTCCCTGTGTGCAAGAGGCTATTAACTAATTATTATGACGAAATACGCAATATGCAGATACTCTACCCATTTTATTAAAGCATCAATAGACTATAAATATATAAATATACCCAAATGATATAACCAATAACTCAAAAAAAAACCCATATCACATGATAAACAAAACTGGAATAAAATATACAACCCAATATAGTAGATATGTCAGGCCAGAACATGTCAATTATTAAAAGAAAAATGAAAATAAATACATGTTGACCCTTCCAATTGTGTCCTAACACTATGTCTAGTCCCCTCATATATATTCTATCCAAATTCAACCATCTATAATAGGTATCATTCACTTATCATGTCATAGAAACACGAAGTCTATTCGTTTACCGATCAGGAAGCCCGAGTAGGGTGTGATTACAACTCTGTAGGCCTCCACCAATAGAATACAAAACCATATCTAATAAAATAACAGTGTATGTAGTTTTATAATGAATAAATAAAAATAAATAATTTAAATTGTTCAATATTAAAATATTCTTTATTTTAAAGCACAATTTTTCATAGGTTCATGATGAAACTCATACCATATATACCTTCTTTGGCACATTCTGGAGTCTTCCCTATCCCAAGGGACATAAAATATCACATATTGAATCATAATTCAATATCACATGGTATCACATTATCTATTTTATATAAATTCCTAACCCTACCATTTTGGATACATATTTCAACACACATCTCATGGTAGAATAACGGTGTTACTATCACCCCATCAGTATTGGAAGCATTATTACTTTTCCCAATCCTCATCGGTATTTAATGAATCAGTCTGTGTACCATAAAATAACTTTCAAATGCCTTTAATTTGGACTATAATGTATTGGACTTCACAATGTGGGTATTTTGAGCATTTGTTCATGTACCACACCCCATTTCTAAATCAGTAACATATAACACTCATATTAAATATAAAAAGGTTATCAACATTATCTGTCTAATAAACCATTCACATAACGATATACCATTTCCATTTTTAGTTATACCATAATGATTCACATCAATCATGTGTAATAATATGAAAAGTTTATCATTAAACCATCTATGAACAATTATTTACATAACCCATTAACCATTCGGGGTTAATCCAAATGAATCTCAATTACCATTATCATCCCATTAAATATTCCCAAAATAAAAAATTACACAAACACATTAACCCAGCAATTCGATGATCACAACTCAACCAATTAGAATTTCAGAAAATTTGACCCAATTCATCATTACATGGAAATTAAAATTAATCAATTTAAAATCAGTTGGAATATCCCAAACAAGAAAATTTTCAATTTTATAATTACATGTATTTAATTAAATCTAGTCTATGAAATTTTTATTTTTGGCTACCTACCTAAAGATCATTGATGGGTTCCCGCCAACTGAAAAAATTCCCAAATTGAAGTAGAATGATCAATTACACAATGAAAAATGAGATCTAGATCAAAAACCTATATCCAATATCATATTAAATATATCCATGATAACTATCATCTAAACCATCAACAAAAAAAAATTATCCCTTAAAAATATGAGATAAAGACGTTAGAGAGGGAGAAAACCAATCAATATGATAATATCTTACCAATAGAGGTGTAGATTCATCAATTTTTACTTAAATATATTAGGAATTGAGTTCATAATACCATGTCATTTATTTGGAAGGCTCCAAAATAGAAGGACAAATACTTGGGTTGAGTTGGGTCAAATCAAGGATAAAACATGGGGGTTGGGATTTTTAGAATAATTTTTTGTGG
This sequence comes from Viscum album, assembly GCA_963277665.1. Classification (NCBI taxonomy): domain Eukaryota; kingdom Viridiplantae; phylum Streptophyta; class Magnoliopsida; order Santalales; family Viscaceae; genus Viscum; species Viscum album. The sequence goes on from OY728133.1 coordinate 1,330,315,942, forward strand.
TTTAACTTCCACATGAGTTTTTTCCTAGACGAGTGAGATGAATTTATCTAAATGTGTGATTCTCCTAAATTGAATCAAATTTACAACTAGGATCGTGTGTTCTTTGATATGTTATGCACCAACCATGAAATACAAATATTTTTGGGGTTTCATGGTTAGCAAGGGCATTGTGCATGGTTTGGGAAAACCCTTAACTTAATGTACTACCAAAAACCTATCAAAAAAATCTATAATTTCATCTAAAAAACACACCAAGGTAAAAAAAACAAAATATAATCAATATAAGGAAAAAGAGTACCAAAAAAAGAGATCGAGAAATATCGAAATAAATGCCACAATATTATATATAGATATCCCCTTAGTGCATCAACATATCTCATGGGGGGGAAATCATTTGAAAAAATGCTATGAGTTTATACATAGTACAATTAATCTGAATTCTGAAATGTTTTGATACTATGTTACATTTGAATGATCATGAAATAAAAAATTTTCCAAAGATGATGGGTTTAAAACCAGTAGATTTAGAATTTCTTTTGAATAATCTTGAAAATATGATTATGATGTCCAACAATCTTCATTTCCTCATTATGAGTTATGTTATTGATATTTCATATGATTCTTTGATCAGTAAGAATATCCGGTGTTATGATTTAAGCTCATGTCCTTTTTTATATAGCTTTATTTGATCATCATTTATTCCTTTGATATCATGCTTGAGTTATTTATTAAATGTCATGAATTTTTAGATAAATTAATTACAATATTAACTATTACTTATTTATTCACATCTTTAATTTTAGGATTCTCATAACTTAGCATTTGAGATCACCTATTTCTTATGTTTTATATTCCCCAGGGCACCAAGAATTATTTTAGGATTCATATTTAGATATATACGGATGGGAATAATGTTATTTTTTAGGAAGTATATTTCATAAATTCTATATTCAAATTCATTATGGGAATCATGTATGAATATTATATAATAAGTTTAAAAAACTATTTTATCTTTTGGGAATCAATTCCATTTATATTTTAATAATATATTAATGTATAACTTTTATTTTGGCCTACGGGGTCAGGGTCATTTCAACATTCCAAGTAGTATAGTACCAACTTAATTTTTAGTCTAAAATTGTTTATAATAAATCCCCATAGTTATATAGCTATTATTTGATAAAAAAATCAAATAGAGAGTATGTTTTCCATTGAAATATAAAATAAAATTTAATATAATTTATAGAGTGTTATATATAAACATAATTTAAGATTTCATTAAAGTAATGAAACCAAAACTGAATAATAATGTTGTAAAATTGATATATTAATCACCATGATCACCCATAAATATCATTACATTGGTGGCAATATTAGACATACTGGAACAACTGCTAAATATGATATACATTTTGTTAATGAAATATGGAAATGGGATGGATTATTTAAATGGATATAAGATTATATTTTGTAGTATACAAGGTAAATGAGGTCACTATATGGTCATTGACAATATATAGTATTCTTGTATATATAGTCTTGGGAATATACAATAATTGAACAAATATAATTTCAAGTTATATATATTCCCATTTTATAATATTAAATAAAAAATAATAATAGGATACTCAGAAAAAAAAATTAATATTGAGTTATGATAGGTATAATATAGGGGATGATATGATGAGTACAAATAGAAGTAATGACATAGGGAAATTTATATAAAAAGATCGATGTTGTGAAAACAAGTAAAAAATATCATCTCTACAAGGCTTATTTTTTTAAAATTTATATGGAGGTAACATCATAAGGTTTTTTCGTTAGAAGATACCATTAATTAAATAAACTAGTATAACTTGATTAAGATTAGCTAAAGGTTCAATTCGAGCTCATAGAAATCTCTATGAGATCCATGTTTTCTCAAATACCACATGAACCTACCAAAATTTCTTATCTGGACATTAAAACCCATATTGAGGTGTTGAGGTGTTTTGTAAACATAATTTATGTTATTATCAACATGTCATTGTAAATGTTTTATTAGATATTTTCAATAAATTTATATATGAGAATAATGATATACATTTAAGAGATGTGTATTTTAAAAAATAAATACTATTAGAATAATTATTTTTTTGGAATCCATTACTTATATATATAAATATAAGTTAACATTAATTTAATAATTATTAATTGATAATAAATAAGAAAAAAAATATGTGATTTAAAAGATATTTTATAAATAAATTATTTGTGTTGTTCATTTTTATTATGAAATTAAAATTTATATGTTTATAAAAAAAATTAATATAAGCCTCATCATATTTTTAATCTATATTTAACAATTTAATGTCAACATATTGTTTCTGGAAGAGAGAAATACATATGCAATGTAATAAAATTAAGTGATCCTAATAAATTTTAAAATGAGTTAAAGGGTTTAAAATAGTGATTAATGTAATAAAAAATAAAAAAAATAATTTAAAATTTTATTTTTGATAGAAGAGATTAACTATTTAAATATTCTATCTATTTTTATTGATGTTAATTATAATATTAAACAACATATAAAATAAGTAATGTGTATTTGTGAGTATAATACAAAAACTAAACTATTAAACGATGCTTCCATTGCCAAATTTAATATATAGAAATATATTAGTATAATCAGTAATATCTAACCAATTTTAGTTAATGAAATCAATTTTATCACTCTGTAAATCCCCTCGTTTCATGAAGGATTCCAGAGTCCTTCAAAACCAATCGAAGCTTCAAAAAGAAGTTTTGTTCCTGTAATGTATGTAACAATATATTTTTTCAATATTCCTTTTACCTAGTCATCATATAACTAAAATATTTTTTACCACATATATATTAGTAAAAAGTAAGATTATCACTCTTTTGATAATGGTATTATAATGAAATATTTCAGTAATAATTAATTAAATTTTAGTGTGTTCTTGATTGGACTGATTTAACTAAATAAATGAATGAAGAATTAATACATTCATTATGGATGGTTATGAAAAATTAAATTCTCGTAATATATGGTATAAGAATCAATTTAAATTTGTTTTCATTATTTCTGAATGGTAATATATATATATATATATATATTAAAAATTAAGTTAATCAAAAAATTTATATTGAAAAAATTATAATTTCTATTCATTTTTTATGAACCATCACCGTTACATCCATGAAATGATAATGGGACTTAATATGTCTAACAAACATAATAACATCAGATAATAGAAATTTAATACATGATAAACTCACCATCGTGGTCTAAAGACCAAACCTTTCATATGTAATTATACGATGGATAAATAGATAAACTAAAAAAAATATTAATATAAAAATTAAATTAATATAAAATTAGTAATAATGATACCAAATTTTTTTTAAGTAAATTAAGAATAAAAATATTATAATAAATATGGATAAATGTGATTGCTTAATATATAGGTTGTTAGAGTAGGTTTGAGAAAGTGAAAACATAAGGTAAGTGTTCTTTTACTCAATTTTCTTTTCCTTCAATAATATTTAAGTTTATTGAATAAATTATTAGAAGTATAACATATTCTATATATTATCTATCATATATTTAATATTATCTTTATTTACTTATAAATTATATTTCATTATCAAGATATTCTTTTTGGTTGATACTATCTCTAAAAAATATGGAATTGGAAAGGAATCCAACCCCTATCAATTTTTTTTATTCTCTTCTACATAAAAAATCATTAATACTATAAAATTCTATTTTATTCTTTTAAAATTTATTTATTCTCATATGTACGTTTCATATACACCTTTATATATATTCAGATATACATTTTTTTTACACTTTTATCTATGTGGATTACTTCCAAAATGTAAATAATGTTTATTCAGTATTTCAACCAAATTTTGTATGATTTTATTGTTTGGATTTTCATGTGTGAAAACCATATTATGGATATGTTCTAGTTACTCCTAAAATGAGTGATTCGGGAAGTGTCGAAAGGAAAAATATTGATAATGGTTATCTAGTAAATATTTCGGAATCCTGAGAGTAGGGGAAATTTGAATCATCCAAAATGATGACCATGTTAGTATGATAGGATTGTAGAAGAATACTCATTGTAAGATTAAGTTTTATATTCCATCAGAATCATGGAATTTTTAAAAAGGATATATTGGATTCACAAAATGGGTTTTTTATTTTTAAAAGATGTGTCAACTAGATTCATTAACTATTAATTATAAGAGTCAGTTTTGGTGGTGAATTTCAGTTGATGGTGATTGTTATATTGGAAACTATTTAAATACTTTAAAATTATTTGAAAATTAATTCACAATAAAAGCCCTACTCTAAATATTAGATATATATTTATTGTGTTTTATTAATTCAATAATGTATTTATAATATGATTTCTATTAAGGGTTGTGTTTTTCAATATTCCCCTCACAGAGTAATTCTATGTCTAAACCTTGTAAGTTCCTTGTGTTTCTTTTTTATTCATCTATGATAGTATTTAATATTTTTGTGTATTCTGTATTCTTTCATTATAGTTGATGGTTGGTGTTCTTGTTCTTTTTAACTAATAACTATATTTTTTTATTGGTTCATTCAGTCATTGGACTTTTGAAAACAAAAATCATAGTTGATGCCTTTATAGTCTGTATCCATTTTGGGAAGCATCAACCCAAAAAAAGTTATATCAAAACTTGTTAAAATTTTTTATTACATATAGAACATAAAATTTGTGCTATAAATATATGATTATTATCATCATTTGTCCCCAAAAATTGTAAGATAATACTTCTATGTAATTTTTCACACCTATTACATTTTTAGGATTCTGCAGATGTTTAATTTTTTTAGGATGATGTGAGATGGTGGAAATGTTCATATTGAACATTTTAATAAGAAATGTCATATATTCAATAAAATACATATTGATGATTTTATTCTAGGGAATGATGTGGATCTTCCATTGATGGGTAACCAAAAGTTATGAAAATTATTATATGGGAAAGGATGGACAAGAAATCACTAAGACTGATATATAATTCACTATCCAATAATGGTCCATGTAATATCCATGAAAAGAATAAAAATTCAGTTGAAAGTAGTGAATGTAATGATCCCAAATCTAGAGTGGGAATTTCTTTCTTAATTTGAACCATCTAAAATCATATTATGTAATGGCGTGCATCGTGACATTGTCTTTTTGTACGAGATAATAAGTATTTAAAAACATTTAGTGTCTAATTATGAATGAGGATATTTAGAGGAATGATATATAGTATTCTGAATGAAATTCATGCAATGTAGATCATTACAAAATTTAGTTTCATAGAAAATTTATTATAATGTGAATGAGAGGTGAAGTAGTATCTATAGTAATTTAGATGAAGGTGATTCTAGTTTTTTTGTATTATGGGATGAATGGATATATGAAAAATAATTATAATGAGTGAAGAGTCAATTATTAAATATTTTCTAATGTATGAGTAAATGGAAATACCTTTTTTGAATAAAGAAGTGGTATTTTCTAGAATGTATCCTATATAAATGAATTTGGATAATCGACTCTCAGTTTTATTCTCACTCATCCTTTGAGACCATGATCAAGAGGAATTATGTTTCAATGTTCTTTGATAAGGTAAATTTTGTTGAAGATAAGAGTCTTAAAAATGTGGGTAAGGTTGAGATTCAGGTTCAATATTATAATGATGAATTTCATAAATAGAATGTTTTATTACACATACCAATGATAAAAATGTAAATTTGATATCAATATGGAAGAGAGTCAATGTGGATTTGTATAAAAATTTATGAGTGATGTGTGAAAAGGTACACTCAGATATATGGTGGTGACGAAATGACTGAAAGGAGAAACATTATAGTAGACGTTAATTTCAAATAGATATATTCTTGTCATACAATCAACTTTTGGAAATTAAAATTCATCATATGAATTTTTTTTTCACAAAATTTGAAATGGAATGAAATACCACACTACCAAAATCATATCGAAGCCTGGAAGCCTGACTTATTGAGTATGTGAAGAGTAAATTATTATAAATAAAAAGAAGTTTTATTTTGAAATAAAAAGAGGATAATAAGATATTTTTAGTTTATATAAAAATATAGGTGCCTAATATAGTATGTTCTCAGTAATTTTCATTGGAAAAACACATACCTAAAAACACATATTCTGTTAAAAAAATACATACTATACAAATATTCATTGACCAACTTTCGACACCCTAGCATAATAAAAATAAAATTTTCACCATATCTATAATTTAGAAATTCTATCCATACAATTCACCAAAAAATCCAAGAATATAACATTTTTTAACTTTATATATGAGATTTATAAAAAATATTATTTACAATATTGTAAACATTTCCTAATAGAATTACCATAATAGATCCCCTTATAAAAAATCATATGTTATAGTGTTCATTTTATCTCAGAGAATGGAAACATAAGAAAATATGTGAGCTTAGATTCCTAGTAAGTGTACACATTAGAGATATAAATAAAATATCAGAAGTGTGTCTAAGATGATCATGTCGGTATAATATTACAATAAATGCGTATACTAATCACAATAATCCATATTACCCAATAAAATAAAGCTCATTTAAAAGTCATGTTATAAAAGATTTTGAATGATTGTCAATATGATTAATTAAAGTGGGGAATAATGTACCAATAACAAGTAAAATATAATAGAATACTATAAATTTTGAATACAAAAAAAAAATTAAACCACAAAATTGTAAACATAGTTAACAACAATATTTTCTACACTAAAACATATGATTATAGCTACCTAGATTCATGTACTTTTCAATACACAAGAACATATCTACCTTAAATTCTTACCACACAAATAATAAGGATTAGAGTTACTCAAAATCATTTCGACACACACAAACATGTGAAAAAAGGAACCCTGAATCACATCTATTAACATACTTGTGAACATTTATACTTGTATTCTTGTTAAGACACATTATTTTTGAATATTATATCAGTATTACTATGGAAAAACATATCTTTATTACACATCAATACATGATTTATTTCATCATAATACACATAATACTACCTGTATGATAGATATGTATAGTTTATTTGGGAATTAGTTATATTAAAGAACATCATATCATTGGTAATACAAAAACTTTTTTGAAAACATCATTAAGATGATCAAAATACTCATACTATAAACCTACATGGGATTATGTAGGTTAATACATAAGAATAGAGTGAGGTATAAATCCCAGTAAGGTAATAAACATGGAATAAGGGATAAGTGTTATATAATAGGATTGTCTATGAGTACCAAAATGTATATGAGTAATAATGAATGATATAACATAATTATCAAATCATGTGAAATGTGGAAAAAACATAAAACACTGAATCATGAACACAAGTTATGGATACACCACCAAGACATCGAGGTGGAAAAAATTACGTAATGGAATTTGTAAAACCATATCCCAATATAATCAATTATGATAATAAAAATTATTACATGCATTGGAGCGTTATCAAGGCACTAACAAAACAGTCATTTCGTTCTCATGTTTAACTGTCCCATATAGATCATACAACATAGATACATTCATAATAATAATTTATTCCAATATCAAGGAATTTTTATTGGATATTTTTAATTCCAAAATCAATAATTATTTGTTTATAAAGTTAATTAAAAAAATATGGAATATTGTGTTTGTTATTAACAGTATTATTATTTTGGCATTGAAAATCATGATGGAATTTCGGCAGCCTAACGAAGTTACATAAAAAATCATAAATTATTTTGATGATATCATAAGGGATATCTATTTATTTAAAATAAAATGTGAATTAATAGAGACATGGAAAATAATATTTCACCATTAATAATTGCAAAATATAAGGCATTATGTAATGAAAAAACATAAATGGAGAATGATAATTTATGAAACATCAGCATGGTAATAGGTGTACACAAAGGATCATGAGAGAATTAATGAGTGTAAACGTAAGATCTAATAATTTATTCATTAAATGGAATTCATGTGGTATATGTAAAATCAAGTACCATCATATGGAAATGTAAAGTAAATGTTATAACATAAAATTAGTTTCTTATAAAAGGGGAGAGAGAAAGATCTCTTACTAAATTTCAACATGAAAATGGCTTAGATAATGGTAATAGTGATAGAGGACAAAGGAAATATCATAAAAATAAAAAAATAGATAGAAATAGAATTTTCTAAATAAATTAAATAATATATAATTTCAATTAATAAGACAAATTCCAAAAAAGGTACTTGAATTGTAATGAGGAGTTGAAAGTGATAATCCCTTACTAGAGTATGTATATCCAAACGATTAGGTGGATATTATTGAAAGATTTGAGCACCCTAGGATGACTCCATGGATTGGAGGGACCAGTAAGGACGTGATATAATTAGTTTTACTAATGTTAAATTTGGTATTAGGTAGGTTTATATTGGAAAATTAATAAATTACAAAATTATTTTGGTTTGGGATTCTACACAATAAATAATATATAAAACCACAAATAATAAAATGGGGTTTCAACATTTTTTCAATGAATATGGAGGGATTTTAATATTTTATATGGAAAAGGGAATAATATAATAAAATATCACCCATGTTGATGTGTAGGTGAGTAACACTCATAAAGAAATTATTTTAAAATATTTAAATATATTAAAATAAATTGAGGGTTTATAAATTCATTTCAAAATAAATAAAATTAACTTAAAATATAATCATTTTAAATGGAAAAGATATATAAGGTCATTTATCCTATTGTTGTTACATGTTACATCATTTTTGAGTCATTTTTATGTTATAAAATAGAAAATATCTTTATATGGTATTTAATTCTTACACGAATATTTGAATCTCTCAGAAAATTATGAAAAACTAACCACTAGATAATTTTGATATATTGGATAGAAAAATAATTTAAATTATATCTACATAATGTCTTAAAAATTTTACTTCTCAATTTATTAATAATAACAAATATATATTGAAAATGATATTTTTTATAGTACATTTTTTGAACACATAGAAAAATTAAACTTGACCTCATAAAAATTAAATGAAAATTTCTATTTAATAAAATTTATTTAATAATAATATTTTATTAAAATATAATTTACTTTAAAGATAAAATAATTCATTAAATTTTATTTCTTAATTAAATTTTAATATTATCCAGAAATATTGTTTTGGATTTATTTAATAAACATAAGAATAATTTATTATGTAACAATAATAGGGAAGAAATATATTAATTGTTCTATAAAAAATAATATAAATACTCATATTTCTATGGTCCTGTAACATATACAATTAATAAACTACCAAACGCTATAAGGTTATGGTGCATGATAGTGGGACTTTCATGGGGAATTTCGGTGACCATGATTTGATCCAAGATCTCGATGTACTTGAACTTCTCCAGTAAAAGATTTCTCTAATTTTTAAGTTGTTGGATCTCAACTTGGAATTGGTTAAGGGAAAATCCTAGAAATATTACACCCTCCAAATCTTTAATAAATGGGCATCATGGGGTATTATCAAACTAGTTGAGGCCTTTACATCTTTTATCTATGATAATTGGATTTCTTAAAACCTAATATTTATACTATCAAGTTATCACTATTAAATAGCTATTTTATAAATAGTTATGATACATAATGGTATTTCAAATATGATGGTAATAATAATAAAAAACAAGTTCATTTTTTTTCTATAACTATATTATATAATAATACCTTTAAACCAAATGCAAGTGGAATTTTATTTATAATAGTTCATGTCATTATAGACATCACTTTTTTAGAAACATCTACCATATAATTTTATTTTAACACAAAAAAATAGATGAGTTTAAATCTACACCATGACTTCATATGGTTTCCATTTTGGATCTTCAAATATTTGGTTTCTCCATGGCGTATTGATTATGGGAATTATCTTATTTGGTAGAACATAATTTATATGATCCAAGATCTTCACCGGATGATCCTCATATGAAAGGACATTCTTTCATGTGACCACCTCTAGATTGATTACACGTGATGGTCCAGGTGTGTACTTTCTCAAGATGGGTACGTTGAGTTCATCATGAAATTGAGACAGGTTTGATGGGTGTCTTAGTCAACAGGCCAGCACTCTAATGCACTCAGGGATCTCAAAAGGGTCGATGTATCTATGACAAATATTTCTTTTCTTCTTAAATATCATCACTTTAATCCATGGAGATATGTGGAGGAATACCATGTCTTCCACATAGAACACTAGGTGTGATCATTGATTTTTAGAATTTCTATTTTCTTGACTCTGAGAAGTTTTTTTTGATAAAAAATGATTTTGACTGACTCCAACATATTTAAACCATTTTCAGACATCGTAGTTTGTGTTCCCCAATATAATCATAACATGTAGGTGTCTTACACCACATTCCATATAGGGATTCATAGGGATCCAATTGGATGATTGAGTGGAAACAATTATTGTAAGATAATTTGAAGGAAGATATTTGTCCTATACTCCTTGGATGTAAATTGATAATTCCCTTAAAATTTCCAAAATATATTGGATATTCCTCATTGATTGTCCATTAGTTTGAGGGTGATAAGATATAATAATGTTCAACTTAGTGTTTAGAATATTTTTTATTATATTCCAAAACATAGAATTAAATATTCGATCTAGATCATACATAATATATAGTTTTACTCTATTCATATTTACCACTTCTCTGATTTATATTAATGATGGTTGATCTAATGTGAAATACTCTCGAATCGAAATGAAGTGTGCAATAAATTTAAAATGATCCACAACAACTCAGCCAGAATTGTTTCCTATTGTTGCATTTGGAATTATGGTGATAATGCATGAGGTTGTCACACCCATGACATATTTTAAAGTTAAATTTCATTTAAATTTCATTTATTAATTGTCTTGTGGGTTTCCCCTACATTTTTTGGGGAAAGGGTGAGTTTTCAGGATTTGGTCCAAACCGTGAGCCCATTTCCAGATTTAAAAACCAATTTCGTTTCTTTTATAACTATTTAATTTTTTAATATTTTTCACCCATTACAATTAATAAATAGATAACCCTGACCTATTAAAACCACCATTATAATTTTGAACCTTTAAAAATTCAAAATAAATGTGGGCTTAGGTTATTATTTAAGGGATTGGGCCAGCCCAAAGGTGCATTTCTAGTTTTCTTAAAAAATGTTTATTTAATAAAATATTCAATTTTTATGATTTTTAGTGATTCCAATTGTCACCCAAGGCTACTGAACTATGCCATGTGACCCTCCTCTTTCCTCACTCGTTAAATCTTGTGTTCATCACGAATTAGTCTAGAACATCATACGGTTTCTCCAATCATCCATATTTGAAGAGTAACTTCATTCATTCTTAACTCTCTCAATTATTTATCACTATCCTCCATTCCAATTTCTAATTTGACCCTTCCACCTCTTCTTCAAACCTAAAATCCTTGGAATCCCTCCAAGTCTTTCAAAACCTCTTTGGAACCCCATTTGAAGGAGGATTTGGTGGAATAAATTCAAAGAATCTCAAGTAAGTGTATCTCCTCTTTAGTTCCTCTACTTTCCATGAAGTATCATTCAATTTCCTTTAAGTAAAAAATGGCCAGGGGTAGTGTTTAGAACCTAGGGTTTAACCTTGGATTTTAATGGTCAATTCATGTTGTTTTAGGTTTGATCTAAGTCCCTCTTCGGGGGTGGTGGTGGGGCGACTTGATTTTCTTATAGTGATTCAAGGGTTTCCTTTATTTTGTTAGGTGATTCCAATTTTAATGAAATAATTATGCATTAAAAAATGTATTTATTATATTTTTGGGATTATCTCATTTTATGATTCTAGTAAAAATTAGTATTAGTGGTGTTTCTATTTCCATTGAATTTTTAATGCCAATTTGGCATGAAATTGGGGATTTTCCAAAGAAATGTTTTATTGGTGTATTTGGGATGCCCTATAAATACTTAGTTGTTTTTATTGAACAATAATGGGGTTGAAAATACTATTTTGAATGTTCATTCCATTTGGTTGATTCAGTGAAAGTGTGTTTTAATGGTGTTGGTAAAGAAAGTGAGGTTTTGGTGCCACTATTGTGTGAAAATGGAGGTTTTACAAACTTATAATTCTTGTTTAACATGGGGCTTCCATAAACTTGATTTTTTATCATTGAAATTTATTGGGCTTAATTTACTTTTTTTGTGACTTACAAGTGTTTCAATAGTGTAAAAGTGGGATTCATAAGTGGGTTTTTTGTGAAAACCAATACGGGATTTTGAGAAATTGTTCCATTGAAAAATTAATGGGTTTGCTGTGTTTTTAAGTGGTAAAAAATGTGATTGCTACACTATATGTTGTATCTGACTAGTAGTGGTGTTTCACCTAAAAATGGATTTGTTTTTGATGCTAAAATTGGTTGATCACAAAGGGGGAAGCCCGTGTACATAGGTGGGGTGGATGCGTACTAGTACAACCAGTTGACCAAATTAGTTTTTTCCCTATTCCAAAAATAAATTGGATAAAAAAACACTAAATAAATAATGTGGATCGTGATTGGGGACCACTATTTTATGCTTATTTTCCCGACTACTGGCTCATGCGGGGGAATGAATTTTACTATGGTTACTTTACAATGAGTTACAAGCTTCATAGGGATCGATGCTATCAAGTGCATAGGGGTATTCCCCATTTTGTTTCTCATTTTATTTTTGGTATTTTCCATTGTATGGGGTGTTTTTGGCAGTAAATTATAGTATCTAACTTGTAGATTTCAATTTTTGAATACTCTGAAAATTTTACCTCGAAAATAATTTTCAATTTAATGTTGCATTTCATTGAAATTATCACTGCTTTTCTTTTCGGATTCAAACTACTTTTTCACAATGTATTACATGCCCTTTAGAATCAATAGGTGGTATTTTATTGGTGTTAAGATCACACACTACATACACCCATTGGGTGTATATATACTTTATTATTCATTACTCTGTAATGGGAAGGCTATGGTTGATGGTGGTTCAGGGAGTTAGATCCCATCCTTGGGGTAGAGTTTTGGAGAGGACTTTTGGGTGATGACCCCATCTCACGTGGAGTCCTTGAGTCTATTTTTTCAGTTGTTTATTTGTGTCATTAGTCCTTTTTTACTGCATTTGAACTTATTTATTCAGTTCTAAATTTTTATATAAACCTTGTTTGGTATGAATTTTTCTGATCCATTTTATCAAATTTTTTTGATGTTTTATATATACATATTTTGGTAAATCATTCACAAATCAAGATAAATTATACCCGGTAACTTTTTCCAGCCCATTGGGATAGGGAATGCCCTTCGGGCCTTTCCACGGGCCGGGTGTGGTGCTGGTAATAGAGGTGACCAGATTTGGTTTGTGATAGAATTTTATCAGAGGAGGTTAATGTTTTATGGATTATGTTACTATTTTGGGATGAGTTGGGATAGATAGGTGCTATAAATGTCGGGGTTCAAGGTTTTGGTTGCGAGTAGGGTGTATGGCCCACAATTCATGTGGTAGACCATTAATCACCAGGGGACATTGGAATTGTCTGAATAACTTCACTTCCAAGTGAGACATGTGGGCGGAAAACCACACATGGACACCGGGTTGGGGTGGAGTAGTTGTTTCATTAATTACTAAAATATTGTTAATATTTTTATATTTTATGTATTTGATTACAATTTTTAGAATTTTTTTTGACTATTACTTTGTGACTGTTACATTTTTTTAGCGACGTGCCTCGGTCAAAAGCTCCCATGTGCCCATAGGGGGAAGCTGGAGAGAGTTATCCCACCCCAAATCCATTAGAGGCAAGTCGAGGCTATGGTCTAGGCTTTCATTGATCTGGGAAAAGGACTAGATCCTACTCTAATTTCTACTAGGGTTGAATAGATGGTTCCTAAAAATTATAAAGCACAAGAGTTTCTAAAAAAAGCCTCCTACCTTCCGAGGCATCTCAGAAACCCAAGAATCCGAGGAATGTCTTGAGATGATCGAGCGTATGATTGAGTACCTAGAAACAACTGAAGATCTCATGTTGAATTGTGTCAGTATTCTGTTGGATAGTACTATCCATAAGTGGTGGGAGTCAGTCCTTCAAACTGGGAAGAATGAGCAGATGCACTGGGAAGGTTTCATGGTCATCTTAATTGAATAGTACAGCCTTGAGGTCTTGGAAAATGTCAGTTCATGATAGATAATGGACCTTGATCAGGGTAATATTTATGTGATAGAGTAAGAATACCATTTCATTTATTTGGTTTGTTACGCCCCTGAAATTTTCTCAAAGGAACAATTGATTGCCCAGATGTTGGATAAAGTCTTGCAACCAGAGATATACTCCCAGGTTTTATTTTCAAGGTGAGGACCTATGCGGAGGATATTGACTTTTCATGTATGGTGGATATTGAACATAAAGGTATGGATGGTTTTTTGGGACAGTGTCAGCATTTGGAAGTGGCATATCTTTAGATAAGAAAAGGAAGCAGGAAAATCAGTTGAATAAGGGAGGTGGTAGTTCAAGCCACTCCTCCAGGAAGTTTTTTACTAAGACTTATGATGTGTGATTGGTTGTGTGCCACCTGTGTGGGAATCTAGGGCACATCCAACCAGCATGCCCAATTCCTCTGAAGACTTGTTACCATTGTGGAGGTTTGTGGCATTTCCAATGCTTATGCGGGGTGGCATGTCCACTTCTGAGTGGGACAGGGTTAGTGGCTTTAAGAGGAGTGCCAGCACTGTCCAATCTATTGCGGACTGGGGGATCTTGACTTGGAGACTGTGGTTGTAGGAATCTATCATCTTCTGGGAATAGCAAGTTCAGGGTACATCCAAATACTAGAGGACATCCTCAGGAAAAGACCATATATCTCCATGCATTTGATCAGGAACCAGTAGGATGAGAGGCCAGATCAATGATAGTTCAAGGTACCGTTCTGATCGAATCTTCTATAGTTTATACTAGTTTTGGTACTCGACCTATATTTAATTTACTTCTTCCCATTTTTTGGACATTCTGAATTTTCCAACTGAGTTAATGTCTTTAGGGAGGGAGTTCGGGACATCACTGAGAATGAAGAAGGAGGAGGGCCTCAGTTTCCCCTCATCAGCGCTTTCTGTGTAGGGGGTTGAGATGTGGTGGGACCTCCTGGTTTTAGATATATAAATATTTGAATTCATACTCAGAGTGGATGGTCTAGTACACTTCCTGGCACACATTGATTACTATAAGCAGAGAGTGAGTTTCATGGAACCTGATGGGAGTTTTCTGGTTTTTTGAGGAGTATGGGATCCATTTTCGGGTCGCCATGAACTCCAATCCCATTGTTGGGAAGTATATACTTCTATTTATCATCACTTGTACAAGAGGATGATGGTATTTCCCATAATTGTTCACTACCTCATGTTGTGAATGCATTTCTAGAACTATTCCCTTATGATTTCTTCGGTTTTCCCCAAAGTGGGATGTGTAGTTTTCGATTGATCTAGTTCTAGGAACATAGCCAAAATAATTTCCCTCTTATTTCAAGGTCCCCACCGAGCTGAGGGAATTAAATACACAACTGTAAGACTTAAATTCCTAGGATTCATTTTTCTCGAGTGTCTCTACTTGGGTCGCTCCTATATTGTTTGTGAAAAATGATAACGGATCTCACCAGTTGTGCATTGACTACCGGATGTTGAATAAGGTAACAATTAAAAGAAAATACCCATTTCCCAGTATAGAAGATTTGTTTAATCAGTATATGGGGGAATAGAGGTTCTCAAAAAAAGGTTTGCATTCAGGCTATCATCAACTCAGGGTGAAAGAGTTAGATATACCAAAGATAGCCTTCCGAAGCAGGTACAACCACATTGAGTATTTGGTCATGCCTTTCATATTGACCAATACTTCAGAGGTATTTATGGAACCCATGAACATGGTGTTCCATCTGTATCTTGATTCTTTTTTGTGGTGTTTTTGGCTGACATTCTAGTTTACTATGGCTCTAAGGAGGAACTTGAACATCACTTGAAGATCCTCTAGGGCACTATGCGGGATCACTGCCTCTATGAAAAATTGTCAAAGTGCACTTTATGGACTATATAATGGAGATTTTTGGGGCATGTGATCTTAGAGGAGTGGGTTTTAGTGGAACTATGAAGATTTTTGCAGTGAAGTTATGGGAGAGGTCGAAGAATGTGTCTGAGATCATGAGTTTCCATGGCCTTCTGGTTATTACTGGTGATTCATTCAAGATTTATCTTGACTTGCTTTACCAATGACAACTCTCACATAGAAAGGGGTGAAGTTTGTATGGTTCCCAGAATGTCGAGCATCATTCGAGGATCTGAAGAGGCGTTTGAATACCACCCCTATTCTATTTTTCCCATAGGTATAAAATGAGTATGTGGTCTATTGTGATTTTTTAGGTATGGGTTTTGGATGCATGCTTATGTTGGATGATCAGGTGGTGTAGTATATCTCTCTATAACATTGACCACATGAAAATAAGTACTCGACCAATGACATGGAGTTGGCAGAAATGATTCATGTCTTGAAGATTTAGTGGCACAACCTCTTTGGGGATATGTTTGTGGTCAACTTTGATAAAAACAAATATTGGCCTATAACATCTCACAGAAGGGCCTCTACTTGAGGTAGATTCATTGGATCAAGTACTTGCAGGGGTTCAACTATGACACTAATTATACCCCAGGAAAGGGAAATGTAGTGGAAGATGCCTTGAGCAGAAGAGTTGCAGTGTCAGCCTAGAGAAATTCTAGTGATGAGTGGACTTTGTTGGGGATATATGCTCAGATGCATGTGGAAAGGAAGGATCATAGTGGAGGTGAGTACTTGGCGAGCATTTAGATGACTCATTATTTGTTGGAGTATATTTAGTGGGAACATTCTATTGATGAGCTTTGTCAGAAGTCAAAGTAGTTTCTTCATGGTGGGGAGACATCCTCTAATTGTTCATCATCTCCCAAGGGCTCATTGTTCTTCAATGTCCATTTAGTAGTGTTATTATCTATGTGGAAGGTGGTGATGGAGGACATTTTCTTCTCTTAGTGGGTTTTCCATCCAGGTGCCACCAATATATATTATTATGTTCTTTGATAGTTCGAATGTCCTGGTATAAGAAGAGACATAGAAGACATTGTGACTAGATGCTACACATGCCACTAGGTGAATGCAGAGCATCAAAGTCCCTCCGGTTTTCACCATCTATTACCCATTCCCACATAGAATTTGGATGAGATCTCCTTAGACTTCATTGTTTTCATACCTCATACACCTCGGGGTAAGAATTTAATTTGTGTGGTGATTGATCATCTGACTAAATCATTGAACTTAATTCCGATAAAGGATATATATAAAGAGGATGTGTTTGCGAATCTGTATCTTTAAGAGGTAGTGTGACTCCATGTCGTGCCATCCGTAGTGGTATCAGATACGAACCCATGATTCACTTTAAAATTCTAGGAAGGCCTTTTGACGGGCTTTGGGTCTCAAATTAAGATGAGCACGACATTCCATACCCAAACGGATGGTCAGAAAGAATAGGAAAACCATATTATGAAGGACATGATCTGAGAATGTGTCCTGGACTTTGGAGGTTATTGGGAGAGCCATTTGGGATTGGTTGAGTTAGCTTATAATAACTGTTACAAATCCTTGATTCGAATGTCCCCTTTTGAGGCACTCTACCATTGGCCATGTAGATCCCCCCTATGTTAGGATGAGGTAGGAGATACGTCACTGTTGGGCCAAGCCTTGCACATGAGACATCTGGGAAGGTCAAATTGATCAAGCAGTGCTTGTTGACAGCTCGGAGTCATCATAAATATTATGCTGACCATAGGCATAAAAACCTCAAGTTTTCTATGGGTGAACTAGTATTCTTGAATGTGGAACCTTTTCTCAGACATCGTCAATTGGGGAAGCAGAGAAAGATGACATCGCGGTCTTTTGGGACCTTTTAAATCACCGAGTTTACTCACAGGTAGGAATACATGTTGGATTTACTACTCTATTATCATCCATCCATGATTTCTTCTATTTCTCCTAGTTGAGGATATACAACCTGGATTCGTCCCATGTTCTAAGTTGAAAAGAACTTGAGATATAGCTTGACTTGTCTGTTTTTGAGCAGATGATGCCAAAAGTGGACTCCAAATAGTAGGTGCTTCGAGGTAAGTCTATTCTGTTGGTCTTTTTTCTTCGCCATCATGGGAATGATATAGGTGAGACTTGGGAGTAGAATTCCTTGGTCGAGGAAGAGTACTCATTCTTGTTTTCCATTCAATAATCAGGTTGTCTTTTTGGGGATGAAAATCTTTCATGGTGTGGAAAATTATCACATCCATGACTTATTTTAAGGTGAAATTTCATTTAATTTCGATTCATGATTTTTTTGGGGGATTCCCTATCAATTTAGGATGAATTTGTGAGTTTTCATGATTTGGTACAAATTTTGAGACCATTTACAGATTTAAAAACCAATTTTTTCTTTTATAACTATTTTATTATTTAATATTTTTCACCCATTCTAATTCTTAAATGGCCTTCCCTGAACTATTAAAAACAACATTGAAATTATTAACCTTTAATAATTCACAATAATAGTGTATTTGGGTTATTTAAGGAATTAGGCATGCCCGAAGGCTCCTTTCAAAATTTTTAAAAAAATTGTTTATTTAATAACTTATTCAATTGTTATGATTGTTTAGTGATTCTAAATTTCACTCAAGCCCACTGAACCTAGTTGAAATACCCTCACCCCCCCTTTCGAGCTCATGTTCATTGAGAATTAGTGAATAACATCATAAGGTTTCTCAAATCGTCTGGATTTTAAGAGGTAACTTCAATACTTTCTGACTCTCACAATTCTTAATCTTTTTCCTCCATTATAGTTCCTTATTTGACCCTTCTTACTCCTCTTCGAACTAATAATCTATGTCATCCCTCCAAGTCACTCAAACCCTATTTGGAACCCTACTTGATGGAGGATTGGGTTGTGGAACTTCATAGAATCTCACATAAGTGTCTCTTCTCCTTGGTTCCTCTGCTTTCCATGAAGTATTATTCAATTTCATAGATGTTCCAAATGTCCAGGGTGTAGGGTTTCAATCATAGGGTTTATCCGTGTGTTTTCTAATAAAATTCATGTTGTTTTAGGTTAAATCTAAGTCCATCTTGCTGCGACGGTTGTGCGACTTGATTTTCTTAAGTTGGTTCAAGGATTTCCTTTGTTTTAGAAGGTGATTCTAATGTTTATGACATATTTATGTTTTAGAATGTTGTATTTGTCATATTTTAAAGTTTTTATCATTGTATAATTTCTTCAAAAATTATTTTTTTGGTGTTTCTATTGCAATTGAATTTTAACTGCCAATTTGGTTTAAAATTGGGGGGTTTCCAGTGAAATATTTTATTGGTGTATTTTGGGAAGCCCAATAAATACTTAATTGTATTTAATGAACTATAATATGGATGTAAATACTATTTTCAATGTTTATCTATTTTGTTTGTTGATGGGAAAATGATTTTTAATTGTGTTTTTAATTAATGTGATGTTTTGGTGACACTTTTGTGTGAAAATGGAGGTTTTACAATGTTATCAGTTCCTGTTTAACATGGGGATACAATAAAATTGATTTTTTATTTTTATTGAAATGTATTGGGATGCCTTCACTATTTTAGTAAATTAAAAGTGTTCTCATATTGTAAAAGTGGGGTTTTGAAGGGGTTTTGTGTGCAAAATAATACGTTATTTCTAGAGACTATTTCATTAAAAATAAAACTGACTGTTGTGTGTTTTAAGAGGTATAAAAATTGATAGCTACTATAGTGGGTATATGTTTACACAAATGGGGAAGCCAGGGTACCAAGGTGGGGCAGATGTGTACTAGTACAGCTAGTGAAATGGATGAGTTTTGTCCCTCTTCCACCAAGCACTTTGATAATTACAACTCTAACAAAACTAAGTGGATGATGATTGGGGACTACTAGGATATGTTTATGTTCTCTACTAGTGGAAAATTCATGAGAAAGAATTTTACTATGGTTACTTTACCCCGAGGTACGAGGTGCATGGGGCCCAATACTATCTATTTCCTAGGGGTTTACCAAATTTTGTTTCTCAATGTATTTGTTGTACATTCCCTTGTATTGGAGTGTTATTGGATTTAATTTAAAGTATCTAACATGTTGATTTAAATGTGTAAATATTATAAAAATTTATCTTGAAAACTATTTTCAAATGAATGTTAAATTTCATAGAATTTATCACTGCTCTTATTTTCATTTTAAAACTAATTTTTCACATTGTTTTACATGGCCTTTGGAATCATTGGGTGGAATCCTATTGTGAGTAGTATCACATCCCACTTACACACCTTGGGTGTAAGTATTGTTTATTATGATTGACTCAGTTGAAGGGATGGATATGTGTTTTGGTGGTTCAGGGTGTTAGTTCTCATCCTTGTTGTAGATTTGTGGAGACAGAATGTGGGTGATAACCCTATGTTTTATGGAGTCCTTGGGTCTATTTTTCTATTGTTACTCTGTGTATTTTGAAATTTTGTAGTGAATTTGAACTTATTTATTCAGTTCTAGATTTTTTGTATAAACCTTGTTTTGTATGATTTTTTTTTCAATTTACCAAATTTATATGATGTTTTATGTATACATATTCAGGTAAATCGTTCTCAAACCGAAATAAATGATACATGGGAGCCTATTCCAGTCCATGGGGATAGGGAATACCCTTTGGTACTTTCCATTGGATGGGTTTGGTGTTGGTAATAGTAGCAACCAGATTCGGTTCATGATAGTGGTTTTTTTCCAATTTCCATGATGGTATGGGTAAATGTTTTATCATCCCCTTATAAATCTACCTTCTAGCCATCACTTTATTACATATTAGGCCTATTTATGAAAATTCAATGATATATTTATTAATATTTTCAAACTAATAGTTCTCATGGATATCTTGATACATATTTGTGTTACCTGGGTGAATATAGAAAGTTGAACTATGTGCATCATCCAATAGTACACACTTTACATTATAATTTTATGGAACACTTGTTTTACCCAAATATCTCAATTAATTCATCATTTAAATTGATATATAAGGATTTAAATTTTCTTATAGTTTCCACTTTTATCTGAATCATGTCATCATCTTTTTTATCATTCATTATCCATTTGAGAAGGTACTATTGAGAAATCATCGATGATGTTCTTTCCTTTGTGATTCCCAAGTCCATCCTCTTGAATTCTAGGAAGATTAAATCATTCATAATTCTCATTAATGATAAAATTATTGCATCCCATAATTTTAGAGCATCATTAACTTCATTTTCATTACCAGGACGGTACTGAATTTAGCAGTTATAGTAATTTATCAACTATAATAAAGTTTTTTGGTGAATATTTATCTATATCTATGGGAATTTATACTCGAGGATTTTGTTACACTTATATATTTCACACTTATCCCCTATGAGATAGTGCCCCTTTATATTATAAGAAAGAAAACTATATACATTCCCAGATCATGTTCGGGATAGTTATGCATGTTAACTTTCAACATCTATGAAATATGGGTTATCACTTTGTCATTATGCATCAATAAACTGCACACTCCCTTATTCGGAGCATCATTGCATGTTATGAAAATTTCTCTACTTATGGGTAGCATGTGAAAATAAGTAATGATAAGAATAAATTTAATCTTCTTAAGTTATTCTTCTCATTCATCATTCTATGAAAAACTGATTCCCTACAATGTTACCTTGGAAAAAGGGATTTATAATAGTGATAAATGTCTCCCAAATTGAAGATAATACATAGCTAACCCATGGAAATTTTGGATAATAGCAATAAATGCTGTCTTTTTTCTATCCATAAATCAATTTTTCCATTGACGTATCAAAAAATAACTCAATTCCTGTGCCGATATTCCCCATGAATGATACTTCATTCAACCAGAACTCACACTTGTTGTACATAGTATAAATATTTATCTTTTCAATGGACTTTTGGTGAGTGTTCAAATAATATTCATGATCCTCATTTATTTTGGAGTATATTAGGATGTCATCAATAAATACTACTAAATAATTTCTATTTAATCTCCAAATAATCTATTTAGTAAATTCATGAAAATTTCTAGAGAATTGCTTCATTTTAATGGAATCACTTTAAACACAGATTGCTCATACCCTGTATGAAAAGAGGTATTTGTGATATCTTACTTCCTCACCCCTACTTGATAACATCCCAACTGATGATCCAACTTGGAGATGTATTTTTCTCCAGGTAGCTGATCAAATGATTCATTAATCTATGGCAGAAGATAAATGTTCATTATCATGATCTTTTTTATCTCATTGTAATAAATTCAACAGTGCATTGAACCATCCTTCTTCTTGATAAAGAGAACTAGTACTACCTATAGTGAAGAACATGGGTGTATAAACCCTTTATCTAGATTCACTCATAGTAATTTCAATATTTCTTCAAGGTCCACAATACTGATCTTATATGTAGCCGTTGATACTGTAAATTCCCTACGATGTACTTTTATAGAATCAGGGGTCAATTCACCATACATATTGTGATTACCTTGTTGTAAACATTTATGTTATCTATATACTTGGAAAGACAATCCATGCATAAAATTGCATTAAATTTCACCAAAGGAAGATTGAGAAGGTTCCCTATGAATTTTAACCCATAAATTGTGACTTGTTAGGAGCTATATACATGGGATGAAAAAATTTCTCCATTTTCCTTTTTCACAGACATCTCTACTTCCATGATTTGTGGTGGTGTGTGAATAGTTATATAAAACATTCATGATATGACATTATGCATTGACCTATATAAGTTAACACCAATTTCCACTTTTTTATTATGGTTTTTATTTAACCAATATATACTTATGAATGAATAATACATAACTAGTGAACACATAAATCGGAATTTATTGACATTAAAGGGACAACATATAAATTACATTCATCTCTTCAAATTTTATGCTTCTAATATTCAATATAAGTTAACCTGGATCTATTTCATAACACATATTCTGGTTGTATTATAACTCCTTAATAATGATTGTTAATTTCATTATGAATTTATAAAAAAATCACCTAGGTGTGTCGAACGAGGTGCACAATAAGGACCTTTTTAATGTATTGGGTTACCCAAAGTCATGCCCGAAAAACATTGTCATATTTATTTCTTCAAGGTAAATTAATGCCTAAACCTCATCCAATAGTAGTATCTAGTCATTGATATATTTCATTTGTGAAAAACATACTATATACTCACTAAAATTTTATTATTTTATCTAATACTTATTATTATCCATATGGATTTCAAAAACGTTTTCTAATAATAATCCCAAATAAAAGTAATATTTTCCTATGATATCAACTATGACAACTCTCCTCTTTATTAGACATTCATACATAATATATTTCATAATAATACAAATAATACAACCAGGATGATAAGTAATTACATTGTATTTTTGAATTAGGTACATTACCTAGAAACATAAAATAGTGAGTAACATAGATTTGTTAATACCCTCTTTAACGTGATCAAAATACTCCATTGAACATAAAACTGCAAGGAATAACCTCAGGACATAATAGGATGTCTGTGAGATAAAAATCCAACTTTGGGAATAAACATGGAATAAGTGATAGATTTTTTAAAAATGTAATATTAATGTGTAACATAAGAAGCATGAATAATAAGGCATGATATATAATGATAATCATAACATTGGAAATGTGGTATCAACTTAAAACACTAAATCATTAACATAGGTAAAGAATTAACTGCCTATACATTATAGTGTAAAAATTCCCATAATTGAAATAGGTAAAACTATATATTAAAATTACATATAATTATAACAAATATTATATAATTAATTGGAGTGATACCTGGGTGTACCTTTCATAATCATTTCGCAATCATTCTTATGTGTTCCTCATAGATCATACGATGTGGATTCATTCATCATTATAATTTATTCCACGATCATGGAATGCAGATTTAAAACATGAATCTCTAAAATCCAAATTAATATGTTCATAATTGTGAACACCCTAT
This sequence comes from Viscum album, assembly GCA_963277665.1. Classification (NCBI taxonomy): domain Eukaryota; kingdom Viridiplantae; phylum Streptophyta; class Magnoliopsida; order Santalales; family Viscaceae; genus Viscum; species Viscum album. The sequence goes on from OY728133.1 coordinate 1,330,340,190, forward strand.
ATATATTAATGGGTATGGTATTCACTATAGAATTTTTTTCATGGAAATTTCAATGAAATTTTGGTTGCAAAATGATGTTATTTAAAAACTCATAAAAATGGTTGATGAGAGAGAAAAAGGTTATCTCATTACATAGACATAAAAATTTAATTAAAAGGGACATGGAAAATCATATCAAAACATTATAAATTACTAAATACAATGCATATAGTAAGGAAGAAACAAAAAAGGGAATAGAATCTGTATAAAATTTTGGTATAGTAATGGGTAAACATAAATGATAATAGGAGGACTAATGGGAGTGAAAGGAATATACAATAATTTATAAATCATATTAAAAGAATATATAATATGTAATATCATATCCAAACATAATAAAATGAAAATTAGATGAAATAACATAAAAACGATTTCATGATAAAAGAGGATAGTGGAAGATCCCTTACTAAATTTTTTCATGGTAATGGCTTAGTTAAAGGTCAAAATGAGAGAGGATGAATGATATAAAATAAAAAAACATCGATTATAATTTATGGAAATTTTTATAAATAAATTAAATAATAAATAAATTTCAATTAAAAATACAAATTCCAATAACAGTGTTTGTATTGATAGGAGGATATGAAGTTGAGGATCCCTTACAAGATATTATAACTCCAAGGGCTTGGGATGGTATTATTGAACGCTTGGGGAACCTTCATAGGAATATTGGGTGTTGAGGGGATTGAAATGAAAATCTACTAGGAGTTTTAGTGATGATGAATGTGATCTTGGGTGGGATTAAATTGAAAAAGCGAGATATTTGTTTGTTATTTTGGTTTTGGACTCTACCTAGTTAAATGTCAAAAACCACAAATCATACCATTTTATTTTCCCTATTTTATTCCAATGTGAAATTATTTTTTAAAATTATAGAGGACCATGGGCCTAATGTATTAAAATATTACCCTTGGTGATGTGGAGGCGAGTCACACTCTTAAAGAAATTATTTAAAAATCCCAATATATGATATATGTGTGGGAGGATTCATAATGGCTTTAAAAATAGATAATATAAACATGAAATCACATAATTTTAAAAGGTAAACAAATATTTGGTTATGGAAATTATTTATATCACTTATTACATAACTCTTGGGTCGTTGTGATGTCATAAAAAACAATGTATATTTATATTGTATTTAATTTTTTCCTAAAAATTTGAATTTCTGAAAAAACTATGAAACTTTAACTATTAGATAATTTTTACATCCTGTATAAAAAATAATACACATTTTATCTAAATAACTTTAAAAAAATTCTTATTTCCAGTTTTAAAATATAATCCGGCATTTGTGGAAAATGACTCTTTTTTTTGAAAATATTACTTTTTTAACCCTTATAAAAATTGTTTTTAATATCATAAAAACTATATGATAATTTAAATTTAATGAATTTTATTTAATAAAAATATTTAATTAATATACTGCTTATTTTAATGAACTAATTATTCATGAAAATATTTTTTTAATTGAATTTTTATACTTACCAAAACTAATATTTGTGTTTTATTCGATCAAAATAAAAATCATTTATAAAGTAACAATAATATGACAAAAATATATTAATTATTCTATAAAAAATAATATAAATACTCATATTTATATGGTCTTTCATATATCCCTTTAATACATTACCAAAATATTTAAAGGTAAGGTGTGCGATGGTGGGACATTCATGGGGTGGTACGGAGAACTTGGTTTGGGTTATAATCCCAAAGAGATTTAATTCTTCCCATAAATTTTTTTATGCTTATGTTATTTTATATAAATTTTTTCTTTGTTAATGGGAATACAGTAAATTATATCCCCCTCAGATGCACCAATAAATAGGCATCATAGGGTAAGATCCAACTATTTGAGGCCATTACTTCCTTTTTATGTGACAATTGGATTTGTTAAAACCATATATTTATACAAATCATATGATCAATGTTCAATGGATAAATTATCAATGTTAATGAAACATAATGGTATTTAATATCCACTATCAATAATAAGAAAAAAATAAGATCATGGGTTTTCTATGACCATATTATATAATAATACATTTAATAAAAATGAAAGGGGAATTTTATTATTAGTAGTTCGGGTTGTTACAATTTATGCCTATACATGTACTTATAAACATAGCTACCTAAGATCATATAAATGTATCATATGATTATCTCATGATATATAGGAATTTAACCAATTAATTTTTGAATTATAGTGTTCCATCCCAACTCACAAGGATAAACCATACCTATGTGTGACAAAATAAGATGAAAACATTCATGATCTTATGAATGAATTATTAACCAAGGGGGATGAAATGAGCTTCATGAAGACATAAATAAGACATTATCAAGAGATTTTTAGAGAAATAAGGTGGATGGTATCGTTATATTATGTCCTTGGTGAATCCAAATAAACATTAACCGATTTTGACCTGGATGAAAATAATTTTTATAAGATTATTCAAAAATTTCATTGACGAATAGGAAGAAATACTTTTATCTTTTGATATAAGATAATTTAAAATAAAATAATTTACAAAAAATGGATGATAAATTACATTAAAACCCATAAAATTCCTGGTGTAAATATTTAATATTAGAAAATTAATTTGTTGGTAATAAAATTATATCTTTTGGGTGAAAAAAATAAAAACAAAATAGATTATCTATTTCTATTTTTATGAAATGTAAATATAGTAACAATGGGCTCGGGATAAAAATTTTATAAAAATAATACATTAAAAATATTCAATATATATATAAGATAGATAAAATTAACTATAATTACTTGTTGAAGTACAGAAAATTATACCCATTATTAAATATAAATAAAAAAATTATGGGAGAATAATTCTTGATTGGAAATTAGATATCAGGTTGGTTTTTGTTAAAATCACCGGTTCAGATAAATTTTAAAAAATAAGGGTAATTGTATGTGAACATTATAAACCAATGGTTAATTAAGGGAAACTAAAATAAGGTGGTTATTAAATTGAAATAACATAAACTTTTCGTATAAGGAATTTTTAAAGCAATCAAGTATTAAAAGTGAGATTGAAAAAAAACCATTACCTCTTTCATTTGTGGTGAATGAAAATAAAATAAAAAGTAAAACCATTGATGGGTTTATAAATACATTGAATTACATTAAAATTTTGATAAAATAAATATATAATGAAATATAAAATCCATATAATTAAATAATTATGTGAACAAAAAATATATCTAAAGGGGATAAAATAATGATTATAAAACGATTACCTTCACTCCCAACATTCACAAAAAATATTTAACCAATTTCATAATTAACGTGACCATGTTAATATACTTTTTAATAACCTTATTCACCTAAATCTCATTTTATATACTTAAATTTATAACATTAATTACACATATGTTACTTTTTTTTATTATCTTCATCGGATGTTTATAATTTTTATTTATTTTGTATATGTTTTTTAATGGTGATGCTGATACTCATTAATAAATAAAAAGTTAATAATTCATATATTATGAAAGATATTAAAATCAGTGTGTTCTAGTGATTTATTTATAACTATATTCATTTCATTCAAGGTATGGGTATGGTAGGCAAGAATGATATCCAAAATGATATTGTATCAGGTAATTTAACGATACCAATAAAATATTAAACAATAATAATGAAATTTTTGATAGTTATTCAATATGAAAATTATGATGTTAGTATAGCGTAGCTCATGTGGATGTCTAAACGAACCCAAGAAATAAATTTTTATACTCGTTATTTTTAAGAGAATATAATTTTATAATATAATCATAATTTCCTAAAACTAATAATGATTTTAATTGTTCTCCTTTATAGTGGAAAATTAAATTTACAAATAGTGGATAAGAAAAGGATGTTGAATAATTTGGAGATGAACTAATCAATTGATAAATTTCTTTCATTTTTACATCGATTTTTTTCAAATGATGTATTTATGATTCATCATGGAACTAAAAGATTCCACATATATAAGAATTATTTAAGAGTTGAAAAATATTTAGGAATTAAATTGCGATTTTAAGGACATATTTCTCCAGGAATAGAACTCAATTGCTCTTTTTATACGTGAAAATTAGGGGATTTTCCATAGAAACATGTTTCAGGTGGATTGAAATGATAGAATTAGAAGAGAGTTTGTTGAGTTATGTTTGGAAATTTTTCTGAGAAATTTATTTTTAATTCGTAAACTAAATGAAATAAAACACATATTGCAAAATTATCATTATATTTTTCAAAAATTCAATCATCAATGATTCACCTGTTTTTTCATTCTTTTTACCATTTATTATTATTTATCATCATTTTTATTTTTTAAAAATATATTATGGAACCCATATTTCGCATTTTTTACATATAGACTAGAAATTTCGACTCTATTTAATTTAAAACATTTATTTCAATGGTAAAATTAACTGTTAAATTAAAATATAAAATATGTACACAAAACAATTTTTGTTGAAAAAATAATTTTTAAAAATTAAGTATGATAAGTCTTATTTATTTTTAGTATGTAATTATAAAAGTTTCAATATATTTGTTTATACATAAAAAAATACATTAGAGTCCCCATTTTAAAGAGATCAAATTAATTTTTTTTGATAATAATACACATAACCTAAAGAAAAAATCATTTAAAAATAATCCTTTTAATAGAAAATCATTATTTAAAACAAATTAATATAAAATTCCTTAATATTTATTAATATGTAAATAATAAATAAAATTTCATACTAAAAAGATGATAAATTTATCACTTAACAAAAAATGTTTTCGAATAAAATATATTGTTTCCATTAATAACTAAATTTTTAATCATTTTAGTTCTTTTAAAATTTCCTAGATAATATTAGTTTACTTCACTATTCAATCCCTAAATTTTAAAAAAAAATTATTAATATAATTCAGAAATATTAATAAATATAACCAATACATATTTTATGCATATATATATATATAATGTTCTTTTTTAAAATTAATTTGTATTTATAAATTCAATTACAAAATAAATTATTTAATTTTAAAAATATTATATATAATGAAAATATATATTTTTTAAATCAAATAATATTTTACATGTATTATATATATTCAAGTAATTCTACAATTGTATGATGTTTACCATTATTTTTCTCAACTGCTATATACCACTTTATACTAGCTATATATCCCCATTTTCATCTGATAAATTAATTTCATTATCACTTCATAAATCAATTATCACATTTTTTTTATTTTTCTATTTTCATAATGATGTGTTGTTTAATTACATAGTTTTATCATTATAAGTTTAGTTCTATTATTATTATTTTCAAAGGTGAATATGAACCAAGATATTTCTTAGCTTTGAAGATATTATTATTTTATGATTATTTTAACATTTAAATTTGTACATAATTATTGTATTTAATAAATCTTCTTAATTATAACATTGTTTCCAGTAATTTTGGTTTATAGTTTAACACTAAAAGAATCAAGTGTTCTTAATTGTATTCTTGTCAGATATTCCATATTTTAAACTCAATATCAATTCCATTAAAATGATATAAAATCATATTTACGATTGATATATCTACATTTTATAGAAATAATATGATTGAATTGATACATTTACCTTTCCAATTTCAATAAATACCACCAATCCTCTTCCCAATTATTTACCATATTGTAATACTTTTTTATCAAAATTAATTTTTTATACACATATAGAAAGAAAACTGAAAACAACGAAGACAAAAACACCCCCACCCCGACCCAATCCATGACCATGTAATGAATTTATAGTGGCCTGAAATGGTGGAGCCCGAGGGAATACCATTTAATGAGGCTAATCCCTTCGGCCTTCATAATATCCACAGTATGCAGGCATACATCCATCGGATTGTCTAAATCCAATGAGGCGAAATGATATGCAACTGTATTCGACTCCCTCCAGGCATGATGGATGTAAGACCCGCAACTAAGGATTCCATTACACTTTCTGTTAACGTATCTAACAAACCAAGTAGAGATTCCATTCAAGATGTTTTTCACAATGAACGACTTTTTTCATCTTTTGTGATCTCTAAACCCTTTTCCCATATAATTAGAGTTTCATCAAAAATGAATTTTTCTTTTCCAATACCAAAACCATTATGAATAATGGGTGTCTCTCATCTTTAGTTATTCTATTGGAGAATAATTAAAACATTATTCATAGTATCCAAAATAATTTACATTCAATTAATCATTAATACATGGTTTTTAGACACTAAAAAATGATTTATTTTTATAGTTGCGTCATCTATAAAACAAAAATATTACTATGTAGTTCTTATGGAGTTTTCATCATTTTTATAAACAATTCTCCCTCATTTTTTAAAAATATATTCAATTATCTCTCAATTTTTAATTTTAGTGGTTTGATTAAAGTATTTATGAATAATATCTCTTTAATCATAATCCATTTCATGTAGTTGATTTATTCTTTTAACCATTATCCTTATCAAATTATAACATTTTTTTATTTTCAACTAAATGATAACTAAGATTAATTTTTATTACTCTATGAATTGAAAAACAAAAAGTATATATTTTTTATCAAATTAATAAATTTACTAGTATTTTGTTTATTTTAGAAGAAAAAATAAGTATTCTTCCATTAATTAATGACTCAATAGAATTTTTCTTTTATTTCTGCATTAAGGATATCCAAGTTAATATAATTATTATCCATTACTTGAGATATAATTTCTATTAATGTTTTCACTCCATATCCTGTTCAATTTGGTTGCACATGTGGAGAAATGCTTTATTTTAAATTAAAATCATTGTTATATATCTTACACCTTGATATTGTCAATGAATTTAAATGAAAATATTATGTTAAAATTCCAAAAATAATAACTGTGGTATGAAATTAAATAATAATGGAAATTGATCCCTTGATATACGAAATTATAATAACTACATTTAAAAATTTGATATTTTTTCATCTTAAAAATCTTTTCATTGGGCATTGATTTTTTTAAATTATATAAACTTATTATTCGTAAAAAAAATATTATAAAATAAATATACCTTACTCGAATTGAAACTATGGTACACAAAACCTGACCTATAGATCTGATGCTGAAAAAACATTACACATATCACTTTTCACAAATTAGGGAAACCTAATCCTTATAAAAACATTTACAATATTTTCATAATTTAAATAGTTACTAGAATAGATTCCATAAAATCACATAACCCTTAGCTTTTGTGTATTTTATGAAATGATAAATAATATTATTATATTATATTACTAGGAAAATTTACCCCTTATTCAACCACTCAAAGAACATGTCTATACAAGTCGTATGTCTTACACTTCTTCTTATCCAGGTTAATGGATTCATAATTAAGTGGTGAGATCATATTCTTAGAAAGTGTAAACATAAGATACATGAAAAAATGAATAAAACTAGGAATAACATGAGCTTGTGGGTATGGGAAAAAAATTAATGTGTTTGGATATAAAATAGAAAATCATGACCAAAAAAGAATAAATCATAAATCTTGGTTCAATGTCTAATTGTTTTTCTATAACATAATGAATCTGTAATATGAGTGTTTAAATGTGATCCAATAATCATTAGAGACATAACATAATAATTAAATGTATCATATATATAAGTATATAAAATCATAACATTATTAACATTGATAATCATAATTATGCCCAAACACAAAAAAGTGAACTTGGTTGTCAATAATCATGTCTGTGCACATAATTACGAATATAGTTCTTAGTAATTAGTTCCACAAACATACCTTTAAACATAAATACTATCAGTAAAGTTCACACACACACTTCTGAACATATCGACAATAAATATCTTTAATTAACATCCATTTAATAATTTCTACTCACATCCATACATACAAAAATACTTACAAATATATATACCTACAATCATATCCACACACATACTTGAGATCCTAACTACATATAATCACATCCATGAACAAAATTTTGAACACACTTTATATTATTATGACCAAGAAAGAGAAAATTAACACATGATATTTAATAAATCATCTAATACATTTTAATGGTGTAATTTACCTACCCATCATATATTAATAAACCATAAATATGTGTTCATTAAGAAAATGGAATCATTAATAATCAAATAATATATTAATTAGAAAATTGGAGAAAATGGGTTAAAAAACATTTATAAGTAATTATCTTATGATATAAATAAAAATAAGGAGGATGTGATCATTATAGAATATCAATAGTGAAGTAATAGAAACATTAAAGGATGTCAAAATCAATGAAAATACTATTACAAATGAATTAGAAAATTTCAAAAAGAAATAAAAATAATTCTATTTTAATTATAATAAGTTTGATATTAATGAAAAATAACTTATTAAAATGAATATAAAATAATTTTTAAAAATATTAAAACATTGAGAGAAGTTTTTGTAAATAATATTCAAGTTTATGGAAGAAAAATTCATTCATTTTGAAAATATTGATAAAATTTATTCGTTTCACACATTTCTAAAATTTCAATGTGTTGAGCCCTCTGGAAGATTGTTGATTTCATGTCTATGTTTGATGTTTTAATAATCACAAATCATCACAATACCATTAATGCTTAATCTGGTTTGATTTCTCATAAACTTAACTACAATCTGTAAGTGAATCTGTTATCATGTTTTTGTCTATGCTTATTGACTTACAAAGTATGTTGGAAGTCTTCTGGATTCAACAGACATCGGAAGCACTGATCCAATATCAAAGGACAACGGTCGCACTGATCAGATGACTCACCGATGCTGACCAATCAGACTCAACGATCCATCAGACTCACCGATCCATCAGACTCACCGATCCATCAGACTCACCGATCCATCAGAGTCACCGATCTATCAGACTCACCGATCCATCAGACTCACCGATCCATCAGAGTCACCGATCCATCAGACTCACCGATCCATCAGACTCACCGATCCATCAGAGTCATCGATCTATCAGAGTCACTGATCCATCAGACTCACCGATCCATCAGACTCACCGATCCATCAGAGTCACCGATCCATCAGACTCACCAATCCATCAGACTCACCGATCCATCAGACTCACCGATCCAAGGACTCACCGATGCAAATGACTCACCGATGCAAATGACTCACCGATCAGATGACAGACTGATGCTGATCTATCTGAGTCACCGATCATTACTCTAATGCTGATGACCTACCGATCACTTGAACAGTCATAAACAACTGTTTGAATTTCTTTATCTTTATCTTTATTTATTCTAACCAACGGTCATATTACTTATATTTTAATACCCTGAAAATTAATTAATAAAGGTTGTCGGATGACAGGAAACCGTACCTCGTACCTGCGGAAAGGAAACCTTTTCTATCCTACGGAGCACGTGACATAAATACAAGAAGACGTTGCTGAAGAAATAGGACAATAACAGAGACAACAAAGAGACAACACACACAGAGACAAGGAAGACATAAGACATACTCAAGAAGAGCTCTGTCCATACAAGAAGAACCAAGCAAGACAGAATCAAATATACAATCAAGCCTACTCAAGAAGAGTTCTGTGCATACAAAAGAATATCGAAGAGCTTCATCGACTACATCTCACTGCCTGTGAACCTGAAGCATACGACACTCTGCTTCTCAAACAAAATCAAGAAGAGGACTCAAAATCACTTCTGATTAATTCCAAAACGAGTCCAGTGCTACATTGAAATCACTAGAGCCATTTCTAAACTCTACATCTCTGCTCTGTGATTTATTTATTCTACTTTTCGAGCAGTGTGTGTTATCTGCCATATTAAACACACACACTGACTCCTGTACTTTCACTGGAGGATCTGTAAATCCTCAACAAACCTTTTACACTTCAATTCCCACTGTGGATAGTGGTAGAGGTCTTGTGACCTGGACAGCTGGCTGCTGTTGTTTGTTTTCCCACGTAGAACTGTGGTAGAGGTCTTGTGACCTGGACAGTGTGTTCACTGTTGTTAACCCCGATCCAGGGTGTGGATCATTCTTATATAAACTTTTGAGAGGACTAAGTCTCAGCTTGAGACTGAACCTCTTGGTTAATTCTCTGTGTTTGTAGTTATACTCTATATCCATACTATACATATTTATTTCATATTCCGCTGCTATTACTTTGAAAAATAATTTATTTTCAAAGCTGCTTTGATAGTTAAACTCGCAAGTGTTTATATTTATTATAGATCTGTAAGTTAGTTTCAAAGGTTAATTTAATCATAAGATTAAGTTAACTGAGAATTAATCAATCTTTGAGAAACTAATTGAACCTTTATAATCTGTATAAATTCACTACAGTTTAATCTGTTTTTGAAATAGGGGGATTTTTAATCAACATTGTTTTTAACAGAAAATTTTAATTGGAACTCAATTCACCCCCCTCTTGAGTATCCACTCCAACCAACACTTGGTATCAAAGGATTAAATACTCTCTAAAAGTACTCTGCTTTTGAACTGTGATTTTAGTTGTATTTTAAAGTTCTTAAAATTTCTGTTATTTCTAAATTTTTATCTCTTTAAAATTATTTTTTGTAATATCATCGATAATAGACTTGAGGGTGCTGCTACTAACCGGCCACCTTTCTTCAATGGAACTAATTATGCTCAGTGGAAACTGAAAATGAAAATTCATCTAGAAAGCATAGGTTTTGATATTTGGACTGCCATTGAAGCTGAATACAAAATTCCCACTACTGCTAGATCTACTTGGGATGAACCTACAAAGACTGCTTACAATAACAATTGTAAAGCTATGAATGCTCTGTACTGTGCTCTAGGAGATGAATAATTTAATAGAATTTCTGCATGTAAAACTGCTTTTGAAATCTGGGATACCTTAGCTGTTTCTCATGAAGGAACAACAAATGTTAAGGAGATGAGATTGAATACCTATACTATTAAGTATGATAATTTTAAGATGAATCCTGATGAACCCATTTCTGATATGTATCTCAGGTTCAATGAAATTTTCAACACAATGACTTCTCTGGGAAAGGATGTTCCAGCAAAGGAACAAATCATGAGAATTTTGAGATGTCTACCTGAAAGATGGAGAGGAACCTCTGTCTCCATTAGAGAATCCTATGACATTGGAACACTGCCTGTCAAGGAATTAATTGGTATGCTGATGATGTATGAAGAAGAGCTTAAAGTAAATAAAGAAGAAGATGATGAACCTAAAAGGAAGTCTATTTCCTTCAAGACTACAACCTCAAAGAATAAGGATAAGGAAAAGCTTCAAGCTATCAATGAAAGTTCAAGCAGTGAGGAAAGTGAGAATGATTCTGACAGTGATGATGAGATGGCTCAAATAGCCAGGAGATTCAAAAAGTTTTGTAGGAAAAATAAATTCTTTAGGAAACCAAATTACAAGGGAAAGTATGACCAACAAGGCAAATGGAAAAAGGATTGGAAGAAGGCTGACAGAACTGATGAAGTTTTCTGTTATGAGTGCAAAAGAAAAGGACACATTAAAGCCGACTGTCCAAAGCTGAAGTATAAAAGGAAATATGAATACAAGGATAACATATACAAGAAAGCCATGAAGGCTACTTGGAGTGCTTCAGAAGACAGCACAAGTGAAGCTGAATCTTCAGACTCTGAAAAGAATCGGGCCAACATGTGTTTCATGACAAACACTTCTGAGGTAACATCAGAGACTCCTGCTTTTAATTCATACTATTCTGGAGAAGATTCTGACTCAGAAAACATGTCAAAATCTGAATTGTTTGAATATTGTGACATGTTAGAAGAAACATGTAATGAGCTTAAAGATAAATATAAAGGTCTAAAGAAACAGTATGCTTTAAGTGTTAATCATAAATCTGATCTTGATATAGAAAAGGAAAAGAATGCTCAACTACTTAAGGAAAATACAGAACTGAAACTGTCAAATGAGCAACTCAAGAATGACTTAGAGAAGTTCACCAATGGCAAAAATACACTAACACAGATGCTAGGAAAGCAAGTAGCACCTAAATATACTACTGGTATAGGATATCAACCTGGACAAAGGAAAATTGCCAAAACAAGATTCATTTCTAAATCTGGACAGAATGAAGGAAATTCTGGAACTTCTTATGCTTCAACCAGTTATATACATAGCTATGGATCTAATAAAGTTTATCTTTCAAAGCATGTCAATTCTACAAATTATATGAGACCCATTAGACAAATATGGGTACCTAAAGTGTTATTGGCTAACCTGTCTGGACCCAAGAAGATCTGGGTACCAAAATCATCTTCCATCTAAATCTGTTTTGTAGGAGACCTGCCTGAAGAGCTGTCACAAAAAGATATGGTACTTAGACAGTGGATGTTCAAGGAATATGTCAGGAGACTTTTCATGTTTCAAGAGCTTAGTAAAAGTTGATGGAGGCTTTGTCACTTTTGGTGATAATTCAAAAGGGAAAATCATCGGCCTAGGCCAGATTGGTAACACTGATTCAATTTTGATTTCTAAAGTTTTATTTGTTGATGGACTTAAATATAACCTGTTAAGCATTTCTTAGTTGTGTGATGATGGCTTTTATGTGAAATTTAAAAATGATTCTTGCAATGTTTTTAACTCTAAAAATGTCTTAGTATTTTCTGCTTTAAGAAATGAAAATGTTTATGCTATTGATTTAAATTCTTTGGCTAAGCAGAACATTCCATGTTTAAATTCATTTCACAAAGAGTCTTGGCTTTGGCACAGAAGATTAGGACACTGCAATGTGCACTAACTTAGAAAACTTTCTAGGAAGAACTTAGTTAGAGACTTACCCAAACATGAATTTCCAGCAGACAAAGTTTGTAATCCCTGTCAAAAGGGAAAGCAACATAAAGTTTCTTTTAAATCAAAGAAAGAAGTTTCGACTTCTCAACCACTTTAATTGGTTCACATGGATTTGTTTGGACCATCAAGAGTTTCTAGTCTAAATGGGAAGCATTATGTCTATGTTCTTGTAGATGACTTTTCTAGATATACTTGGGTATATTTTCTAGCTCACAAAAGTGAAGCTTGTTCTTACTTTGTTAAATATTCCAAGTATGTAGAGAATCTTAGTGGACTTAAGATTAAGACCTTGAGAAGTGATCATGGTCGTGAGTTTGAAAATCATGAGTTTGATTCTTACTGCTCACACAATGGCTATAGTCACAATTTCTCTGCCCCTAGTACACCCCAACAAAATGGTGTAGTAGAAAGGAGAAACCGAACCCTTCAAGAAATAGCTAGAACCATGCTCAATGAATATGAACTGCCTATTTACTTTTGGGCTGAAGCTGTAAATACAGCTTGTTATGTCATTAATAGAGTCTTGATCAGACCAGTTCTTAAGAGGACTCCCTATGAGTTGTGGAACCATAGGAAACCCAAGGTTAACTACTTCAAAGTTTTTGGCTGCAAAGTCTTCATTCTCAATACTAAAGACAATCTTGACAAATTTGTATCCAAGAGTGATGATGGAATTTTCCTAGGTTACTCTATTTCAAGTAAAGCTTATAGAGTTTTCAATAAGAGAACCAAATGTGTGTAAGAATCTGTTCACATCAAATTCGATGAAACTGATCCACATGAGCCTAAAACTTCTCTTGAAAATCTTGAAGAAGACTTATCTGTTCTGGACATTAATGATAAATCTAAAGAACCTGTTATAAAAACATCCAGTTCTGGACTTTTTCCAGAATCTGCTTCTGTTGAACCCGAACCTATAGATGAATCTGAAATTTCTAGCCCTATCTTTTCAAGACCATCTAGGACTCTAAAGAACCATCCTTTAGATGCTGTTGTAGGAAATCTTGATAGAGGAACACAGACTAGAGCTTCTCTAAGAAATCAGGTTGAACATCAAGCTTTTCTTTCACAGTTAGAACCTAAAGATATCAATGATGCTATCAATGATGAATTTTGGGTAATGGCTATGCAAGAAGAACTAAATCAGTTTGAAAGAAACAAAGTATGGAAATTAGTAGAAAGACCTAAGGACACTTTGACCATAGGCACAAAATGGGTGTTTAGAAATAAAGTAGATGAATCTGGAAATATAGTTAGCAATAAAGCTAGGCTAGTTGCACAAGGTTACAATCAAGAAGAAGGTATAGACTATGAGGAAACCTTTTCACCTGTAGCCAGATTAGAAGCTATTAGAATCTTACTTGCATATGCATCACATCTGAATTTCAAGTTATATCAAATGGACGTCAAAAGTGCTTTTTTAAATGGTGTTATTATTGAAAATGTTTTTGTAGAACAACCACCTGGTTTTTTAAATCCTCATTTTCCACATCATGTTTTTAAACATTCTAAAGCTTTATATGGTTTAAAACAAGCTCCAAGAGCTTGGTATGAAAGGCTTTCAAACTTTCTTATCTCTAAAGGATTTACAAAAGGAGTAGCTGATCCCACTCTTTTTATAAAAAGGATTTCAAAAGATGTTTTAGTTGTACAAATATATGTTGATGATATTATTTTTGGATCTTCTAAAAATTCATTATGTACTGATTTTTCAAAGGTTATGCAAAATGAATTTGAAATGAGCCTAATGGGAGAGCTTAAGTATTTTCTTGGATTTCAAATCTTTCAAAATAAAGATGGCATTATTTTAAATCAAAGTAAATATACAAAGGATCTTTTAAAACGTTTTGGATTGGATAGTATTAAGGAAAGTAATACACCTATGAGTACTACCTGTAAATTGGATGTTGATGAGACTGGGAAACCAGTTGATCAAACCAATTACAGAGGTATGATTGGAAGCTTACTTTATCTTACTGCTAGTCGACCAGATATTATGTTTAGTGTATGTATGTGTGCTAGATTTCAAGCTAATCCTAAAGAATCACACTTACTAGCTGTTAAACGGATTTTTAAGTATCTTAAGTATACTGTAAATTTAGGTTTGTTTTATCCAAAAGGACAATCATTTAATATAACTAGCTATTCAGATGATGACTTTGCAGGATGTAAGTTAGATAGGAAGAGCACATCAGGAACATGTCATTTGCTTGGAAAATCCCTAGTATCATGGTGTAGTAAGAAACAGAACTCAGTTGCATTGTCTACTGCCGAAGCAGAATACATAGCTGCTGGTAGTTGCTGTGCACAAATTTTTTGGATGAAACACACTTTATTGGATTATGGATTTGATTTTAAACATGTTTCAATTAACTGTGACAACACTAGTGCAATAAACCTATCCAAGAACCCTGTGTCTCACTCTAGAACTAAGCACATTGATGTCAGACATCACTTTCTAAGAGATCATTACCAGAAGGGTGATATTTCTCTAGAATTTGTTAGTTCTGAAAATCAATTAGCTGACATCTTCACAAAGCCCTTATGCTCTGAAAGAATCAAATTTATTAAAAAAGAATTGTGTATGATTGATCTGTGAAACTGATCTGTGAAACTGATCTGTGAAACCGATCTGTGGACTCGATCTGTCACACTGTTCTGTCAAACCGATTTTTTTAATTACATTTTATTAATTAGTAAATTACTTTTTATGGGAACCCTAAATGATAAAATAAATGATACGCGGCTATTTATCTTCCCTAAACCTTTGACCTTTCATTTCCCGCCGAACCTCTCAACATCCCTTCCCCTCTGCTTCGAACCATCGAACCTTCGAACTCCTGCCTCTCCAAAATCCTCGAATGGCTAAGCAAAAGAGACCGAGAAAAGGTCCGGATAGCCCTGTACCTTCAAAGCGTGCTCGAGGCGAGTCGAGTAGTACCTCCCAACTATCAGTAAATCCGAACCTGGAAACTCGGATTGTCGCTGTAGAAAAAGAAGTAAACTCTGCCTGGCTTCTGTCAAGTAAGTCACTGTTGCTGCAAGTTCTTGAATCGCAAGGATGGATAGACTGGTTTTCGGACAACACCCGAATAGATTACCCGAAGCTAGTACATGAGTTCTACATGAACCTGAAAATCACTCTTGATGGTGTGGAAGCTGCTAGGATGTCGTCTGTGGTAAAAGGAAAGAAAATATCCTTCTCATCTAAGCAGTGGGCTGAATGTTTGAACGTACCTCATGAAGGTCGATATGAGGACTATGCTGGCAATATTCCTCCAACATCTGATTACATCTCTTATGAGTTAGCTCTAGAGCTTCTTATAGGAAACCGAGAGTCACGAAGAATCACAGCTTCAGAATTAGATGGTGAGTGCCGACTTCTTTTCAAGTTTATTCAGCATCAACTTTGCCCTAGGAGAGGAGATTTTGCTGCTGTAAAGTATCAGGATGTTTTCCTGTTGTTTCTACTCAATACCCATGAAAAGATTAACCTGTGTAGATATGTGATGGTCCACATAGCTGGTATGTTGAAACCATCCAAGAAAGCCACTGCCTTGTTTTATTCAAAAATGATATCTACTATGCTCAAGAATCTGGAATGTGTTGATGAAGATGATGAAGTTGTTGAAACAGAGCGCACCTTCTGTCTTAACAAAGAGATCTGCAAGAGGATGAAAATAAATTGGAATCCATGGAAGAAGTGCTGGGTTGCAGATGAAGATAAATTGTATGAAGCCTACAATCCAATAGATCATGGCAAGAGGCCAAAGGATTTGAGAGACCCTGGATTAAAACCAGATGAGGAACCAGTTTATTCTGATGATGATGAGCAAGAAGAAGCTGCGACTGCAGAAGGAAGTGTGTCTTCTCCTGATGATAGGAGTGATCCAGACACTGCTAGCCCCAAGAAAAGAATAGAATTTGGACCTGCTAGTCCACCCTTAACCCTACCAGAGTCAGAACCTATTCTTGGTGATGAAGAAGATTCTGATACTGAAGAATATCACAGTGAAGCCTCTGAACCGAGTAATAATAAGCAAGATGATGCTGATGACAATCATGATGGTGATGATGATGATGTTGATGATGTTGAAGCTGTTGTTGATAGTGTTAACAGACCGGAGGATGGTCTTGCTGTAGATCAAGTAGAACAACCTCAGTCAGTACCAGAAATCCATATCAGTGGCAAGGATGAATCACCAAAAATCAGTGGAACAGCAAGCTATGAGAAACCAAAATACACACTGTGTGCTGCTGTTTGGGATGACTACCCTGGTTATGCTGTGTTGGGCTTAGAATATTCTGAAGATGAAGAAGCAATGCCAGCATCTGCTGCAGCTGTGAAGAGGAACCTCCCACGAGAAGCAAGGTCTGCTTCTACTGTTGATCCTACCAATGTTAATTTACCTGGTTCTGGAATCAGTCAAGCTGATCTTGATCAGTTTAAGTTTGAATTGCTAACTGCTGTGAGAACCATAGTTAGAGAATAAGTTTCTAATGCTCTTACTCAAGTGTCTCTACAAGTTTCTGAAAATTATTTGGAAGCCTTCTCAGAGAGAGTATCAAATGCTGTGAAGCCAGACCTAGCCAATACTGGTGACCTTATTGGCAGGCAAATAGCCTTTTTAAATCAGACCTTGAAGGATCTCCAAATTGGCTTAGTTTCTCTATCAAATGAGTTCAGATCAACCATCTCTGGTATGATGGAAGTTTTAAGAAATCTGATTGAACATCTCAACAAGTCTGACCTGAGGAAGCTGAAAGATGAACTAACTCACATAGTCGGCCAAGCCAGTACAGGCAAGGTAACCAAAATCACTACCTGTGAGATAGAAGCTCTAAGAGAAGTTGTGCATGAAGAGTTAGCTACTGTAAGACAAATTCTTGACTTAGAATCTTTGAGGAGGATGAAAGATCTCTGTGATAATAGTCATAAGATGGCCTTAGTATATTCAGCAGATGCTAAGAAAGCCCTGCAAGAGATCAAGGAAAAAGTTGATACTTACTTTTCCAAGATTTATACAAAACATGAGATGGCTGCAAACTTCAAAGTCTTGGCAGAGAATCTGAAATTACCTCCAGTCACTCAGGCCTTCAACACTCATGTTCGCCAATTACAAGAGTTTACCCCAACCTTAGCACAGTTCATGGAGAACAAGGACGATTTTGAAAAAGCTATGAAGTATGGAGCAGAAGTCATGCAGGACTTCATTCATCTGTTGAAGCCTTACATGGATGCACAGGCCACTGCAATTGTACTCCCTACTTCTGAACCTCTCAGTGCCTCTGATATAGCTCCAAATCAGCTATCTGTTGCTCAAGCTCTCTCTCAGTTAAGACCAGTTCCTCAGCAAGCTCCTCAGTCAGCTCCTGTTTCTCAACAACAACACTCTATGGCACCTCCACCTACACCTGCCAGAGCTGTCCTATCGCCACTTCAGCTCCGTGAACCACAGCCTGCCTCCAAGCCTTTCACCTTACCTACCATTGATCCAAAATACAAAGGGAAAGCCCCTTTGCATCCCAACAAATAGCCATGTATTGTTTTTGATGGGGTGATCTATGTATTGCTTATCCTTTTCTGTGACTTTATCTAATTTGTTTTTCCTTTGTGTTATGATCTATACTCTATGCACCCTACTTCTCCTTTCCCTTATCTATTTTCCCTCCTTTTTGATTATCCCAAAGGGGGAGAGAGATATATATGATGGGAGTAAGATATATATAATGGGAGAAAGATATATATCATATATATAATGGGAGAAAGGGGGAGAACGATCTATATATCTATGAGAGATGTGAATATCTCAGAGGGAGATCAATATCCCAGGGGGAGAAATCTGAATACTTTATATATGGGAATGTTAAATTAAGAGGGAGATTTATATCTCTTTACTTTTATTCTCATTATGTTTTTATTATTGATTGATGATTTTTTATATATATGAAAATTTGTGATTATCAAAAAGGGGGAGATTGTTGAGCCCTCTGGAAGATTGTTGATTTCATGTCTATGTTTGATGTTTTAATAATCACAAATCATCACAATACCATTAATGCTTAATCTGGTTTGATTTCTCATAAACTAAACTACAATCTTTAAGTGAATCTGTTATCATGTCTTTGTCTATGCTTATTGACTTACAAAGTATGTTGGAAGTCTTCTGGATTCAACAGACATCGGAAGCACTGATCCAATATCAAAGGACAACGGTCGCACTGATCAGATGACTCACCGATGCTGACCAATCAGACTCACCGATCCATCAGACTCACCGATCCATCAGACTCACCGATCCATCAGACTCACCGATCTATCAGAGTCACCGATCTATCAGAGTCACCGATCCATCAGACTCACCGATCCATCAGACTCACCGATGCATCAGAGTCACCGATCCATCAGAGTCACCGATCCATCAGACTCACCGATCCATCAGAGTCACCGATCTATCAGAGTCACCGATCCATCAGACTCACCGATCCATCAGACTCACCGATCCATCAGAGTCACCGATCCATCAGACTCACCGATCCATCAGACTCACCGATCCATCAGACTCACCGATCCAAGGACTCACCGATGCAAATGACTCACCGATGCAAATGACTCACTGATCAGATGACAGACCGATGCTGATCTATCTGAGTCACTGATCATTACTCTAATGCTGATGACCTACCGATCACTTGAACAGTCATAAACAACTGTTTGAATTTCTTTATCTTTATCTTTATTTATTCTAACCAACGGTCATATTAGTTATATTTTAATACCCTGACAATTAATTAATAAAGGTTGTCGGATGACAGGATACCGTACCTCGTACCTGCGGAAAGGAAACCTTTTCTGTCCTACGGAGCACGTGACATAAATACAAGAAGACGTTGCTGAAGAAATAGGACAATAACAGAGACAAAAAAGAGACAACACACACAGAGACAAGGAAGACATACGACATACTCAAGAAGAGCTATGTCCATACAAGAAGAACCAAGCAAGACAGAATCAAATATTCAATCAAGCCTACTCAAGAAGAGTTTTGTGCATACAAAAGAATATCGAAGAGCTTCATCGAATACATCTCACTGCCTGTGAACCTGAAGCATACGTCACTCTGCTTCTCAAACAAAATCGAGAAGAGGACTCAGAATCACTTCTGATTAATTCCAAAACGAGTCCAATGCTACATTGAAATCACTAGAGCCATTTCTAAACTCTACATCTCTGCTCTGTGATTTATTTATTCTACTTTTCGAGCAGTGTGTGTTATCTGCCATATTAAACACACACACTGACTCCTGTACTTTCACTGTAGGATCTGTAAATCCTCAGCAAACCTTTTACACTTCACTTCCCACTGTGGATAGTGGTAGAGGTCTTGTGACCTGGACAGCTGGCTGCTGTTGTTTGTTTTCCCACGTAGAACTGTGGTAGAGGTCTTGTGACCTGGACAGTGTGTTCACTATTGTTAACCCAGATCCAGGGTGTGGATCATTCTTATATAAACTTTTGAGAGGACTAAGTCTCATCTTGAGACTAAACCTCTTGGTTAATTCTCTGTGTTTGTAGTTATACTCTATATCCATACTATACATATTTATTTCATATTCTGCTGCTATTACTTTGAAATATAATTTATTTTCAAAGCTGCTTTGATAGTTAAACTCGCAAGTGTTTATATTTATTATAGATCAGTAAGTTAGTTTCAAAGGTTAATTTAATCATAAGATTAAGTTAACTGAGAATTAATCAATCTTTGAGAAACTAATTGAACTTTTATAATCTGTATAAATTCACTACAGTTTAATTTGTTTTTGAAATAGGGGGATTTTTAATCAACATTGTTTTTAACAGAAAATTTTAATTGGAACTCAATTCACCCCCTTCTTGAGTATCCACTCCGACCAACACAATGTAATATAATACGGTCTATTTGGAAAATTTTAAAAACATAATATATTAAAACATCAATATATATGTAAAATAAAATATAAAATGAATTAGAGAAATAACTGATCAATTTAAAATGAAATCCATAATGAAATATAAATAATATGGACATTAATGAGAAAGCATCATGAACTAAAAGAAGATATATTATCATGTTCTGTTATAATCATTACATCTAATAAATTATGAAACAAAGGTTAGTGTAAGTGTAGTGGACTTTTAAAAAAACTTGATGAAAAGAACAAACATGGTGTTTTTGTAAAATGTATACTAAAACATCCACAAATAAAAATTTTGTCATAAATAATCCTGAGTGAAAACTGAGATTACAAAAAATAAATTCAAAGTTTTCAAAACCATTGACTAAAAAATTCAATAAAATATATATAATTTTTTACATTTATAAAAAAACTAAATTAAAATAAATTTATGATTGAACCTATGCAAGTTTAAAAATATACACCACTTATAGAGATGATTTTTTGAATATAGAGCATATCTCATTGGGAGTAAATTATGATTAAAAAAGTAACTACTTCCTATACAAACATCCAGGAAATATTTTTAGGCTTATATATAATGTGCATAACTATAGTAAAACCTTATTTTAAAATCTTATTAATCTCAATTAACAATTATATTATTTAATTAAATCCATTCAACACAAAATAATTATTAATTGAATAATGTATGGTAGTAATTTTGACTTAGTTATCACAAATATTGTATTAATGATGTCAACCCTTTTACAATGATAATAATTAAATCACTAAATTATTAATCATGAAGGTGGTATCATTCTTTTATAACTCTTTATTCAGTACCGAGTCTATTTTATGGATTATTTGTGTATGGTTTTTTAGAATTTGATCCATGATGATCTTATTTAGGAAAATATATTTGAAAAAATGAATTATTTTATAATTATCAATAATATATATTTTATATAATAGTTGTAAAACCATATTAATGAAATAATTTATACATTAATTTCATAAATTATTATTAATAATGTCATGAAAATTATTCATGATGAAAATTATGGTGACTGTGTTTTATAGTTCATGTTGGGAATTGAACCAACCTAAACAATAACATATTATACTACTTATGCAGTAAAAGTATATAGTTATATTATAGAAGTTTAATTTTTAGAAAAAAATTAATTATGTAAAAAAAATTCATTATTGTGGATAATGGTGATTATAAATATTATAGGGGATATGGTAATTGGAAAATATGTGGAGGAACTAGGTATATACTTGATGAATTATCTCTTTCTCGAAACAGATTCATTTGAAATTAAGGACTTGGAATTATATCATAGAATTGTGGGTAATAAGGATATAAGAGAGAATTAATATACATGGAATCAAAGGTTATTTGAAAGATAAAATGACATGGTAGGGTTAATGAGTTCTCCTATAATACATTAAATAAGGGATATTCCTTTGAAATATGAGATAATATAAGGGTAAAGATGAAATCAAATAGGAGTAATGTGTTCTATCTGAGGAAATGTTAATGTGGAATTTTTTTTGACTCAAAAGCCGAAAAAAAATATTTTAGATTGCATAAATAACATTTTAATTATCAAATGATCATGATAGTGTAATTTACCTCACTTTTATAAATTTTCACATTGTATAAATATTTACCAGAGTACTTATTTTTTTCATTTAACAGTAATATGGCCCCTTCCACTCAATATTGATGTTATAATTCTAAATTTGAACTCTAATTAATCTATTTATTTTCTATCTCTAATAGATATTTCATTAAAACAAAATATAATGTATATGAAGAAATTGTTTCTTATAGAAAGATAAATTTTGAAAAATTTAGTATTATTAATATTATTTATTACAATTTAATAATTAAATGAGTGTTAAATATAAATATATATATATATATAATTAGGGTAATCATTTAAAATAAATCCAATTAATTGGTTTGGATTAAAATATACATAAAAATAACTCTTTAAAAATTAAGACTTTTTAATATGAAATCATTACTACCAGTAATTAATAACCAATTCATGTATTATCATTAATATATGAATAATATATTAAATTTCACACTCTGAAGTTGAAAATTTTATCTTCTAAAACCCAATTTTTTAAAAAGATTATTTCACCACAAATTATTATGATTTTATTCTCTATAAATATTTAATTATTTCATAGATGAAAGTAGTTTATCTTAATAATAATTATTTGAATTTTATAGATACAATTTATTTATATAATTATATAAATTTTTTTTGTTTGATAATTTTTAATTTTTATAAAAACATTCTTTGGTGTAAATGGAATTTTGAAAAATGAATTACTATCCTTTAATTATAGTAAGAAATTATTCATTTTATCTAAAATAAATTATATATAATGGGAATAAATATTTTTTAAAAATAAGAAACCTTATGTATAAAATATATATAACATTAATCCTAAACTAGTAACATATTTTTTTGGAATAATTTCCAAGGTATATATACCCCATTTAAATGTCTATTTTACACCCATTACATCAAAATTAATCAATTTCAATATAAAATCATAAATCATACTTCTCATTTCATAAAATTTAATTTAAGAATTTTTATAATTCTCTTTCATATCATTGGGTTTTTTCTCATTTTTATATTAGTTCTATTAGTAGTCATTATTATGGTTAAGTATACTCAAAGAGATTCCCTAGTTTTAAAGATATTGTGAATTGATTTTTAGTCGCATATTTTAGATTATGAGTTTTTAAGGGATATAATTGTCCCTACTATGTAATAATCAATGAAATATATATATTTTTGTAACAACCAATCTTTAGTAGGATAGATTTGGATATTACCGTACTATATTTTCACAAGATAAAATAGATTTCATCCCAAAATAATGAATGGAATAGTGGTCATGTGAGATTAGATAAATACATTATTCTAAACAGAAATTAAACAACATGAAATAAAACATAAAATTATGGATAAAATTTTATTGTGCCTTCTTGTATATTCTTAAAATCATTCATAGTTCCCTTCATAAAATCAAGGGGAATAGAAAACATAATAATGGGTGATATAGGATGTTCATTAAGGGAATACATACAATATAAGATATTAGAGTAAACAAGGAAACGGATAAAATGGGAGAGATTAATAATAAACTAATTTTCCGTTTAACTAATATCCTAACTGTCACGACCCGTCCTCGGGGCTCGTGCCGTGACTACCCCAAGCCCGCCTTCCATAGGCCAGGGGTTGGCGACTAGCACCAAAGGCGTAAAATCCCGATAACTGGGAAGGCATTGCCTTTATAAAGAAAACAAGCACCACAGAGTACAAGCGGAAGTAAAACACTAAGTACAAAAAGAAGAGCTGAAAAGTAAAAGGGGCCGGAAATATAAGCCCAACTGTAAAGTACAACTCGAAAGGGAAAACAGCGACTGAAAAGTAAAGCTGCTACGCTGAGATGTCCACTGGAAATCCCACCTGAAGGGTGGGTACAGATAGCTCTTCTGCTCCTCGGGTCCCGCCGTCTGCTCCAAGTATGACCCGCCCAGTGGTCTGCCTCTGGGTACCGCCTCGTCGTATAGTCCACCTCCAGGTACCGTCCAGTGCTCGAACACTCGGCCTCTGCCAGTACTGGCCGTCGTCTGCAACCAACACAACGAGGTGCGGGCATAGCCCGTGCAGGGGTGAGTATAACGATACTCAGTAGGGACCCCGAGACCCTCAAGGTCTCACTAAAACCAACAAGGATAAACACAAGAAGATCTCAACAGATAAACCCTACTTAGGTATATGCCCATACATATACCTAAGTTATCAAGTAACCCATCTCAATCATGAGGAAACACAAGGATTGTGAAATCGACGGATAACCACTACCCGGGTATATGCCCATACATATACCAAAGTTAGCAAGTGACCCATCTCAATCATGAAGTAAACACAAGGTCAAAAGTCTCAGCTCAAACCAGGATTTTCATTATCGAAACCGTAACTGCTGAAGAGCTCCGTCTCTAGAGTGTACAGTGGTCCTGTCACGACTCCGAGGCTGCCGCTCACTAACCTAGGACTGCTGAAGTACTCCTCCTGTCGAGTACTGCGGGTCTGCTGCCAACTACCAGGCGCTCCGTCCGCTGAGGGTCTGCTGCCAAATACCGGGCGCTACCCAGATAGCCTACTGAGGTACTCCTCCTGTCGAGTACCGCGGGTCTGCTGCCAACTACCAGGCGCTCCGTCCGCCGTGGGTCTGCCGCCAAGTACCGGGCGCTCCGTCCACTGGGCTAGTCGACTCACTCCAAGTCGAGTCGGTCAAGCAGTCGTCAGGTCTCAGCCGGCTACACGGTCTCCGTACTCTGCACGCTCGTCTCCGGGAGGGTCCGCTCCACGAGCTACTGGTCGATACTCCAAGTATCACAAAGTCCCACGAAGAAGTGCCTCAAAGGTCCGTCTCGTCACAGGGGTCTCAACGCAACAGACGGCGCGTCGATCGGACGCCCGGTCTGTGAGTTAATAGTCTTTTCGTCCCAGGGGCCCGGTTGGTTTCGAGTGCGAACCAATCCCGGCCGTATCTCATCTGTACCCCGAACTCCCATAGGGTAAACTCAAAGGGACCGTTACTCAACGTAACCACCAACGCCGCTGACGGCTCGTCAAGCGGACGTCCTGTCTGAAAGATATCAGCTTTCCCGTTCCAGGGGGCCCGGTTGGATTTCGGGAACAATCCAACCCGGCCATACTCCGACTGCATCCAAAACTCGGGCGGAGTATGTCAAAAGTTCCGTCTCATCAAGAGGAAGTCAACGAAACAGACGGCGCGTCAATCGGACGCCCGGTCTGTGAGTTATTGGCATTTTCGTCTCCGGGGCCCGGTTGGTTTTTAAGGAAAAACCAACCCGACCGTACTCCACCTGCGTCCAAACCTCGGGCGGAGTATGCCAAAAGATCCGATTCACTAAGAGGAACACAACGCGACTGACGACGCGTCAATCGGACGTTCGTGGCTCAAGATATGAGCGTTTCCGCTCCGAAGGCCCGGTTGGTTTCGTGAACGAACCAACCCGGCCGAACCCAAAGTAACCCGAAACCTTGAGTGCGATATACCGAAACGACCGTCTCGATCCAAGGATCGCGTTGCCGCAGACGGTTCGTCATTCGGAGGTCCAAAGCTCAAGTTATGAGCCAAAAACCAAAACAGGTTCGAAACGGGGGGGTCCGGGTCCGGGCCGACCCGGCCCGACCCCCCCCCCCCCCCCGGGGCGGGGCGGCGGCGGCGCGGCGGCCGGCGGCGGCGGCGGCGGACGGCGGCGGCGGGCGGTGGCGGCGGGCGGCGCGGCGGAGGCGGCGGCGGGCCGCGCGGCGGCGGCGGCGGCGGGCCGCGGGGGCGGCGGCGGCGGGCCGCGCTGGCGGCGGCGGCGGGCCGCGCTGGCGGCGGCGGGCACCGCACGGGGTGGTCACGCGGGGCTAAGCCCCGCGTTTTTGCTGGAGGGGCGGCGCGGCTTAAAGGCCGCGCCCCATTTTTTTTTCAAGAGCCCCCCCCACGTGGGGGGCCTGCTGGTGGAACCGAGGGGGCAGCCGGCCCCCTCCCTTTGAAGAAACGCCCCCCCCCCTTTTAAAGAGGGGGTTTTCATGGTTGGCCGGGGAATTAAATTCCCCGGTTTTAAGCCATCCGGCCGGCCAGCTGGCCGGCCGGTTTTTACCAACGGGACCGGAATTTCCGGTCCCGCCTTTGACTACCGACGCCGGCGGCCCGGCCGCCGGCCTCTTCTTCCGCCGCGGCCCGGAACCGGCCGCGGTCTTCTCGTCCCGCCGCGGCCCGGAACCAGCCGCGACGTTCGTCATCCGGCGCGGTGCGTCGGCACCGCGCCCCTTCGCCGTGCTTTGATTCTTTTCAACGCGGCGCGACGGCGTCGCGTTCTTGAAGATTCTCCTCGGCGTAGCGCGACGGCGTTGCGTAAAAATAAACGCACAAACAACCGCGTGGTGCGACGGCACCACGCCACTTGCTTCCACCCGCAAGATCAAACAAGAACGTTGGAGGGGGTTCGGCCGTGTTCGTACGGTCCGGCCCCCCTCACGTTAAATTAATAACGCAACTTTAAAGAAAATCATGCCACACGTTAATCTTGCTAAAAGCACGATTCAAGAATAAAAATGAGGAATCCAAAAGAAATTCGACAACCCCTACCTCGGTTTTAAGATTCGAAGAATCGTCTACGATCCGCGGAAGACGGCGTCGCGGAAGTCGGGCGTCGCGGTCGTCGTTCGTCAAATCCGTTGACGAAGAGACGCGTCCGAAGAGGCACGTCGTTGGCGAATCCTTGTACGTCGACGAAGGTTGTCCGAGGAAGGTGCGGTGTTCTCTCTCGTTGACACCGAAGACGAAGACGAGCGGAGCGGCGTTCTTCGTCGGAAAAAGAGCGTTCCTCGTCAAGTCTTGAGGAAAGTCAAAATATAAAGAAAGCAACGAACTCAAGAACCCTTACCTCGATAGTCGCACGTTGACGGAGTCGTGGAAAGTCGGTGTCGATTCCTTTGACGTCGGAGGAAGAGTCGTTGTCGAAGGCGTTCGTCGCGGAAGTCCGCCGCGGAAGAGAAGATGCGGAAGAAGAACGTCACGTCGCGGATATGGCGTCGCGGAAAGACCGTGTTCTTCGGCGAAGGAGTTCTTCGTTGAAGAACGGCGTTCTTCGTCAAGGTTGAAGAAGGAAGAAAAGCTCCCAACCACATCAAGATGGCTAAGAGTTCTAACCCAACCAAAATAAGACAAAGTCTTATTTTATTCACAAAAAGAATTTCAAAGGTTTGAAATTCAAAATGGCTAACTCAAAAAAAAAATAACTCACTTATTTAATATACATGAGTTGTATAATTAAAAAGAAGTTAAGTTATCAAGCCATTAAGAAGGAGAGTGGGGAGTTGAAAAGGTGGGGGGTTCGTGTGGGCCCCACCACTCTTAATCCTCCCAAGGGAGGTTAAGTGGGTGTGGGTCCCACTTCCAACCTCTTTTGAGAGGTTTCAAGAAGTTATAATAAAATTTGTTCTACACAAATTTTATTTAACTCAACTAAAACCCTCAAAAATTAACTTTCAACCCGCAACAAACGCAACTCCCGAAAAGGTCTCATTAAGCGAAAATCGGCGCTGCGAGTTCATTGGTGCCCTCGGATTTCAATTCCGAGCACCGGATCAAAAGTTAGTAATTCCCGCTCGTTCGTTCACTGAACGTACCCGAGCCAAACTTCGGAAATTAATTCCGGGCACTCCGGGCCTCGGAATCAGGTGCCGTCAGAAACCGCATTCTTGTAAAATTCTAAAGAAAAATAAGAAAAAATTTCCCTTGAATTTTACGGGTCTTTACATTACTCCCACCTCAGGGCTTTACGTCCCCGTAAAGCTACATCAAAAACTAGGGAAACAAAAGAGGATACTGAGCACGCATCTGAGCCTCCCGCTCCCATGTGTTCTCCTGGAGATTCCCGTGCCGCCATCTGTTGCGCACAAGAGGAATCGATCGTCCAAGTAGGACCCGCTCCTGTCGATCCTCTATTCCCACCGGGACCTCCGTAAAAGTCACCCCATCGTCAACGTCAAGCTCCTCAGCTGGAATACGTGGAAGACGTCGTGCACCCGGTGCAACTGTGGTGGTAGAGTCAGGCGATAAGCCACCTTGCCAACCTTGCTGAGGACCTGGAAGGGTCTGTTGAAGCGCGGAGATATTTTTCCGCCTCGGCCAAATCTCCGAATACCACGTCGAGGTGAGACCCGCAAGAAGACGTGGTCGCCATCCTCGAACTCCAGTGGCCTCCGCCTCCTGTCAGCGTAAGACTTCTGCCGGCTCTGTGTTTTCCTCATCCGCTCCTGGATGACATGGACCTCTTCTGACGTGGCCCGGACCATCTCTGGTCCCACAAGAGCTGCAAGATTTCTTCTTTGCCGAAAAGAGAAACCTGGTCTCATCCCCTGGATGAACCACATTCTTTGCCTAAAACAGTCAATCCTAACATGGATGATACTAATCCATACCAAGGATGACGTCGTAAGGCCTCGACGCTACTACTAAGAGATCCAACCGTTACTCTCGCCTCCAAGGGTTGAGTCACACTGTCGGCATCAGTGTGTGGTAACTGGTCTCCTCCAGTAGATGTCTCACAAGTGAGGGTCAAGTCAACAGTCAACTGGAACCTCTTAGTAACATCACAAAAGAGGACAGGAATGAAAACATCACAAAGGATGCGTCTTTTATTATTGCAGCTCATAATACAAGACGCTACACAAAAGCAACATCAACATGGAACTAGAAGTACAAAAGACGTATCCACTAGTTCCTTCCCTGTCCACCTGCTCCCAGATCTCCATGATCGTAAGCTTCAGCTGCCTGAAGCTGTGCTCTCGCATGTCCACCTACTCCCTGTGGTCGGGGTGGACCTCCTGGTGGTGGTGGTGGCAGAGCCTCAAAGCGTCGTCCACCACCTGCTGCTCGGCCAGCTCCTCTGCCTCGTCCGCCTCCTCCCTGCGGACCGCCATGGTCGAACCTCTGCCTCTGCCTAGGTGGTTCCTCAAC
The DNA here is from genome assembly GCA_963277665.1 of Viscum album. Taxonomy (NCBI): domain Eukaryota; kingdom Viridiplantae; phylum Streptophyta; class Magnoliopsida; order Santalales; family Viscaceae; genus Viscum; species Viscum album. Next base: position 1,330,369,616 of record OY728133.1, read on the forward strand.
CGTCTGCTGCTCCTCCGCATGGCGGGTCGGCAGTCACGAGCCATGTGGCCTTGCCCGCCGCATGCAAAGCACTGTCTTCCACTCAAAAGACTGACTCCGCGCTGTGTGCCCTGCACTGCTGAGCCAGTGCCCTGAGGTCGTCTGCCTGAAGGTCTGGTCTGTCTGAACCCCTGAGTCATCTGTCGGCTACCTGCTACCGAAGACTCCGCTACGTGCCGCCCTGCGGTGGGTCGCTGCGCTGGTGAAGACTCAGCAAGGAAGCTCTCAATCAGAAGGGCTCGCTCCAGTACTCCAGTCTGAGCCGGTAAGCTGAGGGAGATCAGCGATGCCCTGATCTCGTGTCTCAAACCCTGCTCGAAGGTCCGGGCCCGGAAGAATGGGTCCCGTACCATGTCGGTCGAGTAGCGCGAGAGATCGGTAAATCTCGCCGAGTACTGAGCGACCGTCATGCTGCCCTTCCGCAGCTGAAGAAGCTCATGGATGCGCACCGCTCGGAGGGTGGCCGGGACGAACTCCGAGCGGAAGAGGCTCTCAAAGTCCGTCCAAAGTAGAGATGCCTCATCGTGCACCTGGAGCATCAAGCTCCACCATCGTCCTGCTGCTGCGTGTAGTAGGCTCGCAGCGAGGATCACCATAAGGTCTGCTGGTGTCCTCACTAGCCTAAACACTCGTACCACTGCCTCCAGCCAGTCCTCTGCAGCCTGGGGATCCGTCTCCCCGCGAAACCTGGGCGGTCGCTGGCGCTGAAACTCATGCAGTGCGCTGAGGCGACGTGCATCGTCAGCGGCTGCTGCTGGAAGCATCGGGGGCTCGGCGGGTAGAGCTACCGCCGGTGCCACTGCTGACAAAGGGCCCTGCACCGAGGCCTCGTCGCTCGGTGGGCTGTCGTCACGTTCGATTCTCGGAACCCTAGCTGGCTGCCGTCGTGGGGCCATCCTGAAAGAAACAACGTAACACGATCAAACGATTATACCTGGTGAGCTGACCTAGTTTGAGCTGTTTTAAGGGGAAAAACCTTTGAAAACACACACGCAATCAGTGTTTTCGTGCACAAAGTCGGAAATCAGTTGTCAGGGTCCTGGTGTATGGATACGTCGGCCGCCCGCACCAACACTGGACTCCCTGAACTGAAAACCACACTCGGTACCCTTAACACTATTGCTTCACAGAAAGAAACATCAGAGTTATAAGTTCTGCGGTAGAACCGAACTCCTCTGATACCAATTTGTCACGACCCGTCCTCGGGGCTCGTGCTGTGACTACCCCAAGCCCGCCTTCCATAGGCCAGGGGTTGGCGACTAGCACCAAAGGCGTAAAATCCCGATAACTGGGAAGGCATTGCCTTTATAAAGAAAACAAGCACCACAGAGTACAAGCGGAAGTAAAACACTAAGTACAAAAAGAAGAGCTGAAAAGTAAAAGGGGCCGGAAATACAAGCCCAACTGTAAAGTACAACTCGAAAGGGAAAACAGCGACTGAAAAGTAAAGCTGCTACGCTGAGATGTCCACTGGAAATCCCACCTGAAGGGTGGGTACAGATAGCTCTTCTGCTCCTCGGGTCCCGCCGTCTGCTCCAAGTATGACCCGCCCAGTGGTCTGCCTCTGGGTACCGCCTCGTCGTATAGTCCACCTCCAGGTACCGTCCAGTGCTCGAACGCTCGGCCTCTGCCAGTACTGGCCGTCGTCTGCAACCAACACAACGAGGTGCGGGCATAGCCCGTGCAGGGGTGAGTATAACGATACTCAGTAGGGACCCCGAGACCCTCAAGGTCTCACTAAAACCAACAAGGATAAACACAAGAAGATCTCAACAGATAAACCCTACTTAGGTATATGCCCATACATATACCTAAGTTATCAAGTAACCCATCTCAATCATGAGGAAACACAAGGATTGTGAAATCGACGGATAACCACTACCCGGGTATATGCCCATACATATACCAAAGTTAGCAAGTGACCCATCTCAATCATGAAGTAAACACAAGGTCAAAAGTCTCAGCTCAAACCAGGATTTTCATTATCGAAACCGTAACTGCTGAAGAGCTCCGTCTCTAGAGTGTACAGTGGTCCTGTCACGACTCCGAGGCTGCCGCTCACTAACCTAGGACTGCTGAAGTACTCCTCCTGTCGAGTACTGCGGGTCTGTTGCCAACTACCAGGCGCTCCGTCCGCTGAGGGTCTGCTGCCAAATACCGGGCGCTACCCAGATAGCCTACTGAGGTACTCCTCCTGTCGAGTACCGCGGGTCTGCTGCCAACTACCAGGCGCTCCGTCCGCCGTGGGTCTGCCGCCAAGTACCGGGCGCTCCGTCCACTGGGCTAGTCGACTCACTCCAAGTCGAGTCGGTCAAGCAGTCGTCAGGTCTCAGCCGGCTACACGGTCTCCGTACTCTGCACGCTCGTCTCCGGGAGGGTCCGCTCCACGAGCTACTGGTCGATACTCCAAGTATCACAAAGTCCCACGAAGAAGTGCCTCAAAGGTCCGTCTCGTCACAGGGGTCTCAACGCAACAGACGGCGCGTCGATCGGACGCCCGGTCTGTGAGTTAATAGTCTTTTCGTCCCAGGGGCCCGGTTGGTTTCGAGTGCGAACCAATCCCGGCCGTATCTCATCTGTACCCCGAACTCCCATAGGGTAAACTCAAAGGGACCGTTACTCAACGTAACCACCAACGCCGCTGACGGCTCGTCAAGCGGACGTCCTGTCTGAAAGATATCAGCTTTCCCGTTCCAGGGGGCCCGGTTGGATTTCGGGAACAATCCAACCCGGCCATACTCCGACTGCATCCAAAACTCGGGCGGAGTATGTCAAAAGTTCCGTCTCATCAAGAGGAAGTCAACGAAACAGACGGCGCGTCAATCGGACGCCCGGTCTGTGAGTTATTGGCATTTTCGTCTCCGGGGCCCGGTTGGTTTTTAAGGAAAAACCAACCCGACCGTACTCCACCTGCGTCCAAACCTCGGGCGGAGTATGCCAAAAGATCCGATTCACTAAGAGGAACACAACGCGACTGACGACGCGTCAATCGGACGTTCGTGGCTCAAGATATGAGCGTTTCCGCTCCGAAGGCCCGGTTGGTTTCGTGAACGAACCAACCCGGCCGAACCCAAAGTAACCCGAAACCTTGAGTGCGATATACCGAAACGACCGTCTCGATCCAAGGATCGCGTTGCCGCAGACGGTTCGTCATTCGGAGGTCCGAAGCTCATGTTATGAGCCAAAAACCAAAACAGGTTCGAAACGGGGGGGTCCGGGTCCGGGCCGACCCGGCCCGACCCCCCCCCCCCCTCCCGGGGCGGTGCGGCGGCCGGCGGCGGCGGCGGCGGACGGCGGCGGCGGGCGGCGGCGGCGGGCGGCGCGGCGGCGGCGGCGGCGGGCCGCGCGGCGGCGGCGGTGGCGGGCCGCGCGGCGGCGGCGGCGGCGGGCCGCGCTGGCGGCGGCGGCGGGCCGCGCGGGCGGCGGCGGGCACCGCACGGGGTGGTCACGCGGGGCTAAGCCCCGCGTTTTTGCTGGAGGGGCGGCGCGGCTTAAAGGCCGCGCCCCATTTTTTTTTCAAGAGCCCCCCCCCCCCCACGTGGGGGGCCTGCTGGTGGAACCGAGGGGGCAGCCGGCCCCCTCCCTTTGAAGAAACGCCCCCCCCCCCTTTTAAAGAGGGGGGTTTTCATGGTTGGCCGGGGAATTAAATTCCCCGGTTTTAAGCCATCCGGCCGGCCAGCTGGCCGGCCGGTTTTTACCAACGGGACCGGAATTTCCGGTCCCGCCTTTGACTACCGACGCCGGCGGCCCGGCCGCCGGCCTCTTCTTCCGCCGCGGTCTTCTCGTCCCGCCGCGGCCCGGAACCGGCCGCGGCGTTCGTCATCCGGCGCGGTGCGTCGGCACCGCGCCCCTTCGCCGTGCTTTGATTCTTTTCAACGCGGCGCGACGGCGTCGCGTTCTTGAAGATTCTCCTCGGCGTAGCGCGACGGCGTTGCGTAAAAATAAACGCACAAACAACCGCGTGGTGCGACGGCACCACGCCACTTGCTTCCACCCGCAAGATCAAACAAGAACGTTGGAGGGGGTTCGGCCGTGTTCGTACGGTCCGGCCCCCCTCACGTTAAATTAATAACGCAACTTTAAAGAAAATCATGCCACACGTTAATCTTGCTAAAAGCACGATTCAAGAATAAAAATGAGGAATCCAAAAGAAATTCGACAACCCCTACCCCGGTTTTAAGATTCGAAGAATCGTCTACGATCCGCGGAAGACGGCGTCGCGGAAGTCGGACGTCGCGGTCGTCGTTCGTCAAATCCGTTGACGAAGAGACGCGTCCGAAGAGGCACGTCGTTGGCGAATCCTTGTACGCCGACGAAGGTTGTCCGAGGAAGGTGCGGTGTTCTCTCTCGTTGACACCGAAGACGAAGACGAGCGGAGCGGCGTTCTTCGTCGGAAAAAGAGCGTTCCTCGTCAAGTCTTGAGGAAAGTCAAAATATAAAGAAAGCAACGAACTCAAGAACCCTTACCTCGATAGTCGCACGTTGACGGAGTCGTGGAAAATCGGTGTCGATTCCTTTGACGTCGGAGGAAGAGTCGTTGTCGAAGGCGTTCGTCGCGGAAGTCCGTCGCGGAAGAGAAGATGCGGAAGAAGAACGTCACGTCGCGGATATGGCGTCGCGGAAAGACCGTGTTCTTCGGCGAAGGAGTTCTTCGTTGAAGAACGGCGTTCTTCGTCAAGGTTGAAGAAGGAAGAAAAGCTCCCAACCACATCAAGATGGCTAAGAGTTCTAACCCAACCAAAATAAGACAAAGTCTTATTTTATTCACAAAAAGAATTTCAAAGGTTTGAAATTCAAAATGGCTAACTCAAAAAAAAATAACTCACTTATTTAATATACATGAGTTGTATAATTAAAAAGAAGTTAAGTTATCAAGCCATTAAGAAGGAGAGTGGGGAGTTGAAAAGGTGGGGGGTTCGTGTGGGCCCCACCACTCTTAATCCTCCCAAGGGAGGTTAAGTGGGTGTGGGTCCCACTTCCAACCTCTTTTGAGAGGTTTCAAGAAGTTATAATAAAATTTGTTCTACACAAATTTTATTTAACTCAACTAAAACCCTCAAAAATTAACTTTCAACCCGCAACAAACGCAACTCCCGAAAAGGTCTCATTAAGCGAAAATCGGCGCTGCGAGTTCATTGGTGCCCTCGGATTTCAATTCCGAGCACCGGATCAAAAGTTAGTAATTCCCGCTTGTTCGTTCACTAAACGTACCCGAGCCAAACTTCGGAAATTAATTCCGGGCACTCCGGGCCTCGGAATCAGGTGCCGTCAGAAACCGCATTCTTGTAAAATTCTAAAGAAAAATAAGAAAAAATTTCCCTTGAATTTTACGGGTCTTTACATTACTCCCACCTCAGGGCTTTACGTCCCCGTAAAGCTACATCAAAAACTAGGGAAACAAAAGAGGATACTGAGCACGCATCTGAGCCTCCCGCTCCCATGTGTTCTCCTGGAGATTCCCGTGCCGCCATCTGTTGCGCACAAGAGGAATCGATCGTCCAAGTAGGACCCGCTCCTGTCGATCCTCTATTCCCACCGGGACCTCCGTAAAAGTCACCCCATCGTCAACGTCAAGCTCCTCAGCTGGAATACGTGGAAGACGTCGTGCACCCGGTGCAACTGTGGTGGTAGAGTCAGGCGATAAGCCACCTCGCCAACCTTGCTGAGGACCTGGAAGGGTCTGTTGAAGCGCGGAGATATTTTGCCGCCTCGGCCAAATCTCCGAATACCACGTCGAGGTGAGACCCGCAAGAAGACGTGGTCGCCATCCTCGAACTCCAGTGGCCTCCGCCTCCTGTCAGCGTAAGACTTCTGCCGGCTCTGTGTTTTCCTCATCCGCTCCTGGATGACATGGACCTCTTCTGACGTGGCCCGGACCATCTCTGGTCCCACAAGAGCTGCAAGATTTCTTCTTTGCCGAAAAGAGAAACCTGGTCTCATCCCCTGGATGAACCACATTCTTTGCCTAAAACAGTCAATCCTAACATGGATGATACTAATCCATACCAAGGATGACGTCGTAAGGCCTCGACGCTACTACTAAGAGATCCAACCGTTACTCTCGCCTCCAAGGGTTGAGTCACACTGTCGGCATCAGTGTGTGGTAACTGGTCTCCTCCAGTAGATGTCTCACAAGTGAGGGTCAAGTCAACAGTCAACTGGAACCTCTTAGTAACATCACAAAAGAGGACAGGAATGAAAACATCACAAAGGATGCGTCTTTTATTATTGCAGCTCATAATACAAGACGCTACACAAAAGCAACATCAACATGGAACTAGAAGTACAAAAGACGTATCCACTAGTTCCTTCCCTGTCCACCTGCTCCCAGATCTCCATGATCGTAAGCTTCAGCTGCCTGAAGCTGTGCTCTCGCATGTCCACCTACTCCCTGTGGTCGGGGTGGACCTCCTGGTGGTGGTGGTGGCAGAGCCTCAAAGCGTCGTCCACCACCTGCTGCTCGGCCAGCTCCTCTGCCTCGTCCGCCTCCTCCCTGCGGACCGCCACGATCGAACCTCTGCCTCTGCCTAGGTGGTTCCTCAACCGTCTGCTGCTCCTCCGCATGGCGGGTCGGCAGTCACGAGCCATGTGGCCTTGCCCGCCGCATGCAAAGCACTGTCTTCCACTCAAAAGACTGACTCCGCGCTGTGTGCCCTGCACTGCTGAGCCAGTGCCCTGAGGTCGTCTGCCTGAAGGTCTGGTCTGTCTGAACCCCTGAGTCATCTGTCGGCTACCTGCTACCGAAGACTCCGCTACGTGCCGCCCTGCGGTGGGTCGCTGCGCTGGTGAAGACTCAGCAAGGAAGCTCTCAATCAGAAGGGCTCGCTCCAGTACTCCAGTCTGAGCCGGTAAGCTGAGGGAGATCAGCGATGCCCTGATCTCGTGTCTTAAACCCTGCTCGAAGGTCCGGGCCCGGAAGAATGGGTCCCGTACCATGTCGGTCGAGTAGCGCGAGAGATCGGTAAATCTCGCCGAGTACTGAGCGACCGTCATGCTGCCCTGCCGCAGCTGAAGAAGCTCCTGGATGCGCACCGCTCGGAGGGTGGCCGGGACGAACTCCGAGCGGAAGAGGCTCTCAAAGTCCGTCCAAAGTAGAGATGCCTCATCGTGCACCTGGAGCATCAAGCTCCACCATCGTCCTGCTGCTGCGTGTAGTAGGCTCGCAGCGAGGATCACCATGAGGTCTGCTGGTGTCCTCACTAGCCTAAACACTCGTACCACTGCCTCCAGCCAGTCCTCTGCAGCCTGGGGATCCGTCTCCCCGCGAAACCTGGGCGGTCGCTGGCGCTGAAACTCATGCAGTGCGCTGAGGCGACGTGCATCGTCAGCGGCTGCTGCTGGAAGCATCGGGGGCTCGGCGGGTAGAGCTACCGCCGGTGCCACTGCTGACAAAGGGCCCTGCACCGAGGCCTCGTCGCTCGGTGGGCTGTCGTCACGTTCGATTCTCGGAACCCTAGCTGGCTGCCGTCGTGGGGCCATCCTGAAAGAAACAACGTAACACGATCAAACGATTATACCTGGTGAGCTGACCTAGTTTGAGCTGTTTTAAGGGGAAAAACCTTTGAAAACACACACGCAATCAGTGTTTTCGTGCACAAAGTCGGAAATCAGTTGTCAGGGTCCTGGTGTATGGATACGTCGGCCGCCCGCACCAACACTGGACTCCCTGAACTGAAAACCACACTCGGTACCCTTAACACTATTGCTTCACAGAAAGAAACATCAGAGTTATAAGTTCTGCGGTAGAACCGAACTCCTCTGATACCAATTTGTCACGACCCGTCCTCGGGGCTCGTGCCGTGACTACCCCAAGCCCGCCTTCCATAGGCCAGGGGTTGGCGACTAGCACCAAAGGCGTAAAATCCCGATAACTGGGAAGGCATTGCCTTTATAAAGAAAACAAGCACCACAGAGTACAAGCGGAAGTAAAACACTAAGTACAAAAAGAAGAGCTGAAAAGTAAAAGGGGCCGGAAATACAAGCCCAACTGTAAAGTACAACTCGAAAGGGAAAACAGCGACTGAAAAGTAAAGCTGCTACGCTGAGATGTCCACTGGAAATCCCACCTGAAGGGTGGGTACAGATAGCTCTTCTGCTCCTCGGGTCCCGCCGTCTGCTCCAAGTATGACCCGCCCAGTGGTCTGCCTCTGGGTACCCGCCTCGTCGTATAGTCCACCTCCAGGTACCGTCCAGTGCTCGAACGCTCGGCCTCTGCCAGTACTGGCCGTCGTCTGCAACCAACACAACGAGGTGCGGGCATAGCCCGTGCAGGGGTGAGTATAACGATACTCAGTAGGGACCCCGAGGCCCTCAAGGTCTCACTAAAACCAACAAGGATAAACACAAGAAGATCTCAACAGATAAACCCTACTTAGGTATATGCCCATACATATACCTAAGTTATCAAGTAACCCATCTCAATCATGAGGAAACACAAGGATTGTGAAATCGACGGATAACCACTACCCGGGTATATGCCCATACATATACCAAAGTTAGCAAGTGACCCATCTCAATCATGAAGTAAACACAAGGTCAAAAGTCTCAGCTCAAACCAGGATTTTCATTATCGAAACCGTAACTGCTGAAGAGCTCCGTCTCTAGAGTGTACAGTGGTCCTGTCACGACTCCGAGGCTGCCGCTCACTAACCTAGGACTGCTGAAGTACTCCTCCTGTCGAGTACTGCGGGTCTGCTGCCAACTACCAGGCGCTCCGTCCGCTGAGGGTCTGCTGCCAAATACCGGGCGCTACCCAGATAGCCTACTGAGGTACTCCTCCTGTCGAGTACCGCGGGTCTGCTGCCAACTACCAGGCGCTCCGTCCGCCGTGGGTCTGCCGCCAAGTACCGGGCGCTCCGTCCACTGGGCTAGTCGACTCACTCCAAGTCGAGTCGGTCAAGCAGTCGTCAGGTCTCAGCCGGCTACACGGTCTCCGTACTCTGCACGCTCGTCTCCGGGAGGGTCCGCTCCACGAGCTACTGGTCAATACTCCAAGTATCACAAAGTCCCACGAAGAAGTGCCTCAAAGGTCCGTCTCGTCACAGGGGTCTCAACGCAACAGACGGCGCGTCGATCGGACGCCCGGTCTGTGAGTTAATAGTCTTTTCGTCCCAGGGGCCCGGTTGGTTTCGAGTGCGAACCAATCCCGGCCGTATCTCATCTGTACCCCGAACTCCCATAGGGTAAACTCAAAGGGACCGTTACTCAACGTAACCACCAACGCCGCTGACGGCTCGTCAAGCGGACGTCCTGTCTGAAAGATATCAGCTTTCCCGTTCCAGGGGGCCCGGTTGGATTTCGGGAACAATCCAACCCGGCCATACTCCGACTGCATCCAAAACTCGGGCGGAGTATGTCAAAAGTTCCGTCTCATCAAGAGGAAGTCAACGAAACAGACGGCGCGTCAATCGGACGCCCGGTCTGTGAGTTATTGGCATTTTCGTCTCCGGGGCCCGGTTGGTTTTTAAGGAAAAACCAACCCGACCGTACTCCACCTGCGTCCAAACCTCGGGCGGAGTATGCCAAAAGATCCGATTCACTAAGAGGAACACAACGCGACTGACGACGCGTCAATCGGACGTTCGTGGCTCAAGATATGAGTGTTTCCGCTCCGAAGGCCCGGTTGGTTTCGTGAACGAACCAACCCGGCCGAACCCAAAGTAACCCGAAACCTTGAGTGCAATATACCGAAACGACCGTCTCGATCCAAGGATCGCGTTGCCGCAGACGGTTCGTCATTCGGAGGTCCGAAGCTCAAGTTATGAGCCAAAAACCAAAACAGGTTCGAAACGGGGGGGTCCGGGTTCGGGCCGACCCGGCCCGACCCCCCCCCCCCCCCCCCCCCCCCCGGGGCGGTGCGGCGGCGGCGCGGCGGCCGGCGGGGGCGGCGGCGGACGGCGGCGGCGGGCGGGGGCGGCGGGCGGCGCGGCGGCGGCGGCGGCGGGCCGCGCGGCGGCGGCGGCGGCGGGCCGCGGGGGCGGCGGCGGCGGGCCGCGCTGGCGGCGGCGGCGGGCCGCGCTGGCGGCGGCGGGCACCGCACGGGGTGGTCACGCGGGGCTAAGCCCCGCGTTTTTGCTGGAGGGGCGGCGCGGCTTAAAGGCCGCGCCCCATTTTTTTTTCAAGAGCCCCCCCCACGTGGGGGGCCTGCTGGTGGAACCGAGGGGGCAGCCGGCCCCCTCCCTTTGAAGAAACGCCCCCCCCCCCTTTTAAAGAGGGGGTTTTCATGGTTGGCCGGGGAATTAAATTCCCCGGTTTTAAGCCATCCGGCCGGCCAGCTGGCCGGCCGGTTTTTACCAACGGGACCGGAATTTCCGGTCCCGCCTTTGACTACCGACGCCGGCGGCCCGGCCGCCGGCCTCTTCTTCCGCCGCGGCCCGGAACCGGCCGCGGTCTTCTCGTCCCGCCGCGGCCCGGAACCGGCCGCGGCGTTCGTCATCCGGCGCGGTGCGTCGGCACCGCGCCCCTTCGCCGTGCTTTGATTCTTTTCAACGCGGCGCGACGGCATCGCGTTCTTGAAGATTCTCCTCGGCGTAGCGCGACGGCGTTGCGTAAAAATAAACGCACAAACAACCGCGTGGTGCGACGGCACCACGCCACTTGCTTCCACCCGCAAGATCAAACAAGAACGTTGGAGGGGGTTCGGCCGTATTCGTACGGTCCGGCCCCCCTCACGTTAAATTAATAACGCAACTTTAAAGAAAATCATGCCACACGTTAATCTTGCTAAAAGCACGATTCAAGAATAAAAATGAGGAATCCAAAAGAAATTCGACAACCCCTACCTCGGTTTTAAGATTCGAAGAATCGTCTACGATCCGCGGAAGACGGCGTCGCGGAAGTCGGGCGTCGCGGTCGTCGTTCGTCAAATCCGTTGACGAAGAGACGCGTCCGAAGAGGCACGTCGTTGGCGAATCCTTGTACGCCGACGAAGGTTGTCCGAGGAAGGTGCGGTGTTCTCTCTCGTTGACACCGAAGACGAAGACGAGCGGAGCGGCGTTCTTCGTCGGAAAAAGAGCGTTCCTCGTCAAGTCTTGAGGAAAGTCAAAATATAAAGAAAGCAACGAACTCAAGAACCCTTACCTCGATAGTCGCACGTTGACGGAGTCGTGGAAAATCGGTGTCGATTCCTTTGACGTCGGAGGAAGAGTCGTTGTCGAAGGCATTCGTCGCGGAAGTCCGTCGCGGAAGAGAAGATGCGGAAGAAGAACGTCACGTCGCGGATATGGCGTCGCGGAAAGACCGTGTTCTTCGGCGAAGGAGTTCTTCGTTGAAGAACGGCGTTCTTCGTCAAGGTTGAAGAAGGAAGAAAAGCTCCCAACCACATCAAGATGGCTAAGAGTTCTAACCCAACCAAAATAAGACAAAGTCTTATTTTATTCACAAAAAGAATTTCAAAGGTTTGAAATTCAAAATGGCTAACTCAAAAAAAAATAACTCACTTATTTAATATACATGAGTTGTATAATTAAATAGAAGTTAAGTTATCAAGCCATTAAGAAGGAGAGTGGGGAGTTGAAAAGGTGGGGGGTTCGTGTGGGCCCCACCACTCTTAATCCTCCCAAGGGAGGTTAAGTGGGTGTGGGTCCCACTTCCAACCTCTTTTGAGAGGTTTCAAGAAGTTATAATAAAATTTGTTCTACACAAATTTTATTTAACTCAACTAAAACCCTCAAAAATTAACTTTCAACCCGCAACAAACGCAACTCCCGAAAAGGTCTCATTAAGCGAAAATCGGCGCTGCGAGTTCATTGGTGCCCTCAGATTTCAATTCCGAGCACCGGATCAAAAGTTAGTAATTCCCGCTCGTTCGTTCACTGAACGTACCCGAGCCAAACTTCGGAAATTAATTCCGGGCACTCCGGGCCTCGGAATCAGGTGCCGTCAGAAACCACATTCTTGTAAAATTCTAAAGAAAAATAAGAAAAAATTTCCCTTGAATTTTACGGGTCTTTACATTACTCCCACCTCAGGGCGTTACGTCCCCGTAAAGCTACATCAAAAACTAGGGAAACAAAAGAGGATACTGAGCACGCATCTGAGCCTCCCGCTCCCATGTGTTCTCCTGGAGATTCCCGTGCCGCCATCTGTTGCGCACAAGAGGAATCGATCGTCCAAGTAGGACCCGCTCCTGTCGATCCTCTATTCCCACCGGGACCTCCGTAAAAGTCACCCCATCGTCAACGTCAAGATCCTCAGCTGGAATACGTGGAAGACGTCGTGCACCCGGTGCAACTGTGGTGGTAGAGTCAGGCGATAAGCCACCTCGCCAACCTTGCTGAGGACCTGGAAGGGTCTGTTGAAGCGCGGAGATATTTTGCCGCCTCGGCCAAATCTCCGAATACCACGTCGAGGTGAGACCCGCAAGAAGACGTGGTCGCCATCCTCGAACTCCAGTGGCCTCCGCCTCCTGTCAGCGTAAGACTTCTGCCGGCTCTGTGTTTTCCTCATCCGCTCCTGGATGACATGGACCTCTTCTGACGTGGCCCGGACCATCTCTGGTCCCACAAGAGCTGCAAGATTTCTTCTTTGCCGAAAAGAGAAACCTGGTCTCATCCCCTGGATGAACCACATTCTTTGCCTAAAACAGTCAATCCTAACATGGATGATACTAATCCATACCAAGGATGACGTCGTAAGGCCTCGACGCTACTACTAAGAGATCCAACCGTTACTCTCGCCTCCAAGGGTTGAGTCACACTGTCGGCATCAGTGTGTGGTAACTGGTCTCCTCCAGTAGATGTCTCACAAGTGAGGGTCAAGTCAACAGTCAACTGGAACCTCTTAGTAACATCACAAAAGAGGACAGGAATGAAAACATCACAAAGGATGCGTCTTTTATTATTGCAGCTCATAATACAAGACGCTACACAAAAGCAACATCAACATGGAACTAGAAGTACAAAAGACGTATCCACTAGTTCCTTCCCTGTCCACCTGCTCCCAGATCTCCATGATCGTAAGCTTCAGCTGCCTGAAGCTGTGCTCTCGCATGTCCACCTACTCCCTGTGGTCGGGGTGGACCTCCTGGTGGTGGTGGTGGCAGAGCCTCAAAGCGTCGTCCACCACCTGCTGCTCGGCCAGCTCCTCTGCCTCGTCCGCCTCCTCCCTGCGGACCGCCACGGTCGAACCTCTGCCTCTGCCTAGGTGGTTCCTCAACCGTCTGCTGCTCCTCCGCATGGAGGGTCGGCAGTCACGAGCCATGTGGCCTTGCCCGCCGCATGCAAAGCACTGTCTTCCACTCAAAAGACTGACTCCGCGCTGTGTGCCCTGCACTGCTGAGCCAGTGCCCTGAGGTCGTCTGCCTGAAGGTCTGGTCTGTCTGAACCCCTGAGTCATCTGTTGGCTACCTGCTACCGAAGACTCCGCTACGTGCCGCCCTGCGGTGGGTCGCTGCGCTGGTGAAGACTCAGCAAGGAAGCTCTCAATCAGAAGGGCTCGCTCCAGTACTCCAGTCTGAGCCGGTAAGCTGAGGGAGATCAGCGATGCCCTGATCTCGTGTCTCAAACCCTGCTCGAAGGTCCGGGCCCGGAAGAATGGGTCCCGTACCATGTCGGTCGAGTAGCGCGAGAGATCGGTAAATCTCGCCGAGTACTGAGCGACCGTCATGCTGCCCTGCCGCAGCTGAAGAAGCTCCTGGATGCGCACCGCTCGGAGGGTGGCCGGGACGAACTCCGAGCGGAAGAGGCTCTCAAAGTCCGTCCAAAGTAGAGATGCCTCATCGTGCACCTGGAGCATCAAGCTCCACCATCGTCCTGCTGCTGCGTGTAGTAGGCTCGCAGCGAGGATCACCATGAGGTCTGCTGGTGTCCTCACTAGCCTAAACACTCGTACCACTGCCTCCAGCCAGTCCTCTGCAGCCTGGGGATCCGTCTCCCCGCGAAACTTGGGCGGTCGCTGGCGCTGAAACTCATGCAGTGCGCTGAGGCGACGTGCATCGTCAGCGGCTGCTGCTGGAAGCATCGGGGGCTCGGCGGGTAGAGCTACCGCCGGTGCCACTGCTGACAAAGGGCCCTGCACCGAGGCCTCGTCGCTCGGTGGGCTGTAGTCACGTTCGATTCTCGGAACCCTAGCTGGCTGCCGTCGTGGGGCCATCCTGAAAGAAACAACGTAACACGATCAAACGATTATACCTGGTGAGCTGACCTAGTTTGAGCTGTTTTAAGGGGAAAAACCTTTGAAAACACACACGCAATCAGTGTTTTCGTGCACAAAGTCGGAAATCAGTTGTCAGGGTCCTGGTGTATGGATACGTCGGCCGCCCGCACCAACACTGGACTCCCTGAACTGAAAACCACACTCGGTACCCTTAACACTATTGCTTCACAGAAAGAAACATCAGAGTTATAAGTTCTGCGGTAGAACCGAACTCCTCTGATACCAATTTGTCACGACCCGTCCTCGGGGCTCGTGCCGTGACTACCCCAAGCCCGCCTTCCATAGGCCAGGGGTTGGCGACTAGCACCAAAGGCGTAAAATCCCGATAACTGGGAAGGCATTGCCTTTATAAAGAAAACAAGCACCACAGAGTACAAGCGGAAGTAAAACACTAAGTACAAAAAGAAGAGCTGAAAAGTAAAAGGGGCCGGAAATACAAGCCCAACTGTAAAGTACAACTCGAAAGGGAAAACAGCGACTGAAAAGTAAAGCTGCTACGCTGAGATGTCCACTAGAAATCCCACCTGAAGGGTGGGTACAGATAGCTCTTCTGCTCCTCGGGTCCCGCCGTCTGCTCCAAGTATGACCCGCCCAGTGGTCTGCCTCTGGGTACCGCCTCGTCGTATAGTCCACCTCCAGGTACTGTCCAGTGCTCGAACGCTCGGCCTCTGCCAGTACTGGCCGTCGTCTGCAACCAACACAACGAGGTGCGGGCATAGCCCGTGCAGGGGTGAGTATAACGATACTCAATAGGGACCCCGAGACCCTCAAGGTCTCACTAAAACCAACAAGGATAAACACAAGAAGATCTCAACAGATAAACCCTACTTAGGTATATGCCCATACATATACCTAAGTTATCAAGTAACCCATCTCAATCATGAGGAAACACAAGGATTTTGAAATCGACGGATAACCACTACCCGGGTATATGCCCATACATATACCAAAGTTAGCAAGTGACCCATCTCAATCATGAAGTAAACACAAGGTCAAAAGTCTCAGCTCAAACCAGGATTTTCATTATCGAAACCGTAACTGCTGAAGAGCTCCGTCTCTAGAGTGTACAGTGGTCCTGTCACGACTCCGAGGCTGCCGCTCACTAACCTAGGACTGCTGAAGTACTCCTCCTGTCGAGTACTGCGGGTCTGCTGCCAACTACCAGGCGCTCCGTCCGCTGAGGGTCTGCTGCCAAATACCGGGCGCTACCCAGATAGCCTACTGAGGTACTCCTCCTGTCGAGTACCGCGGGTCTGCTGCCAACTACCAGGCGCTCCGTCCGCCGTGGGTCTGCCGCCAAGTACCGGGCGCTCCGTCCACTGGGCTAGTCGACTCACTCCAAGTCGAGTCGGTCAAGCAGTCGTCAGGTCTCAGCCGGCTACACGGTCTCCGTACTCTGCACGCTCGTCTCCGGGAGGGTCCGCTCCACGAGCTACTGGTCGATACTCCAAGTATCACAAAGTCCCACGAAGAAGTGCCTCAAAGGTCCGTCTCGTCACAGGGGTCTCAACGCAACAGACGGCGCGTCGATCGGACGCCCGGTCTGTGAGTTAATAGTCTTTTCGTCCCAGGGGCCCGGTTGGTTTCGAGTGCGAACCAATCCCGGCCGTATCTCATCTGTACCCCGAACTCCCATAGGGTAAACTCAAAGGGACCGTTACTCAACGTAACCACCAACGCCGCTGACGGCTCGTCAAGCGGACGTCCTGTCTGAAAGATATCAGCTTTCCCATTCCAGGGGGCCCGGTTGGATTTCGGGAACAATCCAACCCGGCCATACTCCGACTGCATCCAAAACTCGGGCGGAGTATGTCAAAAGTTCCGTCTCATCAAGAGGAAGTCAACGAAACAGACGGCGCGTCAATCGGACGCCCGGTCTGTGAGTTATTGGCATTTTCGTCTCCGGGGCCCGGTTGGTTTTTAAGGAAAAACCAACCCGACCGTACTCCACCTGCGTCCAAACCTCGGGCGGAGTATGCCAAAAGATCCGATTCACTAAGAGGAACACAACGCGACTGACGACGCGTCAATCGGACGTTCGTGGCTCAAGATAGGAGCGTTTCCGCTCCGAAGGCCCGGTTGGTTTCGTGAACGAACCAACCCGGCCGAACCCAAAGTAACCCGAAACCTTGAGTGCGATATACCGAAACGACCGTCTCGATCCAAGGATCGCGTTGCCGTAGACGGTTCGTCATTCGGAGGTCCGAAGCTCAAGTTATGAGCCAAAAACCAAAACAGGTTCGAAACGGGGGGGTCCGGGTCCGGGCCGACCCGGCCCGACCCCCCCCCCCCCCCCCCCCCCCCCCGGGGCGGTGCGGCGGCGGGCGGCGCGGCGGCGGCGGCGGCGGGCGGCGCGGGCGGCGGCGGCGGCGGGCCGCGCGGGCGGCGGCGGGCACCGCACGGGGTGGTCACGCGGGGCTAAGCCCCGCGTTTTTGCTGGAGGGGCGGCGCGGCTTAAAGGCCGCGCCCCATTTTTTTTTCAAGAGCCCCCCCCCATGTGGGGGGCCTGCTGGTGGAACCGAGGGGGCAGCCGTCCCCCTCCCTTTGAAGAAACGCCCCCCCCTTTTAAAGAGGGGGGTTTTCATGGTTGGCCGGGGAATTAAATTCCCCGGTTTTAAGCCATCCGGCCGGCCAACTGGCCGGCCGGTTTTTACCAACGGGACCGGAATTTCCGGTCCCGCCTTTGACTACCGACGCCGGCGGCCCGGCCGCCGGCCTCTTCTTCCGCCGCGGCCCGGAACCGGCCGCGGTCTTCTCGTCCCGCCGCGGCCCGGAACCGGCCGCGGCGTTCGTCATCCGGCGCGGTGCGTCGGCACCGCGCCCCTTCGCCGTGCTTTGATTCTTTTCAACGCGGCGCGACGGCGTCGCGTTCTTGAAGATTCTCCTCGGCGTAGCGCGACGGCGTTGCGTAAAAATAAACGCACAAACAACCGCGTGGTGCGATGGCACCACGCCACTTGCTTCCACCCGCAAGATCAAACAAGAACGTTGGAGGGGGTTCGGCCGTGTTCGTACGGTCCGGCCCCCCTCACGTTAAATTAATAACGCAACTTTAAAGAAAATCATGCCACACGTTAATCTTGCTAAAAGCACGATTCAAGAATAAAAATGAGGAATCCAAAAGAAATTCGACAACCCCAACCTCGGTTTTAAGATTCGAAGAATCGTCTACGATCCGCGGAAGACGGCGTCGCGGAAGTCGGGCGTCGCGGTCGTCGTTCGTCAAATCCGTTGACGAAGAGACGCGTCCGAAGAGGCACGTCGTTGGCGAATCCTTGTACGCTGACGAAGGTTGTCCGAGGAAGGTGCGGTGTTCTCTCTCGTTGACACCGAAGACGAAGACGAGCGGAGCGGCGTTCTTCGTCGGAAAAAGAGCGTTCCTCGTCAAGTCTTGAGGAAAGTCAAAATATAAAGAAAGCAACGAACTCAAGAACCCTTACCTCGATAGTCGCACGTTGACGGAGTCGTGGAAAATCGGTGTCGATTCCTTTGACGTCGGAGGAAGAGTCGTTGTCGAAGGCGTTCGTCGCGGAAGTCCGTCGCGGAAGAGAAGATGCGGAAGAAGAATGTCACGTCGCGGATATGGCGTCGCGGAAAGACCGTGTTCTTCGGCGAAGGAGTTCTTCGTTGAAGAACGGCGTTCTTCGTCAAGGTTGAAGAAGGAAGAAAAGCTCCCAACCACATCAAGATGGCTAAGAGTTCTAACCCAACCAAAATAAGACAAAGTCTTATTTTATTCACAAAAAGAATTTCAAAGGTTTGAAATTCAAAATGGCTAACTCAAAAAAAAATAACTCACTTATTTAATATACATGAGTTGTATAATTAAAAAGAAGTTAAGTTATCAAGCCATTAAGAAGGAGAGTGGGGAGTTGAAAAGGTGGGGGGTTCGTGTGGGCCCCACCACTCTTAATCCTCCCAAGGGAGGTTAAGTGGGTGTGGGTCCCACTTCCAACCACTTTTGAGAGGTTTCAAGAAGTTATAATAAAATTTGTTCTACACAAATTTTATTTAACTCAACTAAAACCCTCAAAAATTAACTTTCAACCCGCAACAAACGCAACTCCCGAAAAGGTCTCATTAAGCGAAAATCGGCGCTGCGAGTTCATTGGTGCCCTCGGATTTCAATTCTGAGCACCAGATCAAAAGTTAGTAATTCCCGCTCGTTCGTTCACTGAACGTACCCGAGCCAAACTTCGGAAATTAATTCCGGGCACTCCGGGCCTCGGAATCAGGTGCCGTCAGAAACCGCATTCTTGTAAAATTCTAAAGAAAAATAAGAAAAAATTTCCCTTGAATTTTACGGGTCTTTACACTAACAAAGAAATATATCCAGTCATTACACAATATCCTAAAAATCTCATGCATAATAATAGAATGTAGAGTAACAATAGAATGTTTAATGTTGGATATCATAATCTTATCATCAAGCACACATTCAAAGACATCATACAATAATAAGATAGTTGTACACTAATTTGTTTTGCTTGTATGGCCTACTATTTCAACAAGTGGTTATTACAAGCCTATCATACCACACATGATGTACAATTAATTGATAATATAAAATAAATGAAAAAAAATTCAATACATGTACAATATAAACATTCATATTGAAAAACTGGAATTTTTTTTTTCTGAGTTAATAAAATGAAAAACATAAGAATACTCTACCAAAATAAATATAACGGATGGTATAATTTGTGTATATCAAAATTAGAGAATAAAAATACTCAAGGAATGTTGGTACATATAAATATACTTCTGAAGGTGAATTCAGACCATTCTTTGAAACATGAAAAATGTATCCTTTTTCTTTTGGTATGTATTTAAATAAAAAAATGTCCAAATATTAAGAAAAAAAATTTCAATAAAAATAAACATGAATTTTTTTTTATGAAATACTAAAATAAAATAATAGTTATGATGGCGTGAAAATGTGACATCAAGTTATCGTTTTATCTGGTACACTCTTAACCTTATCATGGTTTACCCCTCCTATGTGATTGGGAGGATACCAATAATGGTGATGTCAGATATTTGTTGGACATTTATCTTTAAACAACCATTTAGGAAGGGTTCATGATGATTTCACTGCATGTATCTATATTACATTCCATGTAATTTAGGCAGGGTAAATCCCATGAAAGGTGATTCATGTTGTGAAATATTACACATCGTGAATGGTGGTTTCAAATAATGAATGTTTGAAATAATGTATTTTTAAACTGAGGTGATCGGTTTTTTTACATACTTCTCTAGCATATAATTAATTATGTGAATGGGAGTTTCATTCCATGGAACAGACAATTTCTAGTTTGAGAACATGTTCTTGGTAGTTTTTCTCAGTCCCCTCTTTCTATACTCTACCTCAACCCATGGTCTCTTTTATGAAATTTTCATGGACACCATTCCATTCAGATCGATCTGATCGATGACTGATTTTTTTTGCGATTATCATGCATCCCATTAGGTAATTTTTCTTCCCAATTCATCATTTCTTTTAGTCACGATATAATTATTGGGTGGAATGTTTCGATCTCTTTGGTTAGGATGGATTTTCATATTGTTTTTTAGGTCAGTTGTGAGATCTTATTCTGGAGTCAATAACATGGTTAGATGTGGTGCTTAATACATCCATTCTTAAGGGATATTGTGTTTTACTTTTCTTCCAACCCCGTGTTTTAAAAATTAGATCAATCCTTTGATATTGGTATTTAATTCTAGGTATTTTTGATGTTTTTCCGTTTCATTAATTTCATATTCCATTAGGAGCATGTGAGACACATGTTTTAAAGTATATAGTTTTGCATCTAGCTTATGATAATGGAAACTATTGTTTTCCTTTACAATATTCATAATAAAATATTGGAATGATTGTTTTGTGTGTGTTCAGAATATTTTTCAATGAAAAATGGTTTCTCCCAGGTTACTAATATATTTAATGTAAAAGGGATTTTTTGGAATCATTTAAATGGTATTTGAAATGATTTTGAAATTCTTTATTAAAAAAAATGAATTGTGAATATCATCACATAGTTAACAAAGGTATATTAGTAGAAGCTTTATCTTGGGGCCATCATCGATTTTTTTATCATCAATAAGGTCTGTCTTGGGGTTTTCCTCTTTTTTCCTAAGCCCATTGTTCTAGGGGACACATGTTTACTTTTTTTGGTGGGATTAGTCATGGTATATTCTTATTCATCATATTATAGTTGTTATAGGAACATGTTCTTGCACTTGATTATTTTGGTATGAGTAGTCCTCATCTTTGACCTATAATATTCCTCTGTGTTTTTATATTTGTACTTATTTTTAGTATTTCCTGGATTTCATAGTAAGCCTTGATATGCATGATTCTTCTGGTGAAAATTTATATTTACATTGTTATTTGAAATAGATACACCTGATTCTATTTATAACTATGGAAAAGGGAAAGGGTCTCCTTGTTTTTGATAAAATTGTTTTTATTCTTGTCATACCATGTTTTAACATTAAATAAGCATTCCTGAATTGTTATATAGAGTCTTGTAATCCAAAACTGGGGTGGGATCTTACAGAGTATGATTCCTCACACCGAGGGAACCTATTTTTTTGTATATAGACCATCATTTTTATTTTGTTGTAGTGAATGGAAAGGTACTATATTGAGAAGGTAATGATCATGTCATCTAGTTGGTATGATGGTGGGATTTTTCTATTACATCATTGGAAGTAGCATTTTGTCTAAGGTCCATTTTAGTTGGACATTCATTTTGTATTTTTTAGCCTTTTTTTTGGTTCCATTGTTTTTTATAGTTATGGAATATGTATATATTGTTAATCTACCACTGTTCCATTTTTAGTAAATATATGCCACATGATTGTGCATGTTGGGAAATTTTTTTCCCTCTCTTGTGTTGTTCGATGCTCGAGTGCTTGTCACCAGTGTGTGGGGTTCGTTAACTCCCCTCTGGTATGTAATGGAATCATCCAAGTGCAAGTTTGGTGTGAAACCGATGTATGTTTATTAAAATTTTGTATCAAGGGGAGTTATATCTTTAATAGGGCTTATATTGGGACATCTATAAGGCTAGTAATAGGATTGTCTCGAATTTAGTGGCTTGTTGTGATATGTTCTTGGCTAGATCATGTCATGTCGAGCCTCATGTTTCAATGTGATATTGGGATGTTTTTCTCTATTTATGAGTTATTATTTCTAAATATCAGTTTTTTCTTTTTGGTTTTCTAGTTTAAACTAATATATGTTCTATTGGCTGATTATTATTATGTTTCTGTTTGTATCATTATGCCTCTGAGGCCTCTTGCACGAGTTCCTCAAGAAGGTACAACTGATGCAGCTCAAGGGAAACCATCTATATGTCAGAATCAAATCAAGAATATCTTATGGATACTATAACACCCCGACCCCAGTTTCCCAGAGTCAGTGCATTATTACATAACATTGGCATGATCACAAGAAAGATCAAATCTCGAAAGACTGATTGGTTTAGTAGCCTTGGAAACACTAGATATATTCATAAAGTTTTACATTACATCATGAATTGAAAAACTACTACAAAAACATAATGTCTCCATAATCCACACTATTATCCCCTCATAATATCCCTGCAGGTCATTCATAATTTACTTCTTCACATCCTAGGAAAAATAAATCATAGAAAAGGGGTGAGATCAAATGCCCAGTAAGGATAAAAATATTGCGGAAACTTTCTTAAATAAGAATATTCATTTAAGGCAATGTATAACTAAAACAAAAGCCTTTTACACTTAAACTTCAACATAGTATGGAAAAAATAAAATGAAATAATGTCATTTACTTATTCACATGGATATTCTACTAATCGAATAATCACATGCAATATCAATAACCACTTTCATAATGATGGGATGCATAACGCCATACTATCATAACCACATAGCCAAGGCCTCGTGACAAGACTACAAATAATATTTTGTCTAGGCCTTGTGCCAAGACACTAGTTTGTCTCATGAGACCTACCGATGCATCGAGGAGCTATAGCGGGCTCCACCCGTCACATATTAAGTCCAATGCATTCCCATATGAAAAGGTTTAAACATAACATAAACATTCGTATTAAAACTAGCATACGAAATTTCAATACATTCACCATAAACTATGAATGGTATAAAAATAGCACATCTACAGTCAAACATATCACAAAACCTTCAATACAATATAGAAGTTTTGTATCATAATAAATCAACTTCAAATAAGCGTAAAATCCATCAAAGGATGTTGACATAGATGAAATCAAAACACTTTTTAGAGAAATATATCTTTATATTTTGAAATCATTTAAGAGTCATATATTTATAAAATAAAAAATTTTCTTTGAAAATATTTTTATAAGCCTATAAGTGAAGCTTTGATGATTTTATAATGGCGGAAAATATAAACACCCACTGTATAAGTTAAAAAAAACATTCTTACCTTAATTCTTTCGAAAAGGATAAAAAGCACCTTGTTTGGAAAATGACGGAAATATTCCTGTATAAAACTCTTATAAAAAGTCAAACAAGGGTATAAATGACTTTAACCCTTATTCTTTTAAATAGTAAAATTGTTTTGAAATACATATTTAAGAAACATGGATGTGGATGATAACGAAATCTAGTAGATTATTACGTATAAACAACCTCGGATAATGAAGAGATTGTGAAATAACCCTTACCTTGTACTTTTAATTGGTTGGGGTATGTTGACCTAATTTATAATGGTGAAATAATTGTTATTAAATTATACAATAATCATATACATTAATATGATATCATATATGATCTTTTAACATTGATTTGTTAATAATATCTTAGTATTATTGTTGTTTCGGGTGTTAACTTACTCGTTTTCTTTTATATGTTTTGTTACGTAATCCATGTTTGTAATGGATAGGTTGTATCTTTATCATATCCCTAATGATATAATGTCCTTGTATACTATTATTATTCATAAAATGAGAATTATACTTGAATGGATACGATGGAGAATGAATCTCTTCGCATTCGTGGAGACGGTAGTCCGTACGTACGCACGAGCGAAAATATCATTCATTTGATATTAAAATAATATATAATAGTATGGTATAACATATATACAGAATCATTATCATGTTATATTTATTATTTACATGAGTTACACATCATTATTATACCCATCCAAATAACAATTTATTGAATAACAATTACACCACGACGTGGAGACGGTAAGCCGTACGTATGCACGTATGGTGACATGTTATTTAAAGGATGGATAGAATACTGAATATGTTTGTACCATATTTATAATAACATCACAATATATATAAGATACTGGAGTTATTATTTTAGAATGGTAATAACAAAGAAGGAAGAAGTGGAAGAAGAAATGAATTTGAAAAAGGGTGGTGAAAACATTACCTCTTCTTCGGGTTCTTCCTTTTGATTTGATCAAAAGAGCTCTTAGGTTGTCTTTATGACTAAATGACGGCCTCTAGGATGAAGTGAGGGATGTTGAGAGATTATTTTTCCAGAGTGTGGCCGATCAAAAAGGATTTTAAGGTGTGAGTTAATGAGAAGGGAGAGTGCCCTTTTATAAGAGGGGTGAGGGGAACCTTTGGAAAAGCTAGAAATATTATTTTATAATAAATTCATATTCGGTTTGTAATGGCTCCAAAGTGTATTATTTAAAGGTTAAGGTGTGGATAGGTCTTAAACCACTCAACCAATATAATTTTGTCTGTTTGGGTTACTATATTAACCTTATAATTAAGTGTTAACTCTTCGTTAATTAGTTTCACTTTTACACTGTCTGTTTGTATTTTCGTATTATACGGTTAATAAACTTACTATATACATCCAAGAGACCCACAAGTGTCCCATTAATGATAAACCTATAATTTTATAAGTCTTTTGGCCGAACCTTATATTTTTAGGAATTTAATATCAATTAATAATATAATATTTGTTTTAAAAATTCTTTTATGTCAATTTTGACAATATTAAATAATTGATTTTTTAAAAAATCATAACAGAATGATTACTTCTAATAACATTACTTATATCATTCCTAACATGTCATATTTACTTATAAAATTAGTGTAATTCATAAAAAGTCTCAAATTATATTTATTTGGGTATCTACAATATCAATCATTTTAATTGTTTACTGTTATGGTAATTACTGCATCACCATTGTGTCATATAAAATTTAAATTATATAATGTCTAAAAATTATAAATAAAATACCATTATGTAGGGAATACGTTTATCTTTCTAATGAATATTTATAGTAGAAAATACAACATATATAACCCTATGTAAAAATTGTTTTCCTAAAAGATATATGCTTGTGTCATTTTTGTATTTATTTTAACTTAATTAAAATATAGTGTCCCTATCACTTACAAGTGGCTCCATGGGGTCCCAAAATAAAACCAAATATGTCTATGGTCTAACTTTTATCAACCAATAAGGTTAGGACACGTTTTAGGGTAATTTTGTATTACTATAATATTATTTTTTAACCCTTATTTACCAGATTTACCCTTTAACCACGGTAAATAAAATATTTACCGAAATAATTATTCAAAATTTATAAAAATAAAAGTTACCTATTTACACAATATGAAATTTCTGATTCCAAATATGGAATCTATTTTTCCAAATTCAAAACATAGAAGTGCCAGAAATTAATTTAAAATTAATTCCCACTGTCAAAACAAAAAGCGTGTTTTTAAGATATAATAACTATCAAAAGATTGATACTTGTTTAGGTTCGGTTTAATTGTGAAAATATGTCCAATGACCAACATTGTATTAAATGGTAAAAATATATTATAAATATAATTTAAAACCACTCCAATTCATAATTTATCAATATAACTTATTTTTATTAAGAAAGTTGTTTTTAATTAAAATTTAGTAATTTTCACTATTCATTAAATTATTAAAGTTATCTGAAAAGGACCAAAAATTCACCTTGGGATAAATTCGATATTCCGAATCCAAAAATGATGTCCATTTTTAAATATAAAATATATATAATTTCAAAAATTAGGTATTACTATTCATAACGGCTAGTTTGATTAGTTATGGTGTGTTAGAACTCGTTGTTGCGTACAACACATGCTATCACATTATTTCAAGAGAAGCGTACCGTAGAAGCTTGGGGTGTTACATTCTCCCCTCCTTCAAATAATTTCATCATCGAAATTTCTAGAATAGTACCGCATGAAAATACTCGGATGGTTCTTCATCATAAGTTCCTCGGGTTCCCACATGGCCTCTTCCATCTTATGGTTTCTCCACAATACTTTTACCAGGCGAGTCGTCCTGTTTCTCAGAACTTGTTCTCTCGTATCAAGAATCTTTACAGGCTCTTCGCAATAAGACAGATCGGGTTCCAGTTCAAATTCCTCGTAGGTGAGTACATGCATTGGGTCTGGCATGTATTTCCTCAATAGAGATACGTGGAACACATCGTGAAATTTGGAGAGACTTGGTGGCATTTCCAATCGGTAAGCTACAACCCCAATTCGTTCTAGAATTTCAAAAGGTCCGATTTACATGGGACTCAATTTACCTTTCTTACTAAAACGTATGACTCGCTTCTATGGAGATACCTTCAAGAAAACATGATCCCCAACTTGAAATTCCAAATCCTTCCCTCGATAATTGGCATAGCTCTTCTGCCTACTTTGAGCTGCTTTGATGTGATTTTGGATTACCTTCACCTTTTCCATCATTTCCTCCACTAGTTCGGGACCTACAAGTTTTCTTTCACCCACGTCATCCCAACAAGTTGGTGTGCGACATCTCTTCCCGTATAACGCTTCATATGGTGGCATCTGAATACTCGAATGGAAGCTATTGTTATAGGAAAATTCTACCAAAGGTAAATATTGATCCCACATACCATGAAAGTCAAGTGAGAAAGATCTCAACATGTCTTATTAGGTTTGAATAGTCTGTTCTGATAGTCCGTCTGTCTGAGGGTGGTAGGCAGTGCTCAAATGAAGTTCATTATCCAGAGATTTCTGAAGACTTTTCTAGAATCTTGAAGTAAAATGGGGACCACGATCTGAAACAATCAATAGAGGTACTCCATGAAGTCTCACAACTTCATTAATATATAGTATTTCTAGACGTTCTAGTGGTAGATCTTCACTTATAGCAAGAAATTGTGCTGACATGGTAAGACGATAAAAAATGACCCATATTTCATTGTTCCTTCTAAGAGTCTTTGGTAGCCCCATGACAAAGTCCATCGTAATATTGTCCCATTTCCACTCCGGTAGGGGAAGATGTTGCAGTACTCTACTAGGATATTGCCTTCTAGCTTTCACTTGTTGACAAACCATACATCTTGACACAAAATCAGCAATCTCCCTCTTCATGTCGTCCCACCAAAATTGTTCCTTCAAATCTCTATACACTTTGGTGCTCCCATGGTGTATAGAGAAATTGGAACTATGAGAATCATCCAACAATTCCCTTTTTAGATCAGGTATATCGGGAACACAAAGTCTCTTCCCGAATTTCAAAATTCCATCTTCATACACAAAGTCTCTCAATCTACCATCATTCACAGCTTTAATCTTCTTTTGAAATTCTTCATCATCAGTCTGAGAACTCTTAATCATTTCTAGTAAATATGGTTTGGCAACAATTTGAAAAAACATTGATGTTTCACCTTCCCTGGTTATTCCCATGCCCATCTTCAGTAGATCCATGAAAATTGGATCCCTTTCAATTCTCATATTGTTCAAAACTCCATGATCTTTTCTGCTCAAAGCATCTTCCACCTTTTTTTCTTTCCCCGGGTGGTAGTGTATCGTACAATCATAATCCTTGAGTAATTCAAGCCATCTCCTTTGCCTCATGTTGAGTTCTTTTTGTGAGAATATATACTACAAACTCTTGTGATCAGTATAAATCTCACATTTTTCACCATAGAGGTAGTGCCTCCATATCTTCAAAGAAAAGATCACAGCTGCTAACTCAAGATCATGAGTAGGATAGTATTTCTCATGAATTTTCAACTATCGTGATGCATAGGAAATAACCCTATCATTCTGCATAAGGACACTACCATTTCCTTTATTCGATGGATCACTATAAATAACAAACCCATAATTCCCTGATGGTAGAGTCAATATAAGAGCATTGAATAATCTTCACTTCAGTTCATCGAAACATTCTTCACACTATTTTGTCCAAACAAATTTAACCCCTTTACGTATGAGCTTCCTTAATGGGTATCCCAATCGGGCAAAATTCTGGACGAAATGTCGATAATAACCTTCCAAACCAATAAAACTGCGTACCTCAGTTATACTCGTTGGTGTTGGACATTCTTGGATTGAGTTGTTCTTAGAAGGATCAATAGAGATTCCATCTTTAGAGATAATATGGCCAAGAAAATAAATCTCCTGAAGCCAGAATTCACACTTGCTAAACCTCCCATGTAATTCATGTCTTCTCTGAGTCTTCAGGATAATGCGCAAGTGACTTTCATGATCTTAGTAGATTTTAGAGTATACCAAGATATCATCAATAAATACCACCACAAATTCATCAAGAAACTCCTTGAAAACCCTATTCATCAGATCCATGAATACAGAGGGTGCATTAGTCAATCCAAAAGGCAATACTGTAAACTCGTAATGCCCGTACCTGGTTCGAAATGCTGTCTTCGGAATGTCTTCCTTTTTCACACACAACTGATGGTATCCATATCGAAGGTCAATCTTTGAAAAGTATTGAGCTCCATGGAGTTGGTCAAATAAATCATCAATGCAAGGTATGAGATACTTGTTCTTTATTGTTATAGCATTGATCTACCTGTAGTCGTTACATAACCTCATGGATCCATCTTTTTTTTAACAAGAAGAACAAGGGATCCCAATGGAGAAACACTAGGGAGAATAAATCCTTTATTAATAAATTCCTCTAGTTGTTTCTTTAGTTCGAATAATTATAAAGTGGTCATTCTATAAGTGGTCTTCGATATAGGCCTTGATCTAGGAATTAAATCAATGGAAAACTCAACCTCTCGTTCTGGAGGATGTCCAGGTAAATCTTCCAGAAATACATCTACATATTCTTTCACAACAGTTAAATCCTCTATTTGAACATTCCTTTCCCCACCCATAGTCATTTCATTCTATTCCTCCCCAATAATTGAATTTAGTAGATCTACTGGGGGTGGATCTGGATAAGAATTAGGTGGTGATGATTCTGCTCTAAAGATAAGGTGTTCCTTATCATCATCATTAATAATCGTAACCACTTTATTCTTACAATAAATCTTCGCATCATAGTTTTAAATCCAGTCCATACCAAAAAATATATCTAACTCAATCATAGGTATGACGATGAGATCAGTAGATAAAGAACATTTATGTGCTCTAATGGGGGCTGATTCACAAAATTTTGTTGCAATGATACTTCCCTTAGGAGTTTTAACTGACAAATCCCTTGTTAAATTAAATTATAAATATCTAATTTTCTTAGAAAAATGGGATTAGTTGAAACAATGCGATGATCCAGAATCAAATAATGCATTTTCTAAACTTGAGGAAACCATTAAATTATCTGCCACCACATATTTCGAAGCTTCTACCACAGTAGTAGTGATAGCGTAATCTTGGCCTTGATCCCTTGGCCTTTTCAGAGGTAAGTTCTCCTAACGCTTTGGACATTCATTTGCATAATGCCTATATCCCTGCAATTGTATCACTGAACATTTTTAGCTTCCTTCTTCCCCTTGAAATCACGAACTTGGTGGCCTTTTTCACCACACTTGTAACAGACTCCCATTCACTTCAAGAAAGTATCAGGGTGTTTCTTACCACATTTACCACAGGATGGATATTAATCCATTCCCTTCTTCCCCTTATTTATATTCCCAGATTGATCAGCATGTATCTTCTTCTGTTGATTTTCATTAAAGTCATATGACTTAGAGAATTCCTTTTCGGTCTTGATAGCACATGAGACAATGTATTCGTACGACGAGAAGGATTGTGAGACTAATGCTTGATGGAGAAATGGTTTTAACCCATAAAAGAAACGATCAATCTTAATTCTTGGGTTACGTATATAATTTCCATCATACCTTTCTTACCTTGTAAAGTTAGCCTCATACTTTATGACATTCTCATCCTCCTTTTACCTCAGACTCAGAAATTGATTTTCCATATCTGCTCGATGGTCACGAGGAAATTATTTTACTAAAAACAGATCTTTGAACTCCCTCCATTCTATATTTGATACTTCATCATCTTCCTTCATATTTTGAATCAATGACCACCATTGATCAGCATCTCCAGTGAGTCAGTAAACTGCCATGATAACTTTTTCCCTTTCACTACACCCCAAACCCAGAAATATCTTCTCTAGGGAATTTATCCATTGCTCAACTACTAAGGGATTTGTACTCCCATTGAACATTGGTGGTTTTTGCCTCATGAATCGATCTAACCGTGATCCTCCATGTTACAGATCAGGGTGCTCCATACAGGTAAGGTTATTACTCATAACCTGAGTGAGTTGTCCCAGTATGGTGATTAGCTGATCGGCACCAGTTGCATCGCCATCTCCACTATAATTATCTTGAGCATAAGGGAAATCCCTACATGGAGTGTGTGCATTGATACTGTTTCCATTTCTTCCACTAGGAACCATTTCTAAATAATGGCATAAACTAGATCAGTTTTTGAATCAAAATACATAATTCCATACTTATAAAAAACTTAACATAAATTGAACTATTTATGGATATAATCCATAATCATAAAACTGTTTTCATTGAAGAAGTATATACTCATAAACCCTTCATAATTATTTTTAAATAAAATGAGAGTTATCCTAACCATATCCCCTAGGAGTGTCGTAACCAACAGTGCAGAAAGGCCCGTTTTCGTTCACTAGTTTCCGTTCGATTCTAGCTCGAAGCGGTGTTTTTGGGTTTTACCCCTAGGTACATCTGTGCCAGAGCCGCCTCTACCTGCTCGTATCTAGACAGGGATGTATTTCTCGGAAAACTCACAAAATCTCTATAATACCAAAATTCAAGAAAGTTCTTCTATAATAATCCTCAAAGTTCATCTTAGGTCTACGTGCTCTAATCAGAGTTTATCTAAATCTAGCTTCCAAGGTTTGTACTAAACTTCCTCTGATACCAACTATAACACCCTAACCCGAGTTACCCAGAGTCGGTGCATTATTACATAACATTGTCATGATCACAAGAAAGATCAAATCTCGAAAGACCGATTGGTTTAGTAGCCTTGGAAACACTAGATATATTAATAAAGTTTTACATTACATCATGAAGTGAAAAACTACTACAACAACATATTGTCTCCATAATCCACACTATTAACTCCTCATAATATCCCTGCAGGTCATTCATAATTTACTTCTTCACATCCTAGGAAAAAAAAAACATATAAAAGAGGTGAGATCAAATGCCCAGTAAGGATAAAAATATAGCGGAAACTTTCATAAATAAGAATAAACATTTAAGGAAATTTATTACTAAAAAAAGCCTTTTAAACATGATCTTCAACATAGTATGGGAAAAATAAAATGAAAAAATGCCATTTACTTATTCACATGGATATTCTACTAATCGAATAATCACATGAAATATCAATAACCACTTTCATAATAATGGAATGCATAATGCCAGACTATCATAAACACATAACCAAGGCCTCGTGCCGAGAATACAAGTAAGATTTTGTCAAGGCGTTGTTCCAAGACAGTAGTTTGTCTCATGATACCTACCGATGCATCGAGGAGCTATAGCAGGCTCCACCCGTCACATATTAAGTCCAATGCATTCCCATATGAAAAGGTTTAAAAATAACATAAACATTCATATTAAGACTAGCATAAAAAATGTCAATACTTTCACCATAAACTATTTATGGTATAAAA
Source organism: Viscum album (assembly GCA_963277665.1). NCBI lineage: Eukaryota > Viridiplantae > Streptophyta > Magnoliopsida > Santalales > Viscaceae > Viscum > Viscum album. The sequence goes on from OY728133.1 coordinate 1,330,400,756, forward strand.
ATAGCACACCCACAGTCAAACATATCACAAAACCGTTAATACAATATAGAAGTTTAATATCATAATAATTCAACTTCAAATAAGCGTAAAATCCATCAAAGGATGTTCACATAGATGAAATCAAAACTCTTTTTAGATAAATATCTCTTTCTATTTTGAAATCATTTAAGAGTCATATATTTATAAAATAAAACATTTTCTTTGAAAATATTCTTATAATATTTTAAGGGATGCTTTGACAATTTTATAATGGCGGAAAATAGCCGCACCTGCCGTATAAGTTAAAAAAACATTCTTACCTTAATTCTGTTGAAAAGGGTAAAAAGCACCTTGTTGGGAAAACGACAGAAAGATTCCTTTATAAAACTCTTATAAAAAGTCAAACAAGGGTATAAATTACCTTATCCCATATTATTTTAAATAGTAAAAATGTTTTGAAATACATTTTTATGAAACATGGATGTCGATGATAATGAAATCCCAGTAGATTATTACGTATAAACAACCTTGGATAATGAAGATATTGTGAAATAACCCTTAACTTGTACATTTTCTTGGTTGGGGTAGGTTAAACTCCTGTATAATGGTGAAATAATTGTTATTAAATTATACAAGAATCATATACATTAATATGATATCATATATGATCTTTTAACATTGATTTGTTAATAATATCTTATTATTGTCGTTGTTTCAGGTGTTAACTTACTCGTTTTCTTTTATATGTTTTGTTATGTAAGCCATGTTTGTAATGGATATGTTGTATCTTAATCATATCCAGAATTATATCAAGTCCTTAGATACTATTATTAATCATAAAATGAGAATTATATTTGAATGGATACGATGGAGAATTAAGCTCATCGCGTTCTTGGAGACGGTAGTCTGTACGTACGCACGAGCGACAATATCATTATTTTGATATTAAAATAATATATAATTGGATGTTATAACATATATACAGAATCATTATCATGTTATATATATTATTTAAATAAGTTACACATCATTATAATACCCATCCAAATAATAATTTATTGAATAACAATTACACCACGACGTGGAGACGGTAAGCCGTACGTACGCACGTATAGTGACATGTTATTCAAAGGATCGATAGAATACTGAATATGGTTGTACCATATTTATAATAAATCACAGTATATATAATTTACTAGAGTTATTATTTTATAATGGTAATAACAAAGAAGGAATAAGTGGAAGAAGAAATGAATTTGAAAAAGGGTGGTGAAAACATTACCTCTTCTTCGGGTTCTTCCTTTTGATTTGATCAAAAGGGATCTTAGGTTGTATTTATGACTAAAGGAAGGACTCTAGTATGAAGTTAGGAATTATTAGAGAGTATTTGGGCCATGTTTTGATGAGCCAAAAGGCTTTGAATGTGTGAGTTAATGAGAAGGGAGAGTGTCATTTTATAAGAGGGGTGAGAGGCACCTTTGGAAAAGCTAGAAATATTATTTTATAATAAATTCATATTCAGTTTATAATGGCTAAAAAGTGGATTATATAACGGTTAAGGTGGGGATAGGTCAAAAACCACTCAACCAATAGAATTTAGACAGGTTTGGGTTACTATATTAACCTTATCATTAAGTATTAACTCTTAGTTAATTAGTTTCACTTTTACGATGTCTCTTTGTATTTTTATATTATATGGTTGAAAAACTTACTATATACATCCAAGAGACTCCTAAGTGGTCCATCAATGATAAAACTATGATTCTATAAGTCTCTTGGACTAACCTTAGATTTTTAGGAATTTAATATCAATTAATAATTTAATATTGTTTTTAAAATTTCTTTTATGTCAATTTTGACACTATTCAATAATTGATTTTTGTAAATATCATAACAGAATTATTACTTCGAAATAAGTTACTTAAATTATTAATAACATGTCATATTAACTTATAAAATTAGTTTAATTCATAAAAAGTCTAAAATTATATTTATTTGGGTATCTAAAATATCAATCATTTTAATTTTTCACTATTATGGAAATTACTGAATCACCATTGTGTCAAATATAAATTAAATTATATAATGTCTAAAAATTATAAATAAAATACCATTATGTAGGAAATATGTTTATATTTCTAATGAATACTTATATTCAAAAATCCAACATATATAACCCTATGTAAAAATTGTTTTCTTAAAAGATATATGCTTGTGTCATTTTTGTATTCATTTTAACTTAATTAAAAAAAAGTTTCCCTATCACTTACAAGTGGAACCATGGGGTCCCAAAATCGACCCAAAGATGTCTATGGTCGAACTTGTATCAACCAATAAGGTTATGACTCGTTTTAGGGTATTTTTGTATTATTATAATATTATTTTTTTAACCCTTATTTACCGGATTTACCCTTTAACCATGGTAAATAAAATATTTACCGAAGTAATTATTCAAAATGTATAAAAGTAGAAGTTACCTATTTACAAAATTTTAACATCCTGATTACACATATGGAATCCATTTTTCAATTTCAAAACACAGAAGTGGCAGAAATTAATTTAAAATTAATTCCCGCTGTCAATATAAAAAGCGTGTTTTTAAGATATAATAACTATCAAAAGATTGATACTTGTTTATGTTCAGTTTAATTTTGAAATTATGTCCATTGACCAAAATTGTGTTAAATGGTAAAAATATATTCTAAATATACTTTAAAACCACTCCAATTCATAATTTATCAATATAAATTATTTCGATTTAAAAAGTTGTTTTTAATTAAAATTTAGTAATTTTCACTATTCATCAAAATATTAAAGTAATCCGAAAAGTACCAAAATTTCACCTTAGGCTAAATTCGATATTATGAATCCAAAAATGAAGTCCATTTTTAAATATAAAATATATATAATTTTAAAAAGTAGGTATTACTATTCATAACGGCTAGTTTGATTAGTTATGTTGTGTTAGAACTCGGTGTTGCGTACAAAACACGCTATCGCATTATTTCAAGAGAAGCGTATCGTAGAATCTTGGGGTGTTATAGATAGTTCATGTTGTTGATCAGAATTTTCCACCATTTCAGAACATATTGGTTGAGGTACAACTAAGATTTGGAGGAGAGAAAGATCGATCAGTGGAGTTCTTACGTGAGAAGCCATTTCCATTTAATGGAATGACAAAAACTCGTGAGGTAGTGTAAATACTAGATATGATTTATCAATTCTTTTACATTATTGAGAAACCTAGGAATATTAGGCTAAATGTGAAGCATTCAGACTTGATTCTTATAATAAGCGGTGGTGGGATTCTATGGTACATGAATACATACACATGGACTTGGATTGGAAGTGTTCTGAAACCCCATTCTTTTGTACTTTTTCTTAGAGTAGTTTTTTCTGGCTATGTCTCTGATGCCCTTGAATTTGGAACTGGCATATAATTTTTTGCTAGCGTACACCAACCAGTTATTATATTTGGTCCATTTTTTCCCGAACATAGGGAAGAATGACCAGCTAAAGGATCAGATATATTTATTGGGTTTGTGACGGGATATCAGATTATAGTTGTTTATGCCGAATGTATCTACTTATATTGAGATGATAAACATAGATATGATGGTATATAGGAATATATAAGTCATTATTGGTATTTTTACCTCTTCTATTTCATTGGGTGGCATCTTAATTGATACACATGAGAAGAAGAGAATGTGGTGAGAAAATCGAATGAGTAGTGGAGGTGGGTATTAGCACTGAGCCTCCAATTCACCTTCGGTTAGAGTAGGAAATGTGCCTCTGAATTACTGTAAGTGTGGAAAATGCGGACTCACAAGAAGATCTTCTCATATTCAAGAAATGATGTGAAACATATTTGTATGTTTTGGATACTTATAGAATTTCTATCAGAATAGTAATAATCCTAATTATGGCCAGGGTTTGTCAGATACCAAGTCTACTATAGTGTAGTCATAAGCATCAATGACTACATGTCTACAACCATAGGCATCAAGAGTGATGCCTTTTAACATAGTAGATGAGTGTCCAGTGGAAGTGGATGCATGGCAAGAAACAGAGAGAGTTAATATCCTTTCTGAATCTTTAGTAGCAGTTTTATTATTTGATACTGATGCCACCCACTATTTTATATCTGCACATTTTGATGATATTTTTAATATTGAAATGGAAATTATTCACTTTAAAATGGAGTTATCGACAACTATTGTTAAGAGTAAAGATAAGGGGTTCAGGTTCCCTTCTTAATCATTAATAATAGATGATACTGAGTTGTTATATGATTTTATCAATCTTGATCTACATCTGTTTGGCATCATCGATGGTATTGATTATCTTGTTTCTCAGTGAGATAAGGTTGACTTTTATCATCGGCGTATTTCATTTCTTCTATCCGATGGGAGATCTCTTGTGTATTTAGGAGTGTTGGACTTGTGGTCAAGTCAAATAGGGCCTTCCTTCCCCAATCTAAGGTGTTTGAGGTCTCCCATTTTGTTTGATATTCATGAAATATATCCTATCTTTGATTTTCATATTATTCATTGAGTATATCCTAACATTGTCTAAAATTAATTCTCTAATCATCCTCTAGAGATAGAATGGTAGAGTTTCAAATTTTCCTGATACTAGGTACAAAACTGATATCGATACCATCAACTTTTATGCCACCAACAGAGCTGAAAGCGATAATGATTCATTTGGAAAACTTATTGGAAAATGGTTTCGTTCACCCTTGAATTTCTCATTGGGCATCCCTTGTGATCATTTCTAAGAAAGAAGATGGTTCACGACTAATATGTGTGGACTTTCAAAAATTAAACCGGGTAATGGTTAAGAATAAATTTCATTTTCCTCATGTGTATGAAGTATTTGAAAATTTAAAGGGGGGTAAAGTGGTTTTCTAAGATAGATCATCGGTTGGGTTATCATCCGCTCTGATTTCGGGATTCTTATATACAAAAGACAATCATTGGATGTAGGTATGGCCATTATGAATATATTATGATAAAAAAATTTCTAACTAAGGCTCCTATAGTTTTAATGGATCTAATGAACTAAATAGTCGATCAATATCTTGACACTTTTTTATAGTGTCTGCTGATGATATTCTTGTTTATTTGAAGTATGATCGTGAGCATGAGCACCATCTAATTTTGGTTCTGGAAAATGTGAGTATCCACTATTTTCATGGAAATCATTTGAAATTTAGTTTCTAGAGTCAATAAGTGAAGTTTATGGGGCACATAATTTCATATAATTAAAAATTAGTTGATCCAGAGAAGGTGAATCCTATTTTTTCATGGATGGAACCATGAAATGTCTTTGTGATAGAGATATTATGTTGTCTTGTTTGATACAACCAATGGTTACACAAGGATTTATCTAATTTATTGTAACTATTAAAAACTCATACCTTGAATAAAGTGAAATTCACATGGGATGTGAAGTGTTAGTGTTCTTTTGATGAACTGATTGGGCTTCAGACATTGGATCCTATTTTGATCTTATCAGAGACTGGTAAGGGGAACATGGTATTTTTCTGTTCTTTAGTTGCTTGTTTGGAATACCCAATTTTTTATGATGGCCATTGGGTTTATTATGACTCTCATAAACTTCAACCACAAAAAATATAATTACCCCACTCATTATTTAGAGCTTTTCGTAGTCTTAGATGCACATAAATGTTGGTGGCACTTCCTTTTTGTGGAAAAGTTCACGGTCTTTACTGAATAAAAAAAATATAAGATATATATTTTATTATAAATACATAAATCATAGATAGAGATGATGGGTAGAATTCATTTAGACATGAAACATTGATATCACCTACACCCTAGGGATGGGAAACGTCATGGTAGATGCTCTTAGTAGGACAATACCATAGTAGGTTGTTCTAGAATAGAAGGAGGAGTGGAACCTTATTGGGATTTTTTGCTCAGTTTCACCACGATGTAATGTAAAATGTTTTAGGTATGGTTTTCACTAGTGTTTATTTATCATCATATATTTTGGTGTTTATTTCGAAGAGACAAATGTATGATGCTAAGTTTTAGAAGATGGAGAATGCCTTTATGGTGGAGAGACCATTTCGAGTTGGTCTCTTTCTTCAGATGATGTGATTCACGTTGAGGAAATAATTGTCATCCCAACATCTAGGAAGAGTTTAGTATAATTCAATTATTATAGGACTTTATCTGTCATTTAACCAGACACTATAAAGATTTAATATGACTTTAGGCAGTAATTTTTGGGGATAGGTATGAATCACAACATCTTGGAGTTTGTGTCTCGATGTTACACCTGCAAATGGATAATGAAAGACCACTTGAAACCTTCTAGTTTTGTTCTGCCTATTATAGTGAATATTTGTATATGGGATGAGGATTAGTGGATTTTTTATAGTGTTACCACATACTCCATTAGGGAGTAATTCTATCAAGTTGGTTTTTGATTAGTTGATCAAGCCTTCTATGTTTATTCTGATCAAGGATACCACTAATTTTGAGGATCCATGTAAGTTATGTGTTCAATAGATTGTAAGGTTACATTGATATCCTTATTTTATTGATTCTTATTGGGATCCAAGTATTACATAAAGGTTCTATAGGATTATTAAAGATGAAATGGGAACTCATGTAAAATTGAGCATGACATACCATCCACAGACAGATAGTCCGATATAGCATGAGATTCAAATTATGGAGGATATGATCTATACCTATGTCATGGATTTCTGAGGATCATAGGATAGAAATATGGTATTGGTTTAGTTTATTTATAACAATAGTTATCAATATTCAATAATTATGTCACCCTTTAAAGAATTATATGGTCACCTATATAGACCAGAACTTTGTTGGATAGAGGTGGGAGATTTATCTTTAGTTTCACCAAATCTGATAAGGAAACATCTTAAATAATTCTTAATGTAAATTGATGTATAATAACATCCTTGAATCGAAAAATATTGTATGCAGATCTGTGCCACATCCTTTGGAGTTTTTCATAGAGGATATGGTTTTCTAGATAGTTTATTTTAAGTTACATCACTATCTTCTAGGAAAATAGTTATACATGGATCTAAGATATGTTGGAACATTTGAGATCACTAAGTGGATTAGAATGGTTTCTTATTGGTTGGTATCTCTTGTTCAGCTGATAGGTATTCATGATTTTTTCCATATATTTCATCTTATGAAATATGACCTAAATCCTGCACATGTTCTAAGTTGGTATGAAATTGAGTTATACTCATATGCTTCAATTATAGAGAAAATGTTTGAGATCATTGACTCTCAATAAGATGTCTTGCATGGGAAGTAGATTCTATTGGTTAGAGTGATATGGAAACCTAGTTCAATTTTTCATTAGACTTGGGAATATGAGTCATTGATGTGAGAGTTGTGGCCTCATCTTTTTCTTTGGATTATATCTTCCATAAGACTTCTTAGGGATGTAAAGCCTTAATAATGGGGATTTCGTAAAATCCCATTATTGTTTTATCAGTTATTCCTTTAACCTCATCATGTCAATCCCCACCTATTATTTTAGAAAACTACTTATAACGGTGAAGTCGTAGATTTTATGTTCTTTCACCTTTAAAGAGGTTTTCTATTGTATTCAAAATGATTTCACACTGTGTAAATAGGTAACACACATTATAATTTATGCTGGGTACAAGCCGTGAATGGGGATTCATGCTATGAAAGATTAGACATCATGAATGGTGGTTTCATATCATGAATGTCTTAAATAACATATTTGTAATTTGATTCGAAGGGTTTTTCAGATTACTTATCAAGTGTGGACTTATCGATGCGAATGGGAGTTTTACATTGTAAAATGGCCCATATCAAGTTTTAAAACTTACTCTTGGCAGTTTTTCACGGTCCTCTATTTACAGACTCTTTCTCCCTCAACCCAGGATCTCTCCTAGGCACTTTTCAAAGAAAACATTCTTTTTGGACCGATCTGTTCAATGGCTGATCACTATTGTGATTGCGGTATGACTCCCCAGGTACGTCATCTTCCCGATTCATCATTACAATTGATAATGATATGACTATTAGATGGTGTGTTTAGATACATCAGGTTATGATGGTTTTTAATCATGGTTTCATCAAGATCTATTATGAGATCTTGTTCTGGAGGTCGTTTCAATGTTAGTTGTGCTACAATAGACAATTGTTAACAATATATGTGGTGTTTTAATTTTAACTGACCCCATGTTTTATAAATTTTATAAATCATAATTTGTGGGGATTTAATTCATTTGCCGTAGTTGATGTTGTGGGGTTTTTTTATTTGTGATTCCATTATGAGTGTGTGTGACCCGTGTTTGGAAGTAGGTGGTTCCATTTCTAGACTATGATAATGGATATTTGGTTTTACATTAAATTTTATATAATAAAACATTAGAAGGACTATATTGATTTTTTGAGAATATTTTTCAATGAAAAAAGGGTTTTCCTTGGTTATTTTTAAATGGAATGGAAATAAAGAATTATTGAAGCATTAAAGAAAAATTTGAAATGGTTTCCAAATTGTTTTCAAAGCATTGAAATGAATAGAGAAAAACATACTATGGGATACCTAGGGTACATAAGTGGTCTTTTTTATCTTAGGGCCATCATCTATTTTATTATGATTATCAACGAGATTAGTCTTGGGGATTTCCTCTTTTTCCAAGGCCCTTAGTTCTAGTAGTCTGATATTGTAATTGTTGTGGAGTTTACTCCTGGGGTATTCCATTTCATCCTAGGCCTATTGATCTGGGAACTCCTTTATAAATTTTATTATTATTGTTTGAGTATTCTTTGGGTTGGATGTGTAATATTCTTTAAGGTTTTGATACCTATATATTATTTTATTTTTTGGGTTTTTGAGTTATCCTTGTTATGTGTGTTTCTACTTTTGAAAAATGATATTGAAATTGTTTGTTGAAATTAATATACTTGAATTTGTTTGGTATTTTGGAAAAATGGATATCATTACCATGTTTTTAATAAAACATCTTTATATCTTATCAATGATTGTTTTACTTAAATTAGGCACACATGAATTTTTATATGGAGTCTTGTTATGGAACACATACGTGGGATCATACTTAGCCTGTTAGTTCACAACCTACACCCCTTGTAGGAGGTGCGTATACCTTTTTTGTCTTCCTGTGTGGGGAAAGGTAAGGTTCCAAAGTGAGGTGGTGAGGTTCGTGTTATATGGTTGGGTAGTTGGTGATGAGATGGTGGGAGTTGTACATGACATCATTTGGAGTGGATATTTGGCTAGGGTATTTTAAAGTTGATCTTTCCCTTCGGTCTTTTTATCTACTTTTCTTGTTGTTTTGTTCCACTATTTTCATAGAGTTATGGTATATATATATTTTTTTTCTTCCCATATTGCATTTTTTAGTACAAATATTCCATGTGTTTGATCGGGTTGGAAGAAATCTTTCCCTCTGCTACTTAATTTCATGTCTGGGTTCTTGTCGCTAGCCTGTGGGGATTGTGGATGCCCCTAGGGTATGAAATGGATTGGGTCTAGTACTAGGATTGAGGGAAACTTGGGTCAATGTGTTACATAAAATTTCTTTATTTTAACAATTTTAAAATAATTATTTCTTTCATACTTTCATAAAAAATTAAAAAATAGCTCATTCATAAAATTAAAAGAATCATTATTTTAAACCAATAAATAAAAGTTAAATATATTTGAGAATGAATTTAAATAGTAATTATAACCCAATGAAAACAATTTTAAAACATTAGAGTGAACATGGAAATGAAGGATAATTATTCCAAGCCAAAATGAAAAACAACATTTATTTTTAATCAAAAAAATTCTCTCAAAACTATTTAGTATCGAAGAGACGAAAATGAACTGAAGACATATAATCACAAAATATAACATGGGTATGATAAAATATATAGAGTGTAAAAAATAAATATCTTATATGTTAATTCTATATTAATATAGTGAAAAACCCCTAAAGTAAAATTACATTGTAGAATTATCCAATACCACAGGCTTCTATTTGGTTGAAAATTTTATATCCTTATAAATAATAAATAATATATTACTGGATAATATATTATGATCCTGTTTCACAAATATTTACTTTTTTATGGTAATTTAATAGTGAATTGGAATCCATTCATTGAATAGTCAATGTTTACATGGACCACTTAATTTTTTTTGATAAATTTCACCAAAAAATACTTAATTATATCGACTGTGGATAAATTTTATATAAAATAGTTACATTATATTCATAATAGTAACCATTTTAATAATTTAATCATATAAAATTTAATAATTATCCATTTAGGGTGGTAATAGAATGAAAATCACATCCTCTCATAGAGGTGGTAGAACACCTGTATGCATGAATGATAGTTTCATTCTCCAATGGATTGGTGGGTTAGAATATATATGATATTATATATAAATGGATTCATAATTATTTCAGATATAATATATATATTCATTATTTCTATATTTATAAATATCCAATAATATTTTTTAGGAAAAAAGAAATTACACTGTTATATGGAGATTGTAGGTCGTACAAACACACAAGAAATGTTTTCATTCTCCATAGTATAGAAATAAGATATAAATTGGATGTATCATTAACAAAAATATATATCATATTGGGTATTATAATGATTTTATTATATTAATATGTTTATTGATGTCTTATAGGGGGTTTAAAAAATGAATATGAAAAGCTCATTATTTTTAACCTCCATTAACTTACACTGCAATCCTTATTGAAATTGTCTTTTAGTGAGACAAAGACATCTAAATATATTGTGAGGGATGTTGAAAAGTTATTTTTTTATTTATTATATGAGATAATTTGGTCATTTTATGAGGACTAAAGAGAATAGAGGTTTTTTATAAGGAATGTGGGTATCAAACTTGTAAATACTTAATGAATTATAAAAATATATATCTTATACTAAATTCATGTGGCCCTAAATTTTCATAGATACGAAACTTTTATGGATATGGTTGAAATAAAACCAACCAAGGATAATAAATCTTGTTTTTTATGTTATCATGAATCATTATACCATTATTTTTAACCATTATAACTCATTTTTCACTTAACCAAACTGATAAATCTTAAATAAAATTATTATTCATTATGAAAAAAAATTATTTGACCATATTACCTGATATTAATTAATATAATAAGAAATATGGAAACTCATTGACAATATTTAATTTCTATTAGTGGAAAATAATAATTTTAATTTATATTCAGGATTTTCAATTAAATCCATTTTATTAAAAATGATTTCTTTAACCATTAAAATGATTTTACAACAAAAAAAATATAATTTTATTAAAATAGAAAAAATTAGAATATTTTAAATAAATATAAAATTATTTTCCTTAAAAAATTTTAAAAGATCCGTTTGAACACATGATAAGAAAGAAGAACCTAAAACATTTTTATTTGAATATAATAAAATAAAATTGAAAAAAAGATAACAATTGATTAATAAGTTCAATATTATATTTTTATATGAATTAAAAAACTTATTAAATATTAATATGGTCTAGAAGTAATATTTCATAAACTATCATTTTATTATTATATCATTTTAGTTCCATAAAACTGACAGTCTTTGTAATGTTTTTAATTGTCAATATTCACCCAAAAAACAAACTATTTCAATAAAACATCAAAAAATAACCCTAATATAATTTTAAAACACTCAATTAAAAAAATAAAATTAAATTCATTAAATTAAATTAATTTTTTTTGAATTTATGTATTAATATCATTTTAAATAAATCTATGTGCAATATTGTGTAAATTCTTTTGAAAAAAAATGTTCAATTACAATAATTTAATCCATGGTGTTACATCTCCTGCTTTAGAAATTTTTACCACGATGTTTCCAAATTGTCACCTCATGGACATATTCTCACAGTTCATCATCACAGTTTCTCCATGATCATAAAAAAATAATTATATGTTTCTATTTCTCTCAATTAACTTTACCTATTGATTCATTAAATTTCTCAAAACTTTTTCTCTAGTGTTAATAACCTAGATAGCCACATCATAGTATCCTAAATCTAGTACAAATTCTATTTCTTCATAGATGATTACATGTATTGGGTATGAAATATAATTCTTTAATAATGATATGTGGTACACAATATGACCATTATAGAAGATATATGGTTTTTTTTTAAAAAGTTATACCAGAGCTCATATTCATTTAAGATTTAAAAAACATCCTGATGTGTCTGGGACAAAGATTCACATTATTTTTGACACTATTACTCAATTCCATATGGATACTTCCAGAAGACATGATCTCACACATGAAATTCTAAATCATAACTTTTTTAGGAATAACATTTTTCAACAATAAGAAACATTAATATGATTTTGAAGAGTCCTCGCATTCACGATTTTATCTTCCCCAAGATTTGGGTAGATACGATTTATTTCTGTGACTTTATCCCATAGTGATACCTCCTTCCATAAAAATCATTATATTGTGTAATTTTAAATCATTAAGAGAAGAATTAATTATAATTAAATTATACCCAAGGAAAATGATGAACGAAAATTACCTGAATTTCAATTAAGAATGACCTCAAAATATCTTTCATTATTTGAATAGTCATTTCAGAATTCCCATAACTTTTTTATAATAGTAAGTACTGAAATGTAGCTCAGTATCAAGAGCCTTCTGAATACTATTATAAATTTTTGAGGTAAATAATTTTTATAGTAAGATAAAATCAAAATAGGGTCACACAAAAGTATCACAACATTATTTATATAGATCTAAATGATCCACTCATATGGTAGATCGTAACTTATAATGAGGAAATTTATGGAATTGTTAAGGAGAACTATAATAATCCAAATGGTATCATTCATACTTCATGTTATTGTAAGTCATTTGATAAATTACATTATAATATCATCCCATTTTGACATAGGAATAGGAAGAGGTTTCATAATTACTTTATGATTTTGTCTTTCTCCATTTACCCTCATGAAATCCAGATATATTGAAACATATTATACAGTTTCCTATTTAATATTATCCAACCAATAGTTTCCCTTAAAATACTGATGCATTATTCTTCTACCTTTGTGTATATTGAAATTTGAGCTATGAGATTCATCTAAAAATATTCATTTCATATGAGGTACAGATAGAACTCATAGCCTTTATAAAAATTTTAATATACCATTTTTATTGATGAATTATACCAATATTCCATAATTTTTGGATTCTAGTTTCTTTTCAATATTTGTGTCCTTAATCTAGTACCTTTTTATTTTTTTTATAACAATGATGTATTAGAAATCATTTAGAATAGATGTTATTTTCCCCTTTTGTAATGATTCCCATAATCAACTTTAATAAATACATTAATATTGGATTTTTATATTCTTATTATTAGTAAAAACTCCGTGATCATTCTAATTAAACGCATCAACAATATTATTTTACATCCCAAGTTGTCATTGTAGTGAGATATCACAATACATCTTTAGTTATAACAATTTCTTTTCCATCATGTTTATCTATTTCTATGACAACATATATTTCAAGCATTTTTTATACATATATTTATTTTTATCTTTTCCAATAAAGGCACTTTTTCCATATAATCAAGGTAATGATTGTGGTTGAAAAATCATGATCATGGGTTAGAAAATTCTATTAATGGATAATTTTCTACCTTGATACATATGAAAAAACACTCTCATGCATTGAAATGTTTCATTAAAGTCCCTTATTCGAGGAATCACTATATATAAAAAATTTATATCTTTACTATCATAAAGTTAATATTTTTTAATTTATTGACATCATATTTAATTCTAGAAACATTTTTTATACTCATTTATTTGTATCAACTTAACCTAACTGCATATCAACATGGTTAACAAGATAGTGAATCGAGAAATGTTATGAAAAAAATCATTGATTACATCAGGCTAATGCAAAGAAACTATATAACTCTCATATATTCATTAGTATTGTCCATTCCATTGGTGCATTTATTTTTTTAAGGATAAATTAATATTCCTTATATGGAGAAGAAAAGCATATCACTAAAGCCTTAATTGAAATTTAATAAATTTTCCATATAAATCATTTTCTCGAAGAATATGAAGAATAGTTCTAAAATAAAACTTATGAACATAATATATTTTATATTAATCAAATATATCATTAGTAAATAACACGATGAAATTATAAATATTACAATCTGACCTAGGTTACCCTAATACATAGCACCTGACACGTTCTCTAATATAACCGAAGGGCATTCCCAATCCCCACAGGCTGGTGATCATCACCCAAGAAACAAACCACAAACTAGAGTGAACAAATTCACCCAACCTAAACAAAATAATGGAATATATATACATGGAGAAATAAATAACATTAGAATGATATTTAATATATTCCATAACTATAATAAAATAGCTAAAACCATAACAAATGAAAAAAATAGAAAAATATCCAAGAGAAAAGTCCAACTGAAATGGACCATGACCAAACATCTACTCCATGTTATGGTGTGGATGAACTCACACATATCAGAACCATCTACCCAACTCAACTAAAAAAACATTGCTACCTCAAAATTGGGCCTTGCCTTTCCCTGTATTGAGATAAAACATATGTCTACTCACCATAGAAGAGGAATGCATGGTGTAAGATAATAGTCTCAATAGAAATCCACCAAGGTGTTCCATAATAATCCTCTTTGTGAAAAATAATGTATTCTTATATCAAATAATGCATATGAAGATATGTAGTAAAATATTTTTATAGAAAACAATATAAAAATTTCCCCTTTATCAACGTTCTAAAAAAGTAGGTATATCAATATCAAAGCATATTTTACATATCATAATTTAATAATATATACATATATATAAAGGATAAAACAACAATAGCAAGAAATAAAAAATAGACACACACGTATCGGCCCCATGGATTGATATAGATCGGATAGCCAGACAACTCATACCACAATCAATCAAGTATAAAATCTAGTTCCTATAAAATATGTCTATGAAGAAGAGGAATACCCCATGAGTAACCCCCCAACAATGTTAATATCATTCCCCTAGAATAATGGGACAAGGAAATAGAGAAAATCCCCATTAAGAAAACCTCCCTATAGACATAAAATAAATTATGATATCCTTATACTAAACCTTCCACTGAAGTTTTCAAGGTAACCCAAGTTTTCATTTTCCCAATTCATTCTAATTATTTAAAAACCACATAAAAATAATTCTACAATTCATTTAAATTAATTGAAAACCCAATTTTCATTCCATTTACAAATAACCATTCAATACAATTTAAAAAAAACCTTTTAACACACACCCAAAAATTTGAAAAATTACATTAATAAATTAATTAATATAACATGAACTGTACAGCTCATCAACCAATGATAGAAATGGAACCAACTACCTCAAAACTCGAGTCACAAATGATCGAAATGGGATCCACCAACAATAAAAATCAACAACATTATAATAGACCCTATTATCTAATCGCCACATGATGGGATTGATCCAATTGAAAAAGGAGGGTCGATGGAGAAGATGAAACACCACATACCTCAATAATTAACCCATGTCATAACACAACCAATAATGAAACAACATTCGAAAGTGGTTGAAATAATTTGTATTGGGAGAAGATAAGACGGAACACTAATTTTGGTCAATGATTCGAGTAACACAACCCATGATCACCACCATGATCATTGTAAATGAAGAAGAGAAAAGGTCACTAACCCAGAGAGAAGAACAATAACTACAATGGAGATTCATCATATAATAGATCAATCTAGAAGGAGTTGAGTTTCAAAAAATCTCAAGGGAATTTCTCTATTTTGAGATCAATAGATTATGGGGAATGAACCGATATAAAATTCTCCACACACCTGTCTGAAAAATTATATGCTCAATTTTACATGACGTGAAACCTGATTACATGGTTTGTAAATTCTAAAGGATCATTTAAACTCCAGAAACCATTACACCGGATTAAAATCTAACCAAGTTACATAGTGTGAAATCCTCATATATCCTATAGAAAATACCAATTAATGATAAGAGTCCAACAAAATAATGAATCCACTAGAATAGGTAGCCTCCCAAAATTCCTACTCCTCCCTGTATAGTTAATATAAATTGGAAAACCCAGAAGAGATTAAAGATGTACCAAACATATCAATAATGTGATATTACAAACTCACCACCATAAATACATTATGTCCCTGGGAAGTCATGTGGAAGATATATTCCATGGACAAATATTAAACCACATCTCCCACATCAACAACTCTCATTCCCAGGACTCAGGAGTATTTGATTTATGTTTCAATAGAAATACAACAAATGGAATCGACTTCCGATGTAAAAATTTCACATGATAATCAATATTCTCATTTATTCTCTCCAAAATTGAAACATCTAAGTTTAACTCAATTTTATTCTATCTCAGAACATAAGTGCAATCAGGAAGATATTTTCTGAGCCGATACATGTAGAAAATAATGATGAATACATGTCAACTACGGAGCAATTGATGATCGAAAAGAAACCTGTCCATGCCGCTTAGTGACCTCAAACAATCATACATATATCAGAGCCAACATTATCACTTTTCCAAGATTACAATGACCCAAATGAGGAGAAACATTCATGAAAATCCAGTCACCAATGGAAAACTCTAAAGGTTGACTTTATTTATCCATATATGATTCTGGTCAACTCTGGGATGTAACCATACATTGATATGAATCCTAAATCGTCATGGATGTCTCATAAACAAAACATAGTGCCTCCACATATACATCACCCCGCTCAAACCAAAAAAAATATGTGATCTACATGAGAGACCCTAAAGCAGATCATAGAGAGCCATTGTGACCGATTAATGATAAATATTATTGTAAAAAAAACACACATAGTGTCATATGGCTATCCAATGATCCACTAAAATCCAAGACATAGGCACAAATTATGTCATCCAAGATTTGAAATACTCACTTCATCTAAATGTCTTTCTTTGGATGGTAAGTTGTGATAAACTGAATCTATGTTCCCATTTTTTCTTGGAGGTTCCTCCAAAATAATGAGGTTAACCTAGGATCTTGATCTGAAACAATGGTATAAGGAATCCCATGTAACCACCTAATCTCCATAAAATATATCTTACCCACATCGTCAAATTTGGTTCTATCCATAATCAGAATGAAATATGTAGTCATTGTCAAACAATCTACAACTAAATATATAGAATTTTAATGTAAGGAGTCAATGGTAATCCAACAGAAAAAAACATGGACATCTAATCCCATTTCTAGTATGGAACAAAAATATTATGACTCAAACTAGAGGGATTTGGGTTCTTGCCTTAATCCGTTGTAAGTTGTAATAGTGGGACACATTATCTACAATGTGACTCTTCATACTCGGCCAACATATCAACCTATAATGTCATAATACATATTCCTAGTTCTTGGATAGAATGCCCAAAATGATATATTAAAATTAAAAATGAATATAATCCACATAAATACTATGACGATAACCCACTTCCTAAAGTGTAGTATACTACTTGAAGAGAGTGACCAAACAGATATAGTCTCCCCACCATAAAGGCTTTCCTGATTTTATTAAACTCATCATGCTATGGCTGAATATAAAAAACAAACTCTAGGATATATGATGATAATTGAATACTGGTCAAGGTCACACTTAAAACATCCTCCAGAGCATCCAGATGAAACTATGTGAAAATTATCATTTGGTTTCACTCCTTTGATTACAAAATAACCTAGGACAATACTTTCCATTTAAGAGCATCTACGATGACATCTACCTTACACCGGGGTTTTTGCGACATCCAATTCAAGCATCTAATGTTATTGTACCCCTTGAATTTATCATATATTCATGTAAATGTAATAAAATATATAACTCAAACTCTTATTATAAGAGAAGACTGTGAACATTTTACCTAAAAGATTGTGCTTCCAACATTTAAGCACATACATTATTATAGATTGATCTAAATCATTAGTGGGGTAATGGTTCTTAAGAGGTCAAAGTAGAAGAAGGTTTTAATATACCACATGGACAACCTACATAAGAATTCATCCCAAACCAACACCAGAAACATCAAAAAATACCATGTACCCCTAACCGAGCATAGGTAAGATCAAAATTATCGCCTATTTCAAAATGTGTTTCAGTATATTGAAAGAATATTGACATGTTTCATCCCATGTAAATTTTACCTCATTCCTAGTAAGTGTAGTCAAATGTGAGACTAGCATAGATAAATTGTTAACAAACTATCGGTAGAATCCAACATGACCAAGAAAGTTATGTATCTCAAAGACAATTTGTGGCTCCTTCCATACCAGACAACCTTCACCTTCGCTAGATCATCCTTTTAATAATTTTTTTTAAAATCTTTCCATAATAAATTCACTTCAAGAATATAGAAACATAATTTTTAAATATTTAAATAAAAATGGTATATTCTCAAAACATTTATAAAACAATTGGTTCTTGTGCTCACGGTTGGATTTAGAATATACCAAAATTTTATCTATAAATATTACCTCAAAATTGTAGAGATATTAATGGAATATATAATACATAAAATCCATAAGAACTATAAGATCATTCATCATTCTTAAAGGAATCAAAAAATATTCATAATTTCTCTAATTTCTCTTAAAAGTTCCCTTTAGTATATCAGACTTCTGAACTCTGAGCTAAACATAACCGAACCAATGAAAAATATTTTAATATCAACTTTCCCATCTTACTGTTTGAACAAATCACCCAAAAAATACAAAGGATATGTTTTAAAAATAGATACCATGTCCAACTTATGATAGTCTTCACATCTACAAAATGAACCATCATCTTTCTTGGAAAAAGAGCACAAGGGGTAACTAAGGTGAAACACTAGAGAGAATGAAAACCTTTTGTAGAGGTCATCTTACTGAATATTAATCTCTTTCTGATCCACTGGTGTTATATTATAATAAGGTATTCATATTGAATATATACCTATAACCTGGTAAATTGTAAAATCTAAATCTATCACTAGAAGAAGATAAGAATTTTTCTCTAGGAAACATTACAAAAATCATGAACAATAATGGGAAGGTCAAAACTGGATAGACTACATCAGGGTCACGCACAATAGTAGACAAAAATATCTTGAGCTTTGGGTGGAAAGGTCATGTATGACTATACCTCAGATCCCACTAACCCTAAAACACATGAGAGCTCCCATCAGAAGCGTGAAATGACACACATTGATGATAATAATCGTCTTCATCTCTATGTGCAATAAGCCAATATATACCAATGATTACATCAACTAGAACCAGATCAAGAATTAGGAAATACCCTAATAACTTCTTATTATATGCCATTAATGAATAAGAAATAAACTAATCTATATACTCTCTCCACTTTCTATGAGGTGTCATTAACACCATTAAAAAGTAAATAAGTTCTTTGGGATGTTTAATCACATAAAAAACTTGAAGTTATATATGAGTGGGAGTCACCAGTTTCAAATAAATAAATCTATATTAATGATTGAATAAGGATATTACCTCTCACTATTGTTGGGCCTATGTTGACTTACGCTCGATACTTGTCTACCACATGAATGTGTTTCACTACAGAGGTAAGTGGCTAGATTTTTATAGTCATCGTGGCTTATGAGTGCACCGGATATTCCAATATAGTTGACGAACCTTGACCATAATAGGGAATAGTAAAATCCAGTTTGAATCATTATAATTGAGGAACACATCCTTAGAGGTTACACATATATGTGAGAAAAGGAAAATAAAGTCTAATGTGTTTGACCATACCCCACTGATATAATGTCAAAAGAAAACTGTAAATCATAGTTTATAGTGTGTTGGAGGCTCACTACTAAGACCCACCACCACTAATTCTGCGATGATATTTCCACTTCTTTTTCCTCTCATGCATGTCCGAGAAGATGCCACTAGATGGAAAAGAAGAAGTAGAAAAGACATGTTTTATTATTATATACATCTCATACAAAATTGAACTTTCTAAAATTTCTATGTTGGTATACATTTAAAAAAAGCTTATTCTTTGAAATATGTTCACAAACCATGCAGATACATTGGAGCCTTTAGATGGTCATTCTTCACAAAATTAAGAGAAAATTGGAAATCTATGATAATTGATTGGTGTATGTCAGAACAAAATACTCTCCATGATAAATGGGTAAAAAATCCATATAATTTTCCAAAATTCAGGACTTTGGACAAAACTACTAGAACAATAGGATTTTCAAACCCTTCCAATCTAAGTCAATTTTTGTATCTTCCTAGACCATAGAATCCAGCCAACTCTTACCATAAACCTCAAGCCTGGATGTTGCACACATCATCTTGACATTATATGGTGTCTCCCATAAGTCTAATATTTGATCAATCTTATCTGAACATTCCTCTTCTTATTGAGGTGCATTCATTACATTAAAGTACAGTGGCTTCTCGTATAAGAATTCCTTCAAGCGAAATCTCCCACCTCCCTCCCCTGACTATACCTCAACAACTACATTATAAACCCGTGGAAAAACCTGATCCATATAATGAAAAACTAATAGGATTGTTTCAAAGAGAGTCTAATCTATCAGTAGATTACCTTGAGGATCATCAGCTTCACCATACCGAGGAACTCGTGGATGTTGTCTTAGTGGAATATTGATGCACATCCAAACATAATAATAATATGATAACATGAAAAAATTCATAGTTTAAACCATAAATCCCATAAGAAAATAAAATTTATTTAAAACAAAATTAAACACTTGAAAAGCATATCCCAACATCACTTGAAACATATGTCTCATTAGGAAAAGAGTTTTCTAGAAACTTATCGCAACATACCTCTCATGTTCCAACAATTCTATATCTAGTCCAAAAGATGTACTAAGGTAAAAAATAATTAAGATATACCCACTTTGGTACAAAATATTAATGAACCGACTCTAGTTTCCCCAAAACATAGGTCTAAAACCCTTCATCCAAAAACATGAAGGGTGTTCTTGGTCCCTAGGGTCAAGCGAGAAGCACCAAGGAACCAAATAACATACAAGAAAGAAATATTTTTACCAACCTGAACAAAAGAATGGAATTTATATACATTGTAACAGTTGGAACAACAAAAAGAAATAAAATATATTCCATAACTATTATAAAATTGAAAAAACCAAAAAATACATAAAAAATAGCCAAAATCAATATTATACAAGTCCAACTGCAAAGGACCAAAACCAAACAGCTACTATATGTAGTAATGTGGACAAACTCCCACCATATTCCCACCAGATACTAAACCTAGTATTATTGAAGCCTCACTTCCTCACTAAGACACCTTGAATTTCCATGAATTAGAAGTCATACATAGTTTTACGCAACACTGGAGAGGTGCGCAGGGTGTCAGCTAATAGTCTCAATAGGATCCCGCCAAGTTTTTCAATAAAAAGTCTTTCTAGAATACTTTTTGAGTGATTATTTCAAATAAAACATTTCATGATAATTATTAAAGATGTTTTATAGAAAAAAATGTAGTCATTTACCATTATTATCAATTCTAAAATGAAAATCAGTTTTATCAATTTCAAGTCATATTTTCCATGTCATCTTTCACAAGTATAAACATGAAAATCAAGTCTAAAACAAAAAATCCAAGAAATAAAAAATAAAATCACATGAATTAGCACCAAGGAACTTTATAGGACATACTAGAAGTCTAATAATACACAAATCAATAATATACACAATATGCTTCATAGAACAGAAGACTAAGAAGCTAACATGACTACCCCCCCATATTGACAATATTAGTCCCCATGAAAAATGATCCTAGGATGTAGAGGAAAGCCGCATAAGGATACATGCTAATAATTAGAAACAAATTGACTATGGCATTAAGATAAACCATCCACCTAATATCCCAAGGTAACCCATGTTATCATTTTCATGATTCATTATAATTAATTAAAAACCACTTAATAACATTTTTACAATAAATTATTTGCTTTAAAATGTTAATTGTTTCTTCAATTAATCAAAAATAAGGGAAAACCTTGTTTTAATTGAAAAAAACATTTCAAAACACACTAAAAAATCGTGGAAATTACTTTAGTAAATTATCGTAGGAAACATTAATTATAAGGTTCATCAACATAGGCTAGATATAAGACCACCTACCATAAATCTCAAGTTTCACATGCCTGAAATGGGATCCACCAACAACGCAAACACAGACCTTATAATCTAATTCAAACTTCTTTGAATTGATCTAATTGAGAAATAGGGTTAGTGGATAAGTGTAAACAGCACATACCTCAACAAAGAACACCTACTTCACCATAAGTAACAAGGGAGAATCCACTAGAATTGGATCTCATAACAGATCTTGGAAGAAGACATGGAGAAAAACCAATTTAGATCAAAGAATCATAAAATGATACCCTTGGGAACAATCACGATAAATGGAAATGAATAAGTGGAATGGTCACTTACCTAGAGAGACACACCCAAACTAAAAATGAAATCAATCATTGAATGGATCGATCAAAATGGAGCAAAGTATCTCAAAATCATCTAAAAATTTCTCTTTGTTGAGAGAAAGAGAGTCTATATAATAAACCAACAAAAATTAAACACATTCCTATTTTAAAAACTATATGTGGCACATTACATTAAATTTAAATTCAAAAGTATCATATCCTACAAAAACAACATCACCTAAAATTAAAATATGGCCATTTATTAACTCATGATGTGTAAGATATCTTCATATCATGTAACCCTTCCCAGTATGTCTCCTTTCACAAATTGCACCTCACCACTCTTACACATATACTAACCCAGTTACATGGTGTCAAATCCCCTTGTTGCCTACACAAAAGGCCGGTTAAATCATAAAGTTTAACCATACTTTGACTTCACCATTATAGGTATCATGTCAATTCCTTCTCGGACCAATATAGAAATCATGAAAGTGGAATCCATAATGAGGTTATAGATGTACCTAACAGATCTGGAATGGGAAGTTGTAATAATGACAATCCATTAATACTACGTTCATAGTATCTAGAAAATATTGGATATATTAGTCTGTCTTATGGGAAATATAAAAAAATTGCATTGTTTATCCCAAATGTGATATTTCACCATTAGAATATAATTTTTTCTTACCCATAGTTGATGATACCCAGAATTGAGATAACTCTTTCAAAAGTGTTGAACACATTGAAGTGATCAAATAGATCATCAATATAGGGAATATTACATTTATTCAATAAATTAATATAACTAATTTCTCAATAATCAATGAAAAACCTCATAGACAAATATTTCTTATCACAAAAAAAATCAGGGGTCTCCATAGTGAAAAATTATGGAATATAAATCCCCTATTACACAAATATTTTATTTATTTCTTTATTTATATTAATTTTTCTATGTCCAAACTATATGGACTCTTAAATTTTGTGTTTTTATTGTGGATAGAGATAAATATGAAAATAATCTTCATGATTATGTGAATGTAAATGGCGTTATAAAAGAAGCACATTATTGTATTCATACACAATATGAACATACCTTATTTGAGGATACATTTCCCATTCCTAGTTAGTTTATCCTCTTCTTCTAAAACATCATCATTATGGATATATACAATAGGTTGATAGAGAACAATCATGGTTGTTATATTTTCCCTTATAAATATGTGTGATTCCACATCTTCTTCATGAATCATAAAATCCTTATCATGGAGAAAAAATATTAGTTTACAATTTTGAGTCTTATACATAACATGTATTATATCAAAATAAAACATTATTACAACAATTTTCTTTAAATAAGGTCTTTTTAAATGTTATAATGGGAAATAAAAATCATATGCTTATGAAAATATGAATTCAATTATATGTCTTGAATTTTTTACTTCCTTCTAAATGTTCTTGGAAAATATTTAATTTTATTTTCAAAGATGGATAATAAAAATGTTAGAAGATCCACAATCAATTTATATATTTAATAAATTTTAGACTAAAATAAATGAACATGAAAACATATTATTTGGATCTTCATCCTTATCAATATTGATCATTATGCTCAGTCTTCCTCCCATGGCCTTTATCAAGGAAAATCCATTAACCCTTTTTTATTTTTTATAAATAGTGTCCCATATAATTACAAATAAAGCATTGTACATTTTTGGGTTATTTTTTACAATATAATAAATATGTTATTGGTCATTCCCTTTATAGAGAAATCAAACTCACATTCCATTCTAACATGTTCCATTATTTTTCTTTTAAAATTAATTACAATCTGGAAATTCCTCCCATCCCTACTTCATATTTTAATTTGTACTTTTTTCAGAACTCTTAGTAGCGTGCATCATTTTTTGTTTTCCTTGTAAAACTTATGAAATTGAGAATTATTTTTCATTCTTAATTTCACTTGATACTATCTCGAAATACCTGAAATTTTGGTGAGACTGATTCCTTTCCAAGGCTAGTTGTAGCCCATAAAATAAGTTATTAATATTACATATTCAATTACATATATAATATTTGACTAGTGTCTCTAAACCGGTGAAATTAATATTAAATTCAGAAATATGTTATCTGTCCTTCGACTTTGGATTAGGGAGTTTCAACTCCATATTATATCTTTACATAGAAGTAGTATATTTTTCCATGAATACCTCCTTGGATGTCATCCACTCCATAAAATATATTTTTTCAAACTCCATAGTGTTTGGTATCAATGACCATAACTTATAAATGTATTATTTATAGAGATTAACAAAAATGATAGCATTATCTCATTTACTACATAGAAATGAAATAAACACCTTCTTTGTGGACTTGATCTATTACTAAACATCTAATGGATTTGTAATCCAATAAATTATGGAGGTTTTGGTTGCATGATGTGGTAAAACATTTTTACACTATGTTAGATATCATAAAGCTACTCCATATATGAATCATTATTAGTTATAACCATATCAAAAATCCAAATATAGTTAATATTCTCTTTGTTCCATCTCTAGCTTCATTTTTATTTTTAGTAGGAAAATACCTATAGGGATTATGTGAATTGATAATATTTCAATTCATTATGCAAGAAACTATTTCTAAATGAAAGAATATACTTCATTACTTATAATACGATGAATCATAAATAATAGTGTGAAATTAAAAAGATATGGTATCCCATTATGTAAATTAACATTCAATACATAAGGATTCGAAAAATAAAAATCTTGGTTTATTTGGAAATATCAAAAAAATAAAAATGAAATATTTTTAAATCATTCATAATGGTTTATAAATTGAATGTGAATATACAATAATATCCCCTGGGATTTTCTATCATGGTGTTTTTTATTAGGTTCATAAAGAGCATGTGAATAACATATATAAAACCGTTCTTCCTTAATTTGGGAAAAGAAAACATTAGAAATAGTGAGATCTAATGCTTAGTAAGTGTAAACATATGAGATATCAATCGATGGTCATATGAAAGAATGAAAAAAATCCTTATGGTATGAGTTCATGATAACTTCATTAAAAATACATACCCAATTAATTAAATATATTTAATAATGAATTTTTTCATTTTATTTTTACATAATTGAAGAAAGAATTCATATGAGTTTGGAATCATCATTAAAAAAAATTCTGCCCCGATATAATAGATTAATCATATGAATGTGGAAAAAACATAATTGTACGACATTCATAGAATGAAAATGTAGTATTAGGATAAATATTTATTTAATGAAAGTTAAAATAGTTAACTTTATAAAATATATACAAGAAAACTAGTTGATGAATTAACTTAGGGACATGAGACCAGGTCCACAAATTTACCTAGTATCATGAAATCAAGTCTATAAATAATATTATGAACTTTAAATAAGGTCCATGCATAAAATATCTATATCTTCAGTTATCCCACTATATATAATTAAATTCACTTATATATAATTCTAGGGCCACCTACCAAAAAATAATGATACATTCTTATATATATTCCCAAAGATCATAAAACATTCAATATAGTAATCATATCATGTCCCATGGAAAATGGGGGTTTAAAATATATAATAATTGTAATAATAAACTATATAAAGAAATACTATCATTGGATAATATCCCTTGTAAATATAATTTTAAAAAATAATGGCATGAATGATTAAAAACTTCTTCATAATATCACAAGATTGTTTTTTTATGAAAATACCCTTTTTATTTTGATATCACATAATTTAAATATTACTATTTATAATATATTATAAAAAAATTGTATTAGAAATTATTGAATTAAACAAATAAATTCATCTTAAAATAATTGATAATTCATGATGGCATCAAATTCTACTCATTAAATATTCATATAAAACAAGGACTCTATACGTACCATCTTGAAAAATACTTCATTTAGAAAACACCCAAAAAATTACATTAATTTTTTAAATGAAATTAAAACATGGGAGAAATGTATTTAAAATATCATTAGGTATTAGTATAAACATTCAAGAAATTATTTTTGTAAAATTTGATTTGAAACATAAATATTTCTAACTGAGTAGAGATTAACATCTATTTTTATAATAATAAGTTTCTCAATTATATTAATTAAAAAATATAGGGAAATGGAATTAACTCTTGAATATTACATTAATAAATTGATGGTAATGAAATATATTTTTTAAGGGATAATATCTTTATATTTTCCTTCAATGTAAATCTAGCATAGATAATCTAGAAAATAAATTTGATTATAAATTATATCCATTAGGTCAAGTATTTTAAACCATTGAATGTGTTAGAACATCCTCTATAAAAAATATATATATATATATTATTATTATATTATAAAAAAGTAATTATATATATCCAAACATATATTATTTATTTATAAAAACCTGTCACCCTTTATCAACGATTCTTTTTTAAAATCACTATTTGGGGTGCTAACCTCTACACTTTTCATAAATGGTTCGTTTTGGAAGTCCAGATCATTTTACATTAAGTGGAGTTTCATACTATCTAGAATGTTATTGATTTAATTATTATCATATATAATAATTATATAGTAATTTATAGCTATGCATATAAATTGGTGATGAAAAATAAATTTCATCACTTCATGAATATGGTAGTCCGTACATACTCATGGATGTTGATTACACTATTAGATGGATAAAAATAAATAAATTTAAATAATAATTAACCTATTGGGATTAATTATTATATAATAAATAACATATATATTCATTAAAACATTTATTATTACGTTTATTATAAAGTGTAAATGAAAGAGAAATAGCATCCCCTGAAAGACTTGGTAGTACACACTTAGGCAAGGCCAATGCTGCCATTTTTCAATGTATTGAATGGTAAGAAGGATTATAATGTATTATAATAAAAAAGAAATAATAATTTCATAAATATAATTTATATCTATCCAATTATTCACAATAACTGACTATTAAATTATTGATGGAAAATTTATTATATATTTCTTTGGAAGTAGAAGACGTAATGTATGCACATGTGATACTTCAATTTCCCATATAACAGAAATATGATTAATATATTTTATGATATGATCATAATAACATATTAATATTTTGGTTAAAATAATGTTATTATATTTTCATGATTATCATAGTGTTTTAGGAGGTAAAATATAAAGTAAAATGATTACCTACCATTTGAGAGTCCTCATTTGGATTTCTACTCAAGGAACCTAGTGACTGTCTTTTTAAGATTCCATGAGTTCCAAAAGGATGTATAATTAGTCTTATAAGATGTTTTAGTAGGATTTTTTGAGCTATGTGGATCAAGATGTTGTGATGAATATAGGATATCAAAAATATTTAAATATAATAATTTCTTCTTTATGAGAAAGAGGAACAAGGTTTAAATTTTTTCCTGAATGTTATAGAGCTTGAGATAAAAAATCCTTTATGAATTAAAATTTCTATATATTCATGTGGAATTTTATAAACTTGACTTTTTTAACCACTCCATTAACAAATATTAACATTAATGGTGGTAAAAATTTCAAAACAATCCGTTTATAAATTTTCATAGAAAAATAAAATAAAACCCCAAGATAATTATTATTATTATCTATAGATAAATTTTGTATCATTGATATCTAACTTTACACACAACATTTTTTTTAAAAGAACTAAGGAATACTATTGAAATATTATTATTCTATTTGATAGGTGTCACCTATTAATTGGATTGGTTGGTATGAATAAGTCTAACCAAATTATGAATAATATGTAATTCACACATATAAAAATTTAAATTTTTTTTATAATGTTATTATAAATTAAAATTAAAATCATGTAAAAGTATAATATATTTTCTTATGAAAAAACAATTCTAATGCGCTCAATGTGTTTATCACAATAAATTAATTTATTAACTATTTGTGAATGTTTTTAATGAAAATTATAAATTATATATCCCATAAAATATCTTAACATTTATCCAATTTTTTCTCTGTGTATGGAGTAAGATTAAATCAAATTATTATCTTGAATAATTAATTTTCTTAAAAATGGGGTTTTCACATTTTTGCACTGATTTTAAAATGAATTTATTCCCTATATGAAAATTGAATCATGAGAAATGAAAAAACTATTTTGAATAATGATTTTCAAATTTTATAGATAGCGCTATTTTATTTTTTTCATTATAAATAGTAACATTAATAAATCTTTCTCACATTCATAAGGGTATAACAGGTCAAATATGGTTATGAAATTATGTTAATGATTTAAAAGTTCTATAAAACCTTCATTTATAATATTTTAATAGTGTATTAAAACCATTTAGTTCAATTTGTTGAAGCAATGGGAACTTGGGGAAATTTTTCAACGATTATGTCTTTCAAATTATTTAAAGGATAGGATAAATACAATATGTCACTCTCTTGACTTTAAAAACACTATAAATTTAAAATGATAGAAGGTTGAAAAATCTAGTTCTAAATACTTCATATATATATAAATTAATTATTTATCATGGTAACTTATTTATAATATTTTTTATTCAATAATTATCATAAATGATTACGTATCATTGATGCACTATTTATCGAATTGATAGAAAAATAAAAAATGATATTAAAATATTTAATTTAAATAATAAATGTAATTTTATAATCTATTTATTTGATAGTTATAGATAACAAATTATGAATATTTATAATTTTCACATTCAAATTCTTATGTGGTCATGTTTCCATTAATTTTAAATTAAATTAATATATTCATAACTTATTTCCATAATATTTTATATTAAATTATATTTTATTAAATTTTTTAAAGTAATAAACACGTAACAGAAGAATGTGGAAATTAAATAATCTTAAATTTTATATATTTCCTTTTATGATATAATTCATACCTTTTAGTTAAAATTACAACACATTGATATTAAGTAAATTCATTGTCATGATTAAGAATATAATTTGTTACCCAAGGGGTTTCAAAAGTAAAGATAAAAAATGAAACAAAAACAAATAAAAATTTAAAAATATGTAGATATTTTTAACATATCAAATTTTTAGTTGAATATATTTCAATTTCCAATCATTTTTATTTGAAATAACAAAATTCCATTTTGATCTTTTTAGTAATTCCATTTGAATTGTTTCCCTCCATTATAAAAGGACCCTCATTATCTATTATATTGACTCGAAATTGTGACATATATATAAACTAAGACCAATAAAATTTTCATATAATCGCACATATCCATTATTTAAAACTTTTTTTCTTTTATAAGAACTATTCCCATGGTCCTTACGAAGGGATATAAATGTGGTATTTCAATGAAGAGAAAATAATGCTACTCGACCTCTGTCAATTTATGCCATTGTCTCTCCCCACTAAATATGTGGTATTAATCATAAAATATTAACATTAATAGTATAAATACAAATTATTATTATTAATTTTAAGTAAATATGATTATAAAACAAGTATTTCAACAAATTGTATTTTATGAAATCACTGAGGATTACGTACAAACTACTACTTCAACAAAAAAAATACAATTCATTTTTCATCACAATATTTCATAGAGGGGAATTATGTTCCATTTAGTGATTATACATTATCATTGTTAATATTTAATTATTATTATTTATAATAACTTATATAATATCTGACCATAAAATATGTTGGAAAATGATAATTTCGCTTGTATGTATGTGTGGACTACACCTCCATGAAGCAATGTGATTCATTTTTTAGTTCTAGTTTATATAGATGGAAATAAATATGTATAAAATTAATACATATTATATATATAATATAATAATTATTTTTTAATAGTGAATTATAATTAAACTTTAATTCCTCTCATCCATCAAAATGTGAAAATAACATTCATTCGTACGTATTCCCTACCTTCTTTTTGAGTGGTGTAATTAATTTTTATATCTATAAATGTACTATATAAATTTAAATAAAATATATAAATAATTAAAATTATATTTTATGTAATTATCATCATTATTTATAGTGGAAAAATGATTAATTTACAAATACAAGAACTACTGAACCGAAATTCTCATTAAAATTAATAATGTTTACACACTGAAATAACAATTATAAATTGGAATGATTAGGAAAATGGGATTCTAAATTATATACTTGGATATTCATTCATAATACATGTATTTTAATGTATCTATTATATAGTTATAATAAATTTAAATTTTATATATTTGATATTAGAGTTCTTTCAAAGAAATCCATACATTGTGTGAGGATTTTATATAATTCTTTCATTTTTTTTTGAGATTGTTTATTATTAATTTTAAGATTATGAAATATCATCATTTATATCTATAAAACATCAATAATTGTTTTATCCTATGAATATTACTAATGATTAGTCTTTTTCATTACATTTTTTTTAACAATTGAGGAGACCAAAAGAAATATTTAATCTAAATATGACCTTATTTCTCCCTTTGATTGAAAATAATTTTTGTTTCATGTCCATGTTCTCTAAAACCATTGTCTGGATAAATTTTTTAGTATTATCCTAGAATTATTTAATTTCATTTTTACCCAATATTGATTTTTAAAAAATATTTTAAATATAATCTTCTTTCCATCATTTAAATGATGTAGTTTGGGTTTTTATCCTAAAAATGTGAAAGAAATAATTATTTTGATATAAAAATCATGAAAATAATTTGTTATATCATGACTAATAAATTATTTTAAGATTAAATTATAGTTTTCCATGGTTTATTTAAGAACATTTCTTCACATAATATTTGGGGAATTTTTAGATTTTAAATATAAGAGCTAAAAGTGAAAATATGATTGTGGAAAATGAATATTTGAAAAATATTTTAAATAAAATTTTCATCTATGATACATACATTAAAGTTATTGTTGATTTAAAATTAATTGGATCCAATGATTTCATACATAATATTTTATAAATGGTTTATGGTTATTGTAATGAAATATTAATGAAATTTTTTTAATTTTCATAGGTCATGTTATGATGAATATTTTTATGATTCTATAGATTATATATGACTAAATTTATGATTATTTAAGTGGTGGACCAAGAATTTAATATCCTTTCATTACATTGGGTAATTATTCCTATTTTATAATTGTAAATGGAACACATGAGGTTATCCCAGGCCTGAAAGATGATACACTGAAGGTTATCCAAAGCTTGAATGTGGATACATTGGAGGTCATCCCAATCCCGATGAAATTATATTATTGATTATCCCAATAATAACATGTTTTTAATGTCTTGGTCTTTATCCTTGACGTGTTATTTTTATAATTTCAATTATTACACACTTTTGGTCCCTCTTTTATGATAGGATTGTATTCAATATCTAGGTTCCCATGGCTTCAATTCTTTGATCCCTTTATGATTCATGTCTTTTAAACTAAATTTTTTTATGACATCACTTTGGTTTGTGAACTAATAATTGCTTGTTATGATATAAAAAGGTTATACCATGTCCTTAAGAACTTTCTATTCATGTAATTTTTAAATAATTGTCGATATATCCACTATTTGCCATGACTGATTATCTTATCTCAACCTCATTATTTTTTAAATTTCCCAGACAAGAAAAAATCTTTTCTGTATGATTTGTCTAATGAGGGTGATATATTATAAGAACATATTCATTTTGACATGGATTATATGGTTATGTAAAAAAAATTCATCTAATTCTAAGTAATATTTATGTGTTACAGGTATGGGTTACAATAGTTTGTATCAAAAAAATGATTAGTTAAAAGTGGAATCTGGGATGATAAATCCTTATTATGAAACCTTAAGGAAATACTAGTTATAATATAATGTTTTAGGTTATAATGAAGAAAGTACTATCATTTTGATATATAAGAATCCCTTTCAAGGAAATAAATGGGGATTTGGCATTAGAACATATGAATATTGGGGTAATAAACCTAATAAGAGTTGGTTATGTATCTAGAGTACATCATTCTTTTCCACATTGACAGTTCCCTTGCTACGAATATGGTTTGACACTCCTTGGGGATATGTATTATTTAATTCACATTTTATTTATAAACCATCATGGTGGATGTCACTAGTTGTTGATCATTAATAAAATATGTGAAACATAAGGTTTAAGTGATTTAAAATAATGTGCCAAAATTTA
Source organism: Viscum album (assembly GCA_963277665.1). NCBI lineage: Eukaryota > Viridiplantae > Streptophyta > Magnoliopsida > Santalales > Viscaceae > Viscum > Viscum album. The sequence continues at coordinate 1,330,433,600 of OY728133.1, forward strand.
AACATTCATGGAATTATTTTACATGAATAATCACTTTATTCCATTATGTTATATAATCATACTAACCATTTTGGTTTTACTAATGGATTTAGGAATGAATTATGTGGTTGAGGTGGTAATAGGTATGCTCAAATATTGTGAAACATTATTTGAGATTATTTTTATGAATTAAGGTTTATATTAAATTACACAAGATATGTCAATTCACATCATAAATTATTAGATGTTTTATTAGCATTGACAACTCATAATGGTATGATGATCACAACTCACGTCTATTTTCTTATCTTATTAAATTTAATTGTCATAGGATTCTTAAAAAATTAATTATTCTCCCTCTTGTTGAGTTTTATTTTATGTTTTTTAATTTATTTAATTTCTTTTCCAAAATCCAAAATCAATTACCAAGGAAGGCTTGTCAAGATTATTTTCCAAACCAACCTATGATCTTAAATATAACATGCAATAAATATACTAATATGATCAAAATTACACCCATGATATGGGTCATTAGTCATATTAAAATGGTGTCTTTATCTTATATAGTAGGGGAGAAGCTCAAAATTGATGAAATTATTAATTAATGGGATTTTATTGATGTCTTTCTAAAATAGTTTCCTAGAATTAATTTAAATCATGAAGTTAATTTCTCTAATGAAATCTTACCTGGTGAGACACCTATATCCAAAACCTCATAAATAATTTCTATAGTTGATTTACAATATTTTAAAAATAACACTAGGAGAATCTGAATAGGGGATTCATTCATCGAGGTGCATCACATAGGGTTACACCTATTTGTTTTTTTCAAAAGAAAGACGGATCTATGTGACTTTTCATTAATTATTCAGAACTGTAAAAGATTAAAATCAGAAAAATCACCATTGATGATATATTTATAGGTATTTTGATTAAATTATTAGATCTAAATATTATTCCATTATAGAACATTATTCCAGATTCCATCATTTTAGGGTCAAGATATGACGATATACAAAGATTAGAATTCCATAAAAGAAGAGGGAAATATGAGTTTGTAGTGATTCTATTTGTTCATATAAATGATTCTCCTATCATCATATATTTAATCAATAATTTTTTAAAGATTACAGAATGAATGGTGGATTGTCTCTTATCAACTGGTCAAGGTTCCCGTGCTCTTCTAATATGTATAGTAGCACTCGGGTCGAATCCTCAGTGGTGATACTTTTTAACAGTCAATTTTTTTAGTTTATTGAATTCTGATTAAATGTGGGATGTAGTTTGAAGATATTATGAAATTACTGATTGGTTAATATATACCTAACAAATTTATAAATATTGGGGTGATTTAATTATTAGGTAGTTATGTTTGTGATATCCTTGAGCCTTGATTTATATTTCATTAAATTAACACTCATGTCACAAGTTGACGTTGATCAAAATTCCCATGTGTTAAGGATTTAATCCAATCCTTAACATAACTGAAGGTTCTAATATAAATCTTATCTTGTTTATGTTATTTTATTTTTGGTTCCCATAATCCATTTAAACCACTTGTTAAATAAAACAAGTCATTAATCCATGACATGTTTAGTTTAACATACACAATGTTATTTCCAAGAAAACTCATCGAGAAAAAGAACTCAATCGCTTAGCATCCCTGTATTATAACTCTCCTAAATGAGATATTTACACAAAAAATTAAATTATTACCAATTTGGATATATTTACTATGATGATAAATTAATAAGCGAAAAAAAGGGATAAGAAAAGAGTACTGTATGGAACACAGACACAAACGATAAGGAGAATTAAAAACAGAAATTCGATTAGATGAGGAATAAAAAGTAGGGAAGGGGCTTTAACTTGATAGAAAATATTTTATGAACATTAACATTTAACTATGGAAGGTGGATGACAATAAGAGATATTAAATAAGAAACTTTCATTAAAACATAATTACAAATAAAATACTTACCAGATTACCAACGAAGAACAACACAAATGTAAATGAATGGAAGCAAGAAGGAATAGTTTCTCAAGTTAAAAAATGTGTACAGAAGATCATCCCAAAATATTGTAAAATCCTTGGTCATTCCAACCTATCCTCATTTTCTCTCAAATGAAAACCCTTTTAAAAGGAGAGGAGGGAATGTATTTACATCCCAATGTGGTTGACTGTTTTCATTCCAAAACTACCCCTCCAATTGGATCAATGATTTGGACTTCCAGATAGCCCAATCTATAGATATCTTCTTCCTAATGGTTTTATATATTAATTTTTTCCAACTAAGCTCAAAACATTGAGACATTTGGACTTATTGAGCCAATGTTATGTCCATTTTATTGAACAATGTTAATCTGTACATTTCAATACATACTTTTTAGAAGGAAAAAATGTGAATGGGTTTATAAATAGGATGATGCTTTAAAATACCAATACTTTCTTCACCAAAGTCTGCCTCCTATATCCCCTCTTTCCTACTGAAAAATATCAGCTTTAATTGATGATTACATCACGACCTATGTCATGAATAGTTTCCGGATTTCAATTTCCAGCCAGAATGGTGGTCTGACATCAAAGCATATGTTGGGATCCTTATTCCTGTAGTTGGACCTTGAAATTTTTATCTATGATTATTTTGGATACTAAAGAACAAATGGTGGAGTTTCATAAAATTTGGTACTTGTGAATCAGACCAATATCTCAATCATCATGTCTGGTCTTGTTTGATCACAGTTTCATTGGGTATTCTTGTGAGAACCATATGACCATCCAAATGGACGATTTGTCTAATGGTTCGTTTTAATGAAAAGTTCTATTTTGAGTGTGTAACCCAAAAAACAGTAATCATGCAATATTTTTGTGTAGAGCGATATATATTATTACAACATTAAACAAAGTTGAATCTGGATGAATTCAAATATTGCTCAAAAATTATAATTAATATTCAAACATTTATATTTCACAAATATTATGAACATTTAATATAAAATTACTAATTGGAGTATATAAAAATTTATAAAAATATTAATAACACAACTCTCCCACACTTTGTCTTGTGCATTTCATCATGTGCAACAAATATAAAAAACATTACAAAATCATTTTCACTCACCAAAAAATAATAAAACATTTTTTTCCCCACTCAGGGGAGGTTTAGAAAATTTCACTATTCCATATTGAATTCTGCCACAATTTTTTATGGAAACAATGTTCCCAAAAAAATTCATTTTTTCATGCTCGAATTTATATATGGAAAATGGGGGCACTCAAAACTCACTCCTCTCAAGATGATACGATTAATTTATGAAGTTTCACTCATTCACCAACCAAAAGAAAAAAACATATAGTTTGTTAGAGCTCTAATCTTCCAATACCTATCTTAATGTGAACAATAATCAAGAGGTCTTTTTTAGTGGTTTTTCTGTGGCTGTGGGATGGTAGATATTTATTGAGCATGAGAGTGAAGAAGTGGGGTAAAACACCAACATGGGTTAAAAATACCCAATTTTTTTTTGAAATAAAACATGGAAGGAAATGAAAACATATATTTAAATGGAAATTATTGTTTGAATAAAGACACAATATTGGATGAAAATATATTGTGGATGAGAATATGAAATATTTAAAAAACAAAAAACTTCTCCCAATGACATAAGTGTTCTTGTTTTTATTTTTTTCTTCTTCTTTTATTTCAAACATTGAATGTGAAAAATATTTCACACTTATATCCCAACCCATGATTGATCTCCTCATGACACTAATCGTAATAGTTATAATAGGATCCAAGGTTGAGGAAGAGTGATTTTTGAAATACCCAAGCAACAACGCAATTTTTTTTCTTTTTTTTATAGTTTTTTTAATTTTTTTTGAACACTTATCAATAACATTTACAAAATTACATAAATGAAAATATATTACATTTCCTAAAACACACTGAATGAAAACCTCCCCCCACTAAAATGGATGCTTTCCCCCAAGTATATGATATAATCGTGAAATCAACAAAGGGTACCCAAAATTAAATCCATTCCACACACACATAAATTTCATAAAATAATGTACTAAAAGTCCATGTCGATATTGGGTGTGAAAATGTATTGTTCTTGTAATGTGGCTATCAATGAAAAGGTTTTCATAGTCTTTAAGGGGATTTCAAAAGGAGGATTAATGTATGGGAAATGAGAGTCTATTTTTCTATTGCAATTCCCATGTGGTGTATAAAATTCATTTATCATATTAATGGACACTAAAGTAGGAAATTCATCTCAAACATCCACAAAATCGATACATAAAATAGTGGCGGAAAACACACATTTTGAAAAGATAGTCATAGGTGGCCTCGACATAAAAGAAAATAGTGTTAATAATGGGTGTGGAAAATCTGTTTCCAAACCAAAAATTGATCATTAAAAAGTTGTTAGGTTTGAAATAATAATCATTATTGAAATATATGATGAAAACACGTGATATTTGAGATGAAATCATGACTTTTGACACCCCAAAATGGTTGGAAAAAATGTCAAAACTAGATAGTGAGTAAGTATGGCTCATTTTGTTTTTTTTGTTTTTTTTATTTTTTAGTGTTTTTAAATTGCACACCCACACAAAATAGAAAGAGTAAATAAAAACTGTGATGAGTAATGTGGTAGAAAGAGAAAATAGGAATTAGGGGGGAGAAGAAGAGAGAGAGAGAGAAAAAAAAGAGAGTGAGAGGGAGAGGACGAGTTAAAGGGAAAGAGGTGCCCCATGGTTTGGATCTTGTGGGATTCCATCTCAATCCAGTGGGGGTCAACTACAGATGTTGGGGATCCAGTGGAAGCTTATCTTGTTCCAAGATTTTTCATCCTCTCATGGTGATGCTTTAAATGATGTCTATTAACCGTGAATGTCATTTTAGAATACATGTCTTAGACTTACACTGCACCAAATGTGTAAACATGAGAAACAATAAAAGGACCATCCCAATGATAATTAATCTTACCTTGGTTAAGCCGAAATAGAGAGTTGAAAAGTAATTCCTTTTCACCTTCATGTAATTCCTCTCCTAGGATGTGTTTTACTTGGATTACCTTGAGCTTTTCATAGTACATATTGGAATTATAATAGGATTCAAGTCGAAGCTCCACCATTTTTTCCAATTGCAACAACCTTTCTTCGCCAGATTTTTCTCAATCAAAATTATAAATTTTCACAGTCTAAAATGAAGAATGTATGATTTCAAATCGAAAATGAAATTTTTTACCAAGCCATGAAGGAGACAGTCCAAAGGGTGTTTTGTAGGAAGATTAATAAGCCCAAAGTTCTTCAGCAAGTCTTTTAGGACAGTCCATTATGGTGGGTTTTATAATTCTGTCAAGCACTCTTTTCACATCTCAATTAGAAATTTCATCCATTCCATTTGATTGGAGTGATATGGAGTTGATGTTTTATGTAAACACCATTCTTTTTCATAAGATATGCGAAGGATGTTTACAAAAATGGGTTCCTAAGTCACTTATCAAGGCATGTTGATTACCAAATCGGTGGATAATGTGTGTTTTTTAGAACTGACTAATAATATGTAAATAATACATTCAAGTGGGGTTTTCCTTGACCAAACTAAAATCATAATCAACCGTAAAAAGAATGTATGAGAATCGATTGGAAGGGGGAATAGTCCCCTAAAATTGATTCCCCAAACATCAAAGATCTCATATAAAATTAAAGGCTTTAGGGTATTTCATTTCTCTTGGAAGTTGTTCCAATCCTTTTGGAAGTGGGACATGATTGAAAAATCTCATGTGAGTCCTTGAGGGGTGAATTGTTGAAGAATCTAGAGTTAAGTAAAATTTTTGAGGTCCATTTTGGTCCAAAATGTCCACCACGAGGCATTGAATGATAGAATTCTAAGATGGATGATATTCATTTTCCTCAAAACAACTCATAATTACCATATCTTCCCCTATTTTCCAATGATTATTTTCTTCCCAAACGTATTATTTTGAATCACTTTTCAACTTCATTTTTCATTCATTTTAAAAAAAATTAGTAAATAAACCAGAAACAATGTAATTTACAATTAGGGAATACCATGAAATTTTTTGAGTGAGAGATGAAAGGTGTTCATTTGGAAATTATGGATTAATTTTTTCAAAATGATAATAACTACAAATTCTACCTAAGTGATCAACCAAAGGGTTTTCCTTTCCTGGTCTATATTCTATTTCATGGTTAAACTCTTGGAGCATTACAATCCATCTGATTATCCACGGATTGGAGTCCATTTTCTTTAGTAAAAACATTATATTAGAAAGGTCTATGAATATGATTATTTTGGCACCTAAGAGATATGGCCAGAATTTATCTAAGGAAAAAACCACTGCTAAATGTTCTTTTTCAGTGACAGTGTAGTGACATTGAGTTTCATCTAATTTTTTATGGATATAATAGATTACATGAGTAATTTTTTCTCTTCATTGACCAAGAACAACCCCAGTGGCCCGATCACAGGCATGACACATATTCTCAAAGGGTAATGACTTGTCTAGGGGTTGTATTATCGGGGAAGATGTGTGAAACATTTTGAGTTCAACGAAGGCTCTATTCCAAACCTCATTGAAATGGAAAGTGACATCATTTTGGAGCATCCGTGGTTGTGGGAGGGAAATACTACAGATGTTATGGATGAATCTCCAATAGAAACCATCATGACCAAGGAATGAACGGATGTATCGAACAGATGTGCATTTTGGTAGTGTCTGGATCACTTCAATTTTGGAAGGATCGACTTCAATACCATATTTTGAAACGTTGTTCCCTATAATATTACCATTTATAACCATTAAGTGACATATTTCAAAATTTAACACAAGGTTACACTTGACACACTTTTGAAGGACTTGAGAGAGTGAATGCCATCACAATTCCAATAACTCACCATCAATGGTTTAGTCATCCATGAAGACTTCCATAATGTGTTCAATGAATTCAGAAAAGTTATTCATCGTACACCTTTGGAATGTTTTAGTAGCATTATAGAGGCCAAAAGGAATTATTTAATGTGCATAATTACAAAGGGGCATGTGGAAGTAATCTTTTCATGGTCATGAGGTGCGATTGGGATTTGGAATTCACCAGTGTATCCATTATGAAAGCAATAATTTTACTTTATGACTAATCATTCTAGCATTTTATAAAGGAATAGAAGAGGGTAGTGATCTTTTCAGGTTTCAACATTCAATTTTCGATAATCAATGCACACACGCCATTTGTTCTTTACTCGAGTTTTGACTGCCTCTCAATTTTCATTTGTGACAACAATTATCCTGCCATTCATATGTACAACTTGAATTGTACTAACCCATTAAATACAGGAAATTGGGTAGATAATACCATCTTTAAGAAGTATTGGGATATCTTCTCTAACTACTTCAAGTATGATGGGATTGAGTCTTCTTTGGGCTTTTCTAATTATTTTGGATGATCCTTCAAGATGGATGTGATGTATTCAAATAGAAGGGTTGACTCCTGGTATGTCATCTAGGGTCCATCCTAAGGAATTTTTTTTCCTCTAATACCTGAACATGTTTGGACTCCTCGGTTTCAGTATTTGAAGCAATGATAATGACGTGATAAGAGTGGTCATGGAAAAGGAATTCATATTTCAGGTGTTCAGGAAGAGGTTTTAGATCAGTCTCATCATTCATTTTTCGGAATGATAACATATAAATGGAAGATGGGATTTCAGTTGCTTCAGATTCATTTTTCTTAATACTGTCTAAGGTGGAGCAGTAGAGATCAGAGTTGACGTGGGATTCATGAGAGTTTTCAAGTTTCTCTATATAGATAGATTCTATGAATGATTGCTCGACATCAACATAACCATTTATAACATGGTTAATCATGGTGAATATCTTATAGGATCCTTTTTCATTAGAACCTAATGAGCCTGATGGAATGGTGTTCAATTAACCCATATGATTCCTCAGAAGCATGGATTGGGAATGGAGAGAGATCGTTAGATTGGTATCGTATGGCATGGAAAATGTTGAACGGGACCAGTTGGTCACCAAATTCCAGGGAAAAGATTCCTAAATGGACATCGATCATGGTTCTTATTGTCATTTGGAATGGTCTTCCTAGAATTAGGGGAGATGAAAAAGAGTTGGTCCCTCCTTCCATGTTAAGGACATAGAAATCATCCGGGAAGATGAGATCATTCACACAAACAAGGAAATCCTCAATTATACCCTCATGAATAGTAGTGGTTCGATTGGATAACCGAATGAAAACACCTATTGGGTGTAAAAGACCAATACTAAGTTTGGAGAAGATAGAATTGGGCATGAAATTTATTAAGGGTCCTAGTTCTATGAGTGCATCATCGAAGTTTAAACTTCTAATTAGGCATGGAGCAATAATGTTCCTTAGATCTTTGCACATTATGGGAATAGACTGTTGGGTGGAAACATTTTTTAAGGTCCTTAGATACCTCTTATGGGTACACAACTCCTTCAGAAACATGGCATACATAGGGATTGGTTTTATGGAATCTAAGAAGGGAATGTTGATTTCAAAACATCTAAACATGTCGAGTGTTTCAGAATCAAGATCAAGGACTTCTTTTGCTTATAAATGTCTCGAGGAAAAGGAATTAGGTTCTTAGGTGGAATGGAAGGAGGTAAGGGAATGGATTCTGATTCCTTTTCATTATTCTTTTTCTTTACTTTTCTAGGTCAACATTCAAAGGTGGGTTACAGAACATATCTTGAGGGATAGAAATTTTTTTCCCAGATCTAAGTGAAATTGAAATTACATTACCCATGGGGTTGGGTAATGGTTGAGGTGGTTGTTGTAAAGAATTAGATTTCTCTTACTGGATCATGTAAGAAGCAGGATGACTAATTTGGTTTTCACGTTTTTTGAGGCTGGAATGAGTGAAGAAGGCATTATCTTCCACTATACATTCCAATGTTATTTGGAAGAAGATGCTTGTCCCATATTGGTATTACCTTGATTGTGGTTCTTGAGAAAGCGATTGTATCATTTTGAGAAATTAGGAAGTCTCACTAGGATAGTGTAATCCAAAAGAAGCTTTTTTCCATTGAGAATGAGGAACGTAAGTATAATCTTGTTAGATATTATCACCACCTTGACCATAATGGAATTTGTTTGGGTTTTGGTAAGGGTATTGAAGGGTATGAGATATGGGATTCACATATCTCAATTTAGGGTTATAGGTAGAATAGAAGGGATCAGAATGGGGTTGGTTGATGTTTCTTACAAACTGACCTGATTTTTGATGTTGGGGGTTCCGTTGATCCTATGCTGCATTAATCTCTATTGGTAGGGAAGAATCAGATTGATCCTCTGGAAGTTGTGGATGTGTGTCAGTTGGATGAGGTGGGGAGCTATATATTCCATATTATTTGATAGGTCTAGGGAATATAGATTGTGGAAAAGATGATGTTGGGGCTTTAGCTGCCACAACTAGGTGTCTTACAAGACCTGTAAGTTCACTCAACCACTCGGACATCTTGTTGGGATCTATCAACTGACAATATTGGCCTTATTTTACTTGAGAATGTGCTTGAGTATGGAATTGTTGGGTGTTTGCAGCCATGTTCCTTATGAGATCTCTTATAACGGAATAATTTTAATCAAATAGATAACTGTCACTTGCGGCATCAATGAGAATTATCTTCAAACACAATAACCCCTCATAAAATTATTGGATCAAGAGTTCCTCACAGATTTGATGATGTTGGTAGGTTTCCACAAGCTTATTGACCCTCTCCCAGTACTCATGGAGTGATTCAATTGGAAATTGACAGACATCACTTATTTCCTTTTGGATAGATGCAGAACAAGAACCAGGAAATAATTTCTCTAAGAAGAGTCAGTTCATATCATTCCATGTAGTCATAGAACCTGGCTGAAGGTAGTATATTCAGGACTTTGTAGTGTTAGCTAGGGAGAAAGGGAATACTCAGAGTTTGATTTGTTCCTCTGAAACCCCTTGAGGATAAATGTTAGTGCACACCACATGGATCTCTTTAAGGCGAAGATGTGGATCCTTGCCAAGACCATGTAAAAGAGGTTGAAGATGAATCAAACCCAATTTGAGTTAGAAGTCATACTCTATTAGGATATTGAATACCAAGATGTTGGTAATTCATATAAGGGGAACAAGTTCTTTTAGTTTTTGTTCCCAATAATTGGTCATATCTAATTCAATTGGGTTGACAATGATAAGTTCTGGAATGAGATGATTATCTCTCATGTTATTGATTAGTTGGTGGAGTTTTCGCTCAATTTTATGGTCAAACAAATCCAAGGGATTATTTGAGAGGCTACGGGGCATTCAGAGATATTCTGGAAGAAAGATGAATATGGGGTTTTCTTTGTGTGTTTTTATATATAAAAAAACTCTTTATGTTTTTTTACAATAACCATAAACTAATGACTATTTAGTTTTCCCATCCCTAGAAACGACACCACTTGAAGGTGTAACATATTGTCTCCTATTGACTGGTCAAGGTTCTGGTTCTCTGCTATGTGTATAGAATCACTCGGGTCGAATCCTCGACGATGATACATTTTAATATATGATTGTTTTTAGATAATTGTATTCTGATTGGGGGGGGGGTTGTTTGAAGATATTATGAAATTATTGATTGATTAAAACCATTTATAAATATAGGGGAGAGTTCATCATTAGGTAGTTAGTCTTGTTATATACTTGATCCTTCGTTATATTGCATTAAATTAACACCCATGTCACAAGTTGACATCGATTGGAATTCCCAGGTGTTAAGGATTTAATCCAAGAATTAACTTAACATAAGTTTCTAATGTCAATGATATATTGTGTATGGTTTTGTATTTATGGTTCCAATAATCAATGGAAACCACTCATTAAACAAAAATAATAATTAATCCATGACATTTTAAGTCCAGCATACACAATGTTAATTCAAAGAATACTCATCGAGCAAAAGATCTAAATTGATTAAAATCCTTAAATTATAAATCACCAAAAGGTGATATTTACTCATCCATTGAAATTATTAATAATCGGGTTATAGTGATTTTTATCATAAATTAATAAGAGAAGAAAAATAAATGGATAATAAAAAAGTGGTAAGTTGAACTCACACACAAATGATAATGAGAATTAAAAAAAAATTTAATTGAATGAGGATGAAAAATAAGGGAAGGGGTTTAAACATGATTTCAAATATTTTAAGAAAATTAATATTAAAACACAGATGATGTATTAGAATAAAATTTATTGAAGTAGAAACTAGCATTAAAACAGAATTAAAAAAACACTTACACGATTACAAACGAAGAACAACACAAAAGTAAATGAAACGAAGAAAAGAAGAATGATTTATCAAGTAAAAAAAGACTATAAAAGACCCCCCAAGACATAGGCAGATCCTTTTCAGTCCAAAATATCCAAATATTCTCTAAAATTCCAACCATTTTCAAAGAAGAGGAGTGGATGTATTTTTATCACAAGGTGGTGGGATGTTTCCATTCCAAAACTACACCTCCACTTGGCTCGACGATTTGAACATTCAGATAGCTGAATCAAGAGATATCCCTTTCTTCAAAGTTATAGATAATAATGTTTTCAGACTTATTTAAAAATTTGGAGGCATTGGGACATATAGAACCAAATTTATGTCCATTTTAATGTTAATATCTTCATTTCAATAAATATATTTTAGAATGTCGAAATGTGAATGATCTTATCAATATGAATATGGGTTCAAATCCAAACACATTATTCAATAAAGTCGGCCACCTATATATCCTATTGAAAACATCAAAATATAAGCTTCATTCTATGAATACACCTTGATATATTTTATAAATAGTGGTCAGATTTTAATTTCGGGCCAGAATGGTGGGATGGACTTCAAAGCCTCAGTTGGCACCCTTGTCCATGTAGTTGGAGCTTAAATATTTTATCCATGATTATATTGGACAATCTAGAACATATGGTGATGTTTCATAAAATTTGGGCTTCATATTTTGAACAATAACTCAATCACAATGTCTGGTCTAGTTTCTTTATAGTTTCTTTTGGTCTTCTTGTGTATACCGTATGACCCTCTAAATAAAAGATTTGGCCAAATGATCATTCTTATGAAATGTTTTCATTTTACTAAGTAACCCTAAAAAATAAGAATCCTATAATTTTAATATGGAGGGTGATATTTATTATTAAAACATTAAACAAACTTGAATCTAGATGAATTAAAATATTGCTAAAAATTATAATTAATATTTAAACATTAATATTTTCACACAAATTATGCGCATTTCATATAAAATATGTAAAGGTATTATATTAAATGTTATGAAAATATTAATAACATCAATTACTATAGTTAGTTTTTGGTAGTATTTATAGAAAACATTCTAATATATCCAAAAATCAATGATTAACATTAAGATCACATGAGAAATGTAGGGATAACACTCTAAAAGATTAATTGGTTTGAAAAATTAAGCAATTATGAATTTTATCTATAGAATTATTCATTTAGTGCTCATATAATCTCCAGGGATGGTATATTTTTGCATCCAGGAAAGAAAAAAGTTATTATACATCAGCCTAGCCCAACTTCTATGGGTAAGATCTCCAGTTCTATTGGAAGGTCAGGATATTATCAATTATTTTCAAAAAAAATTATCATTTTTTTTAAAATTATATGATAAATTGGGACTGATCCATGTTTCTTTTTATACATAAATGGGAATAAAATTTGAATCATTTGGAAATAATGTTAATCAATTCTCTTTTCCCTGCACTTCCCTACATTAGACAAGGGATAATGATCTATTATGATATATCAAATAGTGTATTGGGATTTACACCCATACATAGTGATAGATTTATATCTTATTTGTTACGTCAAACTGTTAATCATGTAAAAATATACACAACTCACTATTTTGAGTTACCATTGTTTGGTTATTCATTATAGATATTAAGGAATTATATCTATGAAAACATAGAAGTTATACATATACATATCATAAATTTTTAATGGATATATTGACTCAGAAAGAGTTGAATATGTACTACATTATATGGTTTAAATGATTAAATATTATTATTGGTCATTACATTACCACACTGAGAAACTAAACTAGGTGGAAGCTACTCTTGTTAAAAAGGTTCATGATAGATTATATATGTTGAGGATCTTAAAATATCAAATACGTATTTATTAGAAAATAATAGATGTATGAATATTTAAGTAATCAAAATAATTTTTACTATAATAAATAATCATTCAACAATATATCTAATAGATGATTAAAGATAAGAATATGGAAGATGTAAATCTAGAAATATTATAAAATTTATTCCCAAGTTAACCGTTCATTTTCATGTAATGATAATTTTTGTAAACTGAGTGTGTATTCCATATCTAATAAATTTAATGAAGGATTAATTTAATGAGGATCTTAGTTCAACATTACATTTCATCATATAAGTATAAAAATATATAGATATTAGAAAGATTACTTTTGGTTGAACAACATAAATATATTTTTATATTTTATGTATCTTAGTGATTAATATTCTATATTTTTATGGATTCATGTCATATGAATTTGGTGATGTTATATCCATTACGCATAATTTTTTAGATATTAGTGAATATCACACTGAATTTTATCATCGGACTCTCCAAAACATCTAAAATACATAATCTTATTTTCTGTTATTCTTGTTGCCTTATAATGATAGAATACATAATTTATTATATAGAACATTAGTATATTGATCATATTTTTAGAATTAAAATTAATTAAAATGTATATTTACCTGGAGTAACACATTTTATTATATCATTTCGTGATCTAAGGTTTACCTAAATGTTTTGGAAAAGTCTCTACAAGCTCTGGATTTATAGTTCTATTTTAAAAATTATTATCATTCATAGATATATACTAGTTATATTTTAGCCGTTTATACATTATAAGAAATTATAATAAATTTTTCTAGTTATATTAAACTTTTTTTGTGATTAACAATATCTTCTAGTTGAGTTTTTTTAACAACCATATGATTCACCCGAGCATCAAGAAGTCTTTATATAAAGCACACAATGAAAATAAGTGATGAAATATAAAATGGTGGGGTGAAGATGGTGAATGAATTTTTTTTGGACCTGATATAGCTAATGATGTGATAGATAAATTTATATTCATTAAGAAGTATTGTATCTAAAGTGAGAGTATGTAGAAATTGTATGCTGAAAATACTCCTGTAATTCTTTAAGTTGATAATGGCGAGAAGGTATTTCTATGAAGTTTTCTATTGAATATAGTATTGAAATTTTGAAGTAATTATGTTATAAAACAAAGTTATATTTTTCAATTTTCTATTAGAAATCAATTAGAGATAGTATCTTATCACTTCATGCTTCAACTGAACCTCTCTCTAGTTCATAATGTGTTCCATGTATTTATTTTGGGGAAGTACATACCTGATTCATCTCTTGTACTAAAATCAATGTTCATACTGATGGAAAATTATCTTTCCAATGAAGAAAAATTAGTTGAAATAATGGTTCATATATAAAATCATTACATAATAAGAAAACTATATTAGTTAGTGTTCTTTAGAGGAATCAAATATTTAATGAAGTTTCTTGGGGACCTAAGGATGTGATGATACACATATATCATAATTAATTATATCATAGTGATAGAATATTTAGTATAAAATTCTGTTTTAGTAGTATATAATGTAACACCCTTGTATTTTACAATATATTTATCAGTAAATAAATTTTATTTCATCTATATCTTTATTTACATACAACTTCGAGTTTAAAAGAATAACAATATGATTTTAAAATATTTTTATTTTATGTGACACTGATCAACTCATCATTGGACTAGTAAATATGAATAAGGATAACTAATATATAAAAAATATTTGGTTTAAAAATTAAAAAAATTAATTTATTGGTTTTTAATTAATAAAAAATAAATATAACAATCATGTCAATGTAAAAGAAAAATTTTTATGATAAAATATAATTCTGTCCACAATGTGTTTTTACATAATATATTAATAGTGTAAATATTTGTTTATTATTTTAATAAAATTTATATAAAACATAGTTAATTAAATTCCTTAACAGTCAGTTAATTCTTTTTTAGGCTAGGGATATCAATAAATCTTGTTTTATTTTGCAATTTTTTTACAAAAAAAAATTTTCATCACATTTTATGAAAATAATTTAAAATGAATTTTTTCCATTTGAGGAAATTAATTCATGAAAAATGTATCCCAAATTTGAAATAAGTGATTCAAAAAAATTTAATTGTCCCTCTTTATTTTTGGATATTAGGAATAGAAACCTTGCTTAATTGTTGTGACAAAGATAAGTGTAAAATGAGAGAACATGGTTAAAACATTGTTTTAAGGATTTAAAATTATTGTAATAGTTGACGTTATCCTATAGTATGAGTGGATTTATAACATTCTCATCCATATATTGAAAATATTTCTATATGGTTCCAATTAAAATTTATTTTCACATTTATATTTTTATTAGAAATGGATAAATACAAAATGTCACTCTCGTAACATTAATCAGTCTATATTTTCATTTTAACGATAAAGGCATGATAAATTTGGTTTTCAATTTTTATTGAAAATATTAATTAATAATTTTTCATCATAAATTTTTTGTGATTCAATAATCAAATTAAATTCTTACGCAACACTAACATTGTATTTTTTCAATTGATAGAAAAAATAAATGATTTTTAAAAAAAATGAGGAAAATATAATTTTAAATAAAAAATGTGTTAAAAAAATTTAATATACATAAAACATATTATGAATATGTAAAGTATTTATATTCAGCTTCCTATACATTATTTGAATCATTAATGTTTTAAAAATGAGTTAAATGATATTTTATGACAACATTTAATACTAATATAAATATTTAATGAGGAAAATAAGGATGTGTAATATTCTAAAAAAATACATTTTAAATTTATGTTCTAATTCATACATATAGGTAAAATTAGAACTATTTAATATTAAAATTTTCTTTCAAACTATATATTTCAATTGGTTAACCTAGGGGCTAAACAAAAAATATAATGATTAAAATTAAATTAAAACCTATAAAAAATTTATTGGATATTTAAATTTTGACAATATATTATATTTATTATAGTATATGTCTATTTGGAATTATTTATACTGGAAATTACTTAATTACATTTTAATATTTTAGTAATTCAAAGTGAGTATTCTGTTCTCCATTATTAAAGGAAACCCATTCTCTTTTTTATTTTCACCACATTGAGCCATATATCTCATCCAAACCCATATAAATTATCTTAAAAAATTCCCTATCAATTAATTATTGGTTTTATTAATCTATAAAGACCATTACAAGGGTCCTTTTGAAGGGATCTAAAGTACGACTACTGAATAAGATGTAGTATTCATACCCATCCAATTTAAATTTCTTTCTTCTTGTACCTCCTTTAAATATATGGAATTAATCATAAAATAACATCTGAATAATAAAAAATTAAATTTAATATTATTCTATTTATGGAACTATCCTTACTGCCATCTTTTCAATCAAATGGTGTGTGAATGTATCCCTTATAAATATATGTGGATGACCACCTCCATGTAGCGATCCAATTACTTTTTCATCACCTTCAATCATTTATTTTTATTATTAGAGGTTTTATGTTTATATATTATTTTTATGATATTATTATAATTGTAATTTTATTTTCATATATTGATTCATACCTTCCAATTCGTTGAAAATTGGTTTCATCTCTTGTGTGTACGTGGGGACCACCACCACCACGAAGAGATTTGATTAATTTTTCATGTATACTTTAGATGGATTATGATAAGGATATTTTAGGTGAAAACATACAAGATATATATGATATAATAATTATTTTTTACATTTTAATTGTTAATTAACTATCATTTATTTTATCTTTCAAAAAGGTAAAATTGTGTCCATGCGAACATACACCCTATCATCTACATGAAGTGTGTCAATGATTATTCTTTATATATCCATTATCAATTATTATATATATATATATGGAATATATATGATATTAATATATTGATTATAAATAGTAATATGATGTAATTATGTTCAATATTGAAGCAACATAAAAACCAAATAGAAATTCTCATGAAAAAACAAACAGTTTACACCGAGAACTGATGCTTTTAGTAAGTTAATATTAATACACGTTTATCAAAATGGTACATGATGATCATATAGGATTTTATAAATTTTTCCACTAAAATTTTATATAATTATAACTAATTTAAATTTATAATACATGATATTACAGTTCCTTTTAACAATGTTAGGCTTGAGGTATTGTTCCTATGTTACAAATTTTCTATTTATTGGGATTATTTGGGAATATAATTTTGATGATTAAATTTAATAATATAAATTTCAAAAATCTGATTATTTTTTTTCTATATTAATTATAACTTGATGTTATATTTTTTCAACTCATTTTATTATTTTTAATTAATCAAGGTACAAAAAGAATATTTTTATGGAAATTTAAACATCATTCTTTCTTTGTTCGTAAATCTGTTTCCTTCTTTGTCTATGTACTATAAAGAATTCTAGAATAATTTCTTATTATACTATTGTTGTATAAATTTTTTTCAAACCACGAATGAGTTATCACTAAAAAATTAAAATGAATCTTCTTATTTATTCCTGAGCAGGGTTCTTTTGACCTTCTTATCAAAAATTTGAATGAGATAATTATTTTCAATTACATGACCTGAACAGAATTTCACATAAAAATGAACACTCAATAATTAAAAGACAAATTTAAAATTTTCACTTTTTTTTCAAAAATTTGTTTTCCTAAATGTATCTTAAATTTTCTGATATAATATAAATAATTTATAAATTAAATTTTTATTTTAATTAAGAAGTATTTAAAATAATTTTTGAAGGAAATTTACACCTATTATAACTTCCTTTGATGTTTCTAATGATTTAATGTGTATTTCATCCAATTATATAGTATTATTATTATTTAATTATAAGGTTTATCTTTAGGATAATAAAATATCCAGGAAACACATTTTCATTTTTTAAGGATAATTTAAAATTAATATTTTAATGATATTATAGAAAACATATGAATGGATTTATTATTATATAATGGTTAGTATTGGAATAATAAATAATTATAGTTAAAAGGTTAAACATTAACATTTTTGGTACATAATGGTTTCAAAGGTTGTTATCCTAAGCCTAAAATTCGGTACAAGGGAGGTTATTCTAATCTTGAAGGAGGTTATATAAGAGATTATCTCAATCTCAAAACAAGTACACAAGCAGTTCCCCATAGAAAATAAATTAATCATGTATTGGTGGGTATCCTTGATAAAATATTTCAATGATTATGGTTATGCCAAACATTATGATACTCTTTTATGACATGATCTTATGCCCATGTTACCTTTTCATGGATCATCTCCATTGATTCCTTTTTGATTCATGTCTTACCAACTCCCACCCATTATGTCATGACACATGTGTTTGATCTATGACTTACTGGGTCTGATTTTCAATGGTTAAGATCATGTTATCAATCCCTTTATCATTATTTTTTATTTAAAATGTCAATAATATTTCCCTTATTTACCCTTACTGGGTATCTTAGCTCATACGTAATATGTTATATTTTCTCAAGTATATTAAGTATAATTTTGGGTATGTTATGTCTAACATTGGTTCTAGTTTTGAAGAACTAATTTTGGAGACACTGTTGATCTTTTCTGAACTATTCTTTCATGTATCTATGTTTCTAAATATATTAAACGATTAGGGGTTTTTTATGGATTGTAATGTAATGAAATAAATATCAATTTAATAAGATATAATATTTATGTATAAAAAGTATGCGTCTTAATAAATTGTAGTCCAAAAATAGTCAAGGGAGGACATTGAATACCATATACAATCCCTCATATAGTCTTTCAATATTTTTATAATTTTCAAACAATATAATAATGTATTGTTTAACATAAAATACTAGTAAAGTCATTTGAAGATCCATTCAGATATGTTGAAAACAAAGATATTTTGACAGGTATGGAATTAAGATATAAGCTATTTTACCAGTAAATATAATTTATTATTTATCATAAAATTCATGTCGTTCATTAACTCATCAAATAAATATTTATTTTTATCTTTTAAAAACATTTAATATGATTTTTCTTGTACATGAAAAAGCATTATGATAGTGTTGTGTAATAATTTAAGTAAATTATAATCTTAATATTGATTAAAAGCAAATTACCATCCCAGAAAAAATTACTTATGTTTCAAATATACAATAATATTTTATCATGAAATATTATTATCCCCATGTGAACATATAAGTAAAATTAAAACTAGTGGAGTGACATTTTTGAATTTTCCTTTAAATAAAATTATAAAATGGACTTTATCAATGGAAAATGGAACCAAAATTACATATTATCATATATATGATGTTTTTGGTTGAATTAAATTCATCCAATGAATTATATTTATCTTTACGGATAACATAAAATACTTATTCTATAGTTTTAAAAAAATTTATCCTATTTTATCCTTTACAATGGTGAAATTTTTTACCACGATTACAATTTATAATTCATAAAAATAAAAGGGTTATATTTACCATATATTAAGATCTATATTAAAAATATAGAATCTATTTTTTAAGATTTAATTTCAACAAGTGGATGAAATAAAGATTTAAGAAAATGTGTAAAAAGCTATAGAAATCTGTTTTTAGAAAACTATGTTTTTATACATTAAAACAATAATGTAGAAAAATAAAATATTGTGTTCATTATTATGGAATTATTATAATTTTGTTTAATTAAAAGGATTATAGGTTTCCATAAAATCAAATATTAAATATAATGACTCTTTCAAATTACATGATTTAAATGAAATAAAAGTAGATATAAAAAACCTATATTTATTAATATTTAATAAATAATAATAAATTTTAAACAAAAATAGAAAAAAAATTATAACATAATAATAAAATGATTATTCCATAAATTCTAATCAGTTCCCCATAAATTTTTTTTAATAAAGTGTGTAAATTAATAATATTTTTCCAACTAAATATTTAATAAAACTATTTTTGAAGAAAACATATTTTAGATGATAAAAATAACATTACACAAACGGTGTAATTATTATTATTAAATTAATTAAGAATTTATAATTAATTAACAATAATATACATAAATTTATAATATATTTTGTATTCCTATTCATACAAAAAATCTAAAAAAAATTATAATATTTCACAGATCTTTTTAAGAAAAATATTTTTTGTTGGGAAAGCTATCAAAGACATATTATTTATTAAAAGAGAAATATATTCTAAAATTGAAATTTGTAACATTATATAACACTTAAGAAGTAACTAACTCTCATTTTGAATAATCACATAGTCAAATTTTTATATCTTTAAATAGTAAGGAATTATCATATATATTTTATCAGGATAACTAATTACTATGTCATACCTAGAAAATATATTATTTCCTAAATAAGTATTTATATAATAATATAAATATCATTATAAGACTTCTTAATTTCTAAAATTATACCATGATATTTGAGTTAAACTTTCGATAGAAGAATTAATATAATTATATTATTATTACTTGAGTTTAGAAAATCATTTACCATCAAGGTATAAAAGACATGATAACACACATACATAATTTCTTACATTCTATAAGGAAAATTTCATTATTTAGTTATTCATTGATAAATTTTTACATTATCTATAACTCCATGAAATTAATATTCAAGATGAATTTTTTATACCTAAATCCATAAAATTACATTTTTTAGATTATTAGATATATAAAAAAATAAAATCTCATTCCCCCAAAATCTTGATATTTTCCAAAATCAAAATGGTTACCATTGGATATCTAATATCAATATATAGTAATGGGATGAGATAATACATAAATATATAAAAAATAAATTTTAATTTCCAATGTTGACTTAAATCAATCCTTAAATAGTAAACCTTAATATTATTCATAATATGTACGACCTAAATTGAAACATAATGATTATAACTATTTGATCAAATATTCTTCTATGTTCATCTTAACATTAATATACCAATTATTTAAATCTCTAATTTGTTCATATAAGAAAATATATTTTTAAATCATATAATCATTAAAATAGGATAATTATTTCCACAAATGAACTAAATCACCTTAAATCCCCCGTAAACTCATATTTACTTCCAAAAAATAACTCTAAATAAAAAATCCAAATTACATTATCAATATCAATCATATATTTATACGAACTAAAATTATAATCTCAAAATTATGAACTTATTAATGTATATCAATCATTCAATCATGTATGGTCTGATAAAATCACCTCACAACTATATCACTTTTCTAGGTTATGAGTGTCATTGAACATATGATTGTAAATCAGTAAAGAAAAACTACATTATAGTAATTATATGATGTTCCATTATTCTAATGACTAGAAAATCGTTGATAAAACACTTATACAAGAGAACTATCAAATCAGAAAAAATAAAAACCTCAATTAATCATCATTAATGGGTAAAGTGGAATAGGCCCTTCCATGTTTATAAATATAACCCTTAGATTTGGTAATTGACTCAGATAATTCCATGATCCCAAAATGTAAGGAATCAAATTTTAAATGGATCCTTCAAATATTAATTAATTCCCCATCATAAATCATAAATATTTATCAAAACATTCTCTATATTCACTCATTTTTTATACATAAAACAAAATCACATTTCTTTAATACATTTTTCGAGTTACTTCTTCCAACATCCTTGATATATATTAATATGGGTCTTTATTCCTACAATATCTTCATGAAACACTTTTTTTCCTTAGTAGTGTGTTTTTAAACTAACGCATGTTAGAATATTTTTCATATAACATGAAATATGATTATTTATAATCACAAAAATTAACATTCCTTCCCTTGTTTCAATTGGTTTCTCATTATCATAATCATTCCATTTTTTCACATTTTCTGTCAATACGATTAATCATAGTGGAATTGGATCCTTAGAGCATCTTATATTGGATATAATAATAAGAGGCGTGTGTTTTAAATTAAAAATATTGTTTAAAAGTAATAAAATAAAAAAAATACCAAGCCTTTTACTGTATGTTTCTCGGAAATGGGCTCATGTCGATTAAAAATTACAATGAATCAAAACTTGGAATATTACAATTATATCTGAGTAATTATCATAATCAAATTGGATCATATTTATCATAGTATAATAATCATAATAATTATGGATATGATTAGCTATATTTAGTTTTATTATTATAATCAATGTAATATAGAAAAAAATATGAAAATTATAATTCTATGATTCAATTTCAATTACAAGAAGTAGAATATAAAACATATAAAAAAAGCTATAATAAAGATTTGTAAAAAAAATTACAAGAAATTATTAAATTGAACTTTATTAACCATAAGAGTAAGAATGTTAATTAAATTGACTAATGGTATTCACTATTATATACTTTTTGTGATGTGTGTATTTTCTTTTTAGGAAAGGCCTCGATATGAAGATCATATTTTCTCTATCATATTAATCCTGGATAACCTCGAAATGAAGATCATATTTTCCTTATATTCTTATCCCCAGAAGCCCTCGACCCTATTGATAAAATTTCTCATCATCTTATCCCTATAATATATTTACCTTTACAATTATCATACATGAAAACGATTTCAAATGTTCTTAAGGAAATTACCTCACATGGATTCTTTAAAAATACAACTCTCATAAAATTTACAAAAGACTAAGAACGAGCCGTTTAATATATGTAATCACTAGAATTATTTATAAGGAGAAATATTTTTTTCAAACTCTTTAAATGACTTATTATTTATATGAAATACTTCAATGGTGATATTTATGTGTTTATTACAATGACCTCAGTTATCTTGTGGTTGACAGCTTACTTTTAACTGAATCCTCAATGTCATATTTTTTAACATCATTAAAAAGTTAAACATTTTCATTTCATTAGAAATATGACGGTGTATTCTAATTTTAAACCATGGTTAATTCAATTGAATTTATTTTCATTATTAATAAAATTATATTTATGATGGATAGTCTAATATTATCGGCACTGTTATCAGTATTATGGTTATGAATTCTGGATGTACAATAGACATGACTAACGATATAGCTTATGATCTGATAGAAGGTGAGTCTAATTTTATCAAAAATAAAATCATTATGAAAATAGTAATGAAGAATTGTTTGTTTAAATTATTTATTTAGTATAACTTTTTATAAGTATGTTAATTGATGATGTTTTATAAAAAATAGAAAAAAACACTATATACATAAAAAGTTGGTAAACATGTCTTTAAGATTTTTTTTTCATTTCCAAAAATAATGAAATAGAAAAGTAATAATTATAACTTATGACTCAAAATTCTCTCCTGATTAGGAAAATAGACACACCAAAACCTAAATGAAAAATAACATAAAAAATTTACCTCCCTTTTATCATTAAAAACAAAATATTCAGAGTTTTTCTATAATCCTTAACCTCCTAATGATTGTAACTCTTTTGAATATGATGGAGAGTATTATGTTGATTTTGATAGACACCCCAATTTGATAACATCTAACCTTTCTATAAATCATTATTTTTGTTGAATGAAATTAAATATTCAATAAATTTTTCTCCCTCTAAATGAATTATATCCCCCATTATATTGTATTATTCCATTGATAAAATCTTCTCCCATTTAATAATTTCATTTCCTTTGCGATTTTTAACAATAAATGAAAAATATAAAATGATTCCTGAAATTTAACAAAATTAAAATATGAAACTATTCATTTAACTACTTATTCATCCATGAACGTGTGAAAGAACATATAATAAATTTAGAATTGGACAAAAAATTTAGCATTATAGGACTTTTTGAAAATAACATTCATTCAAAATTCAATTTTTTTACAAAAGAAATACATCTGAGCGTTATAAAAAGGAAATTAGACTTTATTCATCTAGGATTGAACAAATTAATTTCTCTTATTGAGATCCATGTCATCATTCTTTAAATTCTAAAATATTAATTCTGCAATATTATCATTAGATATAATACATTTAACATACTGATCAATTAACAATTTTTATTCCCAAAAAAATTTCATATTCAGAGTATCATATTATCTTTATTTCTAAATCCATGTCTCAGATCTCATATTTAAAAATATTCACTTCGTCAATATGTTCAGCAATAGAATCTCTAAACAATTCAATAAACATTACTTGGTATTCCCTATTTTTGGATAACCGGTTGAAAGAACTTTCTCATTCAACCATAAACATATTAATTTCACTAAATTTCCCATTGTGCATCATAATATCATAATAAACCTTGATTGAAAATTTTATTATTTTATTGAATGACCTCTTGTGAGAGTGGAAGAGTTTAGGTAATGCCTTAAACACAACTTTGATCCAGATTATTGAAACTGTCAAAAAATTAATAGACTCTGAGTTACAAGTTAGACTTTATTGGATAAGCTTACTATAATATTTAATATTAGTAAAGTAACTTTCTCACCCATCCTCCTCAGAAAAAAATGAATATAATTGAAACCATTCTACATAATCATTCATTCCTCATTTGATTTTTGAGGGTCATTATGGGGAGGTTTTTTCTACTTGTTCTACTATAAATTTTATTTCCATTATCTTTATATATCATTGAAACATATTTATCATAATTAATTGAAACTATTTTTAATCAAATATTTAAATGAAATCTACATCTTCATCACTCTTGTCTTTATCATATCTTATTTTTTTGAATTTTGACATTATTCCTCTTTCTTATATGATGATTAGAATTCTTCTTTAGTCGTGGCTTCTAATTCATGATAACTCTCAGATTTTTCTTCTTTATTATTCTTGGAGGTGGATCTAATGATAATCATAATGAATCAGATGATCAATTTTTGTCCTTTGTTTTTTCACAATCATCACATTCCATTACTTTTTATATATATTCATTGTTTTCATTTTCTTAATATTCTTAAATTCCTATTTCAACTTCTTTGTATTCTTATTATTCATCAAAGTATTTATCAGATCTTTATTTTCCATCAATATGATCATCAACTTCTTTAACAATCTCTTCTTGAAGCTGCCTTTATGTCATAATAACTCCATTTCATATAGATACCGATGTTGATTCTTTTTCATGAATAACCTGAATATATTCTTTCACTACCATGTTTTATTTTCCCATGTCAATATAAAATTGATTCGTAGCTGGTAAAGTTGATGTTTCACCAAATACAAACCCTACTTTTATTATTATCCTATTGCTAAAAGTTGTTTGTAGTTCTACATTCTTGAAATCTCTCTCAACTCCCTTCATCAAATTTTCACAATGTCGACCTTCTAGTAAGTTATTTATTTGCTTTATTTTCATCATATTCTAGAGTTTTAGTAACCTAGATTCTTAAATAAAAGACATATATAGGGTCATGTCTAATTTATAGATTCCCTAGATTCTTTTTACCTTTATTTATCATCATCTCATTGAATACTTCATTAAGAATCTTCTTCTACAACTTTTATTTCCATAGAAGAGTGGTATGTACCTTCTAAATCTTCTTATATAAATATTTTTCATACTTATTTGATTTTTGGGGATCAAATGTAGAAAAATCATGTTTTCCCAAAAATATTTTTAATTTTGTATCAAAAACCAATATCATTTTGTTCATCACATCATCAAAATTTATCTTTTCCCTCATTGGATACCATCTATTTGCAACATTAAATATTTCCATAAATCAGATAAACCTATTTTACTGATATAGTCCAAGAACATTATAATATTTTATTTGATTGACTTATTTTTTTTGTTCTCCATATTGAGAATGATAATAATAACCATGCCAATCATCCTCATATTTAAAAAAAAGTCCTATATGAATTAATATGATTCCTTTAATGTATCTTTTTCTCATTTTTTCGGAATGAGACAAATTATATCAACATAGCCACAACTTTTTTGTTTTGTAATACCCTATAACTCCATTATTATATTTAAAAAAATAATTAAATGGGATTATTTTAAGACTACGTCATCGGACAACCTGCGATTTCCATGTATGGAGTGCTCAAAATGATCTGTCAAGAAATGTTACATTTTAAATAGTGCATGTTAGTGGTTATCCTAAAAAAGTGGAATAAATATTAAATGGATCCCCATATTAAAAATTTGAGGGCACTAATTCATTCAGGAAGGTTTGTTTACATTAGGGACAATGTCAGTTTAGTCGGTGCGGGCCTCTATTGAGCAGACCTGAAAATGGAATAATCGCAAATAAAATAAATAAAATAAATTATTTTTTATTCAAATCCTTATAACACATGAATGGTTACTCGGATCAAAAATCAAGGACCACCCTTGAACTTTTGAGGCTATGATCTCCTTAGGAAGATCCTAACATTGGTCGGCATAGGTTAACAGTGGAATGTTGGTTTGGCCGTAAATAAAATAATTGAATAAAGTTATCTTATTTTCAAATCCTTATAACTCAAAATTTGTATCTCGGATTGAAATTTAACAGAACCATTCAGTTAGTGGGGCTAATATTCCTTTAGACGAATCCTAAAATTAGATAGTGTGGTCTGTCTATGAATGTTTGTTTTTGGCATGTAACTATAAATAAAATAATTTAAATAAATATTTTTTTTAGAATCCTCATAACTCAAAAATCGTATCTCATATTAAAGATCTAATACCACAATTGATTTCATAATGATATGTTCTCTTTAAGAAGAACATAACCATGACCAGTGTAGGTTGAGGGAAAAAGTTATCTTTTAGACTTTTTAGAAGAAAAAATAAAATAACCTAAAAATTTATTTTAATTTTTTTCTTCTTCATTGAGCAGTGGGACATCAGTACTATGGTACAGATATGAGGAGATTATAAATATAATTAATGAACCTCATTAATGAGTCAGTGTATGAAGTTGAAATGTTGATTAATAGCTACACTGATTCACTTTCATCAATTAAAATCCTAACTAGAAATATAGGATTGTCGGGACAATCCTTGAATTTCTCTAAGTCCTTGGTTGGTGGTGATGACAGATGATGAATATACCTTATTCCACACTTCGATGAATCACTAGTGACGGTGAGTTTTAGATTGAGAATGATGAACGGAGGCACGCAACCCTGTTCTTCCTCGACTAAAAATCGTATCCAATGTAGTGTGTTTTATTTTAATTTAATTATTCCTTTTCCACATTCATTATTTTAAACGATGAACGTAGGTTAACTCATGTACAAGTTAACTCGTGGATCGATTGTTCAATGTGGGATGGTTAATGATGTGGGATAAAAGGGGATATTTATCTTAGTGATATTTCTTCCTTATTTCATAGTACATTGTGATTTGGATAAAGAGATTACATATATGTCAACATGAACAAAGACATAGAATGTCTTTTGGGGTTTCAATGTGTGAATCCTTCCCCTCCTCTCTCCTTTCATCAATCCCACTCTTCGTGATCCAATTATGGCGGTGCATCGGATGAAGAGATTCTAGGTGGAAATGTAGTGGCCCGGAAAGCTGCAACACTGGGGAGAGGCCGATGTGCGAGGCCATGGCAGTGGTAATAGGTCACGGCACCCAGCCATGGAGTCAGCACCAGGCGAAAACACCCCCAGCCGTAGTGATATATGGTTGAGGGCTCACCAGAAGCATGCTGAGGTGGCGACAGGGGATGCCCTCATGGAGGATGGAAGAAGACGGACGCAGCAACCTACCCATGTTAGAGGCAACATGCATTACACAAACAATGTTGTAAATATTGATTAGCGGCATAGTCATGGGTTATATGGAAGAACCAATCAACATTATCTAAATAACGTTGGTGGGTGGTGCAGCATGGGTGTCGAGTTTGAGGGGTGACCCGTGTCGGAGGGGTCTGTCATGCGGAAAGGGGCAGGCGGCTTCTGTCGGTAGTGTACAACATGAATCGGAAGCCCGATAGGCATACAGGTAGGGTCGGTGGTGTGAACTGGTCAACTGGGTGGCCCAGGCTGGAGAAGATCCGGCCCACCAATGTGGGCCTAACCTGTAAAAAAGGGCTTATGGGAAAACTAGGCTGGGAATGAACCAGCCCAACAGTTGCGGGCTGGGTCTGTAAAAATAGGTCACTCGGTGACACCACAGGTTGGACCCATGGCCAAATAGGCTCAAACCCAGCTTTCCCGGTTTGACTGGGGCAGCCCAAACCCCACCGAAAAGATTCATGTTGGATGAAAAAGTTCGGGTCTTGTGGGACCCCCAGACCGGGTTAGTCTGGTGGGTCCAACCTGGTTGGACTAGTCCCGAACACCACTGGTCCTTGTTAATTAAAATGCCAATATCTTTCAGACTGGGCATCTTTTTGGTGAGCCGTCTAGGTGTTATTTCCCTTACTATGATACAGTCTATTGGGAATACTCCATGTGATATTTCTTAGATGATAAGATACGACCGATGGTTTGAAGAGCAGATTCTCCTATTATCATGTGCGCTTTGAGTAGAAATACTATGGCTAGTTGCGATGAGATGGAAATAAAGTGAAGGTCAAAGTGATCTAGATAGAACATAGAAGAAAGGGTATTAGATATCAAATTGGCATAGATATGAGTAGGTTTAAGTGATCTAGTTGGATTCGATAATTGTGGGTATCCGTTATCCAGGTGTCATAGAGATGGGAGGGACTAAGGGATCCAACTAGCCTAGAGACGAGCAGGTCAATGTGATCTAGTTGGCCGAGAGAGAAGTGGGTCTCAGTGATCCAACTAGACCAAGAGATGAGTGGGTCTCAGGGATCCCACTAGAACATGTGATGAGAGGCCCTGATGATGAATGACTTTGTGGTTCAGCAGACGAGAGGACCTTAGTAGTCTAGAAGAAGAAAATACCTCAGTGGTCCTGTAGACAAGTGTACGTTCATGGTTTATCAGACAAGAGTACCACTGTGGTTCAATAGAAGAGCAAACCATTATGGTACAACAAATGTGGAGACCTCAGTGGTCAAATAGATGATCATACTTTAGTGGTTCAGCAGACGAGTGTACCTCAATGGTGCATCACACGAGCAGACCTCAGCGGTCTAGTATATGAACAAACATCTATAATCTAGTGGTCAAGTAGTCCTTATTCATCCAGTAGTTGGGTGGACCTTAGTGGTCTAGTATCCGAGCAGACCTCATTGGCTCATCAGAGAAGAGTCCCTCAGAATTCCATGATTACAATCTCTAAAACTAATAATCTTACTTTCTATACATAAAATTATCCATGGTGTGAGATTTCATTATTTTGTGGTCTTTTTGTGTGATCCTGCAGTATTTTATTGTATTGTGGTCTTTCCATTATGGTTTGGGTCCCCTAATATGTATTGTGTTACTCACCCATAAACGGGCTTCGCCCGCACGTGTCATATCACATATAGGTTCTCGACAGTTGGACAATGACATTGGTAGTCTAGGACTAGGTGGTTCCCAATAATATGGGATCAATAGGATGTACTTATACATCTAGAGACAGATACCCTCCAGTTTTCCTTCATGTAGGGTTTTAGAAGATGGATCATGGCAGTTTTACTTTTTTTTATGGTTTTTTGGATTCTATTCTGGCCCAGTTTTACGTTCAGTCTGTATTATACTCTGTTTAGTTGTCTTAGTGACAGATCTGGTTTACATTTTGTTTACATTCTAAATTTTTATATATTTTTTGTGTATAGGGTCAAAGGGAAATGCCTTCCCTTTTTGGGATATGCCTTCTTGGTGCTAGTCGCCAGCCCTGGCCTATGGAAGGAACTCTTGTAGTTGTCACAACACGGGCCCTGGGGGACGGGTCATGAAAAATTCATATCAGAGAGAGGTCGGTTCTTCTAGAGTAACTAATAATATATAAATTTTTATGGGAAAATTATTTTAAGGGTTTCAGGTTCATCTTTTAGTTCAGGGAGTCTTGTGTGGGTATGACGACAGGGGTATCCATACTCCAAGACCCTAAAATATATATTCCAACATAGAACATGAATACTCTGGTTTCATATGAAATTGATTATTTTTATAATGATCTTTTTGAGTCAGAGTTATCTCACTAGGTATAATATTTTAATCGTGGTACATTATGATCTCTTTCAAGATGCCTCAACACAGATAACTAGACATGATTCGAATGCATGACCACAAGGATGGTCCACAGAGTGATTAGGATTTCGTACAAGGATCAATGCCTAAGATGACACCGTCATGAAGTCTTCTAATGATACCACATCCTGATGGTCAGCATCTACTACTAGAAAATTTTTTAGAGGATTTAGGTAGGCTCATTAAATTACACAAGTTCGAAAGACAGCAACCCCTCAAGTTCTGAGTTGATCCCAACTCACATGCAGGTGGGGATTGGATGGATGTGGTGATGCGAGTCTTCCATTGAGTGAGGACACCACATGAACATATTTAAGTTCTATATATAACCCTTCTATTGGTATCTTTGGGGATATGGTTGAGTTTTACCATCCATAAACATGAGGATGTATATTTTTGCATTGATCTCTACCTTGGGATGGAAACGATATGTACACCTGTATATTAGATGGCGCCTGTAGAGATTCATCATCCGAGGGTAAGGTTAGAGGACTAAAAATGGAATGGGTTTGTAAGGACCATCATTTCACCATGGTTAGCCCTAGTGTTGATCTCAATAAAGGAAGAAGTAATATTGAGGCCATTCATGGATTTACGATCCTTGAAATAGGTGATATTGAAGAGCAAGTATCCCTTAAAGAGGAAAATGACCTATTCAATCAGCTAAGGGAAGTGATATGGTTCTTGAAGATAAGCCTCATATCAGGCTATCAAAAGAATTGATTACTAGATGATGACATCTTGATGATGGTTTTTAGATTCCACTACGAGAACATAGTGGTCTTCATTGATGACATTTTAGTGTCTTCAGTGTCCAAGGAGGTGGCCACAATACAACTGAGTATGGTTTTGGACACACTTTGAGATCACAAACATTACGAAATCCTCTCAAGGTGTGAGTCTTGGATACGAACAGTCCACTTACTTTGACATTTCATCTCATATTCGAGGGTAGTGGTGGATCCTACAAAGATAAAAGTGATTCTTTATTTGGATCCACCCAATGGAAATATTAACGTGGATAGTGTCTTGGGGTTGGCTGGATCCAATTGGATGTTTGTACCCAACATCTCCATGGTGGAAGCACTAATGAATGCATTGAAGAAGAAGGTAAAATAATTTCTGTGGATAGAAGGATTCCAACATATCTTTTAGTAGCTCAGTCAGATCTTGAAAAGTTCTCCTATGATGAGGTTTACATATGAGGGCATAGACTACATGGTGTACTATGATGCATGAGAAAACAGTCTTAGTTGTGTCTGGATGTAGGGGAAAGTGGTGATTTCTTATCTCTCATGAAAGTTGAGACCACATGAGTAGAACTATGTGACTCATGAACTTGAGTTGTTATAGATAGTCTTCGTACTGAATATGGAAAGACACTACCTTTTAGGTGAAATATTTTTCATCCACTCTAACAACAACAGTCTCAAGTATATCTTTTATCAGAATGTTCTGAATGGGAGACAACGACATTGTCTAGATTTCTTCCTTAAAAATTAATTTTAGATAGTATCTACTCATGTTAATGGGAATGTTGTGGTCGATGATCTCAGTAGTAGATCAAGTTCACAACTACTGAGAAAGGCCTTAGAAAAGATAGCCTCAATTCTGATATCCTTTTTTGTTAGAGATGAGGGATATTATCTTAATTTGATAGTAGTTTCCCATCCAATATTACAACATGTCAAGGAGGACAAAAACAGAGATGTTAGCTGCGAGACCAAACATACCCAGATGTCCATAGGGAATGTGCTTGGTGGATATTTGAATGGTGGGGAGGAGGTCATACTTTTTAAAGGACGCAACACCATATGAGTAGTGTTGTGAGAGGAAGTGTTGAGGGAGTTCCATAAATTCCCATTGGAATTAAATCAAGGTGTGGAGAAGATGTACTAGTACCTATGATGTTAGTACTGGTGTCCGGGGATGAAAAATTAAATGGCTGAGTTTGTGCTCAGATGCCTCACTTTTCAGCAAGTCATGGCTAAGCACAAGGTTATAGAAATCTTGACCCAAACCCTAGAGGAACCAGAGTGGATGTGGGATTGGATGTCGATGGAATTTTTGATGGGATTACCACGTACATATAGGGGAAACAATAACATATGTATGATCATATAATGACCCATCATGTCAGACCACTTCCTAACCATTTTATAACATGGTTTAGTTGTAAGTTTGGGATGCCTCTAGATGTAAGAGATAGTCCAACTCCATCGAGTCCCATATACAATAGTCTAAGATCATGATCCATTGTTTTCATCCCGATTGTGTAAGGGGTTAGAGAAGCCATTTTGAACTCATATGTGCTTGAGCACAGCCATTCACCCAGAGACAGATGGTCAGAGAGAGTAGACCTTACAACCCATGGGGGAAATGATTTGTGATTGTGTTCTTGAATTTGGTCAAAGTTGGGAGGACACCCTACCACTGGCAGAGTTTGCATACAAAAATTTCCACCCCTTAAACATTGGTATGGAACCATTTGAGACACTTTATAGAAGACCCTAAAGGTTACCATTACGCTGGGCAGACTTAGGAGTGTCAGCACTCAGGGTTCTAGAGATGGAACATGCTACAACATAGAAGGTGAAGGTCATTTGAGAGAGGATGAAGACTGCACAGAGCTAATAGAATTTCTATACTGATATGTAATGGATACCATTGGATTTCAAGGAGGGAGACCACATATTCCTATGGGTCTCTCCTCAATGTGGGATACATAGATTTGTCCACGACAGCATGTTATTTCAAAGGTTCATCAGAACATTCTTAATACTGTGTAGATTGATGGAGGTGGTATAACGCTTAGCTCCACCACTGTAGTAATAGATGGTGCATGATGTCTTCCACGTATACCATATTTGGACATAAGTTAATGACCCTTCTAAAGTAATTGACCACACAGAACTAGAGATTAACAATAGGGTGACATTCTTAGAGTACCCGTTGGAGACAAAGGATCGAAAGGATAATATCTTTCATGGACGATGGATTTCTCTAGTGCTTGTTTTTTTTGCATCCCGGGAATCTCAAAAAAAGAATGTAATAGTGGGAGGCTCAGATTCATGCTCAGTACCCTAATTTTATTGATTATCCCTTATTTAGGATTACGGGAATGTAAAGCCCTAAATTGGGGAGTAATGTAGGTCCAAAAAATTCCATTATTATTTAATAAATTAAATAGGATTATTTTGAGACCATAAACAGGGACGATGTGAGATTAAGAGGCCCAGACATCTCCAAATGATCTTTTGATAAAAGTTGTGTTTTAATTTGCAAGTGTGACCTGTTTTCTTGAAAAACTAGAATAACTATTAAATGGGTTCCCAAATTAGAAATATGAGGGCACCATTGCATTCAGGATGTTGATTTTATCCTAGGTGTGAATTATGTTTAGTTATTGCAGGCCTTGAGTGAGAAAACCTGAAAATAGAATAACCATAAATAAAATAAATTAATAAATTTATTTTATTATTCAAATCCTTATTACTCATGAATGGTGTCTCTGATTGAAAATCTAAGCCTAACATTGAGCTCATGAGGGTATTTTTTCCATTAGTTGAGCCTAACATTGGATAGTGTGGGTCATCTTTAGAAGGTAGTTTTTGGTCATAAATAACAAAATTGAATAAAGTTAATTTATTTTTAAATCCATAGAAATCATATATGGTAACTCAGGTTGGAAATTTGAGAGTACCATTGAGTTTGTGAGGATATTATTCTCTTAGGTAGAGCCTAACATCATCAAGCGCATGCTAACTATTAAATTTCGTTTTTGGGACATAATAATAAATAAATAATTTAAATAATAGATATTTCATTTTTTAATACTAATAACTCAAACAGTATCTCAAATTAAAAATTTGATACTCTAGTTGAGTTTGTAATGATATGTTCGTCTTATTTAGATCATTACCTCGACTGGCACAGGTTGAGGGAAAAAGTTATTATTCAAAAATTTCAGAAGAAAAAATAAAACAACGTAAAATGTTATTTTAATTGTTTTCTTTGTTTTTGATTTGTGGCACACCATCATTTAGGTGCATCGATGAGGCGGTGATGAATCTCAATAATGAATTTCATTAACAAGTCACCAAAATGATGCTGCAATGCAGGATAACAAAAACATTGATTCAAATTCGTCAATTAATATCCTAAAAAGTAATGCAAGATTGTTGACACAATCCTAGAATTTCTCGGAGTATTTGGAGGGTGGCGACGATGAAAGAATAATGCACCTTCTTCAACACATCAATGAATCTCTAGCGATGGTGGGATGCAGATCATGAATGAATAATGGAGGTGCATGATCCATTCTTCATTGACCAACAATATAATCCCAGGTAGGCGGTTTTATTATAAGTGAATTATATCTTTTCCCTGTTCTTTCTTTTAAATGATGAAATCTGGTTAACTCAAAAACATGTTAACCCACAAACCGACTGTTCGTTGGGGGATGGTTCATGTTGTATGATTAAAGGTGACATTTATCTAAGATATCATTCAAATTTATTTGTTGTTCTTCTTGATCATTATAATGATAATGCATCTGGGTCATCATGAACAAATAATCAGATGGTTCCTTGGGTGTTTTTGTGTTCAACCCTTTCCCCCCATTCAACTTTCGTCCTCCCCATTCTTTATGGGGAAATGGTGGCGACACAATAACTATGGAGACACCAGGTGGAAGGGCCTCAATAAGGAAGACCACGACCATGATATGAGGTCGTGGAACCCTGCATTGTTAGTGGCACAAGGGCATGTCACCCCTTCCGTGGTGCCAGGCAGGAGGCAGCACGCTGGAAACGCACTATGACGGTAACAGGGGTCATCGTCACATAGGTTGGTTGCAGGTATACGTGGCCACCTGGTCATGTCGGAGGCTCCACGAGTTCCTAAAATAGTGGTCATGAGCTGGACTCATGGTTGGGTTCTGGGTCACATTTAAAGGACCGGTCCACCTAAGCGGACAGACAATGGAGGGAGACACAGCTCGGGCACCATGTAGGAAGAGTGATCCACATCAGTGGGATGTGGTGTGAGGAAAATGGGAGGTTGACTTCTTCTGGATGCATGTATAATGATCCAAATGGACAGAAGGCATCCAGGAAGGGGGAGGAAGGGCCCGCCAGGTGGGTCGGGCCGGTGGCGCTAACCGGGCAGATGGGCATCCATGGCTAGTGAAGATTTATCCCGCTGAAGTGTGTTGGGAAAATGGAAAAAACATTGTAGATTTGTGGCTCTGGATGGGAATGAACTAGAACACCAATTTCATGCCATGTTGGAAGAAACTAGGCCACTGAGCGACCTGACGTGCAGGACACACGACTAAATTGGTCCGGGTCCAGTAAATCCCAATGGGCCACCCCTAGCGGCTTGGAGGGACCGTGCCCGCCCATACCCCACCAGGTATGGTCAGGTCTACTAGACCTATTTGTGTCATGCGGGACCCCTGAACTAGGATGGTCAGGCCGGTCTGACTAGGTGAGGCTGGGCCTAGACAAAATCTTCCCATGTATGCTAAAATGTAAATATTATTCATACTTGGAATTTGATCGATGTGCCATCAACGACGTTAGGACCCAAGATATGAGGGGGTCCTTTGGAAATACTCTTAGTGAGATTTCAAGGAATTTGAGATGCGACCGATGTATTTTTGAATATATTCTCCTAGAGTCAATCGTGCTACGACCAGGAATCATACGACTGGTTGTGATACGAAGGATACAACTAGTGGGTAGTGATCCAGCTGGCCAAGATATGAGTGGGTCAAAGAGATCCAACTTGTCTAGAGACAAGCTGGTATAAGTGATACAGGTTTCTCAAAGATGATGGGTCTTAGTGATCTAGCTATCCAAGAGATGATTGGGTCTATGCGATCTAGTTGGACAATAGACTAGCGGGTCAATGTGATCTAGCTTGCCCAAAGACGAGCAGGTCTAAGTGATTCTGTTTTAACTATAGATAAGTCAGTCTAAGTGATCCAGCTAGCCTATGTGATTAGTAGACCAATATGATGAATTCATGAGTGTTTTAGTAGACGGGGGTACCACATTGGTCAAACTGATGAGCAGACCTCAGTGGTCCAGCTGACGAGCGTGCCTTAGTGGTTAAGCTGAAAATCATACACTAATGATTCAGAATATGAGGGGACCACATTGGTCCAGTAGATGAGAATACCTAAGTGATTTATAAGATAAGTGTAACTCATTGGTGCAGCAGATGAGCGGACCTCAGTGGACCAACAGACAATCGGACCTCAGTTGTCTATAAGATGAGCGAACTTCTGTGGTCTAGCAGCCGAGAAGACCTCACTAGTCCACTCACTGATCAGACCTTACTGGCTCATCCGGGGTGAGTCCAATAACAGTTCAAGATTATCATCACTACGACTAATAATTTTACTTTCAATACTTATAGTAATACCTAGTGTGTTTTGCCTTTCAATTCTGGTCTTGTTGTGTGATATTGTAGGATTGTCTTGCATTGTGGTCATTCCATTATGGTTTGTGGTCCCTACTGAGTATTGTCTTACTCACACCAGCTTGGGATTTTCGCTAATGTGTAGTATCATGTGCAGGTGTTCGACTCTACAAAGGAGGCCTTCATGGTCTAGGACTATTAGGTGCCTAGTATGACGGGTCATATGGGATGGATGTGATATATATCAATGTCTACAAAGAAAAACCCTCCACCTACTTTTCATGTAGGTTTTGAGAAGAAATTTCATGATAATTGTACATTCTATTGTGGTTTTGGGGTTGTATTCTTGCCATCTTATACTTACATCTTATATAGTACTCTCTCTAGTTGTCTTAGTGACATGGGTGGTTTACTTGGTGTTTACATTCCACAATTTGAGCTTTGTGTGTGTGTAATGGTTTAAAGGTAAATGCATTCCCTTTTTGGGATATTTCTACTCGGTGCAAGTCGTCATCCCCATTCCTATGAAAGGCGGAGTTGGTGTAGTCATGACACGGGCCCTGGGGGCGTGTCATGAAATGTTGGGGTTATGTGAGATACGTTCATAAATTTCTCATAATGAGAAAATATTGAATA
This sequence comes from Viscum album, assembly GCA_963277665.1. Classification (NCBI taxonomy): domain Eukaryota; kingdom Viridiplantae; phylum Streptophyta; class Magnoliopsida; order Santalales; family Viscaceae; genus Viscum; species Viscum album. Next base: position 1,330,470,997 of record OY728133.1, read on the forward strand.
TTCATCATTATTCTTATTAAAAGAACCGTACCTATTCTGCAGCTTATGATATTGGAAATATGCCTCACCATCTGATTGAATTCCACCCTTGTCTGCATTTTTCTTATATGACACCTTATACCTTTTCTTATTCATTATGAAAGATACTATTCATTTTCCATATTCTTTTAATAACTGTTATGGTGGATAGAATTCATGAATAAACCCGAGATTGTACAAATACAAATCTTTATCTATTTTTTCAACGCAAAATGACTCCCATCCATTGAATGATATGGACTTCCTTATAAAAGTATCATATTTTTTATACCATGATCTCCTTAAAAACAACTCTCTGAATAGAACCAACTTTGAAATATCCCCATTTTCACAATTTTATTTGAAACTAAAATTAAAAAACAGATGAAAAGTATTATAGTTAGACTCATTAACATTAAGACAACAAAAACATAAAAGAAATAACATATGTAGAATTTTTTTGGGACTCAGTCTCTCCCACTTTTATACAGTCTTATGTTTTCATGATTGAAATTCCATAAGATGAACAATGGATGAAACAAAAAATCAAACAGATATGATAGTCACGATTCATCTGAGGAATGTTTTAAAAATATTTTTTTAACACTTAGTGTTTTTAATATTTTTAATATATTGCCTATTATTTCAATTAGAATACTTTTAACAAATCAAAAAAACAAATCTTAAATTTATCACAATAGAAATTACAAATATAATGTAATGAAATTCGATAAAAACAAAAGAATAGGGCGGTACCTTTTATAGTGGAAAGTATCATCGTTATGATAAACTTGTTCTTATTGATTTTTTTTAACTAAAATATTTTTATAACTAATAAATAAAATATATATAAGTTGTTTTCAGTATACAATATAAATAGTAAATATTAGAGAAATATGAATATAAAAGTTTTAAATAAATATAAATATATTATATTTTAACATTAAAAAAATATGACATTTTTTAGAACAAAATATGAAATATTTTGAAACAAAATATGAGTCAAGAACTTTTATGAGAATTCATAATTCCAAAAACCACTTTGACAAATCTGACTCTATAGATTATAATAAAATAGTAAGTCTAGAAAACTAATTATGATAAAAGTTTTAGAAAAAATAAAAAATTTAAAAATAAAATGTATTTTTGAAAATATAAAACAAATTTACTACCCTATGAAAATGAATATATTAATTTATGGAGATGGATCAATAAGAAGTATAAATGAATGATCACTTGACATTCATCATTCTTATATACTATTTTATATAATCAATTACATCAAAACAAATAGTTGTAGTAAACATATCAGTAAGTTGTTCATGAATTCTGATAAATTATAAAATGATATACCCTTTATCATTGTGGTCATAAATGAAGTGGTGACTAATAACTATGTTTTCATAATGTGTGTCTTGTGTTGGGGTCTTGGTTAATTAATTGACACTTTTATTATCACAAATATTTTAGTTTCAGTAAAAACCATTCCATAGTCAGTGAATGTGTGTTTCATCAACAAACATTTGATCACAACAACTTCCAGCTGCCACATATTTGGATTTAGCAGTTGAAATTGATACTGGATGTTGTTTTTTACAAGAAAAATGATTAAAATATTCTCCTAATAATTTAGAGATTAAATATTTACTTTTCATATTCATTAAACATCCACTAATGTCGGCATCTAAAAAACATAATATTTGAACAAAATTTCTAGAAGAATGGTAAAACTCCTAAATCTATAGTTCACTTTTGATTAAAGAATAAAAATTACATTAACAGTTATTAAAAAGTTTTATATTATATTTTCATGATATCATTCAAATAAAAATATAGAAATCAATAAATTTAGATTAATAGATGTAATTTAAACTAAACTACCTATCATAAATTCCAAAATATTTTTATCAACTGCTTGTCTAGCCTCTTAAAGATCTAAAATATTGGATGTACCACTATGAATACTAATACTTTTAGTATTGTAATATCAAAATTTAAAAATAAGAAACATTATTTATGATATGATTAAATAGTCCCAAATAATAATTTTGTAAATTGAAAAACAAGGAAATATATTAACTTATCCTTCGTATTCATTTCAAACTTGGAGTTCATTAGATTTTTAAATGAATCAGATCAGGATTATTCAGTTGATTTGAATATAATGTAATCAACAAAAATTTATATTTAATATATTAAATTATTTTATATAACAGTCGTATCATTATCTCCCTTAACAATAACATTTTGTAACAATAATTATGTAAACCTGTTACACCATGTATAAGGGGCTTGTTTATATCTATATAAATATTTATTTAGTTTATAAACATATTAATTTTTTTTTTCAAATTTTTTTTTCTTCAATATAAACATCCTCCAGTGAATATCCTTTAATAAAACCACACTTCACATTCCATTGACAAATCTTGAAATTATAGAATGTTATAAAGGATAAAAGAATTCCAAAATCTCCATTTCATTCTACAATGGAAAAAGTGTCATCATAATCAATTATCTATTGTTGAATATAACCCATAGAAAAAAGTATATCTTTTTTTCTAAAAATTATTCCATTTTTAAAATATTTGTTTCCAAAAATACTTTTCCCCTCAAATTATTGTAGCACTTGTAGGTTTTTAAAATAAAACCCAGAAATTTATCTTATCAAACTAACTGAATACATCATGAAATTACTTAATCCAATCATTATAAGATGAATCATCATTGTGATTCATACCATAAAATTTGGATAGGAATTCTAGATGTTCAATTTCCATTTTTATGGAAATTGTAGTCCTAAATGGTTGAATTATATAACCAATTATAATTTCACCATGATGATTCCAAAGAATCAACAAACTTCATGTGTTTAGAAAAGACTATTATTAAAAAATAGGATGAATATATTCCTAATTAATGAATTTAGAAAATAATTATTGAGTTATTTTTTTATGAGGAGGCCATTATAATAATGGTTTAAAATCAGTTTCAGAGATAACATCGACAAATATCTATTGGGGTTGTCGGAAAATGATGTGATTAATTTCTGAAAACATGACATTCACTGTTACATCAACAGTTCAATAATTTTTCTTTTATAAAATATAATCCTAATAAATAATGGTTTAACCAATAAATATTGCTTCATCATATTTTGGTGAAAATATATGTAGATTATCATTAGTACGAAAAATGAATAATTTGAAACCAAAAACATCTAATTAAGAAACTTTTTATTTTCATCATATACGCAACTCAGATAATGTTTTATTAGGAATTTTTGTAATTAAAATTATTTTCATAGTATAGAAAGCATTACAAACTGCTTCACCCCAAAAATGATTCGGAACAAATTTGTCACTCAACATCTTTCTTGTTATTTCTTGGAGAATTTTATTTGTCCTTGAAACTACATTATTTTTTTTTGGGTTCTCAGTGATGAAATGATATATTTTATACCATTATTATAGTAAATGTTTTAAAAATAATAATTTTCAAATTATCCACCATGATCACTATTATTAGTTATCAAGGATTTGTTTTCTCGTTTTTAAGACTAGCTTCAAAAGTAATAAAACTATGATCTTCAGATTTCTTGGTGATGATATAAAACTGAGAATATCTAGTGTAGTCATCAACTAATACATATACTTGTTGATTTCATCCAAAACATGTTTTTTTGTGTTATACCAAACTAGTCCACTTTAACTGACTTTAAATAATCATAAGTTGAGTCTTCACTAAAAGATTTATATCTTAACTTGTTTTTAATACTGTATTTTAAAGGGTGACATACTTTTTAATAATCAAACCTATATTCTATTAGATCCATAACGATTCATTTCATAGTAAATTTAGATATTATTAAAAGGTTATAGGGTCCTAAAATTTTATTTCATAACCTAGATTGATCTTACATAGCACTAATGAAAGGTATGTCATGGGTCTTAAAGTTTACTATGAAACTGTATAAGAATCCTCATGCCAATTGAGAAAATAAAAAAAATCATCATTTAAACTATGTAATAAAACATTATCATTCTTAAATATCCCAAGGTAACCATTGTAATATAACTTACTTATTCTAATTATGGTTTTCATAAAACTATTACAAAAAAATTTGAAATAAGATCTTTTACATGAAGAACAATGTTACCTATTTTGTAATCTCTATTGAGAATTATCACAAACTATAACGTCTCCACTTATCATCATGATTAAATTATTTAAGAAAACATTTTTTCTAGTCATATTTTTGTAGCATCCACTATCCCTTAATAATATATTCTTTTATTGGGTGCTATATTTGTTTTCCTAAAAACAAAAAAATGATACTTTTAGATCCAAAAACTTCTTGGGTTAGATAAATTTAAGAAAACATAACCATCAATAAAAAAATATGTATAGAAAATAGGCTTTTTAAAAACGTTGGGAATGAACATTGTTTAATGAGGAATTTTTTTTTCAAGTTACCACAACATTGTCACATGGTGAAAAAAGGAACACTTTTTTGAACAATGTAATTTCTACTAAAAATGTGTTTTTATATGTAAAAAAAATTCTACTATTATTACCCTGATATTTGATTAGTTTTTACATATTATAAAGATTTATTTCATTATTGGTTATTTTTTATAAAATTTTCATCAATTTGAAAATTTTAAATTATTATTTTAAAACTAAATTTTTATCATCGTTAGTAATAGATTTGGAACTATGTTTATCGAAAATAGTTTTTAAACTATTTTTATTAGAATATAATTTTGTAAAATATTTTAAAACAATTTATTTTCAAAAATTTTTTTTATCAATATAATTAGAGTGTTATAATATTTAATTAGAAAAACATTTATTATTGAATATTAATGAGTTTTAATTTATATTTATCATTTTTTCCAAATTTAATACTTCTCATTTTATAAATGTTTTTCAAAATGAGAAAATTCATCATAACTAGGAAGTTTATTATCTTTTGTTGAGAAAGATACTTCATCGTAATATGTTAAATTTTTCTCCTCTATATAATTATCATTTAAAGAAAATTTCTTGATTATTTCTGGTATATGTACCTTTTACATGAATCATTGATTTAAAATAGGTATATTTTCAAAATTTCCTTTTCTCGTATGTCTAGAACTTTAGTTCTCATATTAAATTTTATAGGATTAAAAACAACTAGCACTCCATGTGTTAGATGATTTTAAGGTATTCTTCCCTTTAGAATTGTAATACATCTTATCATATCAGTCTAATTTTTTTTCTATTTTTTCTTTCCACTTAAACATTATAAAATAATGTTTGATATTTATAGATTTCTTACATTCATAATTAGTAACTGAGGAATATTTCTAATCACCTTTATCCCTATGAACTCTTTTGAATCAGTTTTGAATATCGTTATTTCTAAATATCTTATTTATTCTTCATAATTTCTTGGCTAACTAATTCATAGAATGTTCCTAATTACGAGAATCAGATTAGAAAAGAAATTTCTTATTCGTCAAAGATTTAAAAAAATCAGATGATGATGATTTTTAATATAAGTTAGAGGTCATATCAAAACCAACACCACTATTTTTATTTTTCTCCTTCTAAGATTCTATTTTGAACCTAACCTCATACTACGTAAGGATTCTCATTAAATACTCCAATGTAAGATTATTAATCATTATTCTATCATCATTAGCTTTTATTCATTATACCTACTCAATGGGCATGATATCAATAATATTTTCAACTAATATCTCAAAACCATGACCTTTTTTACCAATATATTATATACTATTTATAATTGTTATGAAACTCAAGTGCCTATTATCCACTGATTCTCTATGATGAAATTAAATGGTATGATAGTTAGATCTATGCATAGCTCTTCTCGTCTCAACTACATTATTAGTACCATAGTTTGTGACTCCAAGATTTTCCCATATACTATTTGTAGCACAACATAATGATATATGACTTTATATAATTCTTATCATGGTAAATAACAAATTATTTAATATACTATAATTTAACTGATACTATATTCTTTTATGTTTTATAAAATAAGTGATTTTATTATCAAGAATCTTTCAATCATAATTAGGTATTACAATACTTTCAACACCTTTACTGATAAAAAAATTTCATTTAATCTCTCTAGTACTCATCATCAGCACAATCAGAGGTAGGTGGTCTATTTTGATTTAGATTTTATATAGAACCAACATTTGGACCATACATATTAAAATTAATAAATATAATCTTTTCCAAATAGACTAGCTAGTGTACAAATAAATTATATATAGTGAGTTTAAATCCGGAATATTTAACAACATTCAATAGTAAATAATGTATAAACTCAACAGATATTGTAACATTAGAAACATGTGTTGATACCATTAATAGGATCTTATGAGTAGGTTATGATGGGTGTACATAATAGAGGGGGGATTTAATTTTAGATTACAGACATAGTTTAAAAGATTTAAAAAAACAAATCATAAAGCCTCTTAATGAAATAATATCAGACATGGACTCATTATGATTAAAAAGTCACATAATCAAAACATTAAATCATCTAATAATATCATAGTAAATATTATACTCAGAGTAGATATGATTTATTAGTGTATAATAACAATAATAACTTTTTATATGATTAAATAAATTTATTTTTATAATAATTATCAGAGTAATACTGATTAAACAAACAATATTGAAAGATGAATATGATTAATCAATTTCTATTATATAAATAAGAGTATAAAATTTTTAAAATAAAAGAAATACAAAAGTGATGTAAAAGAAAGAATGAGTTACAAAATAATATTTAGATGAAATCTTTTGACTTTAATATATAGGTAGTCAATAACCTTGACAAATGGTGTCTGTTATTTAATACTTATATTAAACTCTTTCATCTCTTACTAGGAAATCACCCAATATAATGATTAGAGTTTCACTATCTTATTTCCCTATAATATCTCTATATAACAATTGTATTTTATCTATCTTTCTACCCCTGAAATCCCTCAATTGGATAGTTTATATTCACCATCTTTCTATCTTTATAAGCCTTTGATCATAATAATGATTGGACATGAATAAAATTTAAAATGTTCTTAAGGAAAAAAACTAATAATTATTTCTTAATAAGAGAACTCTCTACAAAATTAAAGAATAGTAAGAACGAGTAGTTCACACTATGAAATATCTAGAATATTTGAGATCAAAAAATTATTTTTTTTCAAACTTGTAAAATTATTGGTTTTTATAGTAAATCACCCAAGATTCATATTTCTTTTTTTGCAAAGTCCTCAGACAACTGGTGCTTAACATCCCACTTGGAACTAAATGCCCAATGTCATATTGATTAATACCATTATAATGATTATGATTTTCCATGAGTCAGAAATAGGTCTATGTATTTGTATTATAACACATGGTTAGTCCTATGTGATTTCTTATCACTGTAAATATAATAATATTTATAAGGGTTAGTCCGATGATATAGTTACCAGTAATAGTTCTATGGTTATGATTTTTTTTAATATGATATACATGACTTAATATTTAAATTATGGTCTGAAAGAAGGTGAGTCTAATTTTATCAGAATTATATTCAATAAAATCATAATAAATAATATTATTTTTATATTCATTAACAATATAAAATTTTCTATGTATGGTAAAATAAAATTTAATCTACCAAACATTATAAAACACTCGGGACATAAAAATTTAGTAAATAGGGTTTTAATAATGTGTTTGTGAATTCCAAAAATTATGAATAGAAATTTTAGAATTAGAACATCTAACTAAACATGTTCTATCTACCAATAAATACCAAAAAATATTTTGATGAAAATAATAATAATGAAAAATCATATAATCCTAAAAAATATTCATAGTAGGTGTAAAACATGATGTTTTCCTTTACATATATGAATCATTTGGTTCATCATATGTCATATATTATAATTATCTAATAAAATAATTTTTATTGTTTCATAAATAAGTTTCATATTAACATAATAATATACCCTTAGAGGGTTTATCCTGTTTTATAGTCTTATAGACAAAAACCATGCACCGATGGCGATGGAGTTAAGACCCAATCTATAATGACCCAGGTATTTATTAAATAATACTTATTTATATATTATAATATTTATGATTAAGATATTAATTTTATGTTAAAGAAGAAACTTTGTTCGATAGGGTACTCATCATTCAACAACGAGTTTCTTTGAAATCGTAAGTTACACACAACTTTGAGGTATAAAGAAAAATAATATAATAATATTATTTTTTAAATAGTACTTAATGCATAGCTGTTGTATTGCTGGGAATGAACATAACTAACTATATTATGATTACACATGTTTGTTAATTGTCTTTAAATTTATCCCATAAAATTTTGAGGCTTAAAATAATAATGAATCTGATTTTATGCATGAAATACTTTAATATTATTTAAAATGTCAATTTACTGCCTTTTGATGGAAATACCTTTTCAAACATATTTATTGCATATTTTATATGTTTTATTTGATGAAATAAACTTCTTCTATAGATGTGTGGAAAAAAATTACTTTGGGTATATTTTTTGTTCTTTTTTATAAAATTCATTTTTAATGAATAGTGAAAAATTCAACATTTTATGTCAAAATTGTCAGTTAATCTAATTTAATTATATGATTACATTATCGTTTTAATTATATTTAAAGGGTTATTATATTATATTTTTATTTTTTAATACATTTTTAGTGATTTTAAGGAATTTTAATTTCAATTTGTACATAAACACATGTCAATCTTTTGGTAGTTTTTACTTCTTAAAAACACGCTTTTTGGTTTTGACCAGAAGAATTAATTTTAAATTAATTTATTATACTACTGTGATTCATATTTATAAAAATGGATTCCATATTTGAATCAGAATGTCAAAATTTTTTAAATAGTTACCTTTTATTTCAGAACATAGGAATAGTAAAATTAGTTAATATTTTATTTGCCATGGTTAAAGGTTAAATCTTCTAAATAAGGGAAACAAATAATATTATAATAATATTAAATTACCCTAAAACATGTACTAATTCAATTGGCTGAGATATTTCATACCATGGTCATCCTTTGGTTGATTTTAGGACCCCCATGGAGCCACTTGTGTGTCAGAATGACATTTAATTACTTTTAATTTAATGTTAAGAAAAATATAACATAAACAATATTATTTTACTAAAACAATTTTTAGTTGCGGTTATACAAGTGATATATTTGAAAATAATAATTAATTATAAAGCTAAAAATATTTCCTACATCATGGTATTTTATATATAATTTTTAGACACCAAATAAATTAATTTTCTAGGACACAATGGTAGTGTATAGATTACCGTATTAATGAAATATTTAAAATAACGAGATTATAAATAATAAATTAATTTATTTCGAAATGTTTTTTTTTCATACAAGAGATTTATGTATTATTATTACTTTTTATCTTTGAATTAATTAATTTTTTACAAAATAATCAAGTTGTTAGAGATTTTGAAAAAGTCAATATATGATTAGTATAAAAATTAACATTATTTAGTTTTTAAATCAATTAATATTTTAATAAATTATATAATACTCCTAAAAATATAATATTTGTCCAACTGACCTATATGATGTTACAAATGACATTTATGATACATTTTTAGTATTTTGGCATTTTATTGTTACTTTATTAACCATATAGTATGAATATAACGAAGACATGGTAAGAGTAAAATTAGTTAACTAAGGGGTAAAACTAAATGATAAGGATAAATTCGAAATCAAAACATATATTAAAACGTATTTATTGAGAGTATTGCAATCAATACTTGCCTTAGCATCAAATTAATTGTGGTGGGGACCTTTTGAAATCAATATTCATTTTATTATAAAATAATACTTCAATACTTTCCAAAAGTGCCCCACATACCTCTCATAAATGGACACCAACTCTAACCCATTACTCACACATCTCAAGCCACATGGATCATTAAAACTGTACTCAAATAATCCCCCAACATCCCTATATTCATTCTATAATCCTTACCTTTTACAGATGGAAATTACTTAATGCCTTTTGGTTCAAATCAAAGACAGTTATCCATTCTAAGAGGTAGTGTCTTCTCTGTAGTTCTTTTCCAAACATATACCTCTTTAATCCATATGATACTATAATTATATTATTACATAACAAAACTAGTGTCCTTAATATACATGTTTTAGGTTAGGAGAATGATTTAACTAAAAGTACACGCACCTCCATCTTAATGTACACGAACATATTGTTCTTGTTTACGGCGAACTACTTCCACACGAAACAATGATTGTTCAATAATATCTTACCACCTCTTATAGTGTCCATTATGATGTAACTATATACATATATGATATAGAGGATATTTATTTTATCTTTATGATTTTGTAATTTTCATTTAAAACACACCTTTTTGATTTACATGTATTATATATACAATAATTTCATTTGAGGAAGTGAGGACTACCACACCCTCAAAGTGATATGAATCCTTAATGTTATACATGGAAAGTATAAAGTATAGCATTAGTAAACTTATTAATGATATTATATTGTAATTATAATATACCTATGTGTCATTTAGTTTTCATTATTTTAAATATTAAAAAGAAATGAAAGTAGAGTTCATGAGAATGTATGGCTTACTATCTGCATGAACGGTGAATTTCATTACTTATGTCAAAATGATATGGAATTTTTTAAATACATATATAATAGATAAATATGATAAATATGACATCTAAAACATGAATATCATAATGTATATAATGTTCCTTTTACCACATGGACAATTTCTAATTATAATAAATTCATTTTTGACACAAGTTATGAAATCAAAAAAATGTATGATATGAACTCAAATAATTAACTAATTATTATAGAAAGGTAATAAGTGATATAAAATAAATAATAAAATTTTATAAGATTCTGAATAATGTATAGATTAACTTATGATTATTATTCAAGGAGAACCTAGAACATACAAGACGAATTAGACGCAAGGTAAGGGAACCTTTCACCCTCCTCTTTTACTCAAAGACTTATTTTATGTTATGTATTTTAAATTTCCATTTTATTATATTGAGATATGTTATTAAATATAAATATTTATGTAAATTTTATTCCCATGTTATGAGAGACCCTATTTTATCCCATCAACTAATTTTTTGAATTTTAATGTGATGTCGGTAGGATGCAGAATTTTCATAAGGGAACTTTTTAACCCAATTTCCAGTATTTGGGTTAAACTTCTAATTCTTGATTATGATGTCATAAGATTATGTGATAAATAAAATTAGATATCATATCATATATTTATTCATTATTTATGTGTACTTATACGGAATATATATAATCGATCTATTTTATTTACCAAATGATATTTGTAATAGAATTCATCTTAATCTTCCTTTCATTGAGGAATGTTCTGATAAAATACACCTCCTTATTTTAAAGAGTGTATAATAATACCCTTTTAATTTTAATTTTATTCCAATTTATTTGTTTATCTTTAAAGTGTTTTACTAAACAAAAAAATTAATGTTTTTAAAGTTTGCGGTGACAATGACCTCTCCACTGACGTAATCGTTATTTACCTTCCTCTATAAGCCTTAATATTTTTAAAATTAAAAAGATATCTTACTATCTTTTTGGGTGATTAAATATTGAAAATGGTTTTTGAAATGGATTTTATATTTAAATTTATTGAAATGATTTCCCATGATTTTGAATGGTATTTTATTAGTGAAGTTTTTATGCTTGAAATATTTAATGTTATATTGTAATATAATTATACTTGGACATTTGACGAGTGGTTACGTAATAAACCAAGGATGGGTGGTTACTTGAGAAACTTAATGAAATGTGGTTTAGTAATAATCCTATTATGTATGTTTATATTATATCCTCCAATGCACTTGATATGGAAGTTGTCCATGTGGATCTTCCATTTAATGATATGTGTGGAAGTAAACCGTATTGTTATTTTATTTCAGTATGTTTATTTCCCTTGTAACCATTATATGTTATATGTTTCTTTATATTGGAATTATTGTCATTTTTTTTGGTAAAAAAATGGGTAAGAAATGAACATATATTTAGTGAAGTGTTTTTGCCACATCTTTAAGGTGTAAAGTATTAATTTATGATAAATTATTCATGGTTAACATGTTGTTTTAAAAAACTAGCAGTTTTCCTTCTTTATGTATTCCTTACTTGGGTTTTTTATGCTCATCCCATGTTTTGAAATGTTATTTACAGGACATAAAGATGAATAGAGTCGTGGATGGGATCATAGAAAAGAAATGGTGTGTAAAACATGGAACTATACATGTTACTTTTTTAAGTGTTTTTGTTTTATGAAAAAATGGATAGTGAGTATAAGTGTCTACCTTTAATATTCATGTTTTTATGTATATGTTATGACCTAATTCTCTAAAGATATAAACCTGAAAATATCCTCAATGTGAATTCTTAACTTATTTATTGATTATGTAATGTTTATGGTTGGGGCATTACTGTTGGTATCAGAATTTGGTTTAGATAACATTACTAGTTAGGGTGTCATTTAAGCATAAGTGACATAACCATAAATGTTATCATATTAGAAAGAATCATATTTATTTTAGATAAATTTTATGAGTTTATGATAACATGAATATGTAAATATTAGTAATTACCCTCCTCATAAGATATTATATGATACTTTTACGGATATACTCACACTTACCTATTTAGTTTTAGTAAATGGATAGATCTAGCAGGAACCAAATTAACAATTGATGTGATGAAAACTATGACAGTTTTCCGAATAAGAAACTGAATGAAATATGAGCTACAATGGGAACTCTTGTGGTTATTCTCAACCAACTCTCTGGAGTCTGGATTGACCAGCTAATCCCTAGGGATTTTTATAAGGTATCATTCTTGTGATAATCAAATCCCTACAAAATTTTAGGTAAAAATCATAAAGGTAAGTACATTCAAAAACTAATGTGTTAAGGATGTTGAAAAATTACCAAAGAAAACGCTTCAAAGGGATGTAAGGATGTTATAGATGTGGTATTGAAGGTCTTAAATCAAGAACCTGCGATGGGAAAAGAAATCATCTGGTTGACTCCTATAAAGGTAAATATGTTCTTTTCAATGGATCAATTGAATGTTTTAAATTTGTTGTGCATAGTCATTACAATATACATGTCCTATGAAGAAGGGTCAAGAATGGTATTATAATGATCATAACAATACATGTTTACTAATTCATAATTCCTTTCCAATTTAGGATTATGAAACTAGAAATGACCAATAATATGTATGAATTATTTCATAGCTAATGTTTTGACATTTTTGAATCTCAGGATATGATTCATAATTTTTTTAATATAAAATATGTATTATGGAATAAGTTGGAGAAAAATGTTTAAGGTATCATGGATAATTATGGAAGATTAAGATGTCTGCATTTTAGAAATTTGAGAGTTATTTTAGATATATGGGTGATGAAATGTTTAAAAGTATTAATTCTCTTTTAATGGGATTAATTTGTAATAATTTTCTCTTGTATGTGTATCCTCGAATTTTTTTATATAATTATTCTATTTGAGGAAGAATTATCTATTCTTTTTTGAATTTAGTTATAAAGAACATTTTGGGTTTATATGATCCTTGAATTTGAGACAATTATAGGTTATTACATTTTGGGATTAAAATATGAGTAATGAGATAGTGTTTTTGGTTAAAATATATTATGGTAATTTGTAGGAATTTATCTCATTTTTGGTAATGTTATAATATTATATAGGTTTTGAAAAAGGAAAACACACAGACTATGTGACAACCTATCACATCATATAATGCTGCGAGAATTGAACCCACAACCAAAGTGTGATTGGGATTTATCACCAACCACTGCCCTACATGGTGTCCCTAATACGTATTAATTATTCTTTTTTTAATTTATTATATGGATAAAGATTATATTGATTTTCAGAATATATATTTTATCAAATGGGTAACCTTACTTTAGAGAAATGATTTGGTGATGAAGAGATAAAGGTTATTTTGGGAGACAATATCAATTTTGGGTCCACTATATTCTTAAGGAAAATATAATACTATGAAATCCCATTTGTGATGTAAATGTTGAAATTTTATTTTGTAGGAATATATATATTTTTATTTAGACATATAGTGATTTGGTTTATTTAGGGAAATTATTATCCTATCATAGAGAACATGGCACTAGGTTAATTACATATTAGTATGAGACTGTAAGAGTATTCTATGTTATTTGGAGATAAATGTTAGGAATTACTTTGGAAGACAATGTGATTAAATCCTTATGACTTTTGGGTTTCTATCATATTTTGGATTACATTATATAATATAAAAGGCATATGATTATTGAGTGGTATTTGTTGAACATATGATATTTTTTGTCGAATTCTGGAGATTAAGATTAGAATTCCTTTTATATTGTATTATCCCTTTTGGAGATTATCTTCTCTCATACTAACCATTTTGGTTTTGGATAATTTCTAAATACAGGGAAAATATATAGTTCATTTTTGTTATTATGTGATTCTCTATATTTTTATTCGAGTGCTTAAAATGTGACAAAGTCATCTTGGATAACTATCATTGGAGAAAATAGTAGTTTGTGGTAGAAATTTTATTAACGGATAAAAGACTAATTTTCAAGTAAGTGTATTTCCTTATGATCTTAGTCTAGGTAGTAGTAAAATTATTCTACTCTATGAAAATTTTCTTGAAGAAAAAATGTAATACACTTTCTTTTGTCATAAAAAATTTACACAACTGCAAATTTATGGTATTGAGGTGGTTAATGTTCTATGATCAAGTTCTTTATCACCGTCTATTAATCGTTGAGAGTTAGTTTCTCATCCATATCCTTATTTTACTAAATTAAATCCTAGTTTGTGTTATCTATGGAAACCTTTTAAATTCGCTTTCTTTCATTTAAAGTGGTAGTTTTTTTAATCTTTTTCTGATGAGGGACTTTCAATGAAATTTCAATGAATAATTTTAAAATTTTATGGATAAAATTTCCAAAAAGGGGGATGATATAAAGACCCAGGTATTTTTAGATTAATAACTATTCACATCAATTAATATTTATGAAAAATATTTTAATTTTATGTCAACAATGACACTTTTTTTAATAGATTACTCAACACACAACAATGGGTTTCTTTAAAATCTTATGTTGCACAAAACGTTGATTTATACCGATAAACAATATAAAAATATTATTATTTTAAATGGTAGTCAATTCATAGTTATTTAATTATTGGGAATGAACATAACTAAATACACTATGATTACATATTTTTTTAGATGTTCTAACTTTTATCCAAAAAAATAGAGGCATAATATCAGAATGAATCTGATTTTAAGTAAGAAATACTCTAATATGCTTTAAAAGATCGACTTATCTCATTTTGATGTAGAACCCATTTAAAATATATTTATTGTCAATTTTTATGTTTTATTTGAAAAAATAAACTTCTTATTTAGAATAGGTACCTCAAAATTTAATTTTGGTAAGTTTTTGGTATTTTTCTTATAATGTTAATTTATAATGAATAATGAAAAATACTGCATTTTTTCTGAACTTTCATTTCATCTAATTTTTTTATATGATAATAATTTAATTAAAATTAGTTTTAAAGTGTATTTAGATTATCTTTTTAAGATTTATTTCAATTTTGGTAATTTTAAATATTTTTACATTGAAATTGGAGTATAAAACAAGACAATCTTTTGTTATTTTTGACTTCTTAAAAACGTCATTTTTGGTTTTGACCACGTCAATTAATTCTAAATTAAAATCAGAAACTTATGTTCTATTAAGTTGAAAAATTAATTCCCTATTTGGAATCATGAACTCGAAATTCTGTAAATACATATCTTTTATTTTTAGAAATTATGATAGTAACATCAGTAAATATTTTATTTACCATGGTTAAAAGGTAAATCTTGTCAATAAGGGAAAAAGAATAATATTATAATAATATTAAATTAACCAAACCCATTTCATAAACCTATTGCATGAGATATTTCCTACCATGGTCATCCATTTGTAAATTTTAGGACCCCATGAAGCCACATCTGTGAAAAACTGACATTTTATTACTTTTAATATTATGTTAAAGAAAATATAACCTAAACATGTATCTTTTACTAAAACAATTTTTATACGGGGTTATATAAGTGATATCTTCGACAATAAAAAATCATTAGAAAGATAAAATTATTTTTAAAATTGTGGTATTTTATTTATATATATATATATATATAAATAAAAAAGTGTTTTATTGACACAATCATGATGTAGTGATTAATTTTTAATTAATGATTTAAATAAATGAGATTATAAATATTAAAATAAATTTATTTTGATACTTATTATTCCATCCATAAATTTTGGGGATTTTTATATCTCTTTATATTTGTATTAATGATGATTTTTTTTTGAATAATTAAGTATATATGGATTTTTAAAATGTCAAGATATGAATAGTATAAACATTGACATAAATGAGTTTTTAAATCAGTTAAAATTTTATTAACTTATATAACAGTCATAAAAATATAAGATCCATCCAATGGATATATATGATGTTAAAATTTTCATTTACGATCAATTTTTGGTCTCTTGAAATTTTATGGTAACTTTATTTACCATATAGTATTAATATACAAGAAGACATGGTCATAGTTTTATTAGTTAACTAAGGGTTAAAACTAAATGAGAGGTTAAATTTATAACTGAAACTTTTCTAAAACCTATTAGATGAAATTATGTCGAAAAATCCTCACCTTATATTTTAATTAAATGAGTTGTGGACCTTTTGAAATCTAAATTAAGTTTCTAATAAAATAATCATTCAAGACATTATTAAAGGGACCCTCCTCCCTCTTATAAAAGTACACCACCTATAACCCATTACTCACCCCACTAAAGCCTATTGGCTCATCCAAAATCTGCTCTAATAAGATCAAAAAATATATCTCTTCATCCTAGAAGCCTTTCCATAGGCATAAGGAAATTCATGAATGCCTTTCGATCAAATCAAAAGAAGTTACCCATTTTAGGAGGTAGTGTCTTCTCTAAAGTTCCTTTCCAATATTCTACTTATTCAGAATCTATTCACTTTGTATTAATTTTTTACATAAAAACATGAGTATTATTAATATACTAGGTTGTATTTATGAGAATTATTCTAACTAAAATTACACACACCTCCATCTAATGGATACAAACATATTTTTTTTGTGTACGACGAACTACTGCCTCAGAAAACAGTTATTGTTCAATCTTCTCCAATGACCTCTTATGGTCTCCATTGATGTCCCTATAATTATATATGATATATATGATATTTATTTAATATAAATTCGTCTATAATTATAATTTATAACATTCCTTTATGATCTTCATGTTGTATAAATTTGATAATTTAATTTGAGGAAGTGCAGACTATCTCCCCTCAAAGTAATATGACTCGTTATTTCCCCACATGGAACGTATAATGGACATAATTAACGAAATTTTATATGATATTATATTTTAATTATAATATTACAATGTATAATTTATTTTTTATTCCATTAAATATGAAAATTAAATGAAATTAGCGATCATATGTACATACGACTTATCGTCTCCTTAAACGGTGCATTTGTTTTATTATAGCCAAAAGATATGGACTATTATAAATACATATATACTAGATATATATTATATATATGATATCTAAATGATGAATATAATTCTAGAGATAATTTACTTTTGACCACATGCACAATTTTTAGTTATAACATGTTCATTTTTTACTCAAGTTAGGAACATCGATAAAATGCCTAATATGAACTCAAATAATTAACTAATTGTTATGGAAAGTTAATAGGAAACATAAAAGGAATAATAAAATTCAATAAGGTTATATATAAAGTAAAAATTAAATTATGTTTATTATTCAAGAAGAAAAAAATAACATACGTGATGAATCAGATGCAAGGTAAGGGAACCTTTCACCCTCTTGGTTTAGTCAGAGACTTCATTTAAGATATGTCTTTTAAATTTCTGTATTCTTATGTTGGGATATGTTCTTAAATATACTTATTTATGTACATTTTATGTCCATGTGATGGGTGACCTTTTTCTCTCACATCTTTTCATTTTCTGAATTTTTATGTGACGTTGTTAGACTGCCAAATTTTCATTACAGAACTTCAAAACAGAATTTCCATTCCTTGGTATAAAATTATACTTATTGATTATTTCATGATATAATTATGTGATAAATAAATTTTTATATAATATAATTTATTTATTATTTATTTATTTTTACTTATAGTGATTACACATAATCGATCAATTTTAATTGAAAATTGATCTTTGTAAGGGACTGCATCTCAATATACTTTTCATTGAGGCATGTTTTGATAATACACATATAATTATTTTAAACGGTGTATAATAAATGTCTTTTAAATTTAATATTATTAAAATGGAATATTTTATCTATGAAGTGTTTTACTAAATGAAAACTGGAATGTTTTTATTGTTGGTGGCAATAATAACCTCTCCACTGACGTAATTGTTATTTGGATTCCTCTATAAGACATAATGTTTTTAAATGGAAAACTAATAATTTTATTCCCTTTATGGGTGTTTTAATATATAAAACTGTTTTTGAAATGGATTTTTAATTTCAATATCTTGATATGATTTCATTTGATTTAGAATGAATTTTTATTAGAGAAATTTTGATATTTAAAATATTTTATGTGGTATGATTATATAATGGTACATGGAAATTTGACGAGTGGTTATTTGATTAACCAATGACCGGATGTTACTTGATAAAAAAAATATATGTGGTTCTATGATAATCCAAAGATGTGTGGTTATGTTATAACCTCTGAATAATTTTTTATGGATGTCAAAGGTATGATTATTCCATTTGGTGATATGTGTGGAAGTTGATTGTATGGTTATTTCATTTCAGTATGTTGATGTCCCAAAATACTAATATATTTTATATATTGATTTCAATGGTATTTATTTTTATATTTTTCATAGATGAAGGGTAATAAGTGATCTTATATTTTCTGAAGTTTTTTTGCTTCTTCTTTAAGGTGAAAATTATTACTTTATGAGAAAGTATTCAATGTTTACATGTTTTTTTTGAAAAACTAATAGTTTATAATTATTTATGTATCCCTTAATGAGATTTTTTATCTTCATCCCATGTTTTGAAATGTTTTTTACAGGAATTAATGATTAATTGGGTCATGCATGGGATGAAGGAAAAGTCATCCAGTCAAAAACATAAAACTAGACATGTTTCTTTTTTTAAGAGACATTGTTTTATAAAAAATGGATAGTGAGTAGAAGTTTTTACATGTAACATTCAAGTTGTTATGTATAAGTTATGAACTAATTATCTAAATCTATAAACCTGAAATGATCCACAATGTGAATTATTAACTTTATTCAAGATTATTTAATGTTTAAGGATGGGGCCTTACACAATCCCCACCTTTCAGAGTTGTTACCGCTTGGTGCATCTATGTCATAGCCGCTTCTACTTGAGTGTGTCTAAACAAGGATGTATTGTCTAGGAAAAATACACTCTTTTATTTACCAAAATATAATATTTTTTCATATATATAATATTATCCTATGGGTTCTAACTATTTTTTCCCATCCTATATTCCAAAAATAATTAATCCTTTCATAGATACCAACTTAGGTGACCTAATAATTTCATAGATAAATATTACATGTTATAAAATTAATAGTTATAACATATAATTATGATCTTTTACAAGACCATATTTTCTTTGAATCATTGGATATATGGATACAAGAATAATTGGTTCATAAAAAACAACATCATCACCCATTGAGTTCTTCCCATCCAGTTCCCTTTTGTGAAATAATATAATTAAGAATATTCATTATATCGTAGGGAAAATAATACATTAGAACTGGTGAGATCTTATGCTCAGTAAGGGTATACCTAGGAGGTATCAATTAATGATCATATAATACCATAATAAAAGTATTTTTTTGTGATATCAAGATCATAATATACGAATGTCATGACCATTTAATTAAATATCAAAAATCAATATTCGGGGATTAATGTTTTTTGTAAAAAAAGACCAATGTAATAAGATTGTGGGACCATCACGAATCAAACATGATATATTAGAGAACATCATAACCATAGAAAATTTTCAAAAATAAAACCTAATAACATTGTTAACAAGATAAAATGGTTGTAGATTCTATATTTATATTAAGGACCTTAATTCTAGTTCCAAAATAAGCTTATAGATATGAAATCCGGACCAAAAATTAACTCACGGACATCAAATAAAGTCCTTGAATTAACTTATGAGCATGAATCTAGGTTCAACAATTATTTTTGGAATATAATATCAGGTTCAAAAATAACGTATTTATCTCAGGAGTCATCCATCCTTACCTAATTCATTAGAGTGGTATACAATTTTGAGACAACCCATCACATAATCATGATCCATTCATAGGCATTCCCCCAAATCATAAAACATTCATGATATCAATATAGTTTAATCTACGAAAATTATGTTGTATTTGTAAACATATCATCATTGTAACACCATAAGCTTCAATGGAAAAATTTCCTTTGAACAATGAAATAGCTTGCGTTGTACGCAACTTCGAGATTCTGACACACCACGACCATGAAAAGTAGCTATTATGAATAATAATACCCACTTTTTGATTTTTTTTTAAATTGTATCTTTAAAAATGGACTTCCTTATTGGATTCGTAATATCAAAATTAGCCTCAGTTGACTTTTTGGTATTGTTTTTAAAAACATTCAAATTTTGATGAATAGTGAAAAATACTAAACATTAATTAATTTTTTTTAATATAAATAATTTATATTTATAAATTATACTACTGAGAGGTTTTAAAGTATAATTATAATATTTTTTCACTATTTAATTCAATATTGGTAATAAGATGTAATTTCACATTTAAACTAGACATAAACAAGTGTCAATCTTTTGATAGTTATTACTTCTTAAAAACACGCTCTCTGTATTGAAAATGGGAATTAGTATTAAATTAAATTATTCCAATTCATTGTTTTTAATTTTAAAAAATGGATTCGATATTTAGAATTAGGAGGTTCAAATTTTTTTAATAGGTAACTTTTATTTTTTGACTTTTTGAATAATTATATCGGTAAATATTTTATTTACCATGGTTAAAAGGTAAATTCGGTAAATAAGGGTAACAAATTAATATTATAATAATATTAAATTACCCTAACACATGTCATAACCCTATTGGATGATACATTTCTGACCCAGGGCATCTTTGGGTAAATTTTGGGACCCCATGGAGCCACTTGTAAGTGATAATGTCACTTTATATTAATTAAGCTAATGTAAATACTAAAATGACATAAGAATATATCTTTTAGTAATACAATATTTACATGAGGTTATATAAGTTGTCTCGTCAACTATAAATATTCATTATAAAGATAAAACGATTTACTACATAATGGTATTTTATTTATATTTTTTAATTATTTAGTAATTAAATTTATTTATGAAACAATGATGCTGCAATATTTTCCTTATTAATGAAAGAATCAAGTAAATGGTATTATAAATGTCAAAATAAATATAATTTGACAGTTTTGATGAAATACATGATTTTTATAAGTTAATACGACATGTTAGTATTTATTAAATTAATTTATTTTTAATTAATAAAGTTTTTAGGACTTTAATAAAAAACAATTATTAAATAGTGTCAAAATTGACATAAAAGAGTTTTTAAAACAAATATTATATTATTAATTGATATTTTATTCCTAAAAATATATATTTTATCAACAAGACTAATATAATGATAGGGTGCATCATTAATGAACCACTTGGGGTTCTCTTGGATGTATATAGTCTGTTTATTCACTACATAATATAAAAATAAAAAGAGACATGGTAAATGTCAAACTATTTAACTCAGAGTTAAATATAAAAGTTAAGTTTAATATAGTGACCCAAACCATTATAAAACCTATTGTTTGAGTTTTTTTTCCCATCCCCAACATATCTTTTAAATAATATACTTTTGAGCCATTATAAACCGAAAATTATTTTATTATAAAATAATATTTCTAGCTTTTCCTAAGGTTCCCCTCACCCCTTTCACAAAAGGGCACTCCCCCTTCTCTCTAATTCACCCCTTGAAAGCCATTTGAATTGGCCAAACACTGCAAAAATATCCTCTCAACTTCATTCACTTCATCCTAAAGGCCATCCCTTGGTAATAAAGCCATATTAAGAAGCCATTTTGGTCATATCAATAGGAATAACCTGAAAAGGAGGTAATATTTTCACCACCCTCTTTCAAGTTCTTTTCTTCTTCCACTTATTCATTCTTTGTTAGTTCTATTATAAAATAATAACTCTACTATATTCTATATACTGTGATTTTATTATAATTATTTTACATCATTCTTCATTATTGTATCAATTCTTTGAATGACATGTCACCATACGTGAGTATGTACAGATTACTATCTCCACGTCGTGGTGTAATTGTTATTCAATACATTATTATTTTTATGGGTATAATAATTTTGTGTAATTCATGTAAAAAATAAATATAACATGATAATTATTCTGTATATATTATATAACATCCAATTATATATTATTTTAATATCAAAAGAATTATATTGTCACTCATGCATACGTACGAATTATAGACTCCACGAACGCAATGAGATTCATTCCCCATCGTATCCATTCAAGACTAAATTTCATTTGTTGATTAAAAATAATTTTTAGATACATGATATAATTCTGTATATGAATAATATGCACCCCATCCATAAAAAATATTCCTCACATAACAATGAATATAAAGGAAATTGAATCTGTTAACACCTGAAACGATGATAATACTAAGATATTATTAACAAATCAATGTTATAAGATCATATATGATATCATATTAAGGTATATTATTCTTTTATAATTCAATAAAAATTATTTCACCATTATACAGTAGGTTAAAATACCCTCAATGAAGGAAAAAGTACAAATTAAGGTGTTTCTTATCCCACTTTTAATTCTATGAGATTTCCATTATTCACCTCTTATTTATTGCAAGTGGTGTGTATACAACCCATGATTGTAAACATTGTGTAATATAATTTAATTTATGTATATTTACATCATCATTGTATGATCCATCTTTAATGGGTGTATGTTTCGTATGTTTCCAAATCGATAAGGGAATTTGAGATTTCAATTTCCACTCATTCGTCTTTACGCATACTTCATTGATTATATTACTCCAAGACTATATGCGGAATAAATATTCATTTTCTTATGTTATAATTTCAACTTCAATTTCAGTGGATATAATTTTTATACACATAATAACTCCATTTATAAATTCTCAAGTCATCGATATGAAATTGACAAGAGTAATTTTAACTCAATCTCCATTTGTTGAGTTAAACATCCAATTCATTGGTGTTGTTTTTTAATAGAATATGTGTGAATGTCCTATGATTTATTTACACTTAATATCCAATCATATTTAGTGTATTTATATTATTATCACATAATTATTTCATTGAATTATTCTTAACCTAAGTATACGGTCTTTATAAGATATTTCTTCTCAACTTTCATTCCATTGAGACTTCTTTGTTATTATACACCAAATCACTTTTATATGGTGTATATAATGTACATTGATATATTATATCATGAATCTATTTATTCTCATGATATTATAATATTTTTATTACCTTAATTATTCTTATTCATGTCTCTCTTTTTTTGTTAGGAATTCTTACTAAAATATCATTTTAAATGTTTTAAAGATTTATTATTCTAAATCATTCTCATTAATGTCCATGTTTTAAAAAAGGATTTAAGAATTTATTTATATGGAAATTGTAGTTTTTAAATTAAAATTCATTTTAAAAGTTTCAAAGATGTATATGACACTTTTATTCAAAAATCTATTTTTAAATGGCTTCTTGACAAATAGTGTGACTTTTAAATGATTTCATGAAAAGTGGGATATTTCTATCTAATAGTTTTATGATTATTTTCATTTATGTAAATATCATTCGTTATTATCTATTGTGGTTAATCCGATACAATAAAATCATCCATATTGTTTCAAATGAGTTATATTTGAATATGGATGTGCTATTTTTATACCATTCATGTTCTGTGGTTAAATTATTGACATTTAGTATGCTAGTTTTAATACGAATATTTATGTTATGTTTCAAACATTTCACATGAGGAATGCACTGGACTTAGTTAGTGATGGGTGGAGCCCACTATAGCTCCTCGATGCATCGGCAGGTCTCATGAGACAAAACAGTGTCTTGGCACAGGGCCTTGACAAAATCTTATTTGTATTCTTGACACAAGGCCTTGACTATGTGGTTGTGATAGTCTGTCATTATGAATTCCATCATTATGAAATGGGTTATTGATATTGCATGTGATTATTCAACTAATATAATATCCATGTGAATAAGTAAATGGCATTATTTGATTTTATCTTTTCCATATTATGCTTAAGTTCAAGTTTAAAAGGCTTTTGTTCTCGTCTTATACACTACCTTAATTGATTATCCTTATTTATGAAAGTTTCCATTATAATGTTATTCTAACTAAGCATCTGAGTTCACCCCTTTCTATGTTTTATTTTTCCCAAGATGAAAAAAAGTATATTATGAATGACCTCCATGGATAGTCTATGGGATCTCAATGTTGTATATGGAAACAATGTTGTTATAGTTTTCCATTTTATGATGTAATGTAAACCTTATGAATGTATCTAGTAATTCCAAGGCTACTAAACTAATCAGTCTTTTGAGACTTGATCTTTTAGGATCATGCCAATGATACGTAATAATGCACAGACTCTAGGATTCTGGGATTAGGGTGTTATAGTTGGTATCAGAGGAAGTTTAGTCCAAACCATGGGAACTAGATTTTGATAAACTCTGATTAGACCACATAGCCCTAATATAGACTTTGAGGATTAGTATATAAGAACTTCCAAGAATTTTTGTATTGTATAGATTTTGTGAGTTTTCCAAGAAATAAATCTATGTCTGGATACGAGCAGGTAGAGGCAGCTCTGGCACCAATGTACCTAGTGGTAAAACCCGAAAACACTGCTTTGAACTAGACTAGAACGGGAACAGGTGCACGACAACGGGCCTTGCTGCACTCTTGGTTACGACACTCCCAGGAGATATGTTTAGGATAATTTACATTTTCTTTACAAACCGATTTAATTTATTTTAATATAACATGAGAATAAATGACCTTGGTTAATCCTTAGGTGTTTCAAATTGAGAATATGGTGTCATGATATTATCTAAATGATTTTATGAATATTATTACTCACATAGTGTTTTTTGGTTTTATTCAATGGATGGATTCCCAGGAATTCATAATAACTTTAAGAATGATGTACACGGTGGGAACGATTGTGGAAATGAGCAACAAAATGGAATGATGATAGGCGTAAAAGATATTGTGTAAATTCCAAATCAATTTTCCAAAAATATGATCAACAACATATATATTAACCAACTCCTAGACTCAACAATGAAGAGAAATGTGTTGAATGATAAGATCTCTAGTAGTGGAGACCATGAAAAAAATAATCCTTAATTTCTATCATGTAGGAAATGTGGAAGGAGACACCCAAGAATGTGTCTCAATGGAACAATGAAATGCATTACATGTGGGAAAGTAGGAGAAAAAGTGAAGAATTTCCAATGAAAAATGTAGAGTACTATGGAAGAAAATAAAAATGGTCCCAAGAATCCATTTATAGTCATTTTCCCTAAATTTAGGGGACCTAGTCATTACCCAAGTGAATGCAATATTCTATAGGATATTTTCTTGGTCAAAGAACAATCTTTGTGGAAATAAATGGTTGGAGAAATGTTTAAGAGTATTAGTGCTCCTTGTTGATGGGATTACTTTGGAATAATTTTCTCTTGTATTTGTAACCCTATAGTTTTCCATGTGATAATGATATTTTAGGAAGATTAATCTTTTCTCTTGTATATATAGTTATAAATTACTATTTTCTTTTATATGATCATTGTTTTTGAGGAAATTACAAGTTAATATATATTGTGTTGAAAATAAATGGTATGAGATTACATTTGTTGTTAAATTATGTTATAGTTATTATGAGTAATTTACCTCGTTTTTGTAATGTTATATAATATTGTTTTTGAAAAGGTACAACACACAGACTATGTCACAACCCATCGCGTCAGACAAATCTATGGGAATTGAACCCACAACCGAAGTGCGATTGGGATTTATCACCAACCAATGGACTATGTGAATTACCTGGTTAGTGTGACTAATTATTTTTAGTTAAATGATTTTATCGATAAATAATAAGGTGATTCGGGATCTTATGTCTTATCAAATGAAGACCCTTAGTATAAGAAAATGATTTGGTGATTAAGTGATAAAAGTTATTTTGTAAGATGTTCGCTTTTTTGGAACACTATATGCTCAAGGAAAATAGAATACTATGTGATTTCATTTGAGGAGTAACGGTGGATTTTATCTATGTTTTTATTGTGTATTTATAGTGATTTTGGTTATTTATGGAAATGATTAAACTATAATAGAAAATATGTGATTAGGTTAATTACTTTTAAGTATGTGACTTTAAGTTTAGTTGATGTCATTTTGAGATACAATTTAACATGGAAGACTACATAACCAAATTCTTCTATGTTTTGGGTTTCAAAATTATTTTCAATTATATTGAAGGATTTTAAGGACAATTTTTTATTTAATGGTATTTATTTAACTTTGGGGTATTGTTGGTTTAATTTTAGATATTAAGATTAGTGTTTCTTTCTATAATGGAATACCATTTTGGGGGATCAACCGATCTTATACTAACCATTTTAGTTTTTATTAATCTCTAAATACAAGGTAAATATATATTTTATCCTTTGTGGATCATGTGATTCTATAGAAGTTTATTCTATCTCTTCCAGTGTGACCAAGTCTTCGTGAATACTCATAGTTTAGAAAAATGAGTTAGTTGTAGAAATTTTTTAAAGAATGAAACTCTACTCTAAAATTATGTATATCTCTTTATGTTCTTATTCAATCTCATAAATGAATTCCTCATCTTTATTTAATGTAACTTAAAACAAATAAAATATTCTCTGTTTACTTTTCCTACTGAGAGACTAATGATTGTTTGTCCCATCAAATGTTTGGGGTTTTCTTGTTGTTAACTTTCTCCTGATCATGTTTTATATCCCTCCACATCGAAACTTGACACTTAGTTTATCTTCAATCTCCATGTTTTCCTACATGGAATACTAGTATGGGTTATCTTGGGTGACCTTTGTACTTCTCTTTCATTATTTTAAAGTGATAATTTTATTGACTCTTTTTATGATGTTGGACATTCCATTATATTCCCCAGACCATTTTTAAAAATTGTGAGGATTCAATTTATTGAAGGGGGGAAGAAGGTAAAACCCAAATATTCCATGGTACGTTTCCCTTTGAATAATGCAATAGCATGCATTGTACACAAATTTGAGATTCAAACACACAACGACCAATCAAATTAGTCTTTATGAATAGTAATACCCAATTTTTTAAATTTTATAAATTTAATCATTCATAATGGACTTTATTTTTGGATTCAGAATATCAAAATTATCCTATGGTGAATTTTTGGTATATTTTAGAAATCATTCAAATTTTGATGAATAGTGAAAAATACTAAACATTAATTATAAAACACTTTTTTTAACCCAAATAATTTATAGTGATAAATTATACTATTGAGAGGTTTTAAAGTATAATTAGAACATATTTTTACGATTTAATCCAATATTCGTAATTGTTTTTAATTTCACGTTTATACTAGACATAAACAAGTGTCAATATTTTGATAGTTATTATTTTTTTAAAAACACGCTCTTTGTTTTGAATATTAGAATTAATTTTTAATTAATTTATGGAACATCGGTGTTTTGAATTTAGAAAAATAAATTCCATATTTATAATTCGGTGGTAAAAATTATGTAAATAGGTAACTTTTCTTTTTAGACATTTTGAATAATTACTTCGGTAAATATTTTATTTAGATTGGTTAAAGGGTAAATCCGATAAATAAGGGTAAAATAATAATAATATAATAATAATAATAAATTAATATAACACGTGTCCTAACCCTATTGGATGATTCATGGCCGACCATTGGCATATTTGGGTCGATTTTGGCACCCCATAGAGCCACTTGTAAGTGATAATGACACTTTAGATTAATTAAGATAAAGTAAATTCAAAAATGACATAAGCATATATCTTATAGTAAAACAATTTTTACATAGGGATATATATGATATCTCTTTGACTATAAATAATCATTATAAAGATAAAAATATTTTCTACATAATGGTATTTTATTTATAATTTCTAAACATTGAATAATGAAATTTATTTATGACATAATGATGATGTAGTATTTTCATTAATAATGAAAGAATCAAGTAAATGGTATTATAAATGTTAAAATAAATATAATTTGAACGTTTTGATGACATACACAAATTTTATAAGTTACTATGACATTTTAGGATTTCTTAAAGGATTTTTTTAAAAAAAAAATAAATAAATAATTTAGGACTTTAACAAAAATAAATTGTTAAATAATGTCAAAATTCCAATAAAAGAGTTTTTTTAAATATTATTTTATTAATTGTTATTCTATTCCTAAAAATCAATGATTCAGCCATAGGAATTATATAATGATATTTGCGTTATTAATGAACAAATAGGGATTATTTTGGAATTATATAGTATGTTTATTGACTATATAATATAAAAATACAATGACACATGGTAAATGACAAACTATTTAAGTAAGAGATAAATCTAAAGGATAAGTTTAATATAGTGAAAAAAACCAGTATAAAACCTATTGTTTGAGTGTTTTACAACTCATACCCACCTTATCGTTTAAATAATCCACTTTTAAGACATTATAAACCGAAAATAATTTTATTATAAAATAATATTCATAGCTTTTCCTAAGGTGCCTCTCACCCCTCTTATAAAAGGGCAGTCCCACTTCTATCTAATTTACACCTTCAAAGCCTTTTGGCTCGGGAACACCCTTCCAAAATATGATCTCATCATCCCTCAATTGAATCCTAGATGACCTAACTTGGTCATAAATCCAACATAAGGATCCCTTTTGATCAAATCAGAAGGAAGAACCCGAAAAAGAGGTAATAATTTCCCCACCCTCTTTCAAGTTCTTTTCTTCTTCCACTTATTCTATTTTGGTTATTTCCATTCTAAAATAATATCTCAAGTATCTTATATATATTGTGATGTTATTATAAATATGTTACATCCATCTTCATTATTCTATCCATCTTTTGAATGATATGTCACCATATGTGTGTACGTACAGATTGTCGTCTCCCCATCGTGGTGTAATTGTTATTCAATACAGTATTATTTGGATGGTTAAAATAATGATGTGTCCTTAATTTAAATAATAAATATAACATTATAATGATTCTGTATATATGATATAAAATCCAATTTTATATTATTTTAATATCAAAAGAATGATATTGTCGCTCATGCGTACGTACGGATTACCGTCTCCACGAACACGATGAGATTCATTCCCCATCGTATCCATTCAAGACTAAATTTCATTTTATGATTAAAAATAATATTTAGAGGCATGATTTCAGTTTGGATATGAATAAGATACGTCCCATCCATAACGAATATGGTTTACTTATCAAATAATATACTGTAAAACGAATCCGTTAACACCCGAAATGATGATAATACTAAGATATTATTAAAAAATCAATGTTAAAAGATCATATATGATATCATATTATTTTATATGATTATTTTATAATTAAATAACATTTATTTCACCATTATAAAGGAGGTTAAACTACGATCTACAATGGAAAAATTACGAAGTAAGGGGGTTCTTATCTCACTTTTAATTCTGTGAGATTTCCGTTGTTCACCACTTATTTATTGCATGTGGTGTGTGTACTGCCCATGATTGTATTAATTATGTAATATAATTTAGTTTATGGATATTTGAATCATAATATTATGATACTTATTTAATGGGTGTGTGTTTCGTATGTTACCAAATCGATCAGGGAAATTGAAATTTCAAATTCCTCTCATTCTTCTTTACACATACTTCATTGATTATTATACTATGAGATTATGTTTGGAATCACTATTCATTTTCTTATGTCATAATTTCTACTGCCCTTTCAGTATATATACTTTTTATACACATATTCAATCCATTGATAAATTCTCAAGTCATCGATATGAACATGATAAGAGTGATTTTAACTCAATCTCCATTTGTTGAGTAAAACATCCAATTCCTTGGTGTTGTTTTTTACAATAATATGTGTGAATGTAATATGATTTATTTACACTAAATATCCAATAATATTAAGTGTATTTATATTTTTCACACATAATTATGTCGTTTATTTATCCTTAACCTAAGGATACGGTCTTTATAATAGATTTCATCTCAATTGACATTCCATTGAGACTTCTTTGTTGTTATACACCAAATCACTTTTATATGGTGTATATGATGTACTTTGACATAGTATATCATGAATACCTTTATTATCATGATATTATAATGTTTTTATTACCTTAATTATTTGTTTTCAGGTGTCTCTCTTCTGGTTAGAACTCTAACTAAAATATCATTTTAAATGTTTTAAAGATTTATTATTCTAAATTTATCGCATTAATGTCCATGTTTTAAAAAAGCTTTTAAGAATTTGTTTATATGGACATTAATGTTTTAAAATTAAAATTACTTTTAAAAGTTTTAATGTTGTATGGGACACTTTTATTCAAAAATCTATTTTTAAATGGCGTCTTGACAAATAGTGTGACATTAAAATGATTTCAAGAAAAAGTGGGATATTTCTCTCTAATAGTTTTGATAATTACTTTCATCTATGTCAACATCCTTCATTATTCTCGATTGAAGTTAATCTAATATAATATAATATTCCATATTGTATTGAATAAGTTATGTTTGACTATGTATGTGCTATTTTTATACACATTCATGGTTTTTTATTAAAGTATTGACATTTCATATGTCAGTTTTAATATGAATATTTATGTTATGTTTCAATCTTTTCACATGAGGAATGAATTAGACTTCGTAAGTGATGGGTGGAGCCCGCTATAGCTTCTTGATGCCTCAGTAGGTCTCATGAGACAAACCAGTGTCTTGGAACAAGGCCTTGAATGAATCTTATTTGTAGTCTTGTCACAAGGCCTTGACTATGTGGTTATGATAGTCTGGAATTATGCATTCCATCATTATGAAAGTGGTTATTGATATTGCATGTGATTATTAGACTAGACGAATATCCATGTGAATAAGTAAATAGCGTTATTTTCTTTTATATTTGCCGTATTATGATGATGTTCAAGTTTAAAAGGCTTGTGTTCTAGTCTTACACACTACCTTAAATTATTATTCTTATTTATGAAATTTTCCACTATAATGTTATCCTAACTCAGCATCTGATCTCACCCCATTCTGGGTTTTATTTTTCCCAATATGCAAATAAGTATATTATGATTGACCTCCAGGGATATTCTATGGGATATCACTGTTGTCTATGGAAACAATGTTGTTTTAGTTTTCCATTTTCTGATGTAATGTAAACCTTATGAATGAATCTAGTGCTTCCAAGCATACTAACGTAATTGTTCTTTAGAGAATTGATCTTTTATGATCATTCCAATGATACGTAATAATGCACTGGCTCTGGGCTTCTGGGGTCAGGGTGTTACAATAATTATAATCATAAATAATCTTGAAAAATATTATGTTTGGTATAGGTTAATCATATCTCCAGTAATGAATAAGTAATATCAAATTATGTCATCATAGATGGAATATTCTCTTAAAATATCACTGGAATATTTCATGAGAAAATAACCTTATCATTTTTAAGTCACATACTTAAAAAATTAAAAATCAAAAACAATTATGGGTAAAATTTGCATTGAAATGAAACATAAATATTTTTAAAAGAATATTTAATCATTTAACAGTCATGATGGAGGTAAATTATGTAAATTTTTTATTTTTTAAAAACAATAATTCTCTTCGTACCATAAATTAATGAACATTGTTGTGAAAACCAATAAAAAGATTATTTTTTAAAAAAAAATCTACAACGACAAAAAATATTAAAAATGAATTTATAAATACTTGGCTCTCAGTGAAAAAATTCCTCAAAACATTTTTTTAACATGGATATGGATAAAAATTATTTCCACTAAAGGATGGAATAATGTATGTATTTATAAAATAAATTTTATCAATCATTTTAAGTACCATAATGTAGGAAAAGGTAAACTAAATTGAAAATTATTTTAATATTCAAAGGATAAAAAAATATATTAGTTTAACACTTTAATATTTATATAGTTACCGTCAAGTAAGATCTTTCATAGACAATGCAAAACATAATTAAGATTTAAATATAAATCTCTTACCTCAAGTATTATATAGATTGGAACATTTTCAAACTGCCTTTATAAATAATACTGATGTATTATGCATAAATTTGAGAACCATAATCATATATATGATACCATATATAATTTACTTATAACATATTTTGAATCATTTATCAGGAATTCGTTATTAATGTAACTCTTTTAGGTGATAGATACTTTATTTTACATCCATGTTACGTTTCTCTAGTCCTATACCTTATAATTTGATTATGGTTCTGTCATCTCTATAATTTTATTCATGTCATGAGTATCATATACAATAACAATATATATTTATTTATATTCATAGAAAATGGGGATTAAAAATTCAACACATCATTTCATTGAGATGGTACTCCCTACATATACAAGATAGATGTTTCAACTATTCAATGGATGGAATAAAATAATGGAAAATGATACTTAAATTTTTATGAATAATTATTATATTTTAAAAAACATATATATTCATTAATTTAATCATATTTATGTAAGGAACCAATATTAAATAGTACATATTCA
The DNA here is from genome assembly GCA_963277665.1 of Viscum album. Classification (NCBI taxonomy): domain Eukaryota; kingdom Viridiplantae; phylum Streptophyta; class Magnoliopsida; order Santalales; family Viscaceae; genus Viscum; species Viscum album. The sequence goes on from OY728133.1 coordinate 1,330,504,322, forward strand.
TATTTCATTAAACTATAATTTGAATATTTTATTCCAAAATATATTTGAGGTTTATACTTCTAGAGAATTGGGTCATAAATCTTACATAAAATTGTATTGTATTAATGTGTACACTACTATTGACTATCCATTTATTCCACTAAAAAATTTAAAATGTATCATGTTTTTATTTTGATACAAATCTTCATCACTATCAACATGACCACTTTTTTTTGGTAACCCAACACTCGCTCCTATAAAAAATGTTAAACTATGTGAGGATAAAAAATAACTTTGTTAGATGATCAAAATAATAAAACTGATAGTCTTGTAGAAAAACCAAAAACCCATTACATTCCAATTCTGAAAAACGTAATTTTTTATCTGAATATGGAATAAATTTTCCAATAAAATAATCATTATCTTACATTTTTTAATAAAATAAATCCCTTGGAAAAAATTGCTTATATAGAAGATTAATGTATGTTTCATGGGATATCATCTGAAATCCCTTAAAACCCTCCGAATTTTAGTCATTTAACTCCCTAATTCCAATATAATTATATGGAGAATTTAATTATTACTAAATTCATTAGAGAACTATCTAGGCCCTATCCATTGTATGGTCTATTATGGGCTCTCTGAATTCTATCTATGTGAACCCATCATATAATCTACATTAGGATCTACCTAAAGTTATTTTGTGGTTCAATCATTTGTAAACACAAAATGAGGAACATATCATGAACATTACCCATGAAAAAATATTTTAAACCATTTTGTAAAACATTTCACATAAAAATATCATTTCTTCTTAAAGAATATTTTTCAGTAACAAAATTCCTATAGAAAGGGACTAAGGGTTTTTCAATGAATAAACATGAAATATTGTAAATGAATCCAAATACAATATTACATTTCCTGTGAAAATAATAATTATTGATCCATATCTGTTAAATAAGATCATTATTTGTTTTCTATTGTAAATTAATTCAAAAAATTCGGTAAAAAAACATTTTTTTGAAAACCTAAGAAATAAATTTAAAAAAATCATTTATGAAAATATAAAAACTTTTTATATTATGAGGAAACACTTTTATTTGAATGTAACCCAAGAAACGTAATAAATAAACATCAAATCATTGATTCCTCATTACAATGGAATATAGATCTCATTTTTTATCTCTAGAATACAAATTAATTTTAAAAAACATGTTAATAATTTTAAGATGTTCATTAAAAGTGGATTTTAACAGAATGCCCCTTTACTCATGTTTGACTTGTCATGTATTTTCCTTATCATCCAAAATTACAAAGTCATGTTAATTTTTTAGTTTCATTAGAACCTTTTCAATGATCACTATTTTCTCAATTTTACTTTTTGACCATGTCATATATAATTACTTAATTTCATGTTTAGGTTGGACATTTTGATGATATTCTATTCATAATTACGAAATGAATTTGGTAGGTTCACTATACTCAAATTGGTCACTATTAAATAATATCTTCAATAATAATAATGACATATTTATCATATTTATATAGAAAATAATACCATCAACAATGATTATAACATCCCGGGTAAATAAAGAATATGAAGATTTCATATTTATTAATAATTGTGAACAAAATATTAATATTACCATTAAGATATTCTATGTTCGATGGAGTACCCAATACGCGACAACGAGTTTCTTTGAAATCTGACAATGCACACTAATAGTATAATAATAATATTGTAAATGGTAGTAAATGCCTAACCATTGTAATGGATGGATTAAACAGAACATACAAAAAAAGTGATTATATATGTTTGTTAAATATTTTAACAATTACCCAATAAATGATAGATGATTAAAATTTGAATGAATCCAATTTGAAGCATAAATATTCTAATATTCTTTAAAAGGTAGATTGACAACCTTTTGATGGAGAACCCTTTTTAAAACTAATTTTTTTCAATTTTATATGTTATATTTGAGAAAATAAAATCATTCTTTAGAATCGGCACATCAAAATTTACTTTGTCTAAATTTTTGTTATTTTTTCGATAAAGTTCATTTTTAATGAATAGTGAAAATGCTGTATTTTAATTCAAAACCTCCTTTTTAATATAATTTATTTATAAGGTTATATTATCCTTTTAATTGGTTTTAAAGTTTAGTTATAATTTATTATTACCATTTAATCCAATTGTGGCCATTGGAATTAATTTTAACTTTAAAATTGGACATAAAAAAGTATCAATCATTGGATAGATATTGTTTCTTAAAAACATGCAATTTGTTTTGGCAGTGGGAATTAATTATAAAATTAATTAATGCAACTTATATGTTTTGAATTTTTTAAATTGGACATTATTTATGAATTTGGAATATCATATTTACTTTGGATAAATGTTTGGTATTTTTCTGACAAATGTTCATTTTTAATGAATAGTGAAAAAATGCATTTTACTTCAAAAATGATTTTTCATATAAATTAATTATATAGTTATATTGTACTTTTAATTAGTTTTAAATTTTAATTTAATTATTTTTTTATCACTTAATACAGTTTTGGTCATTGGAAGTAATTTCACTTTTCAATTGGATGTAAAAACATGTCAATCTTTTGATAAATTTTACTTCTTAAAAACCCTTCTTTTATTGTGACAACGAGAATTATTTTTAAATTAATTACTGCAATTAACGTGTTTGTAATTTGGTGAAATGGATTCCAAATTTCGAATCAGAAGGTCAAAATTATTTAATTAAGACCTTTTTGTTTTTGGAAATTATGAATAGTAAGGACGGTAATTATCTTTAATTATCATGATTAATTAGTAATCGGGTAGTTAAGGGTAATAAAATAATATCATAATAATATAGAATGACCCCAAAATGTGTCCACATACTCTTTTTTGTGTCATGGCCGACCATGGGATTCTTTTTACTGAACTTGAGGGCCCATGGAGTCACATGGGTGTAATAGTGACATTTATGACATTCTTTATTAAAAATAAGAAAAATATAACAAAGGTTTGTATATCCTAAGTAAATGTTTTTAATTTTTCATAGATAAATTCTCTCTTAGACCATATATAATCATTTTAAATCTAAAAATATTTCTTACATCATGATATTTTTTTTATAATTTTTATACATTAAATAAATTTATTTATTTATGACACCATATTGATGCACTGATTACCTCATTAATGAATGATTTAAATAAAATGAAAATATAAGGTAAAATCAAAGAAATACACTTGAAAAAAACCAATTGTATGGGTGGATTTAAAAACCTTGTCACCTTATCCTCATAATATAATAAATTATGACCTTTAAAATCCGAAAATCATATTATAATAACTAACATTTCAAGACATTCCAAATGTGACCATCCTCCCTCTTATAAAAGGCCCCCACCTCTACCCCCTTACCCACAACACTCAAGCCCTTGGATCATCCATAATCAGCTCATATTATCTCTCCACATCCCTATCTTACTCCTAGAAGCCTCTATTTTTTCATAAGTCTTTCTTAGGAAGCCTTTGGCTCAAATCAAAAAGAGTTACCCGATTTAGTGGTAATGTCTTCTCTCCAGTTTCTTTCTATTATTTTTCTTATTCACTCACCACTATCTTATTATTATTTTATCCCATAATAAAAAAGTATCCTAAATATACTAGGATGTTTTTATGATAAGTATTATACCTACACTTACAAACTCCTTCGTCTAATGTTTAAAGAACATATTGTTTCTGTCGGTGGTGAAATACAGCCTCACGAAACGATGACTGTTCAATCATCTTGTAACACCTCTCAGGGTGTCCATTATGAAGGAAATATATTTATATATTATATTTATTATATTTATGTACTCTATATCTTTCTTTTTATATATTTAAAACATACCTTAAGGCTCTTCATGTTGTGAAAATGCAATAATTTCATATGATGAAGTGTGGACAACTGCCCCCTCAAGTGATGTGACTCATTCATGCCAAACATGGAATTTATAAAGAATGTAATTTATGAACTTATGTAACATATATAACATATATATTATAATTTAATTATAATATTACTTTGTATCATTATGTTTTACATCCATTAAAGTATGAAATAGAAATGAAAGTAGCGTTCATGCGTATGTACGACTTACCGTCTCAATGAACAGTGCATTTCATTTCTTATCTCCAAATGTTTTAAAAATTATTATAAATATATATATATATATATAATGGATATATATTATATATATTACATATAAATGAATAATATCATTCTGGATTTAATGAAATTTGGACCAAATGAACGCCATGTAATTATAAGAAGTCCATTTTTTTAACTCAGGTTCCAAACATCAACTAAATGTCCATTATGAACTTAAGAAATTAAATAATTGTTATAGAAAGGTAATAAGTGATATAAAAGGAATAATAAAATTGAAAAAAAAATTTAATCAATTAGAAATTAAATATAGTTTATCATTCCAGAAGAACAAGGAACATTCAAGCGAGTCAAGTCGGACATGAGGTAAGGGTATTTCTTATCTCACTTTTAATTCATTGAGATTTCCATTGATTGCCAATTATTTATTGGTTGTGGAGTATTTTTTACTTCTATTTGATATATTTTATCATTATTATATTAATATTCATGGTATTATGTGATTCATTTGGTTCTTATTATCTTTTAGTCATATGACTCGATTTATTACAACGAGGTAAGGGGTTTTTTTATCACTATTTGTTCCCATGAGATTCATGCTATATTTGTCACTATATCCTTTGAGTGCTGTACTTACTGCCCATTATTCTACTCTTTGTGTAATATACTTTCATTTATGTTTATTTACATCAACATTGTATAGTTATTCTTTCATGTGGTGTACGTTTCAAAAGTTACTCAAATCGGTAAGGGAACCTTTCACCCTCCTCTTTTTAAAAGAATTATATTTGTTAGGTCTTTTAATTTACATATTATTATGTTGGGATATTTTCTTATATATCCTTGTTGATATAAATGTTATGTCTATGTGATGAGATACCCTTTTTATCTCTCATCATCTCATTTTCTAAAGTCTGAAGTGATGCCACTAGGTTGTCGAATTTCGGTAAGGGAACTTCTTAACCCAATTTCAATTCTTTGGGTTAAACCTATAATTCTTGATTATGTTGGGATATGAATTTATGTGGATGACCTCTGATTGTTTTAAACTTAATAACCACTTATATTGAGTGTATTTATATTTCTCACCCATAATTATTTAATTGATTTATCCTTAATCTAAGGATATCGTCTTTGTACGGGACTTCGTCTCAATCTATTTTAATTGAGGCATATATCGATTTCTACATGACATTATTTTATACTGTGTATAAAACCCATTTTAATTTTTATTTCATTCAAAAGGAATATTTTTACATGAATTGATTTACTAAATGATGAAAGGAATTTTTTTCTCACTTATGCGGCGACAACGACTTCTTCGCTGCCGTTACCATTATTTGAGTTCCAGCTTCCTCTACAAGATTATCATTTTTAAATGAAAACTAAATATCATGTATTATTTTTATTTTAATTTGGTTTTTAAATGGTTCTAATAATTATTTTATTATATCAATGTGTCGTATTGATATCTTGTGATTGAAATGTGGAAGGGATATATTTTCTTTATGCATGTTTTATGTGATACGATAATGTTATGGGTCTTGGTAATTAATAATGAAGTCGGGTGGTTCCATGATAATATAAGGGCGAGTGAGCACGAGATAGATCATCAATTCATTGGGTAATACGAATTAGTTAAACTCTAAGACTTCTCTGAAGAGATTTAGGGAATATACTGTGATCAGTATTCCAAACGTAACCATGAGTGTTACTCCCTAAGTAATAATGTTATGATTCCCTCCAGTTACCATTATGTATTATGATTTATATGAGTTATTAACAAATCATAGTATTTTATAAGGTATGTTAAAGTTCTTATGTTTTATGAGTAAAGTATGATTTCATTGATTCTTATGTATACATGGAATAATATTTCCTTTCCGTATTTTTTTATCCCTTACTGATATTTTTATGCTCCTCCCATGTTTTTGAAATGTTTTCCATAGGACTTAAAGATTAATAGGGTCATGTATGGGATCATGGAAATAAATGCTATCTAAAACATGGAACAAGACATGTATCGTTTTAAGAGTTATTATTTTTTGAAAAAAATGGAAACTGAGTAGATATGTTTACTTTGTAATCATTGAGATGTAATAGTTATGTCTTAATTCTCTAAAAATTAAAACCTAAAAAGATCATCGATGTGAATTATTCTTTTAATTCAATATTATATAATGTTTTTAAGGCTGGGCCCTTATAGTTGGTATCATATGACGGTTTAGATAACATTAGATTTAAGGGTATTATTTAAGCACAAGTGACATTACTGTAATGGTTAGGATTTTAGATAGAGTCATAGATATATTTATAAAGTGAATGAGTTTAAGATAACATGAATAATTATATCTTAGTATTATATGATGCTTTTACTAACATACTCACACTGAAATTTTTGGTTTTAGTAAATGGTTGGATCTAGCATGCCCCAAAGTAACAGTGGATGTGACGGAAACTATGACAGTTTCCTAAATGAGAAAATGAATGATATGAGAGCTGTAATGAAAACTGTTGTGGTTATTCTCAACCAACTACATGGAGTCAAGATTGAACACCAAAACCTTATTGATTTTTATAAGGCATCATATATGATGGAAACAAATCTCTACGGAAGTTCAGGTAATAATCATAAAGGTAAGAATGTTCAAAAACCTATGTATCAAAAATGTGGACAGAAACACATAGGAAAATGTTTCAAAGGGACAAAAAGATGTTATAGATGTTGAAACGAAGGTCATAAAGTAAGAACCTACCATGGAAAAAGGAAGCATATAGTTCACTCTGGGAAAGAGAAAGATGTTCTTTCTGAAGGATTAATTGAATGTTTTAAATGTGGTGTGCATGGTCATTATGTAAACACTTATCCTACAAAGATGGTTCGGGAATGGGATCACTAGTATCGTACAAATATTTTTTTACCAATACCTAATGCCATTCCGATTGAGGATGAAGAAATAGACAATGACCAAAGAAAGTTATGGATTATTTCTTAACATATGTTTTCCTATTATTGAAATATTAGAATATAGTTCACGATTTTGTTTGTAGAAATGAATTATTTCAAAATAAGTTGTAAATTAATGGTTAATGGATCATGAAGAATCTTGAATGAGTAATAAGTCAACATATATTGGATTCAAGAGTTATAGTAGATTTTAGGATAGTAAAATTCTTAAAAGTATTAAGGCTCTTTTGATGAAGATATTACATTAGAAGACTCTTTATAGTATGTGTAACCATGATGTCTGATATATGAAAATTTTACACAAAGTATAATTACCTTTTTATTTTGGGGTATAGTTATAAAGAACCATTTTGGGTTTTTATGATCCTTGAATTTGCGGTAATTACCGATTAATACATTTTGGGATGAAAAATGAAAGTTATGAGATAAACTTTGTGGTAAAATATGTTATTGTTATTTTTGATGAATTAATATCTTTTTGGGAATGTTATAAAATTATATAGTTTTGAAAAAGGAAAACATGTAGACCGTGTGACAACCTGTCGCGTCAGACGAATTCATACGAATCAAACCCACAACCAATTTGCAGCTGGTATTTATTGCCTACCACTGGACTACGTGAAGTCCCTGGTTAGTATGAATTTTTTTTAGTTAGATGATTTTATGAATCAAGAATAAGTTTATTTTGGGTTATATATGTAAATGATTGACCTATCATGGAGGATATGTGATTAGGTTAATTACATTACAATATGATACTTTAAGAGTAACTGATGTTATTTGGAGATAAATGTTAATATTTACCTTGGAAGACTATGTGATTAAATCCTTCAGAGATTTGGGTTTCAATAATAGTTTGGTTTATTTTGAATAATTTTAAGGGCAATATTGTATTGAATGGTCTTTGTTGAACTTTGGGTATTTTTGGAAAAATTTTGGAGATTAAGAGTAGATATTATTTTTATAAAAGATTATCCTTTTGGGGATTATCTAATCTTTTACTAACAATTTTGGTTTTTTTTAAGGTCTAATCACATGGGAAATATATAGTTCATCCTTTTGGGATTAGGTGATTCTCAAGAAGTTTATTATAGCGCTCTTAATGTGAACAAGTCAACCAAAATACTCATCTTTTGGAGAAAATATGAGTTTGTGTAAGAAATCTAGTTAGAGATGAAAGTATACATGACAAGTAAGTATGTTTCCTTATTATTTTGTTAATATAATAAATAAATTAAATAATTAAAAGTAACTTAAAACAAAAATATTGTCTGTTAACTTTTCTTACTAGGGAATCAAATACCGTTTAACCCATCATAAGTTTGTAATTTTCTGGTGGTTAACTTTCTCCTAGACATATTTTCTATCACTCTCCATCAGAAGATGATGGTTTGTTTTCTCTTCCATATCCATGTTTTCATGGGATCTTAGTAGTTTTTATCTCAGGTGACCATTGTACTTCTCTTTCTTTATTTTAATGTGATAGTTTTATTGACTCATTCTCCGATTGGGGCTTTTAAGGATGTTTCTGAGCCCAATTTTAAAATTGCGAGGAATCAATTCCCAAAAGGGGCGAAGGATGTAACATCCCAGGTAATTAAAAAATATGAAATTTTCATATTTATTAATAATTGTGAATAAAATATTGATATTACCTTAAAAGGGATGCTATGTTCAATGGCGTACCCAATATGCAACAACAGGTTTCTATGAAATCTTACGATGCACACTAATAATATAATAATATTATTGTAAATAATAGTAAAATCATAGCCATTGTAATGGTGGGAATGAACAGAACTAACTAAAAATTTATTATATATATTTTTTAAATATTTTAACAATTACCCAATAAAAGATAGAGGCTTAAAATGCGAATGAATCCAATTTTAATCATAAATATCATCATATTCTTTAAAAGGTAGATTGACCGCCTTTTGATGGGGAACCATTTTTAAAGCTAATTTTTGTCAATTTTATATGTTATATTTGAAAAAATAAAATCCTTTATTAGAATCAGGACATTAAAATTTACTTTCTGTATGTTTTTGTTATTTTTCTGATAATGTTCATTTTTAATGAATAATGAAAATGTTGTATTTTAATTCTAAACCTCCTTTTTAATATATTTTATTTGCATGGTTAGATTATATTTTTAAATGGATTAAAAGTGTAGTTAATATATTTTTTACCATGTAATCCAATGGTGGTCATTTGAATTAATTTCACTTTGAAATTGGATATAAACAAGTGTCATTCTTTTGATAGATATTGTTCCGTAAAAACAAAATATTTGTTTTGGTAGTGGGAATTAATTATAAAATTAATTAATGCAACTTCTATGTTTTGAATTTGGTAAATTTGACATCATTTTTGAATTTGGAATATAAAATTTACTTTGGATAAATTTTTGGTACTTTTCTGACAAACGTTCATTTTTAATGAATAGTGAAAAATACTGCATTTTACTTCACAAATAATTTTTCATATAATTTAATTATATAGATAGATAGTACTTTTAATTGGTTTTAAAGATTAATTGTTTTATGTTTTTATCACTTAATACAATTTTGTTCTTTGGAAGTGATTTCACTTTTCAATTGGATGAAAAAACATGTCAATATTTTGATAAATTTTATTTCTTAAAAACTCGTCTTTGGTTGTGACAACGTGAATTATTTTTAAATTAATTACATAAATTTCTATGTTTGGAATTTTGTAAAATTGATTAAATATTTGGAATCATAAGTTCCACATTATGTAATTAAGACATTTTTGCTTTTGGACATTATGAATAGTAATAACGGTAATTATCTTTAATTATCGGGATTAATTAGTAATCGGGTAGTTAAGGGGAATAAAATAATATCATAATAACATAAAATTACCCCAAAATGTGTCCACATCCTCTTTACTGAGTCATGTACAACCATGCGAAGATATTTACCGAACTTGAGGGCCCATGGAGTCACATGGGTTTAATAGTGACATTTATGACATTATTTTTTAAAAAGGAGAGAAATATAACGAAGGATTGTATATCCTAAGTAAAACAAATTAATTGTGATTAAATAAAAGCTATATTAGACTATAAATAGTAATTGGAAATATAAAAATATTTCATAAATCTTGATATTTTTTTTATAATTTTAAGACATTAAAAAAATAAATTTAATTATGACACCATGATGATGCAGTGATTACCTCATTAATGAGTGATTTAAATAAAATTAAAATATATGGTAAAATAAAAGACATAAACATATTGAAAACCTATTGTATGGGTTTAATTTGAACCCTTATCACCTTATCCTCAACATATATCATTATAGGACTTTTAAAATCCTAAAATCATATTATAATAAAGTAACATTTCTAGACTTTCCAAAAGTGACCCTCCTCCCTCTTATAAAAGGCCCCCACCTCTACCCCCTTATCCACACCTCTAAGTCCATTGTCTCATCCAAACTCTTCACATATTATCTCTCCAAATCCCTTTATTATTCATAGAAGCCTCACTTTGGGCATAAGTCTTTCCAAGGAAACCTTTGGCTCAAATCAAAAAAAGTTACCCGATTTAGAGCTAATGTTTTCTCTCGAGTTTCATTCTTTTATTATCCTTCTTCACTCAACAATATGCTCTTATTATTTTAACCCATAATAACACTAATATTTTAAATATACTATTATGTTGTTATGATAAGGATTATACCTACACATATGCACACCTTCATCTAATGGTTAAAAAACATACAGTTTCTTTGGGTTGCGAATTACTGCCTCACGAAACGATGATTGTTCAATCTTCATGTAACACCTCTCATGGTGGAAATTATGATGGAAATATATTTATATATGATAAAAATTATATTTATGTCCTTTATATGATTCTTTATTTTATATTTAAACCATACCTTTATTAATTTCATGTTGTGAAAGTGCGATAATTACATATGAGGAATTGTGGACAACCGCCCCCTCAAGTGATGAGACTCATTCATGCCAATCATGGAATTTATAAAGAATGTAATTTATGAACATATGTAACATATATAACATATATATTATAATTTAATTGTAATTAACCTATTTATCTTTACGTTTTCAATCCATTAATGTATGAAATAGAAATCAAAGTAGCGTTCATGCGTATATACGACTTTCCGTCTCTAGGAACGGTGCATTTCATTTCTTATCTCCAAATATTATGTAATATTTTAAGTACATATTTATAATGGATATATATGATATATATTACATATTAATTATGACTATTATTCTGGATTTAATGAACTTTGGACCAGATGAACATCATGTAATTATAGGAAGTCAATTTTTTAACTCAAGTTCTGAACATCGACAAAATGTCCATTATGAACTCAAAAAATTAAATAATTGTTATAGAAAGTTAATAATTGATATAAAATGAATAATAAAAATGAAAAATATTATTCAGAAATTATAAATTAATTAATGTTTATCATTAAGGAAGAGCAAGGAACATACAAGAGAGTCAATTCAGACACGAGGTAAGGGGATTTCTCATCTCACTTTTAATTCCGTTAGATTTCTATTTTTCGCCTATTATTTATTTCATGTGGTGTATTGTGTACTCCCATTTGATATATATTATCATGATTCTATTTATATTCATTTTATTATGTGATTAATTTGGTTCTCATTATCTTCTGGTCATATGACTCAATATATTACAATGAGGAATGGGGTTTTTATCTCACTACCCATGAGATTCATGCTATATTTGTTACTACCTCCTTTGAGTGGTGTATGTACTACCAATTATTCTACTATTTTTGTAATATAATTTAGTTTATGGGTATTTACATCAACATTGTATAGTTCTTCTTTCACAGGGTGTATGGTTCGAATGTTACCGAAATCGGTAAGGGAACCATTCACCCTCTTCTTTTTAAAAGACTTATTTTTGTTAAGTCTTTCAATGTACATCTTTTAATGTTGGGATATGTTCTTATATATCCAAATTGCTGTAAATTTTATGTCCAAGTGATTAGATACCATTTTTATCTCTCATAAACTGATTTTATAAATTTTAAAGTGACGTCGTTAGGATTTTGAATTTCAGTAAGGGAACTTCTTAACCCAATTTAAATTCTTGGGGTTAAAACTCTACTTCTTGATTATGTCATGCTAGGAATACATTTGATGACCTTGGATTGTTTTACACTTAATATCCACTTCTATTTAGTGTATTTATATTTGTCACACATAATTATGTAATGGATTTATCCTTAATCTAAGGATACCATCTTCTTACGGGACTTCATCCCAATCTCCTTTGATTGAGGAAACTTTTCATTTATACATGACATTATTTTATACGGTGTATAAAAACCTTTTTAATTTTAATTTCATTGAAAAGGAATCTTTTTTCATGAAGAATTTTACAAAAAAAAAATAGGAATGTTTTTGTCTTACGTATGCGTTGACAATGACTTCTCCGACGTCGTGAAAATTATTTGAGTTTTAGCTTCCTCTACAAGCCATAACTATTTTAAATGAAAAATAAATACCATGTTTTACTTTTCTTTTATATTGGATTGAAAATAGTGCTGATAATGTTTTCATTATATCAATGTGTTGTATTAATATCTTGTGATTGAAATGTGGAAATGTTATGTTTTCTTTTTGCATGTTTTTATGATACGATTATGTTATGGTTCTTGGGAATTGTTTATGAAGTTGGGTGGTTCCATGATAAACAAAGGACGGGTGATCCCGAGATAGCTCTCCAATATTTTGGGTAACGCGAAGGAGTTAAACTCTATTTTTTCTCCGAAGATATTTAAGAAATATACTACGATGGGTATTCCAAACGTAACCATGAGGGTTACACCCTATGGAATAATGTTATGAATTCTTCAAGTTAACATTATATCTTATGATTTCTATGAGTTATTCACAAATCATATGATTTCATGAGTTATGTTAAAGTGATTATGTTTTATGAGTAAATTATGATTTCATTGAATCTTAGGTATACATGGACGAATGTTTTCTTTCCTTATTTATATATCCCTTACAGAGCTTTTTACGCTCATCCCATGTTTTTGAAATGTTTTCCACGGGACATAAAGATGAATAATGTATAGGATGGGATCATGGAATTACTTGCAATCTAAAACATGAAACTAGAAATGTTTTATTTTATGATTTTTTATTTTGTGAATAAAATGGAAACTGAGTAGATGTTTCTCCATTGTAATCATTGAGATGTAATAGTTATGTCCTAATTCTCTAAAACTCTAAACCTGAAAAGATCTTCCATGTGAATTATTCATTTAATTCAAGATTCGGTAATTTTTTTATGGCCGGGTCCTTATACCTATCATGTAATATGGTTATAAAAACAAAATTGTGTTAGAATCTTACAGATGGTATATCGTACAAACCAATGAGTAAAGATTCTATTCATCAAATATTATAATGGAAAGATGTTAAGTATTATATTATCTTTATGTAATTATTATAATATCTTAAATATCATATTGATACATTAAATATACTTATATATATCATCAATGTGGTGTGGTGATGAAAACGAATAACATCGCTTCATGGAGTTGGTAGACCTCACATACATATAGACAACATTATCATTTTTCAATCAATGAATATGTAATAAGGTAAATGATATTTTTTATATTTTATTTTACTACTATTTCATTAGTTTAATATATAAACATTAATCCCTTCGTTGTATTTCATATATAAGCGATGGTGGTGGAAAATTATTTATATCAATTTGTGAGATGGAAGTCGTAGTAAACATGAATTATGGTTTCACTACACTTTTGATGGAAGAGGAGATGGATATTGTTTATTTTATTAGCATAATGAAATATCCATATATTTATTATCATCATGTTGTAATTTTATTATGTTTTATGATCATTTCAAGGATGTGTATGAAGAAATAAAATAGTAATGGTCGATTAAAAATGATATATCATCTTCGAACAACCTCTTTTTATTAACATGTGATGACCACTAAAGATGCATTTATTCACAAAAAACATAACCTATATAATAAGAGTAAGGATTACAGGATGGAATATTTGTAACATTTGTAATAATAATAGGATATTTTATATTATAAATATTAATTTTAAACCCTCATTATCTTCTATTACACATACCATAGAAATATGTATTTTTACTCGTTGATGGGTAATATAGTTACTATAAATGGAAAAATGGCCCATAAAAGGACCGTGATTGATATTATAAACCATATATTAATAAATTTTAAAAAAAACATTTGCATTAATTTTATATAATTTCATGAAAAATTATTAATTATACTATATCTTTATTGTCCATTTTTTAAACTATTCATTACATTGATTACAATAACATCATTAAATCATGTAAATTTGGAAACAAATTATTCATTATATCCCTAAAATTTAATTTTATTCTATAACATTACCATATCAAATTAATTTTCTAAAATTTTATTTCTTTTAATTTTTTTAATATAATTTATTGGAATTTTTAATTAATTAAATAATTACTACCCTAATGTTGTGATAGAATTTAGGTAACTCTTTATATGATAAAATTCAAAATAAATCATCGTGAGAAAGATATATATTTAATATTAAATATTAATATTTAAAATTGAAAATATGGTATACTTATCCTAGTCATAAAAGTATTATATCTATTAAAAACAAGGTTGTTACATTTTACACTTTTCATTAAATAAAATATTTTAAAAAATAATAATCTAATCCAAATAGTAAAACAAATTACATATAAACAAATAATATATCGGTATGTAGGAAATTAAATCATAAAATATAATTAATTTAAGTGTTAGGGTCATTTTATAATCCTTTTAATTTTATTTTCAACATTAATTACCTGATTTAACCTTTATTATTGTATCAAATATTATTATGGGTTCTATTCATATTGAGGAAAAGTATAAATGGAAAATATTTTCCATATATATACCCACCTATTACAAAAACATGGTATAAATTTTTAATAATTCAAAATACATAATTTTATTAATATAATTTAAAATTAAATAGACATGATTATATGAGAAACATTTTTTCATAAAAATGCCATATTAAAATATAAAAATTGTTATACTAAATTCATGAATTATATATATTTTAAAAAACACAATTGGTTAATTTTAAATAAAAGTGATCTAATGAAATTTTAAATACAATACACAATAGAATTTAAAAATACATTAAAAAGATACGGTTTTCAATTAAAATCAATTTTTTCACTATTCTTTTAAAAAAAATTACTATATTTTCAAAAATAAATCTAATGATAATTTTGAAATGATGAATTAAAAAAACTAAATTAATTTTTTCAAATATATTCTCTATAATTTCTATAAATTAATTATAATTTTCACTCATAGAGATATATATAATCCATTATTAAAGATAACGTATTTTTTGTGGAATAAAATGACATTACAAAAATAGTGACTGTTTTTTATGAATTTACCAATAAATTTATATTATGCTATAACATGATATTTATTTCACAAATATGTAATTCTTATTCATAACCACCAATTTTATTGATATAGAAAAATGGTTACATTCAAATAATAATATTTTGTTTTTTGTTTAAGAATGATGATTCATATCTTTTATGTTATCATACATACTATTTTCTTTTAACATACAGGGATAGGAAAATATCCCGATATAAAAAATTGAATCCTCACAATTTTAATTTATTCTCACTAACATGGTTTTGGATTCATAGAATAAATTTTTCAAAAACATGTAACCTAAAAAGGGTCAATAAATAATCCCCATGAATTTTGAGAAAGTGATGTCTGAAGGTTATCTAGAATAACACATAATATTTTTCCATGAAAATATATATAACTATGTGAAATAATAGATATGTAAACAATACCTACATTCCATGACAATTAATGAGTGATAGAGAACAACGTCATGATAAATTTAACCATAAAATCCATTAATATTCCACGAGTTAAAACACCATTGTTTCTTGGTATCAAAAGTAAACAAATATTGTTTTTTCAAAAATAATTTTTATAAATTTAAAGAATTATTTTATTTCATAGACTGTTAATGTTATTTTCCCACTTATTCTCAATCTCCTGAGAATACAACCAATCATTACTAGGCCTTAAGAGGTTACCCCAAGGCACCAAATTTTTGGAATAAATGTCGAAGTGTTTAAAATGAATGTGGGGGACAATTTACCCTTTGATAAATAATGTAATAAAAAAAATTATAAGCATAGAACCACTATATGATGCATGATAAAAACAAAAAACTCAACCATCATCTTTATAAAAAACCATTACAACATTTTCTATAGGGGAAGAATGAGAAACTAAGAATGTAAATAGACTAATTATAAATAAATACCCTAAGTTGACCACAAGACTTCGTGCTTCACTATGTCTATGATCCAACATCACCAAATTTCCCATATATCACAAGGTGGTGCTAAATACATGTGATAATTTACCTTTTCCCATTTCTCAGAATATAGAATTTGCAAAATCACCGAAGTGAAAAAGTAGGGGTCAGTATAAAACATAGTAAAATTTCCCAAATGACATCCCTACTCACTCTATTAGGATATAAGGGTTAGTAACAATTATACAAACCCGTTTTTATCCAAATATAAACAATTTAAAAAAAATTATAAACAAAAATGAATCAAGTTATATTAAATCCAATATTATAGAATGTCATATTTGATGAAAAAACCCAAATAGGGATTTTAAAAACATTCTCATATGTGTTTTTTCATAACCAATTCATTCCACTTATTCACATATTCAACCATGCATTCTTCGTTTTGAATTATTCATACTCAAGAGTGGTTTCTCATCGATCTAACAAGTTATCACAAGGTAATTATATCCCATTTTATATTAAACATTTGGCACTGAACATGAGTTCATATTTCAAACAAGCCTTATAAATACAATATACCCCACCACCACTATTATAAAAAATCTATTTCAAACCTTTTCAATAAAGTTGTTCTTTTATTGAAAATAGTTAGACAAACACATTCCAAACAACCATTACATTTCAATAAAAGAATCCCTTTTATTTAAAACACATTAATAAAATCAAAATTCCATCATTTTAGAAAACATACCATTATAAAATCCACATTTTAAAATCAAGGATCAAACACTTTATTCCAAAAGCACCAATTATCTAGATTTCCACAACCATCACCAAAAAGTTTTTCTAATAAACATAATTCAACCAATTCACAATAAAATCCACAAAAAGTAATCAATTTTAAACAATTCTATTGGGTTCCACTTAGAGGTGTCAAAATTGAATCCACATACCTCAATCTTTTAGATGAATACCGAAAATGGTTGAAGAATGCTTAAGAAAATTGGGTTAATTCTCCACGAAACTTCATTAGATCTTTTATCCTACCAAAAAAGCCCAAATCGTCACATTGATCATCAAAAAAATAGATCTACAAATAACAATAATTGATCAATGAAACTGAGGGGAGAGGGGAGTTATATCTAAGTATATCTAATAAAACGAGACAAAAGTGGTTTACAATTATACTTACCATAAGAATCAGGCTTCAAAATGAAAATGGAGGTCCCCATATTGATTCTAAATCACTTTGGAGAGGTTATCCTTCCTGAAATGGAGATTAATTCTTATTTAGATCCAAAATGTAGAAAAAAAAGTTTTTAGAGTTAAATCAATTGTGAAACTATTTTTAGTATCTAATAATAAATTTGTCCACATTTAGTTTGCAGAGTTAGAAAAATCATGCACTCACCATGTGTTAATTACTAACTAATGGGAACCCTCGCTTGGCCTCATCACATGGTATCCATACCCCATTCACACACTATGTCGATGCTACTTCCTCAAAACTACTAATGTTCATGGTTTCTTATTGGATTTCATAATCGTTAAGAAAATCGTAAGCATCCCACACACATCCCTTTCCCTCAAAAAACATTTCAAAAGATCACCCAACTCAGCCATCAATGAAACTTACACATTATAAACATAAAATGTACAATTTAAGCGTTAAATTATAGAATCCATATGTAATACATTTTCCTCGCCATTGTTATTTCCGTCCTTGGAAGGTATAAAACCATGATTTAACTAATATAGTTTCAGCTATTTATCTTTCATTACATTCTCTTTTACCCAATTCCCTTCTTGAATTTGACCGTGTTTCCTAAAAAACCAGACTATACTGATGCTTCATCCACAAAATAATTTCCCTTTCCTATCCACAATACGCATCGGGATATGTACAAACAAATCTTCTAGCTCTAGGTCAACGTGATCCCATATGATGAAATGGTCAGGATCAGGTTTATAATTTTTCAAAAGAGATATGTTAATCACATTGTGCACGAAAATGAACTATGGTGTAAATTCCAACCGATATTCCACCTCTCCAACCCATTATTATTTCTCAAAAGTTCCAATATATTGAGGGGATAACTTTTTTTTCATCCCAAAATAACAAAGTCCAAGCCTTAGAGAAATCCTCAAGAACACATGATCACTCAATATACATGAAAATGGTGTTATACAATGATCTGCATACGAAATCTGATGATTTTGGGCCATATCCATCATGTTTCTGATCAATTGAATATTCTCCTCTATTTCTTAGAAAAGGCTTATTCCAATAGGTGTGTCCAACTTATTTCCACCCATCACATTAAATAATGACAATGAAACCCATAAAATGCATCAAACAGATCCATATTTATTAATTAATGATAGATATTATTTTTTGAGAACTCCACTAAGGGTACCCATAAGCCACAAAAATCCATTACACAAGGCCACGAAATGTCTTCTAGACATTGCATAATCCTTTCAGATTTCCCATCCTTCTGACGATTATTTGTCGTACTCGTAGATAACTGAGTACCAAGGGCATTCGGTAAGGATTTCCAGAAACTATATGTGAACCATAGATCTCTATCTGAGACTATCTAAACTGTTAAGAAATTTCTATTTAAAACTTTTTTGATATATATTTTTCATAGATCCTCCACAATATTAGTTTCATGTACATGTATGAAATGATTCAACCTTGTGAGACGATCCACTATCACACATATGGCTTCATGTTTCTGAACTTTTCTTGGGACACCTGTAAAAAAACCATTACTATCTTCTCTGATTATGATATTGGTAAATATAATGATTGAAGCATACCTACTGGTCATATATGTTCTTTCTCAACCTGTTAAAAATTTAATCACTTTGAAAAAAACTCACCCACCTTCAATTTCATATCAATCCCCCAAAATTTTCCCTTCAAACCTTTATACATTTTCAGTTTTCCAGAATTTATATCTGATCTCGAATTGTGTTATGCATGCTGCTTTTTTACTTATAAAGCCATAATTACAACCATCTTACCTCTAAACCACAACACTAAACCCCCATCATGTTCAATTCCCTCAATGGTCTCCCCATCATTGATATTTGAACTACTAACTAGGCATGCATCATCAGATGTTTGTGCCTCTACCCTTATTTACAAAATCTAGAACCACATAAACCAAAAATAAAACTACCAAATCACCTTATACTTTACATTCCACATGTTTTTCAGCTAGGTATGACATCAAAATCCATTCACTTAAAGCCTCTTTTTCTAATTGAGCATAAAATTTTCTTCTTATTATGTCGGCCACCAAATTACCTTTTCACGGTGTATAAATCAAGTCAAAGTCAAACATCTAAAGATACTTAATACATCTATTCTACCTCAAATTCAAATATTTTGGTGGTAAAATGTTATTTAGTATAATATGATCTGTAATCACGCTATATTTCTCACCAATTTGATAATAATTCCCAGTAATCAAGGCATGGAAAACCGAAGATAACTATATATTGTGTGTTGGGTAATTTTTATAATGAACTCACAAATACCATGGGCTACGTGACATAACATGGCCATCCTATATAAGAAAACCATTAAACCCAGACCCCTAATCATCACAATACACCATTTATTCCTATTCAGATTCAAAAAAAATTCACGATAGATGATGATGTAAGATGAACTTTCCTCTATTTGAAAGGCCTCTATAATTCCACAATTCATTTTAATATAACATTTCTCTTGGTCAATGTTTTAATTAGGGAGGTGATTGGTGTTAATTTATCCACAAATCATCTGTAATAACAATTTAGATGGAGAAAACATGGTATCTCAAGGACATTATTCAGGGGTTTCTAATAGATTATAGATTCTATCTTTTCAGGATACACAAAAACATCATTTTTAGAAATTTCATGGAAAATAAAGTGTACCTATTGTATCCAAAAACACGCATTGACATTTTGGCAAACAAATGATGACATCTCATGATTACCAATATTTTTTCCATGTATGGCTTATGCTCATCCTTTGTCCATTAATACCCAAATATTCCATCAGCAAACACCACAAAAAAATAATCCATATATCGCTGAAATATCTGATTCATCAATTCCATAAATACCAATGGTGAATTCGTGAGGCTGAAAGGAATTACTAAATATTCATTATGGTGATATCTTCTTAATAAATCTAAAATCTAAATATCTTCCTTCTAACTTGTAAATGATGATATCCTGATCACTAGACATTTTTTGAGAACCACTAGGACCCCCTCAATTAATCAAAAAAAATCCTAAATGAGAGGAAGTGAAAATCGGTTATTTATCATAACACGGTTAAGCTTATGATAATCAATGCACTGTCAAAGAGTTATATATGATTTATTTATGAATAATATAGGTTCTTCCCAGGATGATGTACTTGGATGAATAAATCTTCTTCTTTGCAGCTCCTCCAATTGACCTTTCATTTCCCTTAATTATGTTTGTTTTATCCTATAATAAGGAAGTGAAATAAGGCTTTTCCCCGAGAGTAGATCAATCATAAAATTCAATTCCCTTATAGTGGTATCCGTGATAATTTCATGGTAAAAAAATATATATATTGATCCATAAATATAGGAGCACTGGTATCCTTAATCTCTGTTATCGATGTCAAAGTCAACAATGCCAGCTGCTATGAGATCGTGCCCACCACTGGCGCCAACAATCATATTTCACATGCCTTTGCATGCCTTTGTCCTCTGAAGAGATGTGTGATTTCATACTCATTTGTGAAACTAAACATTTTTTCTATAACTATTGATGTTGTACATGAACATTGTTAAACAATATATATCCATTATTACATCATAGACATCCATCTCTAACACTGAGAAGTACCATTTTAGATCAGCTCCATCTGTTATTATAGAACATGCTTCATACATGAAGGATCTACATTCTCTTTACCCAAGAAGAAGTTTATGCTTTATCATAGAGGGAATAATATCTGGTTTTAAACATAAAAATTCAATAGTATGAGAATCAATGAGGGAATGGGATACCCCATAATGAAATAACACTTCGGCATGGTAGAATTCAATATAATCATACCTCTCACTATAGTCGTTTCATCCTGATCATCTATAATCATCTGCTCATCACCATACAATTGTGTCATCTATATCGTCTTCTCCATGATGTCTTAATGAGATTGACATTACTGAGGAGTCATTGTGTTCATAGAATCAGTATGTATTTCTATAGTCTGCGGGAGAAATTTAATATATTTTCCTCTTTCTATCGAAGCCTAATAAATATGTGACCCCTGAGAAGTGTCTCAAGGACCTAACCTCGAAGCACCATGATAATATCTCTTAAGATGTGAAACATTGTTGAAATTATTGAATGTAACATCCCAAGTAAGTAATGATTAATAGATATTTTTATCTATGTCTATTAATGAATTAGATAGTGTTTTAGAGGCTTAAAATGAAAATAAATCCAATCTTAAGCATGGAATACACTAATATTTTTTTAAAAGATTGTTTTACTGCCTTTTGATGGAAAACCATTTTTAAATCTATCTTTTGACAATTTTATAAGTTATTTTTGTCAAAATAAACTTATTCTTTATGATTGGGACATCAAAATTTACATTTTGTGAATTTTTGGTATTTTTCTAACAATGTTCATTTTTTTAATGAATAGTGAAAAATACTGCATTTTACATCAAAACTGCTTTTTAATCTATTTTATTTATATGATTAGATTAACTTTTGAATTGGTTTTAAAGTTAAATTAGAATATATTTTTACCATTTAATCCAATGGTGGTCATTAGGATTAATTTCACTTTGGAATTGGGCATAAACTAATGCCAAACTTTTCATTGATATTGTTTCAAAAAAACCCGCTATTTGTTTTGACAACGGGAATTATTTTTAAATCAATTATTGAATTTTATGTGTTTGGAATTTGGTAAAATGGATTAAATATTTGGAATCATAAGGTCCAAATTATGTAATCAAGACTCTTTTGTTTTTGGACATTATGAATAGTAGTGAAGGTAATTATCTTTAATTATCTTAATTAATGAGTAATCGAGTATTTAAGGATAATAAAATAATATCATAATAATACAAAAATGACACAAACATGTGTCATAATTCTACTGTTTGTCTCATGGAAGACCATGGGATGTCTTGTTCCATACTTGGGGACCCTATGGAATCACTTTTGTGGAAAGTGACTTGTTATCTTTTTATTTTTTTTAAAGAAAGTAAATATAACAAGAATGTATCACCTGATTAATACATTTTTAATTTTGTCTACATAGATGATATTTTAGACTATAAAAATTCATTGGAAATCTAAAAATATTTCCTACATCATAGTATTTTTTTTAGTAATTTTTAGACTTTAAATAAATTAAATTATTTATGACATCATGATGATGCAGCGATTACCTCATTAATAAAGGATTTAAATAAAATAAAACGATAATGTAAAATCTATGACCTAAACATGTCCAAAACATATTGTATGGGTTGATTTAGAACCCTTATTACCTTAACCTAGAATTATATCAATGTGGGACCTTTTTAATCCGAAAAGCATTTTCAAATAAAGTAACATTTCTTTACTTTCCAAGAGTGCCCCTCCTCTACTCTTATAAAAGGCCCCCAACTCTACCTCCTCACCCACACTCCCAAAGCCTTTTTCTCGGCCAAACCCAGCCCATTTTGTCTCTACCCATCCCTATCTTACTCCTTAGAGCCTCACTTTTGCAGAAGTCTTTCCAATGAAACCTTTGAGCTCAAAACAAAGGGAGTTACCCGATTTTAAGGCAATGTCTTCACTTGAGTCCTTTTGTTTTATTTTGCTTATCCAACCCCCTAAAATCTTATTATTCATTTCTTTTGTAACAACTAAAGTATATTAAATATACTAGTATGTTGTTATAGGAAGTATTCGAGCTACACTTACACACACCTACATCTAATGGTTAAAGGACATACTGTTTTCGTGGATGGTGAATTTTTGCCTCCCGAAACGATGATTGTTCAACATTCTTTTAACACATTAAAAGGTGGCCATTAAGATGTCACCATATTTATATATGATATATAATATGTTTATTTTTTCCTTAATAATCTGTATTTTTCATTTTGGGCATACCATTATGGTTTCCATTATGGGTAAACGTGATATCTTCATTTAAGGAAGTGCGGACTACCGCCCCCTCAAAGTGATTTGATTCATTAAATACCATATGTGGGATGTATAAAAGATGAAAATATGATATTATATATGAAATTATATTGGAATTATAATATACCTTTATATCATTATTATTCCATTCAATAAAATACGAAATAAAAATGAATGTAGCGTTCATGCGTACGTACGACTTACCGTCCCCATGAACGATGCATTTCATTTCTTACCTCTAAATGATTATGTAATATTATAAATGCATGTATATACTGGATATATATGATATATACATCATTATTATAATTATGGATATAATGGTTACATGAACAACTTGTAATTATAATGGGTTTATTTTTTACTCAAGTACCAATGATCGTTAAAACGACCGTTATTAAATTAAATAATTACATAGTGTTAATGACATGGAAATAAGTGATATAAAAGGAATAATGAACTTGAAAAAGGTTCTTAAGAAAGTATAAATTTGCTTAATTTTATTATTCAGGACATTAAAGAACGATCGAGTCAAGTCGGACCTGAGGTATGGGACTTCGTCTAAATATCCTTTCATTGAGGGATATTTTGTTTTATACACAACCTTATTTTATATGGTGTATAGACCCCTTTGACTTTTAATTTTATTCAAAATGAATATTTTTTATACGAAGCGTTCACTAAACGACAGAAGGGAATGTTTTTGTCGTACGAATGAGGCGACAACGACTTCTCCACCGCCCTGACCATTATTTGAGTTTCGGCATCCTCTACAAGACATACCTTTTTTAAAAGAAAAAATAAATACCATGTTTTAATTTTATTTTATTTTGGTATTGAAAATGGTTTTCATAATGTTTTTATATCAATATGTTGTATTGATATCTTGTGATTGAAAGGTGGAAATGTTATGTTTCCTTTTTGCATGTTTTATGTGATACGATTATATCGAGGTTCTTGGGAATTATTATGAAGACGGGTGGTTCCGTGATAAACTAAGGGCGGGTGAGCCCGATATAGCTCTCCAATGCATTGGGTAACGTGAAGGAGTGAAAAATTAAGGTTTCTCCGAAGAGATTTAGGGAATATACTGTGATGGGTATTCCAAACGTAACCAAGAGGGTTACTCCCTACGTAAGAATGTTATGAATGCCTCAAGCTTCTTTTATGGATTATGATTTCAATGATTTATTCATGATTTGATGAGTTGTGTTAAAGTGCTTATGTTTTTTGGGTAAATTATGATTTCATTCTTATGTATAAATGTACACATGTTTCCTTTCCATATTTTTATATCCCATACTGAGATTTTTATGCTCATCCCATGTTTTTTGAAATGTTTTTCACAGGTCAAGGGAAAGGTACATGATATGTTGATAGTGTCAAGGAAGTGTCAAGAAAGAATCCATGTTTTATTTTAAATATGTTTACATTGATGGGAAAGAAGAATACTATCTTTATGTAACCACTTTGTTTATATGTGGAATGTAATACAAGTTTTATGATCTAATTCTCTACAACTCTAAACCCAAAAAGATACTCAATGTGTAATCTTGTAATAACTCGAGATTAAGTAAGGTTTAAGGCTGGGGCCTTATAGTTGGTATCAGAGGTCAGTTTAGATAACTTTAGGAGTTAGAATTCTATTAAATGATTATCTAAAAATATTTTTTATGGTCAAATTGAAGTTATGATTATTTGAAGATTACCATGTTGCTTCATCTAAGACATGTTTGTTCAGAATGGTTTTCCATAGAGGAAACAGGGAAGCAGTGCTAGGAAGGCATGTAGAAGGAAATAACCTTCCGAATCAGCATCCTGAGATGGTCAGAATTGGAACTGAACAGTTTGTTGTAGTAATGGAGCAGTTGACTCAAGCGATAATTGGCGGTGGTATCCATACACGAGATCATCCAGATCAACCACAGAGGAACATGTCAGTGGTGGAACATTTCATGAGGCAACATCCCCTATCATTTAGAGGATCATCTGACCCTGTGCTAGCTGAAGGGTGGATTAAAGCACTGGAGAAGATTTTCGATTTCATGGTGGTGTTCAGACAATCAAAAGGTTAGTCTTGCTATTTACCGTTTGGAGGGTGAAGCAGATCAGTGGTGGTCGATGGTTAAAAATATTAGGGATGCTGATGAGATTGATGCTCTCAACAGGGATGAATTCAAAGGTATGTTTCTTGAAAAGTATTTTCCTAAGGCTGTTCGAATTAGGATGGAAAAAAAATTCTTGGAATTGAGGCAAGAGGAAGACTCAGTGGCTACCTATGAAGAAAGGTTCACTTGATTGGCAAGGTATGCTCCAAATTTTATCCGAGACCTTGATAGTAAAATCAATCATTTTTACTCAGGATTAAAGCCAAAATATCGAAGGGCATTATCTTCTTGTGAGTTTAAAAGTTATGAAAAACTTGTTCGATGTTGTGAGAAGGTGGAAATGGAGTTTACCGATGATCAAGTTTCTATAACAACTATCAAAATGGGAGACAAAGGTGGTAGGAGAAAGGGAAGAATTCCTCAAAAAAGTCTGATGTTAAGAAATCTAAGTTTCCAGTTTGTGATAAATGTGGCAAAAGGCATGTTGGGGAATGTCTTCTAAATTCTGGAAAGTGCTACCAATGTGGTAAGATGGGACATAAGGCTCGTGATTGCACTGAAAAATATCAAGGTGAAGGTAAGACCAAATTTGGTTTACAGTTAGTGAAATTTTTTAAGTGCAATGAAATGGGTCACTATGCAAACGAGTGTCTGAAAAAGGGCTTGAGTGATGGGAAGCAGTTAGATTACAAGTAGAAAGGGGTGGTGAAATCCTTTGCAACTACTTCAGCAGATGTCGGGCCATCAAATGAAGTTGTATTAGGTACTTTGTTTGTTTTTTCAGATTATTCCAGTGTGTTTTTTGATTCGGGGTCTACACATTCTTTCATCTCTAAAACCGTTTCTAGTAAAATGGGAATACCATCTCCAGAAATGACTCCGGATCTTTTGGTAAAAACACCTAGGGGAAATGTTGAGGCAAAAAGAATTTTTAAGAATCTTCCTATCCTTATCTGTGGAAAGAACCTACTTGAAAACCTTATTGTTCTACCTCTTGAAGAGTTTGATGTTATCCTGGGTATGGATTGGCTCTCTATTTACCATGCAAATATTTACTGTAGAGATAATGAAGTTTCTTTTCAGAAAGACTTTCAGTTTGTGTACATGAATGAACCCTTACTGTTTATAACTTATCAAGAGGTCATGAAACTTGTAAAAGATGGAAATGACTGTTACCTTGCACACATCGTTGAAAATAAAGGAACTATTCAGATTAATGATGTGCTAGTGGTAAATGAGTATCCTGATGTTTTTCATGATGAGTTTCCTGGAATAATACCAGATCGGGAAGTTGAGTTTACTATTGACGTATTTCCTAATGCTAATCCAATTTCAAAACCCCCTTATCAAATGGCTCAAATTTAACTTTTAGAGTTGAATGAGAAATTGCAATATTTATTAGAGAAAGGTTTCATTCGACCTAGAAAATCACCATGGGGTGCTCCTGTTTTATTTGTTAAAAAGAAAGATGGTTCAATGAGACTTTTCATTGATTATAGAGCCTTGAATAACATCACTGTTAAGAACAAATATCCTTTGCCTCATATCGATGATTTGTTTGATCAGCTCCAGGGAGCTCAGTATTTTTCAAAGATTGACTTGAGATCGGGGTACCATCAGCTGAAGGTAAAGGAAGCAGATGATCCGAAGACCGCATTCCGTACATGATATGGCAATTATGAATTTGTCGTAATTCCTTTTGGGCTAACCAATTCACCTTCTGTATTCATGGACTTAATGAATATAATTTTCCATGAGTTCTTGGATAAGTTTGTGGTGGTTTTCATTGATGATATTTTGGTGTTTTCTAAAAGTAAAGAGAAGCGTGAAAGACATTTGAGGGTTATCTTGAAAACCTTAAAAGAAAAGAAACTATATGGAAAATTCAGCAAGTGTGAGTTTTTGTTGCAACAAATTTCATTCCTTGGTCACATTGTTTCTAAAGATGGGATAACTGTTGATCCTGCAAAAAAAAGTTATGGAAGACTGGACAAGACCCACAAATGTAACTGAGATTCGTAGCTTCCTTGGTTTGGCAAGCTATTACCGAAGGTTTTTTATAAATTTTTCACGGTAATCTAGTCCAATGACTAAGCTAACTCGGAACGGTGTTAAGTTTATCTGGACAAAAGAATGTGATGATTGTTTTCAGGAATTGAAAGGAAGATTGGTGAATGCTCCAGTTTTGGCACTACCTTCTAGGAATGGTGAGTTTGTTATATACATTGATTCTTTATTAAAAGGACTTTGTTGCGTCCTAATGCAGAATGATCAGGTAATTGCTTATGCTTCATGACAGTTGAAAACTCATGAGGTAAATTACCCTACACATGATTTGGAATTAGCTTCTGTTGTTATCGCTTAAAAAATTTGGAGGCATCATTTGTTTGGAGTAAAGTATGAAATATATAATGATCACAAAAGATTATAGTATATATTCACTCAGAAAGTGTTAAACATGAGACAGAGGAGATGGATGGAATTAATCAAGGATTATGATTGTACAATTCATTACCATCCGGGAAAAGCAAATAAAGTGGCTGATGCTTTAACTCGAAAATGTAATGCTTCATTAGCAATGTTGTGTTTGGACGTGATCCTTTGGTTAAGAATTTGATGAACTTTGGCAGAGAAGTTTTTGGTGCAGTAAGTTCTTCTATTTTGTTTCAGGTATCAGTGAGTTCATCTCTATCAGATACAATCAAGCAAGCACAGAAGCAAGATAGTGAGTTGCAGAAAAAGGTAGAGCTGGTTCAGAAAGGTAAGTTGCCTGAATTCAACATTGATAATGATTGCATTTTGAGATTTGGGAAGAGATTGTGTGTGCCTTGTGATTCACAGTTGAAGAGAGAGTTGTTATGTGAAGATCGTAGTTCTCCGTTTTCAATTCATCCTGGTAGTACTAAGATGTACAGAGATCTGCGAGAGTATTACTGGTGGGATGGAATAAAAAGAGATATTGCTGATTTTACAGTGAAGTGTTTGAAATGTCAACAGGTTAAAGTAGAGCGGTAGTTACCAAAAGGGATGCTTCAGCCTTTACCAGTGCAAGAGTGCAAATGGTAGAATATATCCATGGACTTTGTTGTGGGATTACCGAAGATATCTCGATGTAATAATGCAATATGGGTTGTTGTCGATCGCATGACTAAATCTGCTCATTTCCTTACTATACGATATACTATATCCCTAGATCAACTTTCCCGTTTATATCTTAAAGAGATAGTTAGGTTACATGGAGTTCCCCTCTCCATTGTATCTGATCGTGATCCCACGTTCACTTTTAACATTTGGAAAGGCCTTCAGAAGTCGTTGGGTACTGAATTAAATTTTAGTACAACATTTCATCCTCAATCTGATGGGCAGTCAGAACGAACAATTCCGACCTTGGAGGATATTCTACGAGCTTGTTCGATGGATTATCAGGGAAGTTGGGGCCAACATATTTCTTTGGTTAAATTTTCATATAAAAACATTTTTCAATCCAGTATACAGATGGCACCATTTGAGGCGTTATATGGGAAGCGGTGTCGAACTCCAGCTTTCTGGGATGAAGTGGGTGAAAGGAAGTTGATGGGACCAGAATTGGTAGAAGAGATGGCAGAAAAAGTTCAGCTGATTCAGAAACACATGATAACAGCTTAGAGTAGGCAAAAGAGTTATGCATACAATAGGAGGAAGGATCTAACTTTTGAGGTATGTGGTCATGTTTTTCTCAAAGTCTCACCATGGAAAGGTGTGATTCGATTTGGTAAGAAATGAAAGATGAGTCCAAGGTTCATGGACCATATAAAATTCTGGAGAGAGTTGGATCAGTTGCATACCGGGTGGCTTTACCTCTGAGTTTATCTCAGGTATACAATGTTTTTCATGTTTCGATGTTGAGAAAGTTTATTCCAGATCCATCTCATGTTTGGAGTCCAGAGGTAGTTCAGCTGGAAGAGAACCTATCTTATGAGGAACAACCGGTCCAGATTCTTGACCACAGGGAGAAACTGTTACGAAATAGGGTAATTAATTAGGTAAAGGTTTTGTGGAAAAACCACATGATGGAAGAGGCAACATGGGAATATGAAAATGTGATGAGGGATAAGTACCCCTCATTTATTCGATAAGTAAATAAATTGCGGGGTTGCAATTTTCTAAATGGGTGAAGGATGTTACATCCCAAGTAATTAATGATTAATAGATATTTTTATTTATTTCTATTAATGAATTAGATAGTGTTTTAGAGGCTTAAAATGAAAATAAATCCAATCTTAAGCATGGAATACAACAATATTTTTTTAAAAGATTGTTTTACTCCCTTTTGATGGAAAACCATTTTTAAATATATTTTTTGACAATTTTATAAGCTATGTCTGTAAAAATAAACTTATTCTTTATGATTGGGACCTCAAAATTTACTTTGTGTGAATTTTTAGTATTTTTCTGACAATGTTTAGTTTTTAATGAATAGTGAAAAATACTGCATTTTACATCATAATTGCTTTTTAATCTAATTTATTTATATGATTATATTATATTTTTAATTTGTTTTAAAGTTATATTAGAATATATTTTTACCATTTAATCCAATTTTGGTCATTAGGATTAATTTCACTTTGGAATTGGGCATAAACTAATGCCAAACTTTTCATAGATATTGTTTCAAAAAAAAACCCGCTATTTGTTTTGCAAAAGGAAATTATTTTTAAATCAACTATTGCAATTTCTGTGTTTGGAATTTGGTAAGATGGATTAAATATTTGGAATCATAAGGTCCAAATTATGTAATCAAGACTCTTTTGTTTTTGGACATTATGAATAGTAATGACGGTAATTATCTGTAATTATCTTGATTAATGAGTAATCGGGTAGTTAAGGATAATAAAATAATATCATAATAATACAAAAATTACACCGTAATGTGTCCTAATTCTACTGGTTGACTCATGTCCAACCATGGTATGTCTTGTGCCAATCTTGGGGACCCCATGGAATAACTTTTGTGGAATGTGACTTGTTATATTTTTATTTTTTTTAAAGAAAGTAAATATAACAAGAATGTATTACCTGATTAAAACATTTTTAAATTTGTCTACATAGATGATATTTTAGACTATAAATATTAATTGGAAATCTAACAAGATTTCCTACATCATAGTAGTTTTTTCATAATTTTTATACATTAAATAAATTAAATTATTTATGACATCATGATGATGCAGCGATTACCTCATTAATAAATGATTTAAATAAAATGAAAAGATAATGTAAAATCTATGACCTACACATGTCCAAAACCTACTGGATGGGTGGATTGCGAACCCTTATCACCTTACCCTCGAATTATATCAATGTTGGACCTTTTGAATCCGAATATCATTTTCCAATAAAGTAACATTTCTTTACATTCCAAGAGTGCCCCTCCTCTCCTGTTATAAAAGGCCCCCACCTCGACCTCCTTACCCACACTCCCAAAGCCTTTGTCTCGGCCAAACCCTAACCATTTTATCTCTCCACATCCCTCTATTACTCCTTGAAGCCTCAGTTTGGGCAGAATTCTTCCCAAAGAATCCTTTGAGCTCAAACCAATGGGAGTTACCTGATTTTAAGGCAATGTCTTCACTTGAGTCCTTTTGTTTTATTTTGCTTCTCAAACCCCCTAAACTCTTTTTATTCATTTCTTTTGTAAAAACTCCAGTATATTCAATATACTAGTATGTTGTTATAATAAGGATTCGAGCTACACTTACACAGATCTACATCTAATGGTTAAAAGACATACTGTTTCCGTTGATGGTGAATTTATGCCTCCAGAAATGATGATTGTTCAACATTCTTTTAACACCTTCAATGGTGGACACTAAGATGTAACTATATTTATATATGATATATAATATGTTTTTGTTTTCCTTAATCTTCTGTATTTTTAATTTTGTGCGTACCTTTATGGTTTCAATTATGGGTAAACGCGATATCTTCATTTAAAGAAGTGCGGACTATCGCCCCCTCAATGTGATTTGATTCGTTAAATACTATATGCGGGATGTATAAATGATGGAACTATGATATTATATATGATATTATACTGGAATTATAATATACCTTTATATCATTATGATTCCATGCTATAAAATACGAAATAGAAATGAAAGTAGCGTTCATGCGTACGTACGACTTACCGTCTCCATGAACGGTGCATTTCATTTCATACCTCTAAATGATTATGTAATATTATAAATGCATGTATATACTGGATATATATGATATATACATCATGATTATAATTCTGGATATAATGTATAAATGAACAACTTGTAATTATAAAGGGTTTATTATTGACTCAAGTACCAATGATCGTTAAAACGACCGTTATTAACTTAAATAATTACATAGTGTTCATGACATGGAAATAAGTGATATAAAAGGAATAATGAACTAGAAAAAGGTTCTTAAGAAAGTAGAAATTAACTCATGTTTATTATTCCGGACATTAAAGAACGATCAAGTCAAGTCGGACCCGAGGTATGGGACGTTGTCTCAATCTCCTTTCATTGAGGCATTTTTTTTTTATACACAACCTTCTTTTATATGGTGTATAAACCCCTTTGACTTTTAAGTTTATTTAGAAGGAATCTTTTTTATACGAATAGTTTACTAAATGAAAAAAAGGGATTGTTTTTGTCATACGTTTGTGGCGATAACGACTTCTCCGCCGCTGTGACCATTATTTGAGTTTCGGCTTCCTCTACAGGCCATACATTTTTTTTAAAAGTAAAAATAAATACCATGTTTAACTTTTCTTTTATTTTGGTATTGAAAATGGGTTTCATAATTTTTTTATATCAATATGTTGAATTGATATCTTGTGATTGAAATGTGGAAATGTTATGTTTCCTTTATGCATGTTTTATGTGATACGATTATGTTGATGTTCTTGGGAATTATTATAAAGACGGGTGGTTCCGGGATAAAATAAGGGCGGGTGAGCCCGATATAGATCTCCAATGCATTGGGTAACATGAAGGATTGAAACATTAAGGTTTTTCCGAAGAGATTTAAAGAATATACTGTGATGGGTATTCCAAACGTAACCAAGAGGGTTACTCCCTATGTAAGAATGTTATGAATGCCTCAAGTTTCCTTTATGTCTTATGATTTCTATGATTTATTCATGATTTGATGAGGTTTGTTAAAGTGCTTATGTTTTATGGGTAAAGTTTGATTTCATTATTATGTATATATGTAACCATGTTTCCTTTCCATATTTTTATATCCCTTATTGAGCTTTTTATGATCATCCCAAGTTTTTTGAAATGTTTTTCACAGGTCAAGGGAAAGGGAGATGATATGATGATAGTGTCAAGGAAGTTTCAAGAACGAATCCATGTTTTATTTTAAATATGTTTCAATTGATGGGAAAGAAGAATACTAACTTTATGTAACCACTTTGTTTATATGTGGAATGTAATGCAAGTTTTATGATCTAATTCTCTAAAACTCTAAACTCGAAAAGATCCTCAATGTGTGATCTTGTAATAAATCAAGATTAGGTATGTTTTAAGGCTGGGGCCTTATATTGAATTCCCTTGGTGGTGTCATAAACTTTCATTTATTATGGTCAAAAAAACCACATAGGAAACATCTGTCTTGGGTATTTGGTCATGAAAGAAGGTTTACTATTCTAGCCTTCTGATTCTGCATCCCACCCTAACCTTGGAAATCTCTGTCCCTCTTCTACTGGCCCCCAACATTGGAGTTCTCACCATTTACTATAGATATCATCATACTTCCTCCTCCCACAGATCCATAGATATCGCTTTCAACCATTGTCACTCTATTCACTATCTCATACAATCAGTAATACAGAGCACTGCTATCTTTGAGGAAATCTTCTACCTTATCCCTGATTCAATGATGCATTCCTTCAAGGATTCACTAGCCACAAACACTACTGAAAGTTCACTAAATGCATGAATTTAACCACATATTCTTAGAGAGATATATTTTCCAAATTTTTTATAATGAATTTTGTTATTAAATGTGTATTTAACGTGTGAGAATAAATTATTTGTTAATTAATTCTGTAAAATCCTATAAAATAAGGCTATGACCCTGTTTAGCCTCCCCTTCCTAATCTGACCGGTAACATGTGAGATCTATGAGCATATAAGTCATAAACTTGTCTTTAATATTTTATGGTGTGATGATGAAATAAAAATTATGATTCATCCTATCCATCCATACCTTTACCTTTTCATATTCAAAATCACCTTGTAGGATACGTGGATTCTTCTTCATGAACTGGATGGAATGATCAACATGACTTGGCTCATCCATCAGGTTCAAATTATCCAAATTTTGGAAATATTGGATGATACTCAGAAATAGAACTAGGTACACATGTGGCTAAGTTGAAACAACATTCTCCACATCTTCTTTTGTTAGGTTTATATAATGTCTAATGGGTGCCATTTGCTGAACAAAAAACAAACTCTATAAGTCTCATTTTCTAGCAACCGGTGGATTAACATTTCAAATTCTATCACATCAACAATTATATATTTTCGTTCCAACATATACTCTTCAAGGATTAACTATTTTTGAAAAATTATACTCCTTATTTTGGAAATTAAACTATTATCAAAATGCAACAACTATTCTCTTTTCAAAATCATTCATTTGAATACATTTGATTTTTTAAAAAAAACTCAAATTTTTCCAAATAGCATAAATATATACTCAAAATAAAATATTAAATCTTAGTGGGAAGTCATTCCTATACAATTAATTTCATGAACATCTCATTGGCTAAACACATGATGATGAGATTCTATGATTTGATAAGTGACTCTAAAACACTTTTGTACCCAACTCCCTAGTAACTAGAAGTTCCTTAATAAAAAATATTTATTGGTCATTTTATTCCATACATTTCATGTCCTGACAATACTAATCCTTTAGATGACTATAACCCTAGTAATAGATAAGAAATACATTCACCTCCATGATAGAGAATTTATAACTACTTATTTCACAGGGGAAGAAATATGATGATATAATTTATCTCAAGGAAACTTTCGGATCGAAGAGACTGTCATCATTTTTAATGACCCATTAATTCTCACTATCTTGAGGATACACCAATTCATTACCAGTCCTTAAGAGACATCTCCAAAGATCCAAATTCTAGAAATAAATTCTGAAGGGATTCAAATGAAAGTTGGGGATGATTTACCATTTGATAAATAAACTACTAACCAAAAAACCATAATCATAGAACAACTATATAATGCATGATAAAAAAAATACTACTCATCCATCATCATTATAAAAAAACCATACCAATAATATACTACAGAATAAGAAAAATAAACTATCAATGTAAATAAAGGAATGATAACTAATACCCCAAGATGAACACAAGACTCTATTCTTCCCAATCTCAATGCTCCAACATCACAAAACATCACATGTATCGCGAGGTGATTCAAAATATGAGTGATACATTACCATTGTCCATGTCCTAGATGACAAAATCTGAAATACCAGTAATATACCAATTTTTGGGTGAGATTAAAACTAAACATTCATTCCCCAATGGCATCCCAACTCAAACCACTAGGATAAAAATGTTAAAAACATTTAAATAAAATATTTTCTATAAAATAATTTTCCAAAATTGTTTATAACCAAATATATAAAAGTTCCAAAACCATATATAACCAAAAATGAACAAATTACTATTAAAAAAGTATTTATTGAAATTAATAATCCCATAAAAACAACAAAGAAAGGATTTAAAACCATTCAGGATTCACGTTTTGGCATAACCATTCCATTAAACATATTCACTCATTCAACCATGAATGCCTCATGATGAAAGTTTCATACTCATGAGTGGTTTCTAATCGATCAACCATGTCATGATAATTAATTATATATCAATTTCCACTACTAAAATGGTACTTAGAATACATTCATATTTCAACCAAGCCTCCTAAATGAAATATTTACACCATCCACTATTTTTCCAAAATCCATTTCTAACCGTTTCAGTAAAACCGTTCTTTTATTGAAACCATTAAATGGACCAATTCCAGGAACCAATTCCATTTCTATAAAATTTTTCCTTTTATTGGAAAAACATTAATAAAATTCGAATACCATAATTCCAAAAAAACCATGTTAAAATCCACATTTTATAATCAATAAACAAACACATTATTCCACAAGCTCCAATTTTATAGATTTTTAAAACTATCAATAAATAGGGTTTCTAACAAACATAAAGCAGCCAATTCACAACAAAATAAAGAGAAGTAATTTACTTGAAACAATTCCCTTTGGTTCTACTAAGATGAGATGAGAGTGAATCCACATATCTTAACTATTTTAACAAAAACCTAAAATAGATGAAGAAGCTCAAGAAGACCACATCGATTCTACACAAAATTGCCTTAGATCTCGTATCCTACCAACAACAAGACCAAATATCCTCATATTTGGCATAGAAAAAATTATATCTACCCATAACTAGTGTAAAACTAGTAAATCAAGAGGATATGAGAAGTATATCTAAGTAGATCTTAGAAAACATAACAAATGGTGTAGAATGGAACTTACCCAAAGGATCGGGCATTAAAACACCAAGGGAGGGCTCCAAATTGATTCCAAATCACTTGGTATAGGTTCTAATAATTTCTATTTATAAGAATACTATGTTTGGGATTCAATGAAAAAAATTGAGGGAGATTGAGCCAAGACAATTGAGATTCTATTTTTTTGTATCTAACTGTAACTCTACACACGGTTAGTTCGCATCATTAAGAAAATTGTGCACTAATCATGTGTTAGCTATGACCCTATGGAAACCTTCACATGGCCTCATCACATTGTCTCAAAAACCATTTTCACATCATGCTGATACTATAACCTCAAAAATAAAACTACGCATGATTTTTTCTACGATTTCTGCACAGTTTATACAAACTATGGTTATCCCATTCACATCCCCTTTATCCCCCCAAAACATACTGAATATTCACCCAACAAACCCATCATTCACCCTTACACTTTACTGACAAAAAAAATAAAATTATAAGGGTTATATACCAAAAACTAAGGTTACTAAAATGAACATAAGGAAATACACTTACCTGTCAAGGAGAATTTCAAATTTTTAAAAAGTTAATCCACAAAGACATCATTGTGCTCAAATAAATATATATTAAAGATGATTTTTTATAACTGAAGAACTAGAATCAACTTCTAATGGATCACATAATCCAAAAAATGGCAACATTTTATTACACATATCATTAGACATTAACCAAAACCAAATGGTTATTATAAGATAATATAATTCCCAAAATTCATAATCCATCGTACACTTAACTAATTTAATTTAAAAAATTCATAAGTAATACTAATATTTCAACAAAGATTATTTATTAAATAACTATCCTCAAAATTCATTAAAATATTAAAGATTAACATTGAATCCAAAAAATTCAAAATATTTGATAACATAGTCTTCCCTGATTAATTTGACATTTATCATCACATAACATAAATCAATCTTAATTTCTCATTAAAAAAATTATATGTCCTAATCATATAATCTTCATGATATTCTAATAACTTCCATAAATAACCAAAATCTCCATACTGCCTCATTAAATAAATATATCCTTCCAAAATAAAATCCATACTTCATTAATGAAATAAAATATCATAGTAGTATTCTTACCTTAATCCTATAATACTACCTAAAATTATTGTGATTATAGAACCCCTCAATACAACTATATAACCCTTTCATTATGTTTTTACGTATGTAATGTATATCATTTACGATTTGTATGTTTTGGGGACCCTTTGGGTTTTTTTATTGATTTTCTACAAGTGACCATTTTGAGAATAGTTTTGGTAAACTGTGCAACTATTACAGGAAACCGAGAAGAGTGTGATAGAGGTAAAGGGGAAGGCACACGGGTTGTTTATGTTTTTTTCAAACTATGTGAAATTTAGCAGAAATCATGCTTCTCAAGATAGTGTGATTTGGAATGTTTGATAGATATTTTGGATGCTTTTTTATCCAACCATGTGATGCTTAACACATGATGAAATATCATTCACATAGTTAGCACACAGTTTCCCTAATATTACAACTAACCATGCAGGTGATAAAAGTGAGATCCTAATGTTTTGGATGTCACTCGTTTCGCCTCTAAACCAATCATTTTCACTAAAATTTACTTAAATCAGTATTTTTCTCTCTAAAATTTTGGAAAACCTCTCTATATGAAATTTTAAGTGATATGGGATCGTTCCTTGGTGAGTTGAAGCTCTATTCTATTTTTAAGTCTTCGTTATTAGTGGTTTTTTGGAGTTTTCCTTAAATCTACTTCTCACACTTTCTTAGTTTCATAAACTAGTTTTTGTTGTGGGTATATCTAATGTTTCGAATTCAAAATATGTTCTGATTTTCTGTTTTTCTTATAGTGGATGTAATCTAAGGGGGCTTTGTAGAGATTTTACCCAGTTTCATGGGTTTTAAATTATCTTTCTTCATTTTCATCACAATACTTGATGTAGGTTGCTTCGCTCTCAACTCCTCTATTTATAACTTGAAGGCATAGTTCAAAATAGGCAGTATTTATTGAAATTGATTATGAAATTTGTCTTCATGTAAAGGTTGAAACTTTCTTTATAGATTTTTGGGGGTTTTTCTAAAATCGTGGAATATATGGGAAAAGTTCTTTGGTTAATGATTTTGAAATAATGATTTTGAAATTGTTTCTTGTTTTTGTTTATTGAAATGTAATTTCAATTGAATGTTTTTTTAATAAAATGGTATTGGAATGATTGTATTGGAATGGTATTTAGGCCTACATGTTGTGTTTTTGTTCATATTACATTACAAGGTTTGTTAGAAATATGACCATGTGATCCGTGCCAAAGGTGTAATGGAACATGGAATTTAATTACCTTGTGAAGACTTTCTAGATTAATGAGAAACCAATATGGAGTATAGAACTACCATAACACATAATTCATGTGTATATGTGTGGATGTGTTAATTAGAATGGGTATTCGATGGTAGAATTAATGAAATTGTTTTAGAGATTGTTTTGTTTCTTTCCATGGAAATTGTTATTTTTTGAGAAATCTATTTTTTATTTCTACCTTTTTATATTTTTATATAATTTTTTTATACATTTTTTATATAAACCACTTATAATTAATGGGATAAGAAATACTGTCCTAGTGCCATGAGTTGGGATTTCACTACAAAAATTTACTGAGTTTCATTACTCACCCCTACATTGGATCTTTGGGGTGTTTACATATGTTGCTTATAGATATATAGGAAAAGGTAAAGTATCAATCATATTTAAAAGAACATTTTGGTACTTCAGTTGTTCTATATTTGGATTAGGGATCATGTTTGGAGCCTGGACATGGCATTGGAGTCCTTTTATTTTTTATTTCGCTATTTACTTTGATGTTGTAGTCTTCTATTGTGGAACATTGTTTTTGTTTGATTTTGATAAATAAAATGTTGAGGATTATATCATTAGTATCATTCATCATATAGTGGTTATTTGGTTCTGGATAATTTGGTTAGTTTATTTATTCATAAAGGAAAAAATCACCCCCCAAATTTTTTTGAATATATCCATACTTTATAGAAAACATTTGGTGTCTTGGAAATGACAATTAATGACAAGTGGTATCTTCTTC
Organism: Viscum album; assembly: GCA_963277665.1. Taxonomy (NCBI): domain Eukaryota; kingdom Viridiplantae; phylum Streptophyta; class Magnoliopsida; order Santalales; family Viscaceae; genus Viscum; species Viscum album. Next base: position 1,330,543,895 of record OY728133.1, read on the forward strand.
GTTCATCTGAATATCTTTCTGGAACAAGTAGTGTATGACGGGGTATAGGTTTTGGGTCATGGAGTGGAAATATTTTTGTTCTATTCATCGAGTTTGGATATTATAAATTGGTCAAATTATTTGGACATTAAATGTGGCGCATAAATAGAAACAACCAAAATTTTTAGGTTGAACATCTGGTTACCAGGGAGTTAGGTCCATAAGTGTTTTGGAGACACTTATAGAATTTGGAATCTCATTTTAATGTGTTTATCCAAATGTAAGAGAATGAAAATCATTAATGGAATGACATCCCACTAGGATTACATATTTTTTTGAGTAATGATATAATATTTAGTATATATGTATTGATTTTTGAAAACTCATGCAATGTATTTCAAATGAGGGATTTTCAAGAAATGAATGATTGTGATATTTTGAAAATTGTTTGTTTTTCAAAAAAAAAAGTTGACATTTTTTAAAGATCATTAATTTTGGAAAGAATTTGTTGATGGTAAAATGTGAATAAATTCAAATTATTAATCCTTTAGTTATTAAATAGTGAGGTTTATGAAGTTTCTATGTTTCTAGAGAAACATTCCTTGAAGGCATCCTTGAAACCAGTGGGAAGAAGATGCAATTAATTTGGTTGCACCTAAGCCACATGTTACCCAATAACTGGTTCAGAGTATTATCCACGATTTTCAAGTTGTGGATAGTTATAATATGAGCGATAATAAAAGGAATGTGGATCATTCTATCCAATTCCCGAAACAGAATCCTTCCATCTTTTAGGGTGATTCTAAACCAGAAAAGATATAGGTGGTGGAGAACATGGTAGATCATAACTCTAATTTTATCGACACACCAGTAGATATGAAATTAAATCTGAAGACTAATATCTTTCAATATCGTGCACATAAGTGGTATTTTTAGCATTTTTGGATAAATTATATCAACGAATTTCTTGGGATTAATTTTAATAATTTTAAAATAAATAATTCTACGCTCGTATGTTCAAAATTCAAAGAATTATTTATTTATTCATCTTCAAGCAGGAAAATATTTATTAGATCGATTATGTTGCAAAATTCACAAATTTTTTGTTTTTTCACCGAGCTTTCTTCTACTTTATCCTTAAAGATACACATTTTTTAATCGGGTATGATACAAGAGATTATCTAAAATATTTTAGTTCAGGTATTAAAAATTATACAGTTATAGTCAATAGAGAAATGGTAGCTGAAAGGGACGTCATAGGATCTATGAGAGGATTATGTATGTTGATACACATGGGTGTTTTGGGAACTCTAATATGGGAAGTAAGAGGAATATGGAAAGATATTTCCAAGGATGGAGAATGAATCAAAGTCAGATGGTTGGATTAGTAAATCTTCATCTGATACCCACGACCAAAAAAGAATGTTTCTAATATGGTTAAATGATCACTTGTAATGAGAGTGTATATAACCACCAAGGATACGCAACAATTTCAATAAGATAGGGAATCTTCAGGGCTATTTTTGTAATTCTCAAAGGATGGGTTTTTAAGAATATTCTCCAGTGTCTGAGGTGTCATGTGCTCTAATAGGGAGAGGTTAAAATAATCAGTCTCATCAATAGAAGAGAGTTATCCATAAGGATTCTTGAAATATAATGACTCCTCAAGCATTGCAATATCAATTGGTAAATATAGAGAAAATTGTTTTGATGAAGAAATTATATAGTGAAAAATAGGTTAATGTGGACGATCATCTATGACCATCTATACTGAGAGGAATGATTATTTTGAAATAAACCCTTATTCATGTGTTGTTTGATATGGGTTCATCCTATTCCTTTATTTCATCTTATTCTATATATTTCATTAGCTTATAACTTGAGATGATGGCTTCTGTGAAAAAACATCAAACTCCTCTTGGTGAAAGAAAATTTAAAAACATTGTTTGTAGGGAATGTTCTATAACTGTTGATAGATCCAAGAAGAAATGGATTTTCTCTATCCATGAGAAGGATGCAATTTAAATAATCCTAGGTATGGATTGGTTAACAACATTCATGTATCACATTGACAGTTATACCAGAAATGTCTATTTAAAAAATGAAGATGACATTGTGAATCTCTTTTGAGGAGATCAGAATGTAATGGATGGCGAAATGATCTTGTTAGAACAATAAGTTTGAATTATCTTATATGAGTTAGAAGATTTTTCTTTGGAATTGATGTATGAGAACAAGAACAACAATTTTCCAGTACTGGTGGATCAATTTCTTGATGTTTTTTCCAATAATTTCTCAAGATTACCACTGATAAAAGAATTGGTGTTTACGTTTTATCCCTTTCCGAGGACTACTAATATTTCCCTTAAATATTATTGGATATAACCAATCGAGTTAGTGGAATTGAATGCACTATTGCAAGTGATTTAAGTAATAGAGTTCATTTAACCTAGCATGTTACCATGGGAAACGCCAGTCTTGTTCATGTAAAATGAAGATGGAACTGTATGGATATATGTGGATTATTTTTGGCATAAAAAATTTAGAAAAAATAATAAATATCTACATCCACATATTGATGATATATCCAATCAATTGAGGTGAGATCAGTCTGAATCTATGATTGACATGCGATCGGGATATCACAAATTGTGGGTTTGGAAGAAAGATATTTTAAAAACAGTTTTTAGAAGTGTATATAGACATTATGAATATGTGGTAAAGCCTTAAGGTCATATAAATGAACCAATGATCATTATATAATTAAGGAATCGTATATTTTATTTATACCTTTATTATTTGGTTGTGGTGCATGTAGATAACATGTCACGAACCGAATCTGGTCGCCACAAAAACCGGTACCCAACCTGACCTATGGCAAGTCCCGAAGGGCGTTCTTGATCCCCACGGGCTGGCACAAGTGCCCAGGTATCAAAAACTAAAAATTTGAAACTATTTACCTGAGTTTTTATACTTAAGTCAACAAATGAATCCATGAAATCAAATCTGGATTTTTCAAAACAAAACATCTTTTAATATAATTCAGAACTGAATTACACAATTTTAAATAATGTTTGAAGACCATTAAAAAGGTACAAAATCATGAAATGAAAGCCCTATAATCTTTACATGGAAAGAGGAACCACCCTCAAACCATCTCCATGACACTGCATCACGATGGACCGCTAAAAACCCAAACCAATGGCATAAAAACTGTACCCAAACTTGTGATACAAAATAAGAAAGTCTACATACACCCAAATTTTATGTATGGTGTGAGTGAAAGCCCAGTAGGATACCAGAACTAAGAGATTCCATGTGATAAAAATTTCATGACAAAAATCATTGCTTGTTTTGTAAATAAGAAATGCTTGTTACAATTTTCTAAAGGATGCCATAATAAATGAAAACAATTTTCTTGTGGGATAGTTTTAAAGGAACAACAATTTTAAAATAAATACCAAAGCTACTAAATTTTCCAGCCAAAAATATTTTATACCGACGGTAAGTACAAAGGATCTAATGAGCACATGCAATGGGAAATAATCCCTTGGAACTAGCTCATTGTGGATCCCATGTACCTCGTATCTCGGTGAAATTTACCATCACAAATATTTGTTCTCATGTACGAACCACTAGTAGAGAACGTAACCATAACCTAGTGGTCCCCAATCATCATCATCATATTTTATTTAGAGTTGTAGGCGTCAATCTTACTAAGTGAAACTGAGGCCAAACCCCACGGGATCACTAGCATACTAGTATACGTCCACCCACCTAGATACCCAAGTTTCCCTCTTGTGGTAAAACAAGTTTGAAAAGTAAATAAATATAATTTTCCAATAAAAATATCACTTCCACATCACACATTAATTAAACATCCCACACGTACATCACACAAGTCAGAAAATCCAATTTTTCGTTCAAATGCGTTTTGAAATCATACTCACACCAAAGTTGCCCAGAAAACTTTTCATATTTCTTTAACATTTACACAAATCCTTTAAAAAAAATAATAAAACCATTAAAACATATTCCACTCACATAACATCCCACACACATGTCACATAATACCCTTCTCACCTTCAAAATTCATTTTATCAATAAACTCACATGAAACATCCCACACCCGTGTTTTTCACACAAAACACAATTTTGTAAAACATTTCATCAATTTATAAAAGATTCATATTTTTTTGACATATCAAATCACCACTTTACAATTCAAAAACCCACATTAGGTGAACACAATCACCCAAATAGTACATATACACCCTTTTCCACTTTGTTTAACCAAATAAAACATTTACAATTTTTATAAAAAAAACCCAAGAGGTATAACCATTATTTCCACACTAAACCCATTTAAATACCATCATTCAAGACCAAAATCATAACAATACCAATCCAAAAAAAATTCAGCCCTAAAACAATTATTAAACCACCCCAAGTGTTATGAAAATACATCGAATAACACCACAAAGATACACATGAAAAATACAAGTTTTCACAAATCACCTTCAAGAAGTACAAGACGGTTTTACACCATAAACTCATTCAAAAACCTACTTTCAATGACAACATGATAATAAGGAATTTACCAACAAGAATTGGCATCCCCTTTCAAGACTAATAAATCACTTTCATATGTTAGAAACTAAATCCAAACATTACCCCAACAGTCACAGATGTTAAGTACCGAATTTCAAGCTAAAATGCTACTAAAAATTAAATGTTTAACCAAATCCAGCAAAAACTGTTTTCACAGCACACAAAACAGATTATAAACATGATAAATTAACAAACCAAGCATGCTAACTCATCATAAAATGGCTACACATGGAATAACCTGCCTTTTGAGTCAAAACCCTCAAAACATGGTGCAAAACCATAAGTGCACCACCGGAACACCACAAAGAATATAAATCCAGTCTTAGACCATAATAATTTACCCACAAGATACCAAATAATACCTTAGGATCAAACCCCAACTTCTGGACATGAGTAACTTCAAGAACGAGTAAATAAGACCAATAGAGGATGGAAGGAACCAAGAAGGAATTCCCTTACTTGAAATATCTTGAAGAAATCGGCCCCAATCCACCAATATATTAATCTCCAAGTACCCAAAACTGCTATGGAGGTTTGAAGGAGTCATATTAGGTCATTTGGGGAATGAAATGGGGGAAAATGATGAAAATTTAAGGAGTTATGAAAGCATAATTTTACCTCGTCAAATCTGGTTGATTTGAGGAAAAGTGTGAAAGATCTTCCTAATTCGCGGTTCACCTGACCTCCAAAATTGCGATAACGATTATGGGGGTGATCCTTGGGATATTAGAATTGAGAGGGTGGTAGAATCATGGGAAAATAGTAACAAAATTAATGAGATATATAAAATTTATAAAAAATAATTTAAAGCAGGAAATGGGCATACGGGCAAGCCCATTACCTTAATCAAAAACCCAAATCCATCCTTATTTTGTATTTCTATGTGGTCCAAAGGGATATGGTGGTTTTAATATATCAGGGTATGCCAATTGGAATGTGTAATGGGTATAAAATAGTAAAAATTTAAGTAGTTATAGAAGAAACGATTTTTTTTTAAATCTGGAATTGGGCTCACGGTTTGGGCCAAATTTTCAAAACCCACCATTTTCAAAAAAAAAATGAGTGGTAAACCCCAAAAATAAATCCGGAATGGAAATTAAATAAAAAAAATGAATTAAAAATAAGTCACGTGTATGAAAATTCTCCCCACCATAAAACTTTCCCCCTCGGAAAGCCACATCAAGGACAAATAAAAAACCAAACCCAACCGAAAGCCAGAAATGGACTCCTCTACTAAGCTTCGCTCCCAAAGGCCAAAAAACCTCCCGTGATCAATTAAGGAAGGAATACTTCACTACCAAAGCATAAACCACTTTACTGAAATGATCAAGCGCATTCAGATTTATCCTAATAGAAAACTCCTCAAACAATATCTGACCAAGGATCAAGAAATTTACCCAAACAAACCAGAATATCAAACAAGGTTACACATACCTTGATATAACTAAACCATTGGGCACTCTCCAATCCCAACATTTACCCAAGGAAGATGTAGGTGGTAATATATCACCTAATGAGACTACCCACTTCCAATCCATGACCAAGGACAAAAGTGAGTTACTGGTAGAAGGATGTAGAAATGGACTCCCCACCATAAGAGACAACTTAAATTTTTCCGAGACAGAATCAAGACACTAACAGGGGAGCCCCGAACAAACTCCTCTGTAAAAGGGGTGCAATATCATTATACATTTTCAAAATAATATAGATGATACTAATATTGGGTCTCTCCACCAAAATATCCAACCATCTTAACTGACCAATATGGGCCGGCACAGAAAGACCCCAAAACTTAAATAGTTGGGACGACCGCACGGTTAGCCCGCACAGTTTGGGAAACTGTGCGCTAACCATGTGGATCATTATACCTAAATGGTTTTCTAGTGAATGGTTACTACAAAAAGTGAAGTCAACATGTCTAGACAAACCCAAAACCTTTCCCCCAAACCCAAAAGAAACCAAAGGGGAAAACAATGTCATTGGAAGATAACATGGAGATGAGGCCCTCCACCTCTTTCCACCGAACGGGAACAACAGAAGCAAGTTGAAAACACCAAAATTTCCCATCTCTCATACTGAGAATAGTTCTTTGTAGAAGGTTATAAACGACACTGAGATTTCTTCTGACTACGTGCCAGCTTCTCTCCGGGACCTATGGCTGGAGCAGAAATGACTGAAGCATATTCGACCTCGTAGATAGGATTTGGAAACCCCCGAATAGAATTTCTTCTTCCAATGCTACAAAGAACTACACAAAATCCCAGATGGGTTCGCCAAGACATAACACACTCTAGAACTCACTTTACCCTAACATGGATTTTCACTGAAATAAGGGTTTAGAGGATGCACTCACATCACACCTTGTTTCATCAGGTGAGAAACAACAGGAATAAAGGACACATATAAACCCCTTCCTCTAAAACAGAGGATATCGAGATCTCCTAAAAGGAAAAACACTTTGGAAAAAATAGACTCACAAAATATTGTACAATTTCACCTTTACAATCAAACGAGCATGCGACATCACAAACAGTCACCGAACATGAACAAAGTGACTGATAGAAATAATACAAGGAGGGGGACTTATAGAACATCCCCAAATATGATAGAATTCCAGAAAGTGTCCATAACAGCCTCTCGTGGCCAGATTTCCCACACAAGTGGTAAAACATAAACCCCTTCTTCGAAGAGACTATGAAGGAATCAAAGGCCCTCTTAGGAACTATCCATACTGACAACCCCAGATACCTTCCACCTTTGACGAATTAGGTAGCGTAAGAAACAAAGGTCCCTTTCAACCATCCATGAGCACTCTTCCACAATAAGAGGATCTGAAAAAAACCAAATATATAAATGGCATAGAATAATTCTAAAAAGCTCAAAAAAAATATTCCTTACATTGATCAACTGTAGGATTTTCCAATGGTGAAACAATCTGGGTTTCACTTCAGTTGTCCACTAACCCAAAATGGGGGCGTACCTTATCCAACGGGAGAACCCAAGGACCCAACCAAGCTCGTCCATTGGTAAAAACGTGTCAGAAAACAAATCCAAACACATTAATGGAACCACCATAAATGTGTCCCAAAACATATCTCATAGGAGACTACAAACTAGTACATCTACCAATCTTACTAACCAAACACAAACCCAAAACACAGTTTGAATAGGAGGGGTTCCTGGACTCAAAATATCCCAGAACATCAACATATTCCAAAAACACACAATATACACCATCCCAAACAATTCATCAAGACATCTTGTTTTTCATTAAAAACATTTCATTGAAAACCGACGGTTCAGTGGTTAGCGTATCCACCAATGGTACCCCATGGGACTCACACATGAATGTTTTTGTGCCACACCGGTCACCCTCCTCATATTCATCCCGTCACTCATCCATTCATGCCATCAACCATCCATAATCCCATATAAACCCATGCATGTGGTCTCTCATTGAAATACCAAAGAATAAAACTAAAATTCTTTCCACTTTTTTAAAAAAATGGTCAACCAACCCATCCATTTTCTCAAAAATCCTAACAATGAGATCAAAATCCCAATTCACATCTTGAAAAACATTTTAAAAGGACACAACCATTTATAAAAGAACTCACTGTCAAGTTATTCACATCAATTTTATAACATATTATCCTATTAAAACCCCATTTAATTATTTAAAACTATATTGGAAGCACTTTTGAAATCCAACTTCAATATGGTTTCTGATTTCAAAAGAGGTGTAAGAACACTATTTTCCATTTCAAAACATTTCTGAAAATTCTGTTCCACCATTTCATAAATCAAACCATTCCCACTTTATTTGAAAATTATTTCAAAAAAACATTACTCATCGTAAAACCAAGTCACTTTAAAACCAAAGTTCCATGATTTAAAAACTAAAGCACAAAACAATGTCAGAGGAAACTAGTTTCAGTGGGTGACTTGGACATATGGTTGAAAGCTATATTCCAATCACTTCACCATCATAGAGAGTGTTCTAGGGAATATCCCTAGTTCCACATGGCTTTCCAAACCATGTGATCTCTCTGATACCATGAACCCAACTCTCTTTTCGCATCCCCTAATCATCATCAGACCAAGAAAACAAAAAGAAATAGATAAATCCTGACTTCCTCTGGCGACGTGAATCCCGACATGAGGTGTGGTGATCAAGAACACTACCCATTACTAGAATATCATTTCCCAAAGATCATAACTCCAGACTATCCTAACTATTTCCAAAATAACATGACTCAAATAGATCGAACCTCCTCTGATACTATTTTTTCACGAACCGAATCTGGTCGCCGCCAAAACCGACACCCGACCCAACCCGTGGCAAGTTCCGAAGGGCATTCTAGATTTGATTTCTTGGATTCATTTGTTGTTTTAAGTATAAGAACTCAGGTAAATTGTTCCCAATTTTCATTTTTTTATACCCGGGAACTTGTGCCAGCACGTGGGGATCAGGAACGCCCTTCAAGACTTTCCGCGGGTCGGGACGGGTGCAGGTTTTGGCGGCGACCAGATTCGGTTCGTGACATAACATACTGGTGTAATCATGGTAAATGGATGAGGATGAGAAGAACTTCATGAAAATGATTGGAATCTTGAGGGATCATCATTTGTATCCCAAATTATGAATGTGTTGTTTTTGAATACATGATGTTTTCTTTATTGGCCTGTAATTTATGAATAATTTGTTTTTATAGATCTAGGAATGATTGAGGTTTTGATATCTGGGAAACCAACAATTAATGTCTTCATGAGACAAACATTTCTTGGATTGGCTAGTAATTATTGATATTTTCTTTATTTTCTGTGACTAAATTCAGCTATGGCATCATTGAAAAATAAGAATGTTCTATTCCAAAGTGATGTGGAACACTAGAAGTCTTTACAAGTGAAAAAAGTTTGACATATATCAGCACCAATGTTGATTTTTTTAGAACCAGGGAAAGTGTTCATGGTGTCTTGTGGTGCTTCGGGATTAGAGTTGGGGTGTGTTCTGATGAAAGGAGATCATATGTCATCTTATGAATCATAGAAGTTAATAGTACATGACATTATCTACCCAACACATTATTCGGAGTTAGTTTTTGTATTCTATGATATAAAAATGTGGGTTAAATGTCTTTTTGGTGATAAATTTTGTATTTTTACAGGTCATAAGAGCTTGAAGAATATTTTCTCACAACGGGATTTGAACCTAAGGGATAGAAGGTGGATAGAGTATCTCCCAATGTCTGACTTTGACTTGATATATACACATGGTAAAGGAAATTAAGTGGAAGATACATTAACAAAGAATTCAAATGATCAAATGGAAATGATGCTTTAGATCAGTGGAAGTTGATGTTATTAAGAGAAGCCATGATCTTGAAAAGTGAAGATAGAGGTGATTTTTTTGTTTTTATTCAAATTTCTTTTGTTCTGATCTGGTAAATATTATGAATGTGGATTAGAAATCTAATATATAATGTATGAAGATTATTTCAAATCTCCATGTTGCTGATATCACTGAAGGTTGTATTATTTATGAAAGTTATGTTTTGTGGTTTAGAAATTTGATAGATGTACCTATGGATTTTCAGGAAACAATTCTTCATGCTTACCAAAATTTAAGATGGTATATTCATTGGAGAATGTAGAAGACGTATAAATCATTGAAAGAAAATTTTGGAGGGTCACAAATAAAATAAAGGTTGTGATTTTTTTGTCAATATGCATAACATTTAAACAAGTTAAGGCCGAGCATCATTGACCACAAGGAATCTTTCAATCATTTCTAATCCATGTTTGAATGTGGGAATAGATAGCCACAGATGTTGTAACATGTATCGCAAGAATGGTTAGGAAACATGATTCAATATGGGTGATAGTGCATAAAGTCACAAAGGTTTCTTGTCTCATTCCAATTTAGGAAAATCATATGGGGGAGGAATTTTCCAAAATCTATATCTGATAAGTGGTAAAGAGGAATGGTGTACCAGTTTAGATCATGTTAGACAGAGATATGAGGATTACTTATCATTTCTAGAAATCCGTATAGAAATCAGTTGGGATTCATTTAACAATGATTATGAAATATCATCTTCATACAGATCTGAAATCTGAATGGATAATAAAGACATTGAAAGACTTGTTTCGGACTTTTGAATTTAATTTTTAGGGATCCTTGGAATAGAACCTGTTGTAAGAGGGGTTATCCTAAAACAATATTTATAATTCCTTGATACAAATGACTCTATTTTAATCATTTTATTGGTGTCCTTATCATTCTCCACTATGTTGGTTGGATATAGGTGAGACTTCAGTAGTTGTACTAAACATTTTCTAAAAGACCATTGATAAGATTTAGTGGAACAAAATATATAGAGATGACGTAGTGTCAATTAAAATTTTATCTCGATCATCATTGATAGCCTTGGAATTTTACAGTGAGTTATCAAGTGTTCTTAACTATCCCTTAAAGTCTTAGAAACCCTAATTTTGGGAAACATGGAACGTTATATCCCAAATACATAGGCCCTTTTTAGATATTGCAATAGGCTGGTGAGGTAGAATATCAGTTGGAATTACCACCATGATTTAGTGTGGTGTGTAATAAGTTCCATGTATATTGGGTGAAAAAGAATCATCCTAATATAAACCATTTTATTCAATGGGATCACATTGACCTAGATCTAGATACTTCATTAGTGAATATCTTAGTACTGGTTATGGATAGTAAATATGATGGCTTTCATGAAAAAATAATCGGTATACTATGGGTTTTTCGGTAACATGGTCATCTTTAGGATGATACTTGGGAATGTGATAATGAAATAAAAGAGAAATGGATAGAAATTTTTTAGGGTGATGATGGGTTTCTAATTTTGAGGGATTAAAAGCCCAATAGTGGAGATAATTTACCACCCTTTGTTCTACGTAACCCTTTCATTACGATTTTTAATTATGTTCATTATATGGGAAATATTTTGGAATGATTGGAGATATTTAGAAATTTACTGGGGATTTTCTATATGTACATGGTTTTATCATGGTTTGGATGAACTTTACAAATCCTACATGAAAACATACCTTGTGAGATAGAGGAAAAGGGGAATGTGCATGGGAATGCACAGTTTTTCCAAACCATATAAAAGCATATGATAAATTGTGGTACATAATATAGTGAGATTTGGCATACATGCTGCATGATTTGAAAATTGTGTGATCCAACCATAGGAGGTTCATCCCTTGAGACCATAGCTCGCACAAGGTTAGTGCATGGTCTACCTAATCCTGTGACTAACCATACACAAGGTAAAAGTGAAATCCTAAAACGTTGGATCTCACTCATTTTTTCCTCTAACTCCCTTTTATCCTCAAAATAGAACTATCTCATGATTTTTCTCTCTCAAATATTTGAAATCCTCTCCTTATCAAATTCATAGTGATCTGTAGCTGTTCTTTGGTGTTTTATGCAAGATTCTTGTAATAAGTGGTCTTTTATTGTTGCATTTAGTAGTTTTAACTATATATACTTATACCTCTCTCTTGTATTCATAGTTCACTGCCCACTGAGATTATATATAAGGATGTGTATAAAAAATAATATTAGAGTTGATATTATTGTAGATATAGTATGAGAAATATTCTAGGTTTAAGGATATTTAACATAGTTTCGTGGACATTTTCATGTCATTCTTCGTTTTCATCATAAAACCATAAGTAGATGGAATGACTCTCAACTCTGATATTTAGAACCAGAAGAAATAGTTTTAAATATATTAAATTTGTTGAAATTAATTATAAAATTTATGTGAGAAGAATGGTAGTGAACTTATTTAATAATGGTTCTTGGAATTGTGTGAAATTGTGGAATGATTGTGCATAGTGCATTGATAAATGAATTTAAAATAATGATTTTAAAATAGATGATTCATTCATTTAATTGAAAAAAAAATTCTATAAAAAGGATGTTTTATTGGAATGTTTCTATCATGATTATATTATCATGGTTTTTTGCATAATTTCTTCATGTGTTCATTTTTCATTATAAGGATTTGATGAATTCTAACCTTGTGCTCGGTGCTAAAGGGGTAATGTAACACGGGAATTATTATCTAGCGAGGACTAGGCAGATTGATGATAAACATCACATGATTATGGAACCATCATAATGAAGCATTCATCTGTAGATGTGTTGATGTGTGTATTAGATTGGGGTATGCCATGGTGGAATTAATTAAATGTTTTGGTAACATTGTAAGCTTTATTTCCTTTGAAATTGGTGTTGTTTGAAAAAACTATATTACATTGTCACATGACTATATTTTGATATAAACTATTTAAGAATTTTCTTTATATAAACCATTTTATATAAATGGGCTAACATGTTCTATCCTAGTTGTGTTTGTAAGGAAGTAGTTTGTGGAAATATAATTAGTTTTATTACAAACCCCTACTATGGAACTTTAGTTCTTTTATAGATGTCGTTTATCATGACCTGGGAAAAGGTAATGTATTATAGATCTTTAGCTGTACTTCGTGATTATTGGGTTATTGTAGAGTTGGATCCTGGAGCAAGTTTTGATCATGGAGTTTTCATTGGAGTCATTGAGTTTTGTCTTCCAAAATTTACGTTAAAAAGGTAGTGTTCTTCTATAGTACATGGTTTTAGTTTTATTTTGATAAATTAAATTTTACGTTATCTTTCATTTTTATCATGCATTATATGGTTGTTTTATGTTTATGGATTATTTTCTTAGTTGTTCTTTTCTTAAAGGGAAAATCATACCCACGTGTATTGATTCCCTTCACCATATATTTCATAAATTTAGAGTCTTTGGGATGTTTTTTTAGTCCATATAACCTTCCACTTCCATCTGAAGATAGTGAGAAGGGGTGATATGTTACAGTGACCAGCTTACAAAATAACATTAATCACTTATCCACCATATCATTTAAAAACCCAGGGTTATCAATAAAATAATACATATGTTCCCAATTGATTGAATAATATATGGATATATGTTATGAAATTAACATAATCACATATCCATATATGGATCATAATTGTGTTACCATTTTAGTATAATAAAATAACAAATGAATTAAGTGGAAGAATAAATAAAACATAAATTCATTATTAAAAATGATACCTCTTCTTCGAGCAATCATTTTTTTTGTTAAAACCTTAAGACCACTAATTTTGGTGTTATACCTAAAAAAGTCCTCTATCAAACATTTAGATTTTTTAGAATGGTTTTTAAAACCAAATGGCTCTTGGTGTTTTACATAAAGAAAAAACATAAGACAATTTATTAGAGGGGAGAGTCACTAATGGAACATGAAAAATATTAAATTAATAAATATTAATATTCAATTAAAAATTAAATGAAAATAATTTAATTATAATATATGATTAGTATGGTTATAAATTATATCTTAAAACAAACAATTATACATTTTTTGGGGACATTTCTAATGGTATATTTTGTTTTTACCCCACTTTAACCACTTTAACACATACCATGACAATAAGGATTTTTACACTTTGATATTAAATATAGTTGATATGAAGTGAGAAATTGGAAATAAAGGGGCCTTAAACCATATCCTAATCACATTTTCAAATATAATATTTTTAGTAATTTTATATCATTTTGAATAATATTATTCATTATAATATATCAAAAAAGTCAATATTTAGAATTTTTCATTACTTTGAATTTAATAACATTAAGGGAAAAAAGTAATATTAGAACCAAAGATTTTATTATATCTAAAATACTTTATATTAATAAAAAAATTGATAGATCCCATTAATTACCACATATTATATTCCTTTTAATATTTTTAAAATCATTTATTTGAATATTTTCTTCAATAGAATAATTATTGGGTCATTATTGTGTTAGAATTAATGGTAATTATTTATTTACTAAAAATAAAAATTAAATTTCCATTATGTAGATATTTTTTTTTTAATATTCTATTAATAATATAACATATCCCATTATTATTAGTACGTTAGAAATATTATTTTTATTAAAAACTGGAGAGCGACATATTTAACTTTTAATTAAATTAAATGTTTTAAAAGTCATAATCACAGCCAAATGGTCACCAAAATACATATAAACGAATATTCAATGTATGTGGATTAATTTAAGTCATAAAATAAAGATAATTCAAGTGTTAAGGTCATTTTATCGTTCTTACAATTTTACTTTTATCTTAAATTATATTATTTACCCTTTACAGTGTTAAAAACAGTTACAATGTTTACTATTTATGTTTACCAAAAATAAAAGGGACCTACTTACTAAATTAATAACCAATGATTTCTAATATGGAATTTTTTTAAATATTAATAACATATAATTTTTTAATTTAATTTAAAATAAAACCAGCAATGTGAGATGAAAACTGGTTTTCCAAAAACAATTTCATTTAAATATAAAATGTTATTATACTAAATTAAAATAAAATATTCATTTCAAAAAACAAAATTGGATCTTTTTAAATGAAAACAAACTAATTAATTTTCTTTAATCCAAAATATCATTTTTATTTGTAAACACTTTTACATAAAATGGATTTTCAATAAAATAAATATTTTTCACTATTAATTGAAAAACAAATAGTTTCTGAAATTTCTTGTAAACTCATCGTAATAATATTATCGAAATGATGAATTAAAAATTTAAATTCTTTTTCCTTCAAATAAATTGTCTAATATTTAAAGAAATTAATTATCACATTAACTTATTATATAGATTATCAACTATTTCTCAAAATTTGTTTAAGATTAATGTTATTTTTTCATTTACACTATGAATTATAGTATTTGAATTTAACATACCAATAAATTACATATTATCACACAATAAATTTTAAAATTAAAAAAGAATCACATTGCTTCTTGGATGTGGTATTCAAAATTTTTGAAAGAGAGACATTATCATCTTTCAATAGATAGAATGATAAAATGGTTGATAAGATATTATAATTAAAAAATGAATGATTCTGTCATAAATATTTCATATAATTATTTAATCAAACATGATTTTAAATTATTAAATATTTTTAAGTAAAATGATTTATATTTCCTCTTGTTAGTGATAATTCACACGTAAATATGACTAATACTTTAATTTCCTATTTGATTGAAAGAATATAAATTATTTTCTATTCCATATAAATAATCACATTATATTATATGGTATAAATTGAAATAATTATATTGTAATGATTCATACATAATTTAAGCAGCTAAAAGAATAATTTAAATAGAAGATATTGATTAAGATAATAACCTTCTCGTTGAAATACATTATTATGATTTCTTCTTATGTACCCTTGGTATTGTATTTTAAAGGGGCTTAAACTATTATAAATTATATATTGGTGTTTAGAATAAATTTTTTTGAGTTTATTTTATCTATGTACCTCTTGGTGGTGTGATGGCTAGAGGAGAGGGGTGTCATATTATTTTTAAGCAATAAAAACAAATACCATTGATTAAAATCATTTAATAAAATAAATTATTTTTCCTATTAGTGTTCCACAATGTGGAAAAATATTAAAGTATAAGAAATTTAGTGGTTAAAGTCACTTATAATAAAAAAATGATAGTTTTATGTTTCATTTAATGACTAAAAAGTTAGTTTAATCCTTTCTTTAACCAATTTTAATATTAAACATGGTAAAAACCTTTTCAATATTAACAAGATGTAAATTTTTATATTTTTCAAAAATTATATCAAAATGTTAAATAAATAACATAATATGATATATCCCAAAACCATATTCCTCTTTTAATATTTGTTTTATTTTTAAGTCATTACAAAAAATATTATATTGCATAAAATACCTTTAAATAAATTTTTAGAAATATTCACATATGTTGAACTAATAGAAATAAATATAAATATAGTGTTTGAATATAAAATACTCAACTATCAATTATATAGGGTAATTAACCATAAAATTAGAGTGAAATAAAAAATAATACAAAATTATTAGGCTTTTTATGTTTTTAAGAACATATTCTATTATTTTTTACTTTTTATACATGCATTGTGTTAGTGATATGTAATAATTTAACCTAATTATTCTATTACTAATATTTAAAAATAATTTTACTCTATTAAAAATCTATTTTTTATTCATTAATAACATCTTATAATCATTATAATACTGTATAAATGAAATTAAAAACAAGAGAGAGGCATTGTAAAATTTTTCATTTACTTACAATAATACAATGGTCTTTACCAAAGAAAAATTTAACCAAAATGCCATGTTTATAAAAATTTGATATAGGTGGTCAGATTAATGTTATAAAATGAAATATAGGAAACATTATGGATAATTTGGAAGTTATATAATACATTTTGGTCATTGTTTAACCCATTTAAACCTTTACAAAAAATAATATATTTTACTAGGGTTACTATTAATAATGCCTAAAAAACAAGTTCACCTAATTTTAAACACATGATTCAAAATAAGTAACTCATTTTATTAGATTCAACTAATAAATGTCTGTGAAATCTACTTTAATAGAAATGTGTAAAATTAATCCAAATTTTTTTTAATCTATTTTTTAATATAATAATGGGATTACAAAAAAATATAATATAATGTTGAATACTGTATAATTATTTAGATTATATAAAATAAAATGGAAATTATATTACTCTAATGATGAATATAAAAAATATTAACTTTTAAATTAACTTATTAGCTGAAAACATTGATTTTTTTACAAAAACAACATCTTTTACAATCCTCTATGAATATGTTTTTTTTTTGAAAAAAAACCAACAAATCAACATAAGAAAACCCTTGCATGATGATTTGAGAAATTATATTAATTTAATAAAAAAATTATTAAAATATTATAAATTATTTACATTTTTCTCACAAAAAATTCAGTAAAATCAAATTCAAAAAAAACATACATTTGAAGCATTAAAAGAATTTAATGAAAATTTAGCACTTATTTATTATGAATTAATCAAAAAAAGTAAATTTTATAAGCTTTTATAAATAATTTCTATAATTTTATTATTCATATTCAAAACACTGATTTAACAGTTGATTTATAATATATCAGGGTTCGTTTTATGATTAGTGATTCTTTACATGCAAGCTATAGAAGATATTCAATTTAATTAAGGATAAATATATTCTCCATTTTTGGGGTATTATAAAAACACCACGATATTATTATTTACATAGAATTATCCCTAGAATATTTGATAGAGTAATGATCTATAACCAATTTTTTCAAAAATCTAGTTCATAATTTTTATATTAAAGTACCTATGATATCAACTGTAACAACTCAAATCCAAAAATTTGGAGCGAGTGTTTATTAAAAAAAATTATCAAAATATAAAATATATCACATCCTGAAAGGTCAAATTATTTAGAAGACTCAGAATATTAGATACTTTGGTGATTCTCACATTATATTTTAAAACATTAAATATGAATTAACATTTTCCATAAAATATAATTATTTATTTTATTATATACATAAAATCATATATAAATCAATATTTGTTATCATATTTAATGGAAATATTATTAATGTTTGAAATCATATTCTTATTTAGGGAAATTAGGAACAAAACAAAAATCATTGAATAAATTAAGTATACATAATATGTAAAAGAAAAAAAATATTCATATATACATTATAACTAATATCAAAAAAGGTAAATATATTCATTGATGAAATAATAAGATAAATAATTACATGGATAAATATAACATTTATTACAAGAATATACTGAATATTTTCATACATCATAATCTTACTATCAAATCCTCATAAAAAGAAAACATACATAAATAGGTGAGTTATGCACCAAACACCCATACTAGTTGGTTTTATTTGACATACTGATGAATCGATGGGGTATAATGGGCATGCTTCATTACATACTATGTCTAGTTCATTCATAAAATGAATGAAATGAAAAGATTAATTAACACTCAAACAACATAAAAATTTATATTGAAATAAAATAATATGAAATGTTATTATTTTTCCTAAATGAAAAATACAAAAACATGATCAATTTAATTCCAGAGAAATAAGTTGGATTTCATCATTTTATTATAATGCTAGAAAATCGTAATAATCTTCCATTTATGTTGACATAGATGTAAATAACATTAATAGTATATTTAAAACATTATATTAAAACATGGGAAAATATCGTTTTCATTGGATATATTTTTAAATAAAAACGTCCAGAAAATTGTGAAAATTATTTGAATGAAAATAACTATGATTCATTTTAATGTAATATTCATTGTAAAAAATCATAATTAATGTTGTAAAAACTACTCATTCCATTAATGTTGATGAAAATATTCTCTTCACAGTTGTTTTAAAAATTAAAAATTTCATGTTTTGGAAAATTAATTAAATATTCATTTTATTCCATTGTATAAAAATTAAAATACAGTTGAAAATGAAATTATTAAATGGTTTTATAATATTAAAATTGTTCATTTAGTCATTATTATGAACCCTTATTTGTAGGAGAAATATCCCAACCAAAAGCATAATTAAGTTTTTTATTATATAAAACCCATTTCGTGGTCATATTAAGTACCAATGAGGTAAAAAAGGAAAACATATACACCACATAGATTATTAGAGGAAAATAAAATATAGAGAGTTTAAAATAGAAACCTATTTTTGTTTTCTTCTATTAAAATTTGAATATAAACAATCACAAATAAAAATGAGATTGTATAATAAACCCTTACCCTAAACTTATATATGGTCTTTCACATTACATACTAATGAATAGTCAATTTAAATTTAATAAAAAATTTATTAAATATATTTTACATCTATATTTCAAATATAAATGTATTTATAATCATTTGGTATTCATTCATTGAGTAGTCTTCATTACATTGACAATGTAAGGTTGTTCGGTCAATTTATATAAAATTAATCTACTATGTTTACCATAGTTAGTGGAATGATGAAATGGATAAATCATATATTTAATTTCTATTATTTTATTAATATAATTATAAATAATTATTTAATCATAAATTCATTTTAGTAGAAGAGAAAAATCACATCAATTCGTTGAAATGGTAGTGCATAGGTACCCAAAAAAACATTATTAGTCTCTAAAGGATCAAAGGGTAAGAAGTTATATGTTATAAAATTAAAAAAAATTAATAAATTTAACATATATTTATTACTTTTATATTTTTAACTATATTTTTAAATTAGAGATGGTAAATGAATTTCTACTCTATGTGGAGACAGTAGGTCGTATGTTCACATGAGTGACGTTTTCACTTTCCATGGGATATAATGAAGCTAGATAATTGATGAATAATTAACATTAGAACATATAAATTTGTGTAAAATACTTATTTAATTATGTTTATTTTGTGTTTGATGATTTTGAGGTGGTTTAAAAAAGAGGAAGGTGACAATTCTCAAGAACAACTTATACCTCTTCCTTTGGAAACCACCTTTCAATTACTCCTTAAGCCATAGTGAAGTGGCATTTTTTTATACCAAAAACTCTAGGGTTTGGTGAGTTATTTTCAAATGTTATATAAATAGATATTTGTTGAGATAGGTGGCTCAAGTTGTGTGGAGAAGACAGGAAATGGAGTTTCCTTTTATAAGGGACGTGGATAGAGAACATGTAAATAAGTGAAAAAAATTTAAATAACATTTTTCATACTCAATTATATGGGATTAAAATTATCATATATTAAATTATTATAAGTTTAAGGTCTAAATTCAGACAAAAAATGAAATTTTTGAATGTTTTCAAAGTTATTTTTATGCTTTATCCCTATATTTTTAACCCATTAAACTAATTTTACACTAAACCTAAGTGACATATATTTACCATGGTTACAATTAATGATTATCAAAAAACTATGTTGAAATTATAACATAATATTAATTATCACGCTTCCTAATATAGAAATTTTTTATATGAAACTATTTACTAAAGAGGTACAATTTCCATTTAATATTTGTTCTTAAAATTCAATGATAATCATTTCAAATAAAAAATTTTAATTTATTCATAAAAATTATTTTAGAAAAAAAATAAACCATATTGTTATTTATAATGGAATTAATTATATTATTTTAAAAAGTAATTTTTTTATTTGAATCCTCATCAAAACAAAATTAAATCATTTGAATACTAGATTCGGACAGAAGAATCAAAATAATTATTTATTTGAATTAAAACACTACAAATATTTCCAAATTTATAATCACTGATAGATAAGTGCAAATTTTTATTTCTATATGAATTATATTACTTCTCAAATAATTTTTTTCTCTATAAAAAGGTTTGATAGTAAATTAAGTTATTCTTATTTAATTATACTGTCAAAAAATTGATAGTATTTATATGATCAATATAACTCGCTATTCAACACAACCCATCATATTTATATCCTTATTTTAAATCAATTATATAAGTTAAACATTATATTTCATTAAATATTCTCAAAATTATAAAAACATAAAGGTTTTTAGTCTTTGAGGATTATATCTAATTACTATCATATAAAAAATGTTTGTACCACTATACAATTATTTACTTTTAATTTCTATATCCTCTAACTTAAATAATCTATGCGTAAAACTTCCTTCTAAATATGTTGATATAAAAAATTACCTCATTAAATGGAAGTAAAATATAGACTATCACAATTAATTAGTAAGGGAAAACATTTAGTCTTGTCAATAATGGGTAAGATAACTATCATCTTAGAAAACATGAGAAGAAGAAAAATAAATAATTAAAAAATAAATTAAATGTTATTAAATATCTATAATACCTATTATAAATACATGTAACCTCAACTAAAGAAAAAAATACTATTGAATAAGCATGTGAAACATTAGAAAATATACGAGTTCCATAGATCATAGCCATGGGTATAAAGATATGGAATTTCATAGAAATATAGAATAAAATAAATTATGGAATAATAATTAGAACATGAAATCATTTCATGATGTCTTATTAATAAAAAAACATATGGCCCATTTGTAATGTAGTTTTGATATACCTATGGTACACAAGGGATATAAGATTAAAAAACCAAGTGTTCAAAAGGGACTAAGCTTTCAAAAACTTATGATCCATAGGTGACTTAGCTTTTACAAACATCTAGTTTATAAGTGACTTATTATTCATATATATATATTCCATTACTATATTATGTTTCAAAAAAAATATTTTCTATAAATAGCTTATCATTCAGAACACTAAAGTCCATCAGTGTCATAGGTGTCATACACACATGGTCTACTAATGACTTAGGTTTCACTATCCAAGTGTCTTTTATAAACATAGGTTAAAAAAATGAATTCTATAATTAAATTCGGTTGGACAAACCAATGATAGATAAGTGAATTAAATATCATAATAATATGGTACATAAGTGAATTAGGTTTTACAAACATCCATTTTAGTAGTGAATTTGGTTTCACAAACCTAAATTCCATTAGTAAAGATTATATCACACCCTACCACCCATTAGTGGCTTATGATTCACAAGACTACATCCCGTTAATATTTGATGATATGTGAAACCACAACCAATTAATTTGAGGGGGATATAGGACCCCACCCATTATTTATATATTCATCTGTCTAAAACATCAAATCAGTGATTCATATTTTAATAATAAATTAATTATCATATAAAAATTAATGATGTTTCAAAAAAAAATTCTAGAACATTACATTAGACATCTGTATAATGAAGATGGATGTCGGCTTAAAAATATCCCCATATTATCGTATGTATACTTAATTTTGTTTCCAGGGATGACAACAACATTTATTTATGACATCAGATAAATTAATAGAAAAATAAAATAAAGAAAACCCATTTTTAAAGGCTTGAAAACACATTAAAAAGGTTTTCTTTAAAATGGAATAAAATTTTCATGAAAAAAATTTCAAATAATTATCCTTTAAAACCAAAAAGACAAAAAAAAATTGGAAACAAATTATAATAGTAATATTATTTATAAAATATTTCATTTGTTCAAAAAACACATAATTATTTTTCGTAAAAAATATCATTCATTGATGTTTGTATTAAAATATGTTACTCTTTTTTTAAAATAAAACTTTCAATTTTAGAAAGTATGAGAATATTTTTTTTAAAAATAGATTTTAAATAATTTTGAATCCATTTAAAAACATGAAAATAAATATAGATAAATAATAATTCTGATAAGCGGAGAGAATCCAAAAAAAAAAAATAGGCAATGTTTATACTATTGTCAAAAAATATAAAGTTATAGGCAACATTCAAATTTAATTTTAAAACGTTGTAGTTGAAAAATAAGAAGACATTGAATTTTAAATTTTATCATCCATACTAGAACCCTGAAATTTATATAATGTTTCCTAGAAAGAATTTGCAGGGGAATAATAAAATTATGATCATGACAGGAAATACATTTCTAATAATTTAATATACAATTGTTGAAATTCCCTATACTAAATAGGAAAAATTAAAACAACCTTTTAAAAAATGGAAATTGGAAGTTTCAATTTCAAAATATATATTACATAATTGGATTATCATATATAAAAGACATCATCGGTGTGAATGGAAAATGTGGATAAGGATGGGATACCATAGTTAATGATGACATGAATTTCTCTCAGCAATGCTATGATTTTAAGGAATAAATTAATCACAGAAAAATATTGTAATTAAAATTTAATGCCACCATATATTATGATGAAATTATATGAGATAAAATATAAGGATTTAAGGGGTCAATCCTAGACAAAATAATTTTGACAAGAAGCAGTATATATTAATGAAGGTCATTGATTTAGGAAAACCCCTTAACATTTCGTATCATTTGAATAAAAATATATTTGAGGAGAAGATATGATACACCTATTAAAACCAAATAAATTAAATTAATATTGAAATATACATTACCTATTCATTTATAATATCATATTAACTATAACGTAGTGGACAATAAAATATAAGTCTTAAGAAATCAAATTTGGGATAGAGAACCTGTTTCCTAAAATCTCGCTTAGTCTTGTGTATTTTAACCTCTAGTAAATTTAGAATCATGATATTAATCACTAATTTTGTACACTTATTAATATACCTTTAATTTTACTTGTATCATTTTGAAATTGTTGTCCAAATTTTGTTACATGATTATAGCTGATTTTCGTCATTTAACGTTATGATTTTTCAATTGTTTGTTTCCAACTAGTTTCAGAGTGGCAACGTTAATTATCACTAATTGCTTAAAATTTCCTAATTAATTTATTATCCATGTTACAATAATAATTAATAATTTATGATACCTTATTTCTCATTTCATTAGTGATATAATATAAATATAGTTCGGGAAAAAGGAAATTGTTATGAGCGACATTTTGCGTTTTTATAATTGAAAGATTGTATATTATCAAAAATATTAAATATTAATAACATAATTATAGGATATTTAAAATATAATCAATAAATTATTATTTCATTAATTCACTATTACATATCATTCCTTAATCATCTATGATATATAAATTATAATATCTTTCACCTTGGTGGTAAAACTAGCCCAAATGAGAGCATGATATAATGATTTAACAAGACAAGAAATATTTTCATATAATGTTAATATAAATTTAAAATATTATTAACTTGTCCTTAAATTTAATTTACCTTTATTAAATTATTTCTTATAACTATCCATGAGGTTTGGGGATGAAGAATGAAATTCATCATTCATGTAGCTGGTTTGATTCACGCACAAATAATATACATTTATATTTCTCAACATAAGGGATGGAATGATGTTATGTGATAAATTATCATTTAATAATTATAATTTTGAAATATTCAAGATTTTAATTAATTAAATCAATCACTGTTTACAACTGTGAATAGTGAAGATGAAAAATAAACATCATAATTTCATGGAGGTGATAGTCTTCAGGTATGCATGATTTATGATGTTTTATTATTCTTAGTGGATTGAAAAGATTGAATAATGGTTTTTATTTTAATATAATAAAATTAAATTATTTTAATAATATTTATTTTATTATATTAGGAGTTCTAGAAAAACATTATAGTATTATAATTAATAATAAAAATCTAAGGATTAATAAAGACTCATGTTTAGAAATTGGGATACCCCTTTAAAATAGGGTATTTTGGAAATCTAATTGACACCAAATTCTTAAAAATGTGAATGATTATTCATGGAGGTTAAAACATAATATTTCTACGTCATACTTTTAATTTCAAGGGTTATAATAAAGTGTGGTAATTTATTCCCTTTAATATGCGATGAAAATTTTAATTTCATTGAATATTCCTTGGATTTCAATAAGGGCATGAAACAATTCATTGGTAATGATATAAGAATGTGGGAAATAACTGAAATAATTATACAGTATGGTTTATAACCTTATAAAATATAATTGTTTTTATAATAGGTGTGATTTTTTTTCTTTCCACCATCATTTTTTAACATCAATAATAAATAACCATTCCGATGATAACTATTTTTTTACCATGTAACTAATTTTAATTAAAAATAATTATTGGCCTGATTTACTAATGTAAAATTAGTAATTAATTTTCAAAAATAAAGTTATAAAAAAATATTTTTATGAGTGAGAATATAAAATTTTAAAATTTATGTTCATATCATTTAAAATAGTTTTAATGAAAACTGTTTTTTATATGAATAAATGTGTTGGATAAAATTTTAAATGACATTAATTTTATTGAAATGAATTAGATTTTTTAAAAAAGTATTTTTTATGGATTTTATAGAGAAATATCAAAACAAATTTTTCTAATATAATATTTAGTAGAAATAAAATAACAAAAAAAATTTATAAAAAATTATTACTTATGTGAAAATAATACAAATCCTTGGTTTTTTAAATTCAATTTATTATTTATAAATGAATCATGTTACTCAATAAATATGTTTCCTATAATTAATGTTTTTATTATTATGTTATAAATTTATACATCCTTCTTGACATAGTCTTAAACAATGTGGTTTTATTGAAAATTGTTTTTACTCTATACACTAATTTTTTTGAGATTATTAAAATAAAAAAAGACTACGTGAATTTTGATATATTGAACTCAAAAAATTATGTTCATTTTAAAAAAAATATAATTATAAATTTTTTATTATCAATTTTTAAATAAAAATAAACTATAAAAAGAAAAAAACATTTAATAAAAATAGAACTATTTATTTTTTAAATGTTATCAATCATATTTTTTTTGAATTTATAATTAAGTACAATATTTTTATTTACTATAGGTTATTTGTAATTAAATTTTCATAAAAAAAGATATCCATTATATTGTGACTCTTTTTCTTTTTTTATTTCATGTGTAGATATTTATTGAACATAGTATTAATTTAGTGTATATAATACATTAACCCAACCCCGAACAAAAATTCAACCTCTCTATTTTAAATAACACCAACTAATGAATGAATATTAGGAATATATAAAAAATATATTTTTTTTTCATTTTTCACATTAACCTCGCAATATTTTATCCAAAGAGACTTATAATTTCCAACTTAATAGGATTTTATTGAGATTTTTCTTTATATAAAAATTTTACTTAATATACATCATTATTAATTTGTATAACTCACTTGTTATGTTTTATTCATAATTTATTTTTAATGATCTTACATCCATAAAATAAATAAATCCAATTTTTTTTATAATTTCCAATAAAACAATATTAAATGATAATGTAAATATGAAAACATAATACTAATATTTAATCATAAATTACACTTCTATTTTAATCTAATATGATTTTTGTTTTGATATGATATAATTAGATCAACCGAAAATTCTAACAGTTTAACCTATGGTTTTTATGGGTATATTTTATTTATGATCTCTAAATGAACTAGTTAAATATTACATTATCAAATTAAATTTAAATCCATTATAACAATTCAAAAATAGAATTTTGTCAAATAAATAATATATTCTAGTTCTATTAAATGGGTTTGATGACTTAATCCCACCCATGGTGAACTAATATTATGATTGAGTAAATACAAAAAAAATCCTTTTTAAGGATGATTAACCTTATATGAATTAGTGAAACAACATAATCAACATTAAAATATCATGATAGGAATTTAATTTCAAGGACTCCCACATATCCTCTACATTACTAAAACATTAGGTTGTTATTTGATAATTATACATATCCCTTAGACTTATGCCATGTGTTTTCAAAAATACTCACTAGACCCAATCCAAAAAAACTATGTTATTCATTGATACCAACTGTAATGACCCAATTTAATCAAGTATTTATTTTATATCAATCATATAATTTAAACAAGAAATCTTAAAAAAATTATAATAATATGATAAAAAATATTTTTCAGTGACATTGAGGATTATATCTTGTTCCTTTCTAATCAAAAATTCGAATTTTTTACATTACACTAGTTCGTTATTTTTACATCCACAAATTCTCCAACATAGAATATCTATATTAAAATTACCTAATAATTTATCCCTATAAATGATTTCATATGGAAATAGAAATTAATGAAATATATGTGATCCAATTATTAGTAAGGGAAAATGATTCAACAAGTCATTAAGGGTTATATCATAAGAATATGAGACAATATGATTAGAGGATAAATATATTATTGGAAATAATATATAAAATTAATAATTATCCATAATTGATGTTAGCAAGACAAGTTATCTAATATTTGAAAGCATATAACCTATAATAATATTTTGGAAACATGAGAAAATAATATGATCCATTGATCATAATTATATGTATCATGATATGTAATATCATGGAAATATTTCATTACAATAAACTATATAACAATTAAAGACATTTGAGATCATTATATGGTGTTGTATGAATCATAATTCTTTAACCCATTAGTGACACAAGATTCAAAAACCAATGCTAATAATGTTACTTATGTTTCACATGCCTTTTTTCTATATATGACTTAGGTTTCATAAACTAATAGTCCTTAAGTGAAATATGTTTCACAAGTCTATTGTATTTTAAATAATTATGATACCTAAACCTGTGGTTCATAATTTAATTATTTTTAAAAAACCTATAATACATAAGTGACATATGTTTCACATAAAAACATTCTATAATACATATGTGACACAGGTTTCACTAACCTATATTTCATAGGTGACATATGTTTCCAAAATATACATTATATTAGTGACATAAAATTAAAGAATTTATAGTCCATAAGATACATATTAATTACAATCATATGGTCCATGGGTGACCTAGTTTTAAAAATCAATAGTCTATTAGTGACTTAGGTTTCACAAACACATTGTCAATTAGTGTCATATGTTTCTCAAACACATTTTCTATAAATAACTCAACGTATATTTGAAAATAACTAATTAATTGGAGGGTAATATAATACCCCACTCTTAAAGCTTCTATATATATCTTTCCTATTTGAAATTATTCATTAATATATAAAAAATTATTGACTTTACCCATGAAAATATATGGGTTTCATGAAAAACACTTATATAAAATTATATAAGACCTCCAAGGAATGATTTTGGATAGTGGATTAAAAATATCCCAAATGTATCATAAATATTCTTAAGGATATTTATATAGATGAACATTTTATTTTTAATATCACTGGGTAAATAACATGAATATTTGAGGAAATTAAATATTTAAAAGGATTTAAAGTCCATTAATATTTTTTATTTTGGAAAAATAATTTTAGATTTATAAACATTTTAAAAAAAATATCATTAAAGAAAATGGGTGAACTAAAACCAATTATTAGATTATGTTTCATTAAAGAATATTTATTGAGAAGATAGAAAAATAATCAGCAAATTCAATCATAAAAACCCATGCCATGAAAATCTCCAGTAAAATCATGAACTCCTTTTTCAAATTCCATCTTTTACTTTCTAAAAATATAAGAATATTTAAATTTTCATTAAAAAACATTAATTGTAAAAATAATATAGATAAAACATAAATAAAATAATATATTAATAAAAAATAATAAACATAGAGTGAGACAAACCATAATTATTTTTCGAAAATCATTTTTATCATAATAAAAAAACACGATGTTTGAGTGGCATTAAAAATACATTTTCAAAAAAGTGAAGTGGAAACTTTTTAATAATATAATTATTAAATATTTTTTTAAATAATATATCATTAAAATATGTATAATGGTCGTTATAGGAAACTTGGAGTTCAAGATAAAACATAAAATCACGAAAAAAAATTTTAATTCAAAAGCATACTTTTTATGAAAATTAAAATAATATAAAAGGAAAGTAAAACATCATTTGAAAAATGAAAAAGGATAAATTTATTTCCACATAAAATATTTTAGAATTTATTTTCCCAATATTATTGATAACATTGGTTAGAAATGGAAATTAATACAAGGAGGGGGATTCATTGTTCATGATGGTTGGAATAATGCTAAAAAATTGTTATATTTTTTAGGAATAGATTTTTAAAGGAAAAATAGTTGAATTAAAAATTTATTCTCTTTAGAGAGGAAAATAATATACAATGAAATAAAATATTAGGGTTAATAAAACATATATTGGATGTTATAAGATTAAGAATAAGAATTATTAAATTTTGAAGAGATTTTAGTTAACAAAAACCCTTACAAATTTGGTTTCTCTTCAATCAAAATCCTATTAAATATATAACATGATATACCTCTTAAAATAAAATTAATTAAATAATTTTATTAATAGACTTTTATTATTCAATAATTACACCATATTAATGATATCACAGTTCACATCAAGAAACATTTCTTATTATGTTGAATTTATAAAAATGGGCCCCTTAACTTAAATCCTATATACTTGGACATTCCAAAAACAAAATTCCGAACATTCATAACTATTATAATATAAAATTCTATATCCTTATTTAACTTTATTATTTTTATTCACATAATTGTTATTGATCTAATCCAAATATGTTACCATGTTTCTTATTATTTTCTTCTTTGGATGTTTGTATTTTTTGATTGATTATTTCATACCATTATCATAGTGATACGTTAGATTCTTAAATATATGTTCAATGTTCAATATTAAAAAATTATCTTTCATAGAAAACCCATTTATTTTTTATGATTCCTTAAGTACCATTTCACTACTTTAAATAAATAAAAAAGGATTCTGAAAAAGAAAATTGAGATGAACTTGTTTCACGAGGATTGATGATCAAAAGGTGGTATATTGAGTAATATATTAAATATTAGTAACATATTAATGAATAATTATTAAATATTTTTTACATTATTATTATATTATGTCAACATTATATAACATTACTTAATAATCCATGATATAAAAATTATAACATTGGAATTGATGATGGTAAAATAGACCCAAAATAGATCATGTTGTAATGATTTAATGAGTAAGGACATTCTTTATATAATATTAATTTAAATTCTGTATAATATTAAAATTTCCATAAATAAAATTTAACTTCATTAAATAAATTCTTGAGAACATCAATCTGGGTTGGTTATCCCAAATGAAATTCATCATTTGTGGAGTTGTTAGTATGCATGTACTAATTATTAGAGATTCCATTTCTCAAAAAATGGGGTGGAATGATAGTATATGATAAATTATAATTTAAAAATTATAGTTTTTAAATATTGAACATTTTATATCACAAAATAAACCCTTTTCACCCACCATGATGGATGGTGATAAAAAATGAATTACATCTATTTGTGGATGTAGTAATTCAAATATATAAAAGATCAATGATGTTTTCTTTTTTTCAGGGGATGGAAATGTTTTAAAAATAGTTTTAAAATTGGTACAATAGAATTTATATATATTAATAATTTGGAGGTAATTATTTTATGTTGTCCAGAGAAATATTTTAAGAGGTTTATAAAGAATAATATTCAATGGATTGAGAAATACACTTTTTGAGAACTTGAAATTTCCCCTAAAAATAGAGTCCATGGAAAAAATAATTGATACTAGTAGCTTATGAATCTGGTTATTATTTTTGGTAGAGAGAAATGAAATACATTTAGTATGAAATATTAAGGAATATGTATAACTTCAACTAGTTAATGTGATTCCCTTACATAGGTGAAAAAATATTTATTTTTGTGAATATTAATTTTATTCAATAAATATAACAATCTATTCTAAGATAAAAGTATAAAAAGATATGATATAATGGATTTTGTGATAATTTAACGTCTATATTCCAATAAAAAATACATTATTTAGAAAATTTTGGTGATTTTAGGCTTTCCACTTAGTTTCTTAGATTTTTATTATAATTAACTTTTAAAATATTAATAATTTTTTACCATGGTAATTAATTTAATTTAAAAACCAATATTGTACTCATTATCAAATTTTAATTTTAAAATTGAATATTTCAAAATTGATTAATCAAGACATGATTTTATGTGTGGGAAACTATGATTTAGAAATTAATGAACTATGCATGTTAGACCATTTTTATGAAAAGTATTATTTTAAACATAAAATTTATGTTTTGGATCAAATTATCAATGTCAATTATATTCATGAACTAAATTAGTTTTTAATAAAATAAAAAAAATTACGTGACTTGAAAAAAATATATAATTTTACCATACTAATTTTTAATTTAATAAAATTAATATAATTTTTATTTGGAATATATTTTTTAATCCCTTAAATTGTTTATCATATATTTTCAATATTTAACATAGTATTTTGAAATGAAACATATGAATCAATAAATGAATATTGGATAACCAAAAAAATTTAAAATGATTATAGTATATACTAGATTCATGATATTGTCAGAAATATAGTCATTTTTTTATGAACTATATTTTTCAATATTCTTCTAAACGAAATATTATATGAAAATCCCAAAAAAAATCCATAAGATATATTTTACATTATGGGTTAAAACTGAACATCATATTATAAATTTAAATTCTATAGTTCATACATATTTGGAAAATAAAACTATATAAATGAAACTTATATTTATTAAAAAATTAATTGTTTATTAATTAGGTGTTCTTAATATTATTTTGTGTGAATTAATAATTTATTACAAAAATATTAATAACTTTAAACAAAATTAATTAATCTTTCTTAATAATTTTCATCGAACATGTTCAATATCATTTTCGTTTGGTATCATTTATGTTTGGTTTTGAAAGTGGAGAAAACTACCAAACATATTATTACTTTAAATATATATATATATATATATCAAAGTGTAGTGGTGTTATAGTATGTAATACATTGATTCACATTACTTTGATCTAACGATCCAAATTGAATGAAATACATGCTTTTATTATGATTCATATCTTCTATGACTTATATTAAACTCAAGTTAAATTCCTAAAAAGGATAAAAAAAATATATTTTAGATTGATAAACCTATAATATAAGGAATTAAAATATTTCCTAACACCTAGAGTATTGCACTCACTATATTATATTCATCTATTATTTGACATGAATTATAAGGGTGTTTTTCCCATAGATAAGTCTGATGTTTTCATAATATTTTTTTAAGGAGAAACATGATGAAAAATATGATCTAAAGATTATTAAAAAAAATTCAGACTAACAATGGTGGGGAACATTAGAAGAACAATTTTCTAAAGGTTTTACAGATGTAAAGGAATACAGTTTTTGGGGCCCATAATAGGAACAATAGAATAAAATGTAGTCAAATAAAGGATAGATATAAAGTTAATAAAATGGAAAGGAAAATTATTTTTCACTTCGGATTCTCCAATACTTATTGGTTCATGGTTTTGGTTTTTGTTGCATATCTTTTCAGTAGAATTCCCTCTACACCAAATAGAAAAGAACATAAAGAAGCATTCAATACTAGAAACCTTGTTATGATTTTCCATATCAATGTTTTTATATTTCTCACAAATATTAATGTAAATGACCGTGTGTTTGCTTCTAGGGTATGGTGTTGATGAAGTTATACATTGGCCTGTGTATTAAGACTTTTGAAATGTATATAAATCCAAAATATTTTTTTATTAGGATATGTTATTGAAATATTAGAAATAAGAAGATGTTTTAAATGTGAAATAAATCATCAAAATTGAGGTTCATATGTACATATGTCAACATATTCATGATAGAATAGTAATTAAAATAGTTCTATAAAACATATACTATATTAAAGTGTTTTAGATGATGTTTTTTTTTCTATTGGGGTTTCATAGTTGAGATGTACAAAAGTTTTTAGGGACCGTGGAGGCTTGGATTAAACAACTATAATGTGATGTTTCAAAAGTAATTATTTTCAATTGATCTAAAATATGTAGTTATTTTTGAATATCGGCCATGATTTGATAGAAATATTATGGGTGATATACTGATATGAGCTACTTCTTTAACACATGATAGATAACAACAATTTCTAAAAGGGGCTACTGTTTGAGTGAATCATGTTGGTAGGAGTTATCCCTATGGGATTAAATGTATTCCTTTCATTTTTTAAAGGCATGGGGTTAAAATATAGCCCTTTTTAGAAGGTATTGATTCAGAACAAACGGGTTTATTTTTTATGGAGGACACTGATATAAATAGTGATACAAAAAAGGACAATCGATAAAAGATTTCAATATATATAATTTGTAGATTTTTTTATATCATTCCTCACATTATAATATGTTGAAGGATTAATATGGTTCATGGGATTATTAAAATTTTTAAATTTCAATTTAGGTGGATAAATATTAATAAAAAAATTTGGTATATTTAAAAGAATATATCCTCATGGAAGATCCAAAAGTTTATAATGATAAACCAAATAAAATTTTTCTTTGAAAGCCAAAACATATCATATATGGTTCAAATTAGTAGATAATGTACTGGAATGAGTGTATTATTGATTTTATAGAATAGTATATGTTCTTCAAGAGTAATTTGAATCATTTTTCATACCATATCATATTTGATATAGAGATATTTATCATTTTACTTATTTATATCGATGCATGTGTTCACATAGAATAGTAATGTAAATGAAGATATCATTCCTTTATCTATAAAAATCATGTTAAGAAAATTGGAGGTTCCATGAATGGATTAAAAATAACAGTTTATGGTACAGATTCATCCTACATCAATTGTAAGAAACATAATTTATTCCATTATTCATACATATTTAAACACTATAGTAATCCTAATATTCTTAGATAACTACAGGAAAACCCCCATGGAAATAGCTTGGTGGACTATTATGCATTACAATAGTTCTAATTATTTTTCACAGAATTTTGGAATGGTTGAACCATTGCAATGGTTTGAAGAATAAAATGTTGTAGTATTTGATTCAACAAAGAGAGGAACCACTATCCATATGTTCACATATAGAAGAATGCTGAGGAGATTTATGGTAAAAAATTAACAAATTGTAACATTTTAAAAAGTAAAGGAAAAATATGTTTCACTTAATGTTATTGGGAAGAAATTTATTTGATTATAGGGATTTATAGAGGACATATGAAGAATGATTAAAAGTTAAATATTATTCTGTAATTATCAGAGTATGATTTACTAAGTCAATAGCCAATTGATTTTCTCATTTATGAAGATTATTTAGATAAATTATCATAACGTATATATGTTTTTGGGGGAAATGTATTAGATCTATTTAGGGTCATTGAGTTTAAAATCTGGTACACATTTAGAAAAAATTTATAGTATATGAATATATGTGGATTCATTATACAATAGTGGGGTTGTAATAACTGGATTCGTATTCAAAGAACCATGAAGCTATATATGAAAATTTTAGAGAATAAGGGGTTTTAAAGTGGATAGAAGACCATTTAAATTATAGAAATATATTATCAAGTGTAAGATTATATGGCTTAATTAGTGTCAAAATAATTTTTCCCTTTTTTCCATTTAATTCTGTAAGAAATTATTAAAGAACTCTAGAATGGAACCATAATAAAAATGGTGTGATAG
This sequence comes from Viscum album, assembly GCA_963277665.1. Taxonomy (NCBI): domain Eukaryota; kingdom Viridiplantae; phylum Streptophyta; class Magnoliopsida; order Santalales; family Viscaceae; genus Viscum; species Viscum album. The sequence continues at coordinate 1,330,578,601 of OY728133.1, forward strand.
TGAAAATTTATAGAAGTTTGAAATTAAAAGAAATTATATTCATCCATAAATATATTCCTATTTAAATGATGAGAGGATAGAAGAATCCACAATATAAGATTAACATTATTTTTCAACCATAATATCTAATTGATTCCCAAATCAATATCCAATTAAAAATTATGATATCAAAGAGTAAAATAGATTTGATCTTAATACATGTACTATTGAATGTGTAATTCTTTGTAATCTTTTTTTTGGGTTTTTTTTGTTGATAATTTTGGAATAAATTGAAAAAGTTTTTGAAAATAGTTTTGTGAAACATTTTAGGGGTTTTAGGATAAAAAGGATTTGGATAGAACATGGTGAATATGTACAAATGGGTTTTGCAATTAGAAAAAAATATTCTTGATTTACATTAATGTATAAGCTATTGGAGATGAAACAATCACATAAGAAAAAAAATATTATAGAAAATATCAAAAAAAACTAAATCTAAGTTAGATAATATCATGGGTATCTTCAAATAAAATGTTTTCCTATTTCGTAAAATATCACATTATGAATTCTGGAAAAGTTCATGAAGGTAGTGTAGTTGACCGAAGAAAGAGGCTTGCAACTCATGATAGGGATCATGCACAAGTTCTTAAAAATATTATGATGTCCTGAGAAGAAATTATGAGGATTTTATTGAGTGTTTATAGTGATAGATATCATATGTAGATCAAACTGAACTAGATGCAGATGCCTACCGAATCCATACTTTTGGGGGATCCAAATTCAACCATATATATAAAAAATAATTTCATGTAAATCATCACATTACATGTAGAAAAAGATGTTAAAATAATATGAAGAGGATTAAAAAAAATTAGAATCTACATTTCATGTTCTATTGAAAACTATGATGATATGAGGATTCTCTAATTTAATATATTAATTCATTATTTAAATCAGTGAATGTGATTAGGGAGGGAATGGGAAATCTGAGTTAAGACCCTTGATGACATAAAATATTTAACTGCGTCCTAATTTTCCACTGAAAGTGGCTAATATGCATTATAAATATCTTAATATTTATGTGTTCCAAAGTCCATAAACATCAATTTTAGTGCATAATAGAAATTTATATTCATTTCTCATCTTAAGTGAAATTCATGTTAACAATGAAAATTTGGGCCCAATAAATCCTCTATTGGTGGAGAACGTTATATTCATCTTTTGAATTTAATATTTTGAGATATCATTGATCAATTTGTTTGGAATATTTTTATCTTTTTGGATTGATGGATGAAATCCAGGAGAATATTGATAGTTTCCCGCATGAATGAAGAAATTTTCTTAAGAAATCATAATGGGATTTAGGCCCATCAAACAAAAGTGGAGCCCACAAATCAAGCCCAATAAATCTAAATGTTATATTGAAGAAAGATAAAAATATGGGGATAATTTTATTAAACTGTGGATGGAGCTAATTCATGATGTTTTCATGATGATAAATGGATCAGATTTTGATATTTAAATGGTGGGCCCGATATGAATGCACATAAAGTCATCCCACCATTTCTATCATAACATTCAAATAAATTCACCAAATTACCCGAAAATTTTACAGAAAATTGAGACAAGATGGATGAGCCAATATCTCTTCTTCGACCCATCTGGATTCTGCCCCCTTTACATACAAATTTAAAAATAACAATGGTGATGAATCTGGAATACATTTATAGACAACTTTGAAATGTCGATATTCCGTTGATTTTCTCAATATTTTTTGACTCTACCACTTAATATGGATAGAATTTTTTGTTGGTTGTATCATATAATATTTTTCCTTTCAATCGAAGTTTTTATTTTTTTCATTTCTACTGTCATGCTTTCATTTTGTAATCACATTTTCAATTTCTCCCATGTAATTTTTTCGTTCACCTTCATTTAATTAATAAAAGACCATATTTTATTCTTCTTAATTTCGTATTTCTTCTTCTAAATCATGTTGATACCATTTATTTAGGTAGTGAGGTTATTCACATAATTATTTTTGAAACTCTTCACACAACGGTGGAGTGCCAGTTATTTATTTTTCTTCTTCTTCTCCAATTCTACAATCGTAAGTCTACTACCCGCTTTCATTTATAGAATAGCATCAATGAAGGGATAATACTCTAAATGGTTGATCCAAAGTTTTATCAAAGGGATTAATTGGATGTTATTTCTTAATTTAATAATTCCTAATCATTTCTATTTTTGATATTTTCATTCAATGATTTACGTTCTCTTTTAAACTCACCAATTTTAAGGATACACATTCATAGTGAAAAAACGATCTTCTACCTTGGTGTGCACATCAATATGATCCTCCAAGTGTATAGGTGATTATCCTTAGGTTAGTTAAAACTCGAAATCATTGACTAATTTGGGATATATGTATTTTGTTAAAGGAAACACTCAAACATAAGACATTAATATAATTTATATGAAAATTCATCCAATTCACCCCATGCGATAACCATGGATCAAATCATGATATTAAATTGAATTCTCATTCAACATAAATATATCAAATAATCCAGTAAATTCAAACCCAATTTGGAAACTTTTTAGCCAAATCAACATCATCAAATCACCTTCTTAGAATTTATGTTTCATTGGTTTCTTCTTAGGTATCTGAGGATTGATAACCCAAGTCGTAGAACAATGACCACTTACACCATAAAGCTCGGGTAAATATGGGTGCAACCAAATTTTGGTGCCATTTACAGGGACCAAGTAATTCACCATTGAACATCTTTCTATTATCCCACATTTCTCTTATATTTTCCCCTTTCTTTTTTTTTCTTCTCTTTTCTTCGCGCATTCCCAAATACTCCTATGACCATTCAAATCATCAAGTTAGGGGGATAGTACTAGGGTTGTGGAGTCAAGCAACCATAGAGATCACCTTCCATTAGATCCAAATATTCATAATACTCATGATTCAGATGTTGAGTTCAATTCAATGGAGAATCTCTCACAAAACCAAATCATAATCCATGGATGGAAGTGAAATAATGAGCAAGACCCTAACATGAGAATCGTTGCAGACCCTACCATGAATGACTACCTCAGACCTACATGGGCCAATGCACCCTCATTAATTAGGATTGATAACATAGGATATTCCTAGTATGTTTTCAAACCCCGTGTCCGAAACCACCTTCCATCCTTTCATGGGATGGAGTCTGATATGCCTTACCTTTATGTTAAAGAATTTTTTGACATTGTTAAAACCTTGTTCCCTCCAAATCAAATTGAATCAGCTAAAATGATACTTTGACCTTTTCTCTGATGGAACGAGTAATGAATTGGATAAACAATTTTATACTATCATCCATTTACTCTTGGGACCAACTTCAACGATAATTCTATAAAAAATACTTCCCCCATCACAAAACAATTTCACTTAAAAAGAGAATTCATGAAAAATTTAAAGGAGAGGGAGAAACATTTTATGAAAAATTGGAAAGGCTCAAGGACACATTAAACACGGTACCCCACCGTGGATTCTTTAATTCTAGAAAATGTGAGAATTTTCAATGAGGAGTTAGGTATCAGAAACAAAAAATTCATTTATATGATTTTTAATGGAACCTTCAAAAACAAATCCCCAAATGATGCTTATCAGTATCTAGAAAATCTTGCTGAACATAACCAAACATGGGGAACATCACCATAATATGAGAAGCCACCCAAATCTAGTGGAATGTACAATCTTGGAGAAGAAGAAAACCTTAGATAAAAACTTTCTTCACTCATGAGGAATTTTGAGGTGATCGATCTTAAGAAGGTCCACAAAAACCAAACTGTTGAGCTTGTTTGTACCATTTGTGACAAACATGGCCACAAGACCGATAATTTCACAACCATTCCATCTAACAAGGATGTTATTTTAGGAGGACCACCTGAAGAAGTTAATATAATGAACTTTCAAATGAAAAAATTCCAAAACACCTTCAATCCAAAGTATAATGACCATTTATGCTTTCATTGGAAGGAAAATCAACATCCAACACAACAACAATGTATCAACCCATAACCTCAACAAAACATTCATCCTCATAATTAGTTCCAACCAAAATAGGTCCAATTCCAACATACTCTTGTACAATAACAACAACCTATCCAAAAACCAATTAAAAATCCAATCCAACAACCAAAGTTTACTCCTGGGATAAACCAACAAGCTCAATCACTAACCCAAACAGTTCCACAAAGCCTACTAGAACAATTGTGTAATCAAATGGACAAAATGAACTCATAATTATCATCCATTAAACAAGAACATAAAACCATAAAAACTAGAAAAGGACTCATCCCACATTTACCATTACAAAAAAATCATCATGGAGAGATACAAGTTTCATTCAAACAACTCATGAACAACTTAAAGATGTGACAGTTTTGAGAAGTGGGAAATCAATTGAGAAAACTGAACAAATAATTCAGAAACCATATGAAGCTTAAAACTCAAATGAAAATTCAAATGAACCATAAGATCAAACTGGGAAATCTAATTACAATGTGAATGAATTAGCTCTTCAACAAACAATCCCACAACCTGTACCATTTCCTCAACGCATGAGGGGGGAAATCATGCCTGAATTGAGTGAAACACTGAGGGAAATATTCTCACAAGTCCATATGAATATTCCACACCTCAATGATATTAAAACTATTCCTGGATAGTCAAAATACCTAAATTACATCTTCACATTTATAAGGATATAATCACATTATAACCAAGTCCTTCTGGCAGCAAATGTTAGCATAAAAATCCAAGGCACAATTCCACCAAAGATGAAAGACCCAGGATTCCCTTACATGAATGTCGAACTATGAGAGAACATTATTGTCAAATCCTTGTGTGACCTAGTTGCCAGTTTCAATCTCATTCCCTATCCTATGTACTGTCAGTAAGGACTGGAAGAGATAAAATGCACATCTGTAACACTTCAACTTCCTGATCTTATCATTAGGGTTCCAAAGGGGATACTAAATAATGTTCTGGTAAAAGTAGAAAACTTTATCTACGATACTGACTTCATTTTCCACGACAACAATCTAACCATTGGAAATAAGGAAAAACCCCCAATCATCCTCGTCCATCCCTTCCTTGCAACAATCAACTCTATTATCCAAGTCCGAAATGAGAACATGACCATATCCTTTGGAAACAGGAGTCTAGACTTGAACATCTATAATGAAAGCTCATAAATAGGGGATGAGGAGGATATTACTGAAGTAAACATGATAGGATTCATTGATAAAGAATCCAAAGAACATCATGGAATATTTGAGGAATGTTTTAGTGAGGACGAGATTAATTTAATTTGTTACATGGAGGAATTTTATCTCCTTTGCTAGAATCACATTAATATTCCTCTGATGATGAAATTGTAAGACCAAAAATCTGTGATATATTTCAGGAAACCACATTTATGGAGACCACTCTAACTCGCTTCCCTAACACTCATCAAACCAATATAGTTTTTTCAAAACTTCTACACATGGGAGATCAATATTATCTGAATGTATAAAAAAATAAGTTTATATTGATCCAATGTCCGAATATTCTACTGAAATTTTGAAGCAACCTGATCTTGAAATTAATGAACTTCATACTGCACTAAAGTATTACTTCATCGGAGAAAACAAAACTCAACCTATTTTCTTTTCATCTTCTCTTCGAGATGATCATGAAAGGATTTCTTCAAGATGTCTTTAAGAGACACGAGAAAGCCATTGGATAGACCCTATCTGATATTCCAAGGATTATCCCACTTATCAAGACTCATATGATTGTTCTTGAATCCGATTCAAAGCTATGTTGTCAACCTCAATGGAGACTCAATCCTAATCATAGAGATTTAGTGAGAAAAGAAATTTTGAAATTGTTAACATATTGTATCATTTATCCCATAACTGAGAGTGAGTGGGTCACCCTGATCCACATGGTTCAAAAGAAGGTTGTAATTACACTGAAAACCAATAAAGATGGAGAGATTCATCCAACTAGGGTGATTAGTGGCTGTAGAGTTTGCATAAACTATATGAAGCTAAACACATTTACAAATAAGGACCATTTCCTCTTACTATTCATTGACCAAATCCTTGAGAAAGAGGTAGGTCATGCATTATAAAATTTCTTAGATGGGTACTCGAGGTATAATCATATTGAGGTCTCCAAAGATGATCAAGGGAAGATAACATTCACTTTTCCATTCAACACCTTTTCCTTCCAACGCACGCCCTTCGGATTATACAATACCCCTGGAATCTCATAGCGGTGGATGATGGGAATCTTCTCGGACCTAGTAGGGGATTTTGTAGAGGTCTTCATGGATGACTTCTCTATGTTAGGGGTCACATTTGTGGGATGTTTGAGGAATGTGGAGAGAGTTTTTTCAAAATGTGAAGAAATGAATCTGGTCCTGAACTGGGAAAATGTCATTTCATGGTTAAAGTGGGACTATTCCTTGGACATCTAGTCTCAGGTAAGGGTATTGAAGTCAATAAAGCCTAGGTTGAAATAATTTTTCACATTCCATTCACCCAAAACATTCATGGAAGTGTGGTCTTTAATATGACATGATTGTTTCTACAGAGGATTCATTAGGAACATTAGTTCAATCACTTATTACATCTGTGGTCTTCTGGTAATGGATGCTCAACTTGTATGGAAAGAAAGTTGTGAGGGTTCATTCTCAACCCTCAAATAATCTCTCACCTCTCCCCCCATTATGAAATCCCAATATTGGATCATCCCATTCGAACTCATGTGTGATCCGAGTGACTTTTATTTAGGATCTGTGTTAGGAAAACATTGTGATAATAATCCTTATGTAAATTCTTATGCATGAAAATCCATAAATGATGCCCAAATCAACTACACCACCACTGAGAAGAAGTTACATGATGTTGTGTTTTCCATAAAAAGTTTAGGTCCTACCTCTTATGATCCCCCATCACTGTGTAAACTGACCATTCTAAATTGAAATACCTTTTCCAGATGAAAGATGCTAAGGCTAGACTGATTAGGTGGGTCATTCTCTTACAAGAATTTGACATCACCATCAAAGAAAAAAAAGGTGTTGAAAATTTTGTAGTAGATCATCTCTCTAGGATAAAATATAATGACAAATTATACCACCTTTATGTGGCTGATTCATTCCCGGATGAACACCTATACTCTGTGAGTGACTACCTTTTGTATGCCGACATAGCCAACTTCTTAGTTACAAGAGTCATTCCAAAATTCTTAGGGACTTAAGATAGAAGTAAATTCGTTTATGTTGTTAGGAACTATGTGTTTGATGATCCATATCACTATTATTTATTCCCTAACCATATCATTGGGAGGTGTTTCCAATAATAGGAACAAGAATACATCCTTAAATTCTGTCATAGTGAGGCTTGTGGAGGTCACTTTTCCTCTAGGAAAACATCTGCTAAGGTTCTTCAGAGTGGTCTCTTATGGCCTACCCACTCAAGGAATTACTACACATTTTGTCAAAGTTTCCCTAGTCATCAACAATTATGGTCCATCACCAAAACGAATCAAATGCCACTCAATACCATCTTAGTGATTGAAATCATTAACTGTTGTGCAATCGATTTCATGGGTCCCTTACCAAAATCTAGGGGATATTTGTACATTATCATAACTATCGATTATGTCTCCAAATGGGTTGGGGAAATTCCTAAAAAATCCAATGATCATCAAATGGTAATTATCTATCACAAGGAAAACATCCTCCATGGATTTGGAATTCCTAGGGCTTTCATTAGAGAGCATAGAACCCATTTTTGCAATCGTCCATTCTGAGCACTCATGGAAAAATATAGAATTTATCACAAAGTGTTTACTACTTACCAACCATGGACCAATGGTCAAGGTGAGTTAGCCAATAGAGAAATCAAACAAATTATTGAGAAAATAGTTAATCCATCTAGGAAATATTGGTCAGGAAAGCTCTTAGATTCTCTTTGGGCCTATTGAACTGCATATAAAACCATTTTAGGAATTTCCCCATATTGGTTGTTTTAATGTAAAGAATGTCATTTTCCCATGGAGATTGAACACAATGCCTTTTGGGAAATTGAGAAAATTAATTCTGACCTCTCATTTCCCCAAACAAAAAAGGAAATTAGATCTCAATGAACCTGAGGAACATAGGATAAAGGCTTATAAGAATTCAAGGATCAATAATGCTAATGTACAAGACTAACAGTCTTGAAATTTTAAAACCAAACACATTAAACTGGGTAAACCTATTATTATTTATAGTTCTAAACATTATTTACACCTTGGAAAGTTGATGTCCAGATATTCAGGTTCATAAATTGTGCGTAAGGTATACCCCTATGGAGCTGTAGAAATTCAAGATCCCACTAATGGTCTAACATTTATTGTTAAAGGGCATAGACCCAAACCATTCATTGAACCATTCCAAAATTATGATGTTTAGGGAGACTTGTGTGAACCATCCTTCCAAAAGGATAAAACATAAAAAATTAAGTGTCCAGTTCAAGCTAACTTCGTTAAACAAAAGAGTATCATGGGAGGAAACCAATGGTTTTCATGTTTCCAATAATTTTGAATAATTTTTTATTTTTTATTTTTCATTTAAAAAATTACCATAGGCTGTTGACCTATTCTTTTTTTTTGAGTAAGGATGGGTATGAAAGGAGAGCTCTATATTCATCTGTATCACGTGGTGTGATCCCTGAGTAATAACTTACCCATAAATTTAAAAAGAAGAAAATGTATCATTAGTTTATTTTTTTTTGTATATAGGTTTTAATAAAATCTGAATATGATTGTACCATAGACTATTGATTGGTTCTTTGATTATGAGTGTTAATGGGTATAAAAGGGGAGTTCCATATTCATTCCTATCACGTTGCATGATCTCTTAGTAATAACTTACCCCAAAATTTAGAAAGAATACAATGTATCATCATTTTATTTTGTTTCATTTTATTTTTCTATTTTTATAGGTTAAAAAATTAAAAAAATTAAAAGGACATGTTGTAAGTCATGGGGAAAAGCCCATCACAACTGTGCAAGCCACTGAGACTTAAACCCATGATTGAAGGGAGACTGTGGCATGCACTTTCATCATCATCCACAAGGTGAATTCATTCCATGATTATCATTTTCTATTTTATATTTAAAAAACTCTCCCGTACACCCTTCTATGTTTTCTTTGAACACCGAGGGCAGTGTTATTCTATGTTGGGGGAGATTAAATAAAAATTGATTTTTTTGTGAATATGAACATGCATGGAAATAAAATTTCCATTAACCTTGGACATTATAACACACATTGAAAACTATGTTGAATATTTTTTCATGCCTTGATTCTGATTTTAATTCATTTTAAAGTACATGATCATAGTTTTTGGAAAGTGCAGTTGTCCGATGTGAGTTTTCAAATTTTACATTTTCATCCTCTTAATCAAAATTCCACAATGCACGTCTACTAAATCTTGGGTTTATATTTGAGTTCATAGGTCCCTTTAATCATAGAATAGGATTTGGGGTCACATTGAGTGTAATTTTAGTATCCAAAAAACATAAACAATTTGTGACCACATAGAGCAATGTTTTGTCCAAATGTGTGGCATCCCGAACTTGGGGATCATGACTCCATAGTTGTCTTTCCAAGAGTTAGGCTTTATTTCTCTATTGTAGATCATGGAATGGACAATTTGTGTGGCGTTCGACACTTGGGGATCATGAATCCATAGTGTTCTTGCCTAGATTTAGCATTTTCATATCTATAGTGGTCATAAAAATAAAAAAAACCAAAAAAACCAAAAAAAATCAACAAAAATGGATACTCATCTTAATGTTTAATGTGATTTCCACCTAACTCTTCAATTTTTTTCCCTTTACCAATAAAATGGTCCCCATGTCTTTTGTGATACAGAACACATCATCATGCTTAATTGTAATAGGATGAAATGTGACGACGAATTTTAACAATGGAATGGGCTTGGGTTTGGGATATTCTTATGGACCTATCTTGTATTAAATTATATTGTTGTGTTTTATAATTTTCTTTGGAATGAGGACTTTCGGGGAGAAATGAGTATTAAAATGTTTTCAGAAAAGGGAATTCAAATTTTTTATTTCTAATATATTTTTCTAGGGAATAGAAAAACACAATTTAAGGGGTGTGATTAGCCACTGAAAGTGGTAAATATTCATTTTTAATATCTTAATATTTATGTGTTCTAAGGTCCATAAACATCATTTTTAGTGCATTATAGAAATAGTACTTCATTTCTCATCTTAAGTGCAATTCACGTTTAAAATGCAAATCTGGTCCCAATAAATCATCTATTTGTGGATAACGTTATATTCATTTTTTTTAATTTAAAATTTTGGAATATCATTGATCACTTTTTTAGAATATTTAATATTTTTGTATTAATGGATGAATCCTAGAAGATGATGATGATTTTTCAGCATGAATGGAGATATTTTCTGGAGAACCATAATGGGCTTAAGGCCCATAAAACAAAATTGGGTCCCACAACCCAAGCCCACCGAAGTGAAAATGTTTACTAAAGAATGAAAAAATTATGGCGAATATTTTATTAAACTGTGACCTGAGCTAATTATGAAGTTTTCATGGTGATAAAGGGATCCGAAGTTGAGATTTAAATGGCGGGGCCAATATGAATGCATATAATTTCATCCCACAATTTCGATAATAACATCCAAACGGCTGCACCAAATGACCCAAACCTTTTATAGATAATTGAGGACAGATGAAAGAGAAAATTTCCCCACTAAGACCTCTATGGATTAGGCCTCCTTCAGTTAAAAATTTACACATCAAAATGGGGGACGAATATGGATGACATTTATGGACAACATTGAAACATCAAAATTCCCTTAATTTTATCACACTCTTTGGAATCTAACAATTAATGGGGATAGAATTTATAGTTTTGGGAGTATCTAATGATCCAAATATTCATATATATAGAGATGGTAGTGAAGGGAATTATCTTCTAATATTTTTCCTTTCAATCGATGTTTTTATTTATTTCATTTGTATTATCAAGCTTACATTTTGTAATCGCATTGTCAATTTCTCCCATGTATGTTTTCATTTACCTTAACTTAATTAATAAAAGATCATCTTGTCTTATTCTTAGTTTCTTAATTTTTTTTGAAATAATGTTGATACCGTTGCATTAGAGAGTGAGTTTATTCACACAATCATTTGTGAAACTGTACACACAATGGTGGAGTGAATGTTATTTATTATTCTTCTTATTCTCCATTTATACCATCTTATGTCTACTACCCGCTTTCATTTATATAATAGCATCAATTGAGGGATACTCCTCTATTGGGTTGATACAAGGGAGTAGTATGTGGATGAATTGGATGTAATTTATTAATTTAATAATTCCCAATCAATTCTATTTTTGAGATTTTCATTCAATGATTTACATTTTCCTTTAAAGTAACCAATTTTAAGGAAACACATCCCGAGTGCTAAAACGATCCTCTAACTTGGATTTCTCATCAATTTGATCCTCTAAGTGTATGAGTGATTTTCCTTAGGATAGTTAAAACTCGAAATCGGTGAGTCATTTGGGATATTTGTATTTTGTTAAAGGAAACGCTCAATCTTAAGACATTAAAATAATTTAAAAAAATTCATCAAATTCACTACAAGAAATAACCAAGGATCATCTAATTCTTTTAAATTGAGTTCACTTATGTCTTTAAAATATCATATAATCTAATCAATTCAAACCCCAGTTGGCCACTTCATAGCCAAATCAACATAATCAAATCACATTCTTAGAATGTTTGTTTCATTGGTTTCTTCTTAGGTCTCTATGGATTGATAACCCAATCCGTAATACATTGACAACATACACTATACAGCTTAGGTAAATTTGGTCACAACTAGATCCTAAGAATATTGGAACTAAAATTAAAACTAGGGGCTTATGATCAAAATGAGTAGACACTAGATAGTTTGAATAGTATTATTGTCACATATAATATACAGAGAAATGATAATGAGGTTGTATGAAGGGGTGATATAAAGAGGTAGCATTCAATGCCAAAATAAAGCTTATTATAGAGGCTGGAAAGTATGGATTTTAATAGCATGAATTATTTTCCATACTGTCATAAATATGTTAGAGGGGAAATGGAAGTTTAAATGGTACCATCTACTCACATGTTTTTGATGGGGAAAAGTCAGGTTACATGGAACAAAGTGTTCCAAGTTGTTTAAAGAAGATAATTGGTATGAGGAATTTCTTATGAAAAAGTCTTCATCCAATATGAAATAAAGAAAGAGAAGTAAGATAAATTTTCGTAAGAAAATGATAGTTCAAGATAATATGAGATGGAGTAGATATAATAATATATATATCATTGAGAAAATGTTATGATGGTAGTTATAGGTAAATCCAAGACAACAGAAGAGGTTAAAAATTATAGAGGGGAAGTGGATGTAATTGTTGATATCGAGTTTGAATTAGAAGTAGATCATGAGGATATAGATGTCTGGAGAGACAAAATGATGACAACCAACAGACTGGGTTCAAATTCTAAAATTAACATGTAGCTTTGGGAAGAATATGGGTTTTAGTTAAAGGTGACATATTTATACTCATAAACCAAAAACTAGAAAGCCTAGATAATATCCTTGACTTCAATGTCATTGTTTATAATGGATAAAGGCAGTCGATTATCTCACTAAAAGTGTAAAAGATATTTCCATTTATATCGAAGAACTTATGGTGGAATTTCTCATCCTTTTAGGAATATTTTAATATATTGAGAAACTCTTAACACAAGATGTGTAATCTAGAAATCATGTCACGCGGCAAATAGAAAAAAGAAAATTTGATTTTAGAGGTCCATAAAAAACATCGATGAATTTTCTGGAAATAAAAATAACACATCTGAATGACATTGATATAATGTAGATTGATCAAAAATAGAATGTACGGATGATTTTGACTAAACACAATATCCCACTAAAATTTTAAATAAATATTTAAGTATGAATAAAAATAGTATGATTCATAGAACCAAAGGGAGAACTAGTGAAACAGAAATGATAGCCCATAATTCACTTTGATCTGGAGTTATAGTTTTGGAAATGATGAATGTTCTCAAAATTTTTGTTCCATATCCAATATGTAAATTCGTGGTCATTTCGAACATAAATATTACATATTTTTATATTAATTTTCATTAGCTAACATTACATTTCATGCCAAAACCAAAATGGTCGAGTTAATTTTGTGAAAAGACACAAAAACATCTTATTTTGGTACATTATTCATCATTTATTATAAATATATTCTCCCATTTTACTGTTATCTTCCTAAAATAATATAAAACTTTATTCAAAACCTAATTAAAGAAAAAACAATAAATAGTAATATTAGATTCTTTGTTTGGGTAAACATGGGTGATATTAATCGATGATAACAAATAATATAAGATAATCATAAAGATTTTAGATCATTAACATAATATAAAAAATTTATTCACTAATTTTTTTATATCATAAACATGAGTCATAAAATAAAACTTTTTTGTTTCAAGAAAATGAATCAAATGGATGATAAAACATCATAAATCAACCGTACAACATATGTTTATCTTATAATCATGATGTTAGAGAGTAGCATCCCATGTTTTTTATAATGAACTAATATTTTAGATTTCATTTTGAATAATAAATTATAACATTATACATGTTATTAAATGATTAAGGAAGGTTTTGGTAGTAATAAATTTTTATTTGGAGCGCAGATATCTGGTTTTTTAGATAAAACATTAAGAGTAGGGATGGCATATGGTTAGTGGTAACTGTTTAGCTCAATCATGTGACCCAATAAGAAGAGGTGTCAGGTAAGATTAACTTGTATATGAGGCTTCATGTAAGCGTGTGTTTCTACAAAAATAGTATACTAGTGACTAGGGTGTGCACAATTGGGCCAAAACATGCACCTCACCCGCACTCTTAATGACACATTGGTAGTGAAGAGACATAGTTTGCAAATGATTTATCCAAACCATACATCCAAATTGATTGACCCACTAAATAGTTTCAAATTACACTTTCCATCCTTATATAATGAAACTAACTCCTCAACCATTCTTCATTATATGTTCAAAAAGATCATTCGTTGGAGCACTAAAATGGCATTGAACTATGATTTGAAACCAATCCCTCATTTGAGCTCCGATCAAACCACTATTTTCTAAATTTGTTAGAAAACATTATGTGATTCAATATATTAGATTCCTTTCTCATTTTACCCCAATATATTTGGTGGCGCGTCATCATGAGATATTATTATGTATATTTAGGTTACTCATCTATTAGTCTAATTTCATTTGTTAGAAGCTAAATTTGAATCCAATACCAAACTAGTGTTACTCTAACTACAAAAAGTAGCTTCTCTATATTGTTTCCCACAAAGTATCACTGCTTAATAAATGTTGTCATTGTGTTTCATTCTATAATATTCATGTATTGCCTTTAATTATTAAATCTATTAATATAAATGATAAACCTATTATCCAAACATATTATAATATTAATTCACCTTATTAAAGGTTGTAACCTGATAATAGATAACCCATTTGGGGGAGTCCATATATACACATTGGCATGAACACCTATTACATGAGTTAATATAAATTTTAAAAATGTTATTAAATTAATTTATAATAAATTTTTATATTTTACATAATACAAAATGTATATTTCATGTGGAGGCTGATTGGTTATGTAAAACATAGACACAATATAAGAATTACCTTATGATATATTATCATTTATAAAATTAATCGTGAAGACTTTAATTAAATGGAATGATAAATAGGCTTGGATTGACCCATTGACTATGATTATTTGTATATTGTTTCAACAGATTATGGAACTTGTTCTTGTTAAAGGACGGGTCAAAATTGATCCATCCATGGATTACTATGGGAGTGATTTGAAAACTCTGGGGAAACCACCACGATTTATTGATCTTGTACACAAGAGTGATACCCCCATTAGACTTCATCCTTTATTATATTATTAAATTAATTCCTTGGAGTTGAATAGACAACTAATTTTCTTTATATCATGAAATTATAATGCCTTGGATTATCCCCCATGAATGAACTAGATTTATTCAGAAACATAACTCCTTATATAATCACATTGGGAATCAGTCATGCTTATTCAATGACATAATTTTAAGTACTCTAAGGGATTAGTAGGAGATATTTTTACTGTGGAATTTAAAGGGACTAACCCCCTGGATTACGGTTATAGCCTTTTAATTTCATATGAATTTATTACTATGTGTTTCCCCAAACATTAAATGTCAATGATGAATCAGTTTATCCTTGGTTACTCCATTATTTATAATATAAAATGGTTAATATTATCAGATTATATTGAACAAAACCATTTATAAACTATTAGATAAGAAAAATCCATCCGAGGAAATGGTTGGTATGTTTAGTTGGGATTCCAATGAGGAAATTATTCCTAAAATGGTTATTATATAAGTTTCATTTTCTAATACATATCATTTTACCTACACACATGTATTTTATACTCAAACACTAGATTTTTTTTATACACCATTGGTGGTGGACTGATGATTCGAACTAAATCCTTGTTTGGGTGGATGAATGGTAACTATATATTCTTCATGGTTACAGGTTTGGAAAGGGGTAATTGTTCAGATTTAAATTCATGATTCATGTGATATAATGGTGTGTGGGATCAATTATTCCATTCTATATTAGGTAAATATCTTCCAACTATCTTCCATTTTATATAAAATTATCCATACCTTTATTATTGATTCCAAAATGTGGGATGATGAGGGTACATGGCATGTTGGTTCATTTCCAAGCTAGTGTGGTTCATATAATCATAGGAAGTGACTAATGTTGGTAACATAATATGGAAGAGAAATATGGGGTATTTTCATTAGTTTTTGTATTAAATACCATCAATTTGGGTGACAGGTTCATGTAAAGCCTCGATGTGATAGAGACCTAGGGGAGTGTCGATCCAAGGAAGAAAAAGTCTAACATTAGATATTTTTCTAATATGTTCCACTAGGTTATATTAAATGAATATCTGTGTCATATCCAATTTTCGAGAAATATCAGTAATACATAATCATGAGATGAGTTGGAGTACCACTGATAGTATAATAAGATATGGTTTTCATGGTTGAGGAGGCCAGACTCAAGATACGTTGCACTAGTAGAGTGTATTAGCTCTATGTAGTCTTATTACAGGTTAGGGTCATGGATCTATCAAAATATATATGGAAATGCCTATACCTGAAGATCTGGGTATCATTTCATCTATATTACAAGGTAAAATAATGGTTGAATCTACTTTTCTAACACCCCAATCTTCCACAATAGATTTCCCATTGAATAATGAAATATCTTGCCTTTTACGTAACTTCGAGATTTTAACACACCGCGACCAACCAAAAAGCCTATTATGAATAGTGATACTCACTTTTTGAAATATTTTAAATTTAATTTTTCAAAATGGACTTTATTTTTTAATTCTTAATATCAAAATTAGCTTAGGGTGAATTTTTTGTATTTTTTTGAAAACATTCAATTTTTTATGAATAGTATAAAACAATACATTATTATTTAAAATAGACATTTTATTTAAATAATTAGTTATATTATTTTAATTTTTTTAGTTCAAAATAGAAACATATTAACACTATGTGTTCAATTTAATTCTTTGGTGTCCTTTTATAATTTGTTTAGATATATTCAATTTTATTGAACTTTTTACCGTCTTTTACCAACCTTCTAGGCGCATTTATAAATTTGAATAAAACATAATTTTACTGCCTCTATGGTTTGAATTTAAAAAATCTGAGAGACATGGTTAACATCAGTAAGTAAAATGTTTTTCAATAAGATGAATAGAATTTTTGGTGAATATTAACTTTTGAATTTTACTTACCACAGTTAAAAATAAATAGGGTAATTAAGGGTAAAAATGATATTATATTTTCCCTAACACATGTCCTAATTATATTGGATAAGGATAATTACACCCCAAAAAACCTTAGGAATAAAGCATGATCCTATTTCGTCCACTTGGATTAGATTTGGGCATTTATTATTATTTTATTTAATGAAGAGTTAATAGAGTTAAATTCAAAGTTTAATAACTAAAACATTTTTAATATATGGATACATACAATATAAATTACACTATTAATATTTATTATGAAACTAACAATATTTCCTACATAATGGTATTTTATTTATAATTTATAGACATTAAATAATTAATTATATTTATGACACAATGATGATGCAGTAATTACCTTAATAATGAAATATTAAAATAATTGATATTATAAATATCAAATAAATGTGAATTGAGACTTATGATGAATTACACTAATTTTATTGGTTATTATGAAATTATAGCGTTGATTAAATAAAATTTATTCACAATGATAATGTTTTTTAGGCTTTCAAAAAAATGAAATACTAAGTAGTGTCAAAAATTACATAATTGAGTTTTTAAAACAAATACTATATTATTAATTGATATAATATTTCAAAAAAAATTATATCGGCCAAAAGACATAGATAAGGTTATATATATTAATAATGAACCACATGGGGTTAAATTGGCTTGTTATAGTAAGTTTATAAAACATATAATATAAAATTACAAAGAGACATGGAAAATAGAAAACAATTTAACTTGGAGTTAAATCTAAAAGATAAGGTTAATATTGTGACATAAACCTATCCAAAACTCTATTGGTTGAGATTTTTTCGACCCATCCTAACCTTAGCCTCGAAATAAATCATTTTGGGTTCATTATAAATCTGAAATGAGTTTATTATAAAATAATATTTCAATATTTTCCAAAAGTGACTCTCACTTCTCTTATAAAGGGTACTTCCGCATTTCCTAATTTCACACCTCCAAAGCCATTTGCTTCAACCAACTGCTGCCCAAATATCCACCAAACCTTCCTCCCTTCATTATAAAGGCCCTAATTTTGTACGAAATCTAACCTATGGAGCCCTTTGGATCAAATAAAAAGGAAGAACCCGAAGAAGAGGGAAGAATTTCATCACCTCTTTCAAGTTCTTTTCTTCTTCCACTTCCAATTTCTTTGTAGTTTCCATTATAAAAAAAATAACTCCAGATTTTTTTATATAGAGAAATGTTATTATAAATATCTTAAAACCATATTCATTATTCTATCCATCATATGAAGGACAAATTCACCATACATGCATAGGTACGACTCACCGTCTCCATAACAGACATGACTTATGGATCCGAGTATATAAAGAAAACGGATCAGTTAATACCAGAAACGATGATACTTCTAAAATATTATTTTCAATGAAATATTAGAAGATCATATAAGATATCATATTTTTGTATATAGTTATTTTATAAATAAAGAACAATTATTTAACTATTATACAAGAGGTTAACGTTCCCCCGACCATAGAAAAGTACAAGGTAATGGTTAATTCTACAATCTATTTACTTATCCGAGGTTGTTAATACTTAAGTATCTACTGAGACATCTTTATCATCCCCATCCATGTTTTCGTAAAAAATTCAAAACAATTTTACTAATTACAAGACGATGGGTTAATGTCAGATGAAACCTTATTTGACGGTATATGTTATGATACAAATATTCCATTTTGTATTTAAGGTTTTGTGAAATGATTTTCTGGGAATGTGTTATTTTATACTGTTCATGTTTTAAGGATAATTTATTCACAATTCTAATTCTAGTTTTAATATGAATTTTTATTTTATGTTTCAACATTTTCATATAAAGAATGTATTATACTTTGTATGTGATGGGTGGATCCCGATATAGCTCCTCGATGCATCTATAGGTCTCATGAGACAAATATATGTGGAATTGTCCGGGGCCTATCCCAAATTTGATATATGGTTTTGGCCTAGGCCTAAATCATTTTTAGACGTCTTGGTCAAGGGCTTGACAAGATGTTTCAGAATGTCTGGTATTATACATTCCCTAATTTTTATGTTATCTTCTATTGTATTTCTTACCCTTACTGAGTGTTTGAGCTCACTCCATTCTTAAGTTTCATTTTCTCAGAACATGAAGATTTTATTTATGATTGACTTTCAGGAATAATCTTGGAAGATTAGATGTGTCTAATTGAAAAAATTAGTGTTGTATTTCTTTTCAAGTTGTAATGTTAAACTCAGGTATGTATCTTGTTTCTAATAATACTAAAATGACAGGTCATTCGTCACATGATTCCTTCTATCATGCCAATGTTATGTAATAAATCACTGAATTCGAGTAACTAGGGTCAGGGAGTTACAGTTGGTATCGAAGGAAGTTTTGTACGAACTATGGAAACTAGATTTAGATAAACTCTCATTAGAGAACATTACCATGAGATAGACTTTGTGGATTGGTATAGAAGAACATCCTAAAATTTTGGTAATGTAGAAGTTTTGTATATTTTCGAAAAAATACATCCATGTCTAGATACGAGCACATAGAGGAGACTCTGGTACAGATGTACCTAGTGGTGAAAACTCTGCAAGGAGTTTCAGTCTTGATATGGGGTATCCTGGTACACGATAATGGGCCTTACTCCCCTCTCGGTTATGAAACTCCCGATGGATGTGCTTAGGATAATTCACATTTTCATTAAAAACCATAATGAATGATTTATGAGTATATAACTAATTAACTAAAACATTTTTTTATTATGGATTATATCCATAAATATTTCAATATATGTTAAATGTTTTACAAGTTTGGAATTATGTATTTTGATTCATAAACTAATATATTGTATTCCATTGTATAGAAATGGTTCCTAGTGGAATTAAAGGAAAATGTATCAACGCATGTAATCCATGTTTGGATTTCCCTCCTACTAAAGATAATTATAGTTGTGCTAGTGATGCAACTAGTGCTGATTAGCTTATCACCACACTTGGATAACTCACTCATCTTATGAATAATAACATTACCTGTACGGAGCACCCTAATTCACAATGCGGAGGATCAATGCTAGACCTCTTCAGGAGGAAAAAAAACCACCAACAATCAATGGGAGTAAAAATTTATTAGTTGTTGAGAAATGGAAAAATTCTATAGGGAAAATATTTCGTGCATTGGGGAGTAGCGAAAAGGAAAAAGTTTTCATGACATTTTATGACCTCATGGGAGATGCAGATCAATGGTGGTCATTAATCCAAAACACAAATGAAGATGAAGAAGTATCAAACATGGAATATTGGGATTTTAATGAAATTTTCGTACAAAAATACTTTCCTCATGACCATCAAGAAGATATGAAAGACAATTTCTAAGTCAGAGATAAAAGGAGGATGGGAATTTGATAAAGCAAGAAGCTAACCTTTCTAAGTTAGAAAGGGATGCTGCAGATTATATACGTAACCCAAGAAATAATATTGATCATTTATTTGATGGGTTTAATCCATTTCTCTATCAAGAATTAGCGTCACAATCCTTCTCATCATTTGAAGATATTTCTCATGTTCTATGAAGACAGAAATGGAATTCTCAAAGTTTTACAACTTTAAATTAATTAAAGAGAAGAAGATATATACTGAACTCTCTAGGAAAGGAAATAATTAAATAGGAAATAAGGGAAGAGTGGAATTTCAACCATATGATATTTTTGGAAGGAAGAACCTTGGTGTCAGTCTAAAAGAAAAAGGAGTATACATAAGATTTGGACAAGAATTCCATCTTGTTGGTGATTTTAGGGGGAAGAAAAAATATACCAATAATCAATTCTACAATTTCAAGGAGTTTGGACATTAGGCAAATGAATGTCCTAAGCATCCGAGAAACTTACCTCAGAAAAGGCCATGGGATCAAGGCCAAGCTTATGCGATCACTACTATTGAGCTTGAAGCTCCGAAAGATGAGGGTGCAGGTAATTTAATTGTTTCTTCATGTTTATCCAATGATTTATTTGATTCTAGATAATCTCATTATTTAATATCTTCCCAGTTTCCAAAGAAAATTATATTTTTTAAATATGTCTTTTCAATGGTTTTTTCAGTCAAAACTCCTTAGGGAAGTATCATTGCAACAATGATTTGTGAATCAGTTCCCATTAGGGTATATAAATGATATTTATCTGTAGATCTCATCATCATACTAATTATTTAATTTGACATAATCCTCGGAATGAATTGGATTTCGTAACATGATGCGAATGTTTATTGTAAGAAGAAGGAGGTTACAATTATCAATGATGATAAAAAGTACCTTATCTTTAGAGTATAAACATCACCATCTAATCCTTATCTAGATCCACCCTCAGTAGCTCTAAAAATTCAATTATTTTGGAGGAAGATAATGAAATAATTATCGGTGAGGAAAAGAATGATCTAATAGAAGATGTACCTATTGTGAAAAAATATATTGACATGTTTCCAGAGGATTTACCAGGACATCCTCTATAATGAGAAATTGAGTTTTCCATATATTTAATTCCTGGTTAAAGGCCCATATCAAACACCCCATATAGAATGGCCACTGTGGAATTAGTGGAAATAAAGAATCAACAAGAGTAATTGAGTAATAAGGGATTTATTCCCCCCTAGTGTTTCTCCAGGGGGATCCCCTGTCCATTTTTATATGAATAAAGATGGATGTATAAGGTTATTCATTGACTATAGGGAGATCAATGCTATAACAATAAATAACAAGTATCCCCTACCTTAAATTGATGATTTATTCGACCAACTTCATAGAGCTTAGTATTTTTCATAGATTGACCTTCGATCCGGATATCATCAGTTGTTTGTGAAGATGGAATATATTCCGAAAACAACACTTCGAACTAGGTATGGGCATTACGAGTTTACAGTAATGCCTTTTGGATTAACTAATGCACCTTCTATCTTCATTAATTTAATGAATATAGTATACAAGAAATATATTGATGAATTTTTAAAGTTATTTATTTATGATATCGTTGTATACTCACAAAGATAAAATTATCATGAAAATCACTTTCGCACTATTCTGTAAACCCTTAGAAGAAATGAGTTATATGTGAAGTTTAGAAACTGTGAATTAAGAATTCAAGAGATTTTATTTCATAGACATATTGTCTTTAAGGTTGGAATATATGTTGATCCTTCAAAGGATAAGGCAATTCAAGAATGTCCAACACCTATGAGTATAACTGAGATACACAATTTTATTGGTTTTGTACTTATTATCAACGTTTCGTCCAGAATTTTTCATGGTTGGCTAACCAATTAACCATGATCACACGTAAAGGGGTTTAATTTTTTTTGGAAAAAAGTGTGTGAATATTTTTTTGAATAACTTATTATAATATTAGTCAACGTTCCTATCTTGACTATACCATCAAGGAACAATGGGTTTGTTATATACAGTGATGCATCAAAGAAAAGACTTGGTTGTATCCTTATGCAGAATGATAGAGTCATTTCATATGCATCACGACATCTAAATATTCATTAGAGAAACTATACCACCCATGTTATTGAGTTATAAGTTGTAATCTTTTCTCTGATGATATCGATACATTATCTCTATAGTGAAAAATGTTAGATTTTTACTGATCACAATAGTTTGAATTATATTTTGACACAGAAATTATTCAACATCATGCAAAGGAGATGACTTGAACTACTCAGGGATTATGATTGCACTATACCCTACCACCTGATGAAGGAAAATAAGGTGGAAGATTATATTAGTAGAAAGGATCGTGGAGTATTGAACAAAATGAGAGTTGAAAGGGATTCTACTTTCATAGATCTAGTAATGATGGATATGGGAATAAACATGGAAGGTGAAACATCAATAATTTTTCAAATGGTTACCAAACCATCATTACTAGAGAGGATAAAGAGTTATCATACTAATGATGAGGTGTTTCAAAATAATATTAAATCTGAAAATGATGGGAGATTGAGTGACATTATATATGAAGAGGGTATTTAAAGGAACATATTTTGTTTGACAACATGAAGAGGGTGATTGCTGATTTTTTATCCGGATGTATGGTTTGTCAACAAATGAAAGCTGGAAGGAAAAACCACGAGGAGTCAAGAAACCACTTCCCATACCTGAGTGGACATGGGATAGTATTATGATGGAAATTTTCATGGTGCTAAGAACGACTCCTAGAAGGAATGATGAAATATGGTTCATTGTTGATTGTCTTACCAATTATGCACATTTTCTTGCTATAAGGGAAGATTTATAACTTGAGAATCTAGAAAGACTATATATTAATAAAATTGTAAGACTCTATGGTGTACCCATATCAATTGTTTCTTATCACAATCCCTAATTTACATCATGATTTTGTAAAACTCTTCAGAAGTCCTTGGATGCTGATCTTTATTTATGTACTACCACCCAAACTCAAACTGATGGACAATCGGAACAGACTATTCAAACCTTAGGAGACATGTGGAGATCTTTCTCAATCAACTTTCAAGATATGTCAGATCAATATTTACCTCTAGTAGAATTTTCCTATAATAATTGCTTCCATTCAAGTATTCAGATGGTATAATATGAAGTTTTATATGGAAAATAGATGTCGTGCACCGACTTGTTGAGATGATGTTGGTTAAAGAAAACTCATAGGCCCACAAATTGTTGAGGAAATAAAGGAAATAGTGGAGTTTATCCAAACCCACATCAAAGTTACTCAAAGTAGATAGAAGAGATATGCCGATACCTGAAGGAAGGATTTTGAATTTCATGTAGGAGATCATGTTTTCAAGAATGTATCTCCATGGAAAGAAGTTATATGATTCTATAAGAAGGGTAAGTTAAGTCCCATGTACCTCGGACCTTTCGAAATTATAGAATGAATTTTGGCTATAGCTTACTATTTCGCAATGCCTCCACATCTCTCAAAAGATCCTGATGTATTCCACATATCAATGTTGAGAAAAAACATGCCCGACCCAACGCATGTAACCACCTATGAAAAAATTGAACTGGAAAATGATATGTCTTATAGTGAAGAGCCTGTCAAGATTCTTGATACCATAGAATATGGGTTGAGAAACCGGATGACTGGTCTAGTAAAATATCTATGGAATACCACAAGATGGAAGATGAAATGTTGGAACATGAGGAACTTATTATGATGAACCACCCTAATCTTTTTTTTTGGAAGTATTATAGAAATTTCAAATACAAAATTATTTGATTGAGGGAATAATGTAACACCCTAAGCATCCACAGTATGTTTCCCCTTGAATAATTCATTAGCTTGCATTGTACGCAACTTCAAGATTCTAACACATCGGGACCATTCAAACTAGCCGTCATGAATCATAATACCCACTTTTTGAAATTTTATAAATTTTATTTTCCAAAATGGACATCATTTTTGAGTTTAGAATATCAAAATTATCTTAGGGTTAACTTTTGGTATTTTTCTGAAAACATTCAATTTATGATTAATAATGAAAACACTGCGTTATTAATTAAAACCAACTGTTTATTTAAATAATTAGTTATATTATTTTAATTTATTTTATATAAATATAGATACATAAAAACTATATATGATAAATTTCATTCATTGGAGTTATTTTATAAAATTTTTAAATATATATAATTTTGTTGATCTTTTTACTGTCTTTTACCCATATTCTAGGAGCTTTTACAAATTTGTGTAAAACATAGTTTTACCACATCTGTGAGTTGAATTTCTAAAATATTAATGACATGGTTTCAATAAGTAAGTAAAATGAGGTTTAAGAAGATGAAAATAATTTTTGGTGACTTGTAACTTTTGACTTTTATTTTCCACGGTTAAAAGTAAATAGGGTAATTAAGGGTAAAAATGATTTTATAATTACCCAAAAACATGTCATAATTCTATTTGATAAGTGTAATTAAACAAAAAACAACCTTATTAATAATATATGATTCTTTTTGGTCCACATGGATTGCATTAGGACATTTATTATTATTTTATTTAAAGAAGTGTTAATATAGATAAATTCAATGTTTAATAGCTAAACTGTTTTTAATATAGGGATACATAGAATATAAAATCCAATATAAATATTCATTAGAAATATAAAATTATTTCCTACTTAATGGTATTTTATTTATAATTTTTAGACCTAAAATAATATATTTTATTTATGCAACAATGATGATGCAGTTATTACCTTAATAATGAAATATTAAAATAATTGATATTATATATATCGAAATGAATGTCAATTGAAGATTCTGATGCATTAAAAAAATTTACTAGGATAATATGACATGTTAGGGTAGATTAAATAAAATTTATTCGAAGTGATAATGTTTTTATGGATTTCAAAAAAAACAAATACCAAATAGTGTCAAAATTGACATAATCTTTTTTAAAACAAATACTATATTATTAATTGATATAATATTTCAAAAAATCATTAGACAATAAAAAATACTTATAGAAGGTTATATATATTAGTAATGAACCACATGGGGTTCACTTTGTTGTTATAGTATGTTTATAAATCATATAATATAGAAATACAAAGAGACATGATAAATATCAAAATATTTTACTAAGAGCTAAATCTAAAATATATGGTTAATATGTTGACCTAAACCTATCCAAAACCTATTGGAAGAGAGGTTTTCAACCCATACCCACCTTATCCACGAAATAATTTATTTTGGAGCTGTTAATAACATAAAATTACTTTATTATAAAATAATATTTCATGATTTTCCAAAAGTGACCCTCACCTCTCTTATAAAAGTGTACATCCCCTTATCTTAATTTCACTACTCCAAAGCCATTTGGCTCAGCCAAACCCTACCCAAATATCCTTACAACTATCCAAAATTCATCCTAGAGGCCTTCTGTTGGACATAAATCTAACCTATAGAGACCTTTTGATCAAATCAAATGGAAGAACCCGAAGAAAAGGTAAATATTTCATCACCTCTTTCAATTTATTTTCCTCTTTCACTTCCTCTTTCTTTGTTATTTCAATTCTAAAATAATAACTCCATTATCTTATATATAATGTGATTTTATTATAAAAAGGGTACAACCATATTCATTATTCTATCCATCATATAAAAGATAAAGTCACCATACCCGCGTACGTATGTCATACTATCTCCACGTCGTGGTGTAGTTTGTTATTCAAACACATCATTATTTTGGATGGGTATAATAATGAATATAAATTATTTAAATAATAAATATGACATGTTAAAAATACTTTATATATGGTATACCATCCAATTGCATACGATTTCACCATCAATATAATGATATTGTCGCTCGTACGTACCTACGGATTACCATCTCCACAAACACGATGAGATTCATTCTACATCATAATCGTTCAAGAATAATTTTTATTTTATGATTAAAAATAATGTTTAAGAACATAATATAATTATGTATATGAATAAAATACATCCTATCCATAAAAAATATATCTTACATAACTTGGAATATAAAGAAAAACAGATCAGTTAACACCTGAAATGATGATACTACTAAAATATTATTAGCAAAGTAATATTAGAAGATAATTTCCGATATCATATTTATTTATATATTTATTTTATAATTTAATAACAACGATTTAACTATTAATAGAGGTAAACATACCCTCGACCAATGAAAAGTAAATTGTAAAGATTAATTCTACAATCCCTTTACTTATCTTGGGTTGTAAATATGTAAGTATCTACTGGGACCTCTTTATCATCCACATCTGTGTTTTCATAAAAATGTATTTCAAAATCATGTTAATATTTACCGGAATATGGGTTAAAGTCATTTACACTCTTAATTAAACATATATTTTTGGAAATGAATCTTTTCTCCATTTTCCAAACAAGGTACTTTATGACCCTTTTCGACAAAATTAATGTAAGAATGACCTTTTTAACATATATGGAGGGTGCAGATATTTTTCACCATTATAAAATCATAAAATATTCCCCAAAAATAATAGAAGAATATTTTCTAAATAACTTTTTTTGTTTTAATTTTCTGACTCTTAAATGATTTGAAAATAGAAAGAGATATTTCTCTCAAATAGTTTTGTTTTCATCTATGTCAGCATCCATTGATAAATTTTACAGTTGTTTGAAGATTATTTATTATTATACAAATATTCCATATTTTATTTATGGTTTTGTGATATGATTGACTTTGGATGTGTTGTTTTATACCATTCATGGTTTATGGTTAATGTATTGACGTTTCGTATGATAGTTTAAATACGAAAGTTTACATTATGTTTAAACCTTTTCTTATAAAGAATATATTGCACTTAGTTTGTGACAAGTGAATCCCTCTATATATTCTTGATGCATCATTAGGTCTCATGAGACACTTATAAATGGAGTTGGCCATGGAATTTCTCAAATTTGATATATGATTTTGGCTTAGGCGTAAATCTTATTTAGACGTCTTGGCCGAGGCCTTGAAAAGATGTTTCAGAGTGTCCAACATTATAAATTCCCTCATTATGAAAATAATATTCATGGTTTGTGTGGTTATTCAACTAGTTGAATACCGAAGAATATGTTTTATTATTTCATTATTTACTCAGTTCATATTCAATCCATAACGTGTTCTTGTTTATTATTGGTAAAGGCATGTGTTCTTAATTATTCACCATGACTAATGTTTATGTTATCTTCTAGGACATTGAATATCCTTTCTGAGCGTTTTTTCTCACCCCTTTCTTATGTTTAATTTTCCCAGGATATGAAGAAGTTAGTTATTAGTGACTTTAATGCATAATCTAGGAGGCTTTGATGTTTCTAATGGAATAAATTATTATTGTATCTATTTTCAAGTTGTAATGTCGAAATTATGTATATATCTTGTTTCCAATAATAATAAATTGATCGGTCTTTCGGGACATGATTTCTTGTATCATGCTAATGTTATTTAATAAATCACTGAATCTAGGTAACTAGGGTCAGGGCGTTACATCTTTAGTATCTGCCATTTTCAATATAGGTGATTTCTATTCTTTTATTTCAAAGAATATCATGGAAATACGAATTATTTAGAATCAATATTTCTATGGTGTGATAAAACATGATAATAAAGTTTGAATTCAATCTGAAATTTTACATCAATTTAGAGTTTACCCCCTTGATGTTGGATGTTATTACTTCCTATGGAATCTCTTCATCCTCATGATGATGTTCTTCAATATCATTCGTAGGATGGACTAGTCAGTTCCCTGGCATTATCATATATAATTTTACCATCACTGGGTGTCCTTAATATCACATGAGAGTGAAATTTATATACAATAATCAGAATGGGATTTCATGATGAGTCAACCTAGACTGGAGAATCATGTTCTAGTTGGAGTTATAGCCCATATTTCTGGTCATTATATGGATGATTCGGGAACAATTCATCCCTATTTCCCTAATTTAGTTGAGAGATTAGGGATGTATTCCATAATGAATCTTTTATACTACCTACTAAGATACTATTATAATTTTATATTGATATGGTTCTAGGAGTAGCACTGGTATTGACTCATCCTTACGTGTTACCTAAAATTTAGTTTAATATGCTCAAGAGGAAGGTAGAGGACTTGGAACATAACGGTTTTATATGACCCCATACTTCAACATGGGGTTCACCATTCCATTTTTTTCAAGAAACAAAAATTGTTCCATTATTATTTTCATGGATTACTATTAGTTGAATTATCTTATGATTAAGAACCAATTTCAACTACCTCATATAGATGACTACTTTGACCGTCTCTAAGGAGCTTGGATTTTCTCAATGAAAAATCTCTGTTTGGGATATCATCTTGTATGTTTTTGGCCTTTAGACATACCCCAAAAAGTGGTTTAATTAAATTATAGTATTTATAAGTATCCTATTTTTCTTTTCCCTCTCACTCTCAATCATTATGTATATAATGAATCCAATTTTCCAAACATATTTATATTCATTTTTTTAATCATCATGAACGAAATCTTGGGGTATTCACATACTCAGCATGAAAATGTTATAAAGGTCAATTTTTGACCGACATGGTTTTCTAAATGTTTCAAATTATCGTCAATTCAGGAATAACTATTGACCCACAGAAAATGAGATCTATTGTGTCCTAAGATAATGCAGAAAGTTTTTTAAAATATGGAGTTTATAGTGGTTAGATGACTTGTGTAGATGATTTATTCATCATTTTACATGGATAATTACACATCGTATGGGTTTAAAAAATAACGGTTCAAAAATATTGTGGTCTAAAGCATATGTGAAATCTATTCATGAGCTCAAAGGGAAACTGAACCCAACATCATTTCTAATTATTCCAAATAATTTTATAGTTTATATAGAATAATGTTATGTATCTGAAATTTGGAGAGGACTAGTTATTATGTATGAATATTGATTTGTAGTGTGTTGGTCACTTTATTTGAGGCCAACTGAGAAGAGTTACCCTATACGGGATCTCAACCTGGTATCTATTGTAAATAACTTGAGTTCTTGGTATTATTATATTCTTCGATAATTTGTTTTGTGTATATTCACCAAAAAAATTCTAAAATACATTTTTAAACAATGTGAATTAAACCTCATAAAGTGAAGGTTGTTTAAATACCTATAGTTGTTTGATTTTGGTGATTGTATATTAATCTAGGAAGAGAAATGTTATAGAATATTCACTAAACCTAAAGACTTAGTCACATTCAATTCAAGAGGCTAGTAGTGAGTTGAAGTTAATGTCCATGTTTTATGAGATGCACCAAGAAGTCTAGAATTATCATCAAATGAACATCCATTTAGATCTAGCAGTGACCTCATCACTTTTTTGTAGAGTGAAGATGAGACAATTTTCTGACCATGAGTGTTTAGTTTTAAGGTATAGTGTTTCAGGTGAGGACTCTCCATTGGGGTGGATCATTGATGGTGATGATAAATTGTGTATTCATGTATGTTCAGGGGTTCTAAGAGATTTGAGGGTTTTTTTTTGATAATATCATTCTTCTATGTATATGAATAACCCTAGTCTTAAACATATATGACATTACATACCACAATAATATTGGTGGTCATGGATGAAAATGAAGATAGATGGTGTGGTTACTTGGTGTCCCACATATAATCAGGTGAAGGAAAAACATCAGTGATTAGTATGAATTTTTTAGTTATTTCTCATTCTAGAGTGAAAATGGGATTCAATCACTGTGAATTATTTGATTGGATTATCGATATCCCAGCTAATTAGTTAGGTAGTATGTGTGGTCATATATAGAATAAAAAAATGTCACACATTTTATACCCATAAGATATAAATTTTCAATGGATGACCTTTTAATACTGTTGGTTAATCAGATCAAACACCTTAATGGAGTTCGACATACTATTGCATCATATAGATATTCTCTCTTTACATCACATTAATATAAGGGGTAAAATAAGGACCTTTGTTTATAAAAACATTAATGTATGTACTATCACCCATAGACCAATAAGAAATATTATTGTATTATAATGGTATTTCAGGAAATTATTTTGGAATGTTTCCTCCATTTTGGTGGTTCATGGGAAAAGCACATACCACTTAGTAAGTTAACATAAAATAATATCCCTCAAGAAACTATAAATATTAATACTAATAAGGCCTTATTCAATATTCATTTTGGATAATCTCGATGCTTTTTAGAGTAAGGGGATGTAGTGCTACTAGAAACTCACCCCATTCATGAGACATCAAAGATGGTTCAATTTCTCATAAATAAAATGGATACATATAAGTCTATGCAGTAGTCATATGACAACCACCTTTGACAACCTCTTGATTTTGAGGGTAAGGATTGGTTATTAAAGTGAGATTAATCTATGATTTTGAATACACTTATTTAGAAATGATGTAATCTTTCACCTTATTATTTCAGGATCATTAATATTTTAGAGATTTTCAGTTTTAAAGCTTAACAATAATAGTTACTATAGATATACCATTCCATGCATGCTATATTCCACATGTATCATATTTTACTATATCATTCTGAACCGTTTTTTATATTTCATCCTAATTATATTGAGTTGTATGTTGATTCTTATTTTCCGGAGTACCCTATTTTTATTATTTATTAGAACATGAAGTCTCTATAAAGATGGTTTTATACTATTATTTGGGTGCTATGGATGTATAGCCACATATAGGACAAGAACGTTTATAGAGAGTCTAATGTATGTGATCAATTTCTATAAATTCTCTCAAATGATGATATTCCTCCATAATGGAAAATTAGGGATGAGATATCTTAAGGAAAGAGGGTTGTAACATCCTATATTTTTTATGACATTTTGATCTTTTATGATTTAGTTTGAATCATCCTTTTAATCATTATAAATGTTCCTAAATGATTTATGTAGGGTTTGGGTGATTCTTGTAATTATTTTAGTCCTAGAGTACATGTTTTTAGAGAACATACTAAGGATTACAGTCAGCACATGTTTAGTAATAACCATGACTCCCAACTATGTATCCCAAGAAAAATAGGTGCACAATTAGTTTATCTAGACACAGGAGGCCTCACCATCCTAAGTAGTGCTGCATAAAACTACATAGGTTTGTACAGACAGTGCACCATTTAGAAAATAAGTGCACCTAACCCACACCCTTAATTTTAATAATGCTATAGTGATGCATGGTTGGGGAAAGGTTTGTCCAACCCTACACCCTAGTAACGAAGGATAAATTTATCATTTTTTGTCCTTACTAAAACTAAATCCTAAATTCTTATTTTTTTCCATGCATATAAACTCTTCTCCATTAGAGAACATCCATAGTATAAGGATTGGATTTGAATCCTCTCCCACATAAGAGCTCTGAGAAAACAACCATATGTCACATTAGATATCAAATGGTATGTGCCTTAATCCATTACCTTCTTTTCTCAGTTTATCTCATTATATTCATCACAAATTATAAATGAGATAATATGCCCTATTTTTAAATTATTCATATAATATCTTGATATCAACATATCTAGGTTAAATCAAAAAATGAAAATGGACTAGTGTTCTCAAACCTCCAAAATTTAATAATATATAATATTTCCCTCAATGTATCATCCATTTATAATTGTTCTATTTGTTTTAAATGACAAAATGTCCACGTAATCCAACTTAATTATGATATCTATTAATTTAAATCTGGGACCTATGACATTGAGAATTTATTATACTCGTTGACCTTATTGGAGGTTGGAACCTTATAAAGGATCACCCCTTTGGGTGAATCCAAATATACACATGAGCCTTGACACCTGTTACATGAGTTCACTTGAGTTTTTAAAAAGTTGTTTTATTATGTTCTAATAAATGATTTTTTTGTGATATATTTGAGAATGTAGCATTCACTTGGGTCTTTTTTTTATGTGAATGTTTGTAAAAGTGTAATAACTCTCTTATGAACCTTTCAATTTTATAAACTAAATAGTAGTTTTTGGAATTAAATTGAAAAGTAAATAAGCATGGATTAACCCTTGAATTGTTATTATTTTTAAATGGAACCAAAAGATTATATAATTTTTAATTCTTAAACTATTGTTCAGACTTGATCCATCTTGTGACTCCTGATCGATTTCCTTGAGCACTATCAGGATGTCACCTTGCTTCATTGTACTTGTTTCCAAGTGAGATTTCCACCATGGAATTTGTTCTTTGTATTTTTATTATAGGAATTCATCCACATTGTATTGATGATTAATTTTCATTATTTATGAAAATTCAAATTCATTGTATTATATCCTTGAATTCAGCATGATGTGTTTAGATACTAGATTCCATGGGAAATTATCTTTTCCTCCATTCATGATTATCTCAGGATTTACATTATATGTACTCCATGGACTCAGTTATAGATATTCCAAAAGTGGAATACCAAGGGTGTACCCTCATTGATTACACATAAACCATTTTTCTATTCTTTCTGGTTGTTTCTATTATATGTTATATCCTTACAATTTTAAGGATTCTTCTGTCTCACCTTGGATCCTCCATAAATATTTTTATTACATGATTACTCTTATAATTTAATATTGACAATGACCACTTACAGATTAACTTAGCAGACACATTTGGATTAGACCAAAGTAGGTATGGTTAGTCAGGATTCCAATGAGGTACCTGTGCCTGAAATTCTTAACATATTAGTTACATTTTTAGTTGTTTATCATTTAACATGAACAATTCTATATTTATACTCACAGTCTAGTTTTTTATAGATACTAGTAGTGGTGGACTACTTATTTTATATCACACCCTTGATCGGGCCACCGATTGGTGCCTTGAAAGTCCTCAGTGTTTCAAGTCATGAAAAGGGAAATGTTCCAGCTTTGGATGTTAGATTCACGTGATAAGATGGTCTATGGAAGAATGGGACTGAGTATAGATTTAGGATTATTTTATAGTTTATTATTTTTTTCATTCTGTGTATCTTTGTATAACATATATTGATGTATGTCAGTTTCAATTTTTAAATATTATCATGATATAATATCAATTTTTTTACTTATATATTGGGGATATAAAATAATTTTTTTTATATAGGGATAGATTACTAATGTTTCTCATATTATTATAGTATCTTTCACTATTTTGTTTCATGACATTTACCATTCTTCTCTACTCATTAAAAAATAAATTTCTCCCAACGGACACTACCAAAGACCTCACTACAAGTAGATAGCTTCTGGAATATGGGGAGGTGCGCTTGAGGATATATGGACCATTGGGTTCAATTACATATGAGTGAAATAGGTTTGGGAATTTATAATGTGGGGCACCATGGTTGGTATAGAAATAATTAAATATTTAATGGTTAACTAATGAGACCATCAACTCATATTTAATATTCATAAACACAATTAATTCATATCATAATGGATCTTGCGTCCTCAAATGTTTTCAATAGTGGATCAGGAACATCGACTTATTTACCATATATCATCAAAAACATCATCTGATTTCCCATAGTGTATGAAGCACGTTGAATTTTCACGGATAATGAGATCTGGAGATATAAAGCATTACCCAATGCATTAGATGGATATATAATTTTAGGCCAACCCATAAAATAATGAAAACCATAATATCATTCACATAAGATCAAAATTCATTCATCATATCATAATAACATAAATTATGGAATAAAAGCATGTTTCATAAAAATTTCATCATTTTAACATATCATAAATCAAGGAAAATAAACGTGTTTCATATAAATATCATCATAAAAATAATAAGACATACTAAAATAGAATAAAGATGTTATCCAGAATCATATATATATTAAATTATAATTAAATTGAAATAATATTACCAAAGATGAAAAATCCTACAAAAGATCACTATAATATTTATCTAGAAAAATAGAATTTTTATTTTGAAATAACATATTTAAAACCCAATAATTTCTAAAATATTAAGGAAACAATTTTATTTGAAAATGTCTCTAATAATATATAAATTAATCATCAATCTATTTAGTGATACTCATGGGGGTAAATTCTATTCATTCTTATTATATTAAAAAACATTCACTTCAAATTTTAATTAAAAACAAAAAGTTCCACGTTACGAAAATGAAAAAATGTTTCCATAAAAAAATAATTAAAAGAAATGAATAGAAAGAAATTGATTTTAACAAATAAATACAGGATATTCCAAATATTCTCAAATTTGTTTCCAAAAACATACACTTAGAAGGAAAAACATTTATGACTAAATTGCAATACATAGTAAGTTTTCATTTAAACATTCATTTGGTCTCTTCTGTACATAATGATAATAAATTGAAAGGAAAACAGTTATTCAAATAAATTAGCCATATTGGATGGAAATTTATAGGAAATTTATGATATAAGGAATATAAAATACTCTTTAATGGATATTGAACCATAAACGAACCCTGCTAAAATGGTACTTATACATAAATCCCCTACCACTTTTGTAAATTTTTTGTCACATGACATAGAAAATAATAACATAAAATGTAACATTAAATATCATGATTATAATTGGATTCATGGTATAACATGTCAAAATATAAGTATATACACCCCATATAGAAGATTCATGTGTAACATAACTACTTCCTAAAGAATAAAGATTGAGATGATAAACTTTTACATCAAATATTATATTGCTTATGAATAATTAAAAACAACACTATATTAAGTATATATTTATTATAAATTTATTCTAGAAACATAATCTTACATTTATATACCATATATTATTTAATTATAACATTTCATCAACTGTGTGTTGATATTTTCTGTTAAAATCATTGTTCTGGGTGACAATAGCTTTGTCTTTATTACATTTTTCTATTCGAAAGTCAAAACCGTTAAACATAGATCATACTACCATCATATATAAAATGATAATAATTGTAAAAATAGAATATATATTCATTTTATTTATATATTTAGATATAAAATATGGAAATAGGGAAATTAATTACTGTGTTCATGGAGACTGTAGGTCCTTTGTATGAATGAAAACATTTTCACTATTAAAAGGATAAAATCAAAAAAAGGTAGGTAATAAATCAAAATAAAAGAATTATTATTATAACCTTTATATAAAATATATTTATTAAATATATCCTCATTAATATCCATGTAAAGAGGAAATGAAAATATTAATCACATCATTTTGGGGATGTGGTTGTCCTCAAATAAGCATGAATGACATTATATTTTGACATGGATTGTAAGAAGGTGAATAATGGTTGTAACATCATAATTAGAACAATTAATTATATTTTATATAATTAATCAACTATTTCATAATTTATACTATTTATTTAGAAGAGTTATAAGAAGAAATATAATTGACAAAACTTAGTTAAGAATTATAACTATTAGTTCGGAAACCACTTTTGGATTAGAAATTAATCCTTTAAAGGATAGTATTTGGGAAAGACCAAAATACCTATAATATTGGGTAGTAATAAAGGATGTTATTATAAGATATATTTTTTGGGATAGATGGATCATGAATTTTTGAAAATAGAGGATATTTGGTATCATTTTATAGAGTAGTAAAAGAATAGACTTGTAATTACTTTAATGATTAAATAATATATATGAAAAGTATTTTCATGTAGAACAAAGGAACCCAAAAATAAAATATAGTTTGTTATATTGTCAAAATAAATACATTGAACAACATTTGAGAAAGTACTGTAATTATTTTATTCCTTATATTCTATTTAATCCACATATATCTGATTTTAAGCATCTCAACAATTTTTTCATGTATCATTATAGATCACAAAAACTTCTCCTCTAGAGGGTAGTGTTAGAATATGTTCTTTCACCAATATTCGCATTTGTTCCTTAAAATTATCTTACCCTTAATCTATAACAAATAATTTAACCCCTTCAAATCTAACTTTATAAGTCGATTAGGTATTCATGTGAAATTTCTCAGCAGCCATCAGAAATATCCTCCCAACCTAAGAAAACTATTGATTTTAGTTAGCATGGTTTCTCTATTTCATTTATTAATAACTCCCACCATATAATGATCTGTTGATATACCCTCACAAGAGATTATATGACTCTAGAATGAAATTTTCGGAATAAAATATTCACTCTTGATGAATTTATCATACAATATCTCCTTCCTCGTGGTTTTGAAGAAAAACCTCAATTGTTCTCAATTATCTTACTTACTCTTTGACTATATAAGAATATAATATTTATATACTTACAAAAAATGATCAAGGTAAACTATAAATTCTACATTCAATAAATGCATGATGATAGTAGAGGAATTAGTAAATCCACAAGGAATCGCTATAAATTTATAATTCCCATACCCCATACATAAATATTCCTTAGTTATGTTATATATATTGACCCTCAATTAATGATATCAAAAGTATAGGTAAGTCATGTAATATTATAAATCTCTAAATATGTGATCAAAAAATCATTAACACAGGGTAGATGATATTGTTTCATTATTTTGATCTTGTTATGTTTCCGATAATCTTTGTAAGGATGAGTTGTCCAATTTTTTTAAAAGAAAAAATAATATTTTCACCCCAAGGTAATTCCCTTGGATGAATAAATATATTACAAAAATTATCTTGGAGTTTCTTCTTTTATTATGGCACCTCAATTGGGGACATTCAATATGAAGTATTTCAAATAGTTGTATCATCTGGTTTAATTACTGTTTAACACTCAATGTCAGAATTAAATATAATACTAGGAAACTCGTTTAGAAAATAAATATCTTTTAAAAAATAAATATACTTTATTATGATTTTCTCACTAACTTTATGAGATAAAAAACCCCTTTTAAAGAGTATTGAAACCCCATATAAGGATGTTATTTCCATCAGAAGTTCATAATTATCATCACACTGTTTGAATTTCATCAATTGATTCATAATGTCCAATGGATATTCCAATATTCAAAAATTTATTTAGGAAATATGTAAAAAATCCATTATATCCCTACAAATTCCTCAATATTAATTGTAGGAATAATAACAAGATTTTGATGAATGAAATCCCCAAACACATCAA
This sequence comes from Viscum album, assembly GCA_963277665.1. Taxonomy (NCBI): domain Eukaryota; kingdom Viridiplantae; phylum Streptophyta; class Magnoliopsida; order Santalales; family Viscaceae; genus Viscum; species Viscum album. The sequence continues at coordinate 1,330,616,296 of OY728133.1, forward strand.
TCTAATAAGAATAATGGGATTGATATTATATCATAATACCATTGGAGCTTTTCACTAATAATTTAACATATAACTATTAAAGATACGAATTATAATTCCTTTACACTGTTCATGATATAGGGGAATTTATATTACTATGATCAAATATGGTATTTCAATATTTTATTATTCCACATAAACATCACCATTATTTCAAGAATACCATAAAAACCGAAATTGGTTCAAAAAATAGTCAGACATCGTGAACCTAAGTGATCAGATATATAATCATGAAAACCATTCATATGCTGACTAAATCATGAAAATATTTTTTATCCAATGGCACTCATTTATCTAAGGTCATTCATTGAAATCATATATTAAAATAATCCAAGTTTGGGAATAAGGAAAACATTAAATAGCCCATGAATATCCTCTGAGAGTGTCAATCAAGGTACAAAGTAAGAGGAAATTCATCATGTAATTGAATGACAGTCAATATATACTTGAACAACTCATTTTAGTGTTATTTCAACTACATGCATTTTTTTCAAAACCACATTCACTTATAGTTTCCCTATAATGATGTATTTCTAGTAATACCACATAATAGCTTCCTTACTAAATCATTTGGATGGTATCCTATGCATAGACATATAACTCAGGTTAATAATAAATTTTTTTCATACTAATATCAAAATATTTACTAAAAACAACATTGATACCAAGTATAAAAGCTTTATCATTACATATAAATATAGTACGTCAATTTTTATCAATATTCAATACATAACATTATGATCCACACAAAAAAGTGTAATGGTTTAGTGTCCTTAGAGACTGGATAGAAAAATATCATATTTTCAAATTTTATTCATCACCTCTCAAAAAATTCATTGTTATTTTAAACCGCTAGGCTATCCCATCTTATAACCTTTGTTCATATCCTGGGAAAAGGAAGTATAATATAGGGTCATCCCAGAAGCTAATTTTAGGTAAACATGTAATATGTAAGTTGATGATATTAATGAATAATATGATAGTAATAGGAATATGATATTATAAACATAACTTACAAACATCTTACCCCATCTATCAAAGATAGTAAACCAGATTCATGAAAAAAAACATTTCAAATGAGATGAATCATCAGAGTGATAAAACCCCATATATCAATTATAACCCATAAATCTATATCATAAACACTACATTATAGTGTGGAACCAATAATGAGTATAGAATCCATTTAATATAACATGTTCAACTACTGATACCTTAAAATCATAGAGGATCAACAATCAGCACATATTTCCTATATTACAATGGATTACGAATCCTCACATGTTTCACATAGTGGATAAAGAACATTGAACTATATCCCTAAGTATCTTGTGAGATATAAATTATTACACAAATAATTAAAGGGTTATATACTTATCGGACAACCCATCACATAATTAAAAATATAATTTTGTTATCTATAATATCATAATAAATTCATCATATCCTCACAACATAACCTATACAAAAAAAATGGGTTACATGAACATTTCATCATATCATAACCTATTTTTAATAAATCAGATTCATATAAATATCATCACGACATTCATAACCCATCCAGATATGTAATCGATATAGTGTAATTAGATAATATCTCCAGTAAAGAATTATTAAATTCTTAGGATGTTATTGTAGATGGAAATTCTTTTTTATGATCATTATAAGGTTTATTAGGGAAAATACCATCTTCATTATGATATAACATAACTAAAAAATTTCTATAATATTACATAAAATATAATATTTGAAATTTACCATGGAAACATTTAAAGTATGATTAAGAACATTGATTAGACATGACAGTGGGACATTATGTTCATGTCGTGTATTTTAAAATAAATATTCATTTCATATTTCAGTAAAAATTCCAAAATTACCACATTCATAAAATGAAAAAAATGGTTCCTATGAATAATTTTTATAGAGATTAAAAAATTTATAAAAATAAATTTAAATCATCATAATATAATATTCAAAAAAATTATATATATTTTTTAAAAAGTATATTGAAGAAAAAAATCCTGATTGAATTGTAAAACAAAGTTAGTTTTCATTAAAAATGTTCTTCCAGTCACTTGAGTATGTAAAGATAGTAAATTTAATTGAAAACATGGATTTCATTTAAATAAATATATCATAATAAAAATTAAATGTGATTTATCGGATAAGGATAGTTTTATTTCTTCTAATGTAAATTCAATAATAAATGATCCCAATTAAAATGTGACTGAAATATAAATTCTTTATATCTCTGGTATAATTTTATTCATCATACAGCTGAAATAATAACTTAAAAAAAGAAACATTATATATAATTATTATAGTTATTTTAATGAAATAACATTTAAATTTTTTAGTTTACATACCTCAAAATAGAATAAATGAGCATAACATAACATATTTCCTAAAGAAGAAAATTTGATATGATAAAATACGACTCTTATATTTTTTTGTATTAATTATAAAAAACCATTTAATAAGTACAGATTTATTATTAATTGGTTATAATTCCTTACTAATTTAAATAATTCCATATATAATTTAATTATAAAGGCTTATCACATTTTTATTAACAACTGTTATTATAATCTCTATTCCATGTGGTAAATGATTTTTTTCCATGCATGTCTTGGTTCGACAGTACCGACCCTTATACATTGATCTGAGATCCAAAATCTCCCCCATATTAATATTAATATAAATATAATATAGATTTAATATAATTATATTTATTTTCACATATTAAAGTTATATATTGAAAAATAAATTACAACATTCATAAGGATGGTGGGTTGTATGTACAAATGAACGCATTTCTCAATTTTCAATGGATGGATCCAACGAAATGTAATTAATAATTCACATTTATAGAATTGTTATTATGTTAAATATATATATATATATTATATTCATAATAGTCATCCTTATATCCATTTAGCTAACATGAAATTGAAAAATTAATCACATCACTTGGTGTAGGTGGTAGTCCACATGTACAAACAATAAAAGTTATTATTTTCCACAAGATATAAGGAAGGTCAATAATATATTAACCATTTTTAGAAAAAATAATTAAATATAATATTAATAGAATGAATATATTATTTTATAATATGTACTATATATTATGAGGAGGAATATGGTGAAATAAATTTGAAAAGGCACAGTTAAGTGATATTTATATTTATTTTGAAACCTTATTGTGTTATACAATATCCCTCTAAGGGATGGTATTTTGGGAAAAAGATATTTATTAATATTTGGGTTAGTAAAATTGGATGGTATTATGGTATGTTTATACAGAATTATAAGGCTCGATAAGTTTTTATAAGATAGAATAGGTGATTTCGGGATATGGGTGATGGAATGGGATCACTTTTAATTACATAAAATTATTAAATAACATATATAATATAATCAGATAAAGTGGAAAAAGGAAACCAAAAAATTAATAAAAAATGTTATGGGGATGAAATAATCTCAAAAAATTATATTTTTTTCAATTTTAGGATACATTTCTATACTCTAATTCTAAAAAACCAACATTATACCGATTTTTACATTATCATGATATCATAATTTTTACCATGATAAAGTAATTATAGGAAAAAATTAAATGGGCCCTAAAAAATTTCCATAATTTTTTATTCTAAAGATTGAAATTTTTTTATCATATTTATTTTCTAAAGGGATTATAAATTACTTTTAATATAAGAATATAAAATGAATGAAAATTATTTTTTCGGAACATAATCGAGTTGTGAGTGAAACTAATTTTACCTTGAAATAGAGTAATTAAAAAATTTCCATAAATTTTTTTGGTTACATAATATACTAAGAAATTATTTTATACTTTTAGACTAATAAATATTATAGAGGCATCTTCCATCCATGCCATAAATTTCAATCTCCCAAATTTGTTTTTTACTCGAATAAAATAATACTTATTTATAAAATTGTCATGCTTGGGTTACCAAATTCAAAATAATAATTTAAAATAAATTATTTTACTCATTTTCAAAAACATTTTTTATAAATGACTTTAAAATTAAAATAATGTGTTTTTTAGAAAGATTTAATTTTTTTATGCAATTATTTTCGCACAGTTTTACCCTTTACTAAGGTGAATAAATTTATTAAAATTACAATTCATATTACCTGAAAATATTTGTAACTATTTACCAAATTTGAAAATAATGATTCCAAATAAAAGATTTACTTTAATAAAATTATTTTCTTTATGTGGAAGAAATTAATTTGACGACAAAATAGCAAAACATTATGAAAAATATATTTTCAAGAGAATACATTTTTCAAGCATAGTATAGCTTTACAATAAATCAATGAGTAGTAGTCATTTTTATAAAAATTTGAATTATAATTGGTATAAATGTAATATAAACATATCAAGTAAATAAGTCATTATTAGTATTAATTTTAATTAATTAAAATGGAAAACAAATTATGCCCATAAAAACAGTTACATAAAAATATGATTTCAAGAATAAAAGATTATACCCAAACCAAATATATTGTAAAATATTATGTAATTAATTAGATTATATCTAAATTAATAATACTTATGTTAATATGAGTTTAAATTAAAATCATTTGAAGACTTTTTCATTTAAAAAAATAAGTGTTTTAAAAAAAATGACATTTTTCAATATTTATTATAAAATAATTATTTCTATAAAAAACAAAGCATTTCACTATAAGATAATTTTTATATGGTTATTTCAAAAATGAGTTTTTTATTATATAAAATATATAATACAAAAAAAAATTAATTATAGTATGTTTTTTCAAAAAGTAATAAAAACCATTTTGAATGAAAATTAATTTTCGATGCATAAATTATTTCACTAAAAAATTGGTACTTATTTATCAATTAACATCACAATATATATAACATTTGTAAATATTTTTCCAAATTTCATTACTACAATTCATAACACTAATTTAAATAGCTATGTTGTAATTGTCACACTGAAATAATGATATTTTAATAACATATCAGGGTTCATTTAAACTCGGTGTATCATGTAAGAAGTCATATGAATGTAATAAAATTTATTTATAGAATTGTGTTTCATAAATTCTCAGATTTTTACATAAATGATATAAAAAAATAATGAGAAACATAGGTATCCCAAAAGAATACAATATTCTATTAATGATTTTCATGGATACTATTTTTGGTGTAGATGATATGAAACAATGGCCAGATAAGGCTCAAAGAAAAGGTGTATCAATGTTATGATGAAAAAAAAAACTTATGTATCATCTCAAGAGTTCATTGAATAAAAAAATGAAAAATAAATTTTCAACTTTTCATGATAAAGATGATCCATTATAATCTAGGTAGATCAAGAATTTCATTCAAAAATTAGTACTAATTAAATGAAAATGATGAAAATGAAAAGTGTAGAGTAGATGGTGGTTGAATATATTTTCTTTCCAGAAATTATATCACATTAAAATATGGTTCATTTTTAGTGGATTCACCTCACATATGATGGAAAATAAGGATCTAGTGATAGGATCAAGTATGTTATGGACAAATTCATCATATTTTGTAATTATTAAGTCTTGAAGATTACTAACTAATAAAAATCCATGTTTGCTGAGGAATGGAAATGAGATGTAATTATGTCTATGTAGTTAAAGTTAATAATCGAAAATTGATTAGTTTTATTCAACATTGGTACACCAAACATGATATAATATTTAACTGGAATATGTGTAACATTAAGGGAATATTTTGTATAACAGTGATGTAGTAGAAGGGGAAAATTAGAATCTCTACATTTTCACTAGAGATGAATATATTTTCTTTCAGTCCATGAAATAAAAAAATAGTTTGTGGCATAAACATCTTAGTTATCTGATCCAACCATCCCTGGAAAATCAGTTGAAATTTGATGTTATTATAGATCTATCTTTTTTATCACGTGATCATATTCATACATATGATGTTTTACAACAAGGAAATATCAATCAAATCTCATATAATGATAAATATTATATGTCAAAAAAAAATTTAACTGATTCATATTTATTTGTGAGGACCTATTTCACCAATTTCATTTGATGAGAGAAGATATATTTCTATTTCATTGATTGTTATAGTATAATAGTATAATATTTTAGGTGTTCAATAGAATTGAATAATATATAATGGGTATGAAAATATTCTTGGTCAAAAAATATATATATTCCCAATAAAAAATCGAATGGGGTTTGAAAATATCCATTAATAGGACTATAATGAGAAGCATGAGATATAACAGAAAGACCCAATAGTAGATACTCCTTGAAAAATGGGGTGATTGGGATATAAAACTATATTATAAACACCATTTCTAGAATCATGCTTATTGAGAACGTCCTACTTGAGTAGTTTTGGAAAGAACCAATACTGACATCCAACCAAATTTCTGACCATTAATTGTAGTTTCTAAGGGAGGATAACTCTTTATATAAGATATGATATGGAAATAATCTGACATGTAAATAATTTTGAGTCTTCAAAATTATGTTTTTCATTTTTAGTGAAAAGAGTCGTATGGATTTTTAATCTCGGTGATATTAGGATATTTTCTCTGTAATACAAGAAAAAAAAGCTTATAAATTATTTAATAAGTGTAAGGGGAAGGTTGTGGTGAGAAATTATCAAGTTGTGGTGGGAAAATAGTTGAATCTTCATCAAACCCCTGAACAATATTATGTGGATTCTTATGAAGATATTAGATACTCAGGGGAGTGGATATACCTCTAATGGTGGGAAAGATTAAAATAAACATGTATCTACCCAAGAAATGATGAATTGTGCAGAAATTGATATGATGATCATAATAGAATATTATACAACACTAGTATATACAAGCAGAATAAATACACTATAAAAAATATTTTTTATCATAGTTAGATCAAAATTGTTTGGAGGAAGATAATAGACATGGTCATTTGGTTTCTTATTTAAACTAATATTTTAATCAAATGGATTGGAATAAGATAAGGAGATTTTTTTGAGAATGATTGATAAAAATGAAATTGGGACAAAGCTGGTATTTCAAAAAAAGATAAATGGTGATGGAAAGATGATTGAAAAACAATATGATATATGTGAAATGGATACACCTTGAGAGAGTTTATCTATTTTAATGAAAACCCTATGCATGTTTTAATTCTGGTCATAATTAGATAATTTTATTCAGTATTTTGTAACGGAAATACAACTTCATCCAAATAGATATCATGTCAGCATTATTGATTGGGTTTTTGAATAAATATTTTTACTGTTAATAGAGATATGAATCTCTTATTCATGATGATGAGAAAATGTAATTGGTTAAAAAATTAATTATATGTATTCATGTAGTCACTAAAAATGGTATTCATTTCTTTAGTATTTAAAGAAGCTCAGTTTCTAATGTTGGTAGTTGATTACACTCTTTATGATAATAACAAAATTAATCAATTGATTATGGTTTTGATGTTTATTGATGATATATTATTTTGTGAATTAATAAAATAGAAATGAAAATATTTCACATAATTCATGAAATTCACTTTAAAATTTTCAATGATTTGAAAACAAAACTTTTTCCTTAGTTTACAAATAATGAAAAGAAGAAATAAAACATTATTCTCTCAATGCTAATATGATAATGAGGTTATGAAAAAATATTTAATGGACAATTAATATGGGTTCAAAAATCAATTTTCTACACTGATGAAACTATCAAGAGATTATAAAGGAAAAGTGATAAATTTCACATAACATTGGTGTATTATTAAAACATGTGTACTTACCAGTGACACGAGCCAACATAGTTTTTACACATTTAACGTGTCTTCATTTTAGAGAAATTACTTGAAAATAGAATTAAAAAGTGTAAGAATATAACATAACCATATCAAAGAAAATGAATATTTTATTATGTTGCAGAATGAAAAAAGCATCTTTAGTGTTATTGGGTTTAAAGATAATGATTGGTTCAGTTCAATATACAAAAGAAGATACATTTTATGTGGTTAATTATATCTTTTTGGACATTGTATTTCTTGGAAATGTAAAAAAAAAATATTTCATTTCCTTAATCATCATTGATGCATAATATATCATGGCTACTCAACTATGAACATGGTCACTATTATTAAAGAATAATCAAGAGGATATTGGATTTGAACAGATTTAATTAATTAAAATCCATTGTATTTATTAAAGTTCAATTAGTATATTAAAAAATAATTTTCCTCCATCATAATTTAGGTACATTGAAATTAATTATCTCTTTATAAATGAGAAATTTGATAATGGTTTTTTACAGCAGGAATATGTTCCCACTAAAATATATGTTGTAGATATCTAGATAAAGGCTCTTCCCAAAGAGTCATTTGAATAGTATCTGATTGATATTAGAATTTATAAATCCTTGTGAACAAATAAACTTTGTATAATGTACCTCATATCCCTATGATATTTTTTGTTTTTCATATGTTGAAATATATTTTCTTTACCTCGTTTCATCGCTCAAAATAATGGTCTTTATGTTCATTGACAATTGGAGGATGTCTTCACCAGGTAAGGTGTACTAGTAAATAGGGGTGAAAAATGTAGTGGATGTTTTTAAATTAGATTATGTTGAGGTTTTTCTATAAATGAATAGTAATCATAAAATGTTGTTACCTCCTGGTTCATGATACCAAAAATTTATGTGTCCTTGAATAGAATTCGTCTTTAGGGTAGAAAATGTTTTCACTTTTGGTATTGAGAATGTTTCTAAATGTGGTTTTTAGAAAAAAGTGATTCATTATTGAAATATGTATTCTACTCTTTTTTCCAATGTTTAATTGATTCATGTAAGATTATATTATATTATATGGATGTTCCTGATCACATTCTAATAATTTGACAAGCAAAATGGTTTCTATTATGTGGTGACTATTAATGAGATGGATCTTTATGTTTTGAAGTGTTTTCATTAATCCCAAAAGAGTATATGATTTGAAGAAATAAATCCAAATGGGTTTCTTGGTTTTTGTTTATTTTTAAAGGTTCGAATCCATAGAAAAATTTTCATGACATATAATGTGTGTTATTTTTTATATTTTTTTTAAGAAAATGTCTATTTATAAGATTTATTTAATACTTCAAAAAAATTTATGCGATTGTGACAGGTTTTTGAAGTTACAAGAGCATTTAAATTTATATATTTCACACAATCTCATTATGTAAAAATATCATGTGATTCCTAAATCAATGAATCTCTTTCTGAGGGAGATAATACACAATTTCTCTTAAAATCATGCAATCAGATATGTGTCAATTGAACAGTCGATGAAGCCAAGAGAAATACTTGAAGATGGTGATGTTTTCAATGTCAAAGAGGATAGTGAGTGATGAAGAATCTTGAGTGCATAATCTAGAACAAATTTTAAAATCATGTGAGGAAAGTGGAATTGTGATTATTAGTATCGCATTGGGATTCAATTGATCACTTGAGTAGGATGATATTTTTTGAAACACCTATGGTCGAGGTGGGTTATTTGAAATGGAGGTAGAATGGAAAATTGATTACGATTGTCGAAGTTATGGTGGTGTAATTTTACATATAAATGAAACTGACATATTATTTTCCAGAGATAATAATATACATTTTATGTTAGATATGAATAATTTTTTGTTGAATGAAATTTACATGATGTAAAGGAGGATACATGATCAGATAATTCATATATGTGGAAATTGAATAAACAAATATCTAATAATTTCAATGAGATTGTGTGATTTCATATTTAGGTCATAAAGAATTCAATAAGTGAATTATTCACTTATAAAATTGATCATAGAAAAGTCGTGTGATATGGGTTTCCAAGAGGGAGTTATGTTCTTAAATATACATTCTTGAGGTATCATACAGGATCATCTAATCATGTATGTAAGGGTGACACACTACGAGAAGAAATAATTCTGCACAATGGTTATTTCCATCTCAGATATGAAAAGGGAAAATTAAGACAAACTCATTCTAGTGTAAACTAACTCAGAAATGATTTTTAGAAGATCCTACTTTAGGTGTAGTCCCTTAACATTCCTAAAGAGAGAGTGTAGTTTTCGTTCTGATTCTCAATGTTTGTTAACTATGAGTAATAGTGAGACATCTCTAAATATTGTAATAGTAGTTCGCTATAGTGTGTTTGGTACATCGGTGCATTCCCATTGTATTCTATGTGTATTTAACCTATAAAGGATATACTATGTAAATTTTTTGTGTCTTAGGTATTTATTAATTTCTTTTTATTATTTTATATAAGAATAATAAAAAATATATTTATATTTAATGATGAGAAAATATCTAGAGGGAAAAAAATTTTAATATATAAAACTATGATCCCCCCTCAGGGTATTTAACTAGACATTTTGAAAACTATTAAGAAGAAGATACGTTTTATGTGGTGTATTTGTACAAATTTAGATTGTTGGATAGGAAATTGTTCACAAACATACAAATTTGGTTGCATCTATTTCATTGGTTTTCCTAATCATTAAATTTTGGGGTCTGATCAACTATACATTATTAAATCAAAATTTTAATATTTCATTATTTTCACATAGTAACAAAAAAATTTAGGATTCCCTCATGGGGTATAATTATTTATGATCCATATAAATTCCATATGTTTCTTCATTTCATTATTATTCTATTATTACATTTTGGATGTTTTTATTTGGGGAACACTCTCATTATTGTGTGTGGATAATGTTCTTGGTCTTCTCAGCTAAAAGGTTTCATATTATATTTGTTCACTAGGATTTGAGAGTTCTAGAGTATAATTATATGATTAATTATTTTGGAGGTTAATTTCAGTTCAAAACATTATGGGACAAACACTTTTTTCAAAACTCACATTATGTGACCCATTTTATTTTAAGGGTGAAATTAGCCTATTATGTTTCATTACTTTAAAATAGAACAAATAAACATGTATATATTTGTATGTGGCAAGTGACAATCAAAATATATAAACCTCTAATTAATTAGGTAAAACTTTTATATCATGAGATAATTTGGTGACATGGATGGATTTCCAAATCCACTATGAAAAGTTACATAGTAGACTATCCATGTAAATTATGTTATAGGGAAAAGGTGTTTAGCCTATACAACTATAATATCAACATATTGATGGTTAAATTTATCATACTATGTGATTTCATATATATTTTTCTTATAAAATCCTAATTAGTCTCTTAAGGAATCATAGTTATTATTTTTTTAATAATCCATTTTTGGTTCCATGTTTAAATGTTATGATACATTAATATGTCAACATAACCCAAGGTAATTTTTTTTTTACTCGAAGAAATTATTCTAATAATCATACAATTTATCCCAAGTTAATTATCCTATTATTTTAATGATATATCTATATGTTCTCTATGACTCATTGATATTATTTTCCCCTTACTGATCATTTAAGCTCCCCCTTTTTCCTAAAATTTTCTTTTTTCCTTGGGTAATGAAAAAAAATTGTCTATGAAGTGTATATAAGGGAATCAAGTATGGGGATTGGTTTTAATTGAAATGTAAAAATGTTCCATGAAATAATATGATCACATAGAAAGTCTCCTAGGTTACCAAACCATTTGTATTCTTGGTGCGTATTATATTTTTAAGATGATATGTATAAAAATGTCTACAGGTAAAAAATATATATTTAGTTATAGATCATCTATAATTTAAAACTCCTAGTGATTTGGTAAATCTATGTGTGACCCCTAAATCCAATGTCTAAATTTTCATGAGTTGGTTATTAGACTTTAGTCTATAAAACACACATTTGGTGGGCACTACCCTATAAATTCTAGGAAAATGGGAAATAAACCACATATCAACCATAATAAAATATATAAACACCCAATAATATAATTTTTATAATTTCATATATATAAAATGTAAAAAATTCATTATATATGATAAATAACTCCAATAAAATCTTCCATGAACACTCCCAAACTTTGTATCAAAAGCTAGTATCTTATAGAATAGTCATTAAACTGATCCATAAGATCTATAAAAATTATAATATAGAATAGGGGTGAACACACAATCATACTCTATATGATATTTCTTAATCACCCTCATATAAATTATTGAAGAAGCATAATAAGCCCTTAATGAGTAAATTTTAAAACTAACTCATCGGATATATTAGGTGAACAGTAAACTAAACCTCAGTAAGGCTCACTCAAAAATCTTAAAAAATGAAATAATGTATAAATTATATATATATATATGTATAATTGAATAAATATGACATACGCTTCCCCTATAAACAAGACACCCTCACACTCTAAAGGAAAGCATCTTGTCCTTCTTATCCCACTCATATGAATATATCTATTTTCAAAAAACCCACATCACAAGAAATAATTTCATACCATTTCTTAATAATAAAATAACTAGAACACTACTGTATATCTACCATATAGCCCCATTAATATCTTATCAACACATTAAATAACATTAACCCATCATATCCAGTATATCATAGCCTAAACAAACTATATAATGGAAATGTCTTGGATATTGGGGGAAATTTTTTTATATGAAATTATTTTGAGACTAGGTGCTGAGACGACACACAATTTTGAGGCCCAGAGTACCTAGAATGACCACTGAAAAATGTTATTCTTTAAATGGAGTGTGTGAGCAGTTTTCCAGAAATATTGTAAAAACTCTTAAATGTGTTTCCAGATCAGAAATCTGAGGGCACCATTGTATTCAAGATGGAAGGTTTACCCTAATAGTGACATACGTTTATTTATCACAACCCTCTAGTAAGAATACTCAAATTCTAAACAACCACAAATAAAATAATTAAATAAAATTATTTAACGTTTTAAATGATTATAACCCATGAATGGTGACTTGGATTAAAAATATCAGACCATTTTTGAGCACCTGGGGTTATTATTTCTTTAGGAAGATCCTATCATTGACCGACACGGGCTAACCGTTGATATTAGTTTTTGGGATTAAATAAAATAATTATGTAACAATTATTTTTTTGTCAAATCCTTATAAATATTAAGAAGTAACATGGATTGGAAATATGAGAGAATTGTTGAGCTCATGAGGGTGTGTTCCCCTTATGTGGAGCCTATCCTTTACTGGCATGGGTTGAGGGTCACAATTATCTTTTGAACAATTTTTATGGTACGTCTAGTTAACATGTGAGTGGAGTTTTCCTAACTATTTAACAAGTGCTCGGATTGAAAATATGATGGCACCTTTGAAATAAAAACGCCGGGATTTTCCAATAAATAACATAATGTCAATCAGTAGGGGTTTGATAAAAAAATTATTTTTTTGGACTTCTCGAAAAAATAATAAAATAACTTTAAAATTTTAATATTTTTCATTCACAGTATTGAGTAGAAGACGGCGGCGATGTGATGCAGAGATGAGTTAATGACGAGTCAAAATTAAGGAAGTTCAATAATGGATTGTTCTGTAAGCATAAATACTATGTTTTTTTATAAATGAAATAGCGTGATGACACAACATGACAGTGTAATTTAGATGCTATGACATGTTTCTTTTCTTAAACGAATGTGTATGTTGAAGGAGGAACTAAACATTGAGTATTCTCTAATGAACCTCCAAGGAACTTCCTCTCCAAATAAGGATGAAAAATTCTGATGAATGTTAAAAAACATCTTTGCACCTCGAAGAATGAATTCAGAAGCAGCGAACAATGTAGACTCCTTGAATCCCCACGGACATAACACAACAAGAACGAACATCAAAGAGTTAAGTATTTTTTTCTAAATATTTGATGAATTCTTCATTGTTCTTTAAAATTAACAATTAATGAGGATAAACCAATTAATGGGTTGATCAATGAATCGCTCATCCTTGTGTGTGGATATTATGCAGGGATTTTGTTTTTGTTTTTCAAGATGTGTGGTTTTTATTATGCTTATGCCCATGATTAAACTATAATGCAGAGGGTGTGGGCCAACAAGAACGATTCCTATTCCCTACACCATAGTTGTTCATAGTGAGTTCATCTATGTTATCCATTCAACCTATCGTAAAGGAGAATTCGAAGGATTCTTATTGAAGGTGTTATCATTTGGAGCCCGTGGACACAAGAGGTTCAAGAAACATACCACCATAGCGACTCAGGTGGCCCGTCGAAGGTACCACCATCATGTCGCGGTAGAAGGAGGCCATGTTTGCCTAGTCGTGGTAGCCACGAGGTAACACAATGCAAGGAAAACTTCACGTGGGGAGGGTGTCCCACATTCAGACCACCTTGACGCACTGAGCCACTTCATTTGACCACAGTGGGGGGAAGGACCAACACCACACAGGGCTAGTGGAGGTCATACACGGTTGGATTTCGCATCCCAGGAACACCCCATCGACTGCACCATGTAGACGGTCCTTGTCCAACTGGATGCACCCCATCTTGCTGGTCGAGCCAGATCTGAACCATTCTGGTTAGGCTAGAAGAGCTTGAGTCGCTAGGTGGCCTAGTGGGCTAGACCCTCGCCCAAACTGGAATGGTTGCAACGAGGACTATTGGTCTAGGCCCACTAGACTTGCCAAACCAGATGGATCCCAACCCAAACTGGGTTAGTTCGAGTCCATTTGATTTAACCCGAGTTTAAGGGTCCCTCAGGCTGAGTTGTTCGGGTCTGACTGGGCCCAAACACAACTGGCCCCCTATTTACTAAAATCATCATATCTTGCAACCCACGTGCCTTATTGACGTGTTGTCAGGGGAATTGGGACCCTCATAGTTGGGTGTTCCTTCAATATGGTCGGGTCAGATCAAACTCGAATCTATCAAGGCCCTTTTTACTAAAAGGACGATAACTTACTGACATGGTGTTCGAATGACACATTATCTATTGCGTTGGAACCATTACAAAGAGAGTGTCCATTGGGGTTACTCTACATTGGAATTAGAATATGTTGAGGTAAAATGATGGATTATGGGGTATATCCCCCCAAAATCAAACGTTATAAGTACAGAAATCTAGTAGCTTTCTCTAACATCAAAAAGGAATAGTGATCCAGTTTGGGTCAGCACGTAGTGATCTTGAGTGGATAAGAACATAGATATCTTATATGGGTCATAACCTAGAGATCATCGGTGAGTCATCACGTAGCAATCCTCTATGGGTCATCATTTAGTGATCATATGGGAGTCATCACCTAGCGATCCTCTACGGGTCAGCAGCTAGCGACCCAGTGTGGATCAGTGGAAGAACATCCTGAAAGAATATGAATATCTATAATTTTAAATAATCTTCTTTACTTATGTACTAAAGTTATAACTGGGGTGAGCTATATCATTTACTTTATGCTATGTGTTTGAGATCTTTCTTGGGGGTATTACCTTGGTGGTATTCCAATGTGGTGTTTACCATTGTGGATTACTGAGAGACCTTCAGAGGTCTCGAGTCCTTACCGAGTATTGTTATACTCACCCTTGCATGGGCTTCACCTGCACCAACTATATCTTGTGCAGACGATGAAAAATATGACTGGTACCTTTGGGAACCTCGAATAAATGGTGCTCGGAGGTGGATCAATACAAGTGGTGTACTGCAGTGACATCCGATGGAGAGTTGTACCTACCCTTCAGGTAGGATCATTAAAGGATGATCCCCTGACCGTGTACTTGTTTTTTGGTACTTTCCATTCAATTGGGCTTGTATTCTGGTACCCATTATTTCAGTTTACACACTTTACTCTTAGTGGTGGTAATATTTGGAGTTTTATTAATTTCATTTCCTTTGTTGTTATCTTTATGCAGTTTTCCCTATCTATATGTGTACCGGTTTAAAGGTAGTGCCTTCCATTTTAGTGATATGCCTTCTTAGTGCTAGTCACCATCCCCTGGCCTTTAGAAGGTGGGCTTTGGGTAGTCACAGCAGGGGCCCTGAGGGACGAGTCCTCATAAAGTTGTATCAAAGGGTGGTCAGTTTTACCAGAATAAATAAGAGTCTGTATTTTTGTTTGGGGAGAGAGTGTAATGTGTCTTGAGTTAGGAATTTAGTCTGGGGAGTCCAGTGTTGGTGTGGCGGCTGAAGTATCCATACACCAGAGTCTTGAATTCTGTTTTCTGAATCGGTACATGAAAACACTGATTTCATGTGTTTGGAAAATATTTTTTTCTCTTGATCTCTATTAAGTTATCTCGTTGGCTATAACATATTGACCATTGATCATCTTGACTGTCCTTCAAGATTCCTCCACATAGACAGCCATCCAGGATTCTAGTGTGGGACCATGTGGATGGTCCACATAGTGATGAGGCTTCAGTATAAGGACCGCTACCCGATATGGTACCTTCGGGTTGTGTCCAATCAATAACACTTCCAATTCGTCAGTAGATACTACCAGTTATTTTGTAGAGGACACATGTATGCTCAGTGCCTTACACGAGTTTCAGCGACACATACCATTCATGTTCTGAGGAGATCCCGACTCACAGTTGGCTAAAGACTGGTTTGAGTTGGTGACTGATTTTCCATCTATCTAGGGAACCATTAGATCAGATGGTGGGGCTAGTAGTGAGCATTATAAATCACATAGTAGGGTGATCATAGGGATTAGTTTACTCGAATCATACGATGGGGTGAGTTTTATGTGGACAGAGATTGAGAACCTTTCACAGAGAAGGGTTCTGCTGCCATAACAACATAAGGGGTATGGGTTCCCAAGAGCTTATACAACATTGGTGGGATGACATGTCCTTATCTTAGTATTCATTAATGTGTACCGACAAATCTAGGTACTCAATAAATATGATAAGACCAGTGATTTAGGGACTCGGACCTTTGAACGAGATTTTTTTTAGGACATCTGAGCTATCACTATTCTTCTATGCATTTATACATCTGTTTGGGTGCTAGAGAGAACCAATGTGGTTGAATGTTCTCTGGTAGAGCATATACATATAGTGAATTACCACTGCTGAGCTCATGTGGGTATTCATTCCCTTGATAGATCATAACATTGGCTAGCGCGGGCCAAGAGTAAAAGTATGTTTTTTGGAAGCAAATAAAATAATTAAGTAACAATTATTTTATTAATATATTATTAAAAATCCTAAGAGATATCTATGATTTGAAATCTTAGAGTACATTTGATCTCATGAGGATGTGTTTCCCTTATGAGGAGCCTAAACATTGACCGGTGCGGGTTGAGGGTGAAAGTTGTTTTTTGAATTGTTTTTAAGGTACGTTCATTAAATGTGCGAGTGGTATTTTCCTAACTTTTTAATAGGTTTTCAGATCGAACATCTGAGGGGATTGTTGAACTTAGAACATTTGGATTATCCTATAAAGTAAAAACCTCTGACTGGAAAGGGTCGGATGGAAATGTAAATTTTTTGTAGTTTTCATAAAAATAATAAAATAATGTTAACATGTTATTTTATTTTTTCTTTTTCAGCGTTTAGTGGTGCAAGATGACGATGCGGTGTGGCGACAAGAAGATGGTGAGGGAAAATTAATGAATCCCCTTAACGGCTCATTGTTCAAGAATAACCACTAAACTGATTCATAAATGAAACAACACGATGATGCAATGTCACATTGTAATTTAATGGTGATGACATGTTTCTTTTATTAAATGAACCTATTTGTGGAAGGATGAATTACACTGTGGGGATTATTTAATGAACCTCCGATGAACTTCCTCTAAAATGAAGAATGAAAAACTCTGATGAACATCAATAATTTTCTACACACCATGAAGAATGGAGTCGAAAGTAGCGAATGATGTCGACATCTTGAAACCTAAAGGACATAATTCTATGGAAAAAACATCAAATAGATAAAGTTTTTTTTTCGGTTTATGTATTTGATGAATTCTTCATTGTTCAGGAAAATTAAATATGAACACGGATCCACCAACTAATGTTTTGATCAACGAATCACTCATTCTCGTAGATAGATACTTTTTTGGGATTTGATTTTGGATTTCTTAGGTTGTGTGGTTAACATAATTTTTATTACCATGATTAAAATAAAATTTTGAGGGCGTGGGATAACCTGAACTGTGCCCGGTCCATCCGCTATAGTTGTTCTTGGTGCATTCTTCAAAGTTGACCGATCAACTAATCACCAAGGAGAATTCAAAGGCATCATAGTAAAGGTGGCATCCTACAGATCCTATGGATGCAAGAAGTTCAAGAAACATACTACTAGAGTGACTCTGATGGCTTGTCAAAGGTATTTTGGGCGCACCTGTGTCGGGGGCGGCTCGTTGTGGCTGCTACGGGTGGAGGATGGGTGTGTGATCGTTGATTTATTGCAGTTGTGGGAGGCCACGACCAACTGGTCGTGGCAACCATAGGGGGATTTGGCACCATGAAGGTGCCTCATAGAGAAGTTTTCCCGCGTCTGAGCTGCTGAGACTCACGGATCCATAGTCGTTTGACTACGGTGGGAGGCGGCCTTGCACTGTGTGGGGCCAGCAGAGGCTGATTGCGGCCGAATGTCATGTCCCATGGACAACCCACTGTCTGAACCATGCTGTCAGTCCTCATATGTTGGGCCTCAACCCAACTAATGGGCCGAGATGGTCTGGTCCGTCTGACCGGGACGATCCAGGCCCAGACACAACCGGCCCCCTGTTTACTAAAATGCTCGTATCTTGAAAACCGCTCATCCAATAGATTTCTCGTTAGGGGCGTTGGGACCTTTGTTGTGGGGTGGTCCTTCTAAGATACATTATGTGATTTTTGGATAAATTTGGCATATTTACGTGTTGGATATAACTCAAATCCAACCATCCATTTTGAATAAAAGTCCTATAAATTACAGATCGGGCATCTGAACGACATGTCGTCTGTTTATTTGGGACCCTTATAGTGAGATAGTCCTTTGGGGTTAATCTATGTGGGACATGGTTTAGATTGAGGTACTACTGATGGATTGAGAATCATATCATTCTAGAATCAAGGGTGCTAAGAGTGGGAATCCAGTGGCTAGTTGTGACATGAAAAAGGAATAATGATCTTGGGTGGGTCTGCACCAAGCGATCTGGAGTGGGTCAGCAACTATGATCCTATGTAGATAAGAACCTAGAAATCCTCTATGGGTGAGACCTTATAGATCTTCTATGGGTCAGAACCTAACGATCCTATGTGAGCCATCACCTATCAATCCTCTATGGGTCCACACCTAGCAACGCTTGGAAGATTAGTGGCAGAGCATCCCGACTGAATAAGATGATCTATCTTTACGACTAATCATCCTTACACTTGTTCTTATGTTATACCTGGTGTGAGTTGTGTCTTTTACTTATTGATATGTTTTGGAGATATTTCTTGGTGGTATTACCTATGTGGAATTCTCTTGTGATTTTTTTCTTTTGTAGATTACTGATAGACCTTCGGGGGTATCAGGGTCCCTACTGATTATTGTTATACTCACCCCTCCATGGGCTTCGCCCACACCTATTGTGTCTTGAGAAGATGAAAGATAGCTTGGATAGATACTTTACGGAGCCTGAACTAGATGGTGCTAAGAGGTGGATTGATAAACATGGTGTGCTACAATGACATTTGAAGGAGAGTTGTACCTACCCGTCATGTAGGATCCTTGGTGGATGACCCCTGGAGCTTGTAATTCTTTTAATGTACCTTCCTTTCAGTTGGGCATGTATTTTGGACCCTTTTCATTCATTTCGCACACATTAATCTTAGTGGTGGAACTTTGTGGCAGTTTTATTATTTCCATTTCTTTCTTGGTTAGATTTGCTCAGTTTTCCATGTCTTTGTGTGTAGAGGTTTAAAGGAAATGCCTTCCCTTTTAGGTATATGTCTTCTCGGTGCTAGTCACCAACCCTTGGCCTATGGAAGGCGGGATTGGGGTAGTCAGGAAATAAGCCCTGGGGGACGGTTCATGACAAGAATATATTTTGTTTGTAAGGGAAATTGGGGAAGGTGTATAGATAAACATCCAAATATCCTCCATCCTAAATGATAGGGAAGACGCTAACAAACCTAAATTTCATTTATGATTTTTTATCATTACACGAATAGTTGGTGGTGCATAATAAATAAAAAAGAACTAATATGAATGTAAAATAACATACAGACCCAAAATAAGGGTATATATATGAGAACAATACCTTTTTAACAACATCCATATTCTCCATATCCCCTTAACATCAACCACTTTCATTTCTACCAATAATGTCGACCCCCTCCCCACCCTCCCACCATCATCAAATGATTTCCTAAAAAAACCACATGATTTTATAATCTTATATTAATTACCAATTTAATATTTATCAATTGTCAACTATATTACAATAATTAACCACATTTTAATACCAACCACTCTAACATCATTTAATCACTTCAACTTCGACATTTATCATTTCATATTTTATTTCTACCCCATAATTTTTATCATCACAACCCATTGACATATTTTACTATGTTATTTAAACATCATTCCATATTATTGGACAACTATGACACAAGTCAATACTATTTTATCAACAAATTAATGGTTGTTATTTTACTTTTAAGACATCCTTTACCACATCATGCCAAGAACACAAGGCCACGACAATATCAACTACATCAACCCTGTAATATATAAATACAATAGTATCTAGAAAACAGAATTCCTAAAAACACACTATATAAAATATAAAAATTCTATTTCATCAACTACTATACAATTATAAAACACAATTAAACCAGGGAAAACAAATAATCCAATAACATATATTTCACATACTTTACTTACAGTATCATCTTTATATTTTTTTACCAAATATCTTTAATGGTACAATATATAAATATAAATATAAACAAAGATTAAATCTGCTCATGAGATAGTCAACATTGCAAATAAAATCATAATATAAACATCATGTTAATAGAAATAAATAATGGCAATAATAGGGAAAATAACCTTTGTTATGTTAAATAAAAAAATATCCAGCCTTTAATTTTGTTTTACTTCATTCTATGTATTAGTAAATTTTGATCTATTCATCTAATGAAAGACAAAGAATTCAACATTCACATTGATACTATAATTAAATGGATAAATCTATAACAACTTACCTCAACCATAGATTTAATGATTACATTATAATAATGAGAAGAGAATGACGATCACAACCTAATGTTTTTCTATGAGAAACCCTAAAAAATATGGAACATAAACCTTAATGATGATCTAGAAAATAAACCAAAAAATAAATTCCATGTATAAATGACTCCTATAAAAGAAGAAAAATTACAAACATAACATTTTGGAGGGAGGTTAAATTAAATCATTGGAAATCTATTATGGAATGAATGGTCTTATGAACCACTAAATTATAACATAAGGGCACTAGATAATAGACACAATATTTTTTCGGTTTGAGAAAATATAACTAGAAAATAAATAATTCTACAAGTTGCATAAATTTATTTTTAAAATTTACAAATACAAAGATCGGGGTGTGATGATCCTAGTCACACTTTAATCAGAGTCAATCAACATACCCTCTATAAAACATAGTGAATTATATGTTAATTACAATGAGGGTAAAAAAATGTAGATAAATAAAAACAGTCAAAGCCAAAGTGTAATATCCATTATCATGTTAATATTCATGAACACTTGATTATCATAGAGAGACCCTTAGTAACCCTAACTCAATCTCAATCACCCCCACTATCACAATGGTGAAACAAGGTCCACCACAACATAACATGTCCATACATGATAACACCAATATTTTATAATCAATTACCAATGATAAAACCGAAATCACTATATTATAATCCAAAACATCAAGGTACAATAAGATAAACACAATTTCCCATACAAAGCACAAAAACCAAATGATTGTACAACTGAATAAAATATAATACCTCACACTAAATAGAGATAAATAATGATTCCACTAACCAGTCAAAAAAAATAACATACATCCAATTGATAATATAATATTGCACATGGTCACAAAATCATACAAACATCATGTAATAATTTCATCTAACCTCCTTCCCAGAAATTAACCCTTCTTCCCTAAATGAATCTTAAACACCAATAACACACCAAAAACAAACGTAGAAGACTATTACAAATCCTAAATTCTAAATAGGTTACCTCTAAAAGGATTAAAAATATAAAAAATAAAAAAATATCCCAAAGGGAAATCAATGAAACCTTCAATCCCAAGTACCCCATGGTATATATCTCAGGAAATAATTAATTGCACTTCTAATGCATAATAAAAAAAATAACATAAAAAACATGTCAATATAAAACCAATCATAAAATCACAATAAAATTGGGTTCAAAACAACTCAATATATTATCTCACAATAGCCATTCACACTCCAAAATACACTCTTCCAAGCCATCATGCCTCTAAAAGGAAGAAACCCATGGAATGATGATCCTATGGAAAACCTTCCCATATTTATCTTAAATATCCATTGGTTCCTTAAGAAAATTTTCATCCTATTGAACATACATATTTAACTAATGAATCACACTAGAGTCTTCAAGAATCTATCAATGTGTTAAAAAACATATAAAATATCTAGAATCTAACAATCTAAAACATATAATTATTAAAAAAAATACTTTTTAGTCAAGATTGATGGGGAAGTAATAGATATTTGTGAGACTTATTTTTTAGTGTTAATATTATTATTTTTTGAGTTCTTGAGAAGTTTTATTTGTTTTTTGAGAAGTGTTAGAGAAATTTTGGAATATAAAGATTTCAGTGAATTTGATAACGTATAGAAAATTATCAGGTTCATATCCAATCAGGGCTAACCAATTTGGAAAATATAGAAAATATAATTATGTAATGTAATTTCATAATCATCCCAAGATTGATAATGTTCTTCATAATGATGACCTTATACAAATTATTGGTAAATTAGGAAAGTGACGACTAATAGATTTTTGGTTTTGAATCATTCTAAATATCATTTTGAGAAAACATACGATCACTGAGGGACTTCATATAGTTGTTTCAAAATTATATCAGTTACATTTGAACATATATGTTTTCAAATTGGTATGTTTCATAGACATCATATAGGTTTTAATAGTACTTTATAAGATATTCATAATATTTGTGAAACCCTATGTTTTTAAGGACTTTTTTCTAATAAATTAAATTTTCATTAACATCATACTATGAACTAAGACAAGAATTCCATTCACATGAAATTGTCTCGGTTCTTGTTACCCAGAAAATCAACTTGGTTTATGTTACACGCAACACCAATGTTTCTACAAAACATCTTTTTATAGTTATAATTATTTAAAATAGATAATTATAAACTAGATGTTAAACATTGTTAGATGAATAGTAATAACTACATTTCAAATAATATTTTATAATTTTTTTTACTTAAGTAAAATAGATTGATGATGAAAGATATAATTTTGGAAAAGTCCTTCTATGTTTAAAAATATTATTTTCTCAAATGAACAATTGTTTATGTCCTTCTCGGAAAAGTAATAAAATTAAATTTAAACAAAATGAGAAATTTAATATAACAAATTAAAAATTGTTTTTATCTTATAAATTCAAAAATATCTTGTTATAATTTTTGGATATTTTTCAGTGAAGCATCATTTTTATATGAATAGTGAAAATAATAATAATAAATTCAAAACATCATTTTCATATAATATATTTATAAGGATAAATTATGTTTCAAATTGTTTTAAAAGCTTAATGAGATCATATTTTTATGAATTAATCCAATATAGGTAATTTGATCCAATTTCACATTGAAATATTATGTAAAAACATAGCAATATTTATGACGTTTTTATATTAGAACCCCTCACTGTCATCCTGTCACGGGATTTATTATTAAATTAATTTTTGGAAATTATGTTATTAGAATTTGGAAATATGGATTCTATATTTAGAATCATAGTAATTCATCATTAATAATATGTTAATATTATTTTTGACCAAAAATATTAGTGAAAGTGATTAAAATTAATTTCAAGATTATGACAAAAATTTGGTTAACAATGTACTAAACCATAAAGTTAAGACCCAAAAAGACGTAATTTTGTTTACAACGCCAATTTAATGACCATTATTCAGCCATGTTCCTTAAATTATTTAGTATGGTTAGTTTTTTATTACTTTTGTAGGTAAAACGTGGGTACACATAACTAGTTTTCAAAAATAACAAGTGCGTCCTTTCCCTTAACAATAAAAGGTCACCATCTCTCCTCTTCTTCATAACTCTCAAAACACTAATGTTCATAAAATATCTTCCCAAAAAAATTCTAAACATCAATACCATCTTCCTATTCTATTTTACTTGCATAAAAATAAATCTAGTGAAACATTTTGGCTCAAACCAATTGGAGTACATAGTAAAGAGGCAATGACTTCTCTCAAGATACTTTATTTTATTTTTTTCACACTACACTATATTTATTACATACTTATATAAAAACACCATTATATTAAATATACTAGGATTTATCTATTCTATGTTTTCTATATACACTTACACAAACCTTTATCTAATGGGTAATGAACATACCATTTTTTTGTATGGATAACTATTTCCTTACAGAATGATTCTTATTTATTTTTCATTGTCACCAATAATAGTAAATATTACGATAGACATACCTAATATATATGTTATTTATATTATTTATTATGTCATTAATCTTATGTAATAATTTAATGAAACATATATTTATAATATCTATTTCTTGTGAATACAATAATTTCGTTTGAGGAATTGTGGACTACTGACCCCTCAAAATGGCGTGAGTTGTTCATAGGCTACATGGAAAGTATTAAAGATGGGATTAGTGAAATTATATGATATATATGAAATAATAATGAAATAATAATGATGATATATATACATTTATATACACATATTTCAATTACCTTCTTTCTTTAAATACAACAATAGAAACCAAAATAGTATTCTTGCATACGTACAACTTACCGTCTCCATGAACGGTGAATTCCATTACATAATAATAAATTATATATATTATTATACAAAAATATATTGAACATAGTAGTTATTTATACTATTATTTACATTATGAAAAATCATTATATAAGTATAATGACCAAATATAAAAAAATTAAGACACATGCGAAAAACAAAGCGAATATTACCCGAAGTGAAACCATAACATTTGATTGTTAAAAAGAGGGTAATATAATGTAACAATAAAACCTGATATGGAATTAGATATAAAGTTATGAAATTGAAATTTTTTCATAATAATCATATATTTAATATAAAAATGGTTTTAATGAGTACTATGGGAGTCAAGAACCAATTTAAGGGGATTTCATATCCATTTTTATTTTTATGAGATTCCAGATTTATTCACCACCCACTACTTTTTTGTGGTGTGTATAATTCCCATGGATTTATTAAATTATTCTTATACTTCAATTTATAGTAATTATTAAATCCATTCTATGACCTTATTTTATTTTGTTATTGTTTAAAAAGATACTAAATATGAAAAATAGTTTTGTCTTAATTTTCCTTTATTGAGACACATGTTTTATTATGCACCTAAATTCTTTTTAGAGGTGTGTATACTTATATAATACATGTTATTTCATGAATATAATTATTTTCATGATATTTTATGAATCATGTCATTATTATTTCTTATATGGAGAGTAATATACCAAGTTACCATATTTAACATGTTTTTTTAAAAAATCCCATCAAATATCAAGATTGTTTAGGATTATGATTCCTTTATTGAAATTATGTGACCCATATCACAAGAGAACTCACCAAGTTTCATATCCATTTTTTATTTGGTGAATATCCATTTATGAGTACCATTTTTCCCTCTTCAGTACTTAATATATTTTAGAAATATTTTTATTAAAATATGATAGTATTTACCTATTCAGTAAGAAATAGTTTTTATGCAAAAAAATGTTTTAAAATTTTTTTGGAAGTGATATTTGAAGATAATTTACAAAGAAAATAATTTTAATTTTTGTATGATTTGTAAAGATTTAGTTTACATATATTCAAATCTATTTTAAAACCAAAATGTTTTTCAAAATAGTTTTATGTATTTAAAAGTTTCTTTAATGGAAGAAAGTATATTTTCCACAAGAAATTTTTATAAAAGATATTTCATAATTATTTACCATATAAGTTGTCAATTTGTTTGTGTTACTCAAGATTTTATGGGAAAATTATTCAATGTTTCCATTGAAATTATTTTGATTAATGGATTAGGTTTTCATGTCATATTTTTATTAAAGAGGATTCTCATTAATGGGTTACATATTTTAGAACCATACATCTGTTCCTAAGTTATATTTATGATGAAATTATTAGGAAAACTATATTTTTCAATTTTTTATAATATTATTACATGTTTATAATACCTATTTCATTAAATAGTATATGATATGATTTTTACTGATATTGTTGATCATGTATGTATGATTTCATTATGATTAGGGTGGGACTTATAACTCCCACCAATGCATTTGGTAATGGAATTTGTTTGATGAGCTAGAAGGGAACATGGGAGGGCATCCCAGCTAGAAACAGGAGGGTACCTTACACGGGGTAATTAATGATTTTATTAATCTTTATTATAAATGCTAATCAATGAACTTCCAAAAACAATATATTACTCTAATTCTACAGGTTAGACTTGTATGTGACTTATATATGTCAAGAACTATGTATTGTCATGTTTCTATAGGTACATTGTATAATATCTCGGGAGACCAGCTACATAATCAAGCCACCCCCAATTAACATGGGAGTGGGGATTGAGGTAGCTTATGAGACGACTTACAAGTTGCTTATTCCACTTGATGGACCAATAATTAAAACAGAAAATGATATTAATATAGCTTCCATAGCATGGACATATAATCTTATAACGATACATGACATATGTCTTTAACAAATTTTTTCATATGAAAATCATGTAACAGTTGATGAAAATAGTTCTGAAGTGAGGAATGATATTACATATGGATAAATCAGTGGATGGAAAAAAGGATAAATCACGAAAATATAGTACATGGGATTGAATCCCAATCCTGAAGTAGTTACATGTGTGATTAACCCAAGCCTAACATGTTACAAAGGCCTTAGTACGATTATTTAATATATGGTTGTTATATGCTTATGTGTCTCCATGAATTCCATGTTTTATTCCTATGTTATGATTTCATGGATTATGTTCTTTATTTAATTATGATTCATATCTTGTGATCTTCTATGACTTATGCCATGATTCATGATTATTATCTTTAATTAGTAGGTTTCGATCTTATATTTTCATGATCATGCTCACATACACTTATGCTCAAGATTATGATTTTGTATCTCCCTTGATTACCCTTACTTAGTTTCTTAGCTCACCCATATTTATGATTCATTCACCAAGGTTTGGAAGATATGTATGGTTAGTTCTGAATACTACAAAGTAACCAAAGAGGTGGGTTGAACTATGCCTTTTCAAAAATCATCTAAAATTTTAGTTTTTGAACCCTCTTTGATTTATACCGAGATTCAGTGTTTTCTTCTAAAATGAAACATAAAAATAGGATAAATAGAAAAAAGAATACAACTTTTTATTATAATTCCGGGCAAAAATATCCCCCATTCCACTCCACCAATCACTCTCTCTATGAGATTAGTGAATTTCTCTATAATAGTCTTCTTTTCACAAGTCGCGAGATACATAACTGAGGGTAGGAGGTTGACACCATTACAATAAGGATAATAACAAGGCCTTAATGTTATGTAATGGAGAATAGGATATACAAATATTTTAATGATAATATTATACTCCACCATATATGAGTACGAGTATTTTATAATCCAATAAATCATAAGAGTTTGTTTTTCTGTTTGGGTTTCTCTTCCCAGTTTCAGCAACAACAACTGAAAGTAGATGGATCTTATTATTTAGAAATTAAATTATTTAAGAATAAATAGTTATTAAGTGACATTGGATTCATATGATATTCAATAATATTATAAACATACAGTTTCCTTAATCATACAGTAGTACGAGGTATGATATGTACGTCTCCAATGTGTCACCTATTTTGTAAAGTTGATTGTTCATCGTAGCCAAAATATAAAATATATTCACCAGAAAGAAATTATCTATGAAAATATGTATCTTGAATATAAAATATCTTGAAATTATAAACAAGAAAAATATATATAGAATAAGTATTTCTTCAAAATTCTTTATCTAAGAAAGTATCATGAAAGATCGTGAAAATTCAAAAACTGAATTGACCAGGGGAGTCATAACATCCCTCAAGAATATGAGTCATTTCCTCTGATAAATTTTTTTTTGAATCGATAATAATGATAATTGAATCATTATAATATTATTTTAGACCAATCTCATGAAACTCAGATATAATCATGAACTTAAAACTACACTGCTGAGTATACAATGCAGGGTGGAGCTGTATAGAATAGAGTTCCTTTGTGTAGTGTAGGGTTCATACCTATGTATGGTTCCTTGACCATAATTTCACCTACACATAATGTAGGGAAAAAAATTATTGTTGGGATGATGATCCATATGTTCACGGTTTTCATCATAAGATTCCAATTGCAGCATTGATTAACCATACATTCAATTTTCCTGAATTTTGGATACGAACAGTACTTCTAGACCTCAACGTAGGGTCGATATTCAATATGTTCATTGATACTAGAACGTATAGTTGGTGATCTATATGAAAACTATTTTGTGTAGCATAGGGATGATTAACAATACGTTCATTTACCAAATGTTTGTTTTTAATAGTATTTCCATAACACATCTTGTAGCTTGAATTCCATAAAATATATAAATATAAATTTTATATATATTCTTGAAACATATATAATGATACATTGTTATAAAATAAGGTTATTTTATAGCATAAAAAAGAAATATAAAATATAGAGTACTATTGATACAATGCTTTTCCCCCAAACTCTCCCTTTTGATGAACATAACAATCAAAAATAAATTAATAGAAAAAATGGAATTGTAAATTTTAATAAAATATTTTTATTTCTCATAACTATATCAATTGAAAATTTAAATTGAAAAGGTTTTTTCAGAAATATAGAAAAATAATCCTCCTCACTATATGTTTCTAAACTAATATCCTCTTTTTTAGATATCAAAAATAATTTTGAAAATAGAAAATAATATAAATCATATTTGATATCATAGTGAACAGTAATTGAATGGTAGTGTATACTATTAATTAAAATAAGATATGTGATTTGGTAGTATAAATTTTAACATAAATAAAATAGTAAGTAATGTAGAGGACTGTATAAAACATACATAATATAAAATGCAAAGTAAAGTAATAATTAAAGTATAATTAAGATCAAATGTATGAATACATAAAGAGTGCAACCGAAAAATGAATACAAGATGTCGTCAAAATGAGGGAATTCAATCAGATTGGTTTTATTAGTATGAATATCCATGTGTAGTAGTCTTTTTAGATAGATGAGGAATTGTCTTATCCACATTCCAAATTTCATGTAGCATCACCAGTAGACTCAGAAATTATTTGTTAAATACATTCTTCCATTACGGTTGAATCATCTTTGAATCATTACCAAATTTTAAGCATTCCACCCTATTCACATTCTAGAACTCATTCAAAAACTATTATGATAGAAAAAATGCTGGAAATCTGTCTCAAACATGGTGAATAAATGTCCCCAAACAAGAGTCATTATAATTCAAGTGATTGATCAAACATTTCTGATTATGTAAAAATATGTTCAAAGGAGTACTATCACAATGGAGAGTGTAAAACCTATATTTTAACTGATCCATGGCATTATTTTTTTACTTCAAATATGTTTATTAGGTTGGGATAGGTGGGTTTATTAGTAGAAAAAATTTATTAATGAATATGCTTAAGATATTAAAACTCCCTTCCTAAAAGAAGCTTAAACTCGTAAAAATCAGATTTCATTTTAGATTTATATTTTTAAAGAATCGAATTCTATACCAATTGAAGTAATTAAATCATCAACATATCCCACTAGAATAATATTTTACTGAACATATCTTTACTGAGTTTGAAGGGCTTCAAAATATCTTCTTGCAATAGTAAAACTTCTCAGCTCTTTCACTTTCATCCACTCATCTTCCAAATCATCTTTCAACGATAGATTCTTACATTCCAAATGAATTCACATTCTAATCGTGGATTTATCAAAAGAGTTAGAAGACTCTAATGTTCTCTCCCTTGTAGATTTTCTCCTTTGAAAATTGCCAAACCAAACTCTCTATGAATTTCTGATATATTTCTTAAAATAGATACCTCAATTGAAAAATAATAAGGTGCTACAAGAGAATGGTTAACAGGTATTGGTACATATTCCCTTTGAACATCATTACTATTAGGCTCTATAGAAACAACATCATTCACTTAATCCTCTTTCTCAACAAAATTTTCAATATTATCCAAGGTACTCGTAATGTATATTGTAAACCTTAATCCTTAGAAAAGAGGACCTTCCTCATGTTTGGATTTAGCACCATTATCAGGCCATTGGATTATAGAACCGATAGACAAAATCATCGTTTTCTACCCCTAAGTATCTATAATTAACATTTGTTTTCCTTCTGTCCCAATAGGTAAAATGATGTTGCAGGAATTTCTCCACACATATATGTGTTTCTTTATAGTACCATCATTGAAGATGTAAGGATTAGGACATAAATATCAAAATTTCATATTTATGATTCTTCATTTCCTGTGAAAAAAAAGAAATGATTCTTACATTGGGAAAATATCCCATATCGACTTCTGTATAACAACAGTGGATTAAATACCCACCATAAATTGATTTTAACTAAACTTGAAATGATTCAAAAACAAAAGAAATCGTAAATATCCTGAAATAAAAATATCTATACATCAATAATTTTGAAAAAATCCCAGTCAAAATATACTTTATATGAACACTTCTATCATGATTAAGGTCCTTAGACATCACCTTTTTTATTTTCTTTGTTCTAAACAATAAATGAATAATTTACTCTATTTATTACTTCTCATCACCAATAAGTCTCTAATATAAATGAAAATCCTCCTCATGGGGACAGCATAATAACATTTCTATATCCATTATAGAAAAGTAAACTCAGTATCTGGAATTTTAGAAATAATATAATCTTCACCTATTCCAAAACTGAACAAATCATTCTTATAGAACTCTTTAAATTCATAATCATATATCAGAGGAGTATTATCATAACCAAAATAAAAATCTAGTCTTTGAAATTGATTCAATTCCATTATGTAATGATTCATTTGATGCAGATAATCTGAATCAGTCACCTTATCTTGAATAAAATTTTGATACTTCATTGGTGGATACATAGACACCCCCAAATCAGCATTTTATAGTCTTTCTATATGTTAAATTTATTAATGTTTTTCAATTGAAAGTTCATGTTTTTTAGGGTTCTTTATAAACTGGAATGAGAGAGAGACGACCTATAAACTGAAAGGGATGCAGATAAAAACCATAGGATAGGGATGACAGTTTTCTCACGTTGATTGAGAGTAAACTTATTTTTTCTAATTTAAAAATAAATAAATATAATATTCTTTTTAAATCTATTTAAAACGTAACTGAATATCATAAGTAACCATAATAGATTATATACAATACCTAAAAAATGAAATAGAGAGATTAAAATAAAATTAAAATAAACATTAATTTTAAATTAAATAATCATAAATACCCCTTAATAAAATAAAAACTTTCACTAGGATGTGTTTTAGTGAAAATATCAACTAAATGATATTTAATTTTAAAAAGTTGTAATGATATACCATTTTAAGAACATGATATCTTAGAAAAGGATTCCTTATATCAATAATCTTAGTCCTAGAATTACTTATAGAATTTTTTCAAATATTTATCACACTAGTATTATCACAAAAAAAGGTATACTAATAAAATTTAATCCATAGTCCAATAGTGTGTTTTTCATCCAAAATACATGTGCACAACAACTTCTAGAAAAATCATATTATTCAATGGTTATTGATAGGGAAAATAATTGATTATTTTTACTTGACTATGATACTAAAAATTTTCTTCAAAATTTATAGGTTCGAGAGGTACTTTTACTGACTAATCTAAAGCCTCCAAATTCAGCATCTGAATATGAAATTAAATTATAATTATAATTTATGAGGTTAAGATGATATTGAAATAATTTCCTTTTAAATATCTAAAAACTATGTTAATAGTAGTTATATGGGATTCTATTGTATTGGATTAAAATATAACACATAGACATACAGAAATCATAATGTATGTTTTTATATATATAAGATATATAAAACTACCAATCATACCTCAATATAACTTTTTTTCAACTAGTTACCTAGATTCTTCCAAGTCATGTTTAATATTTGTAAACAAGGGAGTTTAATTTTTCTTTTTGTTATCAATTCGAAACATTTCTAATAAATTTGTAATATATTTAATTTGATTTAAAATAAATCCATATTCTTTCTAGAAAATTTTGATGTCCTAAAAATAAATTCAATTCCCCTATATTAGACATTTCAAATTCTTTTTTCATTAATTTTGAATAATCATGAAAAATATTTTTATTAGTTGAACCAAAAATGAAATAATCAAAATATATTTGAATTAATAAATAATTATAACAACCTATTTTCATTAAAATTTTTGGGTCTCCCAATCCATGATTGAATCATTTTTTCAAATGGAAAGAGAATAATTTTTCATAAAAATATATAGGTGGTAATTTAAGGCCACGAAGAGCAATAGATTTTGGTTTTTAAGTATTTTCAAAACCATGAGGTTATTCAACATAAACATCCTCTATTATATAACCATTTCAAAAGGAAAATTTAACATATATTTGATATAATTTAATTTCTATTTTTGATTTATAAGAAAAATGGATTATAATGGGTTATAATCTAGATCCAGGGCAAGAGGCCTCATAATAATCTACAACTTATTCTTAATTATATCATTTAGCTACTAATACATCATTGCTTATGGATATTATCCCTTTATCATCATATTTCTTTCCAAAGACCCACATAGTGTCTATAACTAGATAATTGGGATTTATTTCTACTAGTTCCCAAAATTAACTACTTTTGAAATATTTTAGCTCTTCATTGACTACGAACATCCAAATATCATCCTCTAAGGCTTCCTCAATAGGCATAGGTTCCAAATGAGATAGAAAGGAATATGATTCAGTTGGATATCCTAAATTACATTTTTTTTAAATTCTCGTGTTTATCCTTGAAATAATAGTTTCTACATGGTGATTTTTTTGTAGTTATAGACTATAAAAGAAAGACACTTTTAGGTTCTTCAGTTTCATGTTCTTTTGAACTGGACTAAATTTTATTAAAATTATTTTCAAAATCTACTTTAGGGGATCCAACTTGGAGGTTTTCAAACATTTCATAAATTTAATCAATTTTATATTTTTCACTAAAAAAATTGTTAGTTTCATCAAACATCAGATGAACTATTCCATAAAAAATCATGGACTATTTTTCAATCACCCTATAGGCTTTAGAGATAGCAGATTATCCTAAAAATATCCTTCATCATCATTTGGATTGTGATTACCTAGGTTTTACATAGTAATTAGGATATATAACTTTCATCCAAAAACCATAATGTAATTTACAATGAGTTTTCTATTATTCCAAAGTTCATAGGTTGTTCTTTTTAATGTAGTCCTTATTAAAACTCTATTCATGATATAGCTGGTTGTGCTTACCTATTCTACCTAAAAATATGTATGAATCCTATATTCATCTAGAATAGTCCTTACAATCTCTTGAACTCTCCAATCCATATTTTTATATTATCAAAAATACCTTTAAGTGTGAATGGTAACCATACATTTTCAAATACAAAACCTTATTGCAACATGAAATTAAACCAAATTGAGGATTCACGTCCATACCAAATTCAAAATTTAAAAATACAACATCGATAACACAAAAAATGACTCAGGAAGTGAGATCAGTGATCCTTATTCCGTGATTCCCGGATACCTAACATGAATCTAAATCATCAAGAAAAACACATCATAATAATTGATTCCCACCAGTATCCATAATCACCCAAAAGTTTCTCAAGATAAATATCAGGGAATGATTTTCAAGATGTTAGTGAAACCCACATACCACTGACGTACTGATGCTTCAAACCAGGATAACTTGAAACACCATCATCCATTTAAAAAAATATTACCTTTGAATCAAACTAAAATCCAAAACGAGAGACAATATTTTCAATAAACACTATTTGAGACAAATTCCTTGAGTAAAACTAAAAAAATATGTCGATGTGATCTGCAATAGGCCTTGTATCATCATCATCTTTCCATCACGAACAATATAGAATAGCAAAACAGCATAAAAAACACCTGAGAAAAAATCCAAAAACCCAAAAAAAGAAGGAAACCAGTTGAATACTATAAGTTATCCCCACAAAGAAACACCAAAGATTCCGTAAAAGGGAAAGAAACCCAATAGTTGAGAGACGTCATTAGGAAAAGAATAAAGATCACCTTCAACCCCTTTCCAACACTATCCCAAGAGATCCCAAAACAATCATCAATCCCAAAAATGATGGGGTTGATCCCATTTGGTTGATCAAAAAGGTTAGTGTAGAGGAAGAACATTGAACACCCCCTCCCCCCCACCATTGGCCCAAACTTCCTAAATAGCCTTCTCATAGACCCAAAAATGGAGGTCTGATGCATAGGATAAGGTGAAAATATGGGTGGAAAAAGAGAAAGATATTATACATATGAACATCACTATGAAATCAGGAGAGGATAAAATAGAAAGGGAGGATAATACCGGAGCATTGTGGTCAGAGCGACGAGATAGTAGGAGGAGGCAGCTTGAGGGGTGAAGAGTGGAGTTTTGAAGCATCGTTGATCCCAAAAGTAGTGTTTTCTTGAAGAAACCCTATATAGAGTGGTAAAATTTACAGAGTGCTAGTAGAGTTTTGGGAGAGAGAGAAGATGATATCTACATTACATCTCTTGAATAGTTCCATTTATTATTTCAACAAATATTTTTTCTTGAGGTGTTCTCTCTATAGAGAATGTGTGTTAAAAACCTAGATTAGGGAAGAAGAGATTAATTATTGATTCTAAAATTCTCCACCATGACTAATTCTATGTGAAAATATTCTAAAAGATTTTTCATTTTGATAAATTCCAAAAAAAATAGTGAAAATGTCACTTTTAAATTTTAAAAAATAAACACATATAAATTTATAATAATCATCATATAAAAAATATACATATAATTTATAATCCAATATGCTAATATAGATGGTCCAAAAAAATCCATTTGGATAAATTTTAAATGTTTAGATGTAGGGATTTTGTTAATCAATTTAAATGAAAAATGTTATTTTTTCTAATTTGGCCTGAATCAATGAATCTTTCATTATCAAACTTAAGTCGAGGAAACATATAAACTAACTCTTTTTTAAAAATTTTGTAAAGAATAATTATTACAATGTCTTATCCTTTTATCCCAATTATATGACTCACATGTCTTAGAAGTTAAACTATTAACTTTCTATTTACACCTGTAATTTAAATCCAACATACAATCATTATCAGTTTTATGTGCTTTAAATTTAAGCAAAATATCATTAAAACAGAGCATGAATTTTTTGAAAAATAATCTGAAAAACCATCATCCAAATTTTTTGAAATACTTATTAAGTTTTTTATCAGTTCATGAATATATATTACTCTGTTTATTGAGATTGTCTTTATATCTCCAAAAGTTCCAACTCCAACTGCTTTTCCTTTAGAAATGTCACCAAAAGTGAGAAGACCTCAATCAATTTGATTTAGAATATAAAAATTGTATGAGTCTTCACTCATGTTCCTAAAATATCCACTATCCATTTACCACATTTCTTTTTACTCATATACCTTTTTTCTTAAAAAATTAATTAAACAAATGTTTGTTTTGGTACCCATATCTTCATCGGTACAGTAGTTTTCACTAGAGATGATCAGAGAATCAATATTTGATTTAAAATTCTGTAATTCTTATCACTAGCTTCAGATAAAAAAATTAAAATAAAATTACTTTAAATAACACTAATTAGAGGATTTTTAAACTAATAATTACATGTGACATGAACTTTTGTTATATAAAAATAAATGGTAGAATTTTTTGAAATAAGAATTAAATACTTTTTATACAATTTTGATTTCTCACCCTTTCCTGCTATTTGATGTCTTTATCTTTTGATAACATTTATTCCAAGAATTTTATTTAACCATTTTTTATTCTTTCGTTAAAATAAGAGTATAAATTTTATAATATTTAATGGCATCATATAATTCATTAATTTTATTTTTAAGATTGATAATGTTTGATAAGGGAAAATTGAATTTTTCTAGTTTCACTTTATGTTGTTTTAGGGTTGTATCTATTTCACCAAAAACAAAATTAGGAATTTTTTCACATAATTTTTATACATTAATAAGATATCATATTTTTCATATAACATTGAGAACTAGGCAGCAGATTTTTATTTTGAGAAACTACATGAATCTAAATCAAAAGAGTAATAAGTTTGTAAATTTTCCTCATTATCCATAAAGTACCTATGGGATTTTAGAATTCATTACATGTTTTCTAGATTGAATGTTGAATATTTT
This sequence comes from Viscum album, assembly GCA_963277665.1. NCBI lineage: Eukaryota > Viridiplantae > Streptophyta > Magnoliopsida > Santalales > Viscaceae > Viscum > Viscum album. Next base: position 1,330,653,146 of record OY728133.1, read on the forward strand.
TTTGAGTATTTTGATACACTCCATGTATCCTTCATTTCTCATTTACCTTTAGGGTCAAAATCATCATTCATTTGACATCTCTTTTCTGACCATTTACTTTCCTCTTTCAGTTGAGCACAATCAGGTCTGATATGCAACAATTTATTACAAGAAAATCATCAAACTTATCTTGGTTTATTATCAAAACTCCTAAAATATTTTCTAGAACCCCTTTTCTTCTTTTAAATTTTGTTAATCGTTCTGGGTAGAGGTTCTAGTTTCATTTTATAATATCAGGAGTCTAAATTTTCCTCTTTTATTTCTTTTTTACATTGTTTCTTTATTATTATTTTGGTATTTCACATTCAGAGTAGTATTTTACTTATTCACTATAATCATATGATTTTCAGCATTGATTGTATTCTCATCTTCATACATTGTTAGTATCAAAATTATTTCATTCATTGTTTGATCCTTGAATGGTGATTATTAGAGAATGGCAGTAGATATGGCAATCCATTTTTCTGGTGGTACTCTAAGAACTGTCAATGAATGATCAGATGGTTTTATTATTTTCCCTAATGATGTAATAATTTTGAAATTTTATTTAATACTTTTGTTAATCTATGTGATTATTTCACTATGAAACAATCTAAAAGTGTAACAAAATATATATTTTCAAGAATACCTCATCTTCCTGCTTTTATATGTTCCTTCATAGGAAACTGTAATAGTTTTCCACATATCATATGTAGTTGTAAATTGTGATACATAATTAAATTCATCTAGTCCAATTCCATAGATAATAGCATTCAATTATTTTGAATTAATATCATATTCACCTTCTACCTCAGCAGTCAAAGATTTTGGTTTCCCATGAATCTTATAAAGAGTAATGGTTTTTGAGTTGACATTGAATCTATGTTTTTTTAGATATATAATCATTCGAAATTAACAAAACCCAAAATTTTCCTCATTAAAATATGGAGTACGAACCATATATATTCAATCTATGGGATCATCCATTACCTTCTTTATGTAGAAAATAATATATTTTCTTTCTATATCATTCTCTTATAACCTCACCATTGAGACGAATTTTATGGTCAGAATAATACAAATTAACACATTAGGGTGTGAATTGTGTGTTTTAAAAAATCATCCACAATTCAACATTTTGACACCATCTATGATTTATACAAATTTGAAGTGTTTTTTTCTATATGTGATATAGTAATTTGATAAACAAAAGGAAAGAACGGGATTTGTTATAGTGGTTTGGGGAAAAAATATTTCCTAGTCCACTCCACCAATGACTCTCTATGTGAGATTTGTGAATATCAATAGAATTTTCCTCTTTTCATAGGACCCACAATCCATAATTGTGTGAATGCAGTGACACCGATACAATAAGAATTTTAACAGATCCATCTAGTTCATTAATAGAAAACAAAAAATACACCTCATATAATGAAAAATTGGTACTCTACCACAACTGAGTATGATTAGTTGATACTTCATTGAATCAAATGTGTTTGATTTGTTGGTTCATGTTATTCTATACAGTTTTAGTAGAAACAACTGATAGTTGATGGATCTTTTTACTTAGAAATGAATGTCTTAAAGAAGGAATAGTTATAAAGTGATCCTAGTTTCATATTATCTTCTATAACAACAGAAATAAGTGGCATCGGTATTCTTACAGTAGTACGAGGAACAACATGTATGTCTCAGAGGTTTAGTCTCTTCTGCAAATTCAGTCATTTACCATAGCAACAATATAAATGATATTCATCATAAAGAATTTATAAATGATAATATGTAACATGAAAATAACATATCATAAGAAGATACCCTGGTAAAATATATATAGCAGAAGGTTTGCTTCGATATTTTAGATCCATGAATATATCCTGATTGATCATGAAAATTCAAAAATTGAATGGACCAAGGGAGTCATAACATCCCATAATAATAGGAGAGATTTCCTAAAATAAAACAGATCACTGAATCGATCAAAACAATATTTAAATCATTCTAATATTTTTTCTAGACCATTTCATGAAACTCAGATAAAATCGTGAATTTAAAACTCTGCTGCTGAGTACACAACACATGGATGAACTACATATAGTAGCATTATATTATGTAGTTCAGGGTTCCAACCATCCTATGGTTCCTTATTCAGACATTTATATGTAGGTAACATAGGGAACAAAAGTAACATAGGGATAATGATCAATACATTCACACATTTCAGTGTAATATTACAAACATAGCATTGATTAACCATAAATTCCATTTTTGGAATGTTGGGTATGGATTTTATTTCTAGCCATCAATGAATGGTTGATATTCAATACATTCAATGATTCCAAAATGTTGGGTTTCAGGTCCATTTACTAACTATTCAGCATATCATATGAATAATGAACCATTAATTCATATACTGAACATAGGGTTTCAAAATTGTATCAATAACACATCTCATTGCTCACATTCAATCAGAAATATAAAATAAATCCGATATATATTCCAGAAACATACTTAACCCGAGTTCATTAGAGAAAAATAAGGGTATTTTTGATCATCAAAATCAATAAAAATTTTAGAGTATTTTTGAGACAATACTTTCCCAAAATTTATTATTTTTTATATGTCTAAGAAGGTTTATGGTTAGGAAGAACCCTATGGAAGATGATGTAGCACATTTATGTTCTAGTGATTATGTTTACATGTTTCCAAAGGCATAAACAAGTATAGTCATTGGGCATATGTCTTTAAATTTTTTTAAGTGGATTAAAAAATTTATGTAATTTTAATATATGAAAAGAAACTATCATTATAGTAGGTATCAGATTAATTGTTTAGTTATCTATTAGTAGTTAGATTGATAAAAACTTAGTGATAACCCTAAGGTCATGTCTTGGGATAATTCAATGGATAAGGGAAAGCATAGAAAATTTTACTACTATTTTGGTAAATGATGGAGTGAGTGGTTTCCTAGAAATACATCCATGACATGATGCTATATGTGGATGTGGTTCTGGAATAGTATTACTTAGGGGTAATAGATTTGACATGATGATTCATGCCTAACTTGATGTAATTTTTTACACAGAAATTAGCCTAGTTGCACAACTAGTTTGACACCCTCTTATGAAATGCTTTGGAAATTCACAAAATTTCAAAAACCATCAAGACGGATTAAAATATAATTTGTTTATGAGTAAACTATAAAAAACATAAGGTGTTATAAATTATGGAATCTGTCATAATTTAGACATCCTACATGTTACTTTTCATGATTATGTAGTTCCTCAATATGATAATTGTTTCTCAATAAATGATTTTGGTTTCAATTAATGGATAGAACACAAAAGAACCATGTTAATGTTGATTGTGATAGAAAAAGAAATGATTATCCTCCAGTTTAATTGAATCCTGTGGGATATGGAATTAAAATCCTTGTTGCTATGTTAGCATAGTTGTGAATCATGAAATACATCCAAATTAAAAGATGTAACAAATATATATTGACTCGTTCATGAGTCAACGTTCCCATATTTTCAGTGGGTCGTTTGATCAAATTAAAAGTGAATAAATAATCAGTACTAATGAAAAGATATTCTCCATTATCTGGTGTTTGGAGTGGGGGAAGTTCAATCTAGGTTTTTGTCATTTAGAAGGTGAATCAGACCAATGGTGAACACTAATCAAGAATATGATTTAGTAAGATGAGATTGAATATATTGATTGGGATGAGTTTAATAACTTATTTTTCAATAAGTGAATTCCTATGATTCTTCATACCTATATGGAGAATGTGTTTCTTATGTTTAATTAAATGAATGACGAATTTTTTGGTACGTGTGAGGATAATTTGATGAAATATTCATGGTATGTTTCATGAATTATCATCAAACTAGAATATAAAGTTGATAGGTTCATCAGTGGATTAAATCTAAGTCTCATAAGTTCTCTATCCATAAAAGAAATCATTAGCTATGAATATATTGTTCATGGTGAAATTATGGTTGAAAAGGATGTTAGAGTCACATATAAATCCCTTGGTTTTGACATGAAAAGGAATATCATGTTTAAATGAAAACATAAAAACTATGAAGAGATAAATATGAACATTATTTTATGATCTATGTATTTGAATAATCATGTCAAAAATTTCAATAATGGGTCTAATAAAATTTTTATGTGTCGAAGGGATGGACATTAGGCATTTTATTTTTGAAGTGATAGAAGAAGATAAAAAATGGATTGAATGGAGTAAAAGCAATATAGAATTTACCTTCCATGATTCTGTGTTGCAAGATAAAGGAGAATGGGAATTATTCTAATAACTACCAAAACCCAAGGATTGTTGTTGATGATTGACGCCAAAAACCTCTTAAGACGAGGTACAAGGGAAAATATCATGTGGTCAGTATTTCAAATAAGGTTTTTAATAACGACGTGGTGAGAGGTGCAATTAACATCCACTATATAACTTCTACAATCATATTTGATTCAGTATCATCAAACTATTTCATATCTAAATAATTTTATAAGGTTTATATAATTCCAAAAAAGAATAGATTAGGAATTAGAATTGAAAATAACTAATTGTAAAACTGTTACATACTTATTCCATGATTCCTCTCAAACTAATGTTTTTGGGAATGTGATTCCTTTAAATCTTTTCATACTTCCTTTGGTTTAATTTTATTTTATATTAGACGTAGATTGCCTTTCTCAACATAAATCTCATATCAATTGTTGAAGAAGGAAAGTTGTGTTTTGATTTTTTAAAATATCTTGTTATCATCCATCCATGTGATCAAATGTATGAATATCATTTAGAGATTACATATATTTTATAGTTGTTAATTTCCATTTAGATGGGTTTTTTATCTCAATTAGTTTGGTAGAAAATTGACTTCGATGATTTGACTCTTTCTCGGGATTCTGTGGATATGTTTTCAGATGAGTTTCATATCCTTCATTAAAATAGTGAAGTTAAGTTCCCAAGAGAACTCATACCTAGTTGCACACCAATTTCAAATACTCCTTATAGAATGTACATAGTTGAGTTGTAGTTATTGAAGATGAAACTCAATGAAATCCTGGATATGGTATTCATTCGAGAATGTGCTTCACCTTAGGGTGCAATGAATCACTTTGTGAAAAAATAAATATGGATCAATGTTACTCTACATTGATTATTGGGAGTTGAACAAGGTCACAATCAAGAAAAAGTATCTTATTCCCCATATTAATAAATTGTTTCTTCAACTTTGTAGGGATCGATACATTTCATATATTGATATTCCATCTAGATATCATCAATTAAGGTTCATGAAGGAGGATATATCCAATATGGAATTTCATACAATGTGTGGACACAATGAATTTATAGTGATTCTTTTTTGTCTTACTAATTCCCCTCTTATATTCATTGATTTAATGTATACCAACTTTAGAGATTACCTCAACCAATTTTTGGATGTCTTTATAGATGATATTATTATCTATTCAAAAACAAAGGATTATCATTAAGATGACATCATAATTGTACTAAGGACCCTAAGGAATGAGAAAAAATATGAAAAATTTACAAAGTGTGATTCTTTTCTATAAATGGTTTCTTTTCTGGGTCAGATAATCTCAATAGATGGTATATAATTAGGTCCATCAATGATGAATTCTATTGAATGTTGTCCTGGACAACCATTGTGACTAGGATCCATAGCTTTCATTGTTTAGCTATAAATTATAATTTTTTGTTGAAAATTTTCCACGATAATATAATTATTGATCTAAGTTAACTCTAAAGGGTTTCAACTGCCTATAAATAGAGGAATGTGAAGAAAATTACAAGGAACTTAAGAGAATGTTAGTCAGTTCACGTTCTCTAACATTACCCTATAGTGGATAAGGGTTTTAATATATAGTGATCAATCCACGAAGGTTTTGAGATGTGATATTTAAATATGTGGCTGATTGTCTCTTATCAACCATTCAATGTTCCAAGTCTCTGCAAATGTATAAAGCAACAATCGGGTCAAATCCTCGGTGATGATACTTTTTAATAGTCGATTGTTTTTATTTGATTGTATTTTTATTTGGGAGGGGGTTGTTTGAAAAGCATAAATGAAATTGACTAATGGATTTTGTTTTATTTATCTAAATGATATAGATTAGGGTGAGTTAAATATTAGGGATTTAATCTTATGACACTCTTGAACATTGATTTATATTTCATTAAATTAGTACCCACTTCATAAGATGACTTTGATTGGAATTCCCATGTGTTCAAGATTTAATCCAAGCCATAACAAAAAATAGTATTCTAATAATTATCATTACTTGTTTATGGAATGTATTTTGGTTCCAAAAATCCATATAATCCACATGATAAACAAAATTTGTCATTAATCCATGACATATTATGTTTAACATACACAATTTTAATTCAATGAAAATTTATTTTTTGAAGTCTCTAAATCACTTAATATCCCAAAATTATGAATCACCCCGATGATATATTTTCTCAAAAAATTTTGTGGTTAATAATCTAGGTATTATTTTTTGGTAATGGGTTAAAAATATAATAAAAAAATTGGATAATAAATGAATTGTGCGTTGAACACACACACAATCAATGATGAGAATTAAAACTAGACATTTGATTGAATGAGGAAGAAAAATAAGGGAATGGGTTTCAACATTATGTCATATATTTTAAGAGAATTAATATTTAATAACATTGGTTGGATGATTAAAATATAATATTAAGAAGAAACTTTCATTAAAAAAGAATTAAAAAAACAACACTTACAATATTATAAATGATGAAAAACGAAAAAGTAAATGCAACCATAGAGAAGAGGAACTAAATATCAGGTATAAAAATGTGTTTTCCAGGTCCTCAATTGATTTTTTTATCCTCTTTCATGCCAATTAATCCTTTTCAATTTTTAATTTCCAACCTCATGCAAGGAGAAGAGTGGGTTGTATTTATATCCCAACGAGCTTGGCTTTTTTCATTCCAAATCTGCCCCTCCCCTTGCATCTCCAATTTGGACAATGTAAGTGATGAATATCGATATATTATCTTCTTCTATGTTGTATATGATGATGTTTAATTACATCCCTAAAATGTTGTTGGACATTGGAATTTTACTTCCAAATATGTGGCTATTTTACTAAAACAAATTCACCTATTCATTTTTATCAAAACATTTTTGAAATCTAAAATGTGATTTTGTTTTTAAATTAAAATATTCCCTCGAATAAAATTAATTTCATATAACATTTAGGCCTCCAATATCTTATATTTCACACTAAAAATTCCCAGATAGATTGGATTAGTAGATCAGGAGAAAATTCATGATTAGTGTACTAATTTTAATTCCCATCCAGAATGGTGGGTTGGACTTCAGAGAATCATTTGGTCCCCTTTTTATTTGATTTGGGACCAAAAATTTTTATCCATGAATCATAGCATTGGCAAAAAATATTTTGGGTATAGTCAAATAATTTGGACTTCTAGATTGAGCCGAGTAATTAAATCTTCATTGTTGGTCCAGTTTCATCACAAATTCATTAGGCCTTCTGGTGTGGTCCATATGACCCTTTAAATGGAGTAATTGGCCAATTATTCCTTCTAATTACATGTGGTAAAGTAAATAATTAATTATAAAAAACCAAAACCACACAATTTTTATTAAAATGGTGATAAGAATTATTAAATTGTTAAATTGAATTGAATATGTATGAATGAAAAATATGCTCAAAAATATATATTCAATATTTAAACACTAATATTTCACACAACTTATGAACTTTTAATTGAAAATAAGTAAGGAGGGTAAATAATTTTTTTTAATAAATTAATAACATCAACTCCCCCACACATAGTTTTGTACATGTCCTCATTTTCCACAAATATAAAAAACAATACAAAATCATTTTCACTTGCCAACAAATATTAAAATTATATTTTCCCCACTCAATGGAGAATTAGACTATATTACTCATCCATATTGAATTATACCTCAAATTTTTACAGAAACAATTTTCCAAAAACAACTATTTTTTCGTGCTAAAATTTAGAAATTGAAAATGTGGGCACTCGAAACATTCTCCTCTCAAGATGATAAAAAATTATTTATAGTTGTTCCCTCATTCACCAAACAAATGAAAAATCATCGAGCTTGAAAGAGATATCATCATCTATTCCCTATCCTAGAGTGAAAAAGAATAAAAATTATTTTTAAAGCGGTTATTCTATGGCTATGGGATGATAGGAATACAATGTCCATGATAGATGAGATGAGGGGTAAAATATCAGCATGGGTAAAACAATGAACAATTTTTTTTTGAAATGAAATATGTTAGGAACTAAAAAGACATATTTACAATGTAATTATTGTGTGAAGAAAGAAAAAGATGAGGAATAAAATTGAAGGGGATGAGAAGGTGAAATATTAACATAATACAAAACTTATCACAATGAAATAAGAATATAGAAACCAAGTGTTCATTTTTTATTTTTGTTTTTTTCCTTTTTTCGAATGTTAAACTTGAAAACAATATCACACTCATATCCCTACACATGATTGATCTCCTGAATATAGTAATTGTAATATTTATGACAATATCAAAGGTTTAGGAAGAGTGATTTTGGACCAACCCAAGATAGAATTCATTTTTTGACCACTTGTCAGAAACATTTAAAAAATTAAATAAATGAAAGTTCACTCCCGAATACCCACTTAATGAAATCCTATCCCCCTCACTATAAAGGATTCATTTCCTCAAAAATTTGAGAACACATTGAAAATCAATAAAAGGGATCCCAAAAATGAAATCCATTCCCCCCACACTTAAATTCCAATAAATAATGAAATGTGATTCCATGTAGATGTCAGGTGGGATAAGGTATTGGGATTTTAATGTGTCTATCAAAGATAGGATTTTCATATGCTCAGTGGGGCTTCTAACAGTACGATTAACATATGGTTAAATGGAGTCTATTTGAATATTTTGATGCACCTATGGTTTATAAAATTCCTCTATAATATTAATGAGCATCAATGTATGTAATTCAGCTCAAAGGTCCAAAAACTCAGGACTCCCAATCAGGGGTGAAAAACAAACATTTTGAAAATATGTCCATATGTGACCTTGGCATCAAGGATAATATTATTCCTCATGTATGGGGAAAATAATTTTCCAAATCAAAAATTGACCATTCATAATTTTTTTGGTATTGACACAAGATTCTTTACCCAAATTCATGATGAAAAAACAAATTTTTTAGATAAAAACATGTCTTTTTGACTCCCCAAAATGGGTGGAAAATTTTAATATTTAATAGAGCAGTTATGAATCTTTTTTTCATATTTTGTTTTAGTAATTTTATTGTTTTTATTTTTTTTAAGACACACCTACAAAAAAGATAAAGATAAAATAAAAAATTGTGACAAGGAAAGTGCTAAAAAATGAGAATGAGGGAGGAAGAAAAAGATAGTGGGAAAGAGAAGAAGAGAGGTACAGTTAAAGAGAAAGTGGTGCCCTCTGGTTTGGATTTTTTGGGTCATCGTCCCCATCAAGTGGTGTGTTTAATGTAGAAGTAGGAGATCTGATGGAAGTCAATGTGATTTCTTGGATGTGAGTCTTCTCACGGTGATGGTTTCATTGATGTCCATTAAATGTGAATGTCTTTTTTGATGATGGGTCTTGGAAATTCACTATTACTAATTGGTAAACATGAGAAAAATTAAAAGGACCTTACCAATGAGAATTAAGCATACCCAGGTGAAGTCGAAATCGATAATTGAAGAGCATTAAATTTTCACATTCATGAAATACCTCTTGTAGGATGTCTCTTTCTGGGAGTGCTTTGGATTTTTCTTGGCAGTGAATGGAATTCTCGTAGGAATCTATTTAAAGCTCCTCCATTTCCACCAATTTCAACAATATTTATTCACTATTTTTTAAAAAATAAAAATTAAAAGTTTCCACAACTCAAAATGGCTTATGTTGGAATTAAAATGGAGAATGACATGGTTTACCAAAAACTAGACAAAAAGGAGACATCCCAATGGGTGTTTTATAGGAAGTTCGATAAGCCCAAAGTGATTCCCCAAGTCTTTCAGGACAGTATTTTTTGGTGGGTTTTATATTTCTCTCAAGCACTCTTTTCTCTTCTCTATTAGAATGTTGTTCCATGCCATTTGTTAGGGGGTGATATACAATTGAAATTTTATATATAGCCACATTTTTTTTCAAAAGATATTCCATGGTTCTATTACAAAAATTGTATCCAAAGTCACGTATCAAGGCATGTGGTGTGCCAGATCGGTGGAAGATGTGTATCCTTAAGAACACACTAATAGTGTGTGAATCATTATTTCTAGTGGGTTCGACATCGACCCACCTAGAAACGTAATCAACTGGAATAATAATATATGAAAATCCATTTGAATGGAAGGAATGGTCCAAAGAAATAGTTGCCCCAAACATCAATTAACTCACACAAAATTAAAGGGTTTTAGGGCATTTCATTTCTATTTGAAATTGTTCCCATATTTTGGAAAGTGGGACTTGATTGGAAGAACTCATGTGAGTCCTTGAAGAGTGAAGTGCATAAGAATCCATAGTCTATGACCTTTTGGTAGGACCTTTGTGGTCAAAAGTGGCCACCACCAAGAATTGAGTGAAAAACTACTAAGATGGAGGAATGTTCATATTCATCAACACATCTCCTAACGACCATGTTAGCCCTATCTTTCCAAAGATCATTATCTTCCCCAATCTAATATTGTGAATCACTTTTCAACAGAAATTTTTGTTCTTTTGAAAAAAATTCAAGGAAAACCCCAGAAACCAAGTAATTTAAAATTGGGGCAAACCATGGTGACATTGAAGTGACATGTGAAAGGTGCTCAGTGGGGAATTCAAGATCCATGATTTTTGAATGAGATGAATTATAAATTATACTCTAGTGATCAACCACATGCTTTTATTTTTCTGGGCTATTTTTTATTTCATGGTCTGACTCTTGGAGAATTAGGATCTATCTTATTAGCCTCGGTTTGGAATCACTTTTCTTGAGTAAAAACATTATAGTAGAATGGTCTGTTATGATAATGATTTTGGCAACTATGATATAGGGCCAGAATTTATCTAAGGAAACAACTACTGATAAAATTTCCTTTTCATTCATAATATAGTGACACTGAGTTTCGTCCATTGACTTTGAGGAATAATAGATTACATGACGAGTGTTTTATCTTATTTGGCGAAGAAAATCCCCAACCGCTCAATCATAAGAACCGACCTTCATCTCAAAGGGTAAGGACCAATCTGGGGGTTGGATTATCAGGGTAGATATAAGAGAAGTTATGAGTTCAATGAAGGATCTCTTTCAAATCTCATCGAAATAGAATGTGACATCATTTTGGAGAAACTGAGTTAGTGGGTTGGAAATTCTATTGATGGTTTGGGTGAATCGCCAAATGAAACCAGAATAACTGAGGAATGAATAGATTTATCAAATATAATTAGGTTCGGGAAGTGATTGGATCACTTTAATTTTGATAGGATTGAATTCAACACCCTTTTCTCAAAATATTTGCCTAAGAACCATCCCATTTTCAACCATGAAGTGTAATTTATTAAAATTTAACCCAAGGATACAATTGAAACACTTTTGAAAGACTAGAGAGAGTGAATTGAAGCAATATTCAAATGAATCACCATAAATGGTAACATCATCTAGAGAGACTCCCATGCAGTGTTCAATGAATTCTGAAAATATATTCCTCATACACCACTGGAATTTTGTAGGAGCATTTCCAAGGATAAAATACATTATATTATATTCATATGTTCTAAAGGGAAAATTGAATGTTTTAATTTCATGGTTCTCAGGTGTGATTAGTATTTGGAAGTATCCATTGTATCCATCAAAAAGTAATAGTGTGACTTTCCAACTAATTGTTTAAGAATCTGATTAAGGAATGGAAGAGGGTTGGGATCTTTTCATGTTTCAACATTCAATTTCATTTAGTCACCTCACACACGCCATTTGTTATTCACCCATTTTGTAACTACCTCCCCAAGTTTATTTGTTAAAATAGTTATCCCGGCCTTCTTGGGTTTAACTTGAATTTGACTAAGCCACTAACTATCAGAAGTAGGGTAGATACTACAAGTTTGATGAAGCATGGTGATCTATTCCCAATTTACCTAAATTATAAGTGGATTGAGCCTTATTTTTGGTTATCTAATTGTTTTTTATGATTCCTCATTTTGGATGTGATGCGTGAAAATTGTATGGTTTATTTTTAATTTGTCATCCATGGTCCATCCAAAGGCATTTTTTTCTTCTAACACCTGAACAAGTTTGGACTCCACAGTTTTAGTAAGTGAAGTGGAGAGAATGAAAAAATAATAGTGATCATGTAAATGAAATGCCAATTTCATGCTTTTAGGAAGATGATTCAGATCAGTCTCATCTTTAATTTGTGGGTTAAACAACTTAAGAATGGAGGAAGGGACTTCTGTTGCTTCAGATTCGTTTTCATTAATATTGGGAAATGTGGAGTAGTATATATCATAGTTGATAAAGGATGAAATTGAGTTTTCATGTTCCTCAATATTGATAGTGTCAATGAATGAATGTTCCTTATCAACTTCATCATTTAAGACTTGGTTAACCATTGTGAATATTTCACAAAATCCTCTCTTATTATAACATGATGAACATCATGGAATGGGCTTCAATTAACTCAGAAAAGTGTCCTTAGAAGCATGGATTTAGAATGTTGAGTGATCCTTAGAAGGGTATCTCTTAGCTTAGAAAATGTTGAACTTGACTAGTTGGTCACCAAATTCCATGGATATGATTCTTGAATGGAAATCAATTTTTGTTCTCACTATCGTTTGGAAAGGTCTTCCTAGAATTAAGGGAAATTGAGAAGAGTATGTCTCACCTTCCAAGTCAAGGACATAGAAATCAGCATGGAAGATAAGATAATTGACACGGCCATGGATATCCTTATTATACCCCTAGAAATTGTAGTGCTTCGATTAGCCAATTGAATGACAATGCCCATTGGATGTAACGTACCAAGACCAAAGTTGGAGAATGTAGATTTTTGGATAACATTAATTGAGGATCCTAGGTCAATTACTGCCTCTTAAATCTTCAACTACCTATATGGCATGGAACTATAAAGGTCCCAAGATCTTTGCACTTAATGGGTATGGACTCTTGGGTTGAAACATTCTCGATGGTCCTAAGTTGTATCTTATGGGTTCACAATTTTCTAGTAAGCCTGGAATACCTAGGAACGTTTTATGGCATCTATGTTGGGAATGTTTACTTCAACAAATCTATACATGTTTATCATTTCATAATCGGGTTCAAAAGACTTCGTTAGCAATGAAATGGATTGAGGAAGAGGAATTGGGTTTTTAAGTTGAATATAATGTGGTATGGGATTAGATTCTGATTCTTATTCATGTTTCATTTTATTTTAATTTTCTAGGTCAATATTTAATGGGAGTTGGAGGATTCATCATGAGGCCTATCAATTTTCATTCATGATCTAAGTGAAATTGCACATAAATTACCATTTGGAATGGGTAATGGTTGAGCTGGGGTTGGGAATAATTTAATTGTTTTTGCTGGCTCAGGTGGGATGCATGTTAACAAATTTGGGTTTCAATGTTTTTGAGGCTGGAATGGGTGACGGAGGAAATATCATCCACTGCACTTTCCAATTATGGAATGGTACAAGTGTCTTGTCCCAGATTGGTATTACCTTGATTTTAGATCTTTGGAAAGTGATAGTGTTGGTTTGGGAATTGGGAACACACAATAGGACAATCGAATCTAGGAGAAGGATTGTTCTTTTGAGGTTGAGGAAAATTGGATAAATATGATGGAAGTTAACACCACCTAAACCATATAGGAATTGGTTTGGGTTTTGAGGAATGAATTGATGTAGATGAGAAATGGGGTTACCAAACCTTAATCCTTGGTTGAATATTTAGAAGAATGGCTTAGATTGGGGCTGGTTGAAGTTTCTAATGGACTGAACTGATTGTTGAGGGTTGGTGTTCATCTATGCATATGCTACATTGATCTATATTGGTCGGGATGAATCATATGTATCCTCTTGAAGTTGTGGACATGTGTCAGTTTGATGCAATGGTGAGAAACAGATTCCACATTTATTGATACGTGCAGGGAGCATAGATTTTAGATAAAATGAGGTCGGGGATTTGGTAGTCGTATCTAGTTGTCGAACTAGACATGTAAGTTCTCTCATCCACATTTTCATCTTGTTCGGCTCTAATGATTGACTTTATGGGGGCTATTTTGACTTAAGCATGTTCTTGAGTATGGAATTATTGTGTGTTTTCCCCGATATTTCACATGATATCTCTTATAGCTATATGAGTATAATCAACAAGAGAACCACCACTTGTGTAATCTGTGAGAGTTATCTCCATAAGAAATAACCCTTCATAGATGTTTTGGATCATGAGTTGGTTAGGGATTTAGTGTTGTGGGTTGGTTTCCACAATGTTTTTGAACCTCTCCCAGTACTCATGGAGTGATTCATTTTATAATTGATAGATTCCACTAATTTTAATTCAGATGGAAACAATACGAGAAGAAGGAAAGAAATTATCTAGGAAATGTTTCTTCATGTCATTCTATGTGGTTATAGAACTATGAGGGAGGTATTAAAGCTGTGACTTAGCTATTTCACCTATTGAAAAAGGGAATTCTTGATGTTTTATTTGTTCCTCATAAACCCCTTTAGGCTTCAAGGTAGATCACACCACTTGGAAAACATTAAGATGAAGATATGGATCCTCACCAGATAAACCGTAGAAATGAGTTAAAAGATAAATCAAACCCAATTTGAGTTGCAATTCTTCCTTAATATTTTAATATTGAATACCAAGGGGTTGGAAATTTATATTATGGGTTGCATGTTCTGTAAGTTTTTGTTCCATAGGATTGGCTATTTCAAATTCAGTTTGTTGGACGAGGACTAGTTCTTTAATTATATGATTATCCCAAATGGTCCTCCTAAGTTGGAAAAGTGTTTTCTCAATTTTAGGGTCAATCAAATCTAAGGGATATTTTAGGAGGATACATGGCATTTAGAGAGATTTTTAAAGAAATAGGAAGATGGTTTGTTCGTTTTTTTTCATTTTTTTTTGTTTTTTTACAATAACTCGAAATGAACGCCTACTTCATTACAAAATCCCCTAAAACAACGCATTTTGAAAGTGAAATCAATTATTTCCTATTAATTTTTGATGGTTTTGGTGCTTTTCGAATGTGTTTATCATCACTCAGGTCGAATCCTCATTGATGATACTTTTTAATAGTCAATTGTTTTTAGTTGATTGTATTTTGATTTAGGGATTTTTTGGAGATATTGAACAAAATTAATTAATTGATGATGTCTAATTTAAAAAATTTATAACATTTGGGTCGAGTTCATTATTGGGGATTTAATAATATGATATCCTTGAGATTTTTTTACATTGATTTAAATTAAACCCCACTTCATAAAATTACTTTGATTGGAAGTCCCAAGTGATAAAGTTTTTATCCAATCCATAACATAACTAATGGTTCTAATAATTATCATTAATTTTTTATGGTAGTGTATTTGTCGTTCCAACAATCCATAGAATCCACATGCTAAAAAATTTCATTAATCCAGGACATATTATGTTCAACATACACATTATTAATTTATAGTATATTTATTTTGAGTGGGCTCTCAATCACTTAATATCCACAAATTATGAATAAACCCAATGATAAATTTACTCATACATTTGGATTGAAAATAATATGGTCATAATTATTTTGGTGATGTGATAAAAATATAATGAAATGGAATGAAACAAAAAAATTATTGTACATCGAACACACACACATAAGAACAATGAGAAGAATTAAAGATAGATTTTTGATTGAATGAGGAAGAAAAATAAGGGAAGTAGTTTCTACATGAATTAAAATATTTTAAGATAATTAATATTTTAGAATATATGGTGTATTATTAAAATAGAATATTAAAAATTAACATACATTAAAATAGAATTACAAAAACAACACTTACATGATTACAAATGAAGGAAAACACAAAATTAAATCAAATAAAAGAGAGGAGGATGGGTCTCTAAAGTGAAATATTTAGTTTGTAATGTACTCCTAGGATTTTGGAAGGGCATTCATCATTCCAATTGTTCCTCCTCAATTATGAATTTACAACCACTTTCATGGAGAAGAGAGGGTAGTATTTATGGCCCAATAAGGAGGATTGTTTGCATTCTAAATATTCCCCTCAATATACTTCACCAATTTGGACATCCAGATAGATGAATCTAAATATATTCTCTTCTTACAAGTTGTAGATATTGATGTTTTTTGCCATTACTAAAAAGTTTTTAGCCATTGGACTTTTTCATCCAATGAGAAAGTAATTTTACATAACAGGTTTCACCTATCCATTTTTATAAATACTTTTTCAATGGCTGAAATGTGAATGTGTTTTTGAATAGGAATATTCACTCCAATAAAAATAATTTCATCTAAAAAGTTGGCCTCCCATATCTTATATTTCACACTAAAAATTACTTTCTTTAGTTTATGATTATATCAGGATAAAAGTCATGAATAGTGTCCTGATTTTAATTCCGAGTCAGAATGGTGGGATAAACATCATAGAATCATTTAGTCCCCTTGATATTGGATTAGGGCCTTAAAAGTATACTATATGATTCATAGAATTGTCCCCAGAACATTTAAATATAATAAAGGAATTGGGAATTCTTGATTGAGCCTAGTAATTCCATCTTGATTACTGGTCCAGTTTTATCACAAATTCTTTGTGACTTCTTTTGTGGACTATATTGCCCTTAAAACAGATGAATTGGATGAGGATTCCTTCTAATAATATGTGGGAAATTGAATATGGAATCCTAAAAAACAATTATCACAGAATTTGGATTAGTATTGTGATAGTTACTATTAAAACATTATTATTATGTATACCTTATGGAAGTTAAAGACTCCTGAGAAAAATTACCCACCACATGATTTTCTGTTAGTAGTGGTAATTTTTTCATTAAAATATATGGAGTAATTATCAATATGGAGAAAATATTTATAAATAAAACAATCATAAAATTCTGAAATTTATATTCACATAGAATTATATGAACATATTCTAGAGAATATGGTTAGATTTGATAAAGGATTATGACTGGTCAATACATTACTACCCTGGGAAAGTGAAAAACGTGGTAGATTCTTTGATTTAGAAGGATCGTGAAATCTTATTAATGATGAGGATAAATAAATATCCAATATTTCTAGATTTGAAAAGGATTGATATAGAAATCCTGAATCAAGGGTAAAATCTTATCATTCTCAAATGAATGCTCAACCCTCTATCCAAGTGAAGATTGAGGCACAAATGAAAGATGTATATCTACAAAAGAATGATGGAAAAGTTCTTGAGTATATCCTTGATCATGAGGGAATGATAATTTTTAGGAACTATGTATGTATTCCTTCCATACAAGATTTGAAGAAGGAACTATATGTGGATGCTAACATTTCTTCCTTCATTATTCATCCTACAAGTGTGTAGATGTATATGTAATTTAAATAATACATCTGGTGGGATGACCTGAAGTGGGATATCAGAGTGTTTGTATCTTTGGGATTGGTATTCCAATAAGTTATGTCTGAAGACTAAAGTCAAATGGGATGTTGTAACAATTACCCGTAATAGAATGTAAATGGGAAAACTCACTATGGATTTTGTCGTTGGACTACAAGAAAACCTCTAAATGGTTTAATAATATATGGTTGGTATTCTACCACCTTACTAAGTCATCACACTTCATCAAAATTATATAAGACTTCTCTCAACATTATCTTTATAGGATGTACATTAATTATGTTTTAAGGCTACGTGGAGTACCATATTCCATCTTATCATATTTGGATTTGAGGTTCACCTCAATGTATTAGAAAAGACTTGAGAAATTTCTTGATATAGAATTGAGTTTCTACACTACTTATCATACTCAGATTGATGGTAATTATAGAATATCAATTCAAACACTAATGGATATATTGATATATTGTTCTTTGTATTTTAAATGTGGTTGGGATCAACCCCTTCCTCCCATACAGTAATATTACAAATAGCATTTACTCAATAATTCATATGGGACCTTATGAATCCCTCTATGGGAAATTTTTTTGGAGGTCCATCTTGTTTGGATGAGGTTAGAGAAAGAAATATATTTGGACATGAGATATCTAAAGAAATGGTTGAGAAGTATAGAACCATTCAGATGCATATCAATCCAGTTTAAATTCATTATAAAATTTATGCAGATAACCGATAGGGTGATCTAAAATTTTATGTTAGTGAATAGGTGTTTCTAAAAATCTCACACTAAAAGAATGTTATAAGGTTCAAAAATAACGGGAAACTACGCCATAGGTATATCAGTACCTCTAAGACTCTTAATCAAATTGGGATGGTTGACTAACACATGGAATTACCTCCAAATCACTCCCATGTTCATGACGTGTTCTATGTATCTCTCTTGAGTATTTACATACCGAACCATTTACATGTACTAAACTCATAGTACATACTGCTAGATGATGATCTTTCTTATGAAGAAAAACCATTTGAAATTATTTAATGATTAGAAAAAGTTCTATGAAACATGTCCACTCATTCGGTAAATTCTTTTCCGAGAAAGAACCAGTTAGTGGATTCTTCATTGGAACTTGAACACATGATGAAGTAGAAGTATCCTCAATTTTTTTAACAGAGTGACGAGTTTCTTGGGAGAAATTCATTTTAAGGGGGGTATAATTTAACTCCCTAATTTTCTATGGATCATTTATTCGAATAAATTACATTTTCATTTATGCTTGGAAATGAACTATATCAAACATTCCTTTCACAAGGCACTGACTTGACATACTTTTGGCATATGTTACACAAAACAGAGATGTTTCTATAGAATATAACTTAATTTCTATTATTATTTAAATTTTATAATTATAATATATCCATTAAAAGTAGTTATATGAATTATAATAACTAACCATAAAATTAATTATATAATTTTATTTATAAAAAAAAATTGAATGGTAATGAATGATAAATTTTTTTGTAAAGTAATTATATGTATAAAATAAAATTTTCTCAATTCAATTACTTTTAATTTTCATTTTTGAAAAAATAATAAAATTAATATTATACACATTTAAAATTTTTTTTTGATAAAATAAACATAATTTTGGAACATAAAATTTCAAAATAATATTTTTTTTGATTTATGGGATTTTTCTGAGAAACATCATTTTTTGATGAACAATGAAAAATAAGGAATCTTAATTCAAAACTACTTTTTCAACCATTATATTCATGAGGATAAATTAAATTTTAAATTAATTTAAAAGATTAATTTAATAATATTTTTATTAAGAAATAAAATTTTGGTCTTGGGAAAAATTTTACTTTGAAATTGGGTACACAAACATACCAAAAATTTGGATATTTTTAAATAAAAACCTCCAATTTCATCCCATCATCATGATTATTTTTAATTTAAATTCGTCCACTTATGTTATTAGAATTTGAAAAAAATTGGATTCAATATTTTGAATCATAATAATTTCTATTTTCTAATAAGATCATCTTAGTATTTTCCCAGAAATATTACTAAATGTAAATAAAATTAATTTATATTTTTAAGAGAAAGATAAGGTTCACAAAGTACAAAAATAGAATTTTAAGACAAAAAAAAACCTAGAAACTTCCCCAACACCCATTTTATGAATATTATTTAGCCATTCACCTTCCATTATTGATTTTTGTTGGTTTGGTATGATAGTTTCTGAGTAAAAATATAGTGACCATTCTTTTTGTACATTACATATACATCACTTCAATAATAAACACCATGAAAAATTTCACATTGAGGATCCAAATTATTATTGTCTTTTGAAATATGGGACTATGCATAACATTTACAAAACAAAAAATTTATTTCATTCCTTCTTCTATAAATTCTTATTATATCTTGAATTATCCTTAGTAAATGTAGTCACATAAGGATATTCGTCAAAAGGAGTGAGTTAAAAGCCCAGTAAGAGGATAAATTAGAACATAAATCATAGTAACATGGGGTCCGAATTATCATTATAATCATGAGAAGAAGTATTAGATAATAGCATAGAATATGGAAACCCATAAAAATGAAACATTTGGTCTTAGTGGTCTTCTAGCACACATAGTTTTGAACAAAGATAGCATCATGTTCAAACATACTTCACTTTAGTCTTGAGGTTCATCAAATTACCTAATGTTTTTGGTTTCTATATAATTATGGGGGCACTTTTCAGATTGTCACATTTTCATTATCATGCACCCCCACATAGAACTTATTTCACTATTGATCATTAAACAACCCATGGAATTGAAGGGTTTTTTACTTCATAAAGCATAAATTCATAAACATTGGGTTCACAAATGAAGGAGTAAATAACATACATGATACAAGGACCATCAACCCTGAGTGAGAAGTATAAGGAGTGCATTTTAATGAAGATTTCTTGTGGAAAAGAATATGTTTTACATAAAATCCATTGAAAGCACATTTTCATTTATATAATAAAATTAATCATTAAATACTCATGACTTGACAAAATATTATCACTTAATATAATTATATCATATTGTCACTTATAGGATGGATAAATTTTATTTACTATCAATAGTAAGGTTCTATTCACTTGGCTAGTTTACTATTCACAAGCATCATATTAATATTCATATGGCTAAAATTACTATTCATAAGTGTAGGTTAGTATTCAGAAAAAAATTAATTTTTTTCTATCATCCTCAAAAATCATACTAATGGTAACAATGTATGTTTGATTTTGAAAATTAAAATCACATAAATAGAAAAATTGTGTTCATAAAACACATAGAATTTAGTTGTTCATTGAATCATGATGTGAAATTGTGTTTCCAAATATTATTTTATGTGATTATACAATATAATATTACTATAATAAGTGATAAATTTCATTGATAAATTTTTTGGTAATTACATTTTCCCCTTTTAAAATATTTCCATCAAAATTTAGTTTTACATAAACATGTGAGGGTACTTCTCCTTCAGAACATCTTTTGGTTCCCATGTTACTTCATCAGACTTATGGTTCCTCCACGACACTATGAAAAGGTGGGTTATCTAGTTGCGTAGAACCTTATATCTTTGGTATAGAATCATTTCTGGTTTCTCCTCATAATAAAAATCATCATCTTTTTGTACCACCTCGGAGTTCAGTACATGTTCCAGATCAGGTATGTACTTCCTCAGGAGTGATACATGAATCACATCATGATCTTGAGGCATATTCGATGGAAGTGAAATACAATAGGCCAAAGATCCTATGTGTTCAAGGATCAAAATTGGGCCAATGTACCTTGGGAATATCATCCCTATATTTCCAAATCACATTACTCTCTTCCATAGTGATATTCTAAGTAATACATTATCTCCAATATTGAACTCTATGTCCCCTTGAAGGTTGTAAACATATCTATTTTGTCAAATCTGAGCATATTTTATATGGTTTTGGATGGCCTTAACCTTATCATTTATCATATTTACAAGATCATGTATAAGTATCTTTCTATCTCTGACTTCATCCCAAATGGATCCTAAAAGTGTTGAACCCATGACCTCTGTGAGCTATGATTTTAAGACGATGCATCTTACCATTTAAGATATGACACATATGTTTATATAAATCTATATTTTTTAAAATATATTAATCTACTTTCTTTTTAGCAAGAATGATGGTTGTGGGTTTCGATCCCCAGTCATTCTCTCAAACTCTACACTACCTAACCAAAGAATCTACACTGCTTTCAATTATATAAATCTATATTAATTTTAATATATTATTATAGCTCGCACTATTAGAAAAAAAAACATTCAGGCATGATTCTATCCTGAGACCACAAAAAGTAATAATGAGTGCCTCACCAACCATGTTACACAACATATTTTTTTTAATATTTGTATCCATTTAAATATATTAATTCAAAATATGATTATAGGTGAATTCCCTTGGGTATAGGATTTCACACCAAATTGTTTTTTGTGTTTTGTGGAATTTTTTATGCCATAGCTATTCCCACGGAATTACCAAACCATGAGTATAGGACTTAGAAACAAAAACACTATACCCATAGTTTTGGCCAAATGGTTGGCATATGCCATGGAATAAACATATATACCCACAGTTTTGACCAAATATATGGTTATAGGTTTTATCAACCCACGGTTTTGGATAATTGTTGGAAGAGGTTATCCAGAAAATCTATACCCACTATTTCACTCAAACCGTGGGTATAAATGACCTATACCTGTAACATCCCAACCCTGGTTACCCAGAGTTGGAGCATTATTACATAACATTGGAATGATCACAAAAGATCAAGTCTCACAAGACGGTTTATTTTAGTATCCTTGGAAACACTAGATATATTCATAAGCCTTACATTACATCATAAAGTGAAAAAAACCATAACAACATCTTGTCTTCATATCCCCTCATACTATCCCTGCAGGACATTCATAAAATACTTCTTCACATACTGGGAAAAATGAAAACATTGAAAGTGGTGAGCTCCGATACTCAGTAAGGATAACAATATAGTGGAAATGTTCATAAATAAATATAAACATTTAAGTCAATCTATAACTAAAACAAAATCCTTTTAAACTTGAACTTTAGTATAATATGGAAAATATAAAATGAAATAATGCCATTTACTTATTTACATGGAGATTCTACTAGTTGAATAACCACATGCAATATCAATACCCACTTTTATAATGATGGAATGCATAATGCCAGACTATCATACCTACATAGTCAAGGCCTTGTCCCAAGACTACAAATATGATTTTTCCAAGTCCTTGTGACAAGACACTGGTTTTTCTCATGATACTTACCGATGCATCGAGGAGCTATAGTGGGCTCCACCTGTCAAATATTAAGTCCAATTTATTCTTCATATGAACGGGTTTAAACATAATATAAACATTCATATTAAAAATATCATATGAAATGTCAATAATTTCTCCATAAACCATGAATGGTATAAAAATAACATATCCATAGTGAGACATATCACAAAACATTCAATACAAAATGGATGTTTTGTATCATAATAAATCAACTTTAAATAATCTTAAAATCCATCAATGGATGTTGACATAGATAGAATAAAAACTATTTGAGAGAAATATCTATTTTTTTAAATCATTTAAAATCCATATAATTAAAACATTTACTTTGAAAATATTCTTTATAAGCTTACAAGGGAAGCTTCTATGATTTTATAATGGTGGAAAATAGCCACACCCACCGTATAAGTTAAAAAATACATTCTTACATTAATTCTGTCGAAAAGGTTAAAAAGGACCTTGTTTGGAAGACGACAGAAAGATTCCATTATAAGTATATTATAAGAAGTCAAAAAGGGTATAAATGACTTTATCCCAAAGTTGATAAAATAGTAATAATTATTTGAAATACATTTTTAAGAAACATGGATGTGGATGATAAAGAGGTCCCATTAGATAATTACGTATAAACAACCTCGAATAATGAAGAGATTGTGAAATAAACCCTTACCTTGTATTTTTACATGGTTGAGGGTAGGTTAACCTCCTGTATAATGGTAAAATGATTGTTATTAATTTATAAAAAAATCATATACATTAATATTATATCATATATGTTCTTTTAACATTTCTTTGTTAATAATATCTTAGTATTACCGTTGTTTTGGGTGTTAACATACTCGTTTTCTTTTATATATTTTGTTACATAATCCATGTTTTTTATGGATAGGTTGTATCTTATTCATGTACAGAATGATATTAAGTCGTTAAACATTATTTCTAATCAACAAATTAAATTTAGTCTTGAATGGATACGATGGGGAATGAATCTCATCGTGTTCATGGAGACGGATGTCCGTACGTACGCACAAGAGACAATATCATTATTTTGATATTAAAATAATATATAATTGGATGTTATATCATATATACAGAATCAATATAATGTTATATTTATTGTTTACATCAATTACACATCAGTATCATTCCTATCCAAATAATAATGTTTTGAATAACAATTACACCACAACGTGGAGACGGTAAGTCGTACGTACGCATGTATGGTGACATGTCATTCAAAGGATGGATAGAATACTGAATAGGGTTTTACCATATTTATAATAACATCACAGTATATAGTAGATACTGTAGTTTTTATTTTACAATTTAAATAACATATAAAGAAGAAGTCGAAGAAGAAAGGAACTTCAAATAGGGTGGTGAAAACATTACCTCTTCTTCGGGTTCTACCTTTTGATTTGATCAAAAGGGCCCCTTATGTTGGATTTATGATAAAAGTAAGGCCTCTAGGTTGAAGTGAGGGATGTTGAGAGAATATTTGGGTAGGGGTCTGGCCAATACAAAAGGTGTCGATGTTGTGAATTAGAGAGAAGGGGGAGTGCCCTTTTATAAGAGGGGCGGGGGGCACCTTAGAAAAAGCTAGAAATATTATTTTATAATAAATTTATATTCTGTTTCTAATGGATCCAAAGTGACTTATTTCGAGGATATGGTGGTTCTGGGTCAAAAACCACCCAACCAATGGGTTTAATATAGGTTTGAGTCACTATATTAACCTTATCTTTTAGTTTTAACTCTTAGTTAATTAGTTTCACATTTACCATGTCACTTTGTTTTTTTATATGATATGGTTAATAAACAAACTATATACATCCAAGAGAACCCTGAGTGGTTCATTAATGATACAAATATCATTATATAAGTTTTTTTGCAAACCTTAGATTTTTAGGAATTGAATATCAATTAATAATATAATATTTGTTTAAAAAACTCTTTTATGTCAATTTTGACAGTATTTGGTATTTGATTTTTGTGAAAATAATAATAGAATAATTAATTCAAAAAACTTAATTAAATCAATACTAAAATGTCATATTAAAATATGAAATTTGTGGAATTCATAAAATGTCTCAAATTACATTTATTTTTATATTTATAATATCAATTATTTTATTAATCCATTAATTAGGTCATTACTGCATCACCATTGTGTCAGAAATAAATAAAATTATTTAATGTCTAAAAATTATAAATAAAGTACCATTTTATAGGAAATATTTTTATTTTTCTAATTAATATTTATAATCTAATTTATCCTATATATAACCCTATATTAAAAATGGTTTAGTAATTAAACTTTGATTTTAACTCTTTTAACTCTTCTTTGAATTAAATAATAATAAATGTCCTAATCTAATACAAGTGGACCTAAATGAAAATATTTTATTCCTAAGGTTGTTTTTGGTCGAGATACACTTTTCCAACAGGATTAAGACATGTGTTAGGGTAATATTAATATCATTTTTACCCTTAATTACCCTAATTACTTTTAACAGTGGTAAATAAAACAAAAACGTTACTATTCACCAAAAATTATTTTTATCTTATTGAACCACATTTTACTCCTTGATATTAACCATGTATCTCAGATTATTGAAATTCCACTCACAAAAGCGGTAAAATTATGTTTTATGTGAATTTCCAGATTCTCCTAGGAGGTGGGCAAGAGACGGTGAAAAGTTCAATAAAAGTTTTATATATTTAAAAATATTCTAAACTAACTCCAATAAATTACATTGAACTTATATAGGTATTATGTATCTTTTTTTACCTTTAATAAATATAAATAAAATAAATAATTATCAAAATAAAAATTTGATTTTAAACTATAACTCAGTGTTTTGACACTATTCATCAAAAATTGAATGTTTTTAGAAAAATACAAAAAATTCAACCTAGGCTAATTTTGATATTCCGAATCCAAATATGAAGTCCATTTTGAAATATAAAATTTATAAAATTTCAAAAAGTGGGTATTACTAATCATAACGGCTAGTTTTATTGGTTGTGGTGTGTGTTAGAACTCGAAGTTGCGTACAACACACGCTACTGTATTATACAAATAGAAGTGTACCGTGAAAGATTGGGCTGTTAAATTCTCCCCTCCTTCAAATAATTTCATCCTAAAAATTTCTAGAATACTACCCCATGAAAAGACTCAGGTGATTCTTTATCATTAGTTCCTAGGGTTCCCAGGTTGCCTCTTCCATTTTATGGTTTCTCTATAGAACTTTTACCAGATGTGTCATCCGGTTTCTCAGCACTTGTTCTCTTGTATCAAGAATCCTGACGGACTCTTCACAATAAGACAGATCGGGTTCCAGTTCTAATTATTCATAGGTGAGTAAAAGTGTTAGGTCAGGCATGTATTTTCTCAACAGTGATATGTGGAAGACATCGTGAACTTTATAGAGACTTGACGGCATATCCAAACGGTAAGCTACAACCCCAATTAGTTCTAGAATTTTGAAAGTTCTGATGTACCTGGGATGCAATTTACCTTTATTACCGAAACTTATAACTCCCTTCCATGGATATAACTTCAAGAAAAAATGACCTCCTACATTAAATTCCAAATTATTCCTTCGGTTATCGGTATAGCTCTTCTGCCTACTTTGAGCTGCTTTGATGTGGTTTTGGATTACCTTCACCTTTTCCATTGTTTCCTCCACCAATTCTGGTCCTAGGAGTTTTCTTTCAGCAACATCATCCCAACAGGTTGGTGTGCGCCATCTCATTCCATATAAATCTTCATATGGTTCCATCTGAATACTTGAATGAAACCTATTGTTATAGGAAAATTCTACAATAGGTAAATATTGATCACACATACCCTGAAAGTCAAGTGAACAAGATCTTAACATGTCTTCTATGGTTTGAATAGTCCATTCTGATTTCCCATCTATTTGAGGGAGGTAGGCAGTGCTTAAATGAAGTTCTATATCCAAGTCCATCTGAAGACTCTTCCAGAATCTTGAATTAAAATGGCGATCATGAACAAAAACAATCGATAGGGTTACTCCATGAAGTCTCACAACTTCATTAATATATAGTCTTACTAGACGTTCAAGTGTTAAATATTCACTTATAGAAATAAAATGTGCTGACTTGGTAAGACGACCAACAATGACCCATATTGTATTGTTCCTTCTAAGAGTCTTTGGTAGTCTCATGACAAAGTCCATCGTGATATTATCCCATTTCCACTCAGTTATGGGAAGAGGTTGCATGACTCATCTAGGCTGTTGCCTTCTATAATTCACTTGTTGATAAACCATACATATTTAAAACAAAACCTACAATCACCCTCTTCATGTTATCCCACCAAAAATGTTCCTTCAAATCTCAATACATTTTGTTGTTCCCATGGTGTATAGAGAAATTGGAACTATGAGCATCGTCCAACAATTCCCTTTTCAAATCAGGGATATCGGGAACACAAAGACTCCTCCCAAATTTCAAAATTCCATCTTTATACACAAATTCACTCAATCTCCCATCATTCACCACTTTAATCTTCTTTTGAAATTCTTCATCATCGGTCTGAGAACTCTTAATCCTTTCTAGTAAAGATGGTTTGGCAACCATTTGAAAAAGTATCGATGTTTCACGATTCCCATATCCATCTTTACTAGATCCATGAAAACCGGATCCCTTTCAATTCTCATTTTTTCCAAACTCCATGATCCTTTCTACTCAAAGCATCTACCACCTTATTTTCCTTCCCTGGGTGGTAGCGTATCATGCAATCATAATCCTTTAGTAGTTCAAGCCATCGCCTTTTCCTCATGTTGAGTTCTTTCTGTGAGAAAATATACTTCAAACTCTTGTGATCGGAATATATCTCACATTTTTCACCAAAGATATTGTGTCTCCATATCTTCAAAGAAAATATTACAGCTGCTAACTCAAGATCATGAGTAGGATAGTTTCTCTCATGAATTTTCAGTCATCATGATGCATAAGGAATAACCCTATCATTCAGCATAAGGACACAACCGGTTAATTTCATTGATGCATCACTGTAAATAACAAACCCATCATTCCCCGATGGTAGAGTCAATATAGGATCATTGACTAATCTTTTCTTCAGTTATTCGAAAAATTCTTCACATTCTTTTGTCCAAACAAATTTAACCCCTTTACGTTTGATCTTTGTTAATGGGTTAGCCAACCGGGAAAAACTCTGGACGAAACATTGATAATAACCTTCTAAACCAATAAAACTACGTTCCTTAGTTATACTCATCGATTTTGTCCATTCCTGGATTTCTCTTGTCTTATAAGGATCAACATAGATTCCATCCTTAGGGACAATATGGCCATGAAATGAAATCTCATGAAGCTAGAATTCACACTTTCTAAAATTCCAAAGTAATTCATGTATTCTAAGAGTCTTCAAGATAATGCGCAAGTAATTTTCATGATCTTCATAGATTTTGGAGTGTTCCAATATATAATCACTAAATACTACTACAAAATCCTCAAGATATTCCTTGAAAACTCTGTTCATTAGATCCAAAAAAACAAATGGTGCATTAGTCAGCCCAAAAGGCATTACTATAAACTCGCAGTGCCCGTACCTGGTTCAAAATACCATCTTCAGAATGTATTCCTTCTTCACACACAACTTATGGTATCCAGATTGAAGGTCAATCTTTGATATTTATTGTGCCCTATGCAGTTGGTCAAATAAATTATCAATGCGAGGTAGGGGATCCTTTTTCTTTATTGTTATAGCACTGATTTCCCTGTAATCGATACATAACCTCATAGATCCATATTTCTTCTTAACAAAAATAACAGGGGATCCCCATAGAGAAACACTAGGGAAAATAAATCCTTTATTACTCAATTCTTCTAGTTGTTTCTTTAGTTCCACTAATTCCACAGTTGAAATTTTATAAGGGGTCTTTGATATTGGCCTTGATCCAGAAATTAAATCAATGGAAAACTCAATTTCTCATTTTAGAGGATGTCCAGGTAAATCTTCTGGAAACACATCATCATATTCTTTCAGAATAGGTACATCCTCTATTTGAACATTCCTTTCCTCACCCATAGTTATTTCATTCACATCCTCCCCAACAATTGAATTTAGATGAGCTACTGGTGGTGGATCTAGATAAAAATTAGGTGGTGATAATTCCACTCTCAAGATAAGGTGTTTCTTATCATCATCATCAAAAATCGTAACCTCCTTATTCTTACAATAAATCTTCGCATCATGTTCTGAAAGCCAATCCATACCGACAATTATATCAAACTCAATCATAGATATTATGATGAGATCAGTAGATAAAGAACATTTATATGATCTAATGGGAACGGATTCACAAAACATTGTTGCAATGATACTTCCCTTATGAGTTTTTACTAAAAGCTCCCATGTTAAATAAAATTGCAAATAATTAATTTTCTTAGAAAACTGGGAGGATATAAAACAATGAGATGATCCAGAATCAAATAATTCATTTGCTAAACATGAATAAACCATTAAATTACATGACACCACGTCTTTCTGAGCTTCTACCTTAGTAGTAGTGATAAAATAAGCTTGTTCTTGATCCCTTGTACTTTTTGAGGTAAGTTTTCATGATGCTTAAGAAATTCATTTTCATAGTGTCCCATCTCCATACAATTTTAGCATTGGACATCGGTATCTTCCTTCTTCCCCTTTCAATCACGTGCTTGGTGGCCTTTTTCACCACACTTTTAATAGAATCCCATTCCTTTTAAGCAAGTACCAGGGTGTTTCTTCCCATATTTACTGCAGTATGGATATTAAACTTTTCCCTTCTTCCCCTTATTTCCATTTCCAGATTGATCAAAAGATATCTTCTTCTCTTTCTTTTCTTTAAATTCATAATACTTAAAGAATTATTTTTCTGTCATGATAGCACATGGGATAATATCTTCGTAGGATGACAAGGATTCTAACACTAATGCTCGAAGAAAAATGGTATTAACCCATCAAATAAAAAATCAATATTACTTCTTGGGTTACATATATAATCTTCAGCATGCCTTGCTAACCTTGGAAAGTTAGCCACATACTTTGTGACATTCTCGTCCTCCTTCTGTATCAGACATAGAATTTTCCTTTCTATATCTCCTCGATGGTCAAGAGGATGTATTTTTCTAAGAAAAGCTCTTTGAACTCCCTTCATTCCATATTTGATACTTCATCATCTTCCTTCATGTTTTGAATCAATGACCACCATTGATCAGCATCTCCAGTGAGGCAGTAAACTGCCATGATAACTTTTTCCCTTTTTCTACTCCCCAAGGCGTGGAATATTTTCTCTAATGAACTTATCCATTGCTCGTCTACCAATGGATTTGTACTCCAATTGAAGGTTGGTTGTTGTTTCCTCATGAATCAATCTAACATTGATCCTGCACGTTGTGGATCGGGGTGCTCCATATGGGTAAGGTTATTATTCATAACCTGAGTGAGTTATCCCAGTATGGTGATAAGCTGATCAGCACTAGTTTCATCACCAGCTCCACTATAATTATCTTGAGAATGAGTTAAATCCCTACATGGAGTGCATGAATTGATACGGTTTCCATTTCTTCCACTAGGCATCATTTCTAAACAATGTCATACACTAGAGTAGTTTATGAATCACAATACATAAATCCAACTTGTAAAACACTTAACATAAATTGAACAGTTTATGGATATAATCCATAATCATAAAAATGTTTTCATTGAGTAAGTATATACTCATAAACCCTTCATAATGGTTTGTAATGAAAATGAGAATTATCCTAAGCATGTCCCCCAGGAGTGTCGTAACCAAGAGTACAGCAAGAACCGTTGTCGTGCACCAATTCTCGTTCGAGTCTAGCTCAAAGCGGTGATTTCAGGTCTTACCCCAAGGTACATCTGTGCCAGATCCGCCTCTACCTAGTCATATCCATATAGGGATGTATTTTTTGGAAAACACACAAAATATTTGAAATACCAAAATTCTAGAATGTTCTTCTATACTAATCCTCAAAGTCTATCTTTTGGATATGTGCTCTAATCAGAGCTAATCTAAATCTAGCTTCCAAGGTTTCTACTAAACCTCTCTCTGATACCAACTGTAAGGCGCTGACCCTAGTTACCTAGATTCAGTGCATTATTACATAACATTGGCATGATCACAAAAGATCAAGTCTCGAAATACCGATTAGATTAGTAGCCTTGGAATCACTAGATAAATTCATAAGTCTTACATTACATCATAAAGTGAAAAAAAACTACAACAACATCTTGTCTTTATATCCCCTCACACTATCCCTATAGGTCATTCATAAAATACTTCTTCACATCCTGGGAAAAATTAATACACTAAAAGGGGTGAGCTCAAATGCCCAGTAAGGATAACAATATAGCAGAAACATTCATAAATAAACCTCAACATTTATGGCAATGTATAACTAAAACAAAATCCTTTTAAACATGAACTTCACCATAATATGGAATATATAAAATGAAATAATGCCATTTAATATTCACATGGATATTCTACTAGTCGAATAATCACATGCAATATCAATACCAACTTTCATAATGATGGAATGCATAATTCCAGACTATCATAACCACATAGTAAAGGCCTTGTGCCAAGACTACAAATAATATTTTTCGAAGGCCTTGTTCCAAGATAGTAGTTTGTCTCATTAGACCTACCGATGCATCGAGGAGCTATAGAGGGATCCACCCACCACATATTAAGTCCAATGCATTCCTCATATGAACAGGTTTAAACACAACATAAACATTTGTATTAAAACTAGCATACGAAATGTCAATACTATCTCCCTACACCATGAATGGTATAAAAATAACAAATCCAGAGTCAAACATATTACAAAACCTAAAATACAATATGGAAGTGTTGTATCATAATAAATCAACTTCAAATAAGCTTAAAATCTATCAAAGGATGTTTACATAGATGAAATCAAAACTATTTGAGTGAAATATTTCATTTTTTTTAAATCATTTAAAATTCAAATAATTAAAACATTTACATTGAAAATATTCTTATAATATTTTAAGGGGAGCTTCTATGATTTTATAATGGCGGAAAATAGTCGCACCCACCGTATAAGTTAAAAAAGACATTCTTACCTCAATTCTGTCGAAAAGTTTAAAAAGAAACTTGTTTGGAAAATGACAGAAAGATTCTTTTATAAGCATAATATAAGGATTCAAAAAGTTTATAAATTACTTTAACCCATATTCAATAAAATAGTAATAATGATTTCAAATACATTTTTAAGAAACATGGATGTGGAAGATAAAGAGGTCCCAGTAGTTAATTACGTATAAACAACCTCGGATAATGAAGAGACTGTGAAATAAACCCTTACCTTGAACTTTTCCTTCGTTGAGAGTAGGATAACCTCTTGTATAATGGTGAAATAATTTTTATTAAATTTTAAAATAATCATATAAATTAATATGATATCATATATGAACATTTAACATTGCTTTGTTAATAATATCTTAGTATTATCGTCGTTTTGGGGGTTAACGTACTCATTTTCTTTTGTATGTTTTGTTACCTAAGCCATGATTGTTATGAATAGGTTGTATCTTATTCATTTCCATAATGATATTACATCTTTAAACATTATTTTTAATCATCAAATGAAATTTAGTCTTGAATGGATATGATGGGGAATGAATCTCATCGTGTTGGTGGAGAGAGTAGTCCGTATGTACGCACGAGCAACAATATCATTCCTTTGATATTAAAATAATATATAATTGGATGGTATATCGTATATACAGAATCATTATCATGTTATATTTATTATTTACATCAATTACACATCATTATCATACCTATACAAATAACAAAGTTAGGAATAACAATTCCATCACGACATAGAGACGGTAAGTCGTACGTACGAACGTATGGTGACATGTCATTAAAATGATAGATAGAATATTGAATATGGATTTACCATATTTATAATAACATCATAGTTTATAGGAGATAATTTAGTTATTATTTTAGAATATAAATAACAAAGAAATAAGATGTTAAAGAAGAAAGGAACTTGAAAGAGTGTGGTGAAAACATTACCTCTTCTTCGGGTTCTTCCTTTTGATTTGATCAAAAGGGCTCCATAGGATGGAATTCTGATCAAACTAAGGCCTCTAGGTTGAATTGAGGGATGTTGACAGAATATTATGGTTGGGTTTTGGTCGATCCAAAAGGCTTTGATGTTGTGAATTATAGAGAAGTGGTAGTTCCCTTTTATAAGAAAGGTGAGGGGAACCTTAGGAAAAGCTATAAATATTATTTTATAATAAATTCATATTTGGTTTATAATGGATCCGAAGTGACTTATTTCGAGGCTAAGGTGGGGATGTGTCTAAAAACACCAAATCAATAGGTTTTAGATAGGTTTGAGTCACTATATTAACCTTATCTTTTAGTCTTATCTCATAGTTAATTAGTTTCACATTTACCATGTCTCTTTGTATTTTTATATTATATGGTTAATAAATATACTACATACATCAAAGAGAACCCCAAGTGGTTCATTAATGATAAATCAATCATTATATAAGTCTCTTGGTCGAACCATAGTTTTTTAGGAATTTAATATCAATTAATAATATAATATTTATTTTAAAAACTCTTTTATGTCAATTTTGGCACTATTTGGTATTTGATTTTTTTAAAAATCATAACAACACGATTACTTCGAAAAAACTTAATTAAATCATTACTAGCATGTCATATTAACCTAAAAAATTCGTGTAATTCATAAAAAGACTCAAATTAAATTTATTTTGATATTTATAATATCAATAATTTTATTATTCCATTAATTAGGTAATTACTGCATCACCATTATGTCATAAATAAATTAAATTATTTAATGTATAAAAATTATATATATAATACCAATATGTTGTAAATATTTTTTTATTTCTAATGAATATTTATAATTGAATTTGTCATATGTATAACTCTATATTAAAAATGTTTTATTCATTAAACTTTGATTTTAACTCTTTTAACTCTTCATTCAATTAAATAATAATAAATGTCCTAATCTAATCCAAGTGGAAATAAATGATAATATTTTATTCTTAAGTTTGTTTTTGGTCTACATACACTTTTCCAATAGAATTATAACATGTGTTAGGGTAATATTTATATCATTTTTACCCTTAATTACCCTATTTACTTTTAACTGTGGTAAATAAAAGTAAAAAGATACTATTCACCAGAAATTATTTTTATCTTATTGAACCACATTTTACTCCTTGATATTAACCGTGTCTCTCAGATTTTTGAAATTCCATACACAGAAGCTGTAAAATTAAGTTTCACATGAATTTACAAATTCTCCTAGGAGGTGGGTAAAAGACGGTGAATAGTTCAACAAAATTTTTATATAATATAAAATTATTCTAATCTAACTCCAATTTATTAAATTTAACTAATATATGTATTATGTATCTATTTTTACCTAAACTAAATATGAATAAAATAAATATTTATTTAAATAAAAATTCATTTCTAAACTATAACTCAGTGTTTCTTCACTATTCATCAAAAATTGAACATTTTCAGAAAAATACCAAAAATGCACCCTAGGATAATTTCAATATTCCGAATCCAAATATGAAGTCCATTTTGAATGATAAAATTTATAAAATTTTAAAAAGTGGGTATTACTATTCAAATCAACTAGTTTGATTGGTTTTGGTGTGTGTGAGAACTCGAAGTTGTGTACAACACTCACTACTGTATTATTTAAGGTGAAGCCTACCGTGGAAGCTTGGGGTTTTACAATACCCACGAGTCACCAAAACGGTAGATATAGGTCTTTATAGTATACATATATGCATGTTTTTGGAAAACCGTGGATATATAAAACCCTTATGCCCACATTTTTATGCAAAACATTGGTTATATGGCTATTTTCCAGTATTGTATTGTTATACTAGAACCCAAGAAATGGGAGATTCTGATCCCATAAGCCTTTGAATTCTAAAGAGTGGGATATTAGTATATCATCAAACATTGGAATAGTCCATTCATATTTTCCATCAGTTTGGGGGCGATAAGGCAAGATAAATCAATTCAGAACTCAAGGAATGTTGAAGACTCCTCCAGAATATAGATGTGAATTGTGGATCATGTTCAGAATCAATTGAGAGAGGAACACTACACAATATCACCACATCCATTAGATATATCTTTTCAATTTTTTCAAGTGATATATCATCCCTAATATCAATAATGTGGTATATCATGGTGAGTCGGTCCACTGCAACCCATATCACATTATTTCCATTAGATGTCTTTGGAATTCCCATGACAAAGTCCATAGTGATATTCTCCCACTTCCACATGGTTATAGTCGATGTTTTCATCATCCCTTTGAACTTATATAACACTTATTTAACTTTATAACCTATCAAGGACCATAAGATATACATAGAAGTATCCTTATTCATGTTTCCCAAACAAAAGTGTTCTCAGATATCACAATGCATCTTGGTGAAACCAGGGTGGATAAGGAATATTGAGCTATGCGAATTTTATATTATCTCTATCTTTATCGCATGTTTTTGAGGTACAAAAATATATGTTTCAAACTGAATCACACCATCATCATTAATATGGAACTTTTGGAACATCCCTTACTTTACTGCATTTACCTTCTTTTGCAACACCAGATCATCCCTTAGTACCTAAAAATTCTTCCATTGAATATATTGTTGGGAAATAATTTGGGCAATGTAGGATTAATTCCATTCCACTATGATTTCCAAATCCGTCCTTGTCATATCCATGAAAATAGGGTCTTTATAAATCTTTAACACGGATAGAGTGGCATGTTTCTTTCTAATAAGATTATCAGTTACCTTATTCGCCTTTCCATGATGATATTGAATAGGCAAATAATTTTCATTGATGTAACATCCAAATCTTCTATGGTACACTTCTCTTTGAATAATACAGTAGTGTGTGTTGTACGCAACTTCGAGTTCTAACACACACCACAACAAATCAAAGTAGTCGTTATTAATAGTAATACCCACTTTTTGAGATTTTATAAATTTTATCTCTCAAAATGGACTTCATTTTTGGATTCGGAATATTGAAATTATCCTAGGGTGAAATTTTCGTACTTTTCGGATAACTCTCATATTTTGGTGAATGGTGAAAATTACTTAATTTAAATTAAAAACAACATTTTGAATAGAAATAATTAATAGTGATAAATTATGGATTTGAGTGGGTTTAAAGTATATTTAGAATATATTTTTACCATTTAATACAATTTTGGTCATTGTACATAATTTCACAGTTAAACTGGACATAAAAATGTATCAATCTTTTGATAGTTATTATATCTTAAAAACAGGCTTTTTGTTTTGACATCGGGAATTAATTTTAAATTAATTTCTTCCACTTCTATGTTATGAATTTAGGAAAATGGATTCCATATTTTGAATCAGGATGTCTAAATAGTGTAAATTGGTAACTTTTATTTTTAGACATTTTGAATAATTACTTCGGTAATATTTTATTTACCATGGTTGAAGGGGAAATCCGGTAAATAAGGGTTAAAAAATAATATTATAATAATACTAAATTACCCTAAAACGTGTCCTAACCTTATTCGTGGATACCTTTCTGACCATGGGAGTCTTTGAGTTGATTTTGGGACACCATGGAGCCACTTGTAGGTGATAGGGACACGTTATTTTAATTATGTTAAAATAAATACAAAAATGACATAAGCATATATCTTTTAGAAAAACAATTTTTACATAGGGATATATATGTTATATTTTTGACTATAAATATTATTTATAAATACAAAAAATATTTCCTACATAATTGTATTTTATTTATAAATTTTAGATATTATATAATTTAATTTATTTATGACACAATGGTGGTGCAGTAATTACCTAATTAATGAAAAATTAGAATAATTGATTATTAAATACCCAAATAAATGTAATTTGTGACTTTTTATAAATACCAATAAATTTCATAGGATAATATGACATCTTAGTCCTGATTTAATTAAATTATTTCAAAGTAATCATTATGTTATTATTTTTACAAAAATCAATAATTGAATAGTGTCAAAATTGACAAAAAAGTGTTTTTAAGACAAATATTATATTATTAATTGATATTAAATTCCTAAAAATATAAGGTTCGGCCAAAAGTCTTATATCATGATAGGTGTATCATTAATGGAGCACTTGGGGGTCTCATGTATGTATATAGTATTTTTATTAACCATATATTAAAAAAATACAAAGAGACATTGTAAAAGTGAAACTAATTAACTAAGAGTTAATACTTAATGATATGGTTAATATAGTAACCCAAACCTGTCTAAATCCTATTGGTTGAGTGGATTTAGAACTATACGCACCTTAAACTGTTAATAATCCACTTTGGATCGATTAGAACCCGATTATAAATTTATTATAAAATAATATTTCTAACATTTCCAAAGTTGCCCCTCACCCCTCTTATAAAAGGGAACTCCCCCTTCTCATTAATTCACATCTTCAAAGCCTTTTGGATCGGCCAAAACCTGCCCAACTACTCTCTCAAATTCCCTCACTACATCCTAGAGGCCTTATTTTGATCAGAAAGTCATCCTAAGGAGCCCTTTGGATCAAATCAAAAGGAAAGAACTGAAGAAGAGGTAATGTTTTCACCACCCTTTTTCAAGTTCATTTCTTCTTCAACATCTTCTTTCATTGTTATTCCCATTATAAAAAAATAAATCCACTATATCCTATATAATTTTATATTATTATAAATATGATACAACCATATTCAGTATTCTATCTATCCTTTGAGTGACATGTCAACATACGTGCGCACATACAACTTACTGTCTCCACATCGTGGTGTAATTGTTATTCAATATATTATTATTTGGATGGGTATAATAATGATGTGTAATTCATGTAAATAATAAATATAACATGATAATGATTCTTTATATATGATATATCATCCAATTATATATTATATTAATATAAAAAGAATGATATTTTCGCTCGTGCGTATGTACGGATTACCGTCTCCACGACGCGATGAGATTCATTTCCAAGTTCACCATTCATCGACGATTATAAATATATATATTACTAATAAGTATGTAATATATGACATAATAATTCTACTTGAAATATATATATTTATATATATAAGTATTTATGTACTTACATATATCATATTCAATACTATGTAAAAACGGAAACAGCGTTTATGCGTACTTACGGACTACCGTCTCCATAAGCCTTGTTTTCCATTTCATATATACGTATATTATAAATTTTTATATTATAAATATATATCATAGATAAATAATGTTTTATATTCTGGATGTATTTAACTCATGATCTATTTGATACAATCAATATTAACTAGTTAAAACATGTATGATAAAGAAAGCGATTATTACCCGAAATATTAATATAACATGGAAATTATTATTAAATTGGTATTATAAAGTCATAAATAAATAATTTATGATATCATAATTATTAATATGGTTGTGGAATAATTTAATAACATACTATAGTCTTCATACAGAAGGCTAAACGTACCCTCGACTAAAGGAAAGTTCAAGGTAAGGGGTTTTCATCTCACTCCTTATTCCAGTGACATTCATGCCATATTGCCACTATTACCTTTTGTGTGCTGTATGTACTGCCCATAATTATATTCTTTGTGTAATATAATTTAATTTATGTGTATTTACATATTCATTGTATGATACCTCTTTCATGGGTTGTATGTTTCGTAAGTTACCAAATTGGTAAGGTTTAATTTCACAATCTCATTATTATCCGAGGTTATTTTTACATAAGTACCTACTGGGACATATTTATTATCCATATCCATGTTTTATGAAAGATTTTTAAAAGGTATTATTTTAAGGGACTTTTTATGAAACATCATTTCAAATGTTTTAAATATTTATTCTTCTAAAACTTTCTCATTAATATCCATGTCTTCAAAATGTTTTTTAAGGATTTATTTATATGGACATGAATGTTTTTAAAATGTTAATTCAATTCAAAAGTTTAAAATTGGTATGGGAAACTTTGATTCAAAAATGTCTTTAAATGAATTCTTTTCCAAATTGTGTGACATTTAAATGTTTTCATGAAAAAGAGATGTTTCTCTCAAATAGTTTTGATTTCATCTATGTCAACATCCTTTGATAAATTTTACACTTGTTTGAAGTTGATTTATTATGATACAATTATTCCATATTGTATTTAAGGTTTTGTGATATGTTTTACAATGGATGAGTTATCATTATTCCATTAATGGTGTATGATTAATTTTTTGTCATTTCTTATCCTAGTGTTAATACGAATGTTAATGTTATATTTCATCCTCTTTTTAAGATAAATGTCTTAGACTAGTATATTCCGGGTTGGGGACCGGTAAAAGTAAGCCCTCTGGGTTGGGGTCCGGTTACAGCAGGCTCTCCGAGTTCGGTTCCGGTTACTGTTATCCATTAGGTATGGGCATGAGGCCTTGACACAGAAATTAAATTTCAGCATTATGCATTCCATCATTATGAAAGTGGTTAGTGATATTGCATGTGATTACTCGACTAGTAAAATATCAATGTGAATAACTAAATAGAATTACTTTGTTTTATTTTTTCCATATTATGATGAAGTTGAAATTTAAAAGGATTTTCTTTTAGTTATACATTTCCTTAAATGTTTATTCTTATTAATGAAAGTTTCCACTGTATTTTTATCCTTACTGAGCATCTGAGCTCACCCCTTTCTATGTTTTATTTTTCCCTGGATTCAAATAAGTGTACAGTGATTGATATGCAGGGTTAATCCAAGGGAATAATGGCGTTCGTGAAGGATTATTTATGTTGTTTTGTATGTTATGAAGTCTAATGTAACATTCATGTATGTAATCTATTTTCCAAAACTACTAAACTGATCGGTCCTTCGGGACTTGATTCCTTGTAATCATGCCAATGTATTAAAATAATGCACTGAATCTGTGTAACTGGGGTCGGGGCGTTACAGTTGGTGTCAGAGGAAGTTTAGCAATAACCTTGGAAAGTAGATTTAGATAAACTCTGATTAGAGAACATAGCCCTAAGATAGACATTGAGGATTAGTATAGACGAACATCCTAGAATTTTGTTATTGTAGATATTTTTTGAGTTTTCGGAGCAATACATCCATGTCTGGATACGAGCAGGTAGAGGTGGCTCTGGCACAGATGTACCTAGGGATAAAACCTGAAAACACCACTTTGAGGTAGACTCGAATGTGAACTGGTGCACGAAAATGGGCCTTGCTGCACTCTTGGTTACGACACTCCCAGGGGATATGCTTAGGATAATTCTCATTTTCTTTACAAACCATTATGAAGGGATTATGAGTATATACTTACTCAAAGAATACATTTTTATGATTATGGATTATATCCATAAACTGTTTAATTTATGTTAAGTGTTTGACAAGTTCGAGATCAGGTATTACTATTCATAAACTAATCTAGTGAATGTCATTGTCTAGAAATGGTGTCCAGTAGAAAGAATGAGAACTCCAGCAAAACA
Source organism: Viscum album (assembly GCA_963277665.1). Lineage (NCBI taxonomy): Eukaryota > Viridiplantae > Streptophyta > Magnoliopsida > Santalales > Viscaceae > Viscum > Viscum album. The sequence continues at coordinate 1,330,693,913 of OY728133.1, forward strand.
CTTGATCCAATGAGTAATTAGGATCATATCTTTCATTTTCTTAAGCCAGAATTTATAAGGGAAATAGTCTCCCACGTATTATCATCATATGAAGAAATAGTATCATGTATTGATAAGATAAGTATATAATTCTCGGATTCCTATGGATTTGATGGGAAGACAGAGATGGAATGGATGGTAGAGAGAAGAATAGATAAAGGGAATAAGGTAAAGAAGTATTTTCCCATTTGTGATAACTGTATAAAGAATCACCTTGGAAAATGCTTGAAGGGAATGAGAGTATATTATAAGTGTGGAGAAAAAGGACACCAAGTACGTGACAACAAGGGTAAGGAAAAAGTTTCAAATGTACAATTCTTCCTCTACAAAGAGTTTGGAAACTACGCGAACCAATGTCCTAGTCATCATACTATGCCACAAATGATGCTATTGGATAATAATAAAGTTATGATACTACCCCAAATGAAGATGAAATACTAGTGTTCTTAGGCTATTATTTTAGAAATATTTCTTTTAAGTGTTGTATCAATGATGTTCTGGAAATAAATTAGGATTGTACTACAGTACTATTTCATTGAAGAATTGATATTTTATAGTACTATGAAAGGTGACTCTACAACGAGTTAAAATTTTTGGAAATTACATGGAAAAAATGATCTTCATTGTGTTTGACTTCCTTATAATTTTGTACTATGAGTTTGGATAATAGTATTTTGGATAATTCTATAGGGTGGAATGCATTATGTTTGAAAGGATTGTTTTTTGGATTTTTATAAAAGGAAAACACGCAGACTGTGTGACAACTCGTCGCGTCATACAAAGTTGCGGGAATTGAACCCACAACTATGGTGCGATTGGGATTTATCGCCTACCACAAGACTACGTGAATTACCTAGATTGTATAATGAAGTTTCTTTTATTAATGGTTCTGATATGTGAATTATACATTCATTATATTTGGAACCCTGTACGATTAGGATAAATAGAGTATATTTCAGTTGTCTTATGTTTAGTGGTGAAAGATGAGTTTGTGGTAGAAATTTATTAATGGGTAAAACTCTAATTATAAAGAAAGTATATATCCTTATGATCTTATTTAATCTCATAAATAAATTCCTCAACATTAAGAAATGGAACTTTGAATAAAAATATTGTTCTAGATGGTACCTTAGATAATCACAAATTTATGGCTTTGGGATTGTTGGCCTTTACATAGCCATGTTCTCTACCACTCTCCACCAGATATTAATGGTTATATTTCTCTTCCATATCTATATTTTCCTACATGGAACCCTATTATGTGTTATTTTCGGTAACCTTCATACTTATAACTCTTTATTTTCAATAGAGGCCTCATTAATCCATTTTTCTGATATGGGATTTCAACTCAGATATTTTGAAATGTCAACCCCAACTTTCCAATACTGAGTATAAATTGTGAGGATGAAATTTATTGAAGTAGGGGATAATGTAACACTCCAAGCTTCTATGGTATACTTCTCTTTGAATAATACAGTAGTGTGTGTTGTATGCAACATCGAGTTCTAACACACACCACGACCAATCAAGGTAGCCGTTATTAATAGTAATACCCAATTTTTGAAATTTTGTAAATTTTATCTCTCAAAATGGACTTCATTTTTGGATTTTTAATATTAAAATTATCCTAGGGAAAAATTTTGGTACTTTTCGGATAACTCTCATATTTTGATGAATAGTGAAAATTACTAAATTTTAATTAAAAACAACTTTTTTAAAAGAAATAATTAATAGTGATAAATTTTGAATTTGAGTGGTTTTAAAGTATATTTAGAATATATTTTTACAATTTAATACAATTTGGGTCATTGGACATAATTTCACAATTAAACCGGACATAAACAAGTATCAATCTTTTGATAGTTATTATATCTTAGAAACACGCTTTTTATTTTGACAGCGGGAATTAATTTTAAATTAATTTCCGCCACTTCTGTGTTATGAATTTGGAGAAATGAATTTCATATTTGGAATAAGGATGTTCAAATAGTGTAAATAGGTAACTTTTATTTTTAGACATTTTGAATAATTATTTCGGTAAATATTTTATTTACCATGGTTGAAGGGTTAATCCGGTAAATAAGGGTTACAAAATAATATTATAATAATACTAAATTACCCTAAAACGTGTCCCAACCTTGTTGTTGGATACATTTCCAGCCATGGGCATCTTTCGATCAATTGTGGGACCCCATGGAGCCACTTGTAGGAGATAGTGACACTTTATTTTAATTAAGTTAAAATAAATACAAAAATGACATAAGCATATATCTTTTAGAAAAACAATTTTTACATAGGGTTATATATGTTGTATTTTCGACTATAAATATTCATTAGAAATATAAAAGTATTTCCTACATAGTTGTATTTTATTTATAGTTTTCAGATATTATATAGTTTAATTTATTTATGACACAACGGTGATGTAGTAATTACCTAATTAATGAACAATTAACATAATTGGTATTATAAATATCCAAATAAATATAATTTTAGACTTTTTATAAATACCAATAATTTTATAGGATAATATGACATATTAGTCTTGATTTAATTAAATGTTTTATAAGTAATCATTCTGTTTTGATTTTTACAAAAATCAATTATTGAATAGTGTCAAAATTGACATAAAGAGTTTTTAAAACAAATATTATATTATTAATTGAAAATAAATTCCTAAAAATCTAAGGATCATACAAGAGACTTTTATCATGATAGTTATATCATTAAGGGACCACTTGGGTGTCTCTTGGATGTATATAGTATGTTAATTAACCATATAATATAAAAATACAAAGAGACATTGTAAAAGTGAACCTAATTAACTAATAGTTAATACTTAAAGATAAGGTTAATATAGTAACCCAAACCTATCTAAATACTATTGTTTGAGTGGTTTTCGAACTATACCCACCTTAAAATTTAAATATTCCACTTTGGAGTCATTAGAAACCGATTATGAATTTTTTATAAAATAATATTTCTAACTTTTCCAAAGTTTCCCCTCACCCCTCTTATAAAAGGGAACTCCCCCTTTCATTAATTTACACCTTCAAAGCCTTTTGGATCGGAAATCCCCTGCCCAAATACTCTCTCAACATCTCTAAATACACCATAGAGGCCATAGTTTGATCAGAAAGAGAACCTAAGTACCCATTTTGATCTAATCAAAAGGAAGAACCTGAAGAAGAGATAATGTTTTCACCACCCTTTTTCAAGTTCATTTCTTCTTCAACTTCTTCTTTCTTTGTTATTCCAATTATAAAATAATTAATCCAATATCTCCTATATAATTTGATATTATTATAAATATTTTACAACCATATTCAGTATTCTATCCATCCTTTGAATGACATGTCACCATACGTGCGTATGTACGGCTTACCGTCTCCACGTCATGGTGTAATTGTTATTAAATATATTATTATTTGGATGGGTATATTAATGATGTCTAATTAATGTAAATAATAAATATAACATGATAATTATTCTGTATATATGATATATCATCCAATTATATATTATATTAATATCAAAATAATGATATTTTCGCTCGTACGTACGTACGGATTACCGTCTCCACGACGCGATGAGATTCATTTCCAAGTTCACCATTCATCGATGATTATAAAAATATATATTACTAATAAGTATGTAATATATGACATAATAACTATACTATAAATATATATATTTATATATATAAGTATTTATGTACTTACATATATCTTATTCAATACTATGTAAAAACGGAAACAGCGTTTATGCGTACGTACGGACTGCCGTCTCCATAAGTGGTGTTTTCCATTTCATATATACACCTATTATAAATTTTTATATTATAAATATATATGATAAATAAATAATTATTTATATTCTGGAAGTATTTAAATCATGATCTATGTGATACAATCAAGAGTAACAAGTTAAAATGCGTACGATAAAGAAAGTGATTATTATCTGAAATATTAATATATCATGGAAATTATTATTAAATGGGTAGTATAAAGTCATAAATGAATAATGATTGATATTATTAATATTAATATGGTTCTGGTACAATTTAATAACATACTATAGTCTTAAAATAGTAGGCTAAACGTACCCATGACTAAAGGAAAGTTCAAGGTAAGGGGTTTTCATCTCACACCTTATTCCCGTGAGATTCATGACATATTGCCACTATTATCTTTTGTGTAGTGTATGTACTGCCCATAATTATATTCTTTGTGTAATACACTTTAATTTATATGTATTTACATATTCATTGTATGATTCCTCTTTCATGGGTTGTATGTTTCGTAAGTTACCAAATTGGTAAGGGTTAATTTCACAATCTCTTTATTAACCGAGGTTGTCTTTACGTAACTATCTACTAAGACATATTTATTATCCATATCCATGTATTATGAAAGAGTTTTTAAAGGGATTATTTTAAGGGACTTTTTACTAAAACATCTTTTCAAGCGTTTTAAATATTTATTCTTCTAAATCTTTCTCATTAATGTCCATGTCTTCAAAATGGGTTTTAAGGATTTATTTATATGGACATGAATGTTTTTAAAATATTAATTCATTTCAAAAGTTTCAGAGTGGTATGGGACACATTGATTCAAAAATGTCTTTAAATGAATTCTTTTCCAAATTTTGTGACATTTAAATGATTTCATGAAAAAGAGATATTTCTCTCAAATAGTATTGATTTCATCTATGTCAACATCCTTTGGTAAAATTTACACTTGTTTGAAGTTGATTTATTATGATACAAATCTTCCAAATTGTATTTTCGGTTTTGTGATATGTTTGAATATGGATGATTTATCTTTATGCCATTAATGGTTTATGATTAATGTTTTGGAATTTCTTTTGATAGTTTTAATATGAATTTTTATCTTATATTTCATCCTCTTTTTAAGATGAATATGTTGGACTAGTATGTTCCGGGTTGAGGACCGGTAAAATTAAGCCCTTCGGGTTGGGGACCGGTTACAACAGACCCTACAGTTTGGTGTCCGATTATTATAGGCACTCTGGGTTGGTGTCCGGTTGTTAAGGGCACTCAGGGTTGGTGTCCGGTTATTAGAGGCACTCCGGGTTGGTGTCCGGTTATTAGAGGCACTCCGGGTTAGTGTCCCTTTATTAGAGGCACTCCGGGTTAGTGTCTGGTTATTAGAGGCACTCCGAGTTGGTTTCTGGTTATTAGAGGTACTCCGGGTTGGTGTCCAGTTATTAGAGGCACTCCGGGTTGGTGTCTGGATATTATAGGCACTCCGGGTTGGAGTCCAGTTACAGAGGCTCTCCGGGTTGGGTTCCGGTTACTGTTATCCCATAGGTCTTGGAATGGGGCCTTGACACAGAAATTATTGTTCGGCATTATTCATTCCATTATTATGAAAGTGGTTAGTGATATTTCATGTGATTATTCGACTAGTAAAATATCAATGTGAATAATTAAATGCAATTACTTAATATTATTTTTTCCATATTATGTTGATGTTCATGTTTAAAAGGATTTTGTTTTAGCTATAAATTTCATTAAATGTTTCTACTTATTTATGAAAGTTTCCGCTGTATTGTTATCTTTACTGAGCATCTGAGCTCACCCCTTTCTATGTTCTATTTTTTCCAAGATTCTAAGAAGTGTATAGTGATTGATATGCAGGGTTAAGCCAATGGAATAATAGAGTTCGTGAAGGATTATTTATGTTGTTTTGTATGTGATGAAGTGTAATTAAACTTTCATGTATTTAATCTATTTTCCAAGACTACTAAACTGATCGGTCCTTTGGGACATGATTCCTTGTAATCATTCCAATGTATTAAAATAATGCACTGACTCTGGGTAACTGTGGTCGGGGAGTTATAGTTGACAAGATATAACCATATGATTTGATTCATGTTGATCTCAATTTGTGTAAATATATTCATTAGGCTCTTTTGATTGGTATATATTTCACCCTTCTCTTCATAGAGGTAGTGCCACACGATATTCAAGGCAATAATAACAGCATCTAGCTCCAGATCATGCGTCGATTACTTCTACTCATTGATATTTAACTACCATGCGGCATAGGTTATCACATTATCATTTTTCATGGGTACACAACCCCAAACCTTCATGGATTACTCAATTTATATCACAAAACTTTCTGCACTTTTTGTTAATGTGGGTACAGGAGCAGTGATCAGCCTTCTATTTATGTATTTGAATATTTCTTCACATCCTTTTATCCAAACATACATTACCACATTCTTTATTAACATAGTTTTCTGGATGGAAAATCGTGATAAATTTATCACAAATTGTTGATATTACACTAATAATCTAGAAAAACTAGATTGTTATAACACTAGAGGGTCTGTTCTATTTCTGAATAGGAAATGTTTTTTATGCATCCACATAAATTCCCTCACTTATGATCAACTGTCTCAAGAATGTGAATTGCTTCATCCAAAAGTCACACTTGTTTAACATTGCGTACAACTTCTCCTTTCTCAATTTCACCAACAGAAGTCTTTGATTTTGTTCATGTTCTTCCTTTCTCTTGGACTAAATGAGAATATCATCTATAAACACTATATCAAATTTTTCGAGGTAATGTATTTAGACAATATTCTACAAATACTTTATGATTTCAGGGGAATGAGAAAGTCCTAAGGGCCACACAAGAAAGTCATAGTGCCCATACCTTGTGTTGAAATAATTATTGTGAATAAATTCCTTCTTCAAAGTTAGATGATGAATTCCAAAATGAGGATCCACATTTGAGTGGTATTGAGATCCTCATAGCTAATCGAAAATGTCATCAATCCTTGGGTGAGGCTACTTGTTCTTTATGGTGATCTTGTTGTGTTCCTGATAATAGATACACAACCACATTGATACATCCTTCTTCATCAAAAATGGCTTGGTATACCACAAGGTGATCACAGGGGCATATGAACCCTCTATCCAAAATCTCTAGCATCTGCTTATTTAACTCCTTCAGTTTGATAGGGTCTATCCTAGTGGGACACTTTGAGATAGGAGTAGCTCTAGGTTTGAGTTCTACAGAGAACTCTACCTCACAATCTAGGGGGAAGTCTTCATATCTCATTGTGAAACACATCACTGTATTCCCCCATGATGGGAATTTATAATAGGATGACACATTCTTAGAACTCAACCATTTGAGTGAGGTATGATTCTTTACAGGGAGTCAACACCAACACAATATAATAATGTTTCAACGGAGATTCAGGATCTTCTTTTCATTTGTAGAGGATCATGGAAGGGTTCCGAATATGAAAAGATATTTTGTTTTCAAGATAGTAGATATCATCTATATATAAGTTGACCCAATCCATTCCAATTATACCGTCGAATTCCACCAAGGTAAGTATCACGATATTCACTAGAAAAATCTTCCCACATACGCCAATATGATAATATTCCCACACATGGGTGTCAATGATTTGACCACTTAGTTTTTTACATATATCTTCTCCTCAAAGTTTCAGGACATCGATTCTATAATTCTAGAAAACTTTTACGATATAAAAGAATGAGTAGAACTAGAATCAAATAAGACATTCAGCATTCTTGAGTGAATATAAAGAGTAACTTTTACAACATCATTTTCCATCTCAAATTATATTTTAGTGATGAAAAATCCATCCCTTATCCCTTGGTATTTGGTGGCTAATGATTCTGATGACCCTCGAGGGCTCGATCTTTACATCACAATCAAGCATAATTCCCTTTCTCCCTACATTTGTAGCATTGGACACTAGGTGGTTCTCTCCTTTCCTCCACAAAATTCTCCTAATGTATCGTGTATTTTTCACACTCTTGTTACTGGTGGCCTTCTCTCCCACAATTAAAGCATTTCCCCACCCCTTGGATGAAATTCTGATAATTATTCTTCCAACATTACTAACATGTGGGTTGTTGAGTTTTCGTTCCATCTTTCTCCTTAGAGTTTCCAGCATGAGACTTCATCTTTCTTTTCTTATCAGCAGAGCCGTGTAACCATTCTCCAAACATTGTCCCTAATTTGAGAGCCCATCAAACAACTTCATCATAACTCCCAATGTTTCAAGAGCCTTTTTATGGGGTGGTTTTAATCCAATAATAAATCTATCAATTTTTCTATATTATTGATAACAAAACCCAAAGTGTACATTGAAAGCCTTGAAAATTCACTTCTTAGGCAATGAAAAATTCTCCATCCTTTTACTTTAGCTCTATGAATAATCCATATATATTAATACGAGAGTTCTTGGGAAATAATTTTTATGAAACATTATCTTAAAGTCTTCTCACTCCATCTCTTAAATTTTTTCTCTCGAATTGGTGTTCTTAACCCAATACCACCATTGGTTGGCCTCTCCATCGGGATGATAAATTGCAAGAGTCTCCTTTTCCATCATAAAATATTTAATCATATAAAATATCTTCACAATTTATTAGACCAACTATTCCAAAACTAATGTATTAGAAGATCCACTAAACATCATTGGTCGTTGATGCATAAAACACTATATTGTCATTTTCTCCCTATTAGGTAAAGTAGGAAGTTCAACATTATCCAGTTTATTATTCACAACATAAGAGTATAGGGTAAGAATTTATATGATGTTTTTAACTCCACCTCCAAAATCATTGGGGATTTTGTTTGGGAAATTGCTGAATTGTCCCTCGCATGAGTTGTTGGCTTTGTTTCTCTTAGTTCCCACCATTTTAGAAAATAGAAAATGCAAGAGGAAAAAATCAGTCAACAATTCATGCATAAATAATTTATTCCTTTTTTAAATTAACACTAAAACAATATAGAATGGTATACCTATGATTAGATATTATTATTTTGTGCTTACATATACTTAGTCTCATACTTGGGTTTTCACTAAGTTTCTATAATTTTAATTCCCAAATTAACTAAACTATGCCTCTGATACCAACTATAGTTAGCCGTATATTATTAAATTACATATACATCAAATTAATGATAAAAAACATAAAAACCTCACCCATAAAGGATCAAGTTGATTAGTTTCTCAGAAAAATTAGGACCGCACATAAAATTTACAACACAAATTATTTATTTAATCGCTTCTTCCCTAGCTTCATATTGGCTCTTGACTTATACTTAGTATAGGTATTCACCTAAGGATATACATCAATAGTGGTTGGATAAAATCCCAGTAATAGGATAGATAATGACATGAAACTATATTACAAGGGGTGAGCATACTCATAACATCATCATCATAATCATGAGAAAAGGAATTTGATTATATCATGGAATGTGGCAATGCATAAAATTGAACCATCATTTCTTACTGGTCATATACCACACATAGTTGTGAAAAATCTTGAATCATGTTTATTCATACATCATATTAATCATGATATTCTTTAAATTACCCAAATTATTAGAGAAATATATAACTCTGGGAACACCCATCAAATCCTAACATTTTCATTATGCTATATAATTCGGGGCCCACCAGTCACATCATAACATTTTCATTATCAAGCATTCCACATTGAAAATAGTACAATATTGAACATAATATAACCAGTGTAATGTAACTTTATTTCCTTCATAAACTATATATTCATCAACATTGGGTTCCCAACTGATAAAGAGAATTACATACATGATACAAGGACCATCAACCATGAGTGAGAAGTAAAAGGTTTTTTGAAAGAAGAGTTCATTTTGAAAAAAATTAAGTTTGACATAATCTTTCTTGGAAAGCATGTATATCCCATAAAAGGTAAAATAATTATGAATCAATTAATTTTATGGAATAAAAATTCCAAAAATAGAGTGAAAATGGGGAATCCCGAAGAAAGAATGTTGGGTTTGTGAATTCCCCTAAACATGCATCGAAACACTTTCTTCAATTTAATGTCTTCTATATAGACATTACATTCAATAATTAATAATCAAAGAGACTTTTATACATGTAATTTATTCATTATGTTTTCAATATGTCCTTTTATGGCCCTTTGGATGAGTTATAGTGTTTTAATTTATTGTTCGGGAGTCTTCTTTTTCATAGATTTCATGAACGGTTCACTTGTTCAAATAAAAAGAAGTTCGAGTTGGACATGGATAAACATCCAGAATCTCTATTACATGTTATTAATGATCATACATGAGGTTAAATGATCTTATAATTCGTTTTATTTTATATACCATAATTATGAATCATTAGAAAAAATTTAATGAGGATTGTTTTAGGTTAATTTGGGTGGTTTTTGGATCACAACGAACATGTTTTGTTTTATCATTTATAATTATGTATAAATTTTTTTACAGAAGATAAAAGGTGTTAAAAATAATTATTTTGGCCTTTTTAACAAATTAATGGTTTTATTATCACCCTTGATATATTTTATGGAAAATGGAAATGCATCGCCCATGATGTGGGTAAATTAACACATAAAGGGTGACGATTTCATTTTTATATTGAGAGAGTGAGTGTGGATTGTAATAAATAATTTAACATTAACATTATGGAACGCAAGTAAATATATAATTATAAATTTATAATGGCATTTTTTTCAGATAAATTTTTTATAAGGGAAGAAAATAAATTAAATTTGAAAGGAATTTGAATGAAGGGAGAGATACACATTACCTCTTGAATATATCTTCTTTTGGGAGCCTCTTTAGGGAGTGTTTTTGATATTTTTATCGGACCAGGGATTTCTGGATGTGAGGGATGAGCCATGGATGATATTTTATTACAATTTGGTGTAGGCACATATCCTGATAGGTGTGAGGAAATGAGGTTGTGAGGGTGGTATTTATAATGGAGTAGAGGGGTGTTTTCTCAATATTAAATTGAATATTTTATTTATTTCTATCAATGAAATAAATAGTGATGATTACATGACTAAATATAATAAAGATGGAATTTTATCTCTAAACAATGGCCATTTACATCAGACATGACCAAAATATGATGCAGAAATTCATTTATTTAGCACATATTGTAAATTATCGAATTTCATTATTCAACAAAATTTTAAGTATTTTATAAAAATAAAAAAAATTCACCCTATGAATTTTTCATCATGTATAATCTTTAAAGAAACTCTATTTTACGAAAATAATTTGATAAATATGGGTAATTTCATTTTTAATTATAATCATAATTTAATTGAAAAAAAATTAAAAATTAAAACTGTTTTCTAACACATTGAATAATTTATTAAGGTATCATAAAATTATCATATAATCATAATAAACAAAAATAATTTTTTATGAATTCATTTTTGGAAAATAAATTCTATTTTAAAATATTAAATTATTTATTAAATATTCATGACTTACAAAAATACCAACACTATAATATAATTATATCATATTGTCACTTATATGATATATAAATATCATTTATACTTTTATTGGTAAGGTTATATTCACTTGGATGATTTAATATTCATAAGGACCATATTACTATTCATAATGGTAAAAATACTATTAATAAGGATATGTTACTATTCACCGAAAATTAGGTTTTCTCTATCATACTCCGAACTGCTTACTGATCGCAACCGTGTATATATGATTTTCCATATTGAAATCACATAAGTAGTTAAAATTATGTTTAACGGACACATTGAATTTACTAATTAATATAATCATGATGTGGAATTGTGTTTCCTAATTTAATTTAATGTGATTATAATATATAAAATATATAAAATAAGGGGTAAATTACAGTGATAAAATAATGTGTTGTTACAAAAACATGGGTACTCCTAACTTGTTATCAAAAATTCCATGAGTTTCATTTCTCTTCCCTATAAAATATCACCACATTCATCACACCTATCAAAAAACATAGGTTCTTCCAATATCGACCCAATACACATCAAAACATCCATAACTTCCTCCAATAATACTTCCTTTGTGAAAAAAATCAATCCAAGTATTACTTTGTGGATAAACAAAAAAGATTTACACAATTAATATGTAATAAAATCTCTCAAGATTCCTTTTTTATTTTCCTTATCCATCCCTCTGCTATCTTTATTCCATTATTTTTGGATGAAACATATATCTTAAATATAATAGGACATATTTATGATAATTTATCCACATTGACATACACGCACCTACATTTAATGGGTAACAAATAGACTACTTATGTGTACAAAGATCTACAACATCGGAAAACAATAATTGTCAATTTTTCCTTACCACCACTCTAGGTGGAAATTATGATGGAAAATATATATATAAATATATATTATTTATAAAATATTAATGCTTATTTTATCCTTATAAAACACATATATTTATTCATTCCATTTGGTTTTAAAATAAAAAATGCATTTGAGGAAGTGTGGACAACTGCCCCCTCAAAGCAATGGGATTCATTCAAAAACTACATGGAATGTACTAAAGATAGATTTATAGAATTCATATTATAAAAATTATATAATAATTATATTTTAATAATTATATATATATATATATAAATTTATTATTTACCTTATTTTATTCAATATGACAATAAAAACAGAAAAAATGTCCATGACTATGTATGTCTTACCATCTCCATGAACAGTGTAATCCATTTCATAACTCTATGTTCTATAGATTATTGTTACACAAGTATATTTAATAAACATGATATTTATATCATTATTTATATTTGGTGAATCATGATATACATATATGGATAAAACATATAAAAAATTATGGCACATGCGAAGAACAAAAAAATTTGCCGAAGTGAAACCTTAATGAAGGATGGTTAACAAGCATGTAATATAAACTCATAATAAAAAAAATATATGGTATTAGATATTATAAAATTTTTATATAGGAGATTTTTAATAAACTAATATTTATTATTCATGAGGTTTGAATGAGTATGGTGAGATTGAAGACACAAGGTAAGGGGATTTCATCTCACTTTTTATTTTTGTGAGATGAATTCTTTATTCACCATCCATTCCTTTAGTTTTTTGTGTTTAATTCACATGTATGTATTAAATTATTATTATACATAAATTATTTTTTAATTACACATCCATTATATTATCTTTATTTCACAGGGATAATGTTTCAAAAGATACCAAATTGTTTAGATCGTTTTGTCTTCATTTGCCTTCTTTGAGACATTAGTTTTATTATGCCCCGACATTCTCTAACGAGGTGTGTATACATAAATATTACATGTCATATAATATATATAATTATTTTAATTATATTTTAAGATTCATACAATTTTAGTTTCTTATATGGATATAATGATCCTAAGATACCATGTTCTAAGAGTTTATTGAAATAATCTCATCATATATCAAGATTGTTTATTATAAAGCTTCCTTTATTGAAATATTATAATCTGTCTCTAAATAAAACTCATTAATTTTATTCTCCATTATTTATTCAAGATATATCCATATATGAGTAGCATTATTTCATGAATTTGTACTTATCATATTTAGTATTTTTTTAAAATATGATTTTATTTTTATCTTTAGTCGGAAATCTATTTTATTCAAAAAAAATGTTTTAAATTTTTTTTTCAAATGATCCTTGAAGATAAAATTCAGTGAATTTTTTTATTAAAATGTTTTATGGTTATAAAATATTTATTTATATCTTTACATATCTATTTTCAATGATATTTTTTTCAAATATATTTTATGTTTTAAAAATTATTTTCAATGACCAATGGATTTTTTTCCTCATGAAATGTTTTTAATATATATTTCAAAATTATTTAGAATCTAAGATAATTAAATATGACGTTAATAATTCCTTTTTGGGTATATTAATCAATTTTTTCATTCATATTCTTTTACTAAATGCATTTTACTTTAATAGATTGATTTTTATGAAACCCATTTCACTTTGAAGAGTCATATACTTTTGAAACAATATTTTTTTATGGGTTATGTTTATCCAGAAAATACTATGAATCCTACATATTTCCATAAGTTATGATATGATTACTTGTTTATAATACCCATTTTGTATCATGGGATATAATATAGATTTTCAAGATCTTATGGGACAATTATGTATTATTTAATTATTATATGGTTGGGACATATATCTCTCTTCAATGCATTGGGTAATGAATAATATTTTTTGTTCTCAAAATGGTGAACAATATGGAATCCCTTGTGTGGAAAAAGAAGGTACATGGTAAATAATCCCAATTCCAAAAAAAGGAGGGTACACTAGAGGGCATCCCAATCACGAAATAAAAAGTTACATGGGTGTTCATCCAAATCCTAAAGTGTTTACACCAGTGATTAACTAAATCTTTACATATTAAAAAGTCCTGGTTAGGAATCCTTTAAAAGTCTACCTTGATATAGTCTTACTATATTATTATGTTTCATCCATAATTCTATGTTTTATTCTAATTATATTCTTTCATGTATTATGTTTTTTTCTTTTATTATTCATGTCTTATGAACTACAAATCATTATTCCCTGATTAATGTTTATAATCTTTGATTTGTAGGGTATGATATTCTATTTTGATGATCATGTTCTTCTACCCTTATACTCATTGTTATTCTTATTTATCTCCCTTGATTAACCTTACATATCATTTATTCTCAACCGTTTTTATGCTTCCATCTCCTATGTTATGAAGATATTTATTATATTTTTTGTGTCTAAGAGGGTTGATAGTCAAGAAGAACCTTATGGGAGATGATCTGGCTCATTTATGTACAAGTTCTTATGTTTCCATGTCTCCAAGGACACTAGACTAAGACAGTCTTTGGGAATCTATTTGTATAATTTTTTTATTATTCCACAAAATTTAGGTAATGTTAATTTATCAAAAGCTAGGGTTACTATAATCTTAATATGTATCATATATTTTCTAAATATCTATTAAATTAAATAATAATAATTGAAAATAAATTTATTCCTCATTATTCTTGAGTCAATATTTAGTGGATTAAAAATAAAAAATAAAATTTAGAATAAAATTGTTCATTGATATATTAAAATGGTGTTCACTATATGAATAATCGAACATCTTTAAAAAAATTAATTGAAAATTTTGATTTACGATTATAGATGAATGAATTTCTGGGATCCAAAACTGGTGATCTCATTCCATTAAAATATTCACCAAACACATGAAACTGTTTATTCAATTATTATTTTTAGTATTAAATGGAATATTAGTGTAATAATATGTTTCATAACATGAAGAAAAATAATGGATGAATTCAACTAAATATAATCAGGTAAAATACAATAAAGGAGATCAATATATTATTGTTTTGGATTATAAAAATCATTTTGTTTTATCTAAATATAAATTGAAATTTCTACCCAAGAAATAAATATAAATCTTATTTATTTGAGGAAATAATATTATGATTATTATGTTAATTTCACATGAGACTCAATGTTAAATGAGAATTTAATGGTTTGATGATTGTTTGTACATACCCATGTAAAATATTTGTTGAGGAAATTCTTGGAAGAAATCATTGGAAAATTTGGTTATAAATTTATCTTAATGATAAGTTGTGATGTTTTTGTAGAATTTAATTATTTCTTGAATATTTATATGTCCATATTAAGGCAAGAAATTTTGTTACTACCATAGAATGTCTAAGATTCCAAAATATAGTGAAAATGGAGACTAGATGTGTTAAATATACAATGTATTAAACATGATGAATTTTATTATAAAATAATAAAGAAATGGGTTATCAATAAAAACAATATTAAGTGAGAAATTCAAAGGATCTAATTTAATTAAATATTTTTATAGGTTAACAATTCTAAATAAGTGAGAAAATTATAATCAAATTATCTTGATTGTCTATAGAGGAATATTATCTATTATTTTTATGACAACCTGAACTCTATGGTAATATATATCACTCATTTAAAAAAAATCTACTAGAAAGAATCATATATTTCCCATAGTATTTCGGATATTTTTGGGAAATAAAATGATATTTGATGATAGTATAATTTTTGGGTGTACTAAAAAAGGAGATGGAACCATTCCTATCATGGTTTCTATCAAATTAAATGAATAAGCCAAGGAAAATAATGATTTAACATCATATATTAAAATTTTATAAACATAAACATGAAAAAACATCTTTAAAAATGATGATAGGGTCTTTAAAGTTAAATTTGTACCTAATTCAAAAACAGAAAAATATTGCAGTCTTAATATTATTATTTTATGTAGATTTTGATCTTTCAAAAACCATTATAATTGAACCCATATTTCAAAAATATTATAATAAATTGAATCTCTCTAGTGATGATTACAAATAATCCCATTATTTTATATTAAACCTTATTGAACCACCTGATTAATAATAATATTCTTTTTTATTATTATTATTATTTCCTCCCATGTGCATGTCTTCTATATGAAATGAAAATAATTCTTTTAAAAAATCTTTATTTTATTGATATTTAATATATCATTCACATTGAACCCTTTTAATCGGTTCACATTTCCTCCTAAACATTTATAGAAACATCAATAACAAATATCATTAATTTGATAAATATATACAATATTCACCATCTTTTGAGTAAATAACTAAATATTAATTATAGTATTCATGTAAATAAATAAATATTTACTTATTAAAAATATTATTTACATTCATTAGAATAACACCAGTGAAAAATTAATATTCAATTTTATAATGTTGGGAATAAATATTTACTTAATTATACAACTGTCCTCAACGAATTATTAATGAAGATATAATAAAATATCAATGATTAATATTATTACTCACCATTTTATTAATAGTTACTCAAATTATTTAATTTATTTATAAATTAACTGATATTTTAGAAACACTGTGTATGTGTCCCATTAGACATCTCCTTTAATGGAATTATGTGATCTTGCCTAAATATTGATTTCAACGTCTAACAACACATAAAGGGATCCATAGAGAAATAATTTAATATCACAAAAAAACAACCTCATACAAGTTATCATTGTCTAATATAATAATTTTTAATGATATATATCTAATAAGGTTCAATAAAAATATTATATACCTATTTTATTAATTTTTATTTATTTTAATTAGATAAATTTCTTTATTAATACAACTTATACGTGATATTTAATTTAACACTTCTATCACAATCGAAGGGCCTAATATACCAACTTCCTCAAATTTTAGGGAAAAATAATCTCATAGTTTATTCATTATAGGATTATTACTCGTGATGCACCCAATGGATCCTTCTTTACATTGAGGGTAGGTTGTAATTATTTTGGGTAAGACATGAAATTAAGAAACTAATGCCATGAATTAATAAAAATATCATGATTAAGGGTCTTTAAAATTGTTCACACACTAGAATATCCAATACACATAAACATGTGTAATTCCTACTTGTGGTTATGTTCACATAAACTCACATCTTAGATATTACCTAATGAAAACTTAATGAGAAAAGATCCCATCCAAATAATAGTATATAAAACATCACAGTCAAACATAATTATTGTCACATCATATCAGGAAATTATATCTGAGAACATGACATTATGAATATCAACGTAGCAAAGGTTCTCATCAGAGTAGGAACTACCGTAACCTTTCAATTCAAGAGATACTGAACAAAACTATCATATTTATGCTATATAGAGGAATAATAAATATATGATAAATAATTTATTAATAATAAATACTATTAATATAAATTAATCTATAGTAGAATGTAGTCTATCTGAGGGAACTAACACCAATAAAATCCCACTTACACTAGTTCCATAACTGAAATGATCATGTATCTATTGAAAGATCCACTACCATAGTATTGTATCTATATGTTTTTGTGATCATTAATTATAATAACCACATCAAGATCATGGATGATATTTTATATCCACATTACATATTTATGTTAATTGGATGATAAAATATACTCTGACTCTACTATGAAGTTGACGAACAGTGCTTTCTTTGACTACTTCTATCTCTTAGCCATTATATTGATGGTGAATATATATTCTAATATAAATTTAAAATAATATAGAACATTTTTCAAATTAGAATATATATATATATATATATCATGAATACTAGTTAAAAATTATCCTCTATAATCCCGAAACAAATCCATGGTCTGCCTAATAAACATTAGGATAGTCATGGTGGCCATCCAATGTCATTCTCCAGGGAATTATTGAATTATACCTACCATAATGTAGGCATGGGATACATGTATCAAGGAATGTATCATAGAATACTTTTACAATTCTATCATTGGTGTGTATATAATCAAGATCATACTTTTTCTCACCATCAGTGTCAGATGATTCATTTTCTATGAAAGATGTGTAATATTTCTCATTTGAAATAACATCATCATGGACTACATCTTGTTTATTCTCTTCAGTATCATTTCATTTTATGTACCTTGATATAGTCCAAGTGGCCTCATGAATCTATTATTATTGATCATGTTTGAAAGATAGATTTTTTCTTCACTATTGTCCCTAAAAGAGAAGAACATGTTTAACCATGTCATAGAAAACAATATTATAGGTATTTAATTCTTTATTTTCAATAAGAAATTAGGGTATAATATTTAGAAAATGATCTCACTTCCACTAAAGAACTTGTATATATAAGGATCACATTATTTTGTTATGATAAAAAAATTACTTATGGATTTATTAGTGTGAATTTCCATGGTATTTTTTCTTACATCAACCCATAATTGGATATATAAAACATTAATAACTTATTAGAATATTTTGGAATTAAAAATAAAATGGTTATGAAATATATAAATCTTACAAAAATTTCCCAATAATGGTGGTTTTTTAATCCATTTTCTAAAAATCATTATCATTATATTTTTTATGGAATTTATAATATAACTAGATTTATGAACATAAACTAGTTGAATTGACTCATTATAGTATATTCCACGATGATATTTAAACTCTTTTCATGCTAACCAAGGAATATTGGTACCAACCCTACCATCCAAGCCGAATTTGTTCTTGAGAAACCATTTATAACCAATGTTATATTTATCCACATTAGGATCTACTTTATTCTATAATTGGTTTTAGTTCCTAAAATCCAATTGATAATTTATTGATTATCTTTATAAATAAGGTTGTATGACTAATATTTCATACTTATAGGAATCTAATTCATTAATGTCAACTAATAATGTGTCACCATCTATATTAACTAAAAAACTATACCTCACTTGTGGGAAGCCTACTAACCATGGATGTTTTATCTAAAAGGACATATAAATAATATATTTATGTTTCTATAGGATTTATATTAAATATTCACTAGGTGTTTCTAGGTAAATATTTGTTACCATAGATAACATTATAAAATTCATAGTGACCCTATACTCAAATATGTGGAAACATGGGTTTACTTCTTTTCAAAAGATCATATAGAGTATTGTTTCCTGTTTTATTGGGAACCAAATTTTTTATGTGAACTCTTATCTCTAATATTTATCTCATAAATTATAATGGAATAATTTCATGTAAAATCATTAAACTCATCATTTCCAATGAAGTTTGGTTCCGTTATTCACATACACAATTCCATTATGGTGTATAAGGAGTGGTGAACTAGGATAGAATCCTAAACTATTATAAAAAATCAATGAATTCTAGGATAAAATATTATCTTCCATTGTATGAGAAATTTTTCTCTATCTTCATACAAAGTTGACTCTCAAATTCATTCTATTATTATATTATTTAATAAATTGAACCTCACTTCTACCTTAATTAGTATACATAAATAAATTTACAAGAACCATTATTATTAGTTTTAAATTAATACAATCCACTACTTTTCAACAAGAAATGTACAACATAAATTTATATAAACAAATTAATGAAGCTATATGGAACATTATACCTTTCAAATAAGTAGTCCTTTTATAAATTTCCCTTGTAATGTAGATATATAAATATCATTCTCTTTAGGTTTCTAGTAGTCAAACACCTATGTTGATAATGCATTTTCACATTTTTTTACATTACCTAGCTTATGATTTCATAATAGGGTGTGATATGAATCCTAAAAAACCATATTAATTATCAATTTCTAACACATGGTTTTAAAATTCAACTACATAAGTTTCTCTATTAAATTCTTCCATTAAATAACATTTGTTTCCTTAGTAATAAAAGTTACTTTTACTTCCAAAATTTAATATATCACCCTATTCATCAAGATAGTAAAAAAATATTTTTTTTGTTAATCATCAACACACAATAATAAATCATTAAAATATTGATAACTCCATTTGGAAATGTGAGTTGGTAGTCTCTAATAGGAACTATTTTAATTCAGGATCTTTAAATGGATCATACATCCACATAAACATGATAAACACTTTTAAATCAACTTGGTTCCTACAATTAGATGCATTTATAAGAACCAAAATCCGTATCAAATAATTAATTTTTAAAAATATAAATAATTCACTAGATAATGAACACATATAAATCTTCCGCATGAAACATTATTGTGGTATAATTATTCATTTACTGTCTATTTTTTCCAAATTCCAAACTAACATCATACCATTATCGTCCTTTCCATTTGATGTTTCTCTTCTTGGAAGGAAATTTTTGAGATACCTTATAATTTGAGTTATAATTATCACCGTTATCATTACCATTACTATTTTTCACCTTATGTATTAAAGGTTTCTTGATATTTAATTCCTTATATACCTAGAGAATTTGAGTACGGTGATCAATGAGTGACTTTTTGTTGTTATAAATAATAAAAAATTGAAAAATAATATTTATAATCCCTAAGAGAGTACGTTATGTATAACATCTATATGAAATTGATATGTTAGTTTAGACATAGGATTGACTAACCACCAAATATTTCCAATCATCTTGCCATCATTATTCACAACATCCCCACCCTCTCTATATTTACTGTAAAGAGATACTTGGAGATGTCAAACTACCCATTTCTTTATCTCTACTAATATTCATCATGAATATTATTGATCATGTAATAATAATACATGTTTTCATGATTCTTATAGTTTTAATCATATATTTATGATAAAATTAAACTCTTGAAATATAGAAAATCATCCATGTGGTCAAGGTGGAAAGATAGATCTTCTTTACCCACATCCTTGGAAGGGAGAGAGAAAACATGTAATTCTCGAATGTAAATATTCCATTTGTGTTATATTATAATGGTTCAGTGCATTTATCATTATTGGGTATTACTTCTAGTTAAGAGATTTTATTTGTATAGTATTGATTCCTAGGATATTTAGGTCGATAAATATTTCATATTAGAAAAAAAAATCATAATTAATTAATTTATGTTGTTTACAAAAATATACGATTAAAAGTTATTGTAATTATCTTACAGCTATTTTTCCAGGACCTAATATCAACCTTCAATAGTTCAAAAAAAATTAATGAAAACCTTTTACTAGAAAGGATTAAAATTTTCTCTTATCATTATCAAGACTATAACAATGGAAATAATAATAAGGTGTTTTGGTAGGCAGACTTTCCAATTGTTTTTTTACTTCTCCATTTCTATTGAGTGGGATAAACAATCCAAAGATACTAATTCAAATTTCCTCAATACATGACTATAAATTAGCATCAAACAAACTATGCTCGTCAAATCCAATATAAATTCTATTAACCAAACCTATCAAAATTGTTTGACACCTTAATAATAAAATACATCCATGAATATGGATTACATAAAACATTAAATATGGGTCTATATTAAAATTGATAATTAAAGGACTTTTGGTATTAATATTTTTTATGGTATTTTATTTATTATTTTATAAATTTCTTTATTTTCTACATTTCGTTTATTTTTAATATTATTTAGATTTACAGAATAGATAAAAAATTTCATGATAAATAAATTTATGCATAATATAATTTATTTTAAATCCATTTTCTATTCTTGTTAATTAATCTATTTAATTGATCTACATAAATCATCTATAATAAATTATCATGGAAAAGAGAGAAATAATATAAATAAGGTAACATGTTTATGATCTTTCTACTAGTCAGTTTATTGATTATACGATAAACTATCTATTATACTTAAGGTAATATCTCCTAGAACTATAGCATGGTTTGAGTTTCAGAATACCATTTATCATCCAATGTATAAATTTTGTTGGTTTCACCTCAACTCTAAATATGAATCACCATCATTTTACTAGAAGATATATCCTTTACATAAAATTTACTCACATGTAGATGAAGGGGATCATATGAATTATTTTAGGGTTTCCATTAAAGAAACCACGGGAACTAATTTCCTTACATGATTTAGAGGAGGGTATGGGACATATGAAATAATTTTAACTTAATAATAATAATTAAAAAATATTAGACATTAATTAAATTAAAATATAACTAATAAATACATTGATTTTTCAAGATCATGATCATCCCTTCATGTAAAGAATACAAGTTTATAGTAATTATCTTTCATTTATTTTATCATTATTTATTTAAGATAAATTACTTAAATTAATAAATTAATTTTCTTGCAACATAATCTATTCATTTATATTATTGTCCAACCAAATATTCATTGACATTCCCAACCACATTAATCATATAAAAAATTAATTAATTTAATTATATTTAAAAATAAATAATTACACCACATATACATGGAGGAAACCGGGAATGGACATATACAATCTTCATATCACATGGTATGGTCCATGTCGTAGATAATGAAATCACAAAAAATATACCATACAATCAGTCTCACAAAATTACATTACTTATACCTTAAATTTATGACATAAAGGCGCATGCTAATTTTTTCGATAAGTACCACCATTAAGCCATTCAATGTACATAGTGTGTAATTTATGCACATAATGTGTATTTTTGATTATAAAATTTATATTAAAAATGATTTTAATATTATTTTGACCATGTCACATCGTGTGAACGTTCAATTTACGGTATAAGGTCATGTGTTAGTCTATATTAATTCAATAACTGATATTTCAACATATAAATTAATTATAGAGTGAATATAATGGCATGAAATTCACTCCCTATAAAAATGAATTAATTTCTCATAATGTATATCTTTCTACACTTAAGGTATCCCTTTTAGTGGTGAACCATAATATACTCTTAGAGAATCATCATTTAATTTTTAGGGAAATTTATGGGTTACATGGTTTATAGAATAGTTATATGTCATGTGATTACTTCTAGATATTATTTCATAGGTTTATGTTCTTACATTGAATGTAATAAATTCATGATGTATATTTGGCCATATAGTTTTCTAACCATGTGGTAATACACGACATGTATGCTAGCTGCAAGGCATGTGGTCCCTAAAACTATATATATGTTGTCCAGATCAATACAAGGCCTCTAATGACACTATGCAATCCATTATATGACATTCTTTGTTTATTACTACAATATCATGGTGTGGTGAATATGGGTACATGCAGTATATTTTGGATAAATTTCATGAAGCACCATGTTATTCTTATTGCGTTCTAAACACCAATGGATGGTTTCCTTTAATGTTATTTTTGGTTTTTCTAATTATTCATTATCATATAAAGGTGTGATAGGAATAAGTCCTGACAATTCATTTAAAGAACGAATAAATCAAAAATTAAAAACTCACAATATATGTGTAAATCAGTAATGATTAATAAATAATATAAAATATGTATGTTATGACACTAATACCACATATACTGTCTATGTGGGAATGTTTTGGTGATGGGACCATGGCCAAATTCGTTTTTTAAATTAAAGTAATAATCTATAATAAAATAATGATCTAACATTATGTATAATGAGTGTATGTGATGAAAATTGAAAAATACGCTAGAACAAAGTAAATATAGTTTTTCATGTTAAATCTATAATTAATTTAATAAAATGAAATATAAATTTGTATTGATATCTTTCATCAATATAGATGTTGATCGAAATAAACTCATTATAATAATATCAATGTGTTAATAATGATATGGAAACTAGAATACCTAAATTAGAGATCCAAATTTCCACTTAAATCTATAGACAATGTCAATGTAATTTTGAGCTACGTCATGGATAATCTGATCAGCTTTAATTATTCTCTATCATCATAACACAATCCTTCAAGATTAAAGGATTATTTCTCAAACTCCCAAAATCATGAGAGGAATGTCAGAGGTGGAATAATAATATCTATCCTTAGATAAACTTCAGATATTTTTTTATTGAGAAATGATTCTCTATAAGGGATTTGATGATCAAAACAATGTCTCTTATGAATAACCATACTATATGATATATCTGAGTAAACATAGAACTCAGTTAGTTAATAAATAATTACAGAAACTCGCTTTGCTGTTATATTAATCATTAGTGAACCCCATATCTAATAATAATAATAATATTATTATTATTATAATGCTCACATTTCTGGTGGATAAAAATTTAATTCTTTAAATAAATTAAAATTTATTTAACTGATATGTAACATATCATTCCCATTAAACTACTAAACTCAATCTGCGATTCCACCCCATTTACCAAAGCTTAAATAATAAATAGTAATCTTATAATGAATAAATAATTTATCCACAGACATCGAAATAAACATTTATTTTAATAATCAGATAACAAAAAAATATTTATTTTATTTTAAATATCGTTTATTTCTTTTCAAATGAAATTAGAGTTAAAAACTTATTCCATTTCATAACCTTCCATATAAATATTTATTTATTTATTCTACTCACATTAGTAACTAAATAATAACAACAATATCAAATATCGAAAATAATTATTATCACATGATTTAATTATTAAAATATCCCATGATTAATATTAATGTCATCAACCTATGTTCGTGTTATATCATTCATTGAATTAAAAAAAATGGAAACGTCTAAATAAGGGCATGGATATTATTTTGAAATTCATGAACCTATCAATGCTCATAAATTATATATATATATATTTGAGAAATCCTTTTTTTATTTGTTAATTAATGATATATCACTCATCACAAACCCAAAGTGTCTTACAACTCCAATATAAAAAGTTTTTATGGTATTGGGAAAAGGATCATTGTGTTCTACTAATTGTAACACATTTATATCTTATTATATATTTCTATAAAAAAAATAACTTCCATAACATGCAACATATTGTTTAAAAAACCATGATATACTATTAATATATTATTTTATAATTTGATACTTATCACTAATCCATTAAATTGGAAGGTATAGTTGTTTAAAACAAAATTCTCAAATATGTATATATAATTCCCCTATAATAAATAATTGATTAATTCTTAGGAAATAATAATTAAATTTTTAGTTTTGGTATATTATTCTTAACCAAGTATGTTTCCTCAAAAAATTCTTTTTATTTCTTTTTTTGAGAAAATATTATATTTATATTTTTCCAATTTTATTATATATTTAATAAAATCAACATCATTCTTTAAGTAATAAAAACAATTAATAGGTTTAAGATTTACGATTTATCAAAAAAAATTATTTTATAGTAAATAGTGAAAGAAACTAATTTTTAATAAAAATTGTATTTTTCATTGAATCATCTAAAAAATTTTCATTTCATTTTAAAATTATTTTCAATAATAATTAGGTCTATTATATTATTAGTAATACAATTAATTTAATTTGAATCGATTTTATGTTTGAATTTAGTATAAAAATATTTTATATATGAAATTTCATTTGATTAATAGAAAATATGTTTATCATTACGGTTTATGTTTTTATCTTATGTTAATTTCATCAAATTATATATACTAAATCAGGAAAACTAAATTTCATATTTTTAATCATGAGGTCCAAATTCAGTATATATTCCCCTTTTATTTTTGATCAATATGAATAAAAACCTTAGTCAATTTTTATCACCATGGTATGGTTAAATCCTGAAAAATTGGGTTAAATCAATAGGATAATGCTTTAAAATTGATCCTACACTTTCTATTATCCTATTTTATGAGTTTATTTCATCTATTTCCATCCACTTATATATTATATTGTAACATGGTTCCATAATCATTTTATTATGACCATTATATTAATTTAAGTAAATAATAATTACAAAATGCCTCCCTCTTGACTTTAATATCCCTAAAAGATTTATATGAGGATAAAAAGATAATTAAATACGTTATTAAATTTTATTTGACATATAAATTATTATTTTTTATCATAGTAATTTATTTATATTTTGATTCATTGACTAATTACATTAAATTTCAAAGAAACATTTGCAAATTCTTTATTCAATTAATAAAAAGTAAATTAATAATTTTAAAAATACTAAATGTAATACATTTTATGTTTATTATTGTGTTCAATGAATTTTATAGACAAATATAACATGTTATTTATGTTTTAAATTACTTTATTTGAATTAATTCCTTGTATTTTTGTCCTTAATGTAAAATTAAAATAATAATCCCAAAATTATCATTAATTGTATTTTATAAGAAATAATATTTTATTATGTGATTTAAAATTAATAAAAAACATATATTTTTTAATGTTAATGTAAAATGGTATCAAATATAAACCATAGTCCAATAAATAGTAACTTTTATATTTATTTCAATATTAATGAGCCTTTAAATTGAAATATGCTA
Organism: Viscum album; assembly: GCA_963277665.1. Lineage (NCBI taxonomy): Eukaryota > Viridiplantae > Streptophyta > Magnoliopsida > Santalales > Viscaceae > Viscum > Viscum album. The sequence goes on from OY728133.1 coordinate 1,330,720,635, forward strand.
AACATATTTAAGGTCAAAAATGGTTAACGAAATGGTTAATAAAAAAATATAAGGTTTATAATGTAAAAACAACCTCTATAAAATTATTTTTTTGTGATGTGATATTTACTATATACTCATTCTGGTCAAATTAATGGTCATTTGGAATCATTTTTCAGGATAATAACATTATTGTATTTTAATATTTTAGGAAATTCCAAGAGTGTCCACTCCCTCCATATATAAAAGGACAACCTGGATTTCTATTCTGTACACCATTTTAAGCCTTATAGCTCATGAAGACCCAACAAATATACATTCTAAACATACCTTGATTCATTATATAGGTTCTTTTGTTATCAAAATACCAACCCTAGGATCCTTGATAAAATATATTCATGAGTTCTTTTAATGAAAGGAAAATCTTCAAAGCCAATCACTTTTTACAACCCTTTTACCTCTTTTAAAGATGTGGTATTTATCATAAAAAATTATTTATTTTTTCTGAATATATTAAAATTTTATTATTATTATTAAAACACCATTATCCACCATATTTACTATCACATGGTAAGTGAAAGTATCTCTTGTGCATATGTACGGCTTCTCGTCTCCACATATAAATACTATTCTTTTTTCATCACCATGTTTTTGGATGGGTATTGTTTTGGGATTAATTTTTATATAAAATATTTAAATCATATTAATTCATATTTAATGATACAATCAGATATATCTTCTTACCATCCAATCCTTTGGAAAATGATAAAATTGTTTGTTTGTACTTTTGGACTACCACCAATACGAAGAGATGTGATTCATTTTTTATTTTTTCATAGATGATTAGTAATAAGTATATATTTTATGAATATATATAATCTATATAACATAATTAATATTAAAAAATATTGAACTAGTGTTTATCATTGTTTTTTCCATCCATTGAAAAGTGAAAACAACACTCATGCATACGTATGCCCTACTGTCTCCTTGAACGGTGTAACTAATTTTAATAAATATAATTTAATGGAAGACTAAAAATACTTATATAATGAATAAATTTGATATAATTATCATGTTTAAAATTCTGAATACAATTTATCCATGTTAAAAGTAAAATTCCAAAACCACTGAACCAAAACTTACATGGGAAACCATGTAGTTATGACCCATAATACTGATTTTGATAACTATTTTCTTTAATTAATGTGTGATAATAATTTATAATTAAATAATATAATGTATATTATATATGAATATATTTCAATAATATATTTATAATAAATTTATAGTTATTATAATGTTTTTATAAACATGTTAAAATGAATTTGGGCATGAGGTTTTGGATTTATGATATAATCTTATTATTTGTAGAGATTGTTTGTGATTATGATGTAGTAATTATATTTTAAAATATACATCTAAAAACACATGAATTTTTTTATCCTCTAGTTATTTCATGAAATTACAATTTTTCATCGTATTACTAAATTTATGTTCACAAGAGATTGAAATAATCTTTTATGGGAAATGAATTTATTTCATTCATCCGTCCAAAATCATTTCTCTTCAATCTCTATATTTTCGGAAAAAATAATTGTTTGTTTAATATTATCATATATCATTTTCAAGTCATTTTAACCCAGTTTTGACTTTTTATAAAAAAAATTAGAATAAAATTTATTTTTATTATCTAAATGAGGTACTTTTGGCTATTTTATAAAATTATGAAAGGATGGTTTTTTCAACATGTAAGGCATGAATATAATTTCGAATTTTCAAAACCAACCAATGATTTTTATCTTACTCTACTTGTTTCCAATGTTATTTTGAAACAAAAAATTTCCCTATCATATCAGCCATTTTTAGATTTAAAAAAAGTCATTTCAATTTTGAAAGGATACTTTCCTAAAGAAATATTACCTCTTATCTTTAAAGGTGTTTTCATTTAATAATAAATCCTTTTATGTGACTATTTAATTATTAGGTAAATGGACCAATAATTCCATCCTTGTTATTTTACATTATAGTTACTTATTTTGATGAATATATGTTTATGAAACCAATTTTTTTCTATAGTTTATATAATGATGAAATGATAAAACGTTAATGAAACACATTTCTTTCCCTTGAGTTATGCAATGATTAAATGTATATGAAACATGGTTCATTTCTAAGGGTTTTTATATTATTAATTTTTTATGATATTATGGCACACATATGTATGATTTTGTTATGTTATATTTTCTACTAGAACTATATATTCATCCAATTCATTTTGTAAACAAGGATATTTCATGAAATAAATAGATCAGGATTGGAGAATGAACCCAGTTCAATGTGGGACTTTGTCTCCAATGATAATCATAGGAGTCTACCATGAATGCTATGATGGTTTGGTGGGGAACCAAATCCACAATGATAGTTATAAAACTGGGATTGGACTTATAATGAATCGATTCTCTATGCTTATCTGTATACCAAAAATCCATGTCATTAGAAATGGTTATTCTCTCTTGGATTATGTTCTATGATTCCATTATTTCTCATTTCTTACTAAATACCATGATTTACTCCATGAATCATTATTTTTTTTCAATGATGTGCAAGTTATGGTTTTAAAATATTATTATCATGATCCAGTAATGTAATTCCCATCTAATATTTAAGTGATTATTGATATACCCATTGGATACCATTATTAAGAAACTAAGCTCACCCTTTATTATATTTTTCCCATTTTTTGTGAAGAAAATTATTAATTTGATATATCTAATATTGGATATAGTTATTAAAAAATTATTGGGAGATGATGTACTTCATTTATAAATTTTATTTTTATGTATCCATGTTTCAAAAACACTATACCTATCTGATTCTATAGTGTATCCTTTTATTATGTAATTAATACTCATATAATATGTTGAAATATCTATTTATTTAATGTATGGGTTTTTTTACTCTTTAATTTCATTGATAATAATATTATGTCTAAGGATCATTACACACTTTTTAATAATAAAATATTTAGTGAGAGATAAATTTGTTTAATTTTTAATGTTTGTTTGTTCTAAAAATAACAATCAATGAAATTTAGGTGTGAAAACATAATTTGATGAAGTCTCATAAACTGAAAAATATCCATTTCCTAGATATAAAAATATATACTTTGTGTCATAATATAATTTAATGTGGGCAAAAAATGAAATCTCGTGAATAGTATCATATAACTTCATGTTTCTTATTATAGAGAGGAACCAGTATTCCATTTTAATGTGACTGGTACTTTGATTCATTATAACAATGAAGTAATTCATAAGAATAATAAATATGTGGTAAAATACTTGTTAATATTCAAGACTATAAAAATACAAGTAATCTAAAGTATATAATAGTTTGATATTGGGAAATCACTCCAGTTGATACTTGGATTTCCCATTCGGTGGTAAATATTTAGTCATGGATAGAAACCGAACCCAGTAAGAATTAGTTACCCACATAGAGATTCACCTTTAAAAAATTTCTTCCTTACCATGTTTAATTTTCATTTCATACGGGTAAGGCAGAGTTAATTTGATGAGGTAATTGTGTATTTACCAGTAACAAAGGTATATTTCAATTTGAAAAAAATAGAGATAAACCACTATTCAACACCCCCGCCATCCCTCCCCCTGTTTTTTCCCATCCTTTGGGAACATAAACTGGAATCTGAGCTTCTCTGTCCCCTTTTTCAAATCCATAGAACTTATGAAAATAATTAATACAAATTATATCTATGGAAGGCCTCTTACCACATTTTATAGGGAAAAATCACAGTGGGAGGAATATGGTCCTTCCCTATCATATATATCATTTCATCTGGGTTGAGGATTCGAGAACATTAGGATTTCCTCATATAAAAATATAATTCCCCAATCATTTTAGGATAACTGAAGTCATTATATTTATGAAATATTAAGAAATTTCTATTTGATGTCTTCACAAGATAAATTTTTTCCTAATTTTATGGGGATTTTAACTAAAATTGTAGTCATTGAAATGATAGAATGAATATATGAATATAATATAAATGATAAATAAATAAAACATCATGTCTAGAGAATTATAACTTAAAATATAAAAAATAGTGACAAACAAATCCATTTGTGACAACATTATAAAAGAAAATTAAATAATCATCCACATAAGAGGCTATGGTGAAATTCTAGGGGACTCAAAATTATAAATAATTGTATGGGGATCATTATTGATATGTTTTTTTATTATGAACTCAATTATTTAACATTAACATGATCTTACACTTGATGAGATTCAAAATATTCTTTTTGTATATGTGTTAAGAAAAACATTATCATTAGAGAAGAAATATCTTTTGAATGAATAAGAAAAATCAAATTCAAGAAAAATAATCTAAATATATTATTGACTCTAATAATAAAGAATAAATCTATAAATACTAAAAAATAGTCATGTTTTTGATCTGAATTAATCAAAAAATGAAAGTGAAATTTTTAATTTTACTACCAAACAAATGTATCAAATGTGGTCACATTAGAAAAAATTATATAAAATATTCAAATAAGAATATTGGTAATTATGTGGCTGATGAACTATGTGTAATACCATAAAATAATACATATGGTAAGAAAACAAAATATTTCATAAAATCATGTTATATAAGAAATAATTTTGAACAAGAAAGTGAATAAATATGATGACTAAGACAAAGGTCGAATAATTTACATACATTAACTAAAAAATATTAATCTCGTGAGATTTTTCCAAGCCTAATGTCCATTTTTTGAAGTATGCAGAATCCTCATAAAGTAATATGGAAAGAGGTAAATTCTTTTACATAAGGAATTTACATAAGGATGAACATGAAGCATGTCTCGTGTATAATAAAATGATCAAGAATGAAATTAAACTCATTAATAATGAATTTTGAAATAAATATTATGTAAAATAGGGTTTTTCAAAAATAAAAAATTAACTCACATATAATTCCAATAAATCCATGTGAAAGGTAGATATAGAGGATATGATGATGAATTTTCAGGAATGAAAATTATTATTGGAAGAAGGAGACCATAAAGGGCACAACTAAAATTATATATAACTGAAAACAAAATTAATATGATGAAATATTTCATAAAAAGAATATTGATATCATACATCAATCATTAAAAGATGTAATATTAGTTATCTAAATAGATAAGGTTAAAATTAAATCTTCTAAATCAAAAAAAAATAAATAGATACAATAAGTGCGGGTTAAAACTCTCGAAGGGGAAATTTTTTAGATAATAAATGTCACGAGAAACAATCTTCTCCACTGAAAGGATAGTGTAAAGTCAATATAATACCTTTTTCTCTTAGATTATAGCTTTTTTTAATTACATAAATTCAATATCAATAGTATTTTGGACATAACATAAACAAATATAAATTATTTTATTCATATATGGATTTTTGAGTAGTAAAATTTAAGGATAATATGCCTAATAAAAAGGAACACTGTTTATTTACCATAGAGCATCAAATAATTCTAGGGGATAAACTATAATAAAATCAAAATATATATAAGGTGAAATTATGTTATATCTCAAAATAAATCTAATTAATCCAAAATTAATATGTATAAATGTTTAGAAGTCTTTGGTTATTGGTGTGACCAATAGGGAAATTGAGATATATAATGGATTAAACATATTCTAGGACAGATTTCAAGTAATGAAAACATAAATAAAAATTTGAATGAAATTTAATAATAAATGTATTTTATTATCGAATTTTTATCAATGGTTTTCTAAAAATTTTGAATAATATTGATGAACATAATATAGGAGTTATTAAATTTTTTAAGGATAATTCACTCAAATATTAAATTGGTAGGAACTACTGGAAATAATTCTCAAAGAATTAAATATAGTGATATTCATTATATTGAAGGTCTCATGAATAATATTTTCATTATGATCCAATTATGTTATCATGGAATTGAATTTTCATTATGAAATAAGTTTACAATGTCAAAATAATCAATGAATGTAATATTTATCACCAGAAATGAGAGTAAAATGTGATCTCTATATCAAATTTTAGATATAATAAATAGATATTTTATGTGTCCCCAATATATTAATATATTATAGAAAATAAGGATTCACCACCTTTTCCAAAGAAATATTAAAAAAATATCAAAACATATGGTGATGAGATTCCTAGACCAATAAGAGAAATAAATATAAATAATATATAAAACATGTCGAAAACGAAAATTGATCATGCTAGTTATAAAATTTTCAACATTTAGTTTTCATGGCCACTTAAGTTAATTCATAATTACTTGTGTTATACTAAGAGATAAAGGTCTTATTATGGTGTATATTATTTCATTATATTCATTGATTATTATAACTAGTTTACAAAATATATGTACTATAAACATAAATTTGATGGAAAATGTTCTATTCAAAATTTACAATAAGTGGGTTGAGAAGTAGTTTTATTTTTACATATAGAAGATGAGATCTGATAATGGAGGGGAATATACAAGGAATTGTTTTGAAAACTACCATGAGAAAAATGGAATCATGAATTGATATTGTTTCCCCTATACTCCAAAACATAATTAATAAACTAATAGGAAAAGAAGGAAGTATATAGTGATAGTAAGAACTGTGTTGGAAAAGTAAAAAAAATTCTAATTTTTCTAGAATGATTTAAATTATAATGTATTTAATAGATAAAATAATTGTTTATTAGAATTAAGACACATGATAAGCCTTATGTGATTTGGTAAAAAATAAAATTGTAAAATACATTAATGTTTGTTGAAATCCTTACTGTATGAAGATAAAAAATATTAATCTCTAATAAATCTAATATAAAGTTGATGAATGAATATTATGAGTTACTAATAAATTAGTAGATGTTATAAATTCCATAGTAAAAGGAAACATAATCATGTTTAATTTTATGATATTAAGGATATTTAGAATCAGTAAAAATTTGATGTGTCAAAGGAAGTATTTCCTAAAAATATTGAGGTAAAAACATGATAATTTCAAGAATAATATTAAATAAGAATCTTGAAATGAGAATAATACAATTAAAAAAAATTAAAGCAGCCTGTTTATGGAATTGTTGTTTTTGAAGAATAAAATCTATTACATAAAATGTTGAAAAAAGTTATCGATTAAGAAAATATAATTGGAAACAATGAGGAACCCTTATAAACAAGATTATGATTGAGGCTCGAAAACTAATCTGCAATCATTTCTCATGATTATACAGAAATAATAGATATAGTAAACAATTTAATACTATACAGAAATAGATATTAATTAAACATGTGGGGAAATAAAATTTAAATGAGGTGGGATACATTCTGTTAAGAATTCCAAATCGAGCGGGGCATTTATTTTTAATGATAGTTTTGTGAGTGGACATAATAAAAAAGTTGAGTCCAGTTTCTATGAGAATACTTGAGGTGGAGTTTATTTCAGCAATACATGTCTATTCTCTATTTATATAGATGAATTTATAGCTAGAATATCTAAAATTATATGTTTAAATAACACCAAGGATCACTTAAAACAATCAATGTTCCACCGATCGACCAAAGGTCAATTTTCAAAACACTAAATCAAAGCACAATGACATTATATATAATGTTATCAATGAAAATGTGGATATAGGATAAGTAATGTTGTTATAAAAACATAATTTATAATCTATTTCAGATATATTTCCTAGATCCATGATAGAAAATATATATTATGAATTAAGTCTATGGAATCATTTTCAGTCTTCCCCAATCCCTTTTCGATGTAGGGAAGTCCCCCCCAACCACCACCACTACATAGGGATATGGATTATGTAATTGAAGTGGGAGAGATAGTGTACTCTTTTTTTCATAGGGAGATAAATACCCCCTTATATATTAGTCTAAATGATATGTTCGTTATAATTAAGGTAAAATTAAATTAATGAGTGAATGGATAGAGTCGGATAAAATATAAGTAACTAAGATGCAATTTTTTTTGTAATTTTGATTTTGAATTCTCAGAAAATAGTTCTTTATATGGTGATCTGGTGTTATAACATTATCATTTGAGAATATATATGATTTGAATATCCAAGTGTGGCATATTTGTAATTTAAAGGATATGATTAAATATGTGTGCGTTTAATTGATATAGAAAAATTTAAAGGTATTCGAAATAATTAAAAGGGGGAGAGTAAAGAAAAAAATAGAATTTTTGAAGGAGGTTATCTCTACTCTCAAATTTGGTTAAGTAGTATTATAAAATCTTATCTTCATGTTGAAGGGTTCATAATGTCTTTGAGTTAATTTTATGTTCTTGAGAAGAATCCTAGATTAGTTGAGAAGTGTTAGATAAATAATGGAATATTTTTATTTTCGAAAATTTAACCATGTATGGATCTTCGTGGGGTTCATAACCAGAAATTATATGGTAGTTTCAGTTAGAAAATATGGAAAATAGGACATCTAAGGGTTATATTTTTATATTCATATGGTATATATATCATCATATGGTTGAAAATGTGCACAGTTTTTAGAAATGGGAAGGGGGATGAAAAACATGTGGTTTATTCATAATCTTCTTAAAGTTCATTTTTTGTAATCTGTAATGTTTCATGTTTACTTATTAAATTTTTATGGTTTCATATTGGTATGTTTCGTGAAATTATATTGTTCTCCATGTTGCATAGTAATGTACACTATGACATATTTATTTATGAAATATCTAATAAATAGTTGATTAATAATTCTAAGGAAAATAAAAAATTTAGAATTTTTATTTTATCATTACTATGTTGAAAATAAAAAATCAAATTTTCACCTAGGAATTTCAAGTGAGAAATTGAATTGGTGATCACTACATGAATAATTTAAATATTTTAATTTGATTTTTTAAAAAATATCAATGTTGATGATAAGTAATTGAATTTATAGGAACCCAATAAGATGAATTTTTTATGTCCCAAAAATAATAAATCACATGAAACTGTATATATTTTGATTAATGGTTAGAATTAAAATCACTTAGAACATTAACCGATGTGTTATGAAGCAAATAGAAAATGAGGGAAAATTCAATAGAAGCTGGTGTAATGAAATAATAAAATGAAGAACACACTATGAAAATTATATAATTTTCAAATTCCTTTATTTTGGGATTATTCTAAATAGTCATCACTGTTGAATAAATACAATAAAAAATTCTTTTATAAATTGAATGAGAAAATTATTATGTGAATATTAATAGAGAAAAATTATTTAATACGAATGATAATATATGAGAATCATGGGATCGTTTCCTTGTGGTTATCCAATTGAAGATACTCACTGAAGAACTCATTCTACCATTTTTATGATAATTCTACATAAAATAAGTTGTAAATGTTTTCATAGAATTTAATTAATTAATTATATTTTTATTTTTTGATTATGGAGAGTAATTTAATTAGAACCAATGAATGGATGCGACTCAGCCAAATAGAGATAATATATACTGAAGTTGGTTCATTTATAGACATCTAAACATGAAGAACCTAAGTATTTAGTAATCATGAACTATGTTATCAATCAAAACAACATAAAGAGAGATTCCTGGATAACTCGATATCCCCCACTTTTTTAGGGGGCAAAAATTCTGAAAAAATAAGCACATTTAAATAATATTTTCTTAATGTGTTGAAGGTGAAGGTGTCAATATTTTCATATCAGTCCAAAATCTCTTTTATTATATCTCACTCAGAACGTATTCATTATCTGTTTGTAAGAGTATGTTATTTCTCATGTTTTGATGTGTTTCAGTTTGAAAATAGAAGTATATTGGGTAATACCACACCTACCCACTTAAAATTAATTATAAAATTCTAGTATAAATTTTTTATATTGGGATAGTAACAAAATATTGGAAGAATTAAGCGCCCACATTATAGAGACCCAAAGCTTGACGTACATGGACATTACATTACTTTTTCGGAATACTTAATACATATAAAAACAGACACACAAGTACCATAATAGTTTAGTGCCTTTGGAAACTTGGAATATAAACTTCTAATCATGTTGAAAGATCTTCAACATCTCCCATAAAGATCTTCCCTTTTTTTCTAACCTAAAAACATTCTTTATATACTGGGGAAAATAAAACATAAAAGGGGTGATCTAAAATTCCCAGTAATGGTAAAGATAGAGAACATAAAACAATACATAAACAATTGAATGCAAAAACTTGAACATAAAATCTAAACATCAAAATCTTGATCCAAGACATGAATCTTGGAAGTACGTAAGGCATATATCATAAGGGAACATAAATCATGATAAAATATAATGGGAATAAAACATGTAATTGTGGAAACCATTCATCACATGTCATGATTTCCATAGTAGCCAAGGCATTGCTGCCAAGACTATCTTAGTGGACAAATTCTCTTTCTGAATCGAGTTCACTCCTCGTTTCAGTCCTGTAACACTGAACCGGATTAACTTTCCGTTCCAGCCATGTCTATCTCATTAGATATAAATCTTTACCCAATTCATTGGAGGGAGATATAGGTCACACACATCTCATAATGAAATCATTCTTACTTGTGCCACAAAATAAACATACATCATTCATAATAACCCAACGAAAAAAATGGGTTTCATAAACATCATCCCACCATCACATAATCCAAATAAAATAAATGGACATTTCATCATAAGAAAAGTGAAACCATGTAAATCATAGAGAAATTATACGTGAAAAATACACATATGAAATAATGTCATCTTAGATTTAAAATGATTTTGATAAAATACTTTAAATGAATTTTTGATGAAAATATCCTTTCTTCTTCAAAATCAATTTCTTTTCACAAAACGTCATGCAATTTTAAAAGAAAAAAATTTTGTTGAAAATATTCATGAAATATTTTGGAGTAATATTCAGGAAAATAAGGATTTATAAAACCTTAAAAATCTATTCGTGTCGTATAATTAAAAAACATTATTCTCATACTTTTGCCGGAAAAGTCAAAATGTACCTCGTAAATCAAAGATTCCATAAATACCATGTAGTAAAAGTCATAAATGGGTAAAAAGGACATTGAAAATACATGAAAAAAAAATTAGAAACATTCACATGGATGATAAATATAACCCTATTAAATATTTACGAATAAGAAATCTCGGATAAGAATGAGATTGGAATAATTATCCCTTACCTTAGGTCTGATATGCTTCGTACGTATCCGAACCTCCTCTTCTTTGAAGCGCCTCTTTGAGACCTCCTCTTAAGGCAATAATATTGGTCTTTGAAGAAGACCAGAACCTCTAGGATGCTTCTATGGAAGTTCAGAAGAGAATTTGGCAGGGTTTGGCTGAGCATGAAGTCTCAAAGTGGTGTGAGGAATAGAGGGAGGAGGTGCCCTTTTATAAGGTGGGAGAGGGGCACCTTTGAAATAACTAAAAATATTATTTTATTATAAAGTCATATTCGGTTTTTAATAGCTCCAAATTGAGTTATTTTTAAGCTAAGGTGGGGATGGGTCGAAATCCTCTAATCCGATAGAATTTAGACAATTTTAGGTTTCTATTTTAACCTTATCATTTAGATTTAACTTTAAGATATATAATTTAACTTTTACTGTGTCTTCTTGTTTTCCTACACTATAAGGTTAATAAACATACTATAACAAGCCAAACGAACCCCAAGTTGTATATTAATAATATATATAACCTTATCTATGTCATTTGGCCGAACCGTAGTTTTTAGGAATAAAATAACAATTAATAATATAATATTTTTTTAAAAACTATTTTATATCAATTTTGACACTATTTGGTAATTGATTTTTTGTGAAAATAATAACAGAATTATTAGTTCAAAAAAAATTAACTAAATCAATACTAATATGTCATATTTACCTATAAATTTAGTGAAATTCATAAAAAGTCTGAAATTACATTTATTTGGGTATTTATAACATCAATTATGTCAATATATCATTAATAAGATAATTATTTTATCATCTTTGTGTCATATATAAATTAAATTATTTAATGTCTAAAAATTATAAATAAAATACCATTATGTAGGAAATACTTTTATCTTTCTAATTAATATTTATAGTCAAACTTATCTTATGTATTACCCTATATTTAAAATGCTTTACTTATTAAACTTTGATTTTAACTATTTTATCCCTTCTTTAATTAAATTAATATTAAATGTCCTAATCTAAACCAAGTGGGCCTAAATGGTCATATTTTATTCCTAATGATGTTTTTGGTCGAATTACACTTATAAAATAGAATTAGGAAATGTGTTAGGGTAATAATAATATCATTTTTACCCTTAATTACCCTATTTACTTTTAACCGTGGTAAATAAAAGTAAAAAGTTACTATTCACTAAAAATTATTTTCATCTTATTGAACCACATTTTACTTACTGAAATCAATCGTGTCTTTCAGATTTGTAAAATACCATTCACAAAAGCGGTAAAATTATGTTTTATGTGAATTTCCAAATTCTCCTAGAAGGTGGGTAAAAGACGGTGAAAAGTTCAATAAAATTTTTATATATCTAAAATTATTATAAAATGACTCCAATGACATAAATTGAACTTATATAGGTATTATTTATCAATTTTGACCTAAAATAAATTTAAATAAAATAAATAATTATTTAAATAAAAAGTCAGTTTTTGAATAGTAACCCAGTGTTTTCACTATTCCTCAAAAATTGAAAGTTTTCAGAAAAATACCAAAAATTCACCCTAGGCTAATTTTGATATTTTGAATCCAAAAATGAAGTCCATTTTTAAATATAAAATTTATAAAATTTCAAAAATTGGGTATTACTATTCATAATGGGTATTTTATACAACATGTCGTTGTTTAGCGAAACTCGGTATTGCGTACAACACACGCTATTGTGGAAGGTCGTGATTGCTTGTAATGCAAGACAAGTCAGGGATGAATGTTTTTAATGCTCCTTTTGGTATAGCATACACCACTATATATTAATGAAATTAAAAAAAATATTTTTCATAAAATCTCGGGGGGTTACATTCTACCCCCCTTAAAATGAATTTCTCCCTCGAAATTTGTCGGGGCTATAAATGGATTACTACTATAAAGTTTCATTAATAGAAACCCACATTGTATAAAGTAATACCAAAACATGGCATTAAAAACTAAATTATGAAATGTAAAGATTATCCAAATTAACTAATCACTAGGTTTCCACATAGGAGAACATAGGTGAAAATATGGATATGGAAGAAAAATCAAACCATCATTTTCTGATGGAGAGTGGTAGAAAACATGGCTATGAAAATTCCAAAAATCAAAAATCCATATATTTGTGATGATCTAGGTTACCATCTAATTCATCGGATATAAGGGCATCAGGACAACATTTTTTGTTTTCAAGATTATTTCCCTAAAGTTGAAGAATTTGAATTAGAATAAATACATACTGTATTTTGGTATAATCTCACCGTTGTTCATGCCTTGAACAATTTCCACTATATCTCTTTATGAAATGAAGTTGAATTTGTCTTTTGTGAAGTTTTAGAAGATCATGTGATAGAATGATAGGTCATTCCATCTATCTCAAACAAAAGGTTAGCAAAATTTATCAAATATACATAAGTCCATCTATAGTGAGATTAATCATATTTTGTTCCTAAAATGGACGTATACTTCATATATCATACCACTTAATAAATTAAAACACATTTATACTAACTGCGGACTTACAGTAGGCCAGTGGTAGGCGATAAAGGCCTGTCGCACTTCGGTCGTGGGTTCAATTCCCGCAACCTTGTCTGACGCGACGGGTTGTCACCCGTCCTGCAGGTTTTCCTTTTTCTAAAACTACATTATTATAACTTTCCATCAATAATATCGAAAAAGTTATAGCCTTAAAAAATACTAATGTATGTCTAACATAATCCATTCCAATCATTAGGCTTATCCAAAATAATGTTGCCCAATCTCATATTATAGTGAAAAAGATTACGAGAGAGTTCATATAACAAGCATGTTAATACCATCGTTGATCCCCATATATCATAAGATATGTCTTGTTGGTCACATTCCAAACATTCGAAGGCCTTAATCATGTATTCTCTTGACAAATGAATACCCATTGAACCTTAGTGAAAACATGAGTGCTGTCAAAAGTTAACTCTTTCCACATACCAAAATCCCAAAAATATGTATACTCAAACCATGATATCACATAGTCCTTATAACAATCATGAGCTCATGAATATAATGAAACATCTCATTATCTTCTTATCCATTCATTATGCGCATATCATCTGCTTTCCAAAATATTTGAATCATTTTTCATGGTTATCGGTACCATAAAATTATTGAAAACCACAATAGACTAATACAAAATATTCTAATACACCATAAAAGTACCTCAACAACATTATTCTTGAATACCAATACATAAACACTTCAATCCATCCTCTTCAATGATTGTCCTGGAATAATTCCTTCTTTGATTTGGAAATAACTTTTTAGGTCAGGGCATTGAGTTGGGTAATGCCCATGTTCTCCACAAATAATACATTGAACTCCATAATAGTCTGTCACTCTATGACCCTTTTCTCCACAAAGATAACATTCGTCCCCCCATTTGAGGTATTCCTCAAGGTTCTTATTTCCTTCTTTAGAAATCTCAATCTTTCTTTCTTTATGCTCCTCAACATGGAAACATGCATAAAAGTCTATCTTTCTCTTATTTGATGAATTAGGCATACAACTAAATTTCACCTTGTTAATCATATATCGCGATGACTAATTCGGCATAATCACAATATCTTTCTCTCTAGGCATTACGCAATTTTGTTACTCATAGTCACCAATTTGTCCATTATATTAAATGTTAACTGAATTCCTTTTGGTTCCCTCCATTGACTAAAACACAAAAAGAATTCTATGAGAGGAAAAATCATGCTAGGGAAAACATCATTGTAAAGGGGGAGTACCCTAAATATCTAATATCTTAGGTTAAATTCTAATATCATTACCGTAGTTCTAGGACTATATCCTATACATATACTTATCCTTAGGGACATCCCTAGACATACCTTAGAAATATCTCTAGGTATCTCACTAACATTTTCGCATCCTAGTTTCCAAAGGTTGACTAAACCTTTCCTCTGATACCAACTGTGGAGACCAAAAGGTTGATGTACATGAACATTACATTACTTTTGCAGAATACATAATACATATCAAAAACAGACAGACAAGGACCGTAATAGTTTATTTCCTTTGGAAACTCAGAATATAAACTTCTAATCATGTTGAAAGATCTTCAACATATCCCATAAAGATCTTCCCTTTTTTCATACCTAAAACTATTTTTTATATCCTAGGGAAACGAAAACATAAAAGGGGTGAGATCAAATGACCAGTAAGGGTAAACTTAGAGAACATAAATTAATCCATAAACATTTGAATGCAAAAACTTGAACATAAAATCTAAACATCAAAATCTTGAGCAAAGACATGAATCTAGGAAGTACGTAAGGCATATATCATAGGGGAAAATACATCATGATAAAATATAATGGGAATAAAACATGTATTTGTGGCATCCATTCAGCACATTTCATGCTTTCTATAGTAGCCAAGTCATTTCTTCCAAGACCATCTTAGTGGACCAAGTCCCTTTCTGAATCGAGT
Source organism: Viscum album (assembly GCA_963277665.1). Taxonomy (NCBI): domain Eukaryota; kingdom Viridiplantae; phylum Streptophyta; class Magnoliopsida; order Santalales; family Viscaceae; genus Viscum; species Viscum album. The sequence continues at coordinate 1,330,736,356 of OY728133.1, forward strand.
TCACTCCTCGTTTCAGTCCTGTAACACTGAACCGGATTAACTTACTATTCCAGCCATGTCTATCTCATGAGATATAAATCTTTACCCAATTAATTGGAGGTAGATATAGGTCCCACCCATCTCATAATGAAATCATTCTTACTTGTTCCAAAAAATAAACATAACTCATTCAAAATAACCCAACGAATAAAATGGGTTTCATTAACATCATCCCACCATCACATAATCCAAATAAAAGAAATGTATATTTCATCATAAGAAAAGTGAAACCATGTAAATAATAGAGATATTATACTTGAAACATACACATATGATATAATTTCATCTTAGATGTAAAATGATTTTGATAAAACACTTGAAATGATTTCTTGAGGAAAATATCCTTTCTTCTTCAAAATCAATTTCTTTTCCCAAAACGTCATGCAATTTTAAAAGAAAAGGATTTTGTAGAAAATAGTCATGAAATATTTTGGAGGAAGATTCATGAAAATAAGGCTTTATAAAACCGTAAAAATCCATTCGTGCAGTATAAGTTAAAAATAACATTCTTCTCGTACTTTTTCCGGGAAAGTCAAAAAGTACCTCGTAAAAGAAAGATTCCATACATACCATGTAGTAAAAGTAAAAAATGTGTAAAAAGGACATTAAACATACATGAAAACATTTTTTAGAAAAAAGAACATGGATGATAAATATAAACCCAGTAAATAATTATGAATAAGAAATCTCGGATAAGAATGAGATTGGAATAATTATCCCTTACCTTAGTCTGATATGCTTCGTACGTATCCGAACCTCCTCTTCTTTGAAGGGCCTCTTTGAGACCTCCTCTTAGGGCACTAAAATTGTTCCTTGAAGAAGACCATAACCTCTAGGATGTATCTATGAAAGTGGAGAAGAGAATTTGGCAGGGTTTGTCTGATCTTGAAGGCTCAATGTGGTGTGAGGGAGAGAGGGGGGAGGTGCCCTTTTATAAGGGAGGAGAGGGGCACCATTGGAATAACTAAAAATATTATTTTATTATAAAGTCATATTCGGTTTTTAATAGCTCCAAATTGAGTTATTTCGAAGCTAAGGTGGGGATGGGTCGAAATCCTATTATACAGTAGAATTTAGACAAGTTTAGATTTCTATTTTAACCTTATCATTTAGATTTAACTTTATGTTAGATAATTTAACTTTTACCGTGTCTTCTTGTTTTCTTACACGATAAGGTAACTAAACTTACTATAACAATCCAAAAGAACCCCAATATGTTTATTATTAATATATGTAACCTTATCTAAGTCATTTGGCCGAACCATAGATCTTTATGAATAAAATAACAATTAATAATATAATATTTGTTTTAAAAACTATTTTATGTCAATTTTGACACTATTTGGTAATTGATTTTTGTGAAACTCATAAAAGAATAATTAGTTTGATAAACATTAACTAAATCAATACTAACATGTCATAGTAACTTATAAAATTAGTGGAATTTATAAAAAGTCTCAAATTATATTTATTTGGGTATTTATAACATCAATTATTTCAATATTTCATTAATAATATAATTATTGCATCATCTCTGCGTCATAAATAAATTAAATTATTTAACTTCTAAAAATTATAAATAAAATACCATTATGAAGGAAATATTTTTAGCTTTCTAATGAATATTTATAGTTGAATTTATCTTTTGTATAACCCTATATTAAAAATGATTTACTTAATAAACATTGATTTTAAATATTTTAACCCTTCTTTAAATAAATTAATATTAAATGTCCTAATCTAATCCTAGTGGGCCGAAATCGTCATATTTTTTTCCTAAGGTTTTTTTTGGTCGAATTAAAATTATCTATTAGAATTAGGACATGTCTTATGGTAATAATAATATCATTTTTACCCTTAATTACCCTATTTACTTTTAACCGTTGTAAATAAAAGTAAAAAGTTACTATTCACCAAAAATTATTTTCATCTCACTGAACCACATTTTACTTACTGAAATAAACCGTGTCTTTCGGATTTTTGAAATACCATTCACAAAAGCGGTAAAATTATGTTTTATGTGAATATGCAAATTCTCTTAGGAGGTGGGTAAAAGATGGTGAAAAGTTCAATAAAATTTTTAAATATCTGAAATTCTTATAAAATGACTCCAATGACATAAATTGTACTTTTATAGGTATTACTTATAAATTTTGACATAAATTAAATTTAAATAAAATAAATAATTATTTAAATAAAATGTAGGTTTTTGAATAGTAACCTATTGTTTTCACTATTCATAAAAAATTGAATGTTTTCAGAAAAATACCAAAAATTCACCCTATGCTAATTTCAATATTCTGAATAAAAAAATGAAGTCCATTTTGAAAGATAAAATTTATTAAATTTCAAAAATTGTGTATTACTAATCATAACGGCTAGTTTATACAACATATTGTTGTTTAGCGAAACTCGGTATTGCGTACAACAAACGCTATCGTTGAAGGTCGTGATTGCGTGTAATGCAAAACAAGTCAGGGATGAATGTTGTGCAGTCTCCTTTTGGTGTATCATACAACAAAAGATATTAATGAAATTAAAAATAATATTTTTCATAAAATCTCGGGGTGTTACACACATAGGGACTAATCCTCGTAAAAATCAATTATTCCTTGACCAGTTTCATTTTAATTTATTGCAATAATGTATGTGTTAACATATTGAGTGTATCATATCTTTACTAGATTCAAATGTAAATTTTAAATTATATAGACTCATAACCCCCCCCCCCATGGTTCATATATTTTGAATGAAAATCATCATATGTGAGAGGATATCAAACTAATATGTCACATCATCGACATTCTATAACATTTCAAAATGATTTATCGAAAAGAATCAAAATATTACTCCGACAATCAAAAAACTAATTTCAATGATGAAAATAATACATTAAGAAAATATAATCCCAAACATTTAACTTTAATGACTCTTCCTCTGATCAGAAAAATATATTGGACAAACCTAAGTATCCTTCATCCAATTAAAAATCATCTTTTCCTTCTCTATCATTCTCTAAACAAAATTTGTCTAATAATCACTATATCTATTCCCATTTTCTAGAACATTGTTGATCTGAAAGGCCTCCCATTAACAATCATGTATAATTCCAATCAAATTCGATGGTTTTGCCTATTTTTATAATAAAAACAACCAAGGGTATGTTCATAATCCATAAACCTCCAAAATTATGAACATAGGAACAAAACATACCCATATGAAGAAATAACACCTTCATTTTCTGGCACTCCATCTTCATATAAATGGTAGTTTTGAGGCTTATCTAGGATCCAAAGTAACACAACATAATCTTAGATACTCATGAGATAAAATTAGAATTTGTGCCACATTTTCCCTTTAACAACATGAATTCACACTATTTATTCAATGAACAGAATTTCCAAATCATCAACCATACCTGACTCTTTAGCCACCATGAAATGATATGGTACGACCAACTGATCCAAATTAACATAGATAAAATCACATACTACCAAAGAAATTGGGAAATCAGTAAACAATTAACTAAAATATCATCCCATTTCCACCATATAACATCCAATGGATATTGTTATCCAGTGGGAGCATCATTATATTCCTTCACCTACTAACAAATGAGACATCAAAACATGAATTCTTCCACTAACAGATCTATCCATAGAAACTAGGACATAATCCTCAACTAATGATACATCATGGATATACCATGATATATAGCCAAAAGTGATATATTAAAAAAGTAATGAAAACAATGATGAATTGCTATAAGAAAAACCTATCATCACAAAATAGAACATGAAAAATTTATAATCATCTGGACATCTATCTAGTTCATCATTATTTAAAATGAGTTCTCACCACACATTAACATCAAGATATCCCAACTAAGACTCTTGTACCTCCAATTGTAATAAGGAATTCACTTCAAAATGATATAACAAAAATCCAATAATTATTTCCCCCATATATTGATTGAAATTTAGAAGGTCGCATAAATCATAGATAAATATATAGAAACTATAGAAACCACACAATGAGACTTCTTACCCTATTCATTGGGTACCACATCACCTTTTTTGGGTGTATAAGATAACTACAATTTCTAATATAATAAAAAAATAATACACCTCTAATATAGAAATTCAAAGATCATGGAGAGAAAAAACAACTTATTCCAATGAGGTCTATGAATACAGTAAATTACACATTATTGAGGTATTGCAGCCACTACATTAGTGTAAATGAAATCATCACAAAACCAAGATCATTTTTGGTATAGTTACACTCATGATGATTTAAAATTTTACACCCATATATGATCACAACTCTCTATTTCATTAGAACACAACAAAAATCAGGATGAAAAAAATCTTAGATGGCCTTGAATATCACCCTGTATTATTGTAGAAAAAATAACTCGATTACTGATTATCTTCTCCTATAGATTATCAAAAACAACATGACTTAGATTTATCCAAAAAGTCATGATTCTTCCTGATCAATATTTTAAAAAGGGAAAATAATGGGATGAATTTAAAAAAAATCCAATAATTACTTATTAGACGATGTAAATATTGAACCTCTATAACATTCATAGGGATTATAAAAGATTAAACCATCACAATATTTAAGGGATTGAAAATAGTCCTTATTTAGAAACAACATTTATAAGAAAAGTTTCCTTGCATATCAAGAAATTTAACTTGAACGACATAACAATTTGTAATGTAATTGAATAAAATATAGATATTTCATAAAATTATATTAAAATTATTCATATAACAACAAATATGTGATCATTTCATCAAATAACACTATCACAAATTTATCCAAGGTCTCAAAAAATTATGTTCTTGAGTCTTATGGAAACTTCTAGGGAGTTAAATACACTAGATGAAATTTTCATGAACTCAACGAGTCTATAATAATTCTTAAATGTAGTCTTTGGTATATCATTCAACATTACCAATATGTGATGGTATCCATACTATAGATTTATCTTTGAGAAACTACTAAATTCCATTCACTAATAAAAATTAATCATCAAAAATTGTGAAGGGATAGTGGTTCCTATCTATTTCTAAATTAAATTGACAATAATTGATATATTGTAGAAATATACCATCTTCATTATTTATGAATAAAAACTAAGCACCCTAAATAATATACTATGACAATTAATAACTTTTTCTTAATAAATAATTTAACTATATTTGTTACATGTTAATCATTTAAGGAAATATATAATAAAAACACATTATAATTTGAAAGGAGCAAAGTTAAATCAATGTCTCAAATTTGATATACTGTTGAGATAGAAGTGTCACAAACTCCTTAGAAAAAAGTTTACCAAAATCCCTAACAATTCTAATAATAACTCAAATATGAACAACCACATATCTGAACACTAACTCTATGAGATAATAATAAACACAATCTAAAAAACAAGGATTTTTTATGATCCCTCGGTCTAATGATAACTACATATTTCACTTTCAATTATAATAAAAGAACTATCAATAAGAATCAATCAAGAATAGTCTACACTTAATAAAACCATTCCACACTAGGATGACATAGAATAAAAAATATCCATAATAAGAACCCAATCCCCCATCAATGGATGATTCCCTTTAATTGACTCATAACCAAAATAGCCATTATAAAAGTTATACAAATACCAACAAGAATAGTCAACACCAAAGGAACTAAAATTATCTCTATTTTGAGTCATAATGTTTGGAAAAACATAGGTACAATGAAGGATTACGTGTTCATGAATCAGAATAATGGCATGAAATGGGTTAGAATATAGATCGATGGTAACCTGAATAATGTCTAGTACATCCTATATGTTGACAATGTTGTATGAATATGAACAAACCCAACTCCTCTTCCTTACTACCACTAATGATGGAAATTTTTATTACCTTATCTAGCTATTTTTCAATAAGGAGGGGGAATATAATGATATATTCCAATATTGAATAACTTTTATATCTTTTTTTATTATATAATGACCCAACCACTACTAATTATACCATAGGGGTAACTAATTGTAATGATACATTTGAAACTAACCTTTCATCCCATGTTAACCATTGATAATAGTCGAACATAGTAATGATCAATCGACGGATCCCCATAAGAAAAGAAAAACAAACAATTGAACCTACTATAGGCTCAAGAAATAGAAGCCCTATGAAATCGAAATAGGACTATTGTGATCGAATTGTAGTTGGAAAAAACTATGAATCCAAGATAAATTAGAACCAATATCGGCATACCTTCTCTGCATGAAGATTGTATGACTTTCCTCACGAGATAAACTTATATGGGGTAACATATTCTCCATTACCTTATACTTTTGCAACACCTCTTGATACATCTTAAACATATACAAGCTAACATAGAATAGGATCTCTAGATGAAACATATTACACCCCAACCCAAACCACCTACTTTGAGCGGGAATTACCAAAAACCTCATTCCCACCCCCCCATACTTAATAGGATGTTGACAACATGCGAGTGAAAAGGAATCATTGTCGTTAATACTATTCCCCTAGTAGTAGTTAAATAGAAAAGTAACAACACATGAAATTATAATTAAATAAAAAAAATTAATAAATAAATAACCATCAGATTAGCATCATAAATCATAAATAATGACACATGTAGTATCATCATATAATATTTGTAGTTGAATCTGTAATTGAATAAAAAGGGGATCCCCATTGTAGGTGGATCAAAGTATGAACAAATAAGCTAAAAAAAACTACAAAAACATTGGTCTCAAATCTTATCTTGGAATTCCAACATCCACCAGCTATGTATGCATGAACATCCACCATTGGGAAATTTCCCTTAACTAAGTCCTTGGCCATGAAATCTAAAATTTCACTGATATTCCTATGTAGGGTTTGAGTACAACAGATATAAGGAAACCACCAATGGTGTTTAAAATAAGTGCACAATATATATTGGTGCATTACATGAATGTAAACTCAATTGACATAAGAAAAAACTACATCACAAAATATTTTATAAATATATATATTTATGTATATCAGGCCACAATGGAGAGAATCTATGTTATTAATCTCAATTTCATATGGAACATCGACCCATAGGGTTATCCATCCCCTGAATATGGGATCATCCAAAAACATGGAAGACACGTCACCATTTGAATGAGCAATCTAATTCATGTCAACCTCTCATCTAACACATCCTTCTTTAGGGATATTTTATTAGGCTCACCCTACATGATCAACAACATAAGACATAAGAACATAACATTTGGTATATAAAAGAGATTAAAAATCAAACATCAATTCAAATCAATAATGTATCATAATCATCACAAACCACATGCGAGAAACATAGATACATGTCATATGTCTAAACATGCACTCCTTATGTGATCCAGAATCAAACATAAGTCTCATAGGGATTCAAAATAACACAAAAAATCATTCCAATAACATGTATAATATATTCACTCAGGTGAAATACTTTCTAACTTTAGAGAAACGAAGATCTCTGTAAAGGGTCACCATCCAAGTCTAAAATAACCATTGAATCCTAGAACTATTCATGAATTGATATTATTTTTAATACACGGATCATGGTGGAGATAAAAACAACACTCTTATGGTAGGTTAAGGACAAACATACTTGAGAATGTCTATTCCAACAATGGTCTAGGACTAATTTATATATAGATTATAAATCTTATAATTCGGGTCCTAATTCCATCAACAACCATCAATTATTTTTTTAGATCAACATAAAACCCCATGTTCTGATAATGATATTAAATATATAATTGGTTTTGATCAGGGATATGTCATTTAAATTGATATATAATGAATATGCACTCATCAGATCATGATCACAAGACCCAACCATTCTCAAGGAGTCAAATAGATGAGTCAAAAGTAGATGACACTAATATAAAATAACCAAAGATGGATAGAAGGTCATTATGAATCCAATATAGCTATAGATAATGAGATAAAATTGATTGTATATCAATTTAAGAAAACTACATTATAAGGTAGGCCTCACTAAACTCTGAATGACACAATTGGCTAGACATTGGATTCCACTACTGGGCCGGTGGCCATTGTGCCAAATCAATTCTACTCAAGAGCCCCATATATGGGCTGGTTTCACTACTATAGTAAGAAATGATATAGAATGTCCACTATACATTAATTCCCCCATTTTTCGGCATCTTAAACACCCGTCTACCACTAAAAGTTATACTAAAACAAGATCAAAAAATCTTTATAGAATTTGAAAATAGGATTACACGAAATTAGAGTTTTCATGATTCTCCCCTTATTATGTATTTTAATATTTGATAAGTGTCCCTATAGGTCTTTTAATACAACTTTGGCCCTGTTAACAGATTTCTACTTCCCATTCACATGTATCTCCCGGAATGTCCCTTATTTCCCGTAAATGTAAATAAAAAAAATATGTTTTCTAAAATAGAAAATCCTTGCTTCAGTCTACAATCCAAATAGGATTCCCAATAAATTATGTGTCTGGTTCAAGCTCAAACTCCTCACAGTGGAGGATAGGCATAGGATCAGGCTCATTCTTCCAAAGTTGAAATCCATGGAAATATGTATTCATAACTTGGTATCATAGATAAATATTTAACTGATACAACATTATGTTGATGCCTTTGATGATATTTAATTAGTAATCACACCATAGATTCAACATTCCATGCCTCCTCAAATCCATTTTACCTAACTGGGGGTACACCCACAAGAAAATATTGTTTCCCATTGTAAACTCCAAGGGTTTTCACATTCGATTACCATATATCCTCTTCCATTTTTAGCCATTGACTATCCATTTTCAAATCCATTTCAATATCTACAAGGTCTATTTTGTGACACATGGCATATAAAGTAATGATTTACCTACCTATTTCAAGCATAGTGGTGAATAATATAGATCCCCATAAATACCATCAAATGCATCAATAAAAATTAAAGACTGAAATTTTTTATTACTTGAAATCTATAAACTAGAAAAGTGATTATCTCAAGATCATCATATATATAGAATAATTTCTCTTTGCATATCCTCTAGTGTATAGATCTTTCTCTCCGAATTCCTGTGAGTCTGAGGCTGAAAGGTCACACTCATCATGAACTGAGTGAAGATATCTTTTTCCATACCATTACAAAAACACAATGTGAACTCAAAATATATTCCAAATATATTTTTGGAATAAATTTTTTGAATCCTTACATTCTCTCAATCACAGTTCTTCATTATATCATCTACTAAGTTAAACTCATGAATTAGTATGACCTGATAAACTATGTTTATTCCCAAAAATAAAAATCCAATTGTGTCTCAACCTCAAGATTTATTGGGAAACCCTATCAAACGAACTGATATTATCTCTTCCAAAATTCACACATTCACTTCTGGGTCCGAAGTAACCCCCCCCCCCCCCCCCAGTCTTAGATGCTCAGCCTTGTTCTTATAAAAAATCAAACCATTAGAGGAAAATATTGTAATTTATCTCTTTATTTTGGGAGAATTTTTTTCTCACTTCATGATACATATATTTCTATCCTATATTGACTTCCCATTGGGAATCTTGGGAATCACCAATAATATTCTCTTTCGCAGTAGAAAGAACCACCAATATTCCAAGAACGAAAAAAACACCATATTTTTCCAACACCTAAACTGAAATGAAACGATTTTCTATAATCCCCCCATATATCATTAGATGCTCTCGATCAAGTTCATGGCTATAATTTAATCATTTCATCAATAAGTATTTAATCACTATAGTTGATAAATCCACTATATCTCAATCATCAACTACTCCCACCTAACAATCCACCAAAAACACTATGTTTCAACTCTAGTTCTAACGTTCTCTCTCCCACTTTCATGATCTTCATACTCAGTGCATGAACAACTAAATTTACATTCCAAGAAGAATAATCCTTCTAAAATTCATGAATCCCAAATTAATCTACCCAATGCCTCCAATTAAGATTCAAGTCATATTGGGATAATATATACCTCCAAAACCTGTGGTCTGTATTCATGGAAAATTTATCACCAGAGAGGTTGTGGAACCCAAATTTGATTACAATAACCATAAATACCAGATATATGTCATGGTTAGGGTATTTATACAAGTTAGGCTATAAGTGGAGAAGCTCTTAGGTAACTAACTTATTAACCTACATGATAATACATCCAAGGATAATGCTAGAAAAGAATCCAAATATTTCCTAGACAACACTAGGTTCCTAAATAATAGTGATCAAAGACAATTTAAATCAATTATAAAGCTCAAAAAATAATTATTCACACATTGTTATATATCCAAAAATCACCCCCTTCTTTTTCAATGAATCCAAAAGAATCTATATGGGAGAAATGTCCAAAATGAACCTCCTATAGCACCCATCTACCCAATGAAAACCCTGAATATTGAAGGCATTACCTAGATAGTACCAAGACAATATTTCATCAACCTTATTTAGATAAAATTATATTTATACTTGATAAAACACATTCCCAATAAATCAAACCACTTGTATAGAAAAAAAACATGGCTTTTGGTAATTGGCATAAATAGATTATGCTCAAAGAATACTCAATATAAAATCAATGTGTACTGAATATGATTTTAAAATCATATAATATATTATGATTTAATTGATAAAAATGAAAAAAAAAGTTCTAGTATGCTTGATAAATGATTTTTAGGAAATAATTGGACACTACCCAATACTTTTGATTCCAAAGTGTATAATGAGATACTGATACAACACATGTCTTCTCCTAAACATTCTCTTTAATATGTCTTATTGTATGACCAGAAGCTGAGGGAATCTTGAACCGGGATAAAAATTAGAAAACCAATAGGCTCCTATAAATTGATAAAATAAGCCATTAATTATTGACAATGAGTAAATATTATTCACACTAATCAGATTTAACTTTTGGTAGTCTACACAAAGTGAAAGACTATTTTTCACCTTCTCGGAGAACAACATTGATCTCCCCAATGGTATGAGTCGGTCTAAGGAATACATTGGCCCCAAGATAATCCATCATTATCATGGTCTATTTCATCTTTTTTTTAACCATGTAATAAGAGGGAATCAATATAATCCATTTATAATGTTCTAAATCAATCTCAATATCAACTCCAATATGTAGAGGTATCTTAGATAAATCATCTGGGGTGACATCTTAGTAAAATTATACCTATAGGGGAAAAGGGGATGGAGTCTCTAACTGATCCTCTATAGGTATCATACAGGTCTCCTGTATGGAAAATACATCTCTCTTATGATGGATCAGTCCTAATCTTCATACCTTGAAATATCATTCATTGGTCGGAATAAATTGTCTCCACTAACACAATCTAAAATACACTCATATTCGATAACAATATATGTGCTCATAGTAGCTTGAAAACTAGTCCCTGTCATGGATCACAGAGAAACCTATCTTCATGATGATTTTCAGCCCCCACACATTCATTAAACTAGTATCCATCATCATATATTTTATATATATATGATTCTGATCCACTTTCTTTCACTCAGTTTTGTTGATGATTAGAAATATAGAAGAGTATTTAATGAATAATCCCATATAAGAAACTACTTGGGTCGATAGGAATGAATGGGAAGCACCAGTATCAAATAATGAAAAATATAGTAGAAATGAAATTATGACCATAAATCCAACTATAAAAAGTATGTCTCCATCATTAGTTGAATCAAGATTAACATTATAATCCCTTAAATTAATTACTTCCGTACACCCTTCAGGCTCATGAGACAATTGATTCACCAACCTTTGTAGCGTTTGGACCTCTTTAGGGCATCATATGAATGCCATGGCTGTTTGATTCTACAATGCACTTTTAGAATTCCACATAAGATGCATGGTCCTTCAAAACTAGTGATGTTCCTTGATGGAGTATATATATTCTCTAACAAAGTGTCCCTTCCAAGAACATTTAAAGAACTTTTGGGATTCATCTCTCATATTAGGAGTCAACAAACTATTTATCAATTATAATTGATTAATTATACCACAAAACCAATCCTGGTAATTCTCTTACTTATTTATATATTGAGAAATTATGGATTTCCTAGATAAATTACCAATATATCCACTGATATCTTATAGAATCATAGTTACTTTTTCACCCTCAATGGCCTTTTGATCTTCTATTCCATAAAAATAACTATAGCATAAGTCATTATAAAGAAGTCCCTAATCTATAGTATCCTAACTATAAAAAAATAACAACAATATTTTCGACGTTTTAAACCACATTTCCTCCCAAATGAGGAGAAATGAGAATCATCAATGCAATGAACACAGGATAGGTAAACAATAACCACATCCCTTATTACAACTCCTTAAACTCCTACAAATTTTCCAACATTAGTGAATCTATAAGGAACACTTCTAATAAGTGGTTCTTTAAGGTTATCCATGTCATCGAATCATGTCTATATGCCTTCATTATTACATCCCACCACCATCCTACTACGCCTTAAAGCATAATGGTTGTAAGATTAACCTTCTAAACCTCTAGGGTATCTACACATTCTAGAATCCTCTCAGTGACAAAAACCTATTTTCCCATATCATCATAGCCTCTAATTCTATTCAAGGATATCTATAGAGATTTAATTTCAAAAAATAATAGAAAACCCATATATAAATCTAGGAATTTGAACAAGAATATAGTTTATAGAATACAATAAAGAAAGGATCTGAGACAAGGTTCGACATATGAGTTTACCCACATGAACATGGCATAACCTACTATGACCTACCCACAACCCAATAGAACCATCCAATATATACACATTATTCACAACTACATATATACACTCAATAATTTTATACATAGTAAAAAAAATAAACAAAAATAGTGAACCAAAAGCATATATCAGTATTTCCACAATAATTTTTTTTTATTTTGGATCATTCTTATAAAAGAAATTGGTATATGGAATGTGATATTACATGAAAAACATGATTCATAAATGAACACTAAATCCCATAAATTATAATAAAAGAATTATGTATGTCATCTAAGGTGAGTTTAAATCATATGTCACATTGATAATGAAGAACATAAATGCCCACTATTTGGAAACTCATAGGTACAACATACATTTCTGGTCATGAACTAACAAAGATACCTTTACTGAGTATCAAATGTCATATTTCATATTAAACCTATCACAAATCAAGTAAATGATAAGAAAAATTTTAGTGAATTTGGTACTTTGATACCATTTTGTTAGACCTGGACCCAAACCCTTAGTCTGATCTAGAATCCGACATGAACACATTATTTCCTCCTAATATCCAAGGGGTTATTGACTATTTATAATTGAAAACACATATCATACAGGGGGTATTCTTTATATTTCAATTAAATATATGTCTAATAAATGAATTATTAATAAATTAACCAAAAATAAGAAATAAATAAAAAAAATTCTAATCCATGCAGTGTCAATTGGGAATTTTAAAAGTAGAAACAAGTATATAATAATGAAGGGTTTCCCATAGGTACTGGATCCAATTATGAAGATAAATAGTTTAATAGAATGACAGAAACATGAATCCTAAATATTTTCCAGAAAATCATGATTCCTCTAGATCAACCATCTCAACTTTCCACCATAGGGGCCTTTCCCTTCCTCTAATCCCAGGTTATGAAATTTTTAATTGCACCAAAATGCTTGAATGGAGTGTGAGTTAACTTCACAGGATATAACCAATTACCATAACATAATTTCATAATATGTAATGGTTCATTCAATGAATTTAAACATAGTGTATATAAGAAAAAATTTAATCATAAAAGAAAAATATATGTGTGTGTATGTGAGTGTGTGTGTGTGTGTGTTGGGTACTCTATGAATGGATCTATATGCTTTCACTATATACTATATGAAAAATAAACCTATATAATGATACATCCCCCTAATGAAGTCTCCCATAAATGGTCTCTATATCCCACTTCTAAGGGATAAACTGGTGCATATGAACCTTATATATAACACATCCCACTCAGGGAGACAATTAATTTGGCTCAGCTTTCACGTTAAATTTAAAAATTTAAAGTAATACTAAATATAATATATAAGTGAAATGATAGATTAAAAATCATGTCCAATAAATAATATACCACAAAAATCACAAACTACATGTAGGAAACAAATTCATAGGTCTTAAAGATGAACATGAACACCTCAATTGAACAGTAATCGAACATAGGTCCCATGGGGCTAAAAACGAATTCCAAAAATCATTCCAAGATACCAAATAAACCTTAAGCTAAGGTCAAGGTATTCCAACCATAAGTGTAATTATGATTGAGGTTAAGGGTCACTATTTGAGTCTAAACGCACCACACAAATATTAGAACTAATACTCAATCGATAAAATTTAGAGTCTTAGAATCAAGGAAAAGATAAAAAGACACCCTAATGGTAGGTTAGATTCATAAATACCAAATAAGATCCACTACCAAAACTGAAATTCTTCTAATTGATGTGCATATGCCAATTTTTTTTATTCTGGGTGCCAATTCTATATGTGGTGATCAATTCCTTGTTAAATCAGTCCAAAATACCAATATCTAATTTAATAAATCAAAGATATATATATTTATGATCATTGAGAATATAAAGAGATTGATAAACAATATATAATAACTCATCAGATCAATAACTCAATATCAATCCATGATTTTGGTGTCGAACAAATGAGTTGGAAGAGGAGGAGAGGACTCTGAAATAGCTAGGCATAGTTTAAGTTCTCTAGAACTAAAATACATGATGATATAATGAGTTAAAATGGAGGGAATGATAGTTTTTAAAAAAATTATACATAGAGAAGTGGCCCTTACTAGGATACTAGTGATGAAAATGGTGGGATGAAGGCCACTTGATTTAATAAATTCTACCCAAGTGAATGAGTGGATGTCCTATTTTCTCCATCGACTGGTAGGTGGATACGGGAAATAATTTTCACAACCCAAGAGCCTCAATTTCAATATGGTGGGATACTATATTTTAAAATATATATATAATTTTCTCCCATAAATCCTTCATCCATTTTCATCATCTTTAAACATCCTATTGTACCGAAATTACACTAAAACATGCTCAAAAAGATATATTGAAGTTGGAATGTGATGTACCTGACATTAAGAGTCATAAAACACCTCCTCAGCATGAAATTATCTATCTTATTTACTATAAAAAGAGTTTAAAGAATTAAAAATAATATTCTTAAACTATGTTTAAAACTCCAACACTTTGGAAAACCCATACTAGGGACAAAAAACCATACTATCATGTTGGATTTTATGTCAAACATAGGACATTATACTAAACTATACTATGAAACTTCTCTCATTAAAATTATTATTCCTATTTAACAGTTATAAATAAGAATTAACAGTGGTGGTAATATTCATATGATTAGTTAATTTCCAATAAAATCCAATGTTTATTCCTGTAACAGATCAAATTGAACGTTATCTCTTGCCCCTCCAACCACCACCCTATCTCTATATTATAGATAATCCCTAATACCATAGAAATATATTTTATTGATAATACAAGAGTGTATTGTTTTAAAAAAAATCCTTATGTGTATCATCCCTCTTACATTTGACCAAAATATTATACTGAACCTCTCATAATGGAATAAGAAGAAGACGCCTTCCACCGGGGATCTCTACAAACAAAATATAACTCCTAATACCATAATATAAAATTTTAATTAAATTTATTTAATTAAATACATTTTATTTTTCCAACCCCTCTAAAATTGAATCATTTCCAAAAGAATAATGATAAATATATAAAACATAGGTATCTATATAGTAAATTGTATCATCTTGAATTAGTGTGAGTAGTAGGCTTAATGTTTATGAATTGGATCGTTGTAACCCAAATAATTCTTTCCTGGTTTATATTTATTGCTTAAGTTATTGACCAAGATCATTTAAAAATAATCCAAACTAAACTAAATTATTCTCCACTATTTATTAACTCAAAACTTCATCCTAACTCTCCACAACACCTCTGTTTTCACTTTATCATAATTTTTTCAAACTATAACCCCTCTTTTATCAATATTGATTCCAATTATAAACCATAAATACTATCACCAATCGGCCATAGGTTAGTGGCTAGTTTTGAGGGTATAAAACTAGAATATGTATTTAATTGTTATTATAAATCTATGGAATATATTAAATATAGTACATTTACCTACAACATTATATGAAATAAAACAAATACCATTATAACTATAATATTAGATGTAATAAAATGTCTAAAAATGAATAAAATGGATAAAAATATTTTGGTTGAGACCTAATAGTCCTACCAAATTCTTGTTATGTTCTATTAATTTTCAACATGATCACTATAAGTTCCATGATAGTAAATTAAAAAAATGTTACATAATATTTGATAAGTATAAATTTAAAAATAGTAGGATCATCATTGAACTCTCTTAAAAAATTGTGGAATAATACAACTAATGTCTTAGTGAATAAATTAAAAAACAATTTCATTGCCAATATCAGATAAAATATCCACACACACAAAAACCAGGCCCCGCTCACCAAATACATATAAAAATATTTGGATATTATAATCAAGAATTTATATATACATAAATATATAATATAAGGTACCATACAACCACCTCTCGACAGAAATGGTTACCCTAACACCATAATTATATATGTCCTAGTGAACCCATCCCTTCTAAGTCAATAAATCAAAATTCTATATAACCAATTAACTTCCATTTATCAAATAAATTTACCACAAAATAATATAAATATATCATTGTTATATTTCCACCACACCACCACATCTACATCACATCATTACATAACATAACTTCAATCTATCATAATATATTTTTCAAAATTTCATCCGCTCATTAATGATATTATGTTTTGAAGATAGATAGGGTATGGGAGTAATCAAATAACTATATCACCTCTATCCAATAAGTTAAAGAAACACATGGACCCCAAAACACCATATGGGTATCAGTCGAGTTACCCAAATCTTGTGAAGATACATAAGGAATTATAATAACTTTAATGAATAGGAGAAAACAAAAAATAGTATCCTAAAGATCATCCTCACATCCCAGAACCTATTAAACCATTTCTCATATCTCCATCACCACTAAATATCATCCACTAACATCTCAGACCATAATACATACCAACCCTTCAATCACCAATACAAATGAATTGAACAACCACACAAATTTTCATATAGAATTTCATTACTAATTCCAAATATAAAAATTTCCATCCATATTTTATTAATTGAACTAATTCTAATTCAAACAACTATAATTTTTTATAAACTCTCCCAATTCAAAATTTACCATTTTATATTTTAATTTCAATTCATTCATTATTTAATTATTTTAGTGTCATGCCTTATTCCAAGAAAGCTTCCACAAAAATTTACATCAACCTCTTCAACACCACTACAACCACATCGATTTTCATAATCTAAAAATACCACAAATCTAGAGAATAACACAACTGAAAAATTTCCATATCTAAAGAAATTTTATTTTATCAACTAATATTCAAGTATAACACACAAACAAAGACTCAAAAAATATTAATGAAATATAATATTACATATTTTTTATTCTCCATTTATATTATAATAAATATATGGTTTACCTTATTTAATATATTATATTATATATCAAAAAATAGAAATTATTGGAACATGTAATTTATTAGAAAACTGCAATAAACCAAAATCTCAAAATAGAAACATCATTCCAATTTATATCTATAATGGTGATAACCTAGAAAATAGTTAGATCATTGATGATAAAAATTTATGATAGCTTAAAATGAATATTGTATATTATCTTCATTAGATTTATTTGATAAATTTATCAAATGAAAAATAAAGCTTGAAATTTTTATATCAACAATGTTATTAAAGGTAGAATGCCTAAATCCCCAACATAAATTGGAAATATAACTATCACTTCATAAAATGTGAAGGGAAATATGATCACAACATCAAGGATATCATTGAGAAGCTAATAATATCCTATGGAATAATAGCCTATATCATGAACATGTTCCATAACAAATAATAACAAATCTATATCCCCTTCTATAGCCTCCTTGATAATAAGGAATAATATATGAATTCAAAAAATAAAGAGGGAAAAGATCCTTTAATCATGGGAAATCGTTCATTAAATGACAAGTATTCAAATTTTTATAATGGGAAATATAATGTAATAAAATATAAGGAACAATACATTGTTTTATAAAATAATAAGGGAGTATAAATAATTAGATAATAAAACCATATATATATATATATATAATAATAAATTTAAGGACATTAAAATCATGTTATGATAGACCTGGTCATTCCATGGTTAGGATAATTCAACTAACACTATAAAAATCATACTGTAATATTCTATAATTATAGGGTGTTAAAACCATTTCATATGGATACAACTAATGAATTTTGTAACATATCAATCATAAACAACTATATCTAGTGGTTTGTCTTCAATATCATCACATCAAGATGAATTACACACAATGCATCACATAAAACTCTTCAAAATTCATCCTTCCACAAAACAATTCCACTTCCATTCACCATAGTGTATTAAACTACAACATGACATTCTACATCTAACACCCTTCATTATGTTGTCCCATATAGAAATTAATCATCATTGTACCTGTAACACCCCGAGATTTTATGAAAAATATTCTTTTTAATTTCATTAATGTATTGTGTTTTACTCTACACCAAATGAATCTTGGACAACAAGAAACCTTGACTTTCCTTTCATTACACGCATGCGCGACCTTCCGTGATAGCGTGTGTTGTACGCAATACGGAGTTTCGCTAAACAATGATATGCTATTAAAATATTATTAAAACTAGCCATTATGAATAGTAATAACCACTTTTTGAAATTTTGTAAATTTTATTTTTCAAAATGGACTTAATTTTTGGATTTGGAATATCGAAATTAGCTTAGGGTGGTATTTTGGTACTTTTCAGATAACTTTCATTTTCTGATGAATAGTGAAAATTACTAAATTTTAATTATAAACAACCTTTTTAATCAAAATAATTAATAGTGATAAATTATTAATTTTAGTGGTTTTAAAGTATTTTTATAATATATTTTTACACTTTAATACAATGTTGTTCATTTGATGTAATTTCACATTTAAACCAGAAATATACAAGTGTCAATCTTTTGATAGTTATTATCTCTTAAGAACACGCTATTTGTTTTGACGATGGGAATTAATTTTCAAATTAATTAATGCAACTGATATGTTTTGAGTTTGGTAAAATAGACATCATTTTTTAGTTCATAATATCAAATATAGCTTAGGCCTAAGTTTTGGTATTTTTCTGGAAACTTTCATTTTTTGATGAATAGTGAAACCACTAAGTGGTAGTTAAGAAAAATGAATGTTTCATAAAACTGAATTTTACCGCTTCTATGAGTGGAATTTCAAAAATCCGAGAGACACGGTTGATGTCAATAAGTAAAATGTGATTCAATGAGATGAAAATAATTTTTGGTGAATAGTAACTTTTTACTTTTTTTACCACGGTTAAAAGTAAATAGGGTAATTATGGGTAAAAATGATATTATTATTACCCTAACACATGTCCTAATTCTATTTGATAAGTTTAATTCGACCAAAAACAATCTCCGGAATACAATATGACCATTTAGGCCCACTTGGATTAGATTAGGACATTTATTATTAATTTATTTAAAGAAGGGTTAAAATAGTTAAAATCAAAGATTAATAAGTAAATAATTTTTAATATAGGGTTATAAATAAGGTAAATTCGATTGTAAATATTCATTATAACGATAATAATACTTCCTACATAATGAAATTTTATTTATAATTTTTAGACATTAAATAATTTAATTTATTTATGACACAATGATAATGCAGTAATTACCATAATAGTAAAAATTAGAATTATTGATATTATAAATACCCAAATAAATATAATTTGAGACTTTTTATGAATTCCAATAATTTTATAGGTTAATAATACATGTTTTCATGGATTTAATTAGATTTTTTCGAACTAATAATTCTGTTATGATTTTCACAAAAATCAATTACCAAATAGTGTCAAAATTGACATAAAATAGTTTTCAAGACAAATATTATATTATTAATTGTCATTTTATTCCTAAAAATCTAAGGTTGGGAAAAATGACTTATATAAGGTTATATATATTAATAATAAACAACATGGGGTTAGGTTGGCTTGATATAGTATGTTTATTAACCTTATAGTGTAAGAAAACAAGAAGACATGGTAAAAGTTAAATTATCTAACTTAAAGTTAAATCTAAATGATAAGGTTAAAATTGATACCTAAACTTGTCTAAATTCTATTGGATGAAAGAATTTAGAACTATAACTACCTTATCTTCGAAATATATCAATTTTGAGTTATTAAAAACCGAATTGGACTTTATAATAAAATAATATTTTTTGTTATTCCAAAGGTGCCCCTCTCCTCCCTTATAAAAGGGCACATCCTCCCTCCCTTCCTCACACCAATTTGAGCCTTCAAGCTCTACAAACCCCTGAAATATTCTCTTCTCCACTTCTCTAGAAACATCCTATAGGTCTTGTTCTTCTTCAAAGACCAATTTTAGTTCCCTAAGTGGAGTTCTCAAGGAGGCGCTTCAAAGAAGAGGTAATGTCTGTTACCGATTCTTTCAAATTTATTTCTTCTTCTACTTCTTCTTCTTTAGTTTTTTCATTATGAAATAATAACATCAGTATCAATCATATACTGATATGTTATTATAATTATAAAACAACCCTATTTCACCATCTATCCATCCTACGAAAAATGAAATCACCACGCGTGCGTACGTACGGAATAGCGTCTCCATGTCGTGGTGTAATTTGTTTTTCCAACACCACCTTACTTGGATGGGTATAATGGTGTAAAGAATAACTATACATATTTATTATAACATCATACTTATTATGATATATCATATCATCCTATCCAATTAAATTAAATAATTATGGGAACGATATCATCGCTCGTGCGTACGTACAGACTACCGTCTCCACGACGCGATGATATTGATTCTCCATGTTAACCATTTAAGAATGATTATAAAGTATATATAAGAAATAATAATGAAATATATGACATTATAAAGCTACTGGATTTATGTATATATATATGTATGTCATCTACATAATTCCATTCAACTTAATACGGAAACGAAAACAACATTCATGCGTACGTACGGCCTACCGTCTCCATGAACGTTGTATTTCATTTTATTTATCAATCTATTATATATATGTATATTCTGAATAAATATTATATATAAATCATGTTTTATATTCTGTAATTAAGTAATCATGATTTAAGTAATCATATGAATAATTAAAAGTCAAAACACAGATGACAAATGAAACGATTTTACCCAAAACGCTCTTTAACATTGAATTTACAAGAGAACGAGTAAAATAAAGTCATAAGTGAACCATATATGATATAATAACAATGATTATGATTTTGGAATAAGTAAAGGACATGAATTAAATCATTATATAGGAGGTTCGGACACTTACGAAGCAAATCGGACCTAAGGTAAGGGAAATATTACAATCTCATTTTTATCCGAGATTGTTTATACTTTGGTATTTACTGGGTGTATTTTATCATCCACATCCATGTTACCTCAATATGTAATATTATTTCCATCCAATTACAATAGTTTAAATCGAATTATACCATTCAGTGAGTTTTTAGTAAAGTATATGAAGGGAATCTTTTGTCATTTTTCGTACGAGGTACTTTATGACTTTTCCGACAAAAGTAAGAGAAGAATGTTTTTTTAACTTATACGGCATGAATGGATTTTTAAAACATTATTTCCAAGAGGCTTCCTTTACAAGTTTTCAAGTTTATTTTTAATCAAATTCTTTTAGTTTAAAATTGTAAGACATGTTAGGAAAGGAAAATATTTTTGAAGTAGAAAGGATATTTTCCTCAAGAATGGTGTTCAAGTGTTTTATCAAAATTATTTTCCATCTAAGATAATATAGGGTTCTATTTCTATCCCTATTATTACATTGATTTGATTATGTTGTGATGGAATTATTTTTATGAATTCCTTTATCTTATATGAATTTTTTTATGATGTCATGTTGTTTAAGAATCCCATTTTTATTACATGGGTTATGCAATGATGTATGATTTATGATTTTGTGGAACACATAAGAATGGTATCATTATGAAATGGGTGGGGCCTATATCTCCCTCCAATGCATTGGGTAAATATTTTATATCTCATGAGATAGACATGGCTGGAATGACAGGTTAAACTGGTTCAGTAAAATAGGATTGAAATGAGGAGTGAACTCGGTTCAGAAATGGACTTTTTCCACTAAGATAGTCTTGTAAATGAGTCTTGACTAATAAGAAATGATTATCTATGATTATGTGTTCATGCCACAGAGTTTCATGTTATATGTTATGATTATTGGGATTACATTTCACTATCATGATTTATCCCATGTTATGATATTATGATCTCTTTTGCAGGGTAAGATTTCCAAATTGTTATGTTCTTATGATTATGATGTGATTGACATTTATTTTTTTTACCCTTACTGAGAATTTGAGCTCACCCTTTTATGTTTTCTTTTCCGCAGGATATAAATAAAGGTTTTAGGTAAAAAAAGAAAGATATTTATGGGAGATGTTGAAGATCATTACCACGATTAGAAGATTATATTCCGAGTATCCAAAGACACTAAACTATTACAGTCCTTGTGTGTCTGTTTTTGTTATGTATTAAGTATTCCGCTAAAGTAATGTAATGTCCATGTACGACAGGTTTCAGGTCTCTATAGTTGGTATCAGAGGAAAAGTTTAGTCAACCATTGGAAACTAGGATGCGAAAACGTTAGTGAGATCCCTAGAGATATTTCTAAGGTATGTCTAGGGATGTCCCTAAGGATAAGTATACGTATAGGATATAGTCCTAGAACTATGGTAATGATATTATATTAAACCAAAGATGTTAGATATTGAAGTTACTCCCCCTTTATTATGATTTTTTCCTGTCACACTATTCTTTTTGGGTTTTAGAAAATGGCTGGAAACAAGATGATTCACGATAATGGAGGATATGATGGACAATGGAATTATATTCTTCAAGAGAAACCAAATGAAATGGGACTTGGAGGTCCAAACATCATTATTATTCCGAATCAACAATCTCATAATATGATCAATAAAGTAAAATTTGGTATGTTTCCTGACTCGACTAATAAGAGAAAGATGGAGTTTCATGATGATCATAGAGGAAGGAAAGTTCAATTTCTCCTATGTAAATCGTGTGGGAAGAGGCATCAAGGAGAATGTTTTAAAGGAACTGGAAGACGCTTTGGGTGTGGAAAAGAAGGACAAAAAGCCAGTAAGTGCAAAGGAAAAGGTTCAGTTAACACCAGGGATGAGGATAATGGTATTGCTATGACATCAACAATGGTTAAATGTTTTAAATGTGGAATGTACGGGCATTATGCAAACCAATGACCTAAGGGAAAGTCTCATGAAGAGAATCAGTATGGTCGTATGGGTATTATTTATGTTGATTATGATGAAGAGACTACAAATGATATGTGATTTGAAAGAATTGTTGAAGCTCGGTCAATGGTTTATGAATGTTGTGGAATGATTACATGTTTATCAAGTGTAATGTTGTATAAGTAATCTCATGGTACTATGGAATAAAGACACAACTAAGGATTCTTATACTGTTGTCTTTCCTTAAGTTTTGAAAGTATGTGATGAATGGTACCAGCATTTTTGGAAAGTAGATGATATGCTCATAATGAAGGGATAAGTAGAAAATTGAATGTTTGATAGTATTCATAAGCTCATGAATGATATAAGGAGAAGGTTATATCATGGTTTGAGTATATAGAATTCTTTGATTTTGGTATGTGGAAAGAGTTAACTTTTGAAAGCATTCATGTTTTCACTTAGGTTTAATGGGTATTCATTTTTCAAGAGAATACTTTATTACAGTATTCAGATGATTGGAATGTGACCAACAAGATAATGGGGGATAAATGATGGTTGGCTGATGACATTTCAAGTAATCATTTTCTTTATACTATGAGCTTGGACCGAAGTATTTTAGATAAGCATAAATATTGGAATGAATTATGTTGGACATAAGTTAGGATAGATCTTTTTTCGATATTATTTATGGGATGTTATAGTAATATAGCTTTAGAAAAAGGACAACTTGCAGCACGGGCGACAACCCATCACGTCGGACAAGGCTGTGGGAATCAAACCCACAACTGAAGTGTGACTGGCCTTTATCGCCTACCACTGGCCTACAGGAAGTCCCTGGCTAGTAGAAACTAGTTTTATTTTATTATGCGGTATGATATATGAAGTATAAGTTCATTCTTGGAATCGTATACGATTAACCTCACCATAGATGAACTTATGTATATTTGATAACTTTTGCTAACCTTTTGTTTGAAACAGATGGAATGACCCATCATTCTATCACATGATCTATTAACACTTCATGAATAACAAATTTAAGTTCATTTCTTTATGAGATGAAAGGGAAATTTTTCAAATCACGAACAACAGTGAGATTGTACCAAAATAATGTAAGTATTTATTCTAATTCAAATTCTTCAACTTTAGGGAAATGATTTTGAAAACCAAAAATGTTGTCCTAGTGCTCTTATATCCGATGAATCAAATGGTACCTTAGATCATCACAAATTTATGGCTTTGTGATTTTTGGCTATTTCATATCCATGTTCTCTACCACTCTCCATCAAAACTTGATGGTTAGGTTTTTCTTCTAATATCCATATTTTCACCTATGTTTTCCTATGTGGAAACCCAATGATGAGTTAATTTGGCTAACCGTTACATTTAATAATTTAGTTTCTAAATCCATGATTGGGTATTCCTTTTTACGATGTGGGTTTCTAATAAACAAACTTTCGAGTAGTAAACCATTTATAACCCCGACGAATTTCGAGGGCGAAATTCATTTTATGGGGGGTAGAATGTAACACCCCGAGATTTTATGAAAAATATTCTTTTTAATTTAATTAATGTCTTGTGTTGTACTCTACACCAAAAGAAGCTTGAACAACACACATCCTTGACTTGCATTGCATTATACGCAAGCACGACCTTCCGTGATAGCGTGTGTTGTACTCAATACGGAGTTTCTCTAAACAATTATATGCTATTAAAATATTATTAAAACTAGCCGTTATGAATAGTAATAACAACTTTTTGAAATTTTGTAAATTTTCTTTTTCAAAATGGACTTCATTTTTGGATTTGAAATATCGAAATTAGCTTAGGGTAATATTTTGGTACTTTTCGGATAACTTTCATTTTCTGATGAATAGTGAAAGTTAATAAATTTTAATTAAAAACAACTTTTTTAATAGAAATAATTAATAGTGATAAATTATTAATTTGAGTGGTTTTAAAGTATATTTAGAATATATTTTTACAATTTAATACAATGTTGGTCATTGGATGTAATTTCACATTTAAACCAGACATAAACAAGTGTCAATCTTTTGATAGTTATTATCTCTTAAGAACACGCTATTTGTTTTGACGACGAGAATTAATTTTTAAATTAATTAATGAAACTGATATGTTTTGAGTTTGGTAAAATAGAAATCATTTTTGAGTTCGTAATATCAAATATATCTTAGGCCTAATTTTTGGTATTTTTCTGGAAACTTTCATTTTTTGATGAATAGTGAAACCACTAAGTGGTAGTTAAGAAAAATAAATTTTTCATAAAACATAATTTTATAGCTTCTGTGAGTGGAATTTCAAAACTCCGAGAGACACGGTTGATGTAAGTAAGTAAAATGTGATTCAATGAGATGAAAATAATGTTTGGTGAATAGTAACTTTTTACTTTTTTACCACGGTTAAAAGTAAATAGGGTAATTACGGGTAAAAATTATATTATTATTACCCTAACACATGTCTTAATTCTATTGGATAAGTTTAATTGGACCAAAAACAACCTTAGGAATAAAATATGACCATTTAGGCCCACTTGGATTAGATTAGCAAATTTATTATTAATTAATTTAAATAATGGTTAAATAGTTGAAATCAATGTTTAATAAGTAAATCATTTTTAATATAGGGTTATACATAAGATAAATTAGATTGTAAATATTAATTATAAATATAATAATATTTCCTACATAATGACATTTTATTTATATTTTTTAGATATTAAATAATTTAATTTATTTATGACACAATGATGATGCAGTAATTACCATAATAGTGAAAAATTAGAATTATTGATATTATAAATACCCAAATAAATATAATTTGAGACTTTTTATGAATTCCACTAATTTTCTAGGTTAATATGACATGTTAGTATTTTTTAATCAGATTTTTTTGAACTAATAATTCTGTTATGATTTTGAAAAAAATCAATTACTAAATGGTGTCAAAATTGACATAAAATAGTGTTTAAAACAAATATTATATTATTAATTTCTATTTTATTCCTAATAATCTATGTTTCGGCCAAATGACTTAGATAAGGTTATAAATATTAATAATAAACAACTTGGGGTTCTTTTGGCTTGATATAGTATGTTTATTAACCTTATAGTGTAAGAAAATAAGAAGACACGGTAAAAGTTAAATTCTCTAACTTAAAGTTAAATCTAAATGGTAAGGTTAAAATTGATACCTAAACTTGTATAAATTATATTGGATGAGAGTATTTCGACCTATACCCACCTTATCTTCTAAATATATAAATTTGGAGCTATTAATAACCGAATTGGACTTTATAATAAAATAATATTTTTATTTATTCCAAAGGTGCCCCTCTCCTCCCTTATAATAGGGACCTCCTCCCTCCCTTCCTCACACCAATTTGAGCCTTCAATCTCGGCCAACCCCTGACAGATTCTCTTCTCCACTTCTCTAGAAACATCCTAGAGGTCCTGGTTTTCTTCAAAGATCAATTTTAGTGCCCTAAGTGGAGGTCTCAAAGAGGCGCTTCAATTTTAGTACCCACCGCGCGTGCGTACGTACGGAATACCGTCTCCATGCCGTGGTGTAATTTGTTTTTCGAACACCACCTTACATGGATGGATATAATGGTGTAAAGAATAACTATACACAGTTATTATAACATCATACTGATTATGATATATTATATCATCCTATCAAATTCAATAAAATAATTATGGGAATGATATCATCGCTCGTGCGTACGTACGGACTACCGTCTCCACGACACGATGAGATTCATTCTCCATGTTAACCATTTAAGAATGATAATAAAGTATATATAAGCAATGATAGTGAAATATATGACATTATAAATCTACTGTATTTATGTATATATATATATATGTATGTCATCTACTTAATTCCATTCAACTCAATAGGGAAACGAAAACAGCGTTCATGCGTACGTACGGCCTACCATCTCCTTGAATGGTGTATTTCATTCCATTTATTGATCTATTATATATATGTATATTCTGAATATATATTATATATAAATCATGTTTTATATTCTGGAATTAAGTAATCATGATCTATGTAATCATATGAATAATTACAAGTCAAAACACAGATGACAAATGAAACGATTTTACCCAAAACACTCTTTAGCATTGAATTTACAAAAGAACGAGTAAAATAAAGTCATAAGTGAACCATATATGATATCATAACAATAAGTATGATTCTGGAATAAGTATTTGACATGATTTAAAATATTATACAGGAGTATCGGACACGGATGATGCAAATCAGACCTAAGGTAAGGGAAATATCACAATCTCATTTTTATTTGAGATTGTTTATACTTTGGTATTTACTGGGGTGTATTTTATCATCCACATCCATGTTCCCTCAATATGTAATATTGCTTCCATCCACTTACAATAGTTTAAATCGAATTTTACCCTTCGGTGAGTTTTTAGTAAAGGATATGAAATGAATCTTTTTTCGTTTTTCATATGAGGTACTTTTTGACTTTTCCGACAAAAGTACAAGAAGAATGTTTTTTAACTTATACGGAATGAATGGATTTTTAAAACATTATTTCCAAGAATCTACCTTTACAAGTTTTCAATTTTATTTTTAATCAACTTATTTTAGTTTAAAATTGTAATACATTTTAAGAAAGGAAAATGTTTTTGAAGTAGAAAGGATATTTTCCTCAAGAATGGAGTTCAAGTGTTTTATCAAAATTATTTTCCATCTAAGATAATATAGGGTTCTGTTTCTATCCCTATTATTACATAGATTTGATTATGTTGTGATGGAATTATTTTTATGAATTCCTTTATCTTATATGAATTGTTTTATGATGTCATGTTGTTTAAGAATTCCATTTTTATTACATGGGTTATGCAATGATGTATGATTTATGATTTTGTGGCACACATAAGAATGATATCATTATGAGATGGGTGGGACCTATATCTCCCTCCAATGCATTGGGTAAAGATTTTATATCTCACGAGATAGACATGGCTGGAACGGCAGGTTAAACCGGTTCATTAAAATAGGACTGAAACGAGGAGTGAACTCGGTTCAGAAATGGACTTTTCTCACTAAGATAGTCTTGGAAATGATTCTTGACTAATAAGAAATGATTCTCTATGATTATGTGTGCATGCCACAAAGTTTCATGTTTTATGTTATGATTATTGGGATTACATTTCACTACCATGATTTATCCCATGTTATGAAATTATGATCTCTTTTGCAGGGTAAGATTTCTAAATTGATATGTTCTTATGAATATGATGTGATTGATATTTCTTTTGTTTACCATTACTGAGCATTTGAGATCACCCTTTTATGTTTTTTCCCCAGGATATAAAGAAAGGTTTTAGGTAAAAAAAGGAAGATCTTTATGGGAGATGTTGAAGATCTTTAACCATGATTAGAAGATTATATTCCGAGTTTCCAAAGACACTAAACTATTACGGTCCTTGTGTGTCTGTTTTTGTTATGTTTTATGTATTCCGCTAAAGTAATGTAATGTCCATGTATGACAGGCTTCAGGTCTCTACAGTACCTCCGCCAAACTATCAATGAGTTACTTCTAGAATATTCCCCATACAATACCCATACATTCATGGAATAAACATCATTATGTTAAACCGAAAATCAATAAAACTTCCAATGTATTCCCCCAAAAGACAATACATATGCTAAACATAAATCTTTTCATCTCCTTCAGATGAAAATAATTCTTCTATCCACATGTAGTTTATTCCATAGTGATGGAGATTTGTATTCATCTATATTCACAAATGTTACTTCTATAAAATGTCGTTTTTGAGCTTCCACACTTGATCCAGAAAACATTATAACCCCAAACCCATTAATATTTTAAGTGGTTTTTTTTTATAAAAATATTAGTATAATAATCTTCTTCTCAAAGTCCTATCTAATCTTCATAGAAAAGATACATTCTAATCGTATCATTCATTCATTATTTATTTCATTATAGCTGTACAATGATCCTCCACTCCAAGAACCCGTACAATCATCCAATAATCCACTAATACAAAATTTTCCTTTTACTTTTACAATTGAGATCTAGGGTTAATATACATGCAAGAAAATCTTTTAAAAATATCCATGAATTTTTCCAATGAAAATGACCACATATTTTCCATCCACAAAATTTTTTGAGTTACCATCAATTTTTTTTGTCATTCATAGAGTCTATAACCACACTCTATAAAACATCCATGCAATTCTGAAGATTAATTATGATAATCGTCTTTATCTAAGAGCTCTCAGGTAATCAAAACATCAAAAAATCCCTAGAATGACTAAAATATGGAACTCCTCCTTGCAACATTTCTAATTTCATGGATATGAATAAATACCACTAACTCTTATTGCAATGAAATTGATACCTGTAAATTCCCTTAATAACACTACACTACCTAGTCCTAACATTCAAGGATTCTCTGATTATCTAATGAAAATTGTCACCATGGGAAATAGTAGGATGAAAAGTCTCTATTTACACTATGAAAAGAAAACATATTCTATATTCATGGTTTATTCATTCATTGATTTTATAACATGGATATGGTTGAAACCTTATGATTAATTTCAGGATAAAAGAAACAATATACGACTACTCTTTCATAAATTTAATGAACATTATACTCACATCTTATGAACCAATGTCAAATTAATCATCATCATGATTCTTCCAATTAAAAGGTTAATTTTATTACATTGGTATTTCATGATAGAAATAATAAATTATTTGATCTCTATCAATGAGTAGTAACGCTATCACTCCCTACCACTGATTTCTAGAAAAACATTTCATGACTTAGTTTTTCTTATCCCTCATATTTTTCCTCTCAAGATTGTATGCTCATGAAAATTATTCTATATATTTTTCTTACATTAATTGAATCTGAAGTGTGTAAACACCAATTCTTCGTGTCTCCATATAGATATTTGAATCATATATACACATCTCTATTAACATGAATCCCCCTATAGCATGACTCCAATGAGATTATGCAATGATCATTCTTCACTGATCATCTTCCATTCTGAAATTATTACTATGGAACACCATAACATATTACAATATGGGGTTAGCTAAACACTTTTTAGAATTATAATTATTTTCCTCATATATATGTTATAATAACTTATCTAATTTTTCCTTCTAGGAATCAATATTCTAATCACAAAAAATCCTTCTATTATATCCCTATAAATCTACTAACCCAAAATAAATCTTATTCTAAAAAATCCCATTTATGATAATAACTAATGGATTTATCTACTGTCACCATCCATAAATAGTCATTAACAAATAACTACAATGTCTATAACATTATATATGCATCTATAATGACTTCCAGTCCTATATCTTTCTTTTTATTGACTTCTCCAACTGGAGAAATGTAAAAATCCTTTAAAAACAGCTTAACCATCATTCCCCAAGATCAACATCTTACACCACTGGATTGTTATAAACTTCCATCAAAACTGTATTAGTCTTCCACTAGAATATGGAAATCCACAATATGAATATTACATACTATGTAGCCCTTTCATCCTAAGGACAATAAATATCTAACATCACAGCTTATAAAACCACCATATTCCATTGAATATCCCTCTAAATTTAAAATATCACCTGATTTGTGGAACCTCATAGTCTTCCATCAAAGCACTAAAAAGTATTCACAACCAATGAAACACATATCTAAACTCGTCCCAATCTAGAACATTTTGATATGAAGAAACCCCCTTGTACCAACACTACTACAAAGTGCTTCCCTACAAAAATATTCTATGTTATTCACTAGGAAATTACAAAATTAGGTCTTTATAATACCATATTAGTACAAGAAATTAGAAAATGAAAACATCATTTGATTCTTCTTTTGGGTAATATAGATGCATCGAAAGGGTCTAATACTTAAATGAAAATCAGAATGAAGAACTTATGAAACATCTATTGAAAATATCACCAACACCACTAGAATCAAAAATATGAAACCTGATTTTGGAAGATCTAACATTAAATTATCTTCTAAAACCAAGAATGAAAATTAAATTTCCACTAAACAAAATATGTACCCCACTCATTATAATCCTCAACTATTTACCCTTGTGAAACATCGAACAAGAACATGAATTCCAAAAAACTATTCATGAACAAAACAATTTACAATAAGAATTAAAATTTATTAGTCTTGTATCCTATATCCATGGGAGAAAAAAACACTTTAATTCATTTATAATGATTATTTACTTAGAGAGAAAAATATAACTACCATTAACCCCTCTAATAAAACTACAAGAATTCTCCCCAATACAGGTGCCTATTTCTCCTTATGATGATAACATTATTTTCATATTCATTCAATATCATTTCCCTTTACCCATATCACTGTCTCTTCATGAACATTTTTATGACCTTATACATAAAGGCTTGATCTAGTCCCTTAGTCAACTTAAAATTCAAAAATCTGTTGGCCTCCATACATTGGATCTTGTAATATTATATTTTCTTTAGCAATCCCAATCTCAACCACCAATATTTGAGGAATGGTTCATGTCACTTTCTGAACTACCCACTAATGATTCATTAGACAATATTAGTATAAAAATCTATAAGGAGTATATTTGGTGCTTCCATTTCTGTATATTCTAATCAAAAATATTTCCACTCAATTATTTTCTGAAACCTTGCGAATTTTCATTTAGTTATTGGAATTTTACCCTTCTATTCAACAACTACATTCTTTGAAAACATGACTAACTACATCTGAGATACTTCTTGAAGTTTCCCCTTTTGGTACTCATAGTCCACAATGCATTCTTCAGAATACTTTTGAGGACAATTCATTATATACCCCTTCCATTACCTTGACGTCCTATACCAAAACTAAATTACACTAAGCATAACATCAATTCTCTATCAGGAATGTTCTTCTAAAAAACAGTTCATCCATTGAAAATGATTCTCTTCATTTCCTTTCAATGATCTTATTTCCACTAGACTCATTTTTTACATTTCATGGTGTATGTGTTATGTCAAAATTAGAATACGCAAATTTTATATATAGAAAATTCACTTTTAGAGACTTCTTAATTGTTATATAAAACATTTCTCAGACCAAACCCAATATTATCCCACATGAGAATTAATTTTATGTAAAGACCACAAAACTAGTAGCCTAGAGTCAGTGGTAACATTATTATATTGGTTATAGATATGAGAGATCACATCCCAAAGGACTAAATAGTTTTGTGGTACTGGAAAACTATTTATATATTTGAAACTCACATTTTATTTTAATACTTAAAATAGAATATAGAATATTCCTTGAGAGCAACATTATTATATTTATCATATCAATGTATGTCAACCATAATACACTTCCTGGAATCCTATAGAAATGAATTATAAGAAAGGGGTGATCAATAATTCTAAGTAAGGTTATTCATACAGTGTAATATATCAGAAAAAATAATTTATAATTAGTATTGAAAGGAAAACAAGATAAACACATTCCATCAAAACAATATCTTTAATATGAAGAATAATATGGAATGAATAAATTATGATCATAATAATTACATGAAGATAATCACATATGCTTGAAACCTTTCCAAGGAATTTATAAGTAATCAAATAATAGAATTGATATTAAAAACTAGTAACATAATGAGGGAATTAATAATTTGTTCCATCATAACAATACCATCATGGACTCATTCTAATATATTTTATATAAATGGGAATGTCCTTGGTCAAAAACCCCAGCAAGATGGTCTCATGAGACCTACTAATACATCAATGGGCTATAACCATCCACTCCTATCACTTAATAATTCCATTGAATCCTCCTAATAATTGGGAGTTACATAATCATGTAAACATAAATATTTAAAATATATAATATAAAATTATAATAATTTCCCCAATCAATAAACATATTCAAGACAAACTTTCTTATTGGAAACTATTATATGAATAGTAAATAATTCCAATAATCAATAAACATAATACCATACCATAAAGAGTAATATGTAAAATGGAATCCAACTGGTACACCTCATGTAACATTGATCATAAACAATCCATATAAATAATAAAAATATTATCATTACAACATATTCCAATTTAGTTTAAGTAAAATTAGGTTTGTTGTCATTGAAAAATAAAAATAACATAAAGAATAATTTTCATTATTCCTGAGCAAAATATTTATTACAAATTGAAAATCTATTTGAAAACTAAAAATTAATATAATTTTTGGACGAAAAATTTCTTTAAATGTATTCATCCAAACATTTAAAAGAGGATTCTATGTAATTAGTTTTCATGATGGTGGTAAATTCCATTCATTGAAAGTTTGTTTAAAAAAATATTGCATTCATATTTTTCTTAAAAAACAAGAAAGTATATTATTTTGAAAATAATAGGAATATTAATTTTAAACATTTAATAAAATATGGGAAAAAATGAAATGAAAAAAATATGAAAATAGTAAAAACATTTTTGAAATAATTTTTATAAAAATCGTCATTGAAGGGAAAAAAATTTCCCCCGAAATGTAAAATAATATTGGATATTAATAAAATCATTTTATCAATAATTTGATATAATAGATAGAGTAAAATGATTATATTATTTGAAAATTTCATTAATTATCATATTATAATATAATTATAGTGTTTATTGGGAGATATATCATAATATTTCATCAACGAAAACATAATCATACAAAATCTCTAACACTGAGATTATAAAAAAACTCTTAATATAATTGAAACTTATGTACAACATCCCACATAACATGAAGTGAAAAATTAAATAAAATTAATTTAATTATATTCATGATATAAGATATCAAATGGTAATTACATAAACCACTTAAAATAAATAATTTATGGATATGGAATCTATCTCGTGAATGTAAAAGTGTGACAAGAAAACCTTACCTCAAGTTTGATTTCCTTCATAAATGTATGAACCTTCTATATTGTTAATATATATCTATTATAAATATATAATATAATCATAATAAAATATATCATACCATATATTATCTTTTTATAACTATTTATCACCTATTTATTCACAATTCATTGTCAGAAATAGAATTTTGGGGGATATTAGAATTATTTTTTCATAATGGTTTGGATCAGTAGTTTAGACCATTGTAATTTTATAATGATTCCATAAAATCAAGAATTCAAATCATGATATAAATATCAAGTATATTGAATATAAAATTGAATATATTATTCTATAAAATTTAGTGATATTAAAATGAGTTACACCATTCATAGAGATAGTAGATCGTACATGCACATGAATATTGTTTTCATTTTTTGTATGGATATAATAATGAATAGTAAATAAAATGTAACCATTATGGAATAATTATTACACAATATATATCATATATATTCATAAAATATATCCTCTTTACTATCCATGTATAAATAAAATGAAAAGATTTCACACCGCTTCATGGATGTGGTAGTCCACACGTATGCATGAGCACCATTATCATTTTCCAATAGATTGGAAGGTAAGATGGTAGATTTGATATTATAATAATATAATAGATGTTATGTTACAAATATAATAAATTTAATTTAAATATATCATTATTTCCATTCATAATAGTTTATGATGGAAAAATAATTACATCAATTCAGGAGGCAATAGTCGGACATACACATGATCGATGTTTTGATTCCCATTTGATGGAAGGGGAGATGTAAATAGGTCATTAATTTAAAAATAATAATATCTTAATATATGGTAAATAATTGTTTTATTAAATTATCATATTTTAATATTATTTTATATAATTATAATAATATGTAAAATAAAAAACCATGGTAATGAACTTTATCTCTCTTCAGACAATCGATTTATGTTTATAACAAACAAATTAAAAAAAATTTATTTTTGATCAAAAGTAAACCTATGCTATGTGAGTATGGATTGATGAAAAATTTTCTTTAGGTAGTATTAAATAATTTTTTTTATGTTTTAATAGGAGTGGATAGGTGATTAATACATATTAGGGGGTGAGAGGATATAGTTGGAATTTATTACAGGAAGAAAATGTACCCAGTTTATACAAATGATAAAAGGATCTAAAAGGGATGATCATTAGACCATATTATATATATGGTCTTAAAATTCACATAAAATATATTTTATAAAAGTTTATAGGTCATTTAAAATCGTATATGCATGGTTTAACCTCTTATAGACCAGTTATAACCATAAATACGTTAATTAGTCTTCACTATTTTTACTGATAATTATTAACAAAAACAAATTTAACATAATTATGTAATAATTAATATTCATAATAATAATATGGGAAAAAATTTAAATTGAATTCATATAATTTAAATTATTTTAGTTATAAATAAAGAAGTAGATGTGAGAAAAAATCAGTTTTCCAAAGGAAAAGTTTTCATAAGTATAAATTTCATTATATTAATATTGAAAAAATAATATATTCAAATGAAAACATAATAATTAATTATAATATATTTTATCTAATTTTAATTTTAAAATAATTTTAAAAAATATTTATCTTTGTAAATACTTCAATGGAAAAAATATTTTTAAATAAATATCAGTACTTTTTTATATTCATCAAATAAGAAATCGTTTAAAAAATTCTCATGAAATGCCCCTAAAATAATTAAGATATAATTAATTAAATAATTAATTTATTTTTAACATAAAATATATTAAATTTTACAAATATAATTTTAATATATATACGCAAAACATGACAAACCATTTTTTTAGAAAATGTAGAGTTTTTTCAGAAAAAATTTATTTTTCCTTTGAATGATTCTTATTTATATAACTAATAAATTAAAAAAGAATAAATTTATTTATTCATGTCTAAACCATATATTTTTTATAATTTATATATTCGTATTCATACCCAACAATTTAATAGTTATGTGTTAACTTTCACATTAATTAATAGTTTTTTAATTATATATTAGGGTTCTTTTAAACTCGATGTTGTGTGTAATTCAAGTTATCAAAGAAAAAAATTATTTGACGGGGAATATATTCTAAAATATAAGGGTGGTTAAATATACCCCTTAAATAAATTCCATCATATTAATTATATTTTCATCATCATAGGTTTAACCTTTGTTGAAATCCACATCGTAAAAATTTTTAATAAAATATCTTATCGATAAAAGAGAAATGGAAATATTAATGTCATATAGAATAACACATTTCAAGGTTACCACATAGAAAATATTTAGTGGGGATTGAATATTTAGATATTTAAGTAAATAATAAGTAATTATGAATACTGATAGAGATCATTTATCTCAAAAAATGAGTGATCAAGATAAAGTAAATGACCAAAAATCAATAATATTTTGTTCGGTGAAAAGACCATTCATTAAACAAAAATAATTTTAAATGTATAACATTATAATTTATAGATCCTTTAACTGACTTTGAGGAATTATTTTATTATAAATATAGATAACACAGGAAAATATACATACATGATATCTTTTTATTTTATAGGAACACTTTCATTCTCTGGTTGTTCATTGAACAATTTAAACTTAATTTATTAATATTGGAAATGAATATCAATGATGAGTTTTTGTTTCAAGCCTATGTCCCTAAAATTAAATTTTAACATATTATATTATCAAAAAAGAGTGTCATGTACTACTTTATCATTCTAAATATTCAACAAAACCAGATTAATTAGCACAAGTTATCAAATATAACATATTAATCTATAAACGGAAATAGTAACACCTAATGATAAACATAATATATTCTATAAGAATTTATCCTTATAACCCTTCATATTAAATCCCTAAAAATGTATATCATTCTTCCCAAAAATATCCTTCACATTAATCCTAAATTTATTATATGTCTCAACCAAAAAATACCTCTCCCAAAATATTATTAATCACTTCAAAATCTAAATTAGAATATATATTATAATATGATTCCCAAAATCAACAAAATCTTTGTCAATCAAATTATTTTATAAAATAATACTAACTAGGATATCAAATAGTCATGGGTAGCCATTACCCCCTTTTTTCCATCGATTGGGGTTTACAACCCCACCATCTTCCGAATGTGTTAGGGTGTCTCTCAAAATAAGAGTTTCCATTTTTCTCATACTATATTCTTATAATTCCTTTAACATTCCAAAAAATATGATGAACATCCTCAAAAATAAAATTAATCAAAAAATAAATTTTCATTCTCATATTTATCTAAACAACAAAATATATGATCACATATTTTAATAACCCATAATTACCTCATCATCAAAAATCATATAAACCCCAAATTATATCAATACCATTAAATTTATTTCCACAAAAAATAATATAATTCATAATCAATTAATATTTTCCCTATAACCCATTCAAATCCCAAGATTTATTTTACCATAAAAGTCTCCCAAAATTTCATGAAAATACCTTCACATAAAATCTCTATAGGGGTGTCTAATACATTGAACAAATGATCAACCCTAAAATCATAAACCAATGTTGATATCCATAAAACTAATGTTATTCTTATATGAAGACATATAATCTTCCAAAAATAAATACAATCAATTCATGTTTCATTAATGTTATAAAAAACACCATGGATAATATTACTTCTCCCACATAATTATTGGACCCCAATAAAAAATATGACCTTTTACTACAATGAATGATATAAAATAGGACACTTCTTGGACTAATAGTTATACATTAAAAGTTATAATTGACTCAAATAATTTTTAGGTTACCCAAATTTAATGAAATTAACAATAAATAGATCTTTTGGATGAAATTTATGTCTCTCCATTGACATCCTTACTTTTAAATGGATATTTGTGTCAACGTTCCATTATTTTCCACAAGTAAAATCTTTTCACAGCATTTTGACACTTTCACTGAGGTTTCCCTTTCCACATATCTAACATGATGGTAATTGAACCTTTTTTCCTCCATATTCTCTACCAATAAATCTCTTATAAGTCCACATCCTTCTCTTATTTGGATAGTTCAAGAGTTGGTTAAGTTATAGGTTGTTTAACATATATTGTGATAACATATTTAGTTTAATCAAGACATATTTTAAACCAATTATCGTACATTTCGTATTTTCATAATTACCACATTTTATTCCTTATTCAATTCTAACAAAATTCCTTTGATTTATATCCATTAACAAAAACTAGATGGTTTAGTGTGAGTAATAATAATCATAGTGGACAACCATATAATTAGTTATAGGATGTATGAATCATGAATCCTAACTTTTAATCCTTCATTATGTTTTATAAATATAACCTTGGTCCCTTTTTCATCATCTATTATAATTCTTCATTATGATTTGTAAATATAATCTGATTTAACATAAACATTTCCCCTCTGAGTTACCAACCAAGGGTGCAGCAATTCCCTTTGTCATGCAATAGGTGTTGATCCAGTCAAATCCAAATGCTCCAATTTAATAGTTATTAAACATAGATAAAAAATTATATATCAACATCCACTTGTCATATCCAGTTAAGGATGTGTTTCTAGGAAAACCACATAATCTCCACCTTTCAAAAACATTAGTATGTTATCATATACTTAGACATATCCTCAAAGTGAGACATAGGGTTATGATGGATGGTAAAAAAGAAACACAATAATATTTTAACATTATAGAATCATTATAATATCAAATATATAATATATATTCATTAAATATATCCTTATTACCTTCCAAATCAAAATAAATTTAAAATCATTTCACATCACTTTTTGGTGGTGGTGGTCCACACTTATGCAAGAGAGATGTTATCATTTTCCTTGGGATTGGAAGCTAAGATGTTTGACATGATAATATAATAATAGTATTGTGATTATTTCAAAAATATAATATATATATATAAATTAAATAAGTAAATTTATATTGGTTTGAGAGGTGGTTATAGAAAATAAATTATATCGGTTTGTGAGGTGGTAGTACATCATACACATGATCGATAGTTTGGATTCCTAGTTTATGGAATAAGAGGTGGATATATGTAACTAAATTTACAAAATTAAATCTCAATTATATGGGATAAAGTATATTTTTAATTTTCTTCATAGTTGAATAATATTATATGGAGTGAGAAAAATCATTAAAATGAAAATTCATGGTTATGAACAATATATCTTCTTCGGACAACCCATTTAAGTTTAAAAAATCCTTCCTAGAATGGATTTATGAACAAATAGTGATATAGGATTAGGGGTGGTATTTAATTAACGTATTTGGATAGTTATTGGATTAAAAAATTAATTTTTACATTTATGTTGAAGATGATATGTGGGGTATATTTATATGATTGGGAGTGGAAGCACTTGAAATTCTTAAAAATAGTTGCACCCACATTTTACAAAAGAAACAGGATAAAAAATTGGTCATTGTCAAAACTTATAAGATATAGTGTATATGTAAGTCCATAATATATAAATTATATAAATTTATATGTTATTTTAACACTTATCCTTTTAGTTTAACCCCCATTAAACATGTTTTTACATTAACCATGGTTTTTAAATTTTTTTATTTTTAATATTAATTTTGAAAAAAATCAGGTAGAACTTATTATATGTAGTTAATTATTTTTATTTGTTATATTTAATCTATATTTTCCAATATCAATTCAAATAAGTGGTAGAATTTAATTTGAAATTAAACCCACAGATGGTTTGAAAAAATGTTTTCCAAAGGAAATGTTTTCACTAGTATATAAATTTTGTATATTAAAATTGTAAAAATAATTGAAAAATAATCAAAATTGTTCTTATTATAATATAATGAAACAATTTTTACTTTTAAAATAAATTTCCACTAAATTTATTTTTAAATTTCTTTAAATGAAATGGATGTTTTCAACCTAAAATAGAATTATTTTACAATTGACTAAAAAAATATTCTTTTATGAAAATTCTAAAAATATAAATATATGATTATTTTGAAATTATGACTTCAAAAATGAAGTAAATTTTTTAAATTTTATTTTTTAAATATATTAAAATTTAATTTTATCATAAATACATAAAATTCTTTGAAACTGATTTTTAGAAAAAGATCATATTTTCATAAAACAAATATTTATTTTTCTTTAAAATGATTCTTGTTATTACTTTTAATAAATTGATATAAAATATATTTTTTAAAAAAAATTAACCATGTAATTTTCAAAATATATTTTATGTTATTCATACACACCAATTAAATGGATATGTAATAACTTTCACATTATATAATACTATTTCATTACTATATCATTGTTTTATGAACTCATTATTGCAGCTAATGAATGGTATTGAAGAAATAAATTTTTTTAAAGAAAATTATATTACAAAATCATAGGTTGTTACCTTTCACAAGTCGAGTCCAACATGTACAACTCAATAGGCCAAAACAAACAACATTCATATATATCCAATATATACTAAAGTTCTTGCTTATGTGATTAAATAAAAAAATAAACATAATAAATATTAAATTATCATTACATATATTCATTGGTGAAACTTGGCATCAAACATATATGCTTCATCCAGCATTAGATGTCTCTAAACCAGTTACAAAGCACCCAGGGGGACCACATCCAACCCTAAAACCATGAGAATAACTCTATGGAGGAGCCACATACAACCGCAAAACTATGAAGACAATACCTAAGGATAATCCACATCAAAACCTAGAACTAAGAAATTATCACTCATGGGATATACACACAATTACCATGAACTATGAAAGTATACTTTTGGGGAATACATGTCCCAAAATTTAATCAGGAGTTTCATTTTACAGTTTCTCATAATATTTTACATTTTTATGATTATACCATTCAGAAAACTTCTACAATGTATCTAATTTTATGTCTTATTATCATCCTAGGAATCATACTATAGAACTCAAAATCACATATTTGTCCATCGTTCTTCTATGGTCAACCCATATATCATATCCTAATATTCCCATTTTCTCAAGAATAATTCCCTCAGGATTGGTGGTTAAATATTGGTTTTATACCATTATTCATGGGCTAATAATGGTAAGATATAATTCTTCTCATAAGGAATAAATAAATTTATATTTTAATTTATATTTTAGAACATGTAAGAACTGAGTTACTGTGACTACACATCACAAGAATATTAAAATAATGTATAATTGTTTGGATAAATTAGAGACCACCTACCTAAATTTTGATGAGGTACACTCACCAAGAATCATTTTTTGATTCACAACCAAACCATTGGAATACTAAAAATATCCCCATCCCTCTAATGATATAATTTTTCAGTAAAAAATATATGAAATATAGTTATATGGAGATATATAAGGCCTAAGTGGGATTGGACTCTCAATGTGATACTCATAATAATGAATGGTGAACCAAAAATTAAATATTAGAGGGTGGATGAGATTAAAATAACCAATGGAATCTCTCGTGTATGTTCAAATGGTGTATGATTTGAAGGAGGTGAGGAAAGAGTTAATGGGGTCTGATGATTATTTACAATTATTCCCATTTTAAAAATTAGACAATTAATTTGTAATTACATGACCAATAAAGGTCACAACATGGTGCCTCCTCCCTAGGTCACATTTTTGTGTTTTATTTAGACCACATGGTCATCACCCCTAAAATATATTTAGGCTTATTCCCCGTTATTATTTCCTTTTTGTTGGTACAATTAGGGGAATGTTGTAAGGGATCCACCCTAGAGAAGATCCATGGAAAAAAAACCATGTGTTTCACCCCAATCCTCACTAACTCTACCCAATACGCCACAATACCCAGTCATCATGTAAGGATGACCTACATGCTACAAAATTTTACCATTGGCCAGCATCCATTGTATCATAACAAGTAAGTAAAGAATAATATATTTTAATATATATGTATAGTTA
Organism: Viscum album; assembly: GCA_963277665.1. Taxonomy (NCBI): domain Eukaryota; kingdom Viridiplantae; phylum Streptophyta; class Magnoliopsida; order Santalales; family Viscaceae; genus Viscum; species Viscum album. Next base: position 1,330,779,127 of record OY728133.1, read on the forward strand.
TGAATTAGATAGTGTTTTAGAGGAATAAAATGAGAATAAATCCAATCATAAGCATAGAATACTCTATTATTTTTAAAAGATTTTTTTACCGCATTTTGATGGAAATCCATTTTAAAATATAACTTTTGAAAATATTATAAGATATATTTGTCAAAATAAACTTATTATTTAGAATTGGGACATTGAAATTTACATTGGATAGATTTTTCGGTATTTTTATGACAATGTTCATTTTTTAATAAATATTGAAAAATACTACATTTTACATAAAAACTGCTTTTTCATCTAATTTAATTCTTTTTTTAGATTATCTTTTCAATTGGTTTTAAAGTTAAATTATCAAAAAAAAATTACCATTTAATCCAATTGTGGTCATTGGAATTAATTTCACTTTGACATTGGACATAAACAATTGTCAATCATTTGATAGATATTGTTTCTTAAAAATACGCTATTTGTTTTGAAAACAGGAATTAATTACAAAATTAATTAATGAAACTTATATGTTTTTAATTTGGTAAAATGGATATAATTTTTGAATTTGGAATATCATATATAGCTTAGGGTTAATTGTTGTTATTTTTCTAAAAAACATCAAATTTTCATGAATACTAAAACCACTCTATGGTAGTTAAAAAACCGATTTTTCGATTAAATAAAATTTTACCGCTTCTGTGAATTGGATTTCAAAAATCGTACATACATGGTTTTCATTAGTAAGTAAAATTTTGTTCAACAGTATGAAAATAATTTTTAGTGAATAGTAACTTTTGAGTTTTATTAATCACAATTAGAGGTAATTAGGGTAATTTAATGTAAAAATAATATTATAAAAATATAAAAATACCTTGACACATGTCCTACCCTTATTGGATGAGTCATTTCCGACCAAGTCAATCCATGGGTAAATTTTTGGGACCCCATGGAGCCACTTGGGTAAGATAATGACATTAATACCTTTTTATTTAATGTAAAAAAATGTCACAAACATGTATTGTTTTACTTAAACAATTTCTACATGGGGTTATATAAGTTATATTTTTGACTATAAATATTCATTATAAATATAAAAAGATTTCCTACATTATGGTAATATTTTTATAATTTTTATACATTAAATAAATTTATTTGTTTTTGACACCATGATGAAGCAGTGATTACCTCAGTAATGAACGATTTAAATAAAGTCAAATGATAAGGTACAATCTAAGACATACACTTGTAAAAAACCTATTGGATGGATGGATGTATAACCCTTATCACTTTATACTCGAAATATATCATTTTGGGACCTTAAATATCTGAAAAACATTTTATAATAATGTTACATTTCAAGACTTTCCAAAAGTGACCCTCCACCCTCTTATAAAAGGCCCCCACCTCTAACCCCTTAACCACACCTCTCAAGACCTTGGCTCATCCAACCTTTGATCAACATAACTCTCCAAATACCAATATTACTCCTAGAATCCTCACATTGGGCATATTTCTTTTAAATAGATCCTTTTCCTCAAATCAAAAGAAGTTACCCGATTTAGAGGTAATGTATTCTCTCAAGTTTCTTTCTTTTATTTTCCTTCTTCACCCCCCACTATCTTCTTATTATTTGACCACATAATAACACCAATATCCTAAATATACTTGGATGTTGTTATGATAAGTATTATACCTACACTTGTACACACCTCCGTCTAATGGTTAAAGAAAATATTGTTTCTGTGGATGGAGAATTACTGCCTCACGAGACGATGATGGTTCAATCTTCTTTTAACACTTTTAATAGTGGCCATTATGATGTCACTATATTTATATAGGATATATATTATATTTATTCCCTCTATTTTCTTCTGTATCTCATATTTAAAACCATTCCTTTATGCTTTTCATGTTGTGCAAATTCGATAATTTCATCTGAGGAAGTGTGGACTACCGCCCCCTCAAATGATGTGACTCTTTATTTCCAAAAATCGAATTTATAAAGAATGTAATTAATGAACTTATGTTACCTATATAAAATATATATTATACTGGAATTATAATATATATATGGCTCATTTATTTTTAATTCCTTCAATATGAAAAAGAAATGAAAGTAGTGTTTATGTGTACGTACGGCCTACCATCTCCATGAACTATGCATTTCATTTTTTATCTCCAAATGTTATGGAATAGTATAAAATGAATACATACTGGATATATATGATATTTAAATCATTACTACCATTATGGAGATGATGTAATTATTACAATATGGGCAATTCTTTTCAAACATGTTCATTTATGACTCATGTACCAAACATCGACAAAACATATGATATGAACTCACATAATTAACTAATTATTATAACATGAAAATATGTGATATTAATTGAATAATTAACATTAAATGAAGTAATTAAGTAATTAAAAAATTTACCGAAGATTATTATTCAGGAATATAAAAAAATGAACAAGACAAGTCGGACTTGAGGTATGGGACTCCATCTCAATCTCCTTTCGTTGAGGCATACTTCAATTTATATACGAACTTATTTTATTAGTTATATAATAAACCATTTTTACTTTTAATTTCATTAAAAAGGAATCTAATTACATGATGAGTTTTACTAAATGACACAAGGAATGTTTTTGTCTTATGTATGTGGTGACAACGACTTCTCTGCTTCCGTGACCATTATTTGAGTTTTGGCTTCCTCTACAAGCCATAACTTTTTTAAATGAAAAATAAATACCATGATTTACTTATATTTTGTTTTGGTATTGAAAATGGTTTTGATATTATTTTGAATATATCAATATGTGGTATTGATATGTTGTGTTTGAAATGTAGAAATGTTTTGTTTCCTTTATGCATGTTTTGTGTGATACGATTATGTTATGGTTCGTGGGAAATGTTTATGAAGTCGGGAGGTTCCGTGATAAACTAAGGGTGGGTGAGCCAGAGATAGATCTCCAATGAATTGGGTAACATTAAGGAGTTAAATTCTAAGGTTTATCTGAGGAGATTTAGGGAATATATTGTGATGGTTATTCCAAACGTAACCATGAGGGTTACTCCCTACGTAAGAATGTTATGAATGCCTCAAGTTACCTTTATGTCTTATGATTTATATTAGTTATTCATAAATCTTATGATTTAATGAGGTATGTTAAATTCTATATGTTTTATGAGTAAAGTATTATTTCATTTATTCTTATGTATACATGGACTAATATTTTCTTTCCGTATTTTTTTATCTGTTACTGATCTTTTTATGCTCATCCCAATTTTTTTAAATGTTTTTCATAGATCAAGGGAAAAGTACATGATGTGATGATAGTGTCGAGGATGTGTCAAGAAATAAACCATGTTTTATTTTAAATATGTATCATTTGGTGGAAAAAAATGAATATTGTCTTTGATGTAACCACCTTGTTTAATTGTGTAATGTAATGTATGATTTTTGATCTAATTATCTAGAACTCTAAACCTGAAAAGATCCTCAATGTGTATTCTTGAAATAACTCAAGATTATGTAATTATTAAGGATGGGGCCTTATTTCCATCATCCATATCTTTTATCGGGATCCACTATTAAGACCCGAAACCTTTATAATAAGTAAAAATACATTTATTATGTCTCAATTAATATGATTCATATAATTCAAATTTCAAGGATTTAACAATGTCACCAATAATTCTATTATAATAAAATATAACACATAGCTTCAAATTTTTTTGTAGATTTGAATTATGTTTTATGGGATGATATCACCTATAATTAACTCACATAGATCAATAGTAATTCAATAGTGCAACCCTAGACCCCCCTATGGAAGTCTAGAGTCTTGTGGAAATCAATTACTAGTAAAATATCACTAGATTGGAGGGCTTATCCTAAACAAACAAATAAAATAAATAATTATTTAATAAAAACTACCAATAACATCAACATGTGATGGACAAATAAATAGAAAATATGTGAAACACTTTCACATGATAATAGAAAAAGTTATATCTCTCATTTGAAAAGATAAAAAACCAATACAACAAAAAATGTTGTTAAATTTGATTTACACTAGAATCCTTATTTCTACACCTAAATGTGTATAAACAAGAATCATTCTCTATATGTAATGAACACTATCGATATCACCAGCCCCCATGAGCCATCATGATCAACCAAGTATCACTAAGATTATTCTTCAAACAAGATATTATAGCACTATCTATAACTAGACTACATCAAAACATGCGTGTTGTCTATACATACACAACAAGTGTGGGGAAAAAGTCCATGTAGGGTTAGTTATCAAAATACCTAGTCAGATACCATTGTAACCATGCATGGAAATATAGAGAAAAATTTATTCCTAACCATTCATCATAAGAATAATCCAATTGGATGGCTAAAGGGAAATCTAAAAACAAATAGTAATATTGAATCTCATGATTCTAAATCATAGCTTAAAGTTAGGGAACAAAAAGCTTGAACTCCAATATAATAAAGATACTATTGGGGGGTGGGGGATATTCCATATTTTCTCTAATACCTCAACCAATAAGGATGCTAATTAGTCTCAATATTCACTATTTCAACCCATTAATGTTTTCCCAACATTCTTAGTAGTTACCCAAAAAGAGTCGAATTTCATTAGAAATTACGAGGACACCTGGAGTATTAAAAATGGAACCAAATGTTTAAAGCCTCTACCAAGACATAAATCGCATTCTAAAAGAAACCAATGTCAACAAATAGATTCAAAAGACTTATAATTTCTAGTACTGATCCCTCTGTTCCATCTTCTGCATAACCATAAAAAACAAAGGAGAGTTGACCCTGACGAATCACATAGGTTATTTGAGGGAGTACTGGTCCATATAAATAATTAATACTAAAGTGTTGATCAAGAATCCATTTGAATATCCCACACTAATGATTAATGGAGACTATAAAATAAATAATACCTAATAATTTATCATCCATGGTTATGTGAAATCCCAAGTCAAATAATAGAGAATCATAGTGGGGGCATGGCCAACACTGAGGGAAGAGTGTTAGTCAATGGGGAAATGACTGAAGCCAGTGTAAGATTTTTTCCATTTGGGGTACCAAGAAAGTGGGGGATGATTATGGATCCACTGATTGGGGGACTTCACCAAGAGTATCAAAAAACAGGCCTATAAAATTAAAGGGTATCATACTAAAAATGTAAGCCCCATCGTGGGTTCCATAAAGATAAATCCATAAAATTCCTATCCCACATCACTAGTATTCCCAAATGACCAAAGGAATATAAAAATATTTCTCTATGTGAAAACATATTTTCACAGCCTGTCCAAATGGGGTTCATTACTTGTCTTCCTAAGACCACCTCAAATAGACCAGAGGCCAGCGACAAGCACCGAGTAGTTATATCACTGACAAGGGAGGCCTTATCCTAAATTGCCAATAAAGATGCACACATCTCCATGCCAATAAAATGTTAAAATGAAATAAAAATAAGAAATTATTCATGCATATATCTAAATCCCACAACCATAGTATGTTAGCAAGTAATGGATTGTAAATATGGCTAAATAAAAACCCACAACAAAGATTCTGAAAACAAGTCTAACTAGAAAGTAATGATGGGGACTAATATTAGGATAACTATAGGAATAAACCTCGGTATTATTAGATCATTGATTACAACCTAGACCAAGTAGCTCTTGGTATCATTCAAAAGGTTATCATATGAACAAGACATGGCACGTGTAGTAAAATAACATAGAGGTTTATTATACTAATGCATAGAAGGACCCGATGAAAATAGAAAGCATATAACAATAATAATAACATTATGATATACTCATTTATATGAATATATCACATAAACCAAGAATATATAGATATATTCAAGATATATACATGGCATCATGGAAATTTCACAACTATAATTCCAACCTAGGAATCATCCATGATGGTTCGACATCGCACTCATTTGGGATAACACAACCCAAGAGTTAAATAGTATGGATGGCATCTATTAAAGATGTATAACTCGTGATCTCTCTTCGTAAGAAATATATGCTAGAAAACTAAGGGTAATGATTTAAAAATGATGAACACAACCATGTTCCTAGGGTATACCAAAAAACCAATCTGGAATAACCCACTGTATAGTGGATTGAAACCAATATATTGTGGGTTGTGATGATAAAATGAACTCCACCAAGGGAAATAAGATAATAGATAATCTCACAATAATCCTCATGGAAGGTTTCCAGAAAAAAATAATAACATTCAAGGAGAGGGGATCACTATCAAATATTGTAGGACTCGATTATATACTAACCCTTAGGGATTGGATATAGGGAATTAATTATAACAAGACATTTTGAAGATGGAGAGGACAAGGGATCCAAAATTTCATTAATGGAATACATGGAATGTAAAAGTAGTACATATAATGTCCCTTAAGTAGTGGGTTATACCCATGTATCATGGCATGTTCTTATGTCCATTTTGAAGCATAGATTGTGTGTTTTTCCATTTACATATGATTTTATCTCAGTACATGTATTTTCCTATGTATGATGGACTTGGTCATGTCTATTTTATAGTACAAGGTGCTTACATGACCCTATAATCTTTTTTGGGTCTATGTAACTTCCACAGTATAGGCTGAGTTTCTAAGTCAAGGTAGAGGATGTGTAACGAAGTCACACAGCATGTGACATTTAACATCACTATAGAAACCCTATCTGCTACCCATGTTTCCCACATGCCATGAATGTTAAGAATATACATGGTGTTCCATGGGATTTCATTTATCACATAGGTTTCTCATTCATGTTTATATCTTCTCTTTAGGACCCTATAAATACCTTTAATCACATCAAGATGCATGGATATACTCCAACTAACCCTCAATATCTCTGCTCACTGGATTTTAGTCTCACGATTCACATGAGAATAAATTTTCATATGTCCTTATTTCTATGGAATGCATAGCTCAAACCCATATATCTTCAATCTAGTATTGTTCTCTTGCCTCTACTACTATTTCATGATCACCATGTTATACCTACTCTGAATCTGGGATATCAATTCATAAAACTATGAAATGAATGTGCAACATTTGGTTTCTCTGTATTTTTGTCGAACAACTAAGAAAATGAAATACTGGTGATGAAAAAATGTAGAAAAAAAAGGAAAAGGACAAGAAACATGAAAGAGTTAAATTGAAAGAGTTAATTTTTGGTTGGACATGATTTTTTTCTATTAGAAAACATTATAAAGAACCATAATAAATAAATTAACCTCTTTATAAATCCCCATAAATAAACACATCACAAAATATGACTGATGTTTGAATCAATCAATTTCATGAATTATTTTTTTCAGTATAATAATTATAAATGGGAATGAATCAAAATAAAGCAACATCTTGCATCGATTTGGATTGTTCACTGATGAAGTATAAATTTGCATCATTGTTTTTGCCAAGATCCATTGATTCATTTGATTATAAGTCATCAAACATAGATCTGATTTTCATCTTCCAATAGAGTTCCTACAAAGTTCTCAAATGGCTCTCATTAATATTCATGGTTTTTTGTTTTACACTAAAAACTTTCCAAATGTGTGTATTTAAATAATTTCATTAGGCCGGGTAAACAATTAAATAAATAAATTATTTCATTAATTTATTTTAATCATTCTCACACTACTGGCCCTTTAACACGAATGCTCGATGCGTTCTAAGGTTATATCACACCATGGTTAAAATCTATACTCTAATGTACATGATGGACACATATTTGTAATACAGGTCTCTTTTGAGATTTTATTCCACTTTTTCTGGAAAACATCACAAGCATGTTATTTAATATATTTAATATACATTAAAAATTTAATCTGGGAACAACAGGCCTCAGAATAAAATGTGATATCAGTTCCCAACATATAAAATAATCCATGCAATATATGAAAATAATAAACGAAAAATATGAGTACCTATATTTTCTCATCCTTTGGGATTTACATCCAAAAAAAATCTACACAATGAGATGTGTGTGTTGAGCGTGCATCTAATCCTCCCAATCTTGGGTTCTCTCATAATGATTCTTGTGCTTCCACCAAGCATGAACTAATGGAATCACTCGCCTGTGAATGATCTTCTTAGGAGGCTCCTCGATCTCATCAGGGTACTTAGTAAAGGAAAATTCATCATCTATGTCCAGTTCTCCCCAGTTGTATTCTACCTCAACAGAACTACGTGGTATCAATAAAGGTCCATTGAATCTCAGAGATAACATTCCGCCCCATCCAAATCATTGTATTCCATGTCACGGTGAAACCTATAAAAATACATGGTATCCCTAATCAAACTCTAAAGGCTTCTATATTCATTCATAATTGAACTTATGATGTCTAATTGGATTCTTCATCTCTTCCAAGATGATTTAGACCTTCCTAATAGTGGTTTTCACTAACTATAGGCCCATAAGTGATGATACTTTTGGTTCTATCTAGTAATGTGGTGACCTACAGGGACGCATGTACAATCCCTAAAATGGTTCCATATTGATGGTGGAATGGTATTTATTGTTGTCTAAAAATTCCACCAATGGTAGGTGATCCTACCAACTATATCCAAAGTCCAAAATGCATTATCATAGCATTTCCATGAGAACATGAATGGTCTTCTCATTTTGGATGTCAGTCCAGAGGTGAACAGTAGTTCTCAAACCCAACATATTCCCAAAAAATTCCTACAATCCTTTCCTTAATGGAGATGTGAACTAAGAATCAAGGTTAAAAAATATCAGTGAGGTAACTCCTAGGAGTTGTACTATTTCCTACATATTTAGTCATCCCAAGCTCTCTACTAAACTCTACTCCTGAATAGCTAGAAAGTTTGGAGACGTTATGAGTTGATCTACAAACACCCAAATGGAATCATTTCCCTTGTACATATTCGGTAACGATGTCACTATTTCCAAGGATATCCCATCCCACTTCCAATCTAGAACCTCAGAAATTTTGTGCTAAACCTATTGGACCATGGTGCTCATCCTTCATTTAATGATACGTAAGCTGTCGAGACACAAACTTTGCAACTCCCTTATTTACCACTGCACACTAAATCCAAAAAAGGAGGTCCTAGTACTTCTTTTCTCACCTTATTATATACCACCAATGGAGATATATGAAAATATATCATAACCTCATCCCTCAATTTCCTTGGAACCGTCACGCATCCTATGAAAAGATTGAGATTCTCCCACACCATCATAAAATCCATCAAAATCTTGTAAAATGGATATCTAATAATGTAAGGTCTCACATTAGGTATCTACATGATACACCTCACTAAACCACTATAAACAATGAGGTGTAACAACCACAAATTGGAGGTAAGATGGTACATCACAATCCATAAATGATATTTATTACAAGGCTAGATGTTATAGCACCTTGCTCAACAACTACGAACAAGATCTCCTATAGAGACAATATGACACAACATTCCCCTTTACAAGAGTATAGACAATCTCAAAGTCATAATCCTGGAAGAACTATATCAATTTCACCTCTCTCAAGTTAATATCCTTTTGAGAGAAGTTATACTTGACACTATTGTGGAGATAATAGTTGATTATCTATTATCCTATCAGGTGGAATCACAATATCTTCTGTTTAAGTAAAACCACTACTAACTCAAGATGGTGGGTCATGTAAATCTGATCATGTGGTCTCAAATGATGTACACCACAGGAAATCACTTCCTAACTCTATATTATAACACAACCAAGCCTTGTTCCTAATGTATCAATGAAATATTCATACTCAACCTCATCCTCATACAATATCAAGATGGGTGCACTCATCAATATAAACATCAACTCCTAAAAATCCTATAACCACCTCTCTATCCACATGAAATGTTTCCCTTTTAGGTTATATATTTCATAATAGATGACATCCTGAAGAAATCACGTGTGAATCTACAGTAATAGCCAACTATACCAAGGAATCTCCACGCATCATCATGCACATGTGTGGCTCCCAATATAGCACTATCTCAACCATTTTTTGGATCCACAATCACATATTAGGATGTTATAATGTGTCCCATAAAGTGGGACTCTTGAATCTATAGCTGGAACTTATATATCTTAATATATTGTTGTCCTGCTTTGAGTATGTCCATGATCATCTTCAAGTGTCTCGTGTTCTCCTCCAAGGATATTGAGTACACAAGGATATCATTAATGAATAATTACAAGAATAGGTATAGGAAATGATTAAGGATCTAGTTTATATGAACCATGAACATATATAGGGTGATATTCATGCCAAAGGGAATCATAAAACACTCTTTTCCACTATAGTGACATTTGAATGAAATATTTGGTATATCCTCATCAAGTACTCACAACTGGTGATAGCCTTATCTATGGGCAATCATAGAGAACCTTAATACCCCTCTCAACTGAAAAAGTGGTCATCAATCCTCGGTAGAAGATATTTTCTCTTTACAGTCACTAGGTTTATGTGAGGATAATCCATATGCAACTATGTTCTCTCGTTCTCCATCTTGGAATACAACACTATGGCTACCCATGTTGAAACATTTGGTTGAAAAAAACAACTTCTTCTACAACTCCTCTAAGTGTACCCTAAGCTCCCAATTCTATGTGGGATCCATATGATATAATTATATGGATATCGAGTTCATACCATGAAATTGATCAATGCATAAGTCAATCTCTTGATGGAGATTTTAACAAATAATATATTTCAGAATGACATCTTCATACTCATACACCACTATAGGGAACTGAAAACTCATAACATCCACCGCAAAAAGGGTTATTATATCATATTGATGAGTAATCTACTATACCTTCCTATCTATGATTCTATCCAACACTACCAGGGTTCCTTTTTATTCTAATAAGGAAAACCAAGTCCCATCATTATGGAGACACTGCATCGTCCACCTAAAAAAGTATATATGTTCTTGAACTACATATAACCAGTGTGTACCTAACATGACATCAGGATGTATCATGAGTTCTATAAAGAGATCCCAAAATAAACAATAACCACCAAGAATTGGGTCACACTATTTTCCCAAGTGTATTATTACTGAGTCATTGTCGATAGGAGTCTCCTAGTGTAAGGGTCGAGCCAAGGGTTCAAACAAAATCTCTAATTCTATAACTAGATAAGTGGAAATAAAATTATGAATAGAAAATGTGTCTATAATTACTAATTATAATGTTAAAATATCATAGATCATGCCTAGAATCATCCACATAGCCTCTAGACTATAAGCCTTGACAACCTACACTAACCTTGTCCTTATCCTCTAGCTCCCTGAACCTAGTGTAGACCACATAGGGGTGGTGGTGGTAAAAATTAAAAGTATACACCATATCTAGATACTCTACAAACACCTCTTCCATGTCAACTACCATGTAGACTTCTCTTCTCCTTCCACATCCTCTATCATGCCTTCCCTTCCACTATTTCACCACAAGTTGTACATAGGTTTGTATAATCCCACATGGGATATCACTTTCCATTATATAAGTAGAACCACCTAATCATTGAAAAACTAGACCCATATTTTATTCCCTAAACTATATATCATATTTCCTATGACCTCCTACAAATTTTGTTGACTGTCTAGGTCCTTGAGACTAACATCAAATCCCTACAATCGACATATCTGCTCTGGTGTTCCCACATCCAGAAACCACATTCTGTGTCTGCTCATCCAAGAAACTATTAACCAATAAAGAAAACCCTAGTACCACAACATGGGAAGGAATTATAAAAGGTATAATTTTAGACCATATGTCTCTATAAAGTCCTCACTCCTTTGTTTGATCCATAAAGAACTAATCACAATCCATTTCCATCGAGTACATAGAGAGGTTGGTGAACCTCAATGCATACTCAAATGCTTTCATGCATCCCTACTAATGCATTAGAATATCCTGGATGTGACTAGACCTTAATGTAGCTAGAGAATAGTCCTCTCTAAAAATATGCTCAATATTCGACATTGATAGGGTCTTCTAGTCATAATACTCGGCTATAAAACCAAATAATGGTCCTGTTGATCCATAGAGATTGTTCACTACCAAAATAACCATATAATATTCCAATGTCCTATAATGCCATAAAACTAATTTCACTACCTCCAGCTAGTCCTTGGCCACCTATGGGTCATACTCACCTCAGAACCTGAGGGGTCGCTTCCATTGAAACTTGTGAAGCATGCTCAACCTGTGCATCTCATCTTCCAGTATTGCGGGTACAATCCCCTACTCAATACGTGGTGGTCTAGCTAGTGAAACACCTAGAGGTCACCACACCAATATTGGAGGTATCATGAAATAAGAAATATATACTATAATCAATGAGTATATATAGAGTGGTAACTCAAAAATAAAATTGGAAAAACTCATTATCTTATGATTCATGTTCCATTTTTTCCCTAAATCTTGTTTTTGAATATGTTGATTCAAAAGGATGGTGATCATTGTCTTGGTTTATGTATATGTCGGTCACCACACCAATATTGGAGAACCAGTCCTGAAAACCAAACTCAAAACACATAACACTATTTCCATAAACTGATCATCCTAACTCCAGTCCTAAGATAGAATCTATTGATATTGATACAACGCATTCAATATTCATCCCAATGGGTCCCATTTCATGAGTCTCTAATCCCACCTTTAATAAGCTAGGGGATGGACACTAGGGCTTAGTAGGAATATCACTAATAAGATAGAAATTAGCCTAAAGTACCTAAACACACACACTCACACACATCTTCAATACCATAAAATGATGAAATGAAAAAAAATGATAAACCATTAATGCATACATCTGAATAGCACAACTGATGTATGAAAAAAGTCAGGGAATGTAAATATGGCCAAATATAGGCCACAACAAATAGTATAAAAACAAGTCCAACATGAATGTAATGATAAGGACTATTTTCAATATAACCATAGGAACACACCTTGTTCTGTCTACATCACTAAGAAACACTAGGTGGTAATCCATCTTGGACATCATTAAAAGATCAATTATCTACACAATACATAAAACATGTGGAAAAATATTTTTCATGTGTGAGTATAAAAATACCCAGTAGGATATCCCAAGAACACTAAGAATATAACAATGATAATAATAGTAATCTCTACAATTGTATATATTCAATATCCCATATAATTAGAATGTCTAGATATACTCAAAAAGACATACTTTCTCAAGGTAAAGTCATAACATTAATTCCAACCTAGTATTCCTATATTAAGGTTCCACATAACAGTCTTATAGAAGAAAAAAATCCATGATTCAGATAACATGGATGGCTTAACTCCAAGATGCACACCTCATTGGTACATTCCATAAGAGGAATAAACTTTAATTATATATAGAATGATACACATATGAGTATCATACCCAAGGCCATGGGGCATACCAACATCACAATCAAGAAGAACCCTTTAAATAAAGGATTTGATCTTATGTAGTGTTAGTCACAATGATATTAAGAAATCCACCAGGGGAAAGAATATTATAGGGTATATTACTCCGACCATCACTAAAAGATTACAAAGAAATTTATCAAAGAAGACCTACTTAAGGGATAACTATCCTCGAGTGTAGGATGTAATTCTATACTAACCCTTCGGTAATGGATATAGGGAAAACACCCTAACAATATTTGTCCAGGTTGATGTGGACAATAGCTCTAAACACTCTTTGGAAGAACACATGGAATGTATCAATAATAAATAGAATGCCCCATTGGAATCCAGTCATGCCTAGGCTTATGTTAATGTACGTGGAAAGTACCTACATGTGTATTTCTGACCATGTCTAAGTACGCAGCTCTTCCTGTGTAAACCTGGAATGTCCATGTTCATGTGGTAGTTCAAGGAATTTTGTGATCGTGAACTACATGACATATATTTTTATACTCTAAGGTAAATGAAGAACTATAGAGTAAAGGAACATATCCTGTGATGATGTCACACAAAATTTTACATTTAACTTCACTGTGGAATCCCTTGGCACAAAATAGGGGTCCCATAAGGTGTGTTCCTCCTTAACACACAATATATACTACCGGATTTCACAGTTCCCACATGTTTCTCCTCCACCTTTTTCTTAATCGTATGGCCTATATATTTTCCATGAATCACTATGTTAATAATAGATCTATTATAGATTATATTCATCTTCCCTTCCCATAAGATTCTTGACACACAAATTTTATGGAAATCGATAATATCTTTCCCTAACATCATCGCATGCACTACTCAAACCCGGAGGTCTCTAATCCTTTCTAATTCTCCTGAAACTAATTCCATTACATGATTCCCATTCCAAAACAAATTTTGATATACAATATCTAATATTTTCACCATGAAATGGGTGAAAAACATTAGATATCACGTTATTTTGGTCTAACGCTTGGGAAAAATAAACCGTGGTGATGAATGCACATTAAAAATAGGTATAAAACTAAGATGCACACATGAGATGAAATAACCTATGTCATGTTAAGTTTAACTAAATAATTTTCTATTAAAATTAATAATAATGAACCTAAATAGATAAATAAATATCTAAATAAACCTCTACAGATAAACTCATCCCACAATACGACTGATCCATTAATAAATATGTTTTTTGATTAATCTCTGTTAAATGTAGTAATTAAAAATGAGAAATAAGTGGAAAAAAATATTACATTGATTTGTATTGATGAATAAAGAATACAAAAGATGCATCATTTTTTTGGTGGGATCCAATGATTTCTTTTCACAACAATCATTAATCCTCGATCTTTTATTCATCATCTAATGGAGTTCCTCCAACACTCTCCAATAGAACTCATAAATTTTATGGGATATGGGGAAAAATAACATATTTTCCATAAGAATGTATTTAAATAATTTTATTAGGATGTTTAAATATTTTAAAAAATATTCCTTTAATTTTTTTAAATGTTCCACCACGATCATGCCTCACCGTGAATATCATAATTGTTATAAAGTTATATCTCACCTTGGGTAAGACCCATGCTATGAACTCTATAGTGCCTTCATATTATTGAATAAAACCTATTTTAGAGGTTATTAATCATTTTTAGGGAAACTATACATGCATGTTGTTTAATATATTTTATATATTTCAAAGATATATTCTGGGAAAAAAGTGCCTCAAATTCACAAGTAGTCTAAGTTCTTAATCTCAAAAATAATCTATACAATATCCAAAAACAATACATGGAAAATCTGTTCACTACACATATTTTGTATCTTCTATTCATTTACATAAAACATGAATTAGTTAAAAAATAAAAATTCCAGTGTATCATAGATTATGGGTGTTATTTATCATTTAGACATATTTTGTAATGAGTTCGAATAATGTATAAAATATTTATCTTGATTCCATTATCAAAATGTCATTGATGATTAATTTATCCATAATCTTTTTTTAATGTTTTAACTATATGTATAATTAATTATAATAATAAAATTTTAATAAAATTATTATTAATATAAATTACTATTTAAATAATATGTTAGAGGGGTTTCACACCACCCCT
This sequence comes from Viscum album, assembly GCA_963277665.1. Taxonomy (NCBI): domain Eukaryota; kingdom Viridiplantae; phylum Streptophyta; class Magnoliopsida; order Santalales; family Viscaceae; genus Viscum; species Viscum album. Next base: position 1,330,794,757 of record OY728133.1, read on the forward strand.
CACTCATTCTATCAGGTGTCATGTCATCTTATCAAGGATAACATTAAATTTTATTTTTATTTTATTTCTCTCAAACATACCCCCAAACATTCCAACTCGAGAATAATTGTTATGATTCCCAATTTTTATATGTGAACAGCCTCCAGCAACTGGTGTTAGAATATATGACTTACTGACCTTATTCCATTTCCATTGATCGATATTTTTCCTGATTATACTGGTGTCTAAAACACATATTAGTAAACCCAAGATGCCCCTATAATTGGGTACTTAAGCCATGGATGTTACCCAGTCTCTCCCACTCCCATTATTGATATGATTTGAACAATGATTATAGCCCCATATGATACTATTATGTCACTATTTAGAAACTACCTTTCTTAATAGCCTAAGACACTATATGTCGGCCTTCCTCAAGACTTTCTATTCCCAAGTAGAATATATCGTTATAGAAAAGATATAGAAAATAGTATATGGAATCAAAAATAATTTCTGTTTTTTCCATAATTATTCATTCATGACCCCTCACAAAATAAAAAAATTAGATACACCTTAGAATTTTCCAAGAACTAAGAATGAGGAATAATCAATGCGAAATGAAAAATAATAATCCAGGAATAATTGATAGTGGGGGTTAAGATATTTTATAATAAAAACAATATATATATATATATATATATTCTAATATGAAGAATGTCGATTTATTGACAATTCAAAACTATAAACACATAGAGTGGAGTTACAGTAAAAAACAAAACCTTACCTCAATAAAAGATTATTCTATGATAAAATTTCATTCTATGTTTGATTAAATCAACCACAATAACCTAGGTCTTAAAAAGACCAGTGAAAACGAAGGTTAAATATATCCTTTTTTAAATACCATGTTCTATACCCATACATAGTCTTGTATTTTCCGTCTAATTCTTAGTAATGAATAAAAATTACTTTTATCATAATTAAGTGTGTCCATGTGTCTGTGTAACAAAAATTTTATTTTCTATATATAATCATTTTTTTAGGTTATAACATACCCACAATCTTACATCAAATCAACCCAAAGGAAAACACTAAAAGATGAAATTAGTGGGACTATAATATAAATTCTATAATACCTCCTCCTAGGGATACATTTCGATTCTATATCTAGAGAGCTACAAATAATTTAAAATTCAAAAATGGGTTATGTCCCATTTAAGGAAACCATGTTCACTAAATCCTATCTACCATAACCCTATTTTCATCCGATAAATTTATATAAATATATTTCCACATGAAATATCAATAAACATTATGATACTGATTAACCATCACACACACATCCTTGTGTTCTGGTGGTACAAACTATAAACGAACAGGTTACTCTAAAATATTGAATTGGATAATATTATTTCAAACATAAAGATATCAATTTTTTTAATCAAGACTAAATATTTTTTTACATTCATATAATCTAGTCTACTCTTTTTGATCCTCTAATTCCAAATTATTTTCTCATCAAATAGGTCAGCATTCCTTATGGGACTCAATGATCCCACCTTCCATCGACATCAACCAAAAATGGCCAATTGAAAATTTTATCATTATTGGGAGTTCCTCACTCTCCAATATTAAAGACTATTATTCACATTTTAATATGATAGAATCCCATCAGTAACATACTTTATTATTGATCACCTCATGACATTTCACATTGAACCATGGAATGTTGAAAAGTTGAATGCACTACCAAACCCATATACATTTCATTGTTGTCTCTTTCCCATTATATAGATGCACCAGTGTCGCTAGATCATTACATAGAGGATGAATCATTTTTATTGGAAAACATAAACATTAAAATAAATTCCATATATGCATCTAAATTCCCAGTAAATGTTTCATCCATTATTATTATAGACCAGTTGTGTACTTTTTTCTCTTCACGAAATTTGTTGACAAGCATATATATTGGTGACATAAAATTACTCAAACTATTTATTTTCACACAATTTCATGTTGTGTCATCAATTACACTACAATATAGAGTAGAAGGTCAAGTCTATTCAAATAAACCTAATATTTTCATATAGAAACACCATTATGACTCCTACCTGGGTGATGAAAATGAGGAAAATAGATAGAAACTTTCATCATGTGTAGCATAAAAAGAGATACCATGTTACGGGTACACACAAAACTACTCACTAAGCAGTCCACTATAAGGATCATGCTTCACTAAGGTATTCTCCACATAGGATACAAATAATTCTATTTAATATAATTTTTTAAAGAAAACCATTGTCCACCTAAGCAAGTGGGAAACGTGATCCCCGTCGTTAGGAAAGTCCTTCAAAAATATCACATTAGAATGAAATATCACACATTCCCATTAAATTGACATCTAAATTATTGTATAACTCATAAAAGGTAGGGGTGTGGGAGTCACCATTATTAATCAAAAATGAGAAATATCTCTCTTATTCACTAATAGAATAACTCCTCCAAATTTAGTGGCTCATGTTCCAACTCCCATAGAATCACGGAGTCCTCTTTAATAAGCATCGACTACCACATCATTGTTTTTCTATCAAGTTCACATTCACCACTACATATTCTTTTACAAGAAGAGTAATAATCCTCAATGAACTCAAATCTTATACATTTATTTCTATCATCATAATTGATACTCTAGAGGATTCACTCGTGCATTAACAAAAACACTGAACATAATCCACCACAAACTAATACTATCGAAAATTATGTACTTTTACATCATAAAATTATAATGGATGATCTTTATTTTAATGTCCCAGATCCAGATTCCACTCAACACGTTCCCCATACCTGATTTGACACATGGCCTTAAGCGCATTTCCCCAAAATCCAGAGGCTACCCACTAGTAGTGAGGGCCTGGGGTTAGATAGTGGGGAAACTATTCCCTCATTGGTGGAGTGTAACAAGGATGAATAATAATATTTAATTGTGGAAGAAGAAAAAATCATACAACTAAAATAAATATCAGAATACAAATAAGATAAATAAATAATCATCATTCCATACATAAAATTATGCAACATGTCACTTGTTCTAGGAAATAAACCACACAAATACAATATAGTATTACATAATATATATCTCAAAATCATTAAAGAACAAAAAGATACTAGGAAGAATTGAAAGACTCGGCTTGGTCCCATGCTTGTTAAAACCTAAGAATCACATATGGGTGCATGCTCTGATCAATACATGAAATCATATAATCTGTTTTGGACCAAAGCATGACCAAAGTTGTTATGGGACTAAATCTCTATATGTAACCACCCAATTTCTATGACAATCTGTCAAGGAGTATATATAATAGGATGTGTAAAATAGTGAATTCAGTAAATAAGAGGTACTCAAAATTAAGCACAACAGATGCCTCGAGAGACAATGATAAACAAGTATATGTAATGACTGAATCCAATCTTGTTGGAAGGATTAGAAAACTCATCATTATTCATTATTTTTCTATATTCAATTCCAAAGGATTATATAAAAGTATAATGTTCCATCCTAGCCCTAACGACCCCTTTGTAAAAGTAACCTTCAACTCGTGACATAATAATAATTTAAATAATATGAGTCATTTTCTAGAAGATCCCAGTCTAGGTATACCTCAATGGATCCTAGGTTCTCTCAAAATATTAAGGAAGACACAATGTTCTCGATAACCATATATGTGGCTCGCTCACAGCCATTACGTCATTAACCTCTTGAACCTGCCCATTGTCTTTTAACCGAGACAATGGTCCACCCAAGGTATATAAAGTGAAATTAGTCACATGAGCCTGACATTGTCTTTTAACTGTGGCAGTAGCTCACTCAATGCAAATTACATATTTTTATCATTTAATTCAATTTCACATTCCATCTCAGAGGAAACACATGTGAATTAAACTATCACATAGCTTTAACATAAACAACTCATGTGAGCACAAATTAAATAACTTCACCAAGACAATAAATGAAGAAGAAAGGATTTAGAGGACTCAAGAACTCACTATGGGGAATCCAACGAATCTGATGGTATTCAAATTAGAGACTGGACAATGAATTTGTAGCCAAACCATCACTCGAATATTCTAGTAGTTCTATACATATAATGTGAGTTTTTTTTGTCCATGTGGAAAAATTACATGTATCCTGACTTATAAATCAATTTGAAAAAAGTACATGGCATGTTATTGCGATTACATAGTGTTTACATACAGGTTTTTCTCCCGAAATTCACATCGACATGTACTGTGATTACATGGCATGTAGCTATTGATACATGGTGTGTACCTAAATGTACACCACGTGCAATTCCCAGTCACATCATGTAATAGGTCTATAGTTATCCACTGAACCTATTTTCCCCCATTTTCTTTAGTATAAACTAAAAAGGAATTATCCATACCATAAAGGAATAATAGGGTTCTTACATCATACCACACTAAAGAAATTCTACCCCTAATTGCCTTTCCATGGGCGGTGAAGAAATATATGAGAACAACTCCGACCACTTTAATCATATGTCGGCCTCCCTCTCACATGTTTCGTCCAACACTTGGTTGTGCTGCTATAACACCCATACCAAAGAAATAGATCGTCCATGAGAACCTTCATGCAACAATCCACAATACTAATGGGATACACCTCAGAGGATGCATCTTCCTATAACTCATCCTCTTTAGGCTTAAAGGTGTGAGATGGGTCCAAAAAGAAACCTCCCATCTGAGAAATTAGGAAGATATCATGCAGAGCCTCATACCTCTATGGTGACTAAAATCAATTTTCCATCGAAACGACACTCTTTGGAATCTCAAATGGACCGGAGTATCTTGGTGAAATATTACCATATCTCTTGATTCTCTTATTTCACAACCTCTTTGAAACTAGCATGAAAAATCAACCCCTAACCTCAAACTTTAGAGGTCTCCTGCGGTGATCGACATAAGATTTCTAATGAGACTGCATAGTATCCATCCATTTCTCAATAAATTGGTCCTTATCAAAAGTCTCTTGCATGAGATGTGGTCCTAGTAATGCTACCTCAATAGCCTCCAACCAGCACAAGGGTGATCGGCCTGACCTATTGTACAAACCCTTATAAGGTTCCATCTATAGTGTTTCCAAAAAAAATTTGTCGAAAAAATCAACCAGGGTAATATGATTGTCCTAAGATTCCTTAATGTCTAGGATGAATGCTCACAACATGTCTTTCAACACCTGTATCATACACTCTGACTGGCCATCAATATGAGGGTGGTATGTTGTGGTCAGGAGCACCATTGTACTGAGCTCCCTCTAAAAACACTTCTAGAAACAAGACGTAATGTAGGAATCCTTATCTAAAATGATAGAACGAGGGACCCCATGAAATTGTACCACCTCATGAATATAGAGATTCTCAATATCATCAACATAGAAGGTCTTCATGATCTATAATAAGTGAGAAACCATCATCAGTCTATTAACCACCACCAACATTGCATCATTACCTCTAGGGGACCTTGTCAAACCTAACATGAAATCTATAATGACATCATACAATTTCCCTTTCATAGTAGGTAACTGCTGTAAAATCAAGATTGGCTAATGATAATTCACATTCCCTTGCTGGCAGGTGGAACATCACGTAACAAAACTAGCCACATCTGTCTTCACACCCAGCCACTTGTACTGACGACGCAAGTCACAGTACATCTTGGTAACACTGGGATTCACTGCCCATGATAAATCATAAAAGACCCTCATAAACTCCCCACCTATGTCCACTGGAACCCAAACACATCCATGGATCTGTAAGATCTCATAATGTCCTATCAAGTAACCAGGAGGTGGATCATCACCAAAAACACTATCCTATTGGACTAGGCACTCTCAATATGATAGTTGTATTATCCTCACTCTATCCAGAGGGTAGAAGTCACAACTAAAGAAGAAAGGAATGTATATACCTTAATTTCATGCACCTTCAAATGCATCTTATAGAATAATGCCATAAGATGCCACTCTCTATTGGGATCCTACGATGCATGCATCTAAGTCATCCTGCTTAGCGATTCAGCCATAACATTACCTTTTCCAGGCATGTACGTAAGCTCGAATATGAAATACTAATGGAATTCCACCCAACATCCCAACCTCAAATTCAGGTCACACTAATTAAAGATGTACATGGAAATTTTTTTCTTTGTGTACACCTCAAAACACTCTCTGAACAATTAATGTCTCAAATAGCATAAGGCATAAACAATAACACCTAACTCGAGATCACATATCATGTAGTTCCACTCATGTGGACTTAACTACCAATACCCATATGCAAGAACTCCTTCCCCCCTACATAAGAACTACTCCAAGCCATATACCTGACACATCGCAGTACACAGTGTAACTCTGGCCCGACATTGAAAAAATCAGTAGTGATGCTGACATTAATTCCCCTTTCAGCTCATGAAAGTATTTCATTCAAGAATATGTCAATGTGTACTTCAAAACCATATTTTTCAACAAGCCAGTGGAAATTATATGCCTGAGAAGTTCTATATGGATGTATTGTAGTAACTAGCCAGCCCTAGAAAACTCTACACCTCAAAGACGTTCTTCAGATGCTCCTAGGTAACTAATGTTGTCACCTTATACTGTTTCACTAATACTACTATCATCAAGATAATGTGACCCCTAAAATGAATCTGATCTATCCAGATTGGCTATTTGAGATTTTAGAATATAATTGAAGCTCTATCAGTGAATTCAAAACAATATCCCGATTTGAAGCATGGTCTGGACGATTTTTTGAATATAGAAAGATATAATCCATGAGAACCAACACAAATTAATCCAAGTATAAATGGACCATTCAGTTCAGCAGTTCCATGAAAACTATTGGCGCGTTCATGAGACCTAATGGAATTACCACATACTCACAAAAAACATAACTACTACGAAATGTGATATGAGGTTTGTCGAAAGATTGAACACGTACCTTGTGATATCCTATCCTTAAGTCAATTTTCGAGGACACTAGATCCCCTTGAATATGATCAAACATGTCATCTATCCATGGTAAGGGATACTGGTTTTTAACAGTCAGTTGGTTCAGTTTATGATAGTCTATGCATAGCCTGGGAGTACAATCCACCTTCTTTTCATAAAGGACAAGTGAACCCCATGGAGAAGTATTGGGTCAGATGTAACCCTTATTCTCCAAATCCCCTATTTTCCTCTTGATCTATTGTAAATCCATCTTATCTATCCTATAAGGAGGAATGGATACTGGTGAATCTCCTGGAACTATCTAGTTCCTGAGCTCCACCTCTCTCTTTGGAGGGAACTCGGAAAGGTATTTTTGGAAAACATCAGTGAAACGATCAACCAATAGAGGAAAAACTATCTCATGAATTCCCTGGTCATCTAGATATAATTTAGAAATATATGATGTCATACCTCTCAACCAATAATGATCAGGTCTTTCTCGGATTACTCGTACAACCCACATTTCCTTTTATAGAAACTATTTTTCTTCTGGAGATGTGAAATAAACCCTGTGGAGATATCAATTGGTGAAGGCTTGAATGTAAAAAAACCAGTCCATTACTAGTATGATATAAAATTATGTCATATCTAATACATATTGATTGAAAATGAAGTAACACCCACAAATTTTAAGGGGGAACTCCTTGCAATGTCGCAAACCTACCGTTCTAATCACTAACAGAGTTTATAGTTTCATAATGTCATCATAATTAAAAACAAGGATCCCGAGGCACTCCACAATGGGAAAAAATATGAAATAATGTGAATCCCATATATAAAAGATTATAGAAGGTAAAACAGGGGGACTCGTATAGTACCTCTTACATTAGAAGGACCGGGTTCCAACCCATACTGGGTTTTTGCGCTATATATGTCTTGACTGTATTGTAGCCTAGAGACACTACTTGGATCACCTGAGCTAACCTGACCAACTATCACTGAAAAACTAGGGTTTGGATACCACAAAAATGAACATTACATCTTCTTGAACTGCATGACGTATTCTAGTTCCCTCACTGGTGAGAAGCTATGGACCCTACACGTGATTGTGTTGTTGGTGCATACCCTATCTCACAAGATATTGATGGAAACATCCTACAGAAATGATATAAGTGGCCCATCATTATAAAATTTGTTCTATCAACTAGGTATATTGGGAATTGTGGTATAGTATGCCCAATTCTTCCATACTGTTTGTACCTCACGTAGCTACCGGAAGATTCTTTTTTAGTACAATATTTTCCATGTGTAAGCTCTAGTGGATGCATAATACTTTTGGTCGAAACAGAACAAGATCTAAGTTCTAAACTATCACAGTTCATTCATTAATATTCCCTTTGATTCCACTCATTTATCATCACTAGATTCACTATAGCAGATATAATAGTCAACCAGAAGATAATCACCTTCATGCAGATGTTGTACTAGAGACCGTCCCCAAAATGGCTAGCCTTTATACTATTGTCACCCATCAGAATAGTTCTGTAGTGCTTGATATTAGTAAAGTGGGTCGAGTAATCCATTACCAATAAAGGGACCTACTCCGGATGTATAAACTCAGGGTCCTTTTCAGCCCACAGTGTCTTAGGATAGAAGTTTTCATATAAGAATGTCTAAAACTCTCACCACACCATGTCTCAGTGGTGCTCTCTCTATGTGGTAACATCCTACCAACTCTTGGTGGAATCACAAATCATATACATAGTGAGATTTAACCTCCTCTCAGGAGGCATATCAAGTTGTTCTATGATTTATAACATGGATTCTATACATGAGTCTGCAGCCTGTGGCCCACCTTCCCTATAACACTTGGGTGGATTCTTTTGCGGGAACACCCATGTCAATTCTACCAAAGACGTGGTAGGTTGTGGTGATCCCTAAAATGTATCAATGAACCTTATAAACCCTTCATAGGAAAGGAAATCAGAACCTATGTCTGTTATAATATCTAGTGCTTCAATAGGTATGATTGGAGGATCCATTCGTAGCCCATTTTCTACCACCTCTGAGGCATGATCATAGCCACCCTCCTGGCGTACTTATGGTGGTTTTTTGGTGGAATTACTCTGAAAAGTCCATCACATAACCCTCATTATAAGATTATTCAATAAGGTACATATTTCAAGATCCCAAGAACTAAAAAAGGGAAGAAAAGCCTCAAAAGTTAACAAAATATGAGTACACAGTGTGTTGGAACCATACACAACATGCTCACATAAGCCATTACATTGTCATGTATTCCCACCGGCCTTGGAATGTAAACACCCTCCGTTCATAGCATGTCATCCCGACACTTCGTTTGTCCCTTTAAACTCTCCCATTTTGCATGTAACTCCACCTTTTTGGACATGTAAATGTCTTAGGTACACATCTTGTTAGGATAACACATCACGTGTACTCAACTCTTACCTCTTCGACAAGTACTTCCACATGGTGAGAGAAACATAGTTCTACCTATGTAAAACTGCATTTGTTGTACATAAGGTCCATGGTGTGTTCTGATAAAAACATAGTAAACCGTGTTTTTTCCCACACAGCCGGTGATGTGGTCATCTACTTCATGGTGTGTACTCCAAGTACAAGGTGTGTACCTAAGAAAAGTTATTTTCATCTCGAATAGATGACCACCTGTCTTGTGTTCATAGGGCCACACATCGTGTTGTCTGTGTTTCTGAATAGTAAGGATCATAAAATTCGGTGGAACCCCATATTTTTTAAAATAAAGTAGAGCTCTGCCAATGTCAGATCCATGGGGGTCCATACTCCCCACTAATCAATTCATGGTATCCACATATAACACATAACAACACAGTCTATATCCCATGGCAGAATCATGATCCACCAAATGCCAACCTAAGAGGGCCCATACACCCTAGGGACCAATGTTTGAGATCCATACTATTCAACCATTACACTTACTAATACACCTATTGCAATAGCATTCATAAATATCACAATATATATTTCAACAACATGCATATCTAGCACGATATCTATTATGATAGCATGCAATTAGTAATGCTCCTAAATGGAGAAGTAAGAATGCATAGAATCTGATTTATAATAAATTTTTATATGATTCATGAGATTTAATACCCTCATCTCATCGGTTTGAAACAAAATATAATCATAATTTTATCAACAATAAATACACAAACCAAGTTCATCACCTAATAGTGATGTCAAATCAACTGTAGCAGCTCCAAATCCAAATATTACAATTTATTTTGTAGTAATTTGGATTTTCCTTCTATATGGGGTAGATTGTCGTAGGAATAGATAATTATAAATTCCATTTACATTATATCATCTCCAAACAGTAAAGAAAACCAGGAATGGAATCCTTTAAAACAACTTTGAGATGTCCCGGATCAGGATTCTACTCAACTGGTGCCCTGTACGGGTTAGCCACATGGCCTCAAGAGAATTTCTTAAAACATCAGAGGCTACCTAAAATCATCATGTGATAGTGGAGAAACAATACCCTCATTAGAAGAGTGTAACATAGATAAATAATAATATAAAATAGCGGAAGTTTTATATAGTATAAAACAGAAATAAATAGAATAAGGATGATAAGATAAAAAACCTAGCATCATTTTATAAAAAAGATGGTAAAAAATTTCAAATGTTCTAGGAATTTATCCAAACATGTACAATGCAGTAATACACAATATATGTCTCAATAGAACCAATGAAAAAAAAGAGACTAGGAAGCATCACATCACTCGGATCGATCCATTGCCTTCTGACTTCAAAGAAGCACTTCAAGTACCTATGACAGGGTTCTATCCATAATCAATAACTAAAATCATATACTCTGTTTGGGCCCAAATAATGACCCAAACATGTTGTGAGACTAAATCCCAGTCGGCATTCTTGCATGATATAACCCAATCTAACAGTGAATTTAAATAATAGGTAGTGTACAGTAGAGAAATTAGTAAATAGTATGTACTCAAAAGTAAGCAGAATGGAAGTATCAAAAGATAATGGTAAACAAGTATAAGTGAATACTAAATCCAAACTTTCTCTTTGTATTAGAAGATTCTTCATTATTCATTATTTTTCATTATTCAATTTCATTATATTATATAAAATTCTTGATGTCTTTCTTTGCCTCAGCACCCCCCCCCCCCACCATGTAATAGTTACCATCAACGCCTGACATAATATTCATTTAAATCAATTAATTCATTTTCTTGTATATCCTTTCTTGGGTATCTCCCAATGGATGGTAGGTTTGATCTACATTTTTAATGACTACCCATTGGGCCCAACCAACATATATGTAGCTTTCTCATGCCCTTTACACAATTAACCACTTAAGCATGTCCATTGTCTTTTAAATGAGACAAAGGTTCAACCGAGTTATATAAGGTGCAATTATCGACATGAGAAAGACCATGTATTTCAACTAATATTGTTGATTTCCCATTAATAATTACCAATTTTTATCATTTAATTCAATTTCACATTCTATCTCTGAAGCTAAACATGTTTATTAAATTATCACGTGGATTTAACATAATCAACTCACGTGGCACTATTAACATAATCACCGACTCATCTTTATTAAACAATTACATAATAAAACAAGGATAACTCATGTGGGAAAAACATATGACAATTCTATTGTGAAATTAAAACAATTACAAGTCTTAACACACTATGTATCTAACGTGGTCAATTCATATAATGAGAAATACATTTTTAACAACCCAATAATGAGAATTTAGGTCAATAATTATAATAATTCAAGGACACATGGCCATCCAAGGGAAATGAACCCATGGTGTGGTCCTAACACAATCTTCACAACACAAAAAATGATTTCAAGTCATCTAAACTATTACCTAATCATAAATATGAAAGAACAATGTTAATTATTCAATCAAGCGGCACCAAAAAAGTGGTCGGGTGACACTCTATCATATATTAAAATCAATAAAATTCATGAATGGAACAAAACCACCTAACACGTTGTCATACGACTCTCCTCGTCCGTTGATTGGATTTGATTATCCCTAGAACGAAGTAGATCTACAAAAAAGTTATAAACATTCAACCATAAAAACATCTTCGAGAGAAAAAATTAGGATGTACTGCTCAAGGGGCATCAAGAGCTCACTGAGGGGGTTCCAATGGATCTAACAGTGTTCGAATCGTATATCAGATGAAGAATTAGGATCCAATCTCTTTTGGGATTTTTTGGGCATCATGTACGTCGAAGGTGAGTTGTTTCTATCCAGTTCGAAAAACGACATACTATCTAACTTACAAATCAATTTAAAAAAGTACACGAAATGTACTAGAGATTACATGACATTTCCATACAGTTTTTTGGCCCTACAATTATGTGGTCATGCATTGGGGTTACATTGCATATAGCCTTTCATATAGGATGTGTACCTACAAGTACGTGGCGTGTAGTTCCCAGTCACATTGTGTAATAGTCCTTCAACCAACCCCTTGACCACATTTCCCCCATTTTCATAAGTAAAAACTAAAAATAAAAGATCCATACCTCAAAGGAAGAACTGGGTTCTTACAATCATTCATCTTATAATTATCATAAATCAGTACCCATAATCAAATCGGATTCCCACATCAATCTCTCATAAATATTCAACTATGGGGCATCATTCCGAAATTTCTACGCATTCCCTAACATTTAATGGTAGTGATTTCAACATCTACACAATTTTCACATGAATAAAATATTATTGTATGATGGAATGAAGGGTAAAACCGTCATTAGAGTGGATATAATTTCCTCAAATAAGGGGGTTCCCTGCACTATTTGGGTTGTAACTCATCTATCTCTCCCAACAATGAATCAATTCATATTTCTAACACTGGTAAACAGTCTATAATGAGATAGTTACCCTAGGGTCTCATCATTAACATGGAGTCAAATAAGGGAAATATTTATCCACTGAGGATAAAAATCACTTTAGTGGAAGGGGTGAGTGAATAATGGATAAAATCAATGGAAATTTTGTAGAATATATGGGACTAGATGGAGATTATATTGGAGACTCAAACTACTAAAATTTAGATGTATATATAATATTTTGAACCTATAGAAACCACTATTAGGAACCTTTAAAGAGTACATGAATCGACATTGATTAGATCAGGTTTTCACCTAACTATAAATATCGATTGTGTGTTACATATCGTAGTTTTATCTCGCAACACTCTTCTCGAAGTAGGAACTAACCAAATATCATGATTTTGGGAGTGGATCAACTCACCTTGCATGCCTAATTCATCACTCAACAATCCCTTTGGAAGCTAATGGTTCCTCAAACCAATGCTCGAAAACTCATCACCGTCTCTAATATGGATGTATGGCCCACAACTATTCTTGTTACCTCAAGAGGAAAGATAAACTCCAACCCAAACTATGGTATAACTTGTATAATAAATTCTTCATTATCCATCACTCACATCGGGGACTCTGATATCAATGTTGTTCCCTAATACCACATCAAAATATCTCAATCTCTTCTTATAGAGTCTCCCACCAACCATCTATGCTAAAATAATTTCAATTGAAAACATTCCTAGAAAAAAAATAACTCAATGTCCCTGATGTGTACTTGAATATAGTCACACTATCCTATCAAGATTCCAACATCCTATAATAAAACATCTTCTCATATGCTAGTTCAAAATTATATCATGTTAGAGAAGATACACAATTACCTCATGAATTAAAACATCACCCACTATCAGCTCCCCATGTCATTTCAAAATCTCAATAAAAAAATTGGCATTGGTTCAAAAAAATTATGATCTAGATGAAAATTGTTATATTAGACTCCATCTAATCCTCACATGCCTATGAATTTGGCTTTCCTCAAGAACTCATGAGACCCTATTGTTGAAACACACATAGAACACTCAGCCTTTAAGTAGTCTCGTCTAATTTATTAGGACCCACCACCATCTCTAACATATTTTTCCACAATAATCATAAATGAGAAGATTAATTACATCAGATAATGATGATGAATTTCTTGAAACCATTCGTTGAAAAAATTTCCCCATCATAGTTCTATTACTATAACAAAAAATTGGTTCCTAATTGAATAATACAAAGTATATAAGGGTTTAAAATAGAAATTGAGTGTTTCATACAGAATATAAGAGATATCTTGTACCTAATTGAATAGAATAAATCTAATGGGGATATTTCCCAACAATAAGGTGTATAATGGATAACTTATATAATATCATATCACACACATCCAATGACATTGGAATATAAAAATCAGTAATAGATAACTGAAAAATAGTCACCCCCAATATATGATATAGTGGTATCAATACCCTATATCTATGGGGGAGTTCCAAACATCTCTGTCATTTATGGGATCACACACCCTGGTACCCACATAGATCCCATGTGGATTACCAACCCCACACATTGGAATCCATATACTTCCAAGGTATATTACAAGATCCACACACTAGTCTCCACATATTTTTTCATTGGAATTATCCAATATACATCTTGGTATCTAAAAATTTCCTATGGGGTTCATAAAGGGACCACCAAATTAAAATATCCCATTTCTATGAGTGTCCTTATTCCATTCGTCATCTATAGAAGGTTTATATCTGCCTTCTAGAAAAATATCTTCAATGAGTTAAAATCTTTCTCATCGTGGCATGATGACACCAAGAAGTTGTGTATGATGCCGTGAAACCAAAATTTTTTTTACCACTATATGATGTGTGGATATACTATATTGTACCATAAAAATAATTACTAAATTATAGAAGTTATTTAATAAATTATCAAGCTCCTTGTATATGAATGAGTCAACCACCAAACCCACTCTATGTTCTTTGGTCTAAAAAAATTTCCAAATAAACTTTATTCGTTATCTCCCCATATGTCTAGAACAATTCTCATAAGAAACATATACTAAAACTATTCCCCTATTATAAACCCATTTGAACACCACTACCACGCAACTAATCCAACCAATACAAATATAATTCTAATGATATGTGAAGATGGCCACCCCAAACATACCTATGATAGGCCAATGTTTGGTGACAATAACCTTGTAAGAAAATATAATAATATATGACATCTAACCCTAATTGAACTTTTAAAAACATAAATCTCTATAGTATAACAAAAACCAATAATTATAATAGAATAAGAATAAATAATTTTAATATATATAAAACACTTGTATGTCACAAAAGATATTTGTACATCTCATATGTGAATATAAAAATTGAACATTTGATAAGTCCATAAATATAATCTACAATAGACTAAGAAATGTTCTAATATGATTCATATACTCTTAGTTTATACTAAAAATACAATTCAACCTATAATATCATGAGTGAACATGATCTCTCATGAGTCCTCAATAACCCCTGTGAATCTTCTCTTAAGAAGAAATTCTATTCCCATTTCTACCAAGACCAACTTAGAATATATGAATCATATACAAAAACACAATATGTATGGGCACAAATAACATATAAGGGTGAGTTAGAAAAATCATTTTAGGAATATATGTAAACCACTCAATAAAACAAAAAACTATAAGATAGTTCAAACATCTAGAATAAGGGGTAACCTCGATGAAGAATAAGGGAAAAAATCAATCTTGATGCTTTTGATACCAAAGGGTAGCTATAAATAACACAAGGAACAACCAGATTGAACATCAATATGAGAAAGTATCTTGAGGAAGTTAGGAATATTCCTAATATTCATTAAAACTTCATTTCATAGTCATATAGAATATTCCTAATCTTAACTGTTCCAACCCACAATGGTTTACCCCCAGAACCTTAGGAACAACCCACAATGGTTTGGATCTCATTTGTTTCAAGGGAGATACATGGAGTCCCAAAAATCCAACCATATTCTAAAGTCATAAACCAATTATACCTAACATATCAATGGAATAAAAGTGATACCACTAGAATCATAAGGCTTGAAGAAATTATTTCCTCCTAGTAAATTCAATCTAATAAATATCTGACTGACTCCAAGAAGGACATATT
This sequence comes from Viscum album, assembly GCA_963277665.1. Taxonomy (NCBI): domain Eukaryota; kingdom Viridiplantae; phylum Streptophyta; class Magnoliopsida; order Santalales; family Viscaceae; genus Viscum; species Viscum album. The sequence goes on from OY728133.1 coordinate 1,330,810,856, forward strand.
GTTATGTAGAAGAACATTAATTATTTGAGGGAGTACCACCGAAATTAGTTCATATATACTGTACCATCGATCAATAATACCTTTAGATAACTCAAAATAAGTAAAAATAGTTAAAAAGAAATAATGAACCCCAACTACCATAGATACCTTTAAAATTATTAATCACTTGTCGCTTGATGTATGACAATAGAGGGGGACACGTGCCTCACTGAGGGATGTGTGTCTGAAAATGGGGAAATTACTAACCCTAGTGGAAGACCCATGCTGAGTATAGTTCACTATAACAAGGGGAAGGGGTTGGCTCCCTCAATTGAGGGACCACATCCCATATAAGACACAACTAACACGTAGTAATTATGGGTAGTTTATGAAAAACTGAAACGTTGACATGGGTTTCATGAAGCTATAAGATTAAATATTTTATCTCACATAACAACTTCTCTTAGATGACCAAATTAACCACAACATTTCCATTCAAAATTAATAAAACAAAATATATGAAATCTTTTTGTTGTACACTGTAATTAGATGAATAATATTCATTTCATCATATCATAGAAGAGGGATGTCATTTAAAGAGACATGGATGTGTTCCATAAGACAAAATTATATGCCATATATTGGTCTTTAATCAATCGTCCCAATGTTTTGTTCATGATGTTGTTTATGGTTCATCAATAAAACATCGTCATATGAAGTTATAACCACATCAATAATTAATAATTAGAACAACTATGGTAATATTATTATTAATAAAAAATCATTATATACATTATTTGACAAAGTGGTTTCATTCTACACATCACTCCATTCAAGGGGTATCACACACTCCAACCTAATATATCAATATTATTAATATTTTTCATCCAATGCAACATCCCCCATCTGAAATATCTCTGACATTATTCCCCAATAATCTCATTTCTGGTAAGCCTCATACTTCCATCATTTTTTGGATTAGGTTATTAGTCATTTTTCATCCCCTCCAATGATAATGTGGGTGGCCAAATCCTGTTCCCCAAACCCATTTTTTCATGCCCAAGACACACCTACCATTGGCTCCTCATTCCACTACATCACCTATATCCCTCACCATCCCTCCTTTCCTCCCCCCATTCTTATAATATCTCAACATTCCTTTTTATAGATGTATATTTATGTGTGTGTGTGTGTGTGTGTTCATATATATATATATATATGTGTGTGTGCGTGTGTGTGAGTGTGTGTCTCAGTGTGTGTGTTTGTGTCTGTGTCTATATATATATATATATATTATGATAAATTAATATATAACTTGCAGAATTATAATGAATCATATTATGATTTAAGAAGAAATACACAAACCTCAAAAAAATATGAAAAAACCCATCAAAAAATAATATCATTATAAGATGAAACACATATGTAAATATATATATATATAATAATTCTATAATGTTGGTGACTAGGGATAAGAGTACAACAAGGAACTAATTGAAAATAAACATAAAAATGGTAAAGTTATATAATGGATCACCACAATTGATTGATAAGATAATTCAACCAAATTTGATATATAATAAACACATAGAAATGGTAAAATTTTCATTAGATTACTTTTATCTTAAATTAAAGTTTATATTGATATATTTAAACATGTATGATAATTATAATTGTGATAAATTTGAAAAAAAATTGATTGAGTTATATGAAAGAGTATATATATATTTTATAGTTGATCATACAAATTGGTTTAATGTTAGAATAATATTTATCTTTTTTAAAAGTAAATTTTGAACAATTTTTTTATTATATATGTGGGTGTGTGTGTGTGTGTGAATAATTATACAAATATATAATAATAATAAGAATAATAACATGAAAAAATGGGGGATTCTGATATTTTCTCACAGAAAAATCCTATTTCAAATCTCATGACGTGAGGGTGAGAAGATTCATTGGATGCATCTGAATCAGTTGGGATATTCATGGGTTTTTTAAAAAGGTGATGGTGGTGGACTCCCACACCTTCCAGCCAATTCTTGATAGAAATTTCAACTTTGATTAGCAAAGACTATTATTCTGGAAAAAATCAGATAGATTATTTTAGCTAAATGATCATTCAATTCAAATAGGGAAAATATATACATTCCATTGATGTTATATAAATATATATAATACTATAGTGTGAGAAAATTTACTAAATATAATGATAAAAATTTCCTAAGTATGGTACCTATGACAATATTTCCCAATGTATCCCAAATATTTTGTGGGAGGAAGAAAAAATAAAAGTATTTTGGGAAATAGTATCTCCACGTGTAGGAAACGCGGGTACATTGGGTAATAGTTTCTCAGGTACTCTTTTTTGGGAATTTGTTTTTTATTCTTGAAATATGAGGACAATTTCCCACATCTCGAACTCTCAACGTATAGGGGGTACCCTATTGTTTCTTTTAAAAGGATACACTATAATTTTTCTCGATACTATAAAAATTACTTTACATAGTTTCGTAGAAATGTTTCTTTTATTTTGTGGAAGTTAATTGTGAGACTCTCCATTATGAAAAAATTGTTTTGAATCATTCCTTTCAATCATTTTTTTGTTTTTTTTTGAAAATATAGTTTTATGTATCGCACTATAATATCACAACCTTGAATATTATATGTTTTCTTGATATTCATTAAAAAATTACAGTATAAAAATTACCTGCTTTAAAATTTTTTTTATTAACAATGCTAAAGGGATATTTCTTAAAAACATGTTTTAATGTTTCAAAATTTTTCTACATTAAATTTTTATATGAAAAAAATATTTTGAGCCCATGAAATTTATAAAAGTATTAATAATGAATTTCAATTACGCAATTGTTAAGGTAGTTGAATTCATTACAATTAGAAATTAGTTTTCTAGTGTATAAAAGTGTTTTAATTTAAAATATTTATGTATGTATACCCAGGTGCATATATATAAACAAATATATATCAATATATCACCTCATGAAAAAGTAATTTTATTATAATATCTATATATATATATAATTTATATATCAGATAATGAAATACACTTTTATAATGACATTTATGTGTATATATATATCATATAATACAAAACTCTTTTACTCTAAATTGTGTGTGTATGTGTATCATTTCATGTGAAACTGTTTTTCTACATAAAAATATTCTTCTACCGATAATTTTTCATTTAAATTTATTTTCAAATTTGTTTGAAACATAATTATTCATCGAAGTGTATAAGTTATGCTATGTTATTTTTAAAATGTTTTATAGAAAAAATGTTTTATCTTTAAATAAGAGATTATATATATATATAAGTATATGTATATAATTTCGCATGAAACTGTTTTAATTCTAATTTATACACATAAATACATATATTTGTTTAAATATCATTTAATTTGAAACTATTTTTATTCTGACACACACACACATATATATATATATATAATAATTTATTTCTTGTGGAACTGTTTTTATTCCTGCACCACTCATATGGAAAGACATACAATGATTATGGTTGTAACGGCCCAACCCCAGTTCCTTAAAGTCAGTGCTTTATTACACAACATTTTCATGATACAAGGAATTTTGTCTTGAAAGACCACTCAGTTTAGTATTATTGGAAACAAGACACATACATAAGTTCAACATTACAACTGGAAAAGAAATAAAACACTAATTTATTCCATTAGAAACATCCAAGCCTCCTAGATTATGCCTGCAAGTCACTCATAACTAATATATTCATATCCAGGTAAAATGAAACATAATAAAGGGGTGAGCTCAAACACTCAGTAAGGGTAAGAAATATAGTGGAAGATAACATAAACATTAAGCATGGTGAATAATTAAAAACCCAAACCTTTTCAAATTATAATCAGGAACACTTTATGGTAGGAATATGAGCTGGGTAAATAATTCCATAATAAAACACAGTCAAGGGTATTATACTAGTCAAATAACCACATGAATCATCAATATTATCTTCATAATGAGGGATTTTATAATGATGGACATTGTGAAACATCTTATCAAGGACTTGTCCAAGATGTCAAAAAATGATTTAGGCCACTGCCAAAACAATATATAAAATTTGGGAAAGGCATCGGCCAATTCCACATCTAATTGTCTCATGAAACATACTAATGCCAAGAGGATCTATTGCGGTCTCCAACCATCACATAGTAAGTCCCATAAATTATTCATATGAAAATGTTGAAATATAAAATAAACATTCATATTAAAACTAGCATATGAAATGCCAATAATTAAACTATAAACCATGAATAGAATAAAATAACACATCCACAGTCAATCATATCATAAAACCTTAAATACAATATGGAATATTTGTATCATAATAAATCAACATCACATAAGAGTAAAATTTATCAAAGGTTGTAGTCATAGATGAAATAAAAACTATTTGAGATAAATATCTCTTTCTATTTTGAAGAAAATTTAGAGTCACATAATTATAAAAGAAAATATTTATTTTGAAAATATTCTTATTAGCTAGTAAGGGAATATTTGATGATGTTATAACGGTGGAAAATAGTTGCACCCACTGTATAAGTTAAAAAGTACATTCTTACATTAATTTTTTCAAAAAAACGTCATAAAGTACCTTGTTTGGAAAATGATGGAAAGATTCTTTTCAAAACATATAAGGTCAAATAATGGTATAAATTAATTTAACCCATATTCTAGTAAATAGTAAAATGATTTGAAATACATTTTTATGAAAATAAGGACATGGATGACAAAGACGCCCCAAAGATATTTATGTAAAACAACCTTGGATAATAATGAGATTGTGAAATTAACCCTTACCTTTTACTTTTCTTTGGTTGAGGGTACGTTAACCTCTTGTATAATAGTTAAATCATTGTTATTAAATTATAAAATAACTATATACATAAATATGATATCATATATGATCCTCTAATATTGTGTTGCTAATTATATTTTAGTAGTATCATCGTTCCGTGTGTTAACTGATCTGTTTTCCTTAATATGCTCGGTTGCGTAAGCCTTGTTATTTATGGATAGGATTTATTTTATTCATAACCAGAATGTTATTAACTTCTTAATCATTATTTTTAATCGTAAAATGAAAATTATTATTAAACAATTATGATGTCGAATGAATCACATCGTGTTCATGAAGACGGTAATCCGTACGTACGCACGAGCAACAATATCATTATATTGATGGTGAAATCATATGTAATTAGATGTTATATCATATATACCAAATTATTTACTTGCTATATTTATTATTTAAATCATTTATACTAATTATTATACCCATAAAAAATAATGATTAAATCATTTATACTCATTATTATACCCATCCAAAATAATGAAGTGTTTGAATAAAAAACTACACCAGGACGTGGAGACGGAAATCGATACGTACGCACGTATGGTGACTTTGTAATTCATATTCTGGGTAGACTAATTAGTATGGTTGTAAAATTTTTATAATAACATAAAATTATATAGATGATACTAGATTTATTATTTTAGAATAGATACAACAAATAAAGAGGAAGTTAAAGAAGAAAATAACTTGAAATATGTGATGAAATCTTTAACTCTTCATCAGGTTCGGACTTTGGATTTAATCAAAAGGACTCCTTAAGATGGATTTTTGTCAAAAGTTACTATTCACCAAAAATAATTTTTCTCTTATTGAACAACATTTTACTTACTGATGTCAACCATGTCTCTCAGATTTTTGAAATTCAACCCACAAAAGCGGTAAAATTATGTTTTCTATAAATTTGTAAATGCACTTAAAAGGTGGGTAAAAGACAGTAAAAAGTTCAATAAAATTTTCTATATCTAAACTTATTATAAAATGACTCCAATGAATTAAATTAAACATATATAGTTATTATTTATTTATTTTGACCTAAAATAAGTTAAAATAATATAACTAATTATTTAAATAAAAAGTCAGTTTTAAATAATAACATAGTGTTTTTCACTATAATTCAGAAATTGAATTTTTTTCATAAAAATAGAAAAAAATCACCCTAATATAATTTTGATATTATTAATAAAAATATGAAGACAATTTGGTAAAGTAAAATTTATAAAATTTAAAAAACTGGGTATTACAATTCATAATGGCTTGTTTGATTGGTCTCGGTGTGTTAAAATATCGATATTTCGTACAATGTAAGTTATTGCATTATTCAAAGGGAAAAGTACTGTGGAAGATTGGGGTGTCACATTCTTCCCTCCTTCAAATAATTTATTCCTAAAAATTTCTAGATTCATTCCACACAAAAAGATTCGGGTGGTTCTTCATCCTAATTTCCTCTGGTTCTATGTTTTCTCAATAGAACATTTACAAGACGAGTTTTTTGGTTTCTACACACATGTTCTCTAGTATCAAGAATCTTTATAGTCTCTTCACAATAAGATAGATCATGTTCTAGTTCAATTTCTTCCAAGGTGAGTACATGCATTGGGTCAGGCATGTATTTTCTAAATAGTGATACATGGAACACATCATGAACTTTGGAGATACTTGGAGGCATTTCCATATGGTATGCTACAACCCAAATTCATTCTTGAATTTCAAAAGGTCTGATGTACATGAGACTTCATTTACACTTCTTACCAAATTGTATAACTCCGGTCCATGGAGATACCTTCAAGAAAACATGATCTCCTACCTAAAATTCCAAATCTTTCCTTCGGTGACTGACATAGATCTTCTACGTACTATGATCTACTTTGATGTGGTTTTGTATAACCATCACCTTTTCTAGTTTTTCCTCAATAAGTTCTGGGCCTATGAGTTTTCTTTCACCAACATCATCCAAACAAGTTGGTGTGGGACATGTATTTCCATATAACGCTTCATATGGTGCCATCTGAATACTTGAATGAAAGCTATAATTATTGAAAATTCTACCAAAATTAAATATTGATCCCACATAACTTGAAATTAGAGTGATAAAGATCTCCACATTTCTTCTAATGTTTCAATAGTCTGTTCTAATTGTCAATCGGTTTGAGGGTGGTAGGCAGTGCTCAAACAAAGTACAGTATCCAAGGCCTTCTAATGACTTTTCCAAAATCATGATGTAAATTGGGGATCGTGATCAGAAACCATCGATAGGGGTACACCATGGAGTCATAAAATTTCATTAATATATAGTCTTTCTAGATTTTCAAGTGGTAAATCTTCTCTTATTGCATGAAAAGGTGCTGACTTTGTTAGACCATCAATAGTGACCCATATTGCATCATTCCTTTTAGGAGTCCTTGGTAGCCTCATAACAAAGTCCATCGTAATATTATACCATTTCCACTCAGGTAAGGGAAGTGTTTTCATGAATCCTCCTGGATGTTTCCTTCCAGATTTTACTTGTTTATAAACCATACATCCTGAAAAAATATAAACAATATCCCTCTTCATGTTGTCCCACAAAAAATGTTCCTTAATATCTCTATACATCATGGTGCTCCCAGGGTGTATAGAAAAATTGGAGCTATGAGCATCATCCGACAATTCTCTTTTTAGATCAGGTATGTTAGGTACCAAAATTCTCATCCCAAATTTCAAAATCCCATCTTCATATATAATTTCAATCAATCTTCCATCATTCACAGCTTTAATCTTATTTGGGAAATACTCATCATCAGTCTGAGATCTCTTCTTCCTTTTTATTAATGATGGTTTGGAAACAATTTTAAAAAGTATATATGTTTCACATTCCATGGTTATTACCATATCCATTATTACTAGATCCATGAAAATAGAATACCTTTCAACTCTAATATTGTTCAAAACTTTATGATCATTTCTACTCAAAGAATCTTCCACCTTATTTTCCTTCCCAGGATGGTATAGTATAGTTCAATCATAATCCTTGAGTTGTTCAAGCCATCTCCTTTACCTCATGTTGAGTTCTTTCTGTGATAAAATATACTTCAAAATCTTCTGATCAGTATAAATCTCACATTTTTCACCATAGGGATAGTGTCTTTATAACTTCAGAGAAAAGACTACAACATCTCACTCAAGATCATGATTGGGATAGTATTTCTCATAAATTTTTAGATGTCGTGATGCATAGGCAATAACTCTATCATTCTGTATAAACACACAACCAAGTCCTTTTTTGAAGTATCACTATAAATAACAAACCCATTGTTCCTTGATGGTAGAGTCAAGATATGAGCATTGACTAATATTCTCTTTAGTTCTTTAAAACATTCTTAAAACTCTTTTGTCTAAAAAAATTTAACCCCTTTACGTGTGAGCTTGTTTAATGGGTTAGCCAACCGAGCAAAATTCTGGACGAAATGTCAATAATATCATTCTTAACAAATAAAACTATGTACCTTAGTTATATTCGTCAATGCTGGACATTCTTGGATTGCATTGGACTTTGAAGGATCAATAGACATTCCATCCTTAGAGATAATATGGCCAGGGAAAAACCTCTTGATGCTATAAATCACACTTTCTAAACTCCCCATATAATTCATTTCCTCTGTGGGTTTTTAGAATAGTGATAAGTGATTTTCATGAGCTTTTTAGATTTTTGAGTATACAAAGATATCATCAATAAATTTCACTACAAAGTCATCAAGATATTCCTTGAAACACTATTCATTAAATCCATGATGTCAAAAGGTCCATTAGTCAATCCAAAAGGCATTATTGTAAACTTTTAGTGCCCGTACCTGGTTCGAAATGCTGTTTTAGGAATTTCTTCATTCTTCATACACAACTGATGATATCCAGATCGTAGTTCAATCTTTGAAAAATATTGTTCTCCATGATTTTTGTTGAATAAATCATCAATCCAAGGTAGGGGACACTTGTTCTTTATTGATATATCATTGATTTCCCTATAGTCAATGCACAACCTCCTAGATCTGTCTTTATTATTAACAAAAAGGACAGGGGTGCCCCATGGAGAAACACTTGGGTGAATAAATCCTTTATTACTCAATTCCTCTAGTTGATTCTTAACATCCACTAATTCTTCAATTGAAATTTTATAAGGGGTCTCCGATATGGGCTTTGAACTAGGAATTAAATCAAGGGAAAACTAAATTTATCATTATGGAGGTTGTCTAGGTAAATCCCCTAGAAACACATCAATATATTCTTGAAAAATAGGTACTTCCTCTATTAGAACATTATTTTCCTCACCCATAATTATTTCATCCTCTTCCTCCCCAATAATTGAATTTAATGGAGCTCTTGGGGTGGATCTAAATAAGAATCAGATGGTGACGTTTCAGCTGTAATGATAAGGTACTCCTTATCAACATCAAGAATTGTAACCTCCTTCTTAAAAAAAATTTATCATCATGGACTGAAATACAATACATTCTGAGGATTATATCAAATTAAATCGTGGGTATAATGATGAGATCAGTAGATAATGAATATTTATATGACCTGATGGGAACTAATTCACAAAACTATGTTGTGATGAAACATCCCTTAAGAGTTTTTACTGACAACTCCCTTGTTAAGTCAAATTAAAAATATCTAATTTTCTTAGCTAATTGGGAAGATATGATACAATGGGATGATCCAGAATCAAAAAAAGCATTGTCTAAACTTGATGAAAACAATAAATTACCTACCACCACGTCTTTCGGAGCATAGACCTCAATAATAGTGATCCTATATTATTAGACTTGATCCCTTGTCCTTTTTTGTGGTATGTTTCCCTGATGGACATTAATTTTCATAATGTACCATCTCCCTATAATTCTAGTATTAACCATTGGTAGCTTACTTCTTTGCCTTACAATCACCATCAAGATGGCCTTTCTTTCCACATTTGTAGCATACTCTTTTTCCATTAAATAGGCACCGGGGTGATTCCTTCCAAAATTATCACATGGTGGAAATTAAACACTTCCATTCATCCCTGTTTCCTTTATTACATTTCCCAGAGTGTTTGGAAGATCTCTTCTTCTCTTGATATGATTTAAAGTAATAATACTTGAGAAAATAATTTTATGTCTTGATAGAACCTGAGAAAATATCTCCATATGATGAGATGGATTGTGAGACTAATTCTCGACAGTGAAATGGCTTCAACCCATCAAAGAAATGAGCAATCATACTTCTTGGGTTACGTATATTATCTTCAACATGACTTTCTACCCTTGTAAGGTTAGCTTCATACTTTGTGAAATTCTTATCCTCCTTTTGTCTCTGACTCAGAAATTCTAGTTCTATATCGGCTGTATTGTCACGCAGAAAGTATTTTTCTAAGAAAATATCTTCAAAATTCTTCCATTAAATGCTTGATACTTCCCCATCTTCCTTTTTTTTGGATTAATGACCACCATCGTTCTACATCTCCCATGAGGTGATAAACTGCCCGGACAACTTTTACCATTTGCTACTCCACAAAGCCGGAAATATTTTTTCTATGGAATTTATTCATTACTAAACTACTGATGGATTTTTACACTCATTGAATGTTTTTGGTTGTTACCTCATGAAACGATCTAACATTTATCCTCTGCATTTTGGATTAGGGTGATCCATATGGGTAATGTTATTATTCATAACCTAAGTGAGTTATCCCAGTATGGTGATATATTGATCAGCACCAGTTGCATCACCAGCTCTATAATAATTATCTCGAGTTGGAGGGAAATACTGACATGCATTAGGTTCATTGATACAGTTTCCATTACTTCCACTGGGTTCCATTTCTAAACAATGACATACACTAGATTAGTTTATGAATCGCAATACATAATTCCTAACATGTAAAAAAATTAACATAAATTAAACAATTTATGGATATAATAAATAATCATAAAAAAATTTCATTAAGGAGGTATATACTCATGAATCCTTCTTAATGTTTTTTAAAAAATTTGACTTGTCCTAATCATATCCCCCAGGAGTGTCGTAACCAATAGTGCATCAAGGCCCATTGTCGTGTACAAGGATACCATGGGTCAAGCCTAAAACTCTTTTTTGGAGTTTTCACTCCTAGGTACATATATGCAAGATCTGCCTCTACCTACTCATATCCAAGTAGGGATGTATTTCTTGGAAAATACACAAAATCCCTACATTACCCAAATTCATGGATTTTCTTCTATACCAATCCTAAATGTCTATCTTAGGGTAATGTTCTCTAATCAGAGTTTATCAAAATATAGTTTTCAAGGATTCTACTAAACATCCTCTAATACCAACTATAACCCCCTGACCCTAGTTACCCAGAGATGATACTTTATTACATAACATTGTAATTTTACAAGGAATCATGTTCCGAAAGACCGATCAGTTTAGTATTATTGGAAACAAGATGAATACATAAGTTCAACATTACAACACGAAAGGAAATACAACACTTATTTAGTACACTAGAAACTTCCAGGCCTCCTAGATTATGTCTACAAGTCACTCATAACTAACTTCTTCATATCATGGAAAAATAAAACATATGCAAGTGGAGAACTCAAATGCTCAGTAAGGGTAAGAATTATAGTGGAATATAACATAAACATTATGCATAGTGAATAATTAAAAATGCATGCCTGTACAATTAATTAACGTGAAAAATTTATGGAAGGAATATGGGATGAGTAAATAATTCCATAATAAAGCATAGTAATGGGTATTCTACTAGTTGAATAACCAGATGAACCATCAATATTATTTTCATAATGAGGGAATGTATAATTCCGGACATTCTGAAACATCTTGTTAAGGCCTTGGCCAAGATGTCTAAAAATTATTTAGGCCTTACCCAAAACCATAAATCATATTTGGGAAAGGCCTCGGCCAATTCCACATATAATTGTCTAACATGACCTACCGATGCATCGAGGAGCCATAGAGGGCTCCACCCATCACAAAATAAGTCCAACACATTCCTCATATGAAGAGGGTGAAAGAAAACATAAACATCCATATTAAAACTACCATACGAAATGTCAATACTTTAACCATAAATCATGAATGTTATAAGATAACACATCCACAGTCAATCATATCACAAAACCATAAATACAATATCGAATATTTGTATCATAATAAATCAACTTCAAACAAGAGTAAAAATTATCAAAGGATGTTGACATAGATGAAATCAAAACTATTCCAGAGAAATATCTCTTTCTATTTTGAAATCATTTAAGAGTCACATAATTATAAAAGAAAATATTTATTTTGAAAATATTCATAAAATCTTTATGGGAATATTTGATGATGTTGTAACGACGGAAAATTTCCTCACCCACTGTATAAGATAAAAAATACATTCTAACCTTAATTGTTTTAAAAAGGGTCATAAAGTACTTTGTTTGGAAAATGATGAAAAGATTCCGTTGAAAACATATAAGGTCAAACAAAGGTATAAATGACTTTAACCCTTTTTCTAGTAAATAGTAAAAAAAATTGAAATATATTTTTAAGAAAACATGGATGTGGATGAAAAGAAGTTCCCCATAGATACTTACGTAAAACAACCCCAGATAATAAAGAGATTGTGAAATTAACCCTTACTATATACTTTTCTTTAGTAAAGGGTATGTTAAAATCTGGTATATTAGTTGAATAATTTTTATTAAGTTCTAAAATAACTATATAAATTAATATTATATCATATATGATCCTCTTATATTTCTTTTCTAATAATATTTTAGTAGTATCATCATTCTAGGAGTTAACTGGTATGTTTTCCATTATATTCTCAGTTACGTAAGCTATGTTTGTTATGGATAGAATGTATTTTATTCATATCCAGAATTATATTAAGTTTTTAAAAATTATTTTTAATCATAAAATGAAAATTATTCTTGAACGATTACAATGTGGAATGAACCTCATTGCATTCGTGGAGACGGTAATCCATACATACACACGAGCGACAATATCAATATATTGATGGTGAAATAGTATGTAATTGGATGTTATATCATATATAAAGAATTATAAACATTTTATATTTATTATTTATATCATTTATACTCATTATTATACCCATCCAAGAAATTAAGTTTTTGAATGGAAAACTACGCCACAACGTGGAGACGGTAATCCATACGTACACATGTATGGTGACTTTGTCATTCATATGATGGATAGAATAATGAATATGGTTGAACCATTTTTATAATAACATCACAGTATATAGAATATAATAGATTTATTATTTTATAATGGAAACAACCAATAAAGACTAAGTGGAAGAATAAAAGAACATGAAAGTGGTGATGAAATATTTATCTTTCCTTCAGGTTCTTCCTTTTGATTTGAAAGAAATGGATCCATAGGTTGGATTTATGACCAAAGTAAGGCCTATAAGATAAATGGAGGAATGTTGGGAGGATATATGGGTAGGTTTTTGCCAATAGAAATGGATTTTTAGGTTTGAAATTAAGAGAAGGAGATCTACCCTTTTATAAGAGAGGTGAGGGTCACTTTAGGAAAAGCATGAAATATTATTTTATAATAAAATCATATCAGTTTTTAATGGCTCCAAAATGATTTATTTCTAGGATAAAGTGGATATGGGATGAAAACATCTCAACCAATATGTTTTGGATAGGTTTAGCTCACCATATTAGCATTATCTTTTAGATTTAACTCTTGGTTAAATAGTTTGATATTTACCATGTCTTTTTGTATTTTTATATTATATGGTAAATATACGTACTATAACAAGCCAATCAAACCCCAAGTAGTTCATTATTAAGATAAACAACCTTTTATATGTTATTTGGAAGAACATTATATTTTTATAAATATTATATCAATTAATAATATATTATTGGTTTTAAAAACTCAATTATGTCATTTTTGACACTATTTAGTATTTGATTTTTTGGAAATCCATAAGACATTATCTCATCGAATAAAATTTTTAATCAACCCTAACATGTAATATTAACATATAAAATTAATGTAATTCATTATAAGTCTCAATTTACATTTTTTTGATATTTATAATATCAATTATTTTAATATTTCATTATTAAGGTAACTACTTCATCATCATTGCGTCATAAGTAAATTTAATCATATAACATCTAAAAATTATAAATAAAATATGATTATATAGTAAATATTTTTCAATTTATAATTAATATTTATAGTGGAATTTATATTGTATTTAAAGTTTTATTAAAAAAATTAGTTACTAAACATTGAATTTAACTCTTTTAACTCTTATTTAAATAAAATATTAATAAATGTCCTAATCTAATCCAAGTGGAACAAAGAGGATCATATATTATTCCTAATATTTTTTTAGTCTAATTATGTTTATCTAATAGAATTAGGATATATTTTATTGTAATTATAAAATCATCTTTTCCCTTAATTACCCTATTTACTTTTAACCGTGGAAAATAAAAGTCAAAAGATACTATTCACAAATAAAATATTTTCATCTTATTGAACCAAATTTTACATACTGATGTCAACCATGTCTCTTAGATTTTTTAAATTCAACCCACAAAAGTTTTAAAATTATGTCTTATGCAAATTTGTACATGCTCCAAGAAGGTGGGTAAAAGACGGTAAAAAGTTCAATAAAATTTTATATATCTAAACTTATTCTAAAATGAATCCAATGAATTAAGTTGAACATATATTGTTATTATGTATATATTTTGACCTAAAATAAATTAAAATAATATAATTAATTATTTAAATAAAATGTTTGTTTTAAATAAAATCTCAGTGTTTTTCGTTATTCCTCAAAAATTGAAAATTTTCGAAAAAATACCAAACATTCACCCCTAAGATAATTTCAATATTAAGAATTCAAAAATGATGTCCATTTTGAAAAATAATGTTTATAAAATTTAAAAAACTGGGTATTACTACTCATAACAGCTAGTTTGATTAGTCATGGTGTGTTAGAATCTCGAAGTTGCGTACAATGCAAGCTATTGCATTATTCAAAGGGAAACTTATCATGGAAGCTTGGGGTGTTACAATGGTTATTTCAAAAAATAATAATTTTCAAAACGTTTTTGTGTTCTAAATTATATAATGTTTAAATAAATTTCATAAATTATAAATCTATGTTTATGAAATATTCAACCCTTTATTACCCTAACATAACCATGTTTTTTATTGGAAAAAAGAAAAATGATAGATTTTATTTTTAGACTCTCTGTTGACTTTATTTTACAACAACAACATTTGGGTCTAGAATAGATTATCCCTCATATTCATTATATGAGTTAGTTTTCTTAAAAAATTTAACACATATGTAACCTACTAATTCTTATTTTTTTGTATTAGATTTTGATTCTCATGGTATAAATGGTTGTGTATGGTGTATATGATGTGAAACATTAACTAATCAATTTTTATTCCAAAGGATTACACATGGTATTATACAAATAAATGTAGGGGTTAGGAGGGAACCCAAACCCCTTTTGGGACATTTATAAACTTTATAATGAGTGTTCCTTGAATTATATTGTATTCCAATGCATTTTTTTATGTTTGTATCTCATGAAATTCCATTTATGATATATGTGAGGTTATCCAAATCACACTATGGGATTAGGGAGTGAACCTAATCTATTATCAGTTTATTTTCACCAAGTTATGTTGTCTCATTGTTATGCATTGACTTTATGTTATGATAAAAAGAGCCTTAATATTTTTTATGATGTCTTATGAGATTTTAAAATAATACTTCTCAATTATATAAACTAATGAAAATCATTTTTCATGGAATAAGTATAATAAATTTTCTTATATAAAAGAGTATTTTTTTCATTTACATAAGGTATTTACTTTTAACATAAATATCATGATGTATGTGTTAAAAAAATTTAAAACCCTATCTGATTTCCTCATGATTTGAAACCCGTTACTAATTATTTTTTCAATCATCCTTTTTTTTCAAATGGTCAAATATAAGAGAGTGATTGGTTGAAGTCCATCTATGGTGTTTGACTCTTGTAAAGAATATGGAAATTTTTATAGTCATTTCGTTCATATCTATAGTAATTTTAATACTCTAGTGTATCCTAACTCCTAAAAACAATAAGCCTTTGTGATATTGTCTGGTTTCATAAAAATAAATAATAAATAGGAAATATAAAAAAATATGGAATAGTTATTGGATCATCTTAGTTAGTATCAAAGATGAGGTTTAAAAAACATTAAAGTTTTAGATATGGAGGATCTCTATAATCTTTAGAGGATTTCCCAACATTTTTTAGGTTTTTACCATATGTAGAGATAAATATTTTATATAAATATTATATAAGAGTAACTTGGCATTGAGTTTTTTCTATAATTAGTATTTTTATCATGACATTGGGTAATTCTAATTATGTTATGCTTTATTCATAGGTCAAAAGATAATTTTTATATAGATGAAAAAATATCTCAAAAAACACTCTTTTCCATTCCCAAATACTTAATTTCAATAATAATTACAATGAATTGAATCCATAATTTTGAGTCCTTTTAAAATATACATTTTTTTAGAAAAATGCTTTGTGGAATATTAAACACCCAATATATACCACAAAAGCACTAGGGATCATGGATTCCCAATGAACTAAATCTATGTTATAAAATATTTCACTATTCTCACAAAGGAGGAACCACCATGGCATTAATAAATACTTTACTTTTCCCTGAGAGTAACATGCACTATTTGATTTTAGAATAGTTATAGAATATAGGGACCTTATAGAATTCAAAATATATCTAGTATTTTCATCCATTTAATTTTGAACCCTAGAAAGTATATTAGAGGAACCACATTTTCACAATCTAAAAACTGGGTCCTTTATGATAATTTATAAAAATGAAGTTCATAGTGATATTTTGAGACAATATATTTGAAATAATTATTTTCAAGGACTACATATTTTATCTATCAATATTATTCAAATTTTATAATCAGTGTATGGACTAAGGAAGTAGAATATCATGAAAATGTTCTAATGTATTAATGTTTTAGTGGAACCATGCTCTTCAAGAATGATGCGACAATGAGAATTTGGTATTTCTTAATACAATGAGGTAAGTCTCATAAATTCTGAGTTTTTGGTTTTAGTGATTATGTGTTTACATATAGATCTATGTATGATGTAATTAAATTGTGAGAGCATAAATATTTTTCAAGGGGTAAATGGTAACATACCAAGTTTCCATTTTAATAAAATATATTTATGTATGTTTGTGCACCTATATATGGGTGTATATTTGTATGTCTATATATAACAATGTGTTTTTGTGTGCATGTGCATATATATATATATATCTGTGTGTGTGTGTGTGTGTGTATTAATTTGATATAATGGTTTTTGATTTAAAATGAACCACAATATGATTTGATAAAAAACACAAAAACCTGGTTTAAACATAAAACATCCCCTAATAAAATTATGACATTACAAGATGAAAAAATGCTTATATTTTATTACATATATATACAATGAAACTATAACATTTATGACTATGGATAAGTGTGAAAGGGGATACTAAATGAAAATAAATATAAAAATGAAATGGTTGTAGAATTTCTCAATATGAATGACCGAGAATATAATTCAACCAATGATAATAATTGAATGAATACATGTAAATGGGAAAATGTGAGCCTTCCTAGCATGTTAAAATGATGTTGGTAATCATTTTTATTTAAATGGATAAAATAACCATTGTGGAACTAGTGGGAGGATAGATATTGTGTGATCTGACAAAATCCACTCAAATATGAGATAATATATGAGATTAATTAAATTCAATATATTCAAGATATATAGAAATTTTTTCATTTTATTTATTAAAAATATAACTATCAATATTACTATTATTATTATTATGTTTTTAATTTCCAAAACCATATCCTTATTGAGAAAATCATCAAGTTGATAATAGTAATATTTTCAGTAGATTAATTTTATAAAAAATGATTTTGCATGTATATATGTAATATAACGATAAGGGATACAAATTACTAAAATTGAATTTAATTATATGAATGATTATAAATACACACACACAGATATATATATATATATATTATATTTTAACATATAAATTAGTTTAATATTGGCATAAGTTTAAACATTTAGTAAAGTTATGTTAGAATTATTTTTTAGTATTATATTTATATATAAATATATATGTGTATATAAAATATTAATAATATTATATATGTTTGTGTGTGTATTTGTGTTTGTTTCAATAAGGATTATATATTATAATAATAATAATTTAAATAATAATGGGACCCAAATAGGGGATTCTTGTTTTTTTTGTGAAGCCAACACCCCCCCCCCATTCGTGTTCTTCACAGCGACCACTGTAGGTCCTCCTACAACTCACAGTGGAATCCTACACTGATGGTTCCAATATTCAGGTAATGATATTTGTGTGTAATATTACATTGGGAACAATCCTATATTGAATCTAATGATGAGAAGTTGAGTAAGTTCATTAGATGCAAATGAATTAGTTAGTGATTTCATTTGTTTTGAAAACAAATATGGTGGAGTCATCCCACACATTCTAGTTGATGTATGGTAGTGAGGTCATATTTGATTAGATTAGAATATTATTTTAGGTGAAATTGAAGAGATAATGTTTGGGTAAATATCAATCAGTTCACATAGGGTATATATATTCCATTTATATTATAAATATAAAAATATTTTTAATAAAAAAGCATGAAACATCCTAGAATATTGGGGTTTTTCTTGGTAACTACACTACTCTACCATCTACTGGGATACTCTCTAGTTTTCCCAGCTACAAAAAAATTATTGGGCATAGTTTCACTCCTATGTTTTTTATAATATCAGAGTGAGTCATGAAGACCACCTCCATGTAATAACAGTTTAAAAATATGGTTCAAAGGTAAGGTTTTTTTAATACGATTTATGCTTTTAAATGTTAATTTTATGCATTGTACTTAAATATTACATCCTAAAATATTATTAATTTTCCTGAATGTCTATAATAAATTTAAATTCTTCAGATTTAGAATTTTAAAATTTTGTTGGATTCTAAATATCAAAGGGTTTCTTTCAATAAAATATAATTTTTCATATGGTTTCATCCTTAAAATTTTGTATACAAATAATATTTTTTAGCACATTAAATTTTATAAATGTATTAAGAATTAATTTCAATATTTTTTCACAATAAATAAATATAATTTTTTACTTTTCAAAATTATTAAGGTATAATGTTTTTTTATCCAATTAATATCTTTGTATACATATGTTCAAAATTATACATAAATATATATATTTATCATCTCATTCTATAATTTTTTTATTCTAATATTTGTAAATTTTGAATATATGTATAACATATCTTGTGAAACTCTTTTATTATGACATGTATGTGTGTGTGTCTATTTATATCAAATCCTAAAAAACAATTTTATTCTAACATGTATATGTATATTTATATTTGTCATTTTCTGTGAAACTATTTGGTTTGACTCAAAAATTTCTTCTTCTTATAACATTTCTTGTATAAAAATATAATTTGAATGTTTAATGAATATGAGTTCTCCATCTATGAGGGTTGCACTAGAATTTTCAAAAAAAAGGTAAAAAGTTTTTTCAAATAAGTATATGTGTATGTATCTATATATTTATTTATTTATATATATATTTCATGAGAAATTGATTTTATAACAAAAAAAACTTTCAAAGTTATATGTTATTGCTTATGAGATTTTAAAATTAAAGATTATGATTTTAAAAAATAATGAGACAAGTTTTTCATGGAATGAGTGTATTAAAATTTAATATTCAACAAGAGTTTTACCTTTTACATAATTTATGTACTTTCAACATATATTTCATGATTTACTCTTCGAAAAATTGAAATCCCTATCTGGTTTCCTCATGATTTAAACCCCTTATTGTGCTTTTTTCGCTCAACCAGTGTTTTTAAAACAGCTTTCCATGGAAGATATGGACATGTAGAACTGATATAGTGGTTGTGGTTCTTCTACATTATTTTACTCTGATAAAGAAGATTAAATGTTTTCTAGTATTTTCGTGAGATGGAGTTGTAAATAAAATTCTTTGGAGAATCTTAACTCTTTAGAACTCCAAACCTTTTTTATCATGGTTTTTTTATATATAATTATTATAAATTATAATATCATAAAATATTAGAATGGGTTTTGGGTGTTGTTACCATTATTTATCATCAAAGACCCATCATCACAACACCATAACACTGATATCACATCCCCATTATGTCAGAGAATCACACTGCAACCCAATCTACCTTATTCTTACATACCCTATGCTAATCTTCATGTGAATGAAATTGACAAGGAGAAAAGGGAGAGAGAAAATAGTAATCGAAAGAATGAATAATTGAAGATCCACACCATATAGATTTATTTCAATCTCATGAACCAAATAAAATTATAAATGAAATTCAATCCTTTAAAAAATCAACAACTAAGAAGAATAAATCCTCCAATAAAAACAATAATACAAGAAAAACAAACCTAAGGGATTATAATACTGTTATAATATAGAAGTAATCATTCCTATAACATGAAGAATATATATTCCTTAAAAATTATAGATGGAATCATAGAGATTATACTGATTTGAAATAATAGTGACCAATATCAAGGTCTAATGGATCATTGAGGAATATTGCACACATTCTAGACATTAATATTAATGATTGTCACGTTGAAGAATTTTATTCATATGTCTCATGGGATCCAAGTTCTACTATCTTCTTCTATTTCACCCCTAATCAACATAGGTTTTTGTATAGGAACTATGTTAAAGGGGTTTGATATGAATTTATTTAGAGATGTAATGGTTCTTCCATAAATAATAAAATAATTAATTAAACACATTTAATTAATTTATTTCACTAACAACGACCTGAAACTAGGAGCCTCTATGTGAATAAAGGTTACAAATCCCAAGGATAAATCCCTATTTTGTGACCCAGTGTCATATTTTGAACCTGACACATAGGTTATGATATATAATCAATTTTTCCTAATCACATGTATTTGTGGACTTAAAAATTTATTCATTCACTTTGTATATTTCTTTAAAATCTATCTCATGGATAAAATATCATATTTATTGATTATAAATGTAAACACCACATGTGAGAATCAATGGGACTATTAGATAATATTAGGAGGATCACTACTAGGATAATTTTATGTTTTTACACATGGGGAGGTCCCTGTGACTCTATCACTAAAAACTCAACCATGCCTCATTTGTAAATAACTCGGGTCACAACATTATGATTAAGATGTGTAATTTATAGCTTGATATCAAATTTTTTCATTGGTAATATTAGACAAGATATTAATTATTTCAATCCATTAATTAATGATAATCACTACTTCATGATTGTATAGTTTTTTAAAGACATCCATAAAGGAATATCTGTAGTAAATCGTGGTTTCACCTTTTTCATGTGATAGTGTATAAATTTGTTAAGAAATTTGTTTTTTTTTCAATAACAATAGTAGCACCCTGTTTAGTTATCTTATTTTTTATGGTTATATTTCATTCACAAACTCTCATTATTTACAAATGACTCCTAAGAATGGATCTTTAAATAATAAGAATAATTGGTAATTTCACCACTAATTTACTGCTCTTTTAATGAGTTTTCTAATGGCTAAAGAACTATTTTTCTTGAAGAAACTAAAACAAACACCATGTAAAATAAGGAAAACTAAATTATACAAATATAAAACAAATGATTTAGATAGAGTTTTTTATATTTTTAATTATCAAAATAACCCGATTATGTTCTAATAGGAATTAATTATTTTTAATCCTCAACAAAAGTGACATTATTTTGTTTCACTCTATAAGAATGTCTATTTTCAGGTGAGGTAAAACATGTGATTGAATCGATACATATTTTTTTATAGAAATTGTTTATTAAGACCGTGAAAAAATTATGGGGATTTATTACCATGATACAATCACGAAATGATTATAATAAATGATTTTTTATATTTAATTTTTAATGATTGTTCCTAATGACCCAACTGAAACATATATTTTTTAAATCAGGGAAATTGATAATTATAAAAAATTAAATTTTACTTAAATTGAAAAATACATCAGTGTTTCACATTTCAAAATAGATAATTATAATTTTTACCATTAAATGTACTTTTTAACTCAAAATATTTTTACCCCAAGGATTCATATTTTCTATAAGCTATATTATTAATTGTCTTATGAAAATATTAGTTATAAATCATTATTATAGTTTAGTAATTATTTTTTAAATAAAATTATGACGAAAACCATAAACCCTACTTGAGATCACAACTACTAGTCATGAATTTACTTATTATAGTTGTTTTGATGATCCATAAATCTACTGTCCCATATTTGCATTATGGGATTTTGTGATATGGAATTTTTTTAAATAAATAAATTGTATAAACTTGATACACCGCCCCATATACTAGAGGATACTAATCAGGTCATTATATTACCTTATGGGTTCTTCCTCGAATTCCAGAGCCTTCTATTTATCAATATGGGTATACAATAATTTAATTGTGAGACTAAATTATCTTATCAGTGTAAGAAATATTAGTTGAAATAGTTGATATTATTTAGGTCTATGTAAATAAATATTTTTGGAATCATGATCAAATCCCATGAAAAACATAAAAAACATCTCATATATCATATTGAATGTAATTTGTGGAATACTATACCAAACAAATTCCATATCCCTCATGGCTTGATCAATTACAGTATAATAAAAAAACTAAAAACTACTAGATAATATAAAATCCCCAAAAATGGTTTGAATACTAGTCAGGTTCGATCTACCATTCTCCATCACATACATCCTAGATCAACAATGTATTATAGTTTTTTCCAATGCCCCATCCTATAACCATTAATTCTATTTAGGTATCTATATCAGCTTAATATGGGTGTGGGTACAAATTAGTAGGAAACCACCAATGGTGACATAAAATATCCTGTATAAAAAGAATTCCAAAATAATGTGATGAAATAAATAAACATTCATCCATACATTGGTTATAAGGAAACAATGTGGATCAAACATACCTACATCATCTTGTGATGAATATATCTGAACAAGTCCCAAACCACAAATGGGGATCCATAACCATCCATAGAACATGGGAGTGACAACCAAAAAGATCTATATCCAACATTACAACTATGAGGGTAACACCCTAGGGTAATAAATTCCCCATAATGGATACATGAATGTATCGTACATGGAGAAAACACATCCTACCATATATCTACTATAGCTTCATCGAGGGGGCTCCATATCCTACTATATAAACAAGATATTTTTTCAACATTCTTCGACAACATTTTCTACATTAATATTTTACCATTTAATTTATTTATGAAAATTTTTACATGTTATCCCAAGTCCATATCCAATGAATTATATCATTTTACTCAAATTGACAAAATAGGTCATCATTTAGATAAGAACACTCCTTGGGTCAATTCCATAAATATGTATTTTCTACCAAACATTTCTTATATTTCTATTTTTACAAAGGATTTATTATACCCCCTTATTTATTGGCCATTCATGGTCAAATATAATATTTCTCGTGATAAAAATAAAAATTATTTATTTAATGGGGATTTCAGTTCAAACACACATGTAGTCAGCATGAAAACATATCAAAAGTAATTAAACCTAAGGAATGACATTGGAGATATATTCAGGACCACTTACCATGAGAGTAACGAGGTACGCTCACCAATCCCTAATTATTCAATCACACCCAACCCTATATGTCCCTAAAAACATCCCTAGCATTATCAAGTTTGGATTTCATAATGGAAAAATATAAAATATAGGATGGAGGATACATCTAGAGAAAAAATTATATTTGACTCAATAAGATAGAATCTATAATAAACTATTCTTGAATTGATCAAGTGGAGGGATAAGGGTGATCAAAATTTCAAAATAATGTTCTCATGCCCTTGTAAATTACATAGAGGTCAAGGGATTATAAGGATAAGTTAAAAGGGTCTAAGGTGAAGTTTCAAATCCAAACCTTTTAAATACCACTTAGTGAATGATGATGGAATGACCAATAATGGTCTTTTCCTGCTAACTCCACTCTAGGACTTATTGTGTGGTTTATTTTAAAAAAATCATAGAAACCCTAAAAATTGAAGATGGATTTACTCCCCCAACATTTAACTTTTTTTGTAGTGTCTAGTTGGGCCATTTTTCAATGAACCCACCACATATTATCAACATATATTAACCATCATTATTACACAAAGATCATCATAATCTCTATCTACCATGCTACAACACCAAATCTTCATGTCCTAAAAACCTTTGTGCTATATAATTTCAACTCTAAACCGTATAAAACATCCCAAAACTGATATAGGTCTACCCCCTAAAACCACTTAAAATTTAAATCATGTACGAATATATCAGTTTTGGTATAATTTCAAAGGTTTAAAAACTAAAACATATGGGGTCCTTACAATTCCATCATCCATTCCACTAAAACAAAATATATCACATTTATCCAAACAAATTATAGATGTTCATTCAGGTTTTTGATAGGGAAAAAAATCAAATTACAATATTTTTCTTCAATAAACATTAAAAATTTTGGTTTGATTCTAGTGTTTTTTAAAGGACATATTCATCGAAAAATTATTGATTATTTCCATAAATTGATGAAAATCACTAGTTTATAATAATAATTTTGGGTGGTGGTTTCCACCATGGAATATTCATAATAAATTGGGGTTTCTAATCATGTGTGATACCATGTTTAAATTGGTTTGATTATTGGTTTTCCCAATACAATGTGTAGCACCCAGTTGATTCTCTATATTTATAAATGTTTTAATTCATACATATTCTCCCATTAGTAAAAAATGCTAAAAACAAGGATTATTCAATCAATGGATAAAAGAGTTATTTCTTCACCAATTCGTCACTCTTTGAATGGGTTAGAAATTAGAGAATATATTATATTATTTAAATTATAGTTTTGGATGAGGAGTATTTTAAGTCATGTCACAAAAATAATTAAATTATTGATGTTGTTTGTATAAAAAGTGTTTTCCTGTTAATATCTGATGTATGTGATTGATAGAACTATACCAAAATTTTAATTTCTTAATGATGAAAAGATCATTCTTAACACTTTTTATATATGCTAATGTCAACAATGAGAAGATGATATTTATCAATACTACAGCACTGATGAAGGAAAAAGATCTATATAAAATAATTTAGTAGAGCAGGAAAAACCTAGGAACCTTTCCCATTTACTCACATGTCGGTGAGGAATTTTTACCTAATTTGTATTCGACAGGATTCAAACATCAAACCCTTGAATATATGTGAAGGGCCTAGACCACTAGTCCAAATGATTATTCTTCACATATAATGATAAATTTATTTATATTTCTATATATATATATATATTATAATACAACAATAGTTATTATTACTATTATATATAAATATATTTTTAATTCGATAAAATATATTCTATAATATAAAAACATCTTATAAATTTATAAATATATATAATAAGAATAAATAAATATATTCATTACTCCATCACGAACATATATTAGGGATAACTCAATATCATATATAGAGAGGTTATATTTTATTCATTTTTTGATTTAGATACAAACAATATGAATAATTAATAAAGTGAAAATTTCATGTATATAACATAATACAATTTTATATACAAACAAACACTTCTAATAATGTATAAAAAAACCATGCATATGAACTAGTATCGTATATCAAATGAAATACATCCAGAATTGATTATGTTTATAATATTTTAGGATATGATAAACTCATTACTACTTTATATAATTTATAAAACTTCTAAATATATCTATTTAACAAAATTCTCCCTTTAAACACATTAATGGGTAGCTTCTTTGAGGGAATATAGAAAAAATAATAATGAGATTACGAATAATATTCCTAATATTCACCATCTGAATAAGTATTTAAACAATTTACATTACATTAACCAATGTTACATTACTAATAACATCTTCTATCTCCCTATAACTCTTTCTATGATTACCATCTTGATCATCAAGAAACCACTATTTTAAAATATTTCATTTGATATTATCATACAAAAAAATATAAAAATTTAAATTATTTTAGCATTACCAAAATACCATGAACTATTTTATAATACAAAGTGACATTAACCATGAATCTCAATTTTTATAATGTTTTATTTTTTTAATATTTCATCTTTTATATGTCCAAACATACTCCCATTATCCTCTTCAAATTATGTTATTTTTTACAATATTATTCTAACAAAAAATTATTCTTTGTGTATTGGAAATGACACTTATTTCCATTAATATGACTTCCATAAAAATATTTTATTAATGATCATATATTAGGAGTTATTCTACATATTTGGAGAAAAATAGGAAAAATAAAACATCATTCATCAAAATATGTGACGAATTATTTTTTGGATCTCTTCCTTTATATTTTAATAAATACCATTGATAAAAAAATTCTTCATAAAACATTTCTATCCTTATATCATTTCCCAATCATGATATAGATTTCCATGAAATTTAATATTGGTTTTAAATTAATCATATTCTATTATTGACCCAAAAACCATTCTTGGAAAATAAATATTATTATATTAGAATAAAACAATATTAAAATTATAAAATATTAATATTTTCTTATTCAAAGGTATTAAAGTAGTACCTATAACGATATCCTCATTAAAAAAATCCATCTTTCAGTACTCGAATTCAAACATTAAGCTTTAGCCATCAAATCTTCATTAATATTGAACTCTAATGCATTTAAAACACTGATAAAATATATATTTGGCATTATGTACCATTCAAAATATAATAATTTACATCTATAACTTTATACATGATATGGTCACTCCCTTACTTTTCTTTCAACCCTTCTTGTATTCTACAAAATTATTCCTATAGTGACCGGTTTTATCACAATAGAAGTAAAAACCCTCTTTAAAAACACATCCTTTAGGGTTTTAAATAATTTTATGGAATACTATCACAAACGTGTCAGACATTCTAACATAATTTTTTTATATTTTATTTTTATAAGAAATAGGGAATTTATCATTCGACTCTAGAAAATACTAACCATTTCATAACTCCATAACTACCTCATATGATTCACATAATCAATGAATTCATGATTAAAATAAATATTTAGAATAGAAAATTTAGAAACCTTAATTTTAATGTAATTTGGTAAAATATTGTAAAAGATGTTTTAAATCCAACTGAATAAATTAAATGATTTATAATAACCTACTTATCATTAATAAATAAGGAGGAAATTTCTATTTACTTATTTTGGAGGTTTTAGATATTATAGATATTCAAATTATTCAAAAAAAGTTAAACACGCTAGAAAGTACAAAATATATTATGTCCCACAACCGATTAACTATCTATATTTTAAGCCTATTATATTTTTGTTGTATTTGTTTTCAATGCTTTTCAATTATTTATTTATATCTCAGTTATGTAAATATGTTAAAGGATATGTTAAAAAAAATTACTATTTTTTTCCATATTAGTGTTGGGTAAAGGTTGAAGAAAAAAATTAAAAAAAAATTACATCATTAATCTTTATGTGGAGATTATTGTTGAGAATTCCATGAAAAAATGTATACTCTTATTTATGAATAAATGATTATGAATATTGATAAGGCCTTAGAATAAATTTATAATATATTATAAAACATTAAATAAATTGTCTACTAAAAAATTGGAAAACCTCGAGAAAGACATGGGGCCAACTCAACTACACATATGAGAGCATGCATCACCACGATGTAACTGACCCACATGGAGAGACCAATATGATTGGGATGAAGATCTTGCATATGAACTAAGGAGTGTATATCATGCATTTTTCTCGTATAAAAGCAATGGAGGTCCCTCTCTGTGGTCCATCGTAGTTATAATGCATAGGGTTCCAATAGAGGACCCAGACACTCAGTACATAGGGTTTGAACATGTGTGATTAATTATCCAGAGGTGTTTAGATGAATGGAATTATTATGTTGGAACACCACAATTGTATATTTCCTTTCAAATAATTTTTTTCTTTTATAGATTTTTGTTTATGAAATACTAATTTTAAATTAACCTTGATATATTATTAAAATATTATTATTAAATATTATCACCTAGACATTGGATTGGTGGGTATTATTAAGACTAACTGAATAAGGCAACAGGATATAACATTACATAGTCATGAATTATGTTAATAATTCACATTGAGGATCTTTTCAATTTTAGAGTTTCAGAGAATTTGGCCATAAATATTAAATTGAATATCAAATATTACAAAGTAGATAGTTCTATTCAGTATCTATTTTTTCTTAAAATAAAAAATCTTAAAATAAAATAAGAATTATTTTCTTGGTATAAATCTTTTTGAGGTCTTCCTTTATTTTACCCTACCTTACATCTTGTGAAAAACATTTCAAAAATGTGGGTGTTTCGTCTATAATTGGGGATGACTTTTTTGGTTTAAGGTTCAAACATTCCAAGCGGTTTCTAATGGGTTTTTTTGTATAACAGGAAACATCCAATGATTCTATATCCATTTGGACCTACTTTCCAAAGTTTGGTGCTCATTAGTTGTGAAATGATAGGGCTTAATAATTTTCGTTGGTCGAGAGGATGGGAGGTCGGACTCATCACATATTTTTTAGGGAAATTATTTTCTTCTCACGGACTCTCTTTCTAGATTTCAGTTATTTTCGTGAATCCTTATTAAATTACCAAGTATTAAATGAGATTTCCTTTAGATCTCACAATGAATGATTGATATGTTGGAAATTTAGAGAATCATTTATATGTATTCAAGGTTCTTCATAGATATAGAATCATCTGTATTTGTTAGAGATTCTTAGTCAATGGTATCCTTTAATACATTATATAAAAGTCTCTTGGTCATTATGATGACCATACTAGTTTTACAACCACTCAGTGGGGCACTTTATGTTTATTGTCCTTTAGAAGGACATGGATTATTTCAGAGTTGGGATCGTATCCGTAGATGGGATACCTACGTATCCTTTATTTAAAAAATGAATCAGAACCCACATAGTTTGAGTAAGGGAGTATGATGTTTATATATGATTGATGGCTCAAATAATGATTTCATAATTACTTTAACGCTCTAAGCTCGCATGAGTCATGCTCGGCTTAAGAAACAAGAGGTATTGGTAAAACCAAAAAATTGTGCCACAAAAGATGCAATCATAAGAAATGATGTGGGGCTTATGTATGTATGACTGCCCAAATAGATTTAGATCGGGACTTATTTCAAAGAAGAAATTCGGGAACATGGTCCATAAATGTATATGTTCTTTTATGAAGATTTTGATACTCTAACATGGGGCTTACTCTTGAGGAAGATGCCCAAATTTAGAGGGGACTTATGATTGGGTTTTATTTCTGAGAAGGAATCTCAGATCAAAAGTAAATTAAGAGTAGTTAAGAGAAATTAATACTGGGGATTACTCTTGAGAAGGAGGCCCAGGTTAAGGGAGTTTTATAATTAAGGGACTTGGGGATTACTCCTAAGGAGGATGCCCACATTTTTAGATTTTCAGACTGGGGATTACTCTTGAAAAGGAAGCCAAGGTTAAGGGAATTTTATAATTAAGGGAATGGGGCTTACTCATAAGGAGGATTCCCACATTTGTAGATTTTGAGACAGTGGATAACTCTTAAAAAGGAATCCCAGGTTACAGGAATTATGGTTGGGGATTACAACTGAGGAGGATGCCAAGATTTGGGAACGTTGAGACTGGGTCTTACTCGTGAAAAGGAAGCCCAGATTTGGGAAATTATGAATGGGGCTTACCTCAAAGTAGGATGCCCAGATTAGTGGACTTGGGGGTTATTCCTAAGGAGGATGCCGAAATTAGGGGATTTGGGGCTTATTCATAAGGAGGATTCCCAAATTAATGAGAACTTGGACTAGGGGTTACTCCTGAAATGGAGGCCCAAGATAAGGATTCTCTCATCTTAAAGGATGATGTTGAATGAATGAAATATCTAACCTTTAGGGACATAAATATGTGTAAATCACTAGGTTTTGAGAGATTTTCCACAGAATTCCTTTCAGATAAGGAAGCCAACAAGGGTTCCATTCCATAAGAAATGACTTTGAAGAGGGTTTTGAAGGCTGAATCTTGAATGGGAGAGGTGGATAGGAATAAAAGAGGTTAAATGGGTAGGAAGGGCACCAAAAATGAGATGGGCGTGCAAGTCTTTCATTGGCGTTCAAGTCCTGGTCGCGTAGGTGTACCTACGCGACACATGGGTACTTGAACGACGGTCAACCCGTAGGGTAATACTTAGGCGAGACTTGGCTCAAGCCCTTAGTACTATCCCTAGAGGCATCAGGAAGAGTGGCGCGCAAGTTCTGTTGAAGGGGTAAGGAGGCGCACAAGTATGACCATTTCCCTTAAGGTTTGGCTACTTAGGCGCGCAAGTGTTGATGAGTTTCAACACTTAGGCCTTACTCCCCCTATTTAGGTCTTATTTTCTAGGTAAGAAATTACCTTATAAGTGTTCGGAAGCGTCGAGAAGAGACTAGGGCATTGGGAGCTCAAATCGGAGTTTCTGGGATTTTTTCTCCTGAAATGGGGGGCCCACAGGGGTTATTTATTCACTGGTCAAGACCCCGGGCAAAATTCAAAGAGGGCGTGCAATTCACCTGAGCGACCATTGGGCGGTGCGCAAGTATAATTGCACAACATTGGTGGAACTTGCATGACCCCAGTGCAAATGAATCTTTGTTCATGCGTTGGTCAATTTTTCATGTTTCTTCAAAGGATGATTCATTTTGGGGTCAAGGTATTTCCCTTTTCATTCGTTTAGACTCTGTGACAGAAAGGAGCGTCAACAGTGGGATAAGAATAAAAAGCTGAGTAAGTGTTATAATATAAAGAATTAAAACATTATTCCATCAATACATACAAAACATAAGCTCTTTAACATAACTCATGTAATCAAATGATTTATGAATAACACATAAAAATCATAATTCATAATGTTAACTTGTGGCATCCATAACATACATACATTGTAGCTTTCACTACTACATAGAGAGTTGCATTTAGAATACCCATCATAGTATATTCCCTAAATATCCTAAGATAAACATTAACATTTTCATCCTTCATATTACCCAATGCATTGGAGAGAAATCTTAGGCTCACCTGCCCTAGGTATACTATTGAACCACCTGTACAAGTAAAAAATTCCCTTGAACCATAACATATTCATAAAACATAAATCAAACATAAAGAAATATAAAATTTCAAAATTGAAATAAAAATATACCATTTACATATATTAACATAATAAATCTATTATAAAATCCATTTTCAATACTAAAATACATAAAAGATTTTATGGTAATTATTTTCTTTTTAAAAAAATGTACAGCTTGTTAAGGAATTCAAATATCAAATAATGCTCCCAGTGTTGGAAATTTCATTGTCACCGCGTACGTTAAAAAGAAAAATTCCTGTTTTCATTTTGTAAAATTCTACGTTGAAAAAGTTTCACTTTGAATGAAATTAAAAGTCAAATTGTTTTATGCATTGTATAAAAGAAACTCAGTTATAAATCAAAATACGCCTGAAAGAAAAAAGATTGAGACGAAGTCCCTTACCTCGTGTCCGGCATGACACTTTCATTCTTTAATCTCCGGAATAATAATCTAAATCTAATTTATATGTTCTTAAAAAACTTTTTGAAGTTTATTATTCTTTATATATTATTTATTACCACATTATAAACATTACATATTCATTTAATTTAATAACGGTTGTTTTGTTGACATTCGATACTTGAGTCAAAAATGATCTTCTTATAATTATAAGTTGTCCATGTGGTCAAATGGACATTATATCCAGAACGATATTCATGATTAAGATCTCATATATATCACATATATCCAGTATATATTTGTATTTTTAATAGTACATAACATTTCTAGATACGAAATGAAATGCACCGTTGGTAAAAACGGAAACTCACATGTACACATGATCGCTACTTTAATTTCTATATATTATTTAATGGAATGAAAACATAATGATAAATAAGTATATTATAATTAACGTATAATATCATATATAATTTCAGTAACTCCATCCTTTATATGATCCACGTATGGCATGAATGAGTCATGTCACTTTGAGGGGGCGGTAGTCCGCACATCCTCAAATTAAATTATCATATTTACCCATTATTAAATCCATAAAGGTATTATATAAATTAAAAATACAGAATAAAAGAGACAATATAAATATAATATATATCACATATAAATACAGTACCATCATAATGGACATCCTGAGAGGCGGTAGAAGATAATTGAACAATCATCATTTCATGAGGCAATAGTTCGTCGTCCACAGAAATAGCATGTTTGTATCCATTAGATGGAGGTTTGTGGAATTGTAGTCAGAATAATTTTATTAAAACCAATATAGTATATTTAGGATAATAATTTTTTTGTAAAATAATAGATTAAATAGAGTTTAGGGGATTAGAGAAGGAAAATAAAAGAAAATAACTTCAGAGAATATGTTATCTTTAAATTGGATAACTACCTTTGGTTTGAACCAAAACGCTTTCTTTAAGTGCCTTATGACTATGTTAAGGAATATAGATTGAATATATGGATTTTGAAATCTTAATTTGGTATAGTTTGGACGATACAAGGAGGATTTAGAGGTGCGAGTAAGGGTTATAGGTGATGGATTTTCATAAGGGGGAAGAGGGGCTCTTTTGGAAAGTATGAAAATGTTATTTTATTATAAACATAATTTCAATTTCAAAAGGTCCCCATCTCATTTAATTTATCAATATAGTAATTATGTTTTGAAAAAATATCAGTTAATGGGTTTTTGACATGTTTAGGGAAAAACATTAACCATATCCTTTAGCGTTAACCTTTAGATAACTAATTTAACTTTAATCATGTCCTCTTTTATATTCATAATATATGGTTAATATAGTTACAATAAAATTCCAAAAGATACAAAATTGATCATTAATGGAATTTTTAATTTTTCATATGTGATTTGGATTAATAATAGGATTTTAGGTCTATTTCATCATTAAATAAAATATTGATTGATTTAAAAACTATTTTAAGTCAATTTCAATACTATTCATATCCGGAATTTTAAAAAATTCCAAAACCAACTAGATTATTTCTGAAAACCTTAATTAATTAAAATATATAAATTTATAATTATGTATTAAATTAATGGATGGTATAAATAGTTTCAAAATAAATTAATATTAATATTTATAATATCATTTATTTAAAACATTCATTAAAGAGGTAATTATTACACCATCATTGTGTCATAAATAAATTTATTTATATGATGTCTAAAAATTATAAATAAAATACCATTATGTAGGAAATATTTTTATCTTCCTAATTACTATTTATAGTCAAAAATAACACTTATATAACACATTATAAAAATTGTCTTACAAATAGATATATGTTTATGTTATATTTTCCATAACTTTAAAATAATTTTTATGAACTGTCATTTTCACATACAAGTGGCTCCATGGGGTTCCAAAATAAACCAATGGATGAACATGGTCGGAAATGTATCAGATAATAAGGTTAGAATATGTGTTATGGTAATTTAATATTATTATAATATTTTTTACCCTTATTTACTAGATTTACCCTTTAACCATTGTAAAGAAAATATTTACTGAAGTTAATATACATAATGTCTGAAAATAAAATTTACCTAATTACAAAATTTAGACCCCCTGATTCCAAATATGGAATCCATTTTCCCAAATTCAAAATATAAAATTTTCATAAATTAATTTAAAATTAATTCTTACCGTCAAAACCAAAAATTGAGTTTTTAAGTAAACAAAATTTCAAAAGATTTTTAATTTATTTCTCCAATTTCAAAGTTAAATTACTTCTAATGGCCAATATTGGATTACATGGTAAAAATATAATACAATTACAATTTAAAACTATTTAAATGGACATTCTAATAATATAAATAAATTATATTAAAATAAAATTTTCATATAAATGTATTATTTTTCACTTTTCATTAAAAAATGAACTTTCTCAAAAAAATACTGAAAAATTTACCCAAAGTAAATTATGATGTACAATTCTAAATAAAAATTTTATTTTGTCAAATTAAACATTTAAAAGTAAAAAAACAAGATTAAAAAATGGTTCACCATCAAAAGAAGGAAAATTGAACTTTTAAAGAATATTTGAGTATTTATGCTTAAAATTGGAATCATTCACATTTAAAGCCTCTAACTTTTATTGGATAAAGGAAAAGTTATTTCAAAAACATGTATAATCATGTTGTTGTTAGTTTTTTTCATTCCCTTCAATATAATGACTATGAGTTAACTACCATTTAACAAAATAGTATATTACTATTTTTGTTGTTCAAAATAGGTTAGCATTGTGTGCAATATGTGATTTCAGAGAAACCCATTGCAGTGTATCGTGTATGCCATAGAACATAGAATACTATTTTTGGTAAAATTATTATTTAATTAAAAAATATTAAAAAATATGAAAATATCATAATCTTTATTTACATGGTATGTTACATCTTTCCCCCTTTGGGGAATCACATCTTCACAATTTTAATCACTTACCAATTAAATGGGGGTATTTATCCCTCATAGAATTCTCATATTCCCACATTGCCTCTTCAACCTTATGGTTTTTTCACAAAAACATTACTTGATGAATTACCTTATTCCGCAACAATTTCTCTTTTCGGTCAAGAATTTGGATAGGTTGTTCCTCGTAAGAAATATTCTCTTCGAACTGAACTACCTTTGGACTCAAAACATGAGATAGATTCTGTATAAACTTTCTAGACATTAAAACATGAAACACATTGTGTACCTGGGATAAACTTAGAGGTATAGACAATCTATAGGAAACAAATCCAACTATCTCAAAGATTTCATAGGGTCCAACAAACCTCAGACTCAACATTACCTTCTAACAAAAACCCATCACACTTTTCCATAGAGAAACATTTTGAAAGACCTGATCACCTACCTCAAAACAAATAACACTTATCTTGTTATTTTCATAACTTTTAGGAGTTCTCTGAGCTATTCTCATGTGCTTCTGAATCAATTGAACATTTTCTACCATCTCTTCTACCAATTCTAGTCCCATCAGTTTCCATTAATATACTTTATCCAAAAAAATCTAGAGTTTGACACTGATACCCATATAATGCCTCAATGGGAGCCATCTTCATACTGGAATTAAAAATGTTATTATAATAAAACTCAACCAATGAATGATGTTGGTCCCAACATCCCTAGTAATCCATTGAGAAAGCACGTAGCATATCTTCCAATGTTTCAATTGTTTATTTTGTCTGCCCATCTGATTACAAATGAAATGTTGTACTAAATTTAAATTCAGTACACAAAAAAATCTGAAGGCCTTTCTAAAAGATAGAAGTAAACCTGGGATCACAATCAGATACAATGGTTAGGGTAACTCCATGTAACCTGAATATATCTTTTACATACAACTGAGAAAGTTGATCTAGAGAGAGTATCTCGAATAGGAACGAAATAAGTAGATTTAGTCAATCGATTAACAATAACCCATATTTCATTGTTACCTAAAAACATCATTGGAAATTACACAGCGAAGTCCATGGACATATTTTCTCATTTCCACTCAGGCACTGATAAAGTCCGAAGCATCCCATTCGGTAACTGTCACTATACTTTAAACTATTGACAAGTCAAACACTACACAGTAAAGTCAGCAATATCTCTTTTCATTCCACTCCACCAGTAATACTTTCAAATATCTTTGTACATCTTCATACTACCGGGATGCAATGAAAATATAGAACTATGAGCTTCAAATAAAAACTCATTCTTCAACTCCAAATCAAAAGGAACACATAATATCTTCCCAAATTTCAAAATAAATTCATTTTCAATGTTAAATTCTTGCACGTTACCCTTATTAATGAACGCAGCTCAATTTATGTAACTCACTGTCTTTCATCTGCACTTTCTTAATTCTGTCTAATATAGATGATTTCATAGACACCTGAAACCAAATAGAATAATTTCTTACACCAAAAAGTTCTATGCCAAATTTTATCAAATATTTAATCAAAGGATCATGATCCAAATGTAAGAAGGCTAATGTAGGATTAATTTTTCGACTCAACGAAAAATCCATTTATGTCGACATTCATGGATGGTAATTAATTGTGAAATCAAAATCCATAATTAATTCCATCCATCTCATCGGTCTCATGTTCAATTAATTTTGAGTGAATATATAATTCAAACTTTTTTTGTCAGTATATATTTTTATTTTACTCCATACAAATGATTCCTCCAAATTTTTAAAGAAAAATTAACAGCAGCTAATTCCAAATCAAGTGTCGGGTAATTTAACTCATGATATTTCAACTGACGTGAATCATAAAAAATTACCTAATCATTTTGCATTAGGACATAACCATGTCCTTTAAACGACGTATCATAGTAGATAAAAAATTCACCATCTTTAAAAGTTAAATCCAAATTTGGATCATTCACCAATCTTCTTTTCAATTCCTAAAAAAATCATCACGTTCTTTTTTCTAGATAAACATTACACCTTTTCGAGTTGACTTTGTCAATGGGCTTGATAACCATGCAAATTTTCAACAAACCTTTGTCAATACCCTTCCAAACCATGAAAACTATGGATATTGGTTATATTTGTGGGTCTTGGACATTGTTAAACAACATTTGTTTTAGAAATATCAACAGTTATACCATTTTTTGAAATAATTTGACAAATAAACTAAAATTGTTTTAACCAAAACTCACACTTTCTGAATTTCCCATTCATTTTCTTTTCTTTTATGGCTTGCAATATAACCCTTAAATGACTTTCATGTTCCCAATTATTATTGGAATAGACTAAAATATCATCACTAAACACAATTACTATTTATTAACTAAGTCAACTGAGACATCATTGCAACAAACTGTTCAGTTTCAATTATGACTATCTTAGGTTGCTGATTTGGTAGGGGATTTCCCACTATATTACTTCCCATTATAGCTTATTTGTTTCCTCTATGCAAAACCATTCTCAACACTGAAATATCTTATGTGAAGAAACATGGTAATCTATTAATTCTATATCATTTCAATATTAACATAAATAAATTTATGGGAATTAATTTAACAATACCCTAACTCCTAATGTTTTCTAAACCTCCCTCTGATACCAACTATAAGGCCCCATGCATCAACATTACAAAATCTTGAATTAATATAACAATTCACATTAAGGATCTTTTCAAGTTTAGAGTTTTGGAGAATTTGGCCCTAACTATAACATTATATCTCAAATATTAAAATTTAAAAACTTCTAATTAGTATCTAGTTTTTCATAATATTAAAAGTCCATAAAGAAATCAAGAATTATTTTCTTAATATAAGTCTTCTTAAATTCTTCTTTTCTTTTACCATGCCTTATATCCTATGAAAAACATTTAATAACTTTAGATTAGAATAAAAAGATCTTTAAGGGTTATAAAATAAAGAATGAATACATTAATCCATCAATACGTACAAAACATAATCTCTTTAATATACCTCATGAAATCATAAGATTTATGAATAACACATAGAAATCATAAATCATAAAGGTAAAATGTGGCATCCCTAGCATATTTACATTGTAGCCTTCACAACTACATAAGAAGTTACATTTGGAATAGGCATCATAGTATATTCCATAAATATCTTAGGAGAATCATTAACGTTTCCCTCTGTTATGTTACCCAATGCATTATAGAGCTATCTTGGGCTCACCCCCAAAGGTTTATTATGGAACAACCTGTATACATAAACAATTCCCATGAACCATAACATATTCACCACACATAAAACAAAAATAAAGGAAAGATACCATTTACACATTGAAATCACAATATATCATTTAAATATATTTACATAATCAATCCATTATCAAAAAACCGTTTTCAATAAAAATATATGTAAAAGAGTATGTGGTATTTATTTTTCCTTTTCAATACATTACATCTTGTTAAGGAATCCAAATTTCAAATTACACTCGTGGCGTCGGAAGGTCATTGTCACCACGTATGTTAAAAAGAAACATTCCCATTTTCCTTTTGTAAAATTCTACAAAGAAAAAGATTCCATTTGAATTAAATGAAATTTACATGGTTTTTAAGCACTTTATAAATGAAATTCATGTATAAATTAAAATATGACTCAATGAAAGAAGATTGAGATGAAGTCTCATACCATGTGTCCGACTAGACTCGTTTGATCTTTAATCTCATTAATAATAAACTAAAGATAATTTCTACTTTCATAAGAACCTTTTTGAAGATTATTATTCCTTTAAAATTACTTATTATCTGTTTATAAACATTACATAATCATTTATGTTAATAACAGTCATTTTATCGATATTTGGTATTTCATACAATAATGAACTTCTTATAATTACAAGTTGTCCATTTAGTCAAAAGTACAATATCTCTAGAATGATATTCATGATTTATATATCATATATATAATTATATCTAGTATATATATGTATTGTTAATATCACATCACATTTAGAGATAAAAATTAAATGCACCGTTCATGGAGATGGTATGTCGTACGTACGCTTGAACGCTACATTCATTTCTATTTCATATTTAATGGAATGAAAACATAATAATACATAGGTATATTATAATTCCATTATAATATCATATATAATTTCATTAATGCCATCCTTTATGTGTTTCTCATATGGGATGAACGAGTCATATCACTTTGAGGGGGCTGTAAATTACATTTCCTCAAATGAAATTATCATATTTCCCCATTTTGGAAACCAAAAAGGGATTATATAAGAGAAAAATAAAAAATCATAAAGACAGCATAAATATAATATATATCACATATAAATAGGTTTCCATTATAATTTATACCATGAGAGGTGGTAAGAGATAATTGAATAATCATTGCTTCGTAAGGTAGTAGTTCGCCCTCTATAGAAACTGTATGTTCGAATCCATAAGAAGAATGTGTGTGGAAGTGTAGTTCTAATCCTTCTCGTAAAAACATAGTAGTATATTTCAGATACTATTTTGGTTATAAAATAATAGAATAAAGAGATTTTAGGGGGTTATAGGTGGAAAATAAATAAAAATAACGTGAGAGAAGACATTACTTTTAAATTGGTTAACTCTGTTTGGTTTGATCATAAAGGATTTCTTGAATTCTTTTTTGCATAATTTAAGGTTTCTAGGTGGAAGAGATGGATGTTGGTAGTTTATTTGTGCAGATGTTGGATGAGTTGAGGGTGATTTAGAGGACTGAGTAAGGGTTAGAGGTGACCATTTTTAATAAGGGGGAGGAGGGGCTCTTCAGGAATGTTTCAAAATATTATTTTATTATAAACTGAATTTCGATTTAAAAAGAACCCCAACACATATAATTTTAAGATAAGGTGGGTATTGTTCAAAATCCTCCCATTTAATGGGTTTTAGACAAGTTTAGGGTGTAACATTAACCCTATTGTTTAGCTTTAACCATTAGTTAACTAATATAACTTTTACCATGTCCTCTTGTACATTCATACTATATTGTTAATATAGTTATAATAAAATTTCAAGAGACCCAAAATGGATAATTAATGGAATTTGTAACATTATATAAGTCATTTGGCCAAATATTTGATTTTTAGGTCCATTTTATCATTTAATAAAATATTGATTGATTTAAAAACTCTTTTAAGTCAATTTTAATACTATTCATATCACGACATTTAAAAAACCCCAAACCAACATTATTATTTAAAAAAACATCATTAATTAAAATATAAAAAGTTATAATTATCTATAAAAATCATGGATTTCATAAATAATTTCAAAATAAATTTGTATTAATATTTATAATCATATTTATTTAAAACATTAATCAATGAGGTAATCATTACATCATATTTATGTCATAAATAACATTATTTATGTAATTTTTAAAATTAGAAATAAAATAAAAAGATGTTTGAAATTATTTTAGATTTATAATTAATAATTATATTCCAAAATATCACTTATATAACCCATTAAAAAATATTTGAACAAGAGAAACTTGTTTAT
Source organism: Viscum album (assembly GCA_963277665.1). NCBI lineage: Eukaryota > Viridiplantae > Streptophyta > Magnoliopsida > Santalales > Viscaceae > Viscum > Viscum album. Next base: position 1,330,851,157 of record OY728133.1, read on the forward strand.
GTTATATTTTCCTTAACTTTAAATTAATTTTTATAAAGTGTCATTTTAACATACATTTGGCTCCAAAGGGTCGCAAAATAAACCCAAGGAAGCCCATGGTAGGAAATGTATCATCAAATAGGGTTAGGATATGTGTTCAGGTAATTTATGGTTATTATAATATTATTTTTTACCCTTATTTACTAGATTTTCCTTTTAACCATGGTAAATAAAATATTTACTAAAATTAATATTCATAATGTCTAAAAACAAAAGTTACATATTTAAATAATTAAGAACTCATAATTCCAAATACAGAATCCATTATTCCTAATTCAGAACACAAAAGTTTCAGAAATTAATTTAAAATTAATTCCCATTGTCAAAACAAAAAATCGTCTTTTCTTGAAATAAAAATCATCAAAAGATTGACATTTGTTTATGTCAATTTTCAAAATGAAATTACTTAAAATACCATAATTGGATTAAATGGTAAAACTAAAATCCAATTACACATTAAAAATAATTAAAATGACAATCTATGAATATAAATAAATTAGATTAAAATATCATTTTAACTTAAATTGCATTTTTTTCACTATTCATTAAAAATTATCTTTATCCTAAAAATACCAAAATATTTAGCCGAATTAAATTTTGATGTGAACCTTCTATGTAAGAAGTTTTTTTTCATGTGGAACATATAAAAGTGACAAATAAAATATTTAAAAACAATTCTCCATCAAAAGGTGGTAAATTGTCTTTTTATACAATATTACAGTATTTGTGCAAAAAAATGGATTCTTTCACATTTTAAACCTCTATCATTTATCAGATAAAGGTTAATACATTTAACAAAAATGTATAATCATATTTTTGTGTAAAATTATTATTTAATTCACAAATATTAATAAATAATAAAATAACATAATCTTTATTTACATGGGATGTTACATCCTTCCCCCATTTTGAGAATTTTTCCCTCACAATTTTATTCACATATCATATAAATGGGGGTATTTATCCCTCATAGAATTCTGAGATTCCCAAGTTGCCTCTTCAAAGATTTGGTTTTTCCAAAAAAAATCGTTTCCGAATTAATTGTTTTATTCCAGAACACTTTCTTTCTTCGGCCAAGAATTCGGACTGGTTGTTCCTCATAAAAAATATTCTCTACTAACTAAACTACCACTAGACTAAAAAAATAAGACAGATTCGGCTTATACTTTCTCAATATTGAAATATGAAAAACAATTTGTATCTAGGATAAACATGGAGGTAAATCTACTCTATAAGAAACTGATCCATCATTCTTTAGGATTTTTTAGGGACCAATGAACCTCAGACTCATCTTTCCCTTATTGCCCAAATGAATCACACTTTTTTAAATGGAGAAACTTTGGGAATGACAAGATCACCTACGTAAAAAAAGATCTTTCCTCTGGTTATCAGCATAACTTTTCTGCCTACTTTGAGTTTTTCTTGTGTGCTTCTGAATAAATTGAACTCTTTCTTCCATATCTTCTACCAATTCTGATTCCCTCAGTTTCCATTCACGTACTACATCCCAAAAAGATGGAGTTTGACCCCACTTCCGATATAATGCCCCAAATGGAGCCATCTGTATATTAGAATTAAATTTTTTTATTATAATAAAACTCAACCAAATAAAGATGTTGGTCCCAACTTTCCTGGGAATCCATTCAGAAGTCAAATAACATATCTTCTAATGTCTCAATTGATCGTTCTGACTACCCATATGATTTTGGATGAAAAGCAGTTGTAAATTTTATTTTAGTACTCAACAACTTATAAAGGCCTTTCCAAAAGTTATATTTAATCATGGGATCATGATCTAATACAATGGAGAGGGGAACTCCGTGTAACCTGACTATCTTCTTCACATACATCTGAGAAAGTTGATCTAGATATAGAGTATCTCATATAAGAAGGAAATGATAATATTTAGTCAATCGATCAATAATGAACCAGATTTCATTGTTACCTCAAGATGTATTTGGTAATTCCACAACGAAGTCCAAAGATATATTTTTCCATTTCCACTTTGGAACTAGTAAATTCTGAAGCATACCTTTTGAAAACTATCACTCTGTTTTAACCTGTTTCCAAGTCTAACACTTCATAGTATAGTCGGCAATATATCTTTTCATTCTATCCCACCAATAATACCACCAAAGATATCTATACATATTAATACTGCATGGATGCACTAAAAACGGAGAACTATAATCTTCACATAACAACTAAATATTCAACTGTGAATCAATAGGCACACATAATCTCTTCCCCAATTTCAAAATACAATCATTATCAATGTTAAATTCTGGAAACATACCCTTTTGAACCAACTCTACCCTTTTTAAGAAACTCATTGTCTTACTTCTACAATTTCATAATTCTATCTCATAGAAATGATTTCACTAACACCTGAAACAAAATAATGGAATTTCCTACACCATCAACTTTTATTCCAATTTTCATCAAATCTTTAATCAAAGGATCTTGTTCTGATCGGAAAAATTTCAATGTAGCATTAATTTTTCGTGTCAAAGAATCATCCACTTTATTTTCCTTTCCTGGATGGTAATGAATTGTGAAATCATAATTCTTGGTTAATCTCACAGTCTCCAATGTCTCATGTTCAAATATTTATAAGTGAATGTATACTTTGAACATTTGTGGTTAGTATATATTTCACATTTGACTCTATAAAAATGAGGCATCCACATTTTTAAAGCAATAGCAACTGTAGCTAATTTCAAATTATGTGTAGGGTGATTTAACTCATGTGGTTTCAACTGACATGAATAATAAGTTATTACCTGATCACTCTTCATTAAGACCCAACCATGTCCTTTCAACAAAGTGTCATTGTAGATTAAAAATTACTCATGTCTGGAAGGTAAATCCAAAACTGAAGCACTAACCAATCATTTTTTCAATTCTAGAAAACAATCATCACATTTTTTTCTAGATAAACGTAAAACATTTTCTAGTTGACTTAGTTACTGACCTCGATAACTCTACAAAATTCCCAACAAACCTTCTATAATAGCCTTTGAAACCATGAAATCTACGGATATTTATTATATTTTTGGTTCTAATCCATTCATCAACAACTTTTATTTTAGAATGTTCAATATTTGTATCATTTTTTTAAACAATGTGACCAAGGAAGGAAAATTGTTGTAATCAAAACTCACACATGCTGAATTTCCCATATAGTTTCTTTTCATTAATGGTTTGAAAGACAACCCTTAAATTACATTCACGTTACACTTTACTTTCTTAATGGACCAAAATATCATCAATAAACACAAAAATCATTTATCACACTAATCAACTGAAACATCACTGTAAAAAACTATCCAATTCTGATTCTGACCATCATAGGTTACTGATTTGGAAGGGAATTTCCCTTCTGTATGGCTTCCCAACATACCTACCATGTTTCCTCTATGAAACCCCATTATCAACACAGAAATATCTTAGTAGAAGCAACATGGTAATCAGTAAATGATATATCATTTAAATATTAACAAAAATTAATTTATAATTATTATTTTAACAATTCACTAACTCCTAATGATATGTAAACCAGCCTATGATAACAACTATAAGGGCCCTAGAATAAATATAAAATAATCTAATATTAAGTTAATAATAAACATTTAGGATCTTTTCAAGTTTAATGTTTTAGAGATTTAGTCCATAACTATTACATTACATGTCAAATATTACAAAGTAGACACTTCTACTAAATATACATTTTTTCATAAAATAAAAACTCTAAAAAGAAAAAAAGAATTCTTTTTGGCGATATAAATCATTATAATTCTTCCTTTCTCTTACCGTGCTTTATATCCTATGATAAAACATTTCAAAAACTTGGTATTAGTATAAAAAGCTCGGTAAGAGTTATAAAATAAAGAATGAAAACATCAGTCCATCAATATAAACAAAACAAAATTTCTTTAACATACCTCATGGAAACATAATATTTATTAATAACACATAGAAGTCATAAATTATAAAGGTAACTTGTGGAATCCAAAACATACTTACATTGTATATTTCAAATCTATGTTGAGAGTTACATTTGGAATACCCGTTACAATATATTCCCTAAATCTCTTAGGAGAAGACTTAACATTTACCCCAGTCATGTCACACAATGTGTCGGAGAGCTATTTCGAGCCCACCATCCCTAGGATTACCATAGAACCACCCATATTCATAATAAATTCGAAAGAACCATAAAATATTCACATCACATAAAAAACATTTATTAAATATAACATTTCTGCATTGAAATCACAATATATCATTTAAATATATGGACATAATCAATCCATTATCAAAACCATTTTCAATACCAAATTTATTAAAAAAGTATACGGTATTTATATTTTTTTAACATTACGGCTTGTTAATGAAGCCAAATATGAATTAATGCCCACAACATCGAAAAGGTCATTGTCACCACGTACATTAAAAATAAACATTCCCTTTTTTGTTTAGTGAAATGCTACGTAGAAAAAGATTCATTATGTATCAAATGAAAATTAAAATGTTTTTATACACTGTAGAAAAGAAAGCGGTGTATAAATCCATATATGCCTCAATGAATGGAGATTTAAACGAAGTTCCTTACCTCATGTCTGACTTGACTCGTTCATTCCTTAATCTTTTGAATAATAAACTAATGTTAATTTCTACATTATTAAGAAGCTTTATGATTTTTATTGTTCCTTTTATATTACTTTTTACCACGTTATAAACATTACATAATCATTTCAGTTAAAAATGGTTGTTTTGTCGATATTTGGTACTTGAGTCCAAAATGAACATCTTATAATTACAAGATGTTCATGTGGTCAAAATCTCATTATATCCATAATAATATTTATGATTTAGATACAATATATATCATATATATCCATTACATATGTATTTATAATATTATATAACATTTGGAGATAAAAAATTAAATGCACCGTTTAAGGAGATGGTAAGTTGTACATACGCATGAACGCTACATTAATTTTAATTCCATACTTAATGTAATGAAAAAATTATGATACATATATATATTATAATTACAGTATATTATCATATATAATTTCTGTAACTCCATCCTTTATACATTCCATGTATGGCATGAATGAGTTACTTCACTTTGAGGGGCGGTTGTCCGCACTTCCTCAAAAGATATTATCGTATTTACCCATTATGGTAACCATAAAGGTATGATATAAATTAAAAATACATAATCATAGAGACAATATAAATATAATATATATCACATATAAATATATTTCCATCATAATGGCCACCGTGATAGGTGGAAGAATATAATTGAATAATCATCGTTTCGTGAGGCAGTAGTTCTCAATCCACAAAAACCGTATGTTCGTATCCATTAGATGGAGGTGTGTGGATGTTTAGTTCAAATAATTATCATAAAAAAATAATATTATATTTATGAAACTATAGTTTTTAAAAAATAATGGAATAAATAGAGTATATGAGGTTATAAAAGGAAAATAAAAGAAAAGAACATGAGAGAAGACATTACCTTTAAATTGGGTAACTCTCTTTGGTTTAACCAAAAGGCATTCTTAATATGCCTTCTGTCTATGTTAAGGATTGTAGGTGGAAGAGAGAGATTTCGGGAGCTTATTTGGGCAGATTTTGGATGATTCAAGGGGACTTTAGCTATGTGAGTAAGGGTTAGAGGTGATGGCTTTTTATAAGGGGGGCTCTTTAAAAACGTTTGAAAATATTATTTTATTATAAAATAAATTTCAATTTATAAAGGTCCCCAACTCATTTAATTACAAGATAGGGTGATTATTTTTCTTCATCCTCCCATCCAATGGGTTTTAGACAATTTTAGGGCATAAAATTAACCTTATATTTTAGCCTTAACCTTTAGTTAACAAATTTAACTTTTACCATGTCCGATTTTATATTCATACAATATGGTTAATATAGGTTCAATAAAAAGAAAAGAGACCCAAAACGTATCATTAAAGAAATTTTTAACATTATATATTCCATTTGGATGAATCATAGATTTTTAGTACTGTTTTTGCATTTAATAAAATAATTATTGATTTAAAAACAATTTTAGGTCAATTTTAGTACTATTCAAATAATGACTTTAAAAAAATACCAACCACCATGATTCGTTCAACAAATATTCTTTAATGAAAATATAACAATTTATAATTATCTCTCAAAATTCATTAAGGAATAAATAGTTTCAAAATTAGTTTATTTTAATATTTATAGTCTCATTTATTTAAAACATTCATAATGAGGCAGTCATTACAACATCATTTTGTCATAAATAAATTTATTTATATGAACTCTAAAAATTATAAATAAAATACCATGATGCCGGAAATTCTTTCAGAATTTTAATGACTATTAATATTCAAAAATAAACTTTATATAACTCATTATAAAAATAGTTTTACAAAGAGATATATGTTTATGTTATATTTTTCATAACTTTTAAATCGTTTTTATAATGTGTTATTTTCACATACAAGTGCCTCCATGGGGTCCCAAAATCTAACCAAGAAATCCCATGGTCATAAATTTATTATCCAATAGGTTTAGGACACGTTTTAGGATAATTTAATATTATTGTAATGTTATTTTTTATTCTTATTTACCAGATTTACCCTTTAACCATGGTAAATAAAATATTTACTGAAGTTACTATTCATAATGTCTAAAAATAAAAGTTACCAATTTAAAAAATGTGGACCTAATTATTCCAAATATGGAATCCATTTTTCCAAATTCAAAACTCAATATTTTCCTAGATTAATTTAAAATTTATTCTTGTTGTAAAAAATGTGTTTTTAAGAAATAATATCTATCAAATGATTGACATTTTTATGTCTCATTTCAAAGTGAAATTACATCCAATTACCACCATTGGATTATGTGGTAAGAATATAATCAAATTACACATTAAAACTAATTAAAAACACAATATAACTATAATAATAAATCAAATTAAGTGACATTTTTAACATAAAATGCATCATATATCACTATGCATTAAAAATATTATTTTATACTTCTAAAGAAGAAGTTTATTTTGTAAAATGAAACATATAACAGTTTCAAAAACTATATTAGAATATGGTTCTCCATCATAAGGCGGTAAATCAACCTTTTATTGATTATTGGAGTATTTATACTTAAAATTGGATTCATTCCCATTTTTAGCCTTTAACATTTATTAGATAAAGGTAAAGACATTTAAAAAACATTAATAATCATATTGTAGTTTGTTCTTTTCATTCCTTCTAATACAACGGCAAGACATTAACTACCATTTAAAATAATTTTTTTTTTGTATAACTCATCATTGTGTGCAACCAGAGATTTCAGAGAAAACTATTGTTGTGTATTGGGTACTCCATCGAACACAACATCCACTTTATAGTCAAATTGATATTTAATTCAAATATATATATATATATCATATTTTTTATTTACCTAGGATGTTACAAATTGAATTATTTAACATATATGGTTACATGAGTGAAAATTAATTTTATGGGTATCGATTAACTCGAAACAAAAACATTTAATGTAAATTAGTTTTTTTTCATAAAAACTGTTTTTTATTACAATTAGGTATTTTTAACATAATAAAATAAATTATTAGGTATATTTGAATTATTTTAATTAAATTTATAAAATATATATTCATTATAATATTTTTACCCTTATTTAATATTTTTCTAGGAAGAGGATAAGAATAATCCATGTTTTATGCATAAAAAAATATTTTTCTAAATATGGTTTTAATTATGTGTATAGAGATTATTTTTAAATTAATTTATACCTCTTTTAGAAATTAATTTTATGAAATTTATTACATATTGATAATTATGAGTTTCAAATTGGGTAAATATATTCCATCAATTTTTCATCAATATGAATTGTAACACTAGAAAAATTTATCTCCTTCGTAAAGGGTAAATAATATTAATATTTGTTAAAACATAGTGATAATACCATAATTTTTTATCCAAATTTTTAATTTAATTAGGTAATAATCCATTATCACCTTATTCCCTTCGTGAAAATGGTTAATGGACACTTTTCTATGAAAATGCTCTATATAATATTTAAATCAATGAATGATACAAAATGCCACTTGCGTAGTTTGAAATATGTGTTATGTGTCCATATATGAAAAAATAATGTTTGAAATGAATCCAAGTGTCTATTTTTCTATTAATAAAATCATTTTTAATATATTAATTATTTTTAAGTTATAGTAATAATTTATTGGTTGAGATTTCTTATTCAACACTTATGTTATATTTCTCCAATTTATAAAAAAAAATATAATAATGATTTAAAAAACTAAAAGTAATATAATTAGAGTGATTTAATGTGTAATAATATTTTTTTAAATGAATGTGAAATATTAGTGTCATTTTAAATGATTTTATTGTAATTTTAACTTTTTATTTTTTTTCTTTTATGTCAAATTATAAAAATGGTGTCAAAATTGGAAATATTGATACTTTATGAAAATTATACATTTTTAAATTATTTAAATATCAAAAAAAATTAAAATAGAGAAATGGGATAAGATATCATATAAATGATTGTCGCTTTACAATTTATAAGCCACTTTGGAACCATTTTTCCTGAGATTGATTTTAATTTATTTTAATCTTTTTAGATATTCCATGTTTTCCCATACCATAAATTATAATTTTCACCTATCAATTACAATTTTCACACTAATTTTAGCCATTTATCTAAAAAACTCTATCAATATCTCTTTTTCACTCCCTTATCCACATTCTAGTGATTATTTTATTCCCAAAAAACCATCTTTGGGATCCTTAAGAGGAGATCTAAAGGAGTTCTTTCAAATAAAAGGTAGTCACATTTACTTGTCACTTTCTTTTTAATTATTATTTTACCTTCCATAAATCATTTATAAACCTTATAAAATAACAACAAAATTATTCTAAATATCTTGAAATTTTATTATAGTTATGAAACCACCATTATTTTACCCTAGTTCTATCAAATGGGTAGTGAAATTATCGATTGTGCATACGTACAGATTACTTTCTTCACATAACGATACAATTCATTTCTCATCAACATATTTTATTGATGGGTATTTTGATGGGTATATTTTTTTTACATGATACTTATTAAATAATAATAATTTTAGAATGATATTATCATATCTATCTTCTGACATTCCAATCTGTTGATGACAATAATATCGCTTGTGTATATGTTTGAATGAACATATCTATGAGAATATGTGATTAATTTTTAATATATATTTTAATTTTATGGTTACGATGATCCCCTTAAAGAATATTAATATATTAATTATTAATTATTCTTCAAATGTGTTTTATTATTTATCTATATTTCATTCTGTTCATCATAAAATGAAAATAGTGTTCATGCTTGCGTATCATCATCCATCTTTAATAATGGTGTCATATAATTTTATAACTCTATATTTAATGAATTGATCTAAATCACTAGTACAAAAAAGCTTCTTTACATCATTTTTTTTTGCTTTTTCACGTCAGTTTTGTGGTGACGTTGTGGAGAAGTTATTGCGAAAAACGTAGAAAATATGATTTTTAACGTCGGTTATTTAATAACCGACGTTAAAAATGTTTTTTTAAATGATTTTACAAGTCGGTTTTTAGAAAACCGACTTGAAAGACCATATTTTATACAAAACATATCGTGCTGAAATGCTCTTTTTAATGTCGGTTATTTAAAAACCGACATTAAAAACTAACGTTAAAGGTCATTTTTTATGTCAGTTTTAAAATAAGTGACGTTAAAAAAATTTCTCCTTTTTTTGATAATTTCTTGATCTTCAATTTGATAGGGCATAGAGGTCAAATGGAGCTACGGATCAAAAGTTATGATCATTATATGTTTGATGTATTTTTTTTCTAAGGAAAGATTGAATGAGCCAACCAAAGCTTCATCTGAGAAGGAAATTTAAAATCCGAATGAGGATTTGTAGTTTTACAATGATAGAAAGAATAAATAGTGAATCTGAATCATTAAATGGTATATAAATTAAGAAAACTAATCAAAACAAAACACAAATCTTGGAAACATAATTATGAATACCTTGATGAGATCACGAAAAGAAGAAATAGTGGATTCACATTCAAGATCAAACGGGTTGAGTTGGTGGAATGATGATGGTAGAATTAAAGGATCATTAGATAACGATATGTGTATAATGAAACCATATAAATGATATGGAAAAATAAAATTCCGTATTAAAAATTTAGGCGGAAACTGAAAATTTTGAGCTCGCGCTGTGAAAAAATTGAAATTCCGCGTCAGCGGGATATTAAAATCATTTTACACGTCCATTTTTATAATAACCGACGTGAAAAATATTAAAACAATTTCTTCTTTTTCACGTTAGTTATATAGAAACTGACGTGAAAAATCAAATTTCGTGACTTTTTTCACATCGGTTATTTAATAACCAACGTGGAAATTGAAATTTTTGTAAAAAAATGAAATATTGCATTGGTGGGAGGTTAAAATCATCTTTCACGTCGGTTTTATGATAACTGATGTGAAACATATTGAATGTATTGCTCATTTTTCACGTTGGTTATATAAAAACCGACGTGAAAATTCAATTTTTGCGGATTATTTACATTAGTTCTTATAAGAACTGACTTAAACAATAAATTTTCATGACTTTTTTCGTTGGTTATTAAATAACCAACTTTAAAAAATTTTACAAACATGTAGTTTATTTCACAAGCTTCAATTTTATAGGTCGCAGAGCTCAAATAGAGTTATGGATAAAAACTTATGGTCCTCTGAAGTTGGCATTCTCAAAGACTTCGTTTAGGGATGATCATCTTTCAATGTCCATAAATTTTGATCCGTAACTCCATTTGAGCTCCATGACCTCTCAAATAGAATCTTACAAAATTAACTACATTTTTATACGTATTTTTAACATTCGTTATTTAAAAACCAACGTCAAAAAGTCATGGAACCCAATTTTTTACGTCGGTTCTTATAATAACTGACTTAAAAAATCAAATTTCATGACTTTTCATGTCTGTTATTTTATAACCGACATTAAACAATTTTATAAAATTGTATTTCATTTCGTATGCTTTGATTTTATAGGTCACAGAGCTCAAATGGAGTTACGGATCAAATGTTATGGTCCTCTAAAGTTGGCCTTCTCTAAGACTCCATTTAGAGATGATCATCTTCCAATGGCCATAACTTTTGATCTGTAACTCCATCTGAGCTCTATTACATATCAAATCGAATATTTATAAATGGAATACATTTTTTTATTCATTTTTAATGTCCGTTATTTAAAAACCGACGTAAAAGAGTCATGAAACACAATTTTTTAGGTCGGTTATTATAAGAACCGACGTAAAAAATCGGGTTTCATGACTGTTTTAAATCTGTTTTTAAATAACCGATGTTAGAAAATCTTACATACATGTATTTCATTTCTTAAGATTTTATTTTATAGGTCACGAAGCTCAAATGGAGTTACAGATCAAAAGTTATGATCCTCTAAAGTTGGCATTCTCTAAGACTTCATTCAGGGATGATCAACTTATGATGGCCATAATGGTTGATCTGTCAATCCGTTTGATCTCCACGACCTATAAAATCTAATCTCAGGAAATAATCTACATGATTATAAACATTTTTTACTTTATTTATTTAATAACCGACATTAAAAAGTCATTATAAATTATTTTTTAAGTTGGTTCGTATAAGAACCGTCTTACAAAATATGGGAAAATTTATTTTTCACTTTGGTTATTAAATAACAGACGTAAAGAGTCAACATAAGTGATTTTTCACATTGGTTATTTAATAACTGACATGAAAAATCTGCGAAAAAGGATTTTTCACGTCCATTATATAATAACCGGCATGAAAAATCAAATTTTGGAGATTTTTATGTCGGTTCTAAAAAACCGACATGAAACGGGTGACGTCAAAAATATTTTTTGTACTAGTGAATATATATATATATATATATTGAATATATATATATATATAATATTTCTATCATTATAAAAATTATTCAGATGATTTTACCATGATAAAAATTCAAGGACCAAAACTACCAAACCAAAACATAGCTGAAAAATAAAGTAGATATCACCCAGAACAGCAATATAAATAAGTAATTGGAATTAAAATGGTTGATTAAAGGTTATAAGTAAATAATATATGGTATGATATATATGATTATAGAACTGTAATAGTTTTTTAATAAATCTATACTTATTATATAGGATGTTTGAACAACTATGAAGCATGTCGGGCTTGAGGTAATGGATTATCACCTCATTATTATTTATATAAGACACATGTCATACTAACCACTTGTTTCTTATATGTGTTTTATATTCATAACATAAATATATCTTTGGATGTATATATTGAAATTAATGTTTATTTACATATACATATATGTTTCTTTCTTTCATGGGGTTTACGAATCAAAAATTAACAAAGAGGAAAAGGATTTTATGTTATAATCTCATTCTCTATTTGAATTATTTATGATGAATAATTATGATTTACCTCTAATGAAACTCATTAATTGTATTCTAATATATCTATTTAATTACAATACATTCTTTCTATTAATTTTCATTTCCATAAGTACTTAAAAGACGGAGGATATCTTTTTAATGAAAATCAACATTATTTCTCTCTACAGTCAAAAATATTTTTTCTCCATTATTTAAATAATTTTATTACAAATCTCATATGATTTTTTAAATAAACTTATAAACATTTTTAAATTTTTAAATTTTTTTGTAAAAGTGATTTTTTTTTCATTTTCTGAATGATGTATTTTTCAAAAAATTATGAAAGGATGTTTTTTATCTTATATAGAATGAAAAGAATTTATTATTATTAAAATAAGTCATAAAATATCAATCTTACTTTATATTTTTCCATAGTGATATGGAAATAAAATATTTTCCATAATATTTTCAAAAAAAATTATTTTTTAAAGAATTCATTTTCAAATTAGAAAAGATATTCTCCTAAAAATGTTAAGTTATCTTTCAATGGAATTTCTATTCATTTAAGATAGAAACACTTTATTTAATTTATAATTTACAATGGATATGATCCTTGGATAGCATCCTTATTATTTCTATGTATGGTTTACATTTATGATGAAAAATTTGTATGAAGTTCCTTCTGTTTAAACAAGTTATGCTATGATAAAATGATGGAATGTTTTTGAAAATCATTTCCATTCTATGTGTTATGTTATGATGAAATGTTTATGAAACAAATTTCTTCATGAGTTCAAATATGATGAATTATTTATGATTTTATGGAAGACATATGTATGATTTTAAATATTTGATTGGTGGGACCTATATCTCCTTCCAATTCATTGGATAAAGATTTAAATCTCATGATATTAAAGGGACTGGAATGGGGAGTGATACTATCTCATTAAGGGAATATATCCAATATGATAGTCTTAAAAGATGTCCTGGACAACTATGATGGATCAGGGAATGCATCCAATCTACTATGATGATAATTTGAGTGAACCTTGACTACAATTAATGTTTTGGGAGTGAACCAAAACCACTATGATAATCCGGGATGTGAATCCCTGACTGCCAAAGAAATGATATTCTAGGATTATGTGAATTCCAAAATTCCATGTATTAAATAATTTTTATGATCTCATGGATTATTTACATGGATTCTATTATGATTATTTTTTAGTGAACTAATAATGTTTTCCAAGAATCAAATTTATGATCTATGATATATAGGTTATGTATTTAAAATGTTATGCTCATACCCTTATACTCATGTTTGGCTTATGTGATCATTGATATCTCCTTTATTTTATCTTACTGATTATCTGTTCACACTCTTTTTTTTTGTGTTTCATTTCACTAGGTTAGGTATAAATGTTTTAGGAAATATAATTCTTTGAATGGTTCTAGTTTTGAAGGATATAATGGGAGGAAATTATGAACCATCTGGTCTTGTGTCCAAGTATCTAAAGATAAATTAACTATATGATTTTTTTATGGATAATTATGATATGTAATGAATATTAATTTAATAATATGTAATATCTATATACTATAAATATGGTTTTCTATAGTATGTGTCGTAGTTAAGATTGATTAACTTACCAGAACAAGGATGAAATATCCTTAGTGAGAACCTTGGGGATATGCCTGAGTATAGGATAGAATCCTAATTCTTTTCTAATTTTCATGGATGACCAATGGTAAACCAATGTTTTTTGGAGATTTTAATCAAGTTTCCTTAATTTAAAAATTCTAAAAAACAATTTTATAATTATTTTGTTTCCAATTATGAATGTTGTTGATCATTTTTTTGTTTTAGTAAATTGATGGAAACCTTGTAATCTTTTTAATACTAAATGTTATGGATAATGAATTGAATTTCCTCATGAGAAAATAAATTTTATTGTATTTGGAATGGAAAATCTCATATTTATTCTCACAAAAAAATTTCAAGATGTGAATCGTGATGATCTTCTAAACAAGAATTAGAGGGAAAAATATTATGTTTGGTATTTAATGTGGCAACATCCACCTTCTTTTAGTGGGTGTGTTGATCCAATAGTTACTAATAAATGGATCTATACCACTGAAAATATATTTTACAATCTATAATTCTTGAAACAGGTATAATAATTCTAGTTTCATGTCATTTGAAAGTTGAAGTGGACTAATAGATGAATATTATCTTGAATGCGATGCAAAAAGAATATATTGTCTCTCTGGAGTGGGATGAGTTTAAGATCTTTTATCAATAAGTAATTTCCTAATATTTTCAGATGAATATAGATAAATAATTACTTGATCTTATGTAAAGGGATTATGAATATCCTGAAACCCATGAGGCAAATTTTATGAGAATTATGAGGTATGCTTCTGGTATTATCATCTAACCTAAAATTGTGCTCTATAGATTCTTTATTGGATTACTACATAGTCTCCAAAGGGTGTTATAAATAAGGGAAATAAATAGCTACAAATATTTAATTATTTGTGCCATTGAGGCTGGGATAGAGATTGGAGTTTCCAATCAATAACACTATATGAAATGATAATAAATTTAAAATTCAAGGGAAGTTATAAAAACAATGGAGAGAGGAAGATGATCCTTATTTTATTCTCAATGTGTGGAAGAAAATATTTTAGAAATTTTCTTAAGGTTACTCATAAATGTTTCATGTTTGAAAATGACGGTTTTTGGAAAATTGAATACTGACATGACGGGAAGAGGTCAGTTATTGATTAAAATAGAGATAAGGAACCACAAAATACGCCACCCACCCTCTAGAGTATTTAATTCATGGATTAGGGGAAGAATTATTATTATTTCCAAAATTTTAAATCTAATGATTATTGTCGACATCAAAAACCTATTAAGACAAGATGAAAATGGAAATATTATGTGATCTCTATTTATAATGATGGGTATGATAACAAAATGGTGAAGACTATACTTACCATCCTCTATATAATTGATATTGTATTATTTGATTCTAAATCAACCAACTATTTTAAATCAAAAGAATTTTCTAATGTTATTATATTTCCTCCTCAAAGTGTATAAGTTGAGATAGTAGAAAAAACCACTAACTGTATGAGGACTACATCCCAATTCGTTGATATGTCTCTGGATAAATTTTGGTTAGAATTGTTGACCCTAAAATCATGTTTTTATACATATTCATGTTTTTTAAGTGATACTAGGTATGAATTGTCTTTATTTAATAAAATATCACATAAATTACAATGGGTGGAAAGTCAATTTGACATTCAAAATTAAACTATGATCCCTTATCAGTGCAATGATAAATATGAACTTCTGATTGATATTGAACCCTTTTTATGGGTCTTGATTCCTATTAAAAGGGGTTTTTATCTCAAAATGTTGTGGAGAAACTCAAAATCAATGGTATGACAATTTTATGGGAGTTATTTTCTGGATTTTTGGAGAAAATTTCCAGTCTTCCATTGAACAGTGATGTTCATTTATCGATATAATTCATACCTAGTTTTTCAAATATTTCAAATACTCTATATAGAATGACCTTGATTCAGTTTCATGAACTGAAGAATAAAATACAAGAGAATTTCGATAAGGTATTTATTCATCCAAGTTCATCACCATGGGTTTCTCGAGTTTTTTTTAATATGAAAGAAGGATCAATATGACCCTACATTTATAATTGAGAATTTAGAAACATCACTATCAAGAACAAGTATTGTATATCCTATATCGATGATTTGTTTGATCTACCATGTGGAGGTCATTACTTTTCCAAGATTTATCTTCATACTGGATATCATCAATTGAAGATCAATAATGATGATATAATCATGACATCATTCTTTACAAGTTATGAGCATTATGACTTTATAGTGATACCATTTCTTCATAAAACTTCCCGCACAATCATCATTAATTTAATGAGTATAGTCTTTAGAGATTACCTTGATATGTTTTTGTTATTATATATAAATGATATAAATATATATTCCAAGATAAAAGAAGGGAATTAAGGTCATTTGTATATTTTTCTAAAGATGCAAATGAAGGGTAATGTTTATGAAAATTCTACTAAGTTTTAATTCTTTCTTTAGAATGTTTAATTCCTAGATTATATAACCTCGTATGAGGGTATATCAGTATATCCCAAGAAGGGTTATTTTATTGAACATTTTCAAAGAAAAACCAATTTGACTAAGATCTTAATGTTTTGGTGTTTTTCTAAATATTATTTGTAATTATGAATAATGTCTCATGAATGTCTAATCCACACACTATGTCAACATGGAAGGAAGACATGTTCATTTGGAACAATGTATATAAAGAAAATTTAAAGGAACTATAGAGAATTTTAGTAAGATAACATACTATCATCTTACCATGTAGTGGATAAGGGGGTGAAATCAATATAACTTTGACGAAAAGGTATTGGTATTTGTTATCGTGTAGAATGACATGGTTATAGCTTCATCCTTGCACCAATTTAAGGTTCATTATAAAAATTACCCAACCCATGATTTGGTTTTAGTTGTGGTATTTTTTGTATCAATGATATGGATTAATTATATTTATAGAAAATGATGTGATATATATACATGTCATAAAATTATAAAGTATATTTTCACACAGAAATAGTGGAATATGTGCCATATAATATGGATCAGGCATATTAAAGAGTATGATTGATTAATAAGTTACCACCCAAGTATGATGAATAAGGTAAAATATACACTTATTTCAAATGATCATGATAGCATAAATGTGACAAGGTTCACAATAGATCCAATATTTTGTGACATGAAATGGACGGATTTGGAAATCGTGAAGGATGAAGAAAAATATTGTCTTTCTCAAATGAGTGTTCAACCATATATCAAAGTGAATAATAGAGATACCCATAAGGAATATATAGACTGAGATAAGAATATTAGTAATTTTTTAAATTTTAACAATTATTTTTATGCAATTATAAGGTTTTTGAACCATTTATCTGTTCCATCCATACAAGAATTGAATGATCTGTTGGATGAGGATAACAATTAATCAATCACTAGTCATCTTGGAAGTAAAAATATTTATAGATATCTTAATGATTATGTCACATATATGACATATTTTGATGTTATTTCTCATTTATTTTCCATTCAATTTTTTGGGGGTTTCCCAAGCTTTTATGGAGGAATAAGTGAGTTTTCATGAATTGGGTCAAACCGTGAGCCCAATTCATGTTTTAAAAAAAATCATTTTATAACTCATTAGTTTTTCAACATTTTTTATTCATTCAAATTCATACATGACCTCCCCTAACCAATTATATCCCCCATTTCAATTTTAAGCCTTTATAAATCTATAACCAAGGTGTATTTGGGTTTTTATTTAAGGGATTGGGCCTGCTCGGAAGCCCAATTCTAGTTTTAAAAATAAGTTTTGTTTCTTTAAAAACATATTCGAATTTAAGGCTCTTTTGGTGATTCAAATACTTACCCAATCCCATTGAACCCATACATGCACCCTACCTCTTTCCCCCCTCTTTGGAGCTCATATCCATCGCGATGAGTGCAGAACATCTTAGGGTTTCTAAAATCGGCCATATTTGAGGAGGTAAGTTCATTCCATCATAAATCTCTCAATTCATAATCTTTTTCCTCCATTCTAGTTCCTCAATGAACTTCTCATTATTATTCGAACAACCCCATAATTATGGTAGTTTTCAATTTTAGATACTAGTGTTTGGGGAGATTTCTTCAAGATCCCTCAAGTAAGTTATTCTATTTCATTCCTCTTTAAAATTGCATAGGGTTTAATTGTATTTGATTATGTTTTCGTCTCTTTTAAATGAACTAACAAGTGACCAAGGGGGTAGGGTTTCAAACACAGGGGTTATCCTTGGGTTTTCATGATCAATTCTTGGGGTTTTAGGTTTGTTCTATGCCCCTCTTGGTGCGGTGGTGGTGCGACATGATTTTTGCATGGTGATTCAAGGTTTTTAATTACTTTTATATGTGATTAATTTTAGTATGAAATCTTTTTTATCAATCTGCTATGATTATGGTATTTTAAGGTATATTTAATTTTAATTTTTCTGCCAAAATTGGTTTTAGTGGCAATTAGAAAGCAAATAAATTTTTAATGCCAATTTCATTTGAAATTTGGGTGTTTTTCATATATTTCTTTTGTTGGTTTATTAAGGGCTTCCCAATAATTATTCAGTTGATTTTATTGAACTCTTTTAGGGTTGAAAATAATGTTTTAAATGTTATTATCCTTTGGTTGTGGCTGTGAAATTGGTATTGGGTGGCGTTCTTTATTAAAATGATTTTTGAGTAACTATTTGGTGTTGAATTAGGTTCATTACATGGTTATTCTATGTGATGAATATTGGGGTTGTTTTATAACTCATGTAATGGGTTTAAAGAAATTTATAAGGTTCTATGAATTCTATTTTGGTTAATGTGAGTATGCACATAGTGTTCAAGTGGGGTTTTCCAAGAGTTTTGGGTGCAAAACAAGGAAAGATTTGGAGAAGTTGTATTATTAAAACTATAAGTGTATTGTTATGTGTTTTAAATGGTATAAAATGTGTGTTGATACTTTTTTGGGTTAATGTTACCAGTAGTGTTGTTTATCATGAAAATGGATATGTGTTTAATGGTTAAATTGTTTGATCACAAAGGGGGAAGACCAGGTACCTAGGTGGGGTGGATGTGTACTAGTACGACTAGTGGACCTGATGGGCTTTGACCCTGTATCACATAGCATTTGGAAAATGACAACTCTAACTAAATTGTGTGTATGGTGCTTGGGTACCACATGGTTATGGGTATGTTCCCTACTAGTGTCTCGTGCATGAGAACGGATTTACAATGGTTACATTACACCGAGGTATGTGGTACATGGGGCCCGAGACTATCTATTGCCTAGGGATGTTCCGGATTTTCATTCTCATTGTATTTGTGATATTTTTCCTTGTATTGGGGTGTTTTTGGAAAAACATTATAGTATCTAACATGTCTATTTAAATTTGTGAACATTCTGTAAATTTTATCTTGAAAACTGTTTCTAATTGAAATTTTCATTACATGAATTTTATCAATGCTTTTCATTGCGTGTTAAAACTAATTTATTTTTCACATTGTATTGCATTATCTTTGAAATAATTAGGTGGTGCTCTATTGGGATTAGTCTCACACCCTACATAAACCCCTTGTGTGTAAGTAGACTTTATTTTTCTTGACTCAGGTAAAGGGAAAGATAAGTGTGATGGCGGTTCTGGGTGTTAGTCCCCATCCTTGGTGCAGAGTTGTGGAGACGACTTGTGGGTGATGACCCATTGTCATCTGGAGTCCTTGGGTATATCATTATAATATATTTATTTGTATTTGGAACACTTTTATTGTCTTTAAAAAAATGTATACAGTTCTGGTTTTTTCTTAAGATTTTTTTGGAAAGAAAATTTCAGATTTATATTATGGATTGTTTTAATGTTTTATGCTTTCATACTTAGGTAAATAATTTCAAAAACTAAATTAATGATACCCGGAAACTTGTGGTTCCCCATGGGGATAGGGAATGCCCTTCAGGTCATGTCAAGGGCCGGTTTGGAGTAGGTATTGGTGGTGACTAGATTTGGTTCGTGAAAAAATTGTATTAGAGGAGGTTAATCTTTTTGGGTTATATTGCAATTTTGGGATGATTCGGGAAAGACTGGAGCTAAGAATGTTGGGGTACAAGGTTTTGGTTGTGAGTAGGGTTCCTGGAACGCACCTCTCGTGGAAGACCTTGAGTCACCAGGGGACGTTGGAATATACGGATTGACTTCACTTTTAGGTTTGACGTGGGGGCTGCAGACCACACGTGGACATCAGGAAGATGGGGAGTATTTGTTTCTTTTATTACTTAAATGTGTTTAGATTATTTATATTTGATGTATTTGATTAAAATTTTCATAATTGTGGCATTGACTATTATTTTGTGACTGTTGGATTTTGTAGCAACATGCCTCCCCAGAAAGCTCCCACGCGCCCACGGGAAGAAGCTGGAAAGAGTTCTCCCACACCGATTGATCAGAGGCTTGTGCAGGCTACGTTCCAGGCTATCCAAGATTTGGACAAGGACTAGCATCTAATACTATTCCTATTAGCGCAGAAGAGATAGGTCCTAAAAAATATAAAGCATAAGAGTTATTGAAAAACAAGCCTCCTACTTTCTGAGGAAGCTCAGAACCCCAAGAATCAGAAGAATGGATCGAGAAGATCGAGCATATGTTTGAGTTCCTAGAAACTCATGAGGATCTCAGGGTGAAGTGTGCCTCCATTCTGTTGTGGGTCCCAACCTTTAGTGGTGGGAGTCAGTGCTTTAGGCTTGGAAGAATGAGCAGATGCGCTGGGGAGATTTCAAGGTCACCTTCAATGATCAGTACTACCCTGAGGTGTTGGATTATGATAGGTCCAAAGAGTTCATAGACCTTGTTTAGGGGAATCAATTTGTGATGGAGTATGCCAGCCATTTTTCTAAGTTGGTTTGGTATTCTCCTGAAATCATCTCCAATGAGAAGTAGAAGGCCCAGAGTTTTGAGAAATGATTGCTACCCAAGATATACTCCCAGGTGTTCTTGTTTAAGATGAGGACATGTGCGGAGGTCATTGATCGGGGGTGAATTATGGAGATTGATAGGAAATTCAGGCCTTGTTTCTCTAGTTCATTATCAGTAGTGGGTAGTGGTAGATCCTTTGAGAAGAAAAGGAAGCGGGAGGAACATGTGATTAAATGAGGTGGCAGTTCAGGCCACTCTTCCAGACAATTTTTGTCTGCGGCTTCTGATGAGATATCAGTCGTGTGCCACCAATGTGGGATTTCAGGGCATATTTGACCAGCATTCCCACTTCTTCCAGATCCTTGTTACCATTCTAGAGGAATGGGTCATTTACCTCACTTCTGCGGTGTGGCACGTCCACTTCTGAGTGGGGTAGGGTCAGTGGCTTCAAGAGGAGTGCCAGCATAGTCTGAGCCATCGAGGATGGGGGGATCTTGATTTGGCAGTCGTGGTGGTAGGGATGGGTCATCTTCTAGGTAGATCTAGTTCAAGGAACAGACACAGACTAGTGGTCATACTCAGGCAGAGACCAGACATCTCCATGCGGTGGATTTGGAACCAGCACGATCAGAGGCAGGATCATCGAGAGTTCGGTATACCGTTTTGATCGCATCTTCTATAGCTACTTCTCTTTTTGATACCGGTGCCTTCTGTTTCATTTATTTATGTCTTTTTTGTGGACATGATGAATTTTCCAACTTAGTTTATGACTTTCGTGATGGAGTTGGTGACACCGCTGGGAAAGAAGAAGAAGTAGTGCCTTAGGTGCCCCTCGTGTGCACTTTCCTTCTCAGGGATTGAGATGGAGTAGGACCTAATGGTTTTAGATATGGATATTTTTGACATAATACATTACATGGATTGGATAATACACTTCTAGGACCACATTTATTTCTATAGGTGGCAAGTGAGTTTCACAACACCTGATGGGAGTTATCAGGTTTTTCATGGAGAATGGGATCCTTGGTCGGGTCGCGCAGGACCTCCACCCCCAGAGTTAGGAATTCTCACCATCCAATTATCATAACTCATGATATATTATGATGGACTTTCCCATGGAGGTGCACTACCTTAGGTGGTGAATGATTTTCTGGAGGTATTCTCAGATGATTTCTCAGGTTTCCCCTCAAAGAGGGATGTGGAGTTTTTGATTCATCTAGCACCAGGATCACAGCCGATATCATTTCCCTCTTATCACATGGCCCCCACCGAGCTGAGGGAATTAAAGATATAGCTGGATGACATAAAATAAAAAGGATTCATTATTTCTCGCATCTCTTATTGGGCCACTCAGGAGTTGTTCACGAAAAAGGATGACGGATCCCTCCAGTTTTGCATTGACTACTGGAATCTAAATAAGGTAACAATTAAAAAAAATACCCTTTTCCAAGAATAAATGATTTGTTCGATCAGTTGAAGGGGAAAAGTGGTTCTCAAAAATAGACTTGCGTTTGATATATAATCAACTTAGGTTGAAGGAGTCAGATATCCCAAAGGTAGCCTTCTGAAGCAGGTACGACCACTTTGAGTATTTGGTTATGCCCTTCGGATGGACCAATGCTTTAGTTGTCTTTATGGAACTCATGAATAAGGTTCTCCATCAGTATATTGATTCCTTCATTGTGGTGTTCATGGATGAAATTCTAGTATGATATGGATCTGTAGAGAAACACGAACATCACTTGAGGATCATCTTGGGCACTTTATGGGATCACCTCCTCTATACAAAGATGTCAAAGTTCACTTTCTAGATCAGGGAAGTGAGAAATCTGGGGCATGTGATCACTAAGCAGTGGGTTTCAGTGGGCCTTGAGAAGATTAGTGTTGTTATGTCATGGGATCAGCAAAAGAATGTGTTCTAGATTAAGAGATTCCTCGTCCTAGATGGTTATTATAGGCAATGCGTTCGAAACGTTTCTCGGTATGATTCACCGATGACTGCCCTCACTCAGAAAAGAGGTGAAGTTTGTATGGGGCCAGAATGTCAGGCATCGTTCAAGGAGCTAAAGAGGCAGTTGACTACCGCCCCCATGCTGATTTTTCCAGAGGCTGGAAAGGGATATGTGGTCTATTGTGATGCTTCAGGTATGGGTCTTGGGTGTCTTCTTATGAATGATTATCACGTGGTGGTGTATGGATCTCACCAACTCTGACCACACGAAAAGAACTACCTGATCTATGACTTGGAGTTGGCAGCAGTGATGCATCCTATGAAGAGATAGCGCCATTATCTCTATGAGGATAAGTTTGTGGTATACTCTGATCACCAAAGATTGGCCTATATCTTCTCGCAGAATGACCTCAACTTGAGGCATCGTCATTGGATCAAGTACTTGCAGGGGTTTGAATTTGACATTGTATATACCCCAGGAAAGGGTAACATGGTGGCTGATGCATTGAGCAGAAGTGTTCCAGTGCAGTCTTTGAGGAATTCTAGTGATGAGTGGACTTTGATGGGGCTCTTTTCTCAGATGCATGTAGAGACTAGGGAACACAATGGAGGGGCATTCTTGGCGAGCGTCCAGTTGACTCATTCTCTGTTGGAGTTGATTCAGCAGGAACAACCTAGTGATGAGCTTGGTCAGCGTTCGAAGTAGATTCTTCATAGTGGGGAGACATCCTATGATTGGTCATCATCTCCCGAGGGCATATTGTGCTTCCAGGGCTGTTTAGTAGCGTCGTTATCTCTGTGGAAGGTGGTGATGGAGGACAACCACTAGTCTCAGTGTGATATCCATCCGGGTGCCACCAAGATGTATTATGATGTCCGTCGGCAGTTTTGGTGGCCTGGATTGAGATGAGTCATATCAGACATTGTGTTGAGATTCTACATGTGCCAGTAGGTGAAAGCATAGCATCAAAGGCCCTCCAGTTTTCTCCATCCATTACCCATTCCTACCTGGAAGTGGGATGAGGTCTCCATGGACATCATTGTTGGCTTAACACATACACCTTGGTGTAAGAAAGCCATTTGGGTGGTAATTGATAATCTTACCAAATAATCCCACTTTATTCCGATCAGGAATACAACTAAAGTGGATGAGTGGGGCCGTTTATATATTCAAAAGGTGGTGAGGCTCCATGGTGTTCCATTTGCAGTTGTGTCATATAGAGACCCTAGTTTCACTTCAAGATTCTGGGAAGGCCTTCAAAAGGCCTTGGGGTCTCAGATTAAGATGAGCACAGCATACCATCCTCAGAAGGATGGTCTGAGAGAGAGGAAAAATTAGATTTTGGAGGACATGCTCTGTGCATGTGTCTTGGACTTTGGAAGTTCCTGGGATATCCATTTGGGGCTGGTTGAGATTTCTTATAATAAAAGTTACCAATCCTTGATTCGAATGGCTCCTTTTGAGGATATCTATGGTCAGCCATGTCGAGCCCCTCTGTGTTGGGCTGAGGCAGGTGAGACTTCACTATTTGGGCCGAACCATGTGCAGGAGACTTCTGAGAAGGTCAAGATTATCATGGAACGCTTGTTGAAAGCTCATATTCATAAAAAATATTATACATATGGGAGGATTCGAGACCTAGAGATTTTTGTGGGTGATAGGGTGTTCTTAAAAGTGGCCCCTCATTTGGGCCATCGTCGATTGGGGAAGCATTGGAAGCTAATGTCGTGATATGTTTGACCTTTTGAGATCACAGAGCATATTGGCTCGGTGGAATAATGGTTTTCCTTACCTTCTAGTTGACATCCATCCATGATGTCTTCCATGTCTCCCAGTTGAAAAAATACAACCCAGATCTGTCCCATGTGTTGAGTTAGGAATAACTAGAGATAGGGCCTTACTTGTTAGTTTTTGAGCAGGCAGGGGAAATAGTGGACTCCCAAGAGAAGGTTCTTCGAGGGAAGTTTATTCCACTGGTCTGGGTTAGTTGGCAGCATGGTAATGATACACATGAGACATGGGAGCTGATGTCATGGGTTGAGGTAGAGTATACGTTCCTATTTTTCGATCAAGATTCAGGTTAACTTTCTGAGACAAAACGTTTTCATGGTGGGAAAAATTGTCACATACATGAAATATTTTAAAGGTATTGTTAATTTATTTTCCATTCATTCCTTGTTTTTGGAGTTTCCCAAGCATTTATGGAGGAATGGGTGAGTTTTCATGAATTGGGCCAAACCGTGAGCCCAATTCCAGTTTTGAAAAATATTTTTTTCTTTTTTAACTCATTAGTTTTTCAACATTTTTCATCCAATAAAAGTACTAATTGGCCTCCCCTGACCTATTAAAACCCCCATTTCAAAATAGAGTCTTTATAAATCCATAACCAAGGTGTATTTGTGTTTTTATTTAAGGGATTGGGCCTTTCAAGAAGCCAATTTCTAGTTTTAAAAATGAATTTTGTTTTCTTAATAACATATTCAATTTTAAGGTTTTTTCGATGATTCCAAGCATCACCCAAGACCATTGAATCCATACGTGCGCCTACCCTATTTCACCCCTCTTTGGAGATCATATACATCACTATTGTGTACAGAACATCTTAGGGTTTCTAAAATCATCCAGATCTGAGAAGGTATGTTCTTTCCATCACAACTCTCTCAATTATTAATCTTTTTTCTCTATTATTGTTCCAAAATGACCTCCTCATTCTTCTTCAAAAAACCCCAAATTGTGACCATTTTCAATTTCATCTACTAGTGTTTTTAGAGATTTCTTCAAGATCCCTCAAGTAAGTTAGTCCATTTCATTCCTCTTTCAAAATGGTTAGGGATTCATTCTATTTGATTAGGGTTTATTCTAATTTCCTTGATGTACCAAGTGACCAGGGGGGGTATGGTTTCAAACCTAGTATTTAACCTTGGGTTTTCATGGTCATTTATTGTGGTTTTAGGTTTTTTCTATGCCCCTCTTGGTTTGGTGGTGGTGTGACTTGATTTTCGTACGGTGATTCAAGGATTTTAATTACTTTGGTAAATGATTCCATTTAGTATTAAATAATTTTGATATAGATACGTTTTTATAGACTTTTCATGTATATTTAATTTTAATGCTTCTTCCAAAATTGATTTTACTGGAAATTAGAAATCAAATGAATTTTTAATGCCAATTTCATGTGAAATATGGGGGTTTTCATATAAATCTTTTATTGGTTCATTAAGGGCTGTAAAATAATTATTTAGTTGATTTTATTGAACTGTATTAGGGATGAGCATAATGTTTTCAATGTTCTTGTCCTTTGGTTGTTTATGAAAAATTGGTTTTTGGTGACATTCGTTACAGAAATAATTTTGAGTACCCATTTGTTGTTGATTTAGGTTCTTTACATGACTATTCTATGTGATGATTATTGGGGTTGTTTAATAACACATGAAATGGGTTTAAAGAAATTTTTAAGGTAATATGAATTCTATTTCTATTAATTTGAGTATGTACATGGTGTTCAAGTGGGGTTTTCAAAGAGTTTTCGGTGCAAAACAATGAATGATTTGGAGAGGTTGTTTTATTGAAAGTCCAAGTGTTTTGTTGTGTGTTTTAAATGGTATAAAATGTGTGTAGATAATATATTGGGAGAATGTGACCATTATTGGTGTTTTTTATGAAAAATGATATGTTTTGAATGCAGAAATTGTTTTAGCACAATGGGGGAAGCCCGGGTACCTAGGTGGGGTAGATGCTTTCTAGTACAACTAGTGGACCTGATGGGTTTTATCTCTGTTTCATATACAATTTTTTGATAAATAAAACACTAACTAAACAATTTGGATGGTGGTTGGGTACCACTAGGTTGTGGGTATGTTCCCTACTAGTGTCTCATGCATGAGAATGGATTTACTATGGTTACATTACACCGAGGTATGATGTACATGGGGCCCAAGACTATCTAGTGCCTAGGGGTGTTCCCGATTTTTTTTCTCATTGTGTTTGTGGTATTTTCCATTGTATTTGGGTGTTTTTTGGAAGTAAATTACATTAGAGAACTTTTCTATTTAAATTTTTGAACATTATGAAAATTTTATCTTGAAAACTATTTCCAATTAAAAGTTCCATTTCTTGAATTTTTTTCACTGCTTTTCTTTGCGTATAAAAACTGCTTGCTTTTTCACATTTTATTGCATTCTTTTTGGAATAATTGGGTGGTATCATATTGGACTTAGGCTCATACCCTACTTACACCAATTGGTTTTATGTAGACATTATTTTTCTTGATTCAGGTAAAGGGAAAGGTAAGGTTTATTTCAGATCGGGGTGTTAGTCCACATCCTTGGTGAAGAGTTGTGGAGATGGATTGTGGGTGATGACCCCTTGTCGTGTGGAGTCCTTGGGGATATCCTTATGCTATCTTTATTTTTATTTGGAACACTTTTATTATATTTATACTAATTTATTCAGTTCTTGTTTTTTCTTAAGACATGTTTGGATCAAAAATTATAGATTTATATTATGGACTGTTTTTAATGTTTTATGTATTCATACTCAGGTAAGTCATTCCCAAAACTAAATTAATGATACCCAGGAACTTGTTCCAGCCCCTGTGGAGAGGGAACGCTCTTCAGGTCTAGTCATAGACCAGGTTTAGTGCCGGTATTGGTGGCGACCAGATTCAGTTCATGACAGAGTTTCTGTAGGGATATCCAGAAGTGAGATATTGATTAGTATTTATCATGGTTATTGGTATGTCATCATGTTAAGTTATAGAGACAAATGTCGAAGGGGATGTCACAACCATTACCCATACACTAATATAAATGGGGAAAAAACTACATAGAATGTGATGTCAAACTCCCTAGAACATAAACTGGTCATAATTTTAAAGGATATAAAGTTTATATACTTAAAAATTATACACAATTAATTAGAATTAGAGAATATTTATCTCTTGATCATATTCCCATAATTTATATTAAACAGGTTGTCAGATTACATAGAGTATATCATTCAATTATATTTAATTGGGATTCAATATGTACATCAAAGATCTATAAATGTCTTTAATAGGATATAGATAAAAAGTAGAGTTTTAGTAGTCCTTATAAAGACCCGTACTTTACATACGTTGATATTACTTCAAAATTGAAGTATATTTAATACAAAACATAATAAATCCATGATAGAACCGTTTAGATATAGTGTACTTAGAAACTATGAATCATAAAAAACTGGTTCATAAGACATCACCATTTCCCCCTACTTAATTTTTCATTACTAGACACCTTTTTGTCATGTCATACTTAATATCCTTCTTCAAGTCATGGGGAAAAGAAACACATGAAACAGTGAGCTAAACTTTTTATTAATGGTAAAAAAGGGAAATATAAATCATGTCCCAATCATAAAACATAAGAACATGACATTTCGATGTCTTATCCAGCATAAGAAAGGTCGTGATATCATCTCATGGGATAAAAGTTCATAAGAATTAATAGAAAAAATCAAAATACTGAAATCATAAGACATTAAGTTTTTGGCATGCACATAATCATAGAAAATAATTTCATATTATTCAAGTCTGATTTCTGAGACTATCATAGGGGAAAATGTCAATTACTAAACTGGGTATACTTGTAGTTACATACCTTTATTATTAAACTATATTTATTTTATATTCCTATCTTGTCTATCTCATAAGATATATATCCTTACCTAATTAAGTGGAGGGAGATATAGGAACCACCCATCTCATTATTAAATAACTCTTTTATGTGCCACAAAAACATAAATCATTCCTTATAGCATAACCCTTGAAATAAAATGGGTTTCTTAAACATCATTATTTCACAATATAATCCATATAAAATATCATTCCATCATTTAAACTATCAAATCATACTAATAATAGGGATATAATCATAAACCTATTAAAATAGCATCATCTTTTATTTTAAATAATTTTGAGGAAACACTTCTACTTAATTCTTCAGGAAAATATAATTTCTTCTTTAAAAACGTTTTCTTTTCTAAAAATGTCACGCAATTTTAAAAGAAAATAAATTAGTTTAAAATAAACTTGAAAACGTTTAAAGGGAGATTCATTTAAATAAGGAGTTATGAAGATGTAAAAAATCTGTTCATTCCATATAAGTTAAAAAACATTCTCCTCATTATTTTTATAGAAATGTCAAAAAGTACCTTGCATTGAAAAATGCCAAAAGATTCCTCTCATACTATTTAATAAAAATTTACCAATTGAAGAAATTAAATTTTAAAAAATTTATAACATTAAAAATAATATTACATATTATAGGAGTCTTGGATTTGGATGGTAAATATACCGAATTAAAGAATTACATATAAACAACCTCAAATAATAATGAGAACTTGAAATAATACCTTACCTTAGGTGTGATATCCTGCATATGTATCTCAACCATGTGAATTATTATTTTAATAATGTTATTAAATTATTATAGAATCATAATAATTTCTCAGGGTATCATATATTATTATTTTATCTTCTGTTTGTTAGAAACATTTTATTGTGAGTCGTTATTCTCATATTAAATGCATTATGTTCTTATGGACGTTTTATCTGATAAGTTCATTTCTACTTCTTAGGTTGTAGTTATATCATTTACAAAATTATATTAGTATAATATATATCATATTTATTCAGTAAATTCATATATACAACCATGGTTTAATGAAAATCATGTATAATTAACTGCATTGCATCATGGAGATAGTAGCCCATACGTACGAATGAGTGACGATGTCATTAACTTAATAGTTAAATGGTAGGGAATTGTGATGAATAGACTAGGAAGACTCTACAAGGAGAAGACTCTAGATGAGGATTTCGAGATGGTGTATTCATCACAGTAAAAGCTAACTGATGTGTAAAAAGAGATGGTATTGTGTTTCCATTAGGACAAACCTATGCACACATGAGATGTCTAATAGAACAACCACACGAAGGTGGAGAGATAATATCACAATGCAGATATTGGAAAGGAGTAGTTCTAGGTAGTTATCGTTTGGATATTTTCAATTAGACTTATGGTTCATGTAATCTATAAAGCCTATGGGCCTCTTAAGGGTTCCCCCCTCTTCCACTGAAATGAGGGTTATCAAAAATCAATAAAAATATCGACTAAGGGACATTTGGGTAATAAAAAATTACACCACAGAGTTGAGACGGTAAGTCGTACGTATGAAGACATGGTTATATTGTCATTTATAGGATGAATCAAAGAAGTTATAAGGTTGTACCATAATTATAATAACATCTCAACATTTTTAAGATACTTTATTTATACCATTATTATGTAAAAAACAAAAGAATAGGATGTAGAAGAAGAAAAGAATTTCATAAGAGGTGATAAAACAATTACTTTTTTTCGAGTACCTTATTTTGATTTGTATAGAAGGAAACAATAGAATGTAAATATGCCCAATTTCTAGACCCTGGAATGAATTTAGGGATGTTGGGAGAAGAAATAGGTAGGTTTTTTCTAATAAAATGGTCTTTAGATGTGAGGTTAAAAGATAAGGATAGGTTCCCTTTTATAAGATAGGGGAGGGGCACCTTTGGAAAAAATCAAAACTATTAAAATTATATATATTAATTTTTAAATTAAAATTGTTTTGGAGAGATTTTCTGTAAATATAAGATAATAATGGGTAGAAATACTTATAGCTAACGAACTTTAGACATGTTTTTTATTTTAACTCTTATAACATTTAATTGTTCTTATTTAATCTATTTAATTTTAATTGTGGTAATTACATTCTAAATATTTAATGGTTATAAATATTTTCTTATGGTGTGAATTGAACATAAATGGATATTTTATGACATTTTAGACCTTATTATTATAATTTTTTAATATTTATTTATTTTTTATTTTTAAATAATATAATAAAATGTTATTTTTATAAAATATCAATAGTTTCAATTTTGACACTATTCATTTCATTGATATTAAATAAAAATCATGCAGAAGATAAATTCTAAAATATATATTTAATACACTTATAAAATTCCATTTTCACCTATAAAATTCATGTATTACATTTATTATTTCATAATATTTTTCTTTTAATATTTTTGAAATAATTTATTTCATATTTTATTAATAAAATAATTTTTTGAATCACTATTTTATCATCCATAATGGTAATTTTTTAATTTATAAAAATTATAAATAAAATTATATGATATAGGTAATCATTTTATCTTTCTAGAGACAACTTATAGATGATTCTATCCCCCTATTATACCTATATTATAATTAATATACGAATATAAAAAGAGTGTCTGGCATTTTGTCATATTCATTGTTTTTAATAAAATTAATGTCATATTCCTGGTAAAGTGTCCATTATGTGATTCAATTTCGAACAATATATGGTAATATCATAATTTAGTCATAAAATTGGATTTTTATAGGTGATAAAATAATTTTATAATATTATTTTAGCTTCAATTACCATATTTACCCTTAACTAAGGTAATAAAAAAATTACTAAAGTTAATATTATTATTGTCCAAAAAATAAAAGTAACTTGTTAAAATAATTTGTACCCTATGATTCCAAATATGGAATCCATTTTTTATAATTTAAAAAACATATGTTGCATTAATTAAATTATAATTTTTCTCGTAGTCGAAAAGAGGGAACGAGTTTTGAAGGCCAAAACATTGCAAAAGATTGAATTGTTTTTATATATGAATTCAATATAAACTCAATTATAATGGAATATATTATATTTAATGATAAAAATATATTATATTTTACCTTTAAAAACATTACATATTATAATTTAACAATATAAATTAATTTGGTGAAAAACAATTCTCATAAAATTTATTATATTTTTACTATTCATCCAAATTGCAAGTAATCAGCAAAATATTAAAAATTAATCCACGGTAAATTGTTATATCCAACTTCAAAATAAAATATTTAGGTTTTCATATAAAAATTATTGATGTGTCAAATTCTTAATTGAAAAGGGGTTCACCATTCAAATTCATAAAATTAACCTTATTAAAATTAGGTTTTTATACATATAATAGGGTTTATTCATACCCAATAACTATGATATCCAATGGATGAATATAAAAAATATTTTATTAAGTATATAACATATATATATATATCATTATTTTCATTACCAAAATTAATTCACTCAAAAATACAAATATCTAATTGATTTAATATTTTCATAAATACTTAATAGATAATGAATTCATAATTCATTTTCATAACATAGCTATACATATTCCCACTAACGTAACGGGTAGGCTATAATAGTAATTTTATACAAAGGGAATCCTGTGGTTTGTTTAAACTTAATATTTTGTGCAAAGTATGTTAGGATAGAATAAACATTATTTTAATAAAATATTTTATAAAAACATCTGTGTATTATATTCTACTCACCTTAAACTGAATTTTACCCAAGAAATTTGTAACATGGAAAAAATAGATGAGGACACCAATACCTCATCATATTCTGAATTTACAATGTAGCTTTTTCAAATTGGGGGTTACGTTATAAAACATTAACCAATCGAGTGGTCTTATTTTGTAGAAATTTTTCTCTAGGATCTAAAATCTCTATCGGTTATTATTCATAAGAATGATCTTGTTACAATGGTATGAATTCTTAGTCTAGCACATATGAAGTATCAGGTACTTACTTTCTCAAGAGAGATACATGGAACACATCATAAACTAAATAGAGATTCGGTGGAAGTGCCAATCAGTAAGTTACCTTCCCAATACGATCTAGAACTTAAAAATGAATTATATACTTAGGGATCAACTTCCCCTTATATATAAATATAATAACTCTATTCTAGGTATATATTTTTGGATGATCCTTATCACCTAATTCAATTTAAATGTCTTTTCTTTGGATTTTAGCATTTTTTTGTCGACTATGAGATGATTTTTTCTGTTGTTGAATTGATCTAAACTTTTTTGTCCTTTAATCAATATGATCAAATCCTAATATATTTCTTTCCCCAACTTCATCCAATCATGTTGGAGTTCTACACTTCTTTCCATATAAGGCATTATAAGGAACCATCTTAATACTGGAGAGAAAGCTATTGTAGTATGTTTATTCCATGAAAGGTTGGCTTTAACCCCAACCACCTTTGAAATCAAAAGAGAGATCTCTCAAAATGTCTTCCAAATATTGAATTCCCCTCTAATATTATTTGTCTCATTGAGGATGATAACCAGTGTTAAAACAAAAATTCATATCCAGAGCATTCTAAAGATTTCTACACAACTTCAAGGTAAACCTTAGATCCTGATCATATATAATGTAAAGTGGTACTCCATTTAATCTTTCCACTTACATTACATATACCCTGGAAATATTATCCAGAGAGAAATCCTATCTAGTAGAAATAAAGTGTTCTGACTTCGTACGACGATCAACTATAACCCAAATAGCATTATTGCCTTTGGATGTTTTGGTAAGTCCAATGACAATGTCTATAGTGATGTTTTTCCATTTTCATTCTGGTATAGGAAATGGTTTTAACATACCATTAGTCTTATTTCTCTCGGCATTAACCTGATGACAAACCAAGCATCGAGACACATATTCGGTGACATCTGTTTTAATTCCATCCCATTAGAAATACTCTTTCAGGTCTCTATATATCATTGAACTTCCAGTCTTAATAGAGAATGAAGAACTCTGAGCCTCATCCAATAGATCATTCATTAATTTTTTTATGGGAGTGATACAAACCACATTATTGAACCATATTATATCACCATAATAAAGATAGAATTCTGGAACATTTCTCACCTTCTTTTTTAGCTCTACATATTTAATCTACACCCACTTAATCATTACATGTATATATTTTTGATCATTCATTTGAAAAAGATACAATTTCTCGCCTTCATTTAAAATTTTATGATCCATCATTTGAAAATCCATAAATATGGGAACTTTTGTGATTCTCATCATGGATAAGCTAGCATGGTCTTGTCAACTCAAATCATCTTCAACCTAGTTCCCTTTCCCCATGTGGTAATTTATGGAATAGTTGTAATATTTAACCAACTCCAACCATCTTCATTGGTGCATATTTAGCTCCTTTTTTGTGAAAATATACTTTAAACTTTTATAGTCCATATGAATAGAACACCTTTCCCCATAAAGATAACATATCAATATATTTAATCCAATTGTTGTTGTAGCTAACTCCAAATCATTAGTTGGGTAATTTTTATCATGGATTTTCAACATTCGCGAGTCATAAGCTATCACCAAATCATTTTTTATGATAACTCATCCATGACCCTTCTTTGGTTCATCCCGATAGATCATAAACCTTTCTCCACTACATGGCAGTGTGAGTGTTGGTGCACTGGCTAACCTTCTTTTTAGCTCTTTGAAATTAGCTTCACATTCTTCCCTCCATATAAACTTAACTCCTTTTTCATTCAACATGGAGAGTGGATTAGATAATTGTAAAAAATATTTCACTAAACGTCGATAATATCCACCCAAAACAATAAAACATCATATCTTAGTTACAATTTTTTGACTTGGACAACATTAAATAACGTCTATTTTTGATAGATCCACAGATATACCATATCTTTAGATTATTTGACCGAAAAATGAAACTTTATAAACAAAAAATTCACACTTGGTAAATTTTTCATAAAGATTCTACTTTCTCTGGGTCTTCAGTATAATTCTCAAGTGATCTTCATGTTCTTTTTTTCTCCTTGAAAAGACATTAATATTGTCTAAAAATACTACCAGTAACTGATCAAGATAGTCAATAAATACTCTATTCATTATATCTATGAAGATAAAAGGGGTATTAGTAAAAACAAAAGGCACCACTATAAATTCATATTGTCCATACCTTTTAGGTTATGGCGTCTTTAGTATATCCTCCTTATTTTTTCTTAATTGATGATATCCTGAACAAAGATCAATTTTGGAAAAGTATTCTTATCCACGTAGTTGGTAAATTGATTCCTCAATGCAGGGAATATGATATTTTTTCCTGATAGTTATCTTGTTATGTTCATGATAATCAATAAAAAGTCTCATTGATCCATATTTCTTATTAACACACTAGATTGGTGATCCCCAATGTGGTGCACTAGGGCATATGAATCCCTTATCAATATTCTCATGAAGTTTCTTTTCCAATTATTGCATCTCAATTGGGGTCATTCAAAAAGGTTTCTTTAAAATAGGCATAGCACCCAGTATGAGTTCTATCAAAAACCTCACTTCATGATTTGGTGGAAGACCTATAAATTCCTCCAAAAAAACATCATCAAAATCATATACAATGGTTCTATTATTAATTGTGACATTCTTTCTAACCAGTTGAGATAACTCGCATTAATATATAGGAATCAATACCCAAATGATGGATGAAATTTATACAAGAAGGTTATATTCATCCTTTCAATGATTGATGATCAAATATTGATCTAGAATCTGAAATGTGACATCCCTTCCAAGGAAATTAATATAAGATCTACATACAGAAATCCATTCAATGCCATGAATCATATCAAATTCGACAATAGGAAGGATCACAGGATTTGCAGGAAGCACTTTCCCACTAACTTCAACTAGAGAAGAAATATAATATTTTGATGCAACTGTTGTGTCATAAAGAGATGTTACAGCTAAATAAAAACCTAATTGTTACAGTAAAATGGTGATACCATTATAAAATTATTCAGAAATAATAGAGTGGGTGGATCGAGAATCAAAAAGAAAATTTACTACTTTAGAGTGGATTGTAAGTGTAACTTTCACCACTTCATTATCGTACTCCACGTCGGAGATAATGATTTCTAGTGAATTTCCATTGACTTTTGCCTTAATATTTTCTTGACATAGATCATCATAAATAACCCTTGGATTAGGTTATTGATTGGAATAATGACCCATTTCCTTTCACTAGTAGAATTGAAGTGTAAGAGGTGCATTCTGTATAGCCTTTTATTTCATCACATCATTAGACATTTTTTTGCCATCACTATAGCATTCAACTGCCTAATGACCATCTTTTCCACACTTAAAACATTTACTATTCCCTTAAATAAAATTTCCCCCATGTTTGTTTTCACATATTTAACGTAATGTAAAACTCATTTTATTTTTAGTGTTTTCTTTAGATTTTCCTTTGATTTACATTTTTCTCTTCTTATTAGACTTATATGACATATGTGTAACTTCAATATCAATCTCAACATTTAGAGCACATAAAATTAATTCCTCATATCTATTAAAGTACGTTATGGATAACTCATTTTGGATAATTGGTTTTAATCCACTAAGGAATTGATCAATTTTACTCTCAGGATGGATAATAATTCTAGAAGCGTACCTAGCATGTCTTAAAAAAATCATATGTATCAATGGATTCATCATTCTTTTTCATTAGTTCATGGATCTCATTCTCTGTCTTTGTTCATAGAATAAAAGGAATGTACATATTGAAACATATGTTTTTGAACTCAACGCATTCCAGGGACTCAATTTCATATCTTTTCCATATATTCTTGATAGGATTCCACCATTGATCAGATTCACCTTCCAAATGATATACTTCTTAAGATGACATAACCATGTTTAGAACACTATAGAATTGAAAATATATTTTCAGTGGTATTGATCCATTGCCCAGCCACTAATGTATTAGAAAACCTATTGAATGATGTTATATGTGACGTCATTAATGATTCAACATAATATAGCTCACTCATTTTCTTGTTTGTATGTCTAGAATAATTCATAGCTTTATAATGTTTTTTGAGAATGGATACAAGATTTTTAATTCCAACTCCCATAACATTTGGTTTCTTAGGGGGACAATCATTTCATTTCCCATCACATTCAGCATTAATGTGGTTCCATTAGGTTCCAAACATTGACTAAACCATGTAACATAGTGTGAGAAACGCTAATAATAACGAGAAAACCACATAAATCAAGAATAAATTTTCAATTTTGAAAACATTAGATTTTATCTTAGGTTATTTAAGGACATATCTAAATCATTAATATTGTAACCTTTACTTAGACATATCCTTATGGTTCTTACTAAAGTTCTCTTGTCCAAGTTACCAAAGCATAACTATACCTTTCCTCAGACAACAAATATAATGACCCATACTTAACATACATTGATATTACTAAAAAATAGATTTATATATATTACAACATATAATAAAGTCATGATTGGACCATATAGGAATAGTGTATTTAGAAACTCCAAAACATAAACAACGGGTACATTAAACATTTACATTGTCTCCAGATTATTGCTTCATAACTAGAAACCTTTTTGACATATCATTCTTAATAATCTTATTAATGACCTAGGGAAAAGAAACATATGAAATGGTGGGCACAATTGCTCAGGGTAAACAAGGAAAATACCAATCATATCACAATAATAATACAAATGAACATAACTTCTCGAATACTTATCCAAGATATGAATGATAGTGATATATTTTTATGGGACAAAAGTTCAAAATAATTAATAAAAATAATCTCAAACCTAAAATCATAGGACATGAGGTTTTTTTGGAATACACATTGTAACGACCCAAACTTTCATTAATGAAAATTTTTCTGGATCAAATTAAATGTCTTATCATGGTTATATAAAATGTGAACTTCATTGGTTTTATGTTTCTAGATTTTAAAATACCATTATGAATTGTGACCATCATTAATATTGTCGTTGAACTGTGATCACATGATTAGTATTAATATAGGGATTTAGAAAATCCCATTTTCTCATACAAAGGAAGTGATGGCCTCATCCAGTAGACTTGCCCCATAAAAAGCCCATTTTTTAGAGCTCGGAAAGGAGGTGGCATCATTGGGATTCTCTATTGGCCATGCCCAAGCTGATCTTGAACATGTTAATATTGATCAGAACTGACTGCTGTAGAAGTGGATGTTAATAGAGATTACCACAAAAGTGATGTTATCTAAGTCACCACAATAGTCGGTCACCATCCGGAACCTTACTCTTCGATCTTATGTGGGTTTTATAAGGGGTTATGTAAAAATACATTAGCACTATGGTTATTTAATTTATTTTTTATACAATTATGAATATTTTTTTATTTTATTATTGTTACATTGTAAATAGTTTTTAAAGCACAACTAGTATTTTTGTAAATATTAAACTAAGAAATCTATTTTAATTAAATAATGGATTTTTGATTTAAATAATATATTAGTAAAATATTATTATTTTAATTAAATTAAGTTTTATTAAATATAAATGATCGTATAATTGTATAAATGCAATTATAATGTTTATTAAGTTTTGCAAGCCATTTTTTGTCAAAACCCATGAATTTTCGATAAATGTCAATTTTTATTTTAGAAGTAAAAATTAACATATTTAGATAATTATTTAAATAAATTGTATATTATTTCTAGAATCAGGACATCGAAATTATCAAACGGTCTATTTTTCATATTTTTTTAGACAATGAATTTTTTTTGTAAAAATTAAATACCGTTTAACTATATAATGTGTTTTTTGACTTCATAATGATTCAATAGTAATTTAATAAAATAATATAAACATTATTTTCGTCCAATTAATTTTTTACCATTAAAATAATACGATTTTATATTTGTTTTATTTATTTTAACAAGCTTTAATGAACCCTTCAAGACTTATTAAACATTTTATCTTTTTAAATTGTTTTCCTTAGGAGTGTGACTCACATCCACATAAGAAACCCCATTATTTTTGAGAAGTTCGGAATTTTTCCTTATAAAATATTGTTTTCTACATCCCTTTTCCAAAAACCAGGGGCAAAAACCATATTCTGGTTTTTGGTTTGGATTACATTAATGTGACGGGTCCCAAACCTAAATAATCAAGATTTCCCTCAACTTTCTTATATGAACTGATGCTTGAGCCCACTTCCTCCTCACTCAAAGACTTTTGAGTTCATCAAACCTCTTACCTCCTCTCTCTAGAATCCTCCCAAGGTGCCCCAAGCTCCCAAGAAGCCTCTCTAAAGCCTCTCTCAAGCCTTTGGAAGCACACTTTGAAGTAAGTGTTTTTCTTCCTTTCTCATTTTTGTCCAATATTTTTTAAATTTTTATGACCAATTAATTTAAATTATAAATGTTGGGGTATGGTTTCTCACCTCCCCCATACTGCCCTATTTATTTTTGAATGATGTGATACCCCTTTCTCTCTCATTAAATGCATCCCATGTACACCCATTACTATTCCAAAATTCCGAAAAGAATTTCTATTTCCTCATTTACATTCAAGAAATTTGTTTGTATCGTGAATCTAAATTTCTTTACATTTTTTGGGACATGTATCCATATAAACCACTTACAGTCAATGTAATGTAAATATTATTACACACCCCTTTCTCTATCATCAACCATTTTTACGAGTTCTTATGTCACGTCGTTATGGTGTCGAAATTGCACCGCACTTTTCCAAGCCAAAGTCTTTGTGTGGTGAATACCATGCCCATTTCCCTATCAATGGTATTCACCTTTATGCTCATTTACTTATTTATTATAAGAATTTGTGTATGAATTACACATTCCTTTATCGTGGAATAAATGATGATGTTTTATTAATCCATGTTATATGATTCATGTGGCACACTTATGCATGAAAAAAAATGTTTAAGAAGGGTGTTCCCTTATAGTGCTCCAATGCATGGGGTAAAGTATAGTATCATGATACTTCA
This sequence comes from Viscum album, assembly GCA_963277665.1. NCBI lineage: Eukaryota > Viridiplantae > Streptophyta > Magnoliopsida > Santalales > Viscaceae > Viscum > Viscum album. The sequence goes on from OY728133.1 coordinate 1,330,891,062, forward strand.
TGTACAATGGGTGTTTAATCATGCTAATTCAAGTGCAATGAAGTTTTACTCATGATTCATGTCCAATGAGTGTTTACTCATGCTTCATGTGTGATTAGTCTCAGCTCATTCTAATTCCATGTTAATGGTTGTTGCCACACTTCAATGTTATGATTATCTTGATTTATCGTGCCTTTATGTTTTTGCTTCTCTTATGCTATATTGATATGCATATTTCATAACATGTATTGTATTCCTCATTTTATTCAATGAATATTCCATTACTGGGCTTTATAGCTCACCCTTTTTTATGCATGTCCTCAGGTTATCCCATGCAATGCAAAGTATGAGAGAAAGTATTGGTCATGTAAAGGAAGTTTTCAATAATGATGTTGTATTTCAAGTTTTAAGTTGTTATGTAATGATCCTAAGACTTGAAGACACTAGGCCTCTTGATATACTATGTTGTATCAGTTGAATATTAGGTAATAAATTGTGTTAAATTTTGTAATAAAAAGAAGGGTTTTCATACACATAATCATAGAAAATCATTTTATATGTATCAAGGATCATTTCGCAGACTATCGTAGCAGACAAAATTCATCACTGAAATGGGTTTACTTTTTGTTCTAGACCTATATTACTGAACAGGATTTACATGTTGTTCTAGGCATGCCAATCTCCTGAGATATAAATATTTAACCAATGCCTTGGAATTAGATATAGGTCCCACCCATCTCACAACGAAACAATTCTTACATGTTCTATAAAAACATAAACCATTCATCATAGCATAACCCAATAAATAAAATGGTTTTATTAAACATCATTCTATAATAATATAATCCTTAAAAAATATCATTCCATCATTATCACAATCATATAATAGTAATAATATGGATGAAAACATAACCCTATATAAAGAAAATCGTAGTAGATGGAAAATTATTTTTGATAAAACCCATGAACATAATTCAGGAAGAATATATCCTTTTTTATTCAAACTTTTTTACATTCTATAAATGCTATGAATTTTAAAAGAAAAGAATTTAGTTAAAATTAAACATAGAATTGTGTTGTGAAATCTTCATATAAATAATTTGTTATGAAGATGTAAAAATCTGTTCATTCCTGATTAGTTAAAAATTCTTCTTGTACTTTTTCCAGAAATGTCAAAAAGTACCTCATATCGAAAAACGCCAAAAAAATAATTTCATGTCTTTTAATAAAAATTTACCAATGGGTAAAATTGATATTATACAATATTATAAGAATTAAAATAGTATTTTAAATTATAGGAAACATGGATGGGGATGATAAATTTTCCCCTATAAATACTTACGTATAAACAATTTCAAATAATAATGATATTGTGAAATTATCTCTTACTTCAGGTATCATATCCTTCATATGTATCTGAACCTCCTATATAATGATCTAAATAATGGCATTGACTTATTCCAGAATCATAATCATTTTAATGATATCATATATTATTATATTATCATCTATTAGTAACATTTAATTGTCACATAGTTTTTAGATATAAACTATGATATGTTCTTATGCATGTTTTGTTGGATAACTTCATACTCCACATCTTAGGTTATAGTTATATCACCTACAGAATGATATTAGTATAATATATAACATATTTATTAATTAAATTCATGTATATACGCATGGTTAAATTAGTATTATGTAAAATTAATTGCATCACATCGTGGGGATGGAAGGTCGTACGTATGCATGAGCAATGATATCATTCACTTAATGGTTAAATGGTAAGGAAGTGTGCTTAATGAACCACAAAGAATCTACATGGAGCGGACTCTAGATGTTGATTTAGAGATGGAGTATTCACCAAAGAAGAAGCCAATAGATTTGGAACAAATAGAGGGTATGGTGTTTCCATCTGGAATATCATTTTCATGCATGGGAAGCCTAACCGAATTACCATGCGAAGGTGGAGAGATAATATAACAATTTAGATACTGGAGAGGATTTGTTCTAAGTAGTTATAGTCTATATATTTCCTCTAAGATTTATTGCTCATGAAATATATAAAGCCTACAGACCTTGTGAAGGTTCTCCCTCATCCCTTAAATAGGGGGTTATCAAAAATAAATAAAAAGAAGGTCTTAGGGAAATTTTGGTAGTAAAATATTACACCACTATTTGAAGACAATAAGTTTTACGTATGCACACATGGATATATTTCTATTTTTAGGATTGATAAAATGAGGTATAAGGTTTTCCCATAATTATAATAACATCTCACCTTTTAAAATAATTGATTTATTATGTTATTATGGGAACAACATTAGAAAAATAATTATAAGAAGAAAAGAATTTGGAAATAGGTAATAAACAATTACCTCTTTTTCGAGTATCTTCTTTTTATTTACATAAAATTCCTCTTAGGTTAGATTTCTGCCCAAAGTGTGGCCTATAAGATGAATTGAGGTATGATGGAAGCGGAAATGGGTATGGATTGTCCAATAAAAATATTTTTATAGGTGCTACTAAAATAGAAAGAGAGGTGACCTTTTATAATATAGGGGAGGGAACATTTGGAAAAAACCAAAACTATTAAAATAATATATATTAATTTTTAAATTAAAATGGTTCCAAAGTTGAGTATTTCAAAGCTATTATGAGGATGGGTCGAAATTCTCTCATCTATTTATCTTTAGACATGTTTTTATTTTATTATAACCCTTAGAACTTGGATTTATCCTTATTTAATCTATTTAAATTCAATTATAGTAATAACATTCTAAATATTTAACAGTTATAAATATTTAAGTTTATAATGCTAATTTACCATAAATGGATATATTATGACATTTTAGACTCTATAATTATCACTTCCTAATATTTAAATATTTTTTGGTGATTAAATAATTATATAAAATGTTATTTTAATAAAATTTAAATACTCTCAATTTTGACACTATTCATTTAATTCATTATTAATAAAAATAAGAAAGAGGATAAATTAGAAAAAAAATTAATACACTCCTAAAATTTCATATTCACTTATAAAATTCATGGAGTAGATTTATTATTTCATACTGTCTTTCATTTAATAATTTTAAAACAATTTATTAGATATTTCTATTAATAGAATTATTTCTGTGTCACTATTATGTCATACTTAGTGGTATTTATTTAATTTCTAAGAATTATAAATAAAATTATAAGATATAGGTAATTATTTTATCTTTACAGAGACTACCTATATTTCATTTTATCTATTGCTAATCCATATATTATAATTAGTATACTTATATAAACAAAGAGTGTGATATTTTGTCACTTTCATTGATTTTAATAAAATTATTTCCATATTCATGGTCATTTGGAAATTTAGTGATTACATTTAAAACCATATATGAAAAGGGCAAAATTTAGTCATTAAATTGGATTTTTATAGGTGTTAATGTAATTATATAAGATTACTTTTACCTTCCATTACCAGATTCACACATAACAGTAGTAATAAAAAAATTACTAAAGTTGATATTCATAAGGTCCAAAAAATAAAAGTAACCTATTAACATATTTTGGACATAATGATTCAAAATATGGAATAAGTTTTTTAAAATTTAAAACACATATGTTTCATTAATTAAATTAAAATTAATCCCATAGTCAAAAAGAGATAATGGGTTTTAAAAGTTAAATCATTGCAAATGATTTAATTGTTTTTATATCTAAATTAAATGTAATATTATTTATAATGAAATAAATTATATTTTATAATAATAATATATTATTTTTATACTTTAAAAAAAATCCAAACTATAATTTGAACATATAATTTATTTTTATGAAAAAAATTCACTTGACATAAAATATATTGTATTTTTACTTTTTTTCTAAACTTTAATGTTATGTAAAGAATATCATAAATTCATCCAATGTAAATTTTTTATATCCCACATCAAAATAACATGTTTATATATTCATATAAAAAATTTAAATGTGTCAAATTCTTAATTTAAAAGGGGTTCACTATTAATTTTTGTAAAATTAACCTTTAAAAAATATGGTTTTTATACTTCAAATAAGGTTTATTCATACCCTATAACTAAAATATACATTAGATAAATATAAAAAATATTTTATAAATTATATAATATATATATATATATATCATTAATTTCATTAGGAAAAGTAATTCACTCAAAAATAAAAATAACTAATTGATTTATATTTTTAATAAATACTGGATAGCTATGGAATACATAATGTATTTTAATAAGTTAGTTATTATTAATCCTACCAAAATAATGGCTAGGTTATAATAGTAATTTTATTCTAAGGTCATATTTTGGTTTGTTTAAAATAACGATTGCATGAAAGGAATGCTACTGTAGAATAAAAATTATTTAAATAAAATATTCTATAAAAACATCCGGGTGTTACATTCAACCTCCCTAAACTGAATTTCTCCCATGAAATTAATATCATGGAAACAAACAGATGATGATAACTTGGGCTCAAAGTTCCCTTATTTCTTAATATCATTACTCTCATATCAAGAGATATTTGTAGAAGCACCTTATCACCCACTACAAACTCAATGTCTTTACTCTGGATTTCACCATAACTTTTTTTCGACTCTGAGATGCTCTTTTGTGTTGTCGAGTAGATCTACTATTTTCTTCCTTTCATCAAAAAGATCTAGTCCTAATTGATTTCATTCCCCAACTTCACCACAACTACTTGGAGTTCTACAATTCATTCCATAGAGGGATTCATAAGGATCCATCTGAATACTGGAGTGAAATCTATTATTGCATGTTTATTCCACCAATGGTAGGTTTTAATACCAACCTCCTTTTAAATCAAAAGAGATATCTCTCAAAATTTATTCGAGAGTTTTTATTGGCCTCTCAGACTAGTCATCTCTCTGAGGATGATAAGTAGTGCAAAAACATAACTCTATATCTATAAAATATTAAATACTTCTCCAGAACATCATTATAATCCTTAGATCCTGATCAGATATAATATAACGTGGAACTCTATACAATATTACCACTTCCTATGCATATATATTGGAAAGTTGATCAAGAGAGAAATAATCTCTAATAGCAATGAAGTATGCCGACTTTGTAAGGAAATAAACTATAACCCGGATAGCATTTTTTCCTTGGGATGTTTTGGGAATTCCAATGACAATGTATAAATTAATATTTTCCCATTTCCATTCTGGTACGGGTTATGGTTGTAACATCCCATTGGAATTTTCTCTTAGCCATAACCTGCTAACAAACCAAGAATCGAGACATGTATTCGGTGTAATTTATTTTCATACCAACCCATGAAAAATACTCTTTCAGGTCCTTGTACATCGTTGTTCTTCTAGTGCGAATAGATAATGAAGAACTATGAGCCTCATCCAACTTCTACTTCCTTAATTATGGTATGGGGGGAATAAAAAACCCATTCCTGAACCTTATTATTTCAGCATAATCATAGTTTAATTCAGGAACATTTCTCACCTTCTTTTGTAACTCTACAGATTTCATTCACGTGTCTTTAATCTTCACTTGTAGATATGGTTGAACATTCATTTGAGAAAGATAAAAAAAATTCCCCTTCCTTTAAAATTTCAATATCTATCTGTTGAAAATACATAAATATGGGATCTATGGTGCTACTCATCATGGATAGGATATCATGGTTTTGTTTACCCAAAGCATCTTCCACATTGTTCCATTTCCACAGGTGGTAATTTATTGAGAAGTCATAATCTTTAATCAACTCCAACCATCTTATTTGGTACATATTCATATCTTTTTGTGTGAAAATATAATTTAAACATTTACAATCATTATAAATATCACACCTTTCACCATAACGCTAAAGCCTCCATATCTTTAATGCTATGATTACTACAGCAATCTCCAAATCATGAGTTGGGTAACTTTTTGCAATGTTATTCAACTGCCTTGAGTCGTAAACTTTCTCCATATAATTTTTCATGAGAACACATCCCAACCCATTTTTGGATATGTCACTATTGATCATAAACCTCTCTCCACTATAAGGTAGTGTGAGCATAGGTTCAGTGGCTAACCTTCTTTTTATCTTTTTTAGATTCTCTCCACATTCTTTTGTCCATACGATCATAATTCATTTCTGAGTCACCATTGTTAGTGGATTAGATCACCCAGAAAATTATTTCACAAAATATCAACAATATCCATCCAAACCAAGAAAAATTGAGATCTTAGTTTCTATTTTTGGTCTCAATTAACTTTAAACAAATTCTATTTTTGATGGATCCATAGATATCCCATCTCTTGAGTTTATGTGATCATGAAATGATACTTTCTGAAAATAAAATTTACACTAGGTAATTTTTTCATAAATTCTCTCTTTTCTTAGGGTCTTCTATACATTTCTCAAGTTGTCTTAATGTTCTTCTATGCTCTTTCAATATACAAGAATATTATATAAAAATACTACCACAAATTGATCAAGATTGTCACTATAGACTCCATTCATTAGATATATGAAGATAACACGGGTATTATTAAGACAAAAAGCCACCACTATAAATTCATAGCGTATATACATTTTACGGAATGACATCTTGGGTATATCCTCCTTTTTGACCCTCAATTGATGATATCCTAAACAATGATAAATATTGGAAATGTATTGGGCTCTGTGTAGTTGTTTATATATGTCATAAATAATGGGAATGATATATTTTTTCTTCATAGTGACATGTTTATGTAATGGATAATCAGTCTATATTCTCAATGATCCATCATTCTTCTTAACAAGTATAACCGGTTCTCCCCAATGTGATGCACTAGGGAATATAAATCCTTTTTGAATATTCTATTGATGTTTCTTCCTAAATTCTTACATCTCAATTGGGGCCATTTTATAAGGTTTATTTGAAATAAGAGTACCACCCGTTGTGAGTTCTATTGAAAACTCCACTTCATGATTTGGTAGAAGAACTAGAAATTCCCTTAAAAAAAACATCATCAAAATCTCGTAAAATAGGTGTACTCTGAATTGTGAGTTTCACCCCAACCATTTTTGATAAATAACCTTCATTTATTGGAGTCAAGACCCAAATGATGGAAAAAATTTCTACTAGATGGTTATATTCATCCTTGCTTCAATATATGATCATAGACTGATCTGAAATATTAAATTTAACTTCCATTCCATTGAAAATGATAAGAGATCCATATATTGGAGTCTATTACATTCTAACAAGCACATAAAATTCCACTGTAGGAACGATCTGGAAGCACTTTCCCAAAAACTATAACCAAAGAAGAATTATAATATTTTGATACGACTGTTGTGTCAGAATATGTTTTCATAGCTAACTCAACATATAATTATTGAGGCAACACGATGATACCCTTAGAAAATTATTCAGAAATAAAAGTGTGGGTGGATCTAGAATAAAAAAATGTTTTCTAATTTACATTAGATGGTATGTGTACTTTTCACCACTTCATTATTGTACTACACATTGTCGATAATGATTCCATGTGACATTACTTTTCCTTTTGCCTTAAGAGTTTATGGAAATCAATCATCATCAATAACCCTTGGATTAGAGCATAGATTGGCATAATGACCCATTTACTTGAACTTGTAACATTCAAGTGTAGGAGGTGAATTCTCTATATCCATTTCATTCTTCACATCATTAGAAATCTTTTTCCGATCACTTCGGAATTAAACTGCGCGATAACTTTATTTTCCACACATAAAACATTTATTATTCCCTTTAAGAAAATTTCCTCTATGTTTCATTCCACACGTTGGGGATAAGGGAATACTTATTTTTTCAGGGTGGTCTTTAGATTTTCCTTTGAATTTGATTTTTCTCTTCTTATCAAATCCATATAACAGATGGGTTACTACAAAATCTATCTCAACCTTGAGAACACATATAATGATTTACATATATCTATTAATTCCCCTTATGGATAATTCCATTTGGGGACTTGTTTTAAGGCACTAAAGAATTGAACAATTTTACTCTCAGGTGGGATAATAATTCCAAGAGTGTATCATGAATGTCTTGTATAATTTTTATCATAGGTAACAACAGATTCATCGTCCTTTTTCATAACATCAAGGAACTCCTTATCTATCTTTGTTAAAAGAATATGAGGAATATACATATTGAGAAATATGTTCTTGAACGCATCCCATTGGATGGAATCAATTTCATCACTTTTCCTTGTATTATTGATAATATTAAACCCCTGATTTGCTTGACCATCCAAATGATATACGGCTAAGATGAATTTATCATGTTTGGAAAATTTTAGAACATAAAAGATATTTTTAGTGGTACTGATCCATTTTTCAGTAACTAATGAATTAGAATAACCACTAAATGAAGGTGGATGATACATCATGAAGAATTCAATGGAATGTTGCTCCAACCATTCCTCATTTGAATGTACGGTAAGATTCATAGCTTGATATATTTGTGTAGAAATGGATACATGATTTATCATTCCATCTCTCATAATTTTTGGTGTGATCAGGGGGACAATCATTGCATTTCCCATTACACTCAGCGTTAACGTGTTTCTTTCAGGTTCCATCCATTGACTAAAACCCAGAATCTTGGTGTGAGAAACACAAACCATAACGAGAAAACAACATAATTCTAGAATAAAATTTCAACATAGGACACATTAGGTTTTATCATAGGTTACTCATGGTGATATCAATATCATTAATATTGTAACCAATACTTTTATATATCATAATTGTTCTCACTAAATCTTTCTCATCTTAGTTTCCAATGGTTAACTATAAATTTCCTTTGATATCTACTATAACGACCCATAATTTACGTACATTGATATTACTAAAAAATTGATGTATGTTTAATAAAATATATAATAAATCCATGATAAGACTGTATTGGTAGAGTGCGTTTAGAAACTAGGGCACATAAAAAACTGTTTCATACAACATCTATATTGTATCCCTCTTATTTATTCATAACTAGAATCCTTTTTAACATATATTAGTTAAAACCCTTATTCATGACCATGAGAAAATAAACACATGAAAGGGTGATCATAAATGCACAGTAATGGTAAACAAGGGAAATATCATTCATATCACAATCATAATACATATGTATATGAAATTTGTATGTCTTATCCAATATATGAATGATTGGGATATCATGTCATGGGAAAAAAGTTCGTAAGAATTAATATACATAATCCAAAAAGTAAAATCATAATACATGAGGTTCTGTGGCATACACTTAAGAATAAAATATAATTTAATATTAGTCACGACACATTTCCCAGACTATCATAGCGGACAAAATCCATTACAGTACTGGGTTTATATATCGTTCTAGCCCTGTATTACTTAACTGATATTAATTTCCATTATATCCATGTTTATATCATGAGATAAAAATATTTACCCTATGAATTGGTGAGAGATAGACGTCCCACCCTTATCATAATGAAATCATTATTACATTTTCCATAAAAATATAAATTATTCATCATAGCATAACCAAATGTATAAAATGAGTTTTTAAAAAACATTATATCATTAAAATAATATGTATAAAATATCATTCAATAATTAACATAATCAAATTATAGTAATTATTGGAATAGAAACATAACCCTATCTAAAGAGTGTTATCTTATAAAGAAATTTATTTGTATAAAACACTTGAACAAAATACATGAAGAAAATATCCCTTTTTTCTTCAAAGACATTTTCTTTTCTCAAAATGTTGTGATATTTTAAAAGAAATGAATTTAGTTGAAAATAGTCATGAAAATGTGTAATGGAAGCTTAATAGAAATAATTTTTTAATTAGAGATAAAAATATATTCATGTCATATATGTTAAAATAATTATCCTCGTACTTTTGCTAGAAAAGTCAAAAAAGTAATTCATTTCGAAAAAAACCAAAAAATACATTTTATATTATTTAATAAAAATTTACCATTGGGTAAAATCAACCTAATAAAATTTTATAAGATTAAAAATAATATTAAATATTATATGAATCAGGATTTCGAATGATAAATATACCCCATTAAATACTTACGTATAAACAATCACAAATAAAAATTAGATTGAGAAATTATCCCTTAACATAGTTCTAATATCCTTCATATGTATCTGAACCTCCTGTATAATGATTTAAATGACATTATTGATTTAATATAGAATCAAAATCATTTTTATGATATCATATCTAATTATATTATCATATTTTTGTCAATAACATTTCATTATCACTTTTTATTTGGATATTAACTGTGTTATGTTCTTATACGTGTTTTTCAGAAAAGTTCATATTCCATTTATTAGGTTATAGCTATATCAATTACAATATGATATTATTATAATATATATATTATATTTATTCATTCCATTAATGTATATAATCAGTTTTTAGTGAAGATCATTTAGAATGAGTCACATCGCCTCATGGAGACGGTAGGCCTTATGTACGTATGATCGAAGATATCATTCACTTAAGGGATGAATGGTTTGGAATTGAGTGGTATATTAATTAAAAATAATAATTAAAAAGTAATATTAATTATTTAATTTAATTATACTCATCATTATACCTATCCAAATAAATTATTGTTCAATTACAGATTACACCACAACGTGGTGATGGTAAGTCGTACATACGCACGCATGGTGATATTGTTATTTATGGGATGGATAAAAGGAGGTATAAGGTTATTAAATAATTATAGTTACATCTCATCATGTATAAGATGCAATATTTATTACATTATTATGGAAATTACGTATGAATATGAATTAAAAGAAGAAAATAATTTCGAAAGAGGTGATAAAACAATTACCTCTTTTTTGAGTATCTTATGTTGATTTTCATAAAAGGAATCCTTAGGATGGATTTATGCCCCATGTTTTTCCTCTAAAATAAAGTGATGAATATAATGAGATAAAATGAGTAGGTTTTGGATATGAAAAAGGGCTACATATATGTGATTAAAAGAGTAGGATAGGTCTATTTTATAAGAGAGGGGAGGGGAACCTTTGGAAAAAAAACAAAACTATTAAAATAATATATATTAATTAATAAATTAAAATGGTTCCAAAGTAAATTATTTCTATGATAAGATGAGGATGGGTTGAAATACCCTCCACCAAAAAACTTTACATTTGTCGTGCTTTTATTTTAAACCTTATAATACTATTTTATCCTTATTTAATTTATTTAATTTTAATTATCATAATAAAATTCTAAATATTTAATGGATATAAATATTTACTTATATGGTGTTAATTTACCATAAAGGGATATTTTTTTTAAATTTATATCTTATAATTATCAGTTTTTAATATTTAAATATTTTTGGGATATTTAAATAATTTAAAAAATGATATTTTTATAAAATATCAATAGTGTCAATTTTAACACAATTTATTTCATTGATTTTAAATAAAAACCAAATAGAAGATAAATTTGAAAAAAAAATATTTTATACACTCCTAACATGTCATAGTAATGATAGAAATTCTTGGATAACATTAATTAGTTCATATTATATTTCTTTTTATATTTTTAATATAAATTATTTGATATTTTTATTATTAAAATAATTTTTGTATCACTATTATGTCATCCTTAATAGTAATTATTTAATTTCGAAAAATTATAAAAAAATCAATTATATAGTAAATTTTTTTATATTTATAGAGACTACCTATTGTTGATTTTATCTCTTGTTTATCGCTATATAATAGTTAATATACATATATAAAAATAGAGTGTTACATTGTTTCACATTTATTGATTTTAATAAAATTAATGTCATATTAATGGGAATGTGGCCATTAAAAGATTCTATTTTGAACCATGGATGATAAGTGTAATGGACCGGACCACCCTAGTCCACTCCATTACTGAAATCTGGTGCTTGAGGTGTTCTTCTAGGTCAAGGTGACTTATCCCCAACACTTTTCCAAATTTATTGTTCCATGAAAAGTTCCATCGGTGAGATTCATATGAATCGTGTATCTGTGAGACTAATGTGAACAGTTCCATCGATGAGACTAATGTGAACCGTGCATCGGTGAGACCGATGTGAAGAGTTCCATAACTGAGACCAATGGGAAAATTCCAATCGGTGAGACCGATACGAATGGTTCCATCAATGAGACCGATGAGAACAGTTCCATCGGTGAGACCGATGCGAATAGTTCCTTCGGTGAGACCGATGTGTACAGTTCTATTGGTGAGACCGATGTGACATGTTCTATTAGTGAGACCCATGTGTGCAGCTCCAATGGTGAGACTGTTTTGAGCAGTTCCATCAGTGAGATCGATGTGACCAGTTCTGTCAGTGAGACCAATTTGAACATTTCCATCAGTGAGACTGATGAAAATAGGTCAATCGGTGAGACCGATGTGAACAGGTCAAGCGGTGAGACCGATGTGAATAGTTCCATCGGCGAGACTGATGTGAACAGCTCCATTGGTGAGACCGATTTGAAAATTTCCATCGGTGAGACCGATTTGAATAATTCCACCGATGAGACCGATTGGAACAGTTCAATCGGGGAGACCAATTTGAATAGTTCCATCAGTGAAACCAATGTGAACAGTTGGATCGGTGAGACCGATGTGAACTATTTCATCAGTGAGACCAATGTGAACACTTCCATCGGTGAGACAGATTTGAACAATTCCACCGATGAGACCGATTGGAACAGTTCAATCGGGGAGACCAATTTGAATAGTTCCATCAGTGAAACCAATGTGAACAGTTGGATCGGTGAGACCGATGTGAACTATTCCATCAGTGAGACCAATGTGAACACTTACATCGGTAAGACCTATGTAAAAGGTTCCAATGGTGAGACTGATTTGAACAATTCATCTGTGAGGCATTCTATGAACAGTTTTTCCATGATCATGAATAGTGTTTCCAAGATAATGTACAGTGTTTCCAGGACCGTGTACATTATTTCCCGGATCGGTAGGTGTAGAGTGTTTCTAGGATCATGTACTATATTTCCAAGATTGGTATGTGTATAGTGTTTTCAGGATCAGTATACGTACAATGCTTCCATGATTTTTAGGTGTACGATGTTTCTAATATCATGTATAGTGTTTCTGGGTTTGGTAGGTGTAAAATGTTTTCAGGATTTGTAGGTGTACATTGATTCTAGTATTAGGTAGGTGTATATTGTTTCCAAATTCCTACAGTTTCACCCCTTTAACATTTTCTTTGTTGTTAAACACATCCAAGTGATTTTTTAAGGGATTTAAGGCTGATTCAAATCCTATAACTCCTATATTAATTTTCCTAACCCTCGAGATGGTATTACTTATAGAAACCACATGGTTTAATGTGATCTACTTTTAATGTAAAATCTATCATTTCTTATACCACTACTCGGTTTAATATTCTAAAGGGAAAATATATATTAATTTCTTATTCTACCTTCTTGTTCCTTGGTGAGAGACACTTGAACAATTCCTTCTCCCACTAGGAATGATGTGATCAAACCTTAATATTCAGATTTTTTCTCCTCAATGTTTCTTTCTACTACATGTGTACCCCCTGTTTTGGTGATAGCAGTAATTGTCGATCATTAATTAATAGAAGTAACGATATATCTCTATTCTTGTGTTATCATAGATCCTTATCCTCCTATTTCTCATTTTCTTATTATGGCATGTGATCATCATGATTTTAATAGAGTTTTCTGGGTTGTCAGATTGTGTGGTCCTACCATGGCATCCTCGAGATGATTTAGTATTCCCAGGGGAGAATATTGTAATATGTTGTGTAGATCCTTCTCATAAAAGAACATCAAGAACCATTTGAGGTAGGGTATTTTTTTCTTATGTATTATTTTACATGAAACTGTAGAGTTACCTTGTTTTATCCCACTGGATCACAATGGAATTAACATAATAAATATTTGAATTGGATAAATAAATTGATATCGATCGTATGTGTTTTCTTCTTGTTTTTATAGATGGTGTGACATCTATACTTTCTTTTTTTTTATCTTTTCTTTCATAATTTAAATTGGTAAGGAATGTAAATTTGGATTAATTGTAATTATTTGTCAAAGATAAAGAGGAATGTAAATGAATCTGGTTTTTGTTGTTGTAATTTTATGTAATTCAAATTGATGTGGTGAGCATGTATACTTATTTTTGATAGTTTATGGTTTGGTTTCCCATAGTTGGAACCTATAAATAATAAATTAGTTAATTTTATATGGATTAAATAACTGGATGTTATTCTTTACCCTCTTACTTGTAAAGGTGAGTGCCATGTTCTTTAGAGCCTTGGGAACTCGTTATGTTTAAAGGTTGGATTCCTTGTTTATGGTCCAAGTACCCAGTAGATATGATGTTTTTTTTCTTCATATTAGTGTTGTGATATGAGGGTGGATGGCTATTGTGATATGTCAAGGCAAGGATGCCCAATGGATGTGCTAGTAGTTTCTACCTAGAGTAGCGAGATGCATTAGTTTATGTATGTGGGTGTTAGGGAGGACATTGGAGATGATGAAAAGGGTTGGAATTGAATTTTCGGATGTTTTATGAATCCTGTCGGTTGTTTATCTACATTACAATCCCCACTTCTCAAGTCAACGGGTCTTGCATACCCAAATTCCCAAAAGGGGGGAAGACGGGTGTGGTATTCTACGTGTTTTCTATGTTTACCATCTGACGGAATGATGGGTCAATGCTTGTACTATATGTGGTAAATACTTGATATGTAGTTCACCTACTCACTATGTTGAGCCACCATGTGTTTAGTAGCTTATAATGTTTCTTCTAGAATTTTTGGGAACATGGGAATGTAATAATGATGTTAATAAATGATTGAATAAATGATGTTATCCTATAGTGTTGGAGCTTGCAGGGATGAAATGTTGAGGTTCCAACATAATGGAATAATGGACATTCGCTATGATACTAATAATATATATTATAGAATTGTTAATGGTTAATTAATTTTTAACGATTTAATTAACGTAAAGTGGAACTTATAAAAATAGAATAAAGTAATATAAGAAATATATTTAAATAGTAGTGTTCTTATTGGATATCTAGTCTTAGATGTGGCAGTCAGGATTCTGAGAGATGTTAGCTACAGTTGATTCTGAGATATGTTTGTTCCCATAGTGTGGTTGTGAGCTATATTATATCATGTACTTATTGTGTTAATTTTCTTTACCCAACCCTTTTGGTTAGGGTAACTGAAACCCTGAGGATTCTGAGCCCCCAAGGGCTATTTTCCCCCACATTCTGGTGGGTAGATGGATGGATAACTAACCCTTTCGGCCCCGCTCTCTTCTCTTGGAAGTTTCTTGTGTTGCTAGGCACAATAGTTATTTTTCCTCATATATGTCTATAGAGGGTTGTAATGGATTATGGTTATTCAAGCACATATTTTATTAGTATAGTTTCCTTTGGATTACTATAGGATTATCTTGTTTGGGTTGTGATTTCTTGAGTATCCTTACTTGGTGTATGGGCTATAATGGCTTGAGGATTAATACCCAGTGTGGGATACATGTTATGCGAGCTATGGTGGCTCCTAGAAACTACCTATTTAGTTTTCATACATGGACATGGTGGTTTTTTGCACAAGGTGCTTGATTTTGTGCTACACACAGGTGTCTATAGGCTTGCCTTTTGAGATAGGTGCTTGGGATGTGCGATGTTAGGGAAATGTGGAAAACCGGTGGGGATGTGGTAACTAGGTGCCCTTAATTTTCTTTATTATATTATATACTATTGTATGTGAAAATTGGTGAGAGTAAACATGGTGAGGATGGGAACATAGTATACCATTTTAGGTGATGAATTTGTTTCAATTTTATGTTTTCTCTGTTTTATCATTATTTATTTACTTTTTCACAGGAGGCTCTATGGAGGATTCAACAGAGTATATTATTTTAATCAGTCTATATATATATATAAACCTTTTTTCAGGTCACGTGGAGCAGGTGGGAAATCATGCTGGTTACTACTATATTAGTGTTTCAGGAGCGGTTCAGGCTTCGTGGTTGCTGCTGTTTTTACTCTCCTTGGTTACATAAAGTTTTTCATTTGAGTTGTAGAAGATCTAGAAGGACATTACATATGTGCACTTGGGATTTATTTATATATCAATCTGTTTGGATTTGGTTGGTTTCATTCTTATATATCTCATTCTCATGTTTTCTATTAGAGGTTAATGCCTCTCATTTGTGTGTTTACTATACACTCGGTGTTAGACACCAACCCGAGGCCTACTCGAGGTGGGACTTAGGGGTCACTACCTCCCCTCTAACATTGTCGGCCAAGAGTGATGCACATTTTGGGGAGTGGGCCATGATAAAAAGGGTACAATTTAGTCTTACAATTGGATTTTGATAGGTGTTAAGGTAATGTTATAACCTTATTTCTACTTTTAATTACCTAATTTACCTGAAACTGTGGCTATAAAAAATTACTAAAGTTACTATTAATAGTATTCATGAACTAAAAGAAACCATTTAACATAATTAGGATCCAACTATTTCAAATATGGAATCCATATATCAAACTTTGAAGAAGAGAAGTTGCAGTAATTAAATTAAAATCAATCTCATTGTCGCAAATAGAGAATAGGTTATAAAAGATAAAACTTTGCAAAATATTGAATTATTTTTATAACTGAATTCAATGTAGAATTTATCATAATGACATAAATTATATTTAATATTAAAATATATTATATTTATACATTAAAACCATTCAATATTCTAATTTAATCATATATTTATTTTGATAAAATAGTGTTTTTTTTCAAAAAAACATTTAGTGTACGTTTACTATTCATCAACACATGAAAGTGATTAGAAAAATATCATAAATTCATCATAAGTAAATTTTTATAACCTTTTTCAAAATAACATTATTAATTTGTCATATAAAAATTATTATTTTATAAGGGGTTATCCATTAAAAGGGTTAATATTAACCATTATAAAATAGGTTTCCATACATCAAATAGGGTGTATTCATACCCTATAACAAGAATATCCATTGGATGAATATAAAAAAATATTTTATTGATCATATAAAATATATATCTCATTAATTTCTTTACCAAATGTAATTCACTCAAAAATAAAAAAAATATCTAATTGATTTATATTTTTCATAAATACTTGATAGACAATGAATTCACAATGCATTTTCATAAGTCAATTATAATTATTCCCAATAACCTAACAGCTAGGCTATAATAGTAATTTTAGACAAATGGAATCTCACAGTTCTTTTCAACCCATGATTATGTGCAAAGCAATCTACTTAAGAATAAAAATTATTCCAAAAAGTAATTTCATAAAAACATTTGGGTGTTACACTCTTTATCATCCATAAATAGATATTATGTGAGAGGGAACAATTCAAAACATTGATGATATGTCAATATCAGAGAATATGGATTTAAATTGTGGTCTAGATCAACACCTTCTTCTACATTAATTTTTATAGAGTAAGATATTTCACTTATGCATTCAAATGGATCATTATAAATCCCTACATGGAAAAAATGTAGAAATCCATCTTTCTTGATTGATGATGGATAAAAAACATTATCGGGGCCTGTGAAAACTAAGGAAATGATAGAGAATGTTAGATTCATTCAATAGAATATCAAATCATCTTAGAGTTGAAAAAGAAGTTATGATGACAAAAGTTGATGAGATTTTGATTTTTAAGTGAGATATATGGAATTTCTAATAATTTATCCACTGAAAAAGGTTATGATATTATGGAATAAGGGAAAGTATAGCCTATAGTATGTTAGACTTTTTGATATTCCGGATTGAGTTGGGGTTGTAGCTTATCGCTTTGCACTTCTATAGAACAACTCTCAAGATCACTATGTATTACATGTATCTCTCATTGGGAAATACATACATGATTCATCACATGTACTACAATTAGAGTTCATAACATTGGAGAATGAAATTTATTATAAAGAAGAATATGTAGAAATATTTTATTATAGATATTAATTGCAATGGAAATATATAACTCACATGGTGAATGATCTCTTGAGAAATAATTTTTTTAAAGAAGCTACTTGCGAGCCAGAGGATGTAAGGAAACAATGATATCCTCTTTTTTGTATCATATTGAGGAATTTCAAGAGAAAATCCATTTTAAGGAAGGAATTATATAACTCCATGATATTTTAAGTTTATATATATCTTTGAATAAATTTATTAACATGATATCTAGAATTACACACATCATTGAGTTTAAATGAATCAAGATATACTATAAAAGTATTAATATTTAATGATTTCACCAAGACATTGGGTTGAAGAGTGTGAATAGGAGTAACTAAATTATGATAATTTTTTTGTTACATTTAAATATATTAATTCTCTGTTTATTGATTAATTTTATTTATATATAAATTCATTGTCAATGAAATATTTTTCTGAAAAATGTATTTATGCGCAATATAACTTTTTATTTTAATAAATTATATCATTATCGATTTGTGAATAATTTTAATTATATTTATATATTATATGGTTAATATATTATTTCACCATTCATAAAAAAAATTTCTAGGCATGGGATACGAATATACCATGTTTTATGCTGAAAATGTATTTTTCTTAATAGCGGACTACATTGCATGTTGCATGCTTATTCTAATTTTTTTTACATATTTTAGAAAATTAATTGGATAAAATATATTCCATATGTGGAATTATAATATTAAAATTTGGTAAATAGGCCCATTTTACTTTTCTTTAATATGAATAGTAAACATTGAATAATTTATCACCTCATTAAAGGGTAAACCGGGTTAATCTAAGATAAAAAGTAGTGATAATGCCATAATTTATCTTCATAATTAATATTGGTGGAATATAATTAATCCATCATCATCTTAGTCAAAAAATTAATTTTTTTTGTTGACATTTATCCAGAAAACTGACCTATATAATATTTAAATCATATAAAGTTACATTTTGTCAAACTCTTTGTATACATATCTTTTATGTGTCTATAAAGGGAAAAATAAAGTTATGGACAAGTATAGGTTTCTATTTTCATATTTATGAAAATATTTATATGATATAAATTTAATTATAAGTTTTTTTAATTATATAAAGACCTTAAATTCATATAAAAAATATATGTAGTATTTCTCTAGTTAGGAAAAAAATATAATAAATGATTTAAAAATATAATAAATGTAATATAGTTTGAGTGAGTAAATGTGTTCCATGAATATAATAGATAAATATGACATATTATTATTATGATAAATTAATATATTCTAACTAAAACTTTTTATTTATATATTTTAAGAAAAAATAAATGATGTTCTAAATTGGAAATATTTATATTTTATAAAAAGTTATTTCATTAAATAATTAAAAATCATAAAAATATTAAAAGATGATACATAAGATAATATATTGTCAAAATTTTAATCCATTTACAATTCATAGTTCATTTGGAACCCTTTTTCTTGAGAATAACTTTAATATATTTGAATTTATTATGAAAGTCCCAGAGTTCCCCTCCCCTATGTTCTAAAGGGCACCCCTCCTTTCACTTTAACACAAAAAAATGAGCTTTATAGATAATAAAAAATATAAAAATTTATATCCCAGGATTCCTTTCATAATTTTATAGGTGATGGTATTATCAAAATAATATCCCTATGGTCCTTAATGGGAGATCGAAATGAGTTCCTTCAAAGGAGAGGTAATCTCCTCTATCGGTCATATAGTATTTAATTATAATTATAACTTCTATAAATATAACATAATAATCATAAAATAGTAAATTAATTCACCTCAATATACTTAAATGTTATTATGATAATTAAACCTCCTTTATTCACCCTCTTTCCATTAAATGGGATGTGAAAGAGGTGCTTGTACATATACAGGACTTACTGTTTCTAGGTGGAGATACAATTCATTTCTCATAACCTTATTTTATGGGTGTATATTTTTATGGGTTTAATGTATATATATGATACAGATGAAATAATTGTAATTCTTGAATGATAATATAATATATAATATCTTCACATCTAATCAATTGGTAAATGATAACATCACTCGTGCTTACATGTTCACTAACCCATCCAAGTAGCGATATGATTCGTTTATCATTTCAATTTTACATGGATTGTGATAATTTTTTTTAATTAGTTTATATATATATATAAGATATAATAATAATCCTTTTTAGTTGAGTTATAATTTAACCTTTTTTCATTTCATCCATCGAATAATGAAATAATGTTCATGAGTATGTACGACCTACCATATCCATGAATGATGTAATTCATTAATCTATCTATATTTTTTTGAATTACACTAAAAATTTATATAATTAATATATATTAAATTAATATCATGGTTGAAATTATGTATATGATGGTACCATGATAAAAATACAATGACCAAAACTACTGAACTAAAATATATAATAAAAATAAAACAGATATCACCCAAGATAGGTATTTTAATAAACAATTGTTAACAAACAATTTATAAAATGTTATAACTAAATAATATATGGAATCATATATATTATTATGTATCAGTAATATATTTTTACTAAATCTAAATTTATTATAAATGAGTCTTGAACACATATTAAGAATGGCAGATGAGATATAAATTATTTTTGTCTCACATTCATTTCTCTGAGACCCATTCCAAATTCGACACATGTTTATTATATGAATTCTATATACCTAGAATTATTTTATTTTATGATTTTTATTATTAAATTTATGAGTATTTTCATACACATCTATGTTTTATTCTTTCATTAGGTTTGAAAATAAAATTTTATTAGAGTGCTAAAGTCTTTTTATTACAATCTCAATATTTATCGGGATTCAGTATATTCCATCTAATGTTAATTTTTTATTTCAAAAATACTTTTTAAGGGGATTCATTATATTGAATTCTTATTATCTACATATCATGAAACACATAAATTTTATTATTGAGTAGTTATTTATTGAAAATAAATTTATTAGTTTCATTTTCTTCACCTTAATTACTTGCGAGACTAAAAATATGTTTTTAATTAAAATCAACTTTAATTTTCTCTTCAATCGAAAAAACCATTTTCTCTACTATCTTGGTTTTCTAAAAAAAATTATAAAATCATTTTCTATTATTAAATGATTTTATAAATTCATTTTTTCACAAATTTCTTATTTTAGCAAAAATTAAAATTATTTTTCTTTTCATTTACCAAATTATATTTTTAGCATTTTATATAAATATTAAGTTAGGGTTTTTGACATATACAACATGAACTGAATTTCCCACATTCAAGTAGAATCAATTATTTGAAGCTTCCTATATAAGATTCCATGGATATTTTGAAAGAAACTTTTTTCCATAATATTTTCAAAAAAATACACTTCAAATCTGACATTTAAAAATTGGAAAGTATATTTTCCTCATGAATGTTTAATTATATTTTAATCATATTTATTTCCATCAAAGATAAAAATCATTGATTTCATTTATGATTTACTGGGGATTTTATCCATGGATACCATCATGATTCATTCTCTAAATGTATTATTTTTATGATGGATATATTTTTATGAAATACATTCATTTTTTATAGGTTTTGATATGATGAAATTATTGAATGTGAATGAAATCCAATTAATCTACATGGGATATTATATGATAAAATATTTATAAAACCCATTACTTTTCATGTGTTATGATATGATCAATGATTTATGATCTCATGGTATACATATGTTTGATTTTATTTTTTGATGGTTGAGTACTATCTCTCCCACCAATTCATTGGGTAAATATTTTTATCTCATTTGATATGGTACTGGAATGTCGAGTAAACCCTATTCATTAATGGACTATGTCCATTGTGATAGTATTGGGAGTGAACCTTGACGACTATAATGGTTTATGGAGTGAACCTAATATAATATGATTGTATTGGGATTAAAAATTTAATACTATAATTTTTTGGGGAGTTAACTCAATACACAATAATAGTTCTAGATGTGAATCGTTGACTAATAAGGAAATTATTTTCAATGATTTTTTGTATAACATAATTGCATGTTTTACACCATTGTTTTGAAATCATGTATTATTTTATTTTATTCCATAATTATTAATGTCTTATCATTTTCCATGATTCATTCTATGACACATGTTTATGATCTATGAGATTCAGGGTTTGGATTACAAATTTTAAACACACCCCCTTTAGGAATACATGATCATTGATATATTCCATATTCACCATTTTTGAGAATCTGAGCTCCCCATTATTATGTTTCCTTTCCATGGGTTATGATGAATGGTTTTAAGAATGATATGTCTAATAAGGGTGCTTTTGGATGAAAATTATGGGTCTCTATAATTGCAGGGTCAATAAGGCACAGTTTCTATTACTACAATTAAATGTTATTCCAATAAGGAGAGTTCTTTGGTTTGATTGATCTTCACTTCAATATCAAGAGACATGATCATCTCTAACCTCTTAACTAAAACCATTTCTTTCTCAACTGAATTTAACTATAGACAATGAATTCAAACCTTACCAACAAATCAAGAAACCATGGATGATCTACAAAACCAGTCATCTTCCTTGAATAAATTTCACAAACATCCTTGAATATGTGTAACCATTAGTACAAACATTCAATGTATATGAGAATCCACAAAAATTCAGATCCTCCAACAGAACAAAACATTTGTATGAAGAAACATGCATCTTATGTGAGTGTTAGTTTAATCTGTTCATCTATGTGAAGATAACGAATCATATATGAATGAAATAATGGATCTTCTATTACATAATTAATAATTCATATAAAATTAATGATTAATGAAAAAGTAACATTGATTTATAACCAACATAGAGTGACTACTTAACAAAATTACATTTCCTACATGAGGAAGTTTGATCTACAATGAGAATACGAATCCATGTTTTATGCATACTTGAATAATAAGAAAAATTGGTGACTGTAATTTGAGTCGATACATTCATAATAGTGATATTGAATTAGTTCATACCATTATTGAATTATATGAATGATCACCTAACCTATAGTGCTCCTACAAATGTTGAAAATGAGAAAGTACATGCACGTGATGTGCACTATCATGCATGCATCCTATATCCCAGATCCTATTTTATTTCATGATATATTATATATACAAACACCATTCAAATTATAATATGGAAATATCCCTAAGAAAATGTGTGGTTATATAGGAGAAATTTCAATAGAATTAATGAATATGAATTCAAATGTTGATGTAGGGAGAATGAATGAGACGATTCTAGATATAAAGATATTCAATGAATAAACTTGTCATGTTTCATGAAATTTGTAAATAAATATATATATCATAAGATAAGTTTATGAAAAAGTATTTCACCATTAATACATGAGTTTCCAAGATGCATGGATACATATTTATATGTATTTCCTAAAATATAAATCATCGTGGAAGGAAGAATGGATATTTTTAATGTGTGATAAGTGATATAACAACCTATTTATGAAGGAGAAAGAATATTAGTGAATTCATGACTGATAAAAGCTTCTAATTATTATGGAAAGTTTTATGGACTGCACTAATCAAAACAAAATTCCAAAACAATTGTATACAAATTTAAAAATATTTAATTATTTGGGAAAGAAGGTGGTTCTATTTCAAATAATGAAGATCCAAAACAATAAATTCATGGATTTATGCACACTTATTAATAGTTTGTGTGGTGGTTATAGGAAGATAATACTGGAGGTGAGACTTGTAGATCTAGTCAATATTTTTCCTTAAAGATCACGGGGTATTTAAATTACCATAAAACATAGTGATCTAAATCATATATTTAAATGAATTTATAAAAATTTGAATGATTAAGAGAGTGTTGAATAATATATTTATTGATTTAGGTATTATGATAAAAAAACCTATATATTTTACGATTTTTGAGATAAAAATATTTTCTAATGTCTATTTCAGAAATTAAAGAATGTATTTTTCTTATATCAAAGAAGAAAATAGGGAGAGTCTACTCTAATCAGTCTGATACATCATAAAGATTCAAATAAATGAGAACAGAACTAAATAATTATGTATTTCATGGAAAAATAAATAATAATAAAATTGAAATAGAATAATATCTAGTGAAATTAAAGGGATCTAAATAAATATTGTGACAAAGAAGACGGATGAATAGAGAAGAAGAGAATAGAGTTCTATGAATATTTGTTGTAAAAGAATAATAATAATAATCATAAGATAGGATAATAAAAGAACCTTTTGTAGTTATGTTTCATGAGAATATGAGGAAAATTATTTTTTTATATGGTTTTTATGTTCCTTATATAGATAAGAAACTGTGAAATCTAGTTTTCATAAAAAAACAATGGCCTTCTAGTTAGTGAAAGCGAATAAGAAAAAAAAGGAAGAAGATGTCTCTTATATGTTGTTGTGAAAGTAATTGAGGATGAAAATGAATTCCAACAAGCAACCATGTATCGTCAAAAGGTTCAAGATGTTCTAGTGTATTGGATACCCCAAAGTACTATTAAAAGAATATATTTTGAATATATGGTACATGAAAATACTATTCATATTTATATCTCACCAGATTCATTCTAGTGGAGTATGTGATCATTGATAGTTTTCTTGTTTCACCATGGAGAATATGTTGATATTTAATGGTGAACCTTGTAAATTATTTTGTTTACTTTTTTTACAAGCTAATAAATGAAGTATAGGTTATGGAATTACAAAATCATGATTAAAATCAGTCTAAGAGGTAAAGGGATAAAATTATTTACTTTGAACCAAAATGAAACAAAACTGATTCAGCCTATAATCAATGTTGAGTATATCCCAACATTGTATGATCAATTTGTATCACAACCTTGATTAAAAAAATTTCGACTCCATAATTTTATGTTGTTCTATTTTATGGATGTGAGTATGTTTCGTATTTTAATAATGATTTTTTTTCTATGGTGTATAATCTTATATCCCAAATCCAAATCCAATCTTGACCATGGTTATGATGAATAGGAAAAATAAAGATAAAATAATGTCAAATCATATTTCAATTTTTATCTAATAGGTTGAAATATTAGTTTCTCCAATCAATGATGAAAAAAAAGAAAATATAATTGGTAAGTGAAAAATAGTGGTTTAGACCACCATGAAGATGTTGGATTGACCTTCTAACTCAATGTATTTAGATAATCATATAGAATGTGAAAATTTATTTGTAAAATATCTTGTAAAAGAAGAACCATGTGTAAGTGGTGATGATGACCTGTCTATAATTGTTCAATGAATACTAGTTAGTGGATTGGAATATATTCTACATTACATTCATAAATTTATAGTTTCCTTTATTGTAAAGTTTTTAAAATAATTTTAGAATAAAAAACAAGATCTAGGACGAAATATATAACATAAATAATTCAATACAAGAAAAAAAATTTGAATGAAGAAAGATCTCCAAAAAGGTCAGATACATTGGAAAAGGGAAAAAGATTTTGAAATAAATTCATTAAAAATTTAAAATAAATGTCTTGAATAAATTAAAGATAAGGAAGAGAATAAGAACTCACTTCAAGATAAGATCTATACACCTGATGAATAACTGAAAGATATCATTGATGTCAGTGATTATTATCTAGATGTATAGTCAATGAAAATAATTTTTTTAGCAATTTTTTATAATAAAAGATAAAAATACATAAATAAGAGATTTAGAATATAAAGAATCATTGTAAGAAGATATTTTTATTAGTTTTAGTTTAGAATAATATTCTAAGTATGACATTTAATGAATTGGAAATCAAACTGACAAATCTAGAAAACAGACATATTGAGTTTCTAGAACAAAAAAATAAAGGATTACATTTTTTTCACTTACTACACAATAAATGAATAATTTAATAAAATACCAATGAATTGTGGAGAAATATTATCACCGTACATGATGATCATTCCCAAGTGTTTATAAAGAAATTCATATTATCCATATCATATAAAAATATTTGTGAAAAATCTATATTTAAAACCGATGCAATCTTAAATACATATTATGTATATAAGGATGGATTTTAAAATTGAACGGAAATAATCTACCATGATAATGGTTGATAAAATAGGAATTTTTTGTGCTGTTTCACTATGAAGATCCAAGATAGTAAAATATATTACCGAAAAATATTTTTCTTAAAAATATGGATAGATAGTAGCATATATAAAAATAAAAGGGTTTTTTCACTATTATAGATACAATATATTTGTAAACATTCTAATGGATCAGTGGTGTAGACATTTGAATATTTAACCATTAAGGAATTAAATTTCAAGGTAGGTGAATCCAAATATAATACGTCTTTAATTGAACAAGAATAATCTATCAATAATAACAAGATTAGAAAATCACATAAAGATCTCTAATTATTGCAATATTTAAAGTTCATAGAAATGGTACATTCATATATAATCAGGTTTCAAAAAAATATATAAAGTATTCCACAAATGTTGAAAGAGGATGTTAACAAAACCTTGGGAAGAAACAAAATATTTGAAGCATTATTCTCTCAATAAGACATATGAAGAATACAAACACTCCATGCATTATCACAAATGCATTTAGTAATTTGGATGATTGATTTATAAATATCTATGAGTATTGAATAATAAAATGCACAATATTTTTCTAAAAAAATAATTATTTTGTCATAGATGATAAAAATATTCAAAACAAAAATAATGATTGTTTCACAATACTACCATCTCAAGAAAATTTCTTTAAAATATTGAGGATTACATCAGGGGATATAGAGTATTTTATGGATAAATATTGAAGAATAATTCAAAACAATAAACTTAATATGTGGTGAGATCTATGATAATCTAAACTAAATAAAATTTTAACACTATATCAATAAGAATAATTAATAAAAATAATGGACCAACTTGGTTGAGAAAATCATCGCAACCTCATTTTCACATTAATTATGCAAGAATATCTACCTAATTATATTACTCTTTATGGTTTTTATTTGTGATTACAATGCATGTAATAGATGTTTTGTAATAGTTTGAATGGAATAACCTAATAATATGAGTAGGATCTCAATACTCAAAAAAACATAATAAGAAGGCACCATCATAGATTGATCACTAAATTAGGACATTGAAAAAAAATAAAAAAAATATCATCCTTAATAGAATTGGAATTTGAGCTATCAATATTGGATACCATAATAAATAATATTTCATCATTTATTTATCTCTAAAATTCAAATTCAATAAAAAAACATATAAAATAATCATTTGTGATGATGTTTATGCGTATCCTACTATTACTATAAAATAAAGTCAAGAATATTTTGAAGTTTTCAAATTGGATATCCCCTTATCCAAGAATTAAATTTTTGTGCATCCCTAGTATTTAATATCATTAAAATAATCCCAAGAATAGATCAATCATTATAAAAACCATTTAGAGAATCTTTTTTAGTGGGATACAAATAAAGAATAATATTTACGAAGCCACCACAATAGTCATTTTGTAAATATCTAAATGTTCTGTAAAGAAATTATGTAGATGGAATTAGAAAGGGATGAACGTTTTATCTATTATCATTGGTAACTAATGAATTCTATTATTATAGAGGAAAATTAATTAATTTCATCAATGTGGAACTTTTTGAATAATGATCCAAGGCTTTTGTCAAATCCTATAATTTTCACCTGAATGTTTCTAATCTATGTGATGAAATTAGTGTAGGAAATTCAGGATGATATATTTCATAAAAATATTATTTCAGAAGTTGTATTCAATTGATATTATCAATTGTCTCGTTCTCAATAATACTTGTACAAAAATTTAATTTAGATTATGAGATGTTTCATTTCAGTTGGTATTGAGTTCAATTGATGATGGAAATTTTTTACTAAATCAAATCCCATTCTTTTCAACACCGAGTGTGGATTGTAAATAATTAGATTAAAATGACTAGTAGCATATTGATAAAGTATTAAGTGATACTATCCCACCCATGTAATTGTTAATGTTTTCAATATGGAGGAATCTAAAATGTAAATAAATAATTGATAATAAATATAGAAAGAATATGAAGGAATCTTGGGGAAGATAGGGTGACATGTCATTTCATTAACGTATTGATAAAAAATAAAAATAGGGAGATTATTGAGTCTACTAAATTGTTTTGTATTAGTTTTCAAGGAATTAAGGATATTTTATTAATGTAGTTGTTTTAAATTATAGGTTAAATATGTTTTGGATGGCTTGAGGAGTTTCATCTAGGGGTTAGATGAATGTTTAAGAAAACCATTCAAAAATATTACTCCACAAGAAGATTTAAAGTTGAGATTATTGGTGATAGGTCCATAAATAAAAATGAATATATTTTAATAAATAATAAATGGTGAAGAATCTTAAGAAGCGGTTTTTATATTTTTATATTTTATAAATAATTTTATAGAGTTTTTAATAAAAAATAGGCCAGCCTAAAGCACTCCATAGGGAAATCCAATATCATTTTTTGAGTAGAACCCATCACATGGAAGCCATACTATATGAAGGGCCAGAGGTGGAATGGATGTAGGGCCTACTTGAGTGGGTAGGAGTCTATAGTACACACTTGGTGTGAACATGAATAGGGGACGAACCACCATGTAGGGTGGAGTGGTGGTAGTTGAAAGGGTATGTGTCATGGCCTGAACCTTACTGGGGCTCGAATGGCAACTACCTTAAGTCCGCCTCTACAGGCCAAGGGCTAGAAACTAGTGACGAAGGAATAAAAACAGGGGGAAACCTTTTCCTATGTACCTATATGCACACAAACTTCCATATTGATGCAGAATTTCTTAATTAATAATAGTAAATGATGAAATATACTAGGGGTACAACCATGCTTGTAAAACCATTAGGTTGTACAAAAGTATTATAGTGTAAACTTTATGTAAAGGAAACAAATACACTCCCAATAAGAAAGATGTCCCAACTGGAATTTTTTTTACTAAAATATTGATAGATCTGAACTACTAACCTCTATGTTTTGACCACCAAATGTGGTCCCAACCTTTCTATAATATTCATGAGACACATCACATGTGGGAAAGTCTCAGGTATGGGTGAGTATAAACATACCCAGTTGGTTTCTCTGAAAGTTGAAGGGGGATTAGTAAGAGATACAATATGAATAGAAATTCAGTAGATAATAAACCGGATGTAGATTAACACCCTAAAAGAGAAAGAGTATCCGTGTCCAAACCAAAGTTCTTATACTTGGTGTGTATACTGATTTAATGTAGAGTCCTTTACAACCAAAGCAGAAGAGTAACCTCGTCCAACATAGAGACTATAAACACAAAATACAAGTGGCATACCCCACACAAGTTGAAATCCCATGGAAGGAGGGTAACAAAATAGAACGTTATGGATAACTATATATATATATATACTCATTAAAATATGTCCAATTTATTAGGTAAGGGGTTCTCCACATCATAGCTCATCGCTACAAAAGAGTCTCCAACATGTCCAAAGTTAGAGCAATGATACCCAACCTCTCATGCATTTACTCAGTGAAAACTTCTAATATTTATCATGCCAGATCATTGTGGCACATAGTCATGGGGAAAAATATATTGGTGGATGACCCATTCCCTGTTACAATAGTAGTGTTACACTTAGTGGATAGATAGAGGAATCATACCCTATTCCAACAGGAGGGTTTCACTCTAATAGCTGATAGAGGACCAATTCCTACCCAATAGGAGGGTTCCACTCTAAAATAGATAGAGGACCCATACACCACCCAGAATGTGGGTTCCACCATAATAATAGATAAGGATCCATGACCACACCAGTTGGAGGGTTCCACTCCATAAGTTATATAGAGTACCCAAACCCTCTTCCAATACGAGGGATCCACTCTCTGATGATAGAGGACTCATTCCCATCTCTATTTGAGGGTTCCACTTTATGCATCTAGAATCCTTGCCAAGCCTAGCTAGAGGGCTCCACTGGGGATTCCTCGGGTGATCCTTCTTGATCATTGTCCTCTTCAGGCACTACCTAAATAAGATCTTTTCAGAAAATCTCCCATCATATTTTAAAATCGACAAATAAGGGAATTATCACATTCTACTAGGGGTACATAGTGAGTGAGGGGGCCCACATGACGTGCGGTCCCACTCCATCACATATACATGTCCAATTAGGTATATATATCACTAATTGTGTAGGGATAAACAAAGTGTATGGGATCTACATGACGTGTCATTACCACTTAGGGTTGCACTGGTATGCTTGGACATGTCCATTTATCTATATTTTTTAATGTGCACAATTCATGTGTGTGTGTACTATGAACATGAAGTGTACCTGGCCGTGTCTACATACTCCAATACACATCATGCCTCTAGACCTGTTTTCCCACACGAGGTTATTCATATGTGCTCCACCACACTACTTCTCCACATAAAGAATGAAAAATGGGGTGTAGGAGGGCTACACATCGCTAAATCCTTATAAATTTCCAAAACCCAAACCATTAAAACATTTGGGAAACATGCCACATATTCATCGGAAAACACCTTGTGTAGTTTCATTTTTAACAGAAATATGTATATAAACCTAGTGCTTTGAATATCATTGTTCAACCACATATGTAACCTCCACACCATCCTCAATTAGTGGATCTAGCACTAATTCTTCATTTTAATCTATTTGGTGGCCAGAAATTGGATTCTCCATCATCTGGGGGTTCTCTATAAACATAGAAATCAACCTCACCACCCATCATCTGTGATTCAGGTTTTGAATCAAAAAAAATATCACCACCAACCCACAATACCTATTTTTTCATCCTTGATTCATCATTTGATTCCCCTCACAATATATTCCTTTTGATTATGGGGGTTTTCTCAAGATTGGTACCACCCGACAATGTCGAATCAGGACCGCGGGGTTCAATCGGTGAAGAACATAATAAAACTGCTGGAGGAATGTACATGAACAAGGATTAACCATCGTTGGACAAGAATTATTGGACAATGATCAATAATGAGGATATCCTATGTTAACAAATAATTGAATAATCAAATAAACCAATACATAAATGCATCATGAGGCTTAGGAATTGAAGCATATCATAAAAGGGATGATCAGTCCAAATTTATTTAGTCAAAAATGTTGTCATCCATATTTTGAAAAGTCTTACCTAGAGATTGGATTATTTTTCATTGAATAAAGTGCTCTCCAATTATTTATCTAATCCATTTCATTATCTATGTCCCAATCATCCCCAACACACAAATTTTTCATCATCGGATGATGATTCACTAATTAAAGGAGGAAGAACACTCAAGATTACTCTTAGATTTTATATAGTTAACCCTATGAAAATCACCATAGAATAATACTTATAGTTGTAGTATTTTGCATTTATTAAATTAAGTTATTCAATTAATAATTTAATTAATCCACTTAATGTACCACCATGACTCAGATTATTTGAATTCCTACCAACAACCTATTTTAGGTCATGCCAATGGTAAACAACATGTTACGAAATCAACTGTGTTGTCATATTTCTGATATGAGATTCCAATTATTATTTATCGAATTTTATATAAGAAAATTTAAATTTTTGATATAAAATATTTTTAATATATTTATATTATTAATTCTAGGCACACCGGTCCTCTGAATCACACGGCGTCTCAAGAATTTACTCTAAAAATATATGTATAAATATTTAAATTCATTATAAAGAAAATATTAATCTATAAATAATTCACACATTTAATATTTTTTTCCATGAAAATAGAAATGTACAAAAAGAACTTAGGATTTTGAGAATATATCTATATTTCCAAATCCTAGGACCTCTCTAAGATGTTCCTATGATGCCACCTCATACAACCCAAGGGAATGGTCCATCCATGTAGAGTCTTCTCTTTCAGATCTTAAATCACCACCAGGTGCTCCAAAAAATTAAATCCATCATAGATTTCTTTCTCACCCCAAACTATTATGTTCATGGGACATTGAAAAAAATCCTCCGTAGTGACACAAGGAAGATGACGTGCACCCGATCTTGTTGTGGGGTTGTGGAATGGTTTTAAGAAACCTAACCAACACTTTGAATGATCTTAAAGACACCAATGAACCACCATGATAGCTTTCCTACATGGTTGAACCACCATAATACTCTTCATAGGGAGACACTCAAGAAAACACCATCTCCATGCTCGAGCTCCCTGTACCGATGACATCAATTTGTGTAAAATGTATACCTTCTCTAAGCTATCCTTATCTCTTCATAGATGGACTATACCTATTTCCCAATACATGCACTAACTCTACACCCACAATAGATGCCTTTTCAAACTCTGTCCAGCACTAGGTTGACCTATATAATTTCCCATATAGGGAATTAAAATAGTAGAGTGGAACCTATGGTTGTACACAAACTCTTCCAAGGGAATGTGATCCTCTTATATCCAGACAACGTTTAACATGCACAAACTTATCACATCCTCCAATAGTTATGAAGTGGACTCATTCTACCTATCCATCATGTGGTGAATGGATGTACTCATCCTCATTTGGGTATCGAATACCTCCTTAAAAACTCTCTAAATTCATGATGTAAACCCCGTATCATGATCTAAGACAATAGTCGATGGCACGCCAAGATGGAGAACGATCTCTAGTATGTACAACTACTTCGAAATCTCTACAAAACAATGCTCCCTGAGAGAATGGAAGTGTTCTGACATTATCATTTGGTAAACTATCATCTATATAGTTTCATGGATCTTCTCCCTCTATGGAAGCCCCATAACAAAGTCCATGGATATGTCATCACACTTCTACTCTAGGTTCTCCAAGGGTTGAAAAAAATATTCTAGAAACTAGTGCACAAATTTCACCTGCTAAAATGGGATTTCTCTAGTAATTAATAAATCCACATTACATCTCATGCCATACCACCAAACATATCATTGAAATTATATATAAATCTTCTCCATGTTAGGATGAATAGCTAAGGGTGAAATGTGGAACTATCGCATCACCTACTACCCGTCATGACTGGGACCACCGTCTATCCCTCGACATGAAAAAATGATTAATTAATGAGGATTATCGATATGTAGAATCTCATATGGAGATTATTTCATGATATACCTTGTTGTTGATTTCAATCACCTTGGACTCTATCACATACTCAAGAATCAGCAGATTCAATAGCACTATTTGAAGAAAATTTGCACCCTCCTGGTCCACCAGGGTCAACTTCATAAAATAAAATTGCTCAGAATCCTCATGCCCCTAGTGAGCCTATGAATTCCATCTATGGGAATCAATTACAACATTATCCTTAATCAGAGTGTATAATTTTTCAAAAATGATAGTCTTGGAGGAAATCCAAACAGCAATACTATCCCAGGTTGTAGTCTCCCTATGTGGAGATGTATCTAAGACTTTAATGGTCCAAGTAAAACACTAAAAACTACCCATGAAGGTAGTACCTCCACATCATTAGGTCAAAGACCAACACTTACAGCTCTTGGCCAAGAGTCACATATTTCATCTCATGGGGTCTCAAATACCTCAACCCGTACATGATAACTATTATTCTTTGCATAGATACTTAGACGAGCCCAGCTCTTGAGGCATATTAATACACAATCTACTCCATTCCCCCCTATGGTAGCCACAACACTGTATTACTAGTCAGCATCTTCTCCTCAAAGGCCCTTGGGCACTACTCAGTCTAAGTAAAATGGTTCCCTTTCAATTCTAGGGTTGTCAAACGTGATTCAAGACTATGGGATTTTCAATTTATTCAACCTACCTCAAGATCATTAGAATAATTATCCAAATGGAACTCATCAATTCTTATGGAATGATCAAGAACATGATGAAGAATGAAATCAAGAAATGAATCCTCAAATCAAGATCAAATCAAATAATAACAAAAATACTAGATATAAACCATTTCCAATTGAGAGAAACTGTCCCCTCTTCATCATAAAATAGAGATGATAAATATACAAAACTACACAAAAAGATATTACGTACTATGAGAGGTTAATATTGGTCAATTAGATATTATATTCATCATGAAAAGAGTTGTTAGGGCCATGAAATCGTAAATGTGACCTCAAAAAATGAGAGAAACCCTTTCGAGTTGAGTAGTGGTTAATGAGGTTGAATTAAAGGAGGTTTAGGAATTTTAAAATAATTCTTTGGGGGATTAATTTCCACATGCATTGGGATGGGGTACAAAATTTTCCTAACTGTGTTCCTTTAATATACACCTCACATAGAGGTTTCACAATTTCTACAAATAGGTGACACAGTTTTCTGAATAGTAAGTTAATAGTCAACCCCCTCCCTATAGGGTCTCACATTTTTCTAGGGTAGGGTGCATAGCTTGAAAAAATTGTGTTCCAACCTTTCACTGCCCAAAACCCATCCATGAATGTAAAAATCCTCCCAAATTCTACCCAAAGTAAACCCCAAACATGATACACCAAAAATATGGTAAAAGGAATACCTAAAAATGAGCTCGAGACAACCCCATAAATTGCCAGGATATTATGATATCCCCACCTTAAAAAACCTCTCCTTGAGCTGAAACCCATGCATCTCTAAGATTATGAGACAAAAATATCAAGCCACTCAACCCTCATATATACTTCTCTCCCCCATCTATCCTCTTGAACACATCCAATTTTCTACAATAAATACACTATCATCACAGTCTTTCCCCTCAAAATTTTCATTCATCAACCCACAACATGTATCAGATGATCCTCAATGGCAGCATCGATCTCAGGCTCAACATAATCCACATAGAATACAAGATATGGTTCATGTTGATATCACTGATGTTGTGACACATGAAAAAAATAATAAATAGCCCTAAACATATATATAAGAGACAATCTGTATTTTGCAATATCAATTCTATCTACTACCTCAAAAGGTCCAATAAACCTATGAGCCAACTTTTTTGCCTCTAAATAAAATGGTGATCTAATCTAGGTGACACCTGGATGAAAAAAATATTAACCATTGTAAAATCAATGGGTCATCTACATTTATTAGCATATGACTTCTTATTAATATGATCCATATCCATACTTATCTAAATTAGCTAAATATATCATATTAGAATGAAATGTTCTACTTTCACCATTCAATACACAACCACCGATATAGTGTCATTCTTCAGGTTCACCCTTGGTAGACCCACCAAAAAGTCCATAGTTACCTCATTCCACTTCCATTTCATAATGGTAAATGGATGTAGCAAACCATCAGGTCATTGAGGCTCACCATCACATGTTGATAGGTGTAGCATCATTTCCCAAACCCTAATATTTCATCTTCCAATCCCATCCACCAACACTATCGGTGAATGTCACAATACATTTTGTTCAAATATGAATGTACCACCCACTTCATGGCATGAATCTATCACATCAACTCCTCATGCATACAAGTAGGTGCAACTACTCGTCCTCATACATGTATGATATCATCCTCATATATGGTCTAATATGAAGTTCAATCCCCAAAAAGAATAATTTTTCTCAAGGACAAACACTCCATGTCCTTATAGAGCCTCTCTTTGATCGAGATCAGAATTTTGAATCCTCTACTAAATATACAAGATTCATCTTCTCATAGCTCTCTTAAAACCCAACATGCATCTCATCAAGAAGAACCATCTTCTTCCACTCATAGATAGAATCTAAAACTTCCTTAGTCTTTGATTTTTATTTAATAATTAGCAACATTACCTCTCTTACCAAGTGTATATTTTAGTTCAAAATAAAATAACTAAATATAGTCAACCCATATTTACTGTTAGAGATTTAAATATTTCTATGAAAATATATAATTAAATCTATAGTGATCAAAATACACAGTAAATTTTTTATCAATAGAAAATTTCACCAATAAGTTAAAGAATAAACCACTTTATCTAAGTTGAGATTGTGTGTAGGGTAATTCCTTTCAATTCCTCAACTCTTAGGAACCATAGGCTACAACTCGATCTACTTGTACCAACGTTATTCTATGCTCGATCCAATATTTTTC
This sequence comes from Viscum album, assembly GCA_963277665.1. Lineage (NCBI taxonomy): Eukaryota > Viridiplantae > Streptophyta > Magnoliopsida > Santalales > Viscaceae > Viscum > Viscum album. The sequence goes on from OY728133.1 coordinate 1,330,927,291, forward strand.
ACAAAACAACATATAGTCTTCCCCTAGGTTGGGTAGGATCAAGATATATGTGGTACTCAAATACTTCTTCAACACATAGAAATCCTTATCGCATGATCCAGTCCATTAAATCATTAATCCATTCTTGTTAAAACATGATAGAGGTACTTCCATTTGGGAAAAGTTCTGTATGACCATCTGATAACAACCCACTAATCATACTAAACAAAAGATGTCACTGAATTTCTTGTGATTCTCCTATAAAACCATTACCGAAACATTGTATTAGTCCACTGATTCACCTTCCTTAGATGTCATATTACCCATGACGTTTACCCGATCAATTCAAAATTTGCACTTATATTGCTTGTTGTAAAGATGATTCTCTATCTATGTACTTAGGATGATGTCAATTTGTTTGGTATGATCTTTATGATTCTTGGAGAATATAGAGAATTCATTCACAAACACAACCAAAAACTAATCTGGGAATGGTTGAAGTATTCAGTTTATCAAGGACATAAACACTCGAGATGAATTATTTAAGCCAAACAACATCATGATAACCCAAATGGCCATACCTTCTTCAAAAATAATTCCTCATTATTTCAAAAGGTTGAACTGTTAAATGATGACACCATTATATCATGTCAATCATGGAGAATGTTCCACTCGTCTCGGTTGTATATTTTAGTGGGCACTCATGATAGAGAGTTTCTTATCATAGGGATGCCTAGTAGATGGAGCTGCTAGTGGGCATCACAAAATTGTGTCATCTTCAGCAGCTAGAAGATGCAAGTTAGTATGATCTTAGCTTGTGATATCCTATCGCGATCAGACTCAGACACGGGGTCATGAAGTGTAGGAAAAATATATAGGTCCGGGCAATCCTAGATAAGATTCGTTTCATTCTTGTGTAGGGAGAGTTCATAGAGTGCTTGACTGCATGACCAGATATGTTATGGAGAATTTGCAGATAACTACCTTGCCACCATAACAAAAGCAGCCCCATGATCAAGGATCTCCTTGGAAATGTTAGTGTGATCCCAAGGTAGGTAGAGAAAGATAATTAGTTGGAGGAGATATGGGTCCTGGAATATGCTATGATATCCTTCCACCACCACTACCAGATATCCCTTGTTAGGATTTTGGAGCTGGCGGTTGGGGTCGTGGATAGTAGTAGGCTTTGGAAACTTTTTACCCAGTAGAACAAGAGAGGATTAAGGGGGTACAATCTCTATTTATTATAATATCTCTTCATTATTAGTAGTCACATGTTCAATTCATTCCTTCAAATATATACTCTTGGAATGAGAGTAAGAGATCCCAGAAGAGTTTTTATCCCAGAAGCATCATCTTGAGGTTCCTACATGGAATGATTCTTCTTTATCTTTTATATTTCTTATGTGTGAGCTATTTCCTAGTAGAGAGTGGTTCATGTGGTACCTTTTTCATCAATATAGAACTATATGATTCCATCTGGGTGATAGTTTACCGACTCATGAAATCACCCCACTTTTTAGTTGTTGCAGAGTTCGGTGGATTGTCTTGTTTAGTTGTATGTATGAGAGATTTTTCACCTTCATGGGGTGCCCTGGAAGATTATCTCTGATCATGATGTGTTCTTTTTGTCACAATTGTGGGGAGACCTACATGATTAATTTACGGACTATATAAATATGTGTATTGTATTTCACTCGAGATGGGTGGGAAATTGAGAGAACTATCCTGTAATCGGACCATATGTTGAGGTCATGCATGTTATACATTCAAGACTACAAAATATGCATTTAAAATTCCTAAAAATGTCCTTTATCAGTGCTCAAGAAGCACCATCTAAGAGAGCAAGAATAAAATCCCTAGTATTTTATTCGTGCTGAGAACTGATGATAAAGGGGGTCTTTATTAGAACTTATAGGAGCTACGGTAAAGGAGAATACTATAGTGTGTTATAGCAACACATTGTAGAAGAAGTGTAATGTGTTTTAATAGCACATTGTAGAAATAGAAAAACCACCAAATATCAACAAATTCATGTACCAATACATAATTTAAATGAAAGGAAATTTACAATATAAATACAAGAAAAGAATATTATATCATATACATTCTAATCATTGGTTTATAGAATTATATATGAATAAATTATTACATACCTTAATAAAAATCAATGTTTATTTTATTTTGATCTTACCCATAAATAATTATATTTAAGAAAAAAGCACCTCTACTCAAGAAAAATAACACACCTATACTAGAAAATATTTCATATTTTTATAATAATATAAAGAAATAAATTAAGAGAAAAATTAATTTCAAAATAAACATTGAGTCATACAGGGAATACAATGTACCAAATTGAGTTATTATTGATTCCAACTTGCCACAACATTTCTTGTTCATATTCAATCTTTATATCTTTGAAATATAATAAAATAAGTATTAGAAAAATCCCCACACGCGCAACCTAGTGATTGAATCCTATTATGGTGTTTGGGAAGTCCCCATTTCGAGCCTCCCCATGATCATTTAGGTAGGTTTTTATTTTTTTGTTCCCCCTCACATGGCCTATGTAATATAAATAAGTATAAGATAAAAAATAAGGAAATCAATTAATTAATTTTAGAAATAATACCGAGTAAAAATCTTGGCAAGTTTGCTCGGTTTTGGTGATGTGATGCAGAATTTAAAATAAAATGACACTTATATTTTGAATAAATTCACATGGAGTCATACCAGCCAAACCATGCATTATATTGTGGTGTGGAATAACCCTATATGTCTGAAATGACTTCTGGATAATTTTTCTAAATTATCAAAAAAATCAAAATGTGTTTTCTCTGTTCTGAGTACGTCACATGACATTTTTTACTACTGTGTAATTTAAAACTAGAAACATGCATGTCGAATTAGAATTTTCAAATCATGTGTCAGTATAATTTGATATTGATTCTTGCACATCAAAAATGACCTATCAATCACTTTATTAAATTATGAATAAAACCCAAGTGTGTTTTCCCAATTTTCAATAACTGACACTTTTTGAACTAAAATATAGATTTTAAACTGATAACAAACATGTTGAGTAATACCACACATATAGTGTATGGAATTGATTTTAAACTGATTCATGTATATCACAAATAAAATATGGATATATTTTTAAAAGAATCTGACAATATGAATTCATTTTCTTGGTTCTAATAAGGTTAATTTTTTTTTACTAAAATTAATGTCAATATTAAATAAAAATATTCACCTGGAGTCATACCTTTCACTCCATCATGATATTGAGGTTTTTTAGATTCCTACATGTCTCAAATGACTTATGGATCATTTTCCTAAAGTATCAAAACAATAAAAATGTTTTTTCTCAATTTTGGGTACGTCAATTCTCTATTTAATGAAAAAGTCATTTTTAACTAGAAACACACACATTGACTCATTCCAATCACATAGTTTATCAATTTTCATGTCATAAAATTTTTTTACACATCATAGATCAATTTTAACTATTTTCCTAAATTACCAATAAAATCAAAGTGTGTTAGATTTTTTCATTGAGTAACACTTTTTAACTAAAATATAGATTTTAATCTTATAACAGACTCATTGAATCATACCATGAACATAGTGTATCATATTGGGGTGGGGATGATTCTTAAATGTAAAAAATTACTTATGGATTATTTTTCCTAAAACATAAAAATAATATGAATTTGTTTTATTGGTTTTGAGTAGGCTGGTTTTCTTTTTTAAAAAAATTTATTTAAATATTAAATAAAACAACACACTTGGAGTCATACTGGTCACACCATGCGTCAAATTCATTTGAGGTTGATTCCTACATGACTAAAATGAATTATAGATCATACACCTAAATTATTAAAATAATCAAAATGTATTTTATGGATTTTGAGTTGGTTACTTTTCTTTTTTACTAAAATTTCATTCTAAGCTAATAACATGCACTTTGACTCATATTAATCGCATCGTGTATTTGTTTGACATTAGGCAGATTCCAAAACATTATAAATGATATCTGAATTTATGTCTTATGTTATCACAGAAATTCAAGACCATTTTCATGGTTTTCAACGAGTGAAACGTTTTTAACTAAAACTTCAATTTTAAACTGATAACGAATACTTTGAGTCATACTGAAAACATCATGTGTCAAATTGATGTAAAACTTATTCCTACACTTCAAAAATGAAATATGGATCATTTCTATAAAGTATAAATAAAATATTAATTTTTTTCATAGATTATAGTTGATTAGTTCTCTTTTATACTGAAATATATGTTAATTTTAAATAAAAAAATGTACTTGGAGTTTAATAGTCACAATATATAACTGATAGAGGTGTAGAAGATTTCTACGCATCCTGAATGAATTATGGCTCATATTACTAAAGTATTAAAACAATATGAATGTGTTTGATTATTTTTTGAGTACAAAACTTTTATTTTACTAAAATGCCATTATAAACTTGAAACCCGCCCACTAACTCATACATATCTCATAAAGAATCAATTTTCCATCATAACAATTCATAAATGTCAGAAATAAATTATGAGTTGATATCCAAAGTTATCAAAAAAAATATGTGTTTTTTTCTATTTTTTCAATTAGTGAGGCTTTTTTGTAATAAAATGATGATTTTAAAAATGATATTGGACATTTTGAGACATATTGGAAACATCATGTATCAGATTTAGGTGTGAATGGTTTCGACACATAAAAAATGACATATAGATTTTAGTATTAAAGTATTAAAATAATATGAATATTTTTTCTTGGTTTTAAGTATGTCATGTGTCTTTTTTACTAGAATTAAAGTCAAATTTAAATAAAAAAAAGAACATGGAGTCATAACGGTCTCACCCTGCATCAGATTGAGGGGCAGCTGATTCTTACACTTTCCAAAGTCTCAAAATATAATAACTACCAATGTCACTGTGATTTTAATTGATTTTGTTTTTCTATCTTCCAACACAAAATATTGAATCGATGTTGTTGTATGAAAAAAAATTCTTATTATTCAATTCAGGAATAGTATAGGAAGATCAATTTAATATTATTTCATAATAATTAACCATAATGGAAAAATGAGAATCCTATAGTCTTCTAGATTTCAACATTTAGAAATGTTTTTTCGATGAGAGTAGTGAATAAATATGAAGTGTTAGAGGTTAAACATAGACAGTAAATTGAAATAATAGTAACATTATAAGAAAAAATATTTTTATCTCTTCTGTGTGTTTCTGTAGATAGTTGAATGCAAAATATGACTTCCAAAAACATCTCTATAAAAACTAAATAAGTATTCGGAAAAAATGATAGAGAAATTATTTTAAAAATAATAGATAAAATGATTACCAAATTAATTAAATAAGAAGTAATGATTCAACATTTGATGATGGTTGTATAAATTCTTGATGCATTTCCTTATTTTCATTATCACTATTTTTGTCTCAAAGTCTAATATCTCATGCGCAAGTGAAGATTCAGAAAAAATAAACAAACATGGACAATAAAATATACCTATAAATGAAAACAATTTTTATGTGTGCCATTCCCAAAATAAATAAATTAAATATAAATATGGAATGATATATTAATTCTATGGAGAATGATTTTACTATGGAAATATTTAAATTAACTCTATTATAGAGATGTAAATGGAACATTGTGGAAAGATATAAATTCCAACACTATAGGGGTGAAATATTTTTCAGGTATAAGATGTTTGTGGAAGTTTTGGTGTAGAATCAGATGAAAGATGGAAACACCATCCCAACTCAAAAAAAAAGAATCCACCTGTTTAACAAATCAATTCTTATAGAAGTAATTCTATAAAAAATTAGTCATAAATTCAAATAAATACATTAATTCCATGGGGAAGGATTTTACTATGAAAATATCAATATTTCCTCTGTGATTGAGTGGTGGTAGCATCATTTCTCATCCAGCAAAGGTAGTAGACTGAATATAAAGCCAATTGATAAAGGAAACACAATAGGGGTGAAAAATTTTTGAGGGAGAAAACTTTTATGGATGTTTCTGTGTGGAAACATAGTAAATAAAGACATAAATATTAAAAAATTAATGAACTCTACAATGAATAATGAAAATTAAATCAACGTTTCATTTTATAACTTCTTGGTAAAATAGAAAAATTGTATCATAACCTTAATTATATATCCTCCCAATGGGTTTCATTCTTTATAGTTTGTTCTTTATAGGGATTAGAAACATCATCATATGTAGAAGACATTGTCTTCATGTGTAGTCATACCATTGGTTTATTTTATTTAATGTATTATAGAAAATAAAATATTTTGAAAAAAAACATAATATATGAAAAAAATTAACTTTTGATTTAACTCTCTTTAAATTTTAATGGTTTTAGGGATTTGGATCCCCTATTGAGAATCCAAATCCCCTCCTTGTTGTCCCCTCTAGTGTATAGGACACTTTCTACACTAGGCCTGACGTGAACTGCTTGGGATCTACAAATCAAAGGGTCTTCCTTGATTGAATTTTTATATAACCTGACATTTTGTTAGTCTCCATCAGAAAAATAGAAAAATTATTTGGTACTATATATGAGACATAAAATATATTCAAAACTTTTGATTCCATTATGAATGACTTGTGTTTTCCCTTCTATAATGAAATTCACATTCAAAAATCCCATTTGCTCAACTTTCACTGCACTCATATTGTCAACTCATTTCCAATAGAAAATAAGCACTTGAAATGTTACATAATCCAACTTGTTCATTTTTTTATAATAACAAAATATGACATATTTCCATTAATTGGATTTTAATCCTTGGAACCAGATATGTGCTTCCCTTCCACCATAGGTGTAACAGCTATTTTTTCAATATTGTTTCATTAATTATATTATTTTGAATAGAATTATTAACCATTTATTAAAAAACCATTGTATGATATAACATTTTCATTTAGTGTTATAGTTATCCATTTAATTTATTCAGAAATTGAATTCATATTTTCATATAAATCCTTGTAAATTTGATCTCAGAACCATCCTATAAACTATTTATAATGTTTTTTTGATATCCATCCTTCATCCCTTAATAGATTTAAATATCCATGAATTTCATTGTGGGATACAATATATGGATAAACATCTTCACTATTATGTAAAATGTAATTTTTCTCTTTCAACCACTCTATGAACGTAATTGTTACAACATATCTTCCAGAAATCCATTTACCCATAAGGATTTTACAATGTTGACACTTTGGGAGACTAATGTTGTCAACATTTGAAGGTTAATTGGTATAGAAATCAATATCTTCCTTAAAAATATATCATTATACGATAACAATTTCCGGCCAACATTGATTCTTGTCAAATAATTTAAAAATACTACTACTCTTTTCAATGAGGTATATCCATCTATAATGTATATGACGACATAATAGATCCTCTCTAACCAAGTGAATCTTTAGTTGTAACATTATATTGAAGAATTACTATATAAATAACATCTCTAATTCTCTTTATATGACTATGACCTACTTATTCATGATTATAAATTTCATTGGTTCTATTACCTTACTATATATTTATTTTAAAAAGATTAATATTCTAGTTAATATATGCCATAAATTTTGAGGCATAATGAAATGGAAAGCAACATACATCGAATATTTCATTAAAACATGACATTATTGTCATTTTAGTTCTTATAAATCCAAATTAGACATTTACATGAAATTATTGATATTGGACGAATAAACCCATGTAGTATTTACATGAGAAGAAAAAAAATTCAATTTTCTTATTTGGATAGAGTGTAAGCCATTAAAGGATGAAAATTCTTCCATTTTCCCTTCAGCAATGCCAACCCTTCCCGTATCCCTATTTTCATCATGCCCAACCTAGCGTTAATGACCTATTTTGTTTATCCATGAACATTTAGTAATGTGATAATGAAATTATTAGATATATTTTTTCAATATGCATGACATTAAAGAAATTCTGACATAAAAACAATTCTAATATGGTAGTTCAAAAAAATTATCGCATCTTTTAACTTGATTTTGTAAGGTTTTTCAAAAAAAACATTACTAAAACATTTCAATATATTTTACTTTATCAAATATATGGTCACCCATTATTTTAGATAGTGTTGTATGTTGGTCGATATTCCCATCAAATGTTATCATCCATGATTTGAATTTATGTCGTTGAGGTAAAAAATTGATTCCCTAAAAACATGGTCTTCGAGGAATATTTCAACTAAATTGAGTGTGTTCATTTTTAAAAAATGGGACACCCCAACATTCCATTAATTCTAAATCATAATAAATTTTCAAAAGATGGGAAGTCATTTATTATCCTCTAAAACATGACCCTCAATGTGTGTTCTTCACTTCTATTAACATCATACATTATAACACTGGTATCCCACATAAATTTTTGAACATTGATCAATGGATGCAAATAGATATGAAAATAATTATCGGGATTCTTTTGTCCAAATATAAGTAGAACCAACATAATGTACATACACTTCATGCATATCCATGGTGGGAAGTTATAATTTACCAATATGATGGTCCATGTATTGTGATTACTACTCTATAAACCAAAAGAATTTATTCCATTTATAGATAAACCAAGATGATATTTTCTCATCTTATTTAAAAATTCCGGATACTTGTAATGAATTATTTTCCATTTGGAAGAATCGGTTTGATGACATAGTATCCATTATTTAATTATTTTATCTACATTCCATGTCAATTTTCTCACAATTTTCTAACATCCATATAGTCTTATATACACGAAATTAAATGAAATTTACATATCAATTTCAAAGGACAAGATTAATTTTTCTTGAACACACTCAGTGCACTTTTTGAGTTAATCATGCTCCTTTGAAAACAATAAATAATCATTTGGAAACCTATGTATGTTTTTAGAGATCATTGTAATTGAATGTATCAATTGTTCATAATCATATATTCAACATGGTAGTTGATTTTCTTCTAGTAGCATGTCATTCAAATGAAAAATTTGTCATGAAAATATGGTCTAACTCTATCCACTACCACCATTAAAATTAAATAACTTCGAGAAAGATGAAAATGATTTTTTAGTATCATGTGTATAAAATGGTCTCTTAGTATAGATATTTAACATCTCAAACATTTTTGGAAAATGATGAAGGTAAAATTAAATTTCCATTGTCATTTATTCCATTTGATCTCCATCATCATTTATAATGGTATTCAAATCTAATGTTCTGTAAACTATATTATCATCCCTATCAATTTACAGGTTCATTTTCCCCTTATTTAGTAAAAAATATATAGTTCTGATCTATTCCATAACAAATAAAATGTTCTTTAAACTCTTCTAGACCAATTTTTCTTGAATAACAACAACTTAAATAGGGACAAAAGATATGAGAATGGTCGTATGCAGTCTCTGTTGTAATCTTGATAAACTGGTTATCTCTATCCTCATCCACTTTTGTTAAATGATTAGAGTACCTGAATTTTCAATTGATATACATTCTATTGGGTTCATAAAATATTAATTTTTTACAATAAATAAATAAATAAACATAACATATTAATATAAAAAGTGAAATTTATAAATAATTCTAATAAAGGAAACCCAACATTTGATTGTTTCAAACAATTTCTGTGTTCTTTGAATAAAATTGGTAATTTAATTCAATAAAATAATTATTCCACTATGGAAGTTATTATCCTCTAATTAATTTGATGGTGTATGTTATATAAAATTTTTTATCATTAACATCTCAACTCCGGATCATTTATCATTTCATTTTTTTGGTTAGAACGAATCCTCCTGCTCTTTTGGAAACGAAACTGTGTATCTTGAAATACTTTAAGAAGAAGTCATCCTTGGGATGGCTAATTATTAATGTAGTAAAATAAACATAATAGAAATGTGGGATGGGTCTCAAGAAAAAATTGCAATAATAACAATTCTAGAGATGAAGAATATGAGGATGAAAGTTACACTGCATTGTCTTCTCTAAAAGGGATAATGACTCCCATTTGTGATAATTACACCATTGGAGGTAGATATTAAATCATGGCATATTGGAGATGATATTTGGGGGGTATAAACATTCTTTTATGTGATTAAATGGGTCTCAATGGGCACATTTTATGATATATAAATCTTTGGGGACACCATGAATTCTATATTTATAGGATAAATCCCGCTTTTAAAACATTCAATCCACTAATTGTTTTGAGTTTTTCCTATATTAAAATGAGGCATCAAGACTTTATTAATTCTTGCAGACAAATTAAATTATAATATAAGAAATTAATGAGTAATAATAAACAAAAATATAATAAATAGTAATAATAAATTATAATTTGATCAATTAAAAGATATAAAAATTTATTGATAAATTATTTTAGTAAATAAAGAGTTATTTCATATAAAAAGATGGTATTCGTATATTCTTAGGGGTGGAACCAATGCATGTAGACCTAAAATAGTACATATCTGAAAATAATTTCTAATAATTATTCCAACTTATGTATAATTTGATAACCTTGAGTATTGTTTGGGAAAAACAGATGTTACAACCTAAGGAATTATTAAATTTAAAATTAATGGTATATGAAATATTTAAAAACATAAAAATTTTAATTTTAATTAATAATTGATCAGGAATGGAAATGATAATTTCAGCAAAATAATATACCTAATAATTATAGTGGTTTAAATAATCTAAATAAATAAGTTGAAAATTTTATTCAAGAATTATGTATCGAAAGGTTAAAAAAATATTTATATTAAAATAGTGGCAGCGTATGATTTATATGAAAATTTAATTTTCCTGGACATTATGGGTTTTATGGTGATTTTGGGAACATAGTTTTAAATTTTAGTAATAATTAAATAAATAATATAAATTATGGACGATATAATGGTTTTATGTTAAAAGGGAGATGAACCACTCCTACCAAATAGGAGTTATAAAAATAATTTTGAAGTGATTTGAATCATTAAAACTAAAATTGGATGATGAATTTACATAATTTAATGAACTCTATTGAACATGTGACAAATTAAATAGTTGTATGAAGTATTCTCAAACTTATATAAAATAGTAGAAAAATGTGAAAAATTATTAGAAATGTATTATAATTTTTTTTTAAATTTAATAGGAATTTATAATTTGTGTCACACTAAAGGATTTACAAAAGAAATATAATTTCATAATAGTCATTGGTTTTTCATCTAAAATGATATGTAAATTGATGTAATTAAATATTTTTGAAAATTTCAAAGGGTACATATTATTTATGAATTGGTTGATATCTTAAGATAAATAAATTTCATTTAAAAGATGTTTAAAATAAAATTCAATATTAAAGAATGATATTTTTGTAGATGGAGTAAAGTAAAACATACATATTATTTATTATATGTGTGATGAAGGAAATTAAGTTATTTTATTATGTATTAATTAATGGTTAATCATTTCCAATATGGTTATATGTTTACAATGTTATAAAGAACTTTCCAAAACTTATTCTAATTTGGGGACGGTAAAAAGGTGTGGTAATTTTTTTTTAAAGGGGAAATTAAATTTCGGTAGTGAAAAAATGATCATGTTGGATAATGAGACATTTAAATACTAAATTAAAATAGTGGTTTGAGATTTTTTAAGATGACAATATAAAATTGACTGATATTTTTTACTCATTGGAATGGAGAAATTGTTAATAATGAAAAAAATAAATTAGAGATTAAAATGAAACTACCCTTGGGCTACCCCTAGTGATACTTCTACTTAGATACTCTTAGTTATGTGGATATGGAAATTGGATGTAAATAGATATCTTCAAATGTAATTTCTCTCTAAACTTGCTTGTAATTTTTAATTTTAATATTTGAATGATATATTGTATGGATAAAAAGAATACGATCCTTCCCTAAATTGGCCTTTCCATTCTAGATTTTCAATTATTTTATCTTGGTCCATCATATCACATGATAATTTTCTAAGACAATAAATCATAGAGTTTACGCATTTCTCCGTAATGGGAGATTCAGTCATGAGGGTGTTAAATATCATCTCAATTTTCTCCACCCAATCCTCTATCTCTTTAGGATAACATTTCCTTGAAAATATAGAGTGTTATGGTTATGAAACACTTTATATGGACACCTATTTCCAAAAATTATCAATTGAATAAAAATAAAATGGATATTAAAATTGTTTTCCCTTTATAAATATAGTGAATATCCACAGTCTATTTCCCTACTTAAATGGAAGGATGAAAAAATCAAAAATTAAAACATGGGACTAAGAAAACACTTATTTATTTAATCTTCATAAATAGTTCCAAAATTAAATTGACTCCTAACATATTCATAGGGTTCCCTTCGGATCAAATGAACAAAGGGATGAGCTTAAATCCTAACAAATGAATTAACATAAGAATAAGGCTTTAGCACATGGGTTAGAGATCACGACATAAAGATATAAAATGGAATATATAATCATATCATCTAAACATGTTATCATATAATAACTGAATCATAATAATGTGGTAGAAACATAAAACAAGACATTATCATGATTCAAGGATCATTTCACTTAGAGGTTCACACATCAAGTTTAACCACAAAGACTGTTGGACATGGTAACAAGAGTCAAGGCTAACCATCAAGACCATTCTCGTGATACTCAACTTTACCCAATGAATTGGATTTATATATTGGTGAACCCATCTTAACTTGTTCATGAATATCTTTTTCAGATTAATAATAATACATAATAAATCCTATATAAGTATAAGGGTACCCAAGTAAAGCCATGGGTCTCATAATCATGTCACAAATTGTAACAAAGGGTGTATCATAAAAGTGTCCATGAAAGGGAGGAATTAAATCATATATGTAAAATCATAAGGTAAAAATGGAATATATCATTGTAAGTGATTTCAAATATAATCAAAAACAATTAAAAATAGTCTTTAAGAAACAATAAAATTGAAATATTTTATTGCAGTTTTAAGGAAAATAATGAAGATAATTTTACAAGGGTATAATATTTAATATAAAACCATAAGAGAACAAAAATGTTTCATAATAAAAAATAGTTATTTTATAAAAACAACAGTGTCTTGAAACATATGATAGAGTGAAATTGAAATTGTGTAACAACTCTCAAAGTTCCCATAAAATGGGTTTGCTAATTGGGAAGTATTGAGGAGGAAACCACTTAAAAACTTGTATAAACATGAAATAGAATGATTATTAAAACATGATAAATGTGTTTGGAATGTTTTCACATAATTTATTATATTTTTATAATAATAATATATAACTTCATTTCATAAAAAATAAAGACAAAAACCCCAAAGGATTAATGGAGGTTCGGGTCGAATCCCTTACAGAATATCGACATGATATTAGGTGTACTTAAGAGGTATTAATGAGATATAAAGGGGTTAATAATCATTTATACATCATTAGGGAAGTATGGGGGAGGTGGTAAATAATAACCTCTTCATTATGAATTAAAAATATAATGGAATAACACAGAGGAAATTCTTCAGTAAATGTGAGATAATGAAGATCCATTACCTTAAGTCTAATGGTGTTCCTCGCATGATCTTACTGACCTGAATACTCAAATTAGGTTCAATGGTTAATAATTCTAGAACATACACTACATTTTATTGATTTATTATATCCTCATTAAGTTCATCCATGTCATTTTTGACGAGTTAAGAGGTTCAATTTCATTGTTTGGGAGCATTTTCTTCAATGGTTTTAAGGATCGGTTCACTTATATTCATATTCATATAAACATGTATGATGAAAATAGTTTTCTAGAATTGATGTTATATGAAATTATATAACATAAATATGATTGAATTTTTATAATATTTATTTGGTTATTTTTATTTTAGGTTAATCATTATTCAAAACATTAATGATAAACACTTTGATTAATTTGGAAATTTTTGTCGTAATTGTCTTGTTTTGTATGATTATTTTACATCATGTGATCAGAATGATTACAGAAAATCACATAAGAGAAAATTATTATTTAATATCCTAATTCAACCATAAAAATGGTTTCATGGCCATAATTTAATATGTTAATAGAAATTGATAACTCTTTGTCCAAGAATGTGATAAAAACCCATCTAGGAATGTGTTTTTATTTCTTTCATATAAAAGAATAGGAAATGAGAGATGATGATGAATTACTCCATTAACATAACAACATTACATTAAATTTATGGTACTATATTTCTTATACCATTTGGATGAGTATATGTTAGGAAATAAAAGAGAACAAAGGAACATGAAAATTAAATAAAAGAAAAGAAAAGGGGGATTTACCTCTTGATTTAATCTTCTTTGTGAGCCTCTTAATAAGAGAAGATATTTTCTTTTGAAGAGGCCAAGGAGAAATGGACGTGGGGTAGGATCTTGTGGATAGTTTTTTTTTTCAGAATTTAGGTAATTTACAAGGATTGGGAGAAGTGAAGAGAAGAGAGAAGTGTCAGTGGTTCTTCTAGGGGAGGGGAGGAGGGGTTTCTTAATATTTTAGACATTACATTATTATTTTTCCATCAGAAAATAAATAATGATTATTATTGCCACCAAATGTTTAAAAATGAGCATGTGAGCTTGAAAAAAAAGGTTATTACGTCATCCATGACTCAATAAGTAGTGTATTTGACATATAATGTATATATATGCTAAATTACCGTATATTATTATTCCTAAAAATCATGTATTTTAGAAAAATCCCAAAAGTTCACCTGAACAGGTTTTCAATGTGTACAATACCAAAATTAAATATCTTTTTCAAAAATAATTTTCTAAAAATGATTAAATTATTTTTAATAAAGATCGTAATTTACTAGAAAAATAAGGATTTTAAAACTATAACTGATTTTATAATACTTTCAAAAATTACATAAGATCTTATAAAATTATTTTAATACTTGAAGATAGGAAAATGCTAATTTCTGAACACCTTTAGGAATATAAGTTGTCTTTTACATTAATTAATTAATTTTAATTGATTATCTATGACATACATAAATACCAGTACTTTTAGAATGGAAATATTACTTATAAGATGCCAATATTTTATTTATACATTCATGGATGATGTTATTATTATTTTTGATGATTTAATATTAATAAGGGTTATATTATTATTCATAATGGTAGGTTATTATTCTTCAAAAATTATGATTGTTCTATCAGACCCCAAAAATTACCACGAACACAACCGTGTCTCTCAGATTAATGAAATTCAAATCACAGAATGGACAATATTTTGTTTAAATGTCACATAGTACATAGTAGTTCATTGTACTATGATTTCATGTGATTATATGACATAATTATACAAATGGAATATCCATTGTTTAAATATTGGATCGTTAGATTATACCCCCTTATGAAATTGAGCCCTAAAAATTTATTTTTACAATCTTAGCCATATAGACGTGCGGGTACTTTTCCTTCATTGCCTCCACCTATTCCCATGTTTCATATTTGTACTTATAGTTCCACTAGATTACATTGAAATATTGAGTAGTCTTGTTACATAGAAATTTATCTCTACGATCTCATATCTTCACTCGCTACTGTAACAACTGGTTGTTTTTTTGAAATATTTTCTTTAAATAATTTTTATTCATCAGCATATTTCCTTGCACGAAATCATGAGGTAAAATGAAATATAAGGTTTTATTATTATAAAATTACCATTATATCCTAGTCATTAGGTTAACGGGAATAATAATAACTAACTTATGAAATTGCAATGTGAATTCATTTTCTATCAATTAATAATGAAAAATATAAATCAATTAGAAATTTTTATTTTTTATTGAATTGATTTTGGTAATTAATTTAATGAGAAAAATGTTTATTTTGTACTAATATAAAAAAATTATTATTCCAATGGATATTTTATTCATTGGGTATGAATAAAACCAAATTTGATGTATAAAAATCGATTTTTTAAAAGGTTAATTTTACATCTTTGAATGGTATACCCTTTTAAATTAATATTTAGAAACATTGATAGTTATTTTATGACATCATAAACATGTTATTTTTATACGGGATATAAAAAAATACTTTTGATGGATCTCTGAAATGTTTCGGATAACTTACATGTTTTTGTGAATAGTAAATATATGTTAAATTTAAATTATAAATACCTTTTTTATGAAAATATTATATATGGTTAAATTATTTTATTTAATTGTTTCAATGTATAAATAGAATATATTTTTACCATTTAATATAATTTAGGTCTTTTCAATTAATTTTAAATTAAATTCATATGTAAAAACATTTCAATCATTAGTAATTTTTTATCTTTTAAAACGGGTTTTCTCATTTCAACAACTGAATTAATTTATATTAATTTCTATAACTTCGAAGTTATGAATTTTAAAAAATGGTTCCCATATTTGGAATCATTAGTTCCAAATTATTTAAATAGATTTATTTTATTTTTGGGAAATATGATTTATAACTTTGGTAAAAAAAATTAACATGGTAAAAGGGTAAATCGGGTAATTAAGGGTAAAAATAATATTATAAAATTATCTAAACACATGTCATAATATAATTTTATAATCATAATTTTTTATAAAAATACTTGGGTTTAAATGGTATCCCTTGTAAGCCACTTGGATTATATTATGACATTTAAATGCTTTCATTTAACGAAAAGTGAAATACGTCTCACGCTAACATTTATAATTAAATTAGATTTAATATAATGTTATACAGTAGATAAACTCTATTATAAATACACATTTTAAATTTAATGTTTTTTATTTATCATCAAAATTTATTAATAAATTTTTAGGAAATAAGTAACTAACATAAAGACTTATACTTGGATGACAATAAAATTAATTAATAAATGTGAAATAAATAAACCAATTTTTATAAAAATATAAATAACCATAAAAAGACCCAAAAACGTTAAAAAAACATTTTTCCGAGTATATCATGACCATAATCATCTAAATGTCGAATTATTGCCCATTTGGAGACTTATAGATGAGATTATGACACTTATATTATTTTATTTAAAGTGAAGATAAATTTTTCAATTCATGTTTTAAAAGAGTATAGCATTTTTAATGTTAGTATTTTAAAAATATAAACTAGTCTACAAGTATTATTACAAATTATAATGGTTTTATTTTCATCATTTTTTTATTTTTAATTTTTATTCAATAAATAAGTATATTAAATAATTACACAAAATTGAGGTTGTAATTATTTTATTAATGAAGTAATCAAATAAGTGTTATTAAAAATATTTTAATAAATATATTTACGGATAATTAATATTTAAAATTAATTTTATAGATTAAATTTACACTTTATGGATATAATTAAATATTTTTATCTTGGTTAACTACTTATTTTTATATTTTTAAAAATCGGTGAAATAAATAGTGTCAAAATTGACACTATTGATATTTGGTCAAAATAATATTTTCCTAAATTATTTAAAATCATAAAACATTTTTAAAAATATAGAATAATTATTATATATTCTAAAATTTTCTAAATTATTCATTTATATTTTAATATAATCCCTAATAGAAAATATTTCACCCTTTCAATATTGAAATATTTGTTACACTGTTTTAAAATTAAATATAATAACTAAGTGTTAATTAAAGTGATAATGATTAAATTGACATAAATACTTGTCTAAAATTTATTGGTTGATGATATAACTACCCTATATTATCTCATATTTTAAATTGAGACATTTTGGTGGTTTTTATGCGGGTTTTGATTTTATTAATAATCAATATTTTTGAGGTTTCCAAAAGTTCCCCTCACCTCAATTATAATGGAGAACTTCATCTCTCAACTCTTCACTTAATTTTGAGCCTTAACGATCGACCATACCCTATATGGTTC
Organism: Viscum album; assembly: GCA_963277665.1. Lineage (NCBI taxonomy): Eukaryota > Viridiplantae > Streptophyta > Magnoliopsida > Santalales > Viscaceae > Viscum > Viscum album. The sequence continues at coordinate 1,330,945,266 of OY728133.1, forward strand.
TCTTATAAACATCTCTAGAAACATTCTATATGTCCCAATATTCTACAAAGACCTGCTCTTGTGCTCTATGAGGAGATTTAGAGGAGGCACGTCGAAAAGAGGTAATATCATTTACAGATTATTTCAAACATCATTCTTCCTCTACTTCCACATCACGAGTTGTTTCATTATAAAGTAATTAATATAGTATTGATTATATACATATATTTTATTATGATTATTAAACAATCATATTCCATGTTCTACTCATCCTATGAAAAATTAAATCACCGCATGTGCATACGTACGGCATACCGTGCACATGTTGTGCTGTAATACATTTTTCTCCACCACCTTACATGGATTGGTATAATGATTTAATTAATAAATATATATATTATTAATATAAAATTTAATTGATTATGATATACTTAAAACCATCCACTTCAATACCATTCAACAATTATGGGAACGATATTGCTGCTCGTGTGTACGTATAACTTACCGTCTCCATGGTGTGATGTGATTTCTTCAACACAATCTTCTTTAAAGAATGATTATATTAATTAATTTAATGAATAAATATGATATATATTAAACTAATACATTTATCTAAATGATATAACTATAATAAAAATATTAATAAGAACTTATCTGGCAAAGAATACATTAGAACATAAAGTAGTTAATACTCAAATAATGAGTAACAACGAAATGATACTAAGAATGAAAAAAATATATGATTATAAATTTTATTATAAAAATTATTATTATTATGGAATAAATCAGTAAAATTCATTAAGTCATTATACAGTATGTTATTAAACATACAAATCATATCAAACCTATGGTAAGGGATAATTTTGCAATCCCATTTTTATCCGAGATTTCATATACGTAAGTATTTACTACAGTATATTTAGCATCCAAATACATGTTTCCAAAGTATGATATAATATTTTTCCTTTTATATAATTTTTTGAAGTTAATTTTATCCTTTTTTGAATTTTTATTAAATAGTATTAAAGGAATTTTTTGTTTTTATTCGATTTGAGGTACTTTTTTACTTTTCTAGGAAAAGCATAAGAAGAATGTTTTAAACTAATATGGTGTGAATGGATTTTTATGGCTCTATGAATCCATATTTCCTTGAATATTCCCTTATATAATTTTGATTTATTATTCAAATAAATTATTTTCTTTAAAAATAGTGTTTTATTTTGGGTAATGAATATGTTTTTGGATAAGAAATGATATTTTCCTCAATAATTAATTTCAAGTGTTTTATCAAAATTATTTACCATCTAAGAAAACACTCATGAAATAGGGTTATATTTATATCCCTGTTATTACTATGTTTTTATTTTTTTATTATGGAATTATATTTAGTAAATCCATTAGTTGTATATAAATTATTATGGAATGATATTTAAGAAACACATTTTATTTCAGGGGTTATGTTATGGTGAATTGTTTTTTGTTTTTGTGGAAAATATAAAAATGATTTAATTATGAGATGGATGGTACTTATATCTCCATCCAACTAATTTAGAAAAGTTTTATATCTCATTATATATACATGAATAGAAGTTCATGTAAATATGGTACAGTAATACATGGCTGGAATAAGGAGTGAATGTGGTTCAGTAATTTACTTTGTATGCTATGATGATATTGTAAATGATCCTTGATTAATACAAAATTATTTTCTATGCTTATGTGAATATGGAACAAAATTTCATGTCTTGTGTTAAAAATATTGGGATTACATTTTGCTTTTATGATTTTTCATATGACATGATATTATCATTATTTATATGCAGGAAAATATTTTTGAATGTTGTGTTCTTATGATTATGATATGATTGATATTTCCCTTGTTTACCCTTACAGAGCATTTTAACTCACCCTTTAATATGTTTTTACCTAGGTCATGAAGAAAGGTATTAAGTAATATATGATAAAATGGAGTCTAGTTATAATGAAATATGTGAAAGACAATACAGATGTTTTGTGAACCTGTTGTTTTTGTTTTCTAGTTTCAAAAGACAGTAAACCAATATAGTCTTGGTGAGATTTTTTTAATGATTTGTAATAAATATTCTTTAATGTTGAAGTATAAAATATATGTAAAGTATGGTCCAATATAGTTGGAATCAAAATAGAGGTATAGTTATCCTTTGGAAACTAGGATGGGAGAACCTTATAAAGAACCCTAATGATATGTCTAAGTATAGGTTACAATCATGTCCTTGTGTTTTAGATATGGTCATGAATAACCTAAGATAAAACTGGATTTTAACTAAATTCAAATTTTAATCTTGAATTATGTGGTTTCCTATTATGATTAGTGTTTCTAACACCATACATCTTGGTTTTAATTAATGGATGGAACCTGAAGGTCCTACGTTAATGCAGAATGTGACGAGTAAAAAATGATTGTCCCCCAGAGAAACCAAATGTTATGGTAGATGGAATGAAAAAAAAACTTCTATCCATGATCACACATCTTTCTCAAGCTATGAATCATGCGGTACATCTAAATGATTAAAAGAAGGGGAAAAATGTTTTTTAATCCTTCATGAGGTAGTGTTCACCTTCATTAAACAAGTCTTCTAATCCATTAGTTGTTGAACAATGGATCAATACCACTGTAAAGATATTTTAAATTCTACAATGTTCTGAACATGATAAATTCATCTTGGTAGAATATAGTTTCGAAGGTGAATCTGATCAATGGTAGAATATTATCTAGAATATGAAGTAAAATATGTAGTTGAGTCCATGGAATGGAGTTAGTTCAAGAACCTATTTTTTAACAAATAATTTTCTTGTATTCTTCAAACAATGATCCAGAAGGAGTTCCTTGAACATAAGAAAATGGATAATGAGTCTGTTGGTACATACAAAGAAAACATTACCTGAATTTCATAGTTTGCTTATAGAATTATTATCCATCCTAAGAGAAAAATTTATTGATTCTTTATTGGCATAAACCCAAGGCGCTGAAGGGCATTAGCCATAAGGTACTTCAATAGCTACGAAAAAAAATTCGATGTGCTCTCAAGTTTGATATTGAGATTGTTGTTACCCGTTAGTCATATGGGTTTGATATGAATAGAAAATTGAATTCAAAGGAAAATCTAATGACCATATTAAAAAGAATATTATTTTTCCCTTATAATCAATTTGTGGAAAGAAACATTGATAGAATTGTCTTAAAGGGACAATTAAATGATTTAATTTTGAAAAATAAGGTCATCGAGCCGTAGAATGTTGATGTGGTGGCAAAAAGAAGTATAATGAATCAAACAAATAAACGGATACACAAACATAAAGGTATAAGGTTTTGGAAATTGGGAATTATGCCATCAATTCCCAAATCCATGTTTTATTGATGATGATTGACGGCAACAAACTCTTAAGGCCAAAGAAAATGGAATGTCACATACAATCACTATCATCGATGTAGAGTACGATAATGAAGTGGTTAATGGTACACTTACCATCTTCTCTAATGTATAAAAAGTTATATTTGATTTGGGATCCACCCACTCTTTTATTTTTGAATAATTTTATAAGTTAATCATCATATTACCTCAACAATTAGATGCTGATCTATCTTTGACAACTCGTAATGGAAAAATGGCCACATCAAAGTTTTTTAATTCTTATCTAGTTGAATATTATGGGAAAGTGGTTCCTAAAAATCTTGTGATCCTTCCAATAATTGAATTTGATGTGATTCTTGTCATGTAATGTATTTCTCAATATGGAGATCATATTAATTTCCAAGAAATGGAATTCATATTTCATATTCTAAATCAATCTATGATAATCTATCATTACGAGGATGAATATAAACTTCCAATTGAAATTTCATCCAACTTATGGGTATTTATTCCTATAAATTAAGGTTATTTATCTCAAATTGTTGGGGATAAAATTATGATTAAGAAAACACTGATGGTACAAAAGTTTGATGATGCCTTTCTAGATTAATTTCCATCTTCCACCAAATCATGATGTTGAGTTTTCAATAGAACTCATACTGGTTCCATGCATATTTCAAGGAAACCATATAGAATGGCTCAAATTGAGTTGTTGAAATTGTAGATGAAAATCGTATATAATCTATTGTAGGGAATCATACACCATAGTGTGTTACCTTGGGGAGAACATGTTGTTTTTCTTAGGAAGAAATATGGATCAATGAGACTCTTCATTGATTTTCAATACCTTAACAAGATCACTATCAAGAATAAATATCATATTTATAGTATTGATTCCTTATTCGACCAAATATGAGGATCTCAATAATTTTCCATGATTTATCTTCATTCAGGATATCATCAATTAAGGGTCAAAAAGGAGGATATACCAAAGATGCCATTCTGTAAAAGATATGGACACCATCAATTAACGGTGATGCCTATTGGTCATACCAATGCACCCATTATGTTCATGTATCTAACGAGTAGAATCTTTAGAGACTATATTGATCAAATTTTGGTTGTTTTTATAGATGGAATTCTTGTATATTTTATGATAAATTATGAACATGAAGACCACTTGAGAATTGTACTAAAGACCCTAAGAAAAGAGAATATTTATGTGAAATTTACCATTTGTGATTTTTTTTCTTCATAATGTTTCATTTTTGGGTCAGTTAATCTCAAGATAAGGGATATCTGTGGATCCATCAAAAACTAAAGATTTTGAAAGTTGTCTAAGACAAAAAATGGTATATGAGAACTAAATATTTCATTGTTAGGTGGGATATTATAGACGTTTTGTGAAATATTTATCCCAATTATATAATCTACTCACCAAGTTTACATAGAAATGAGTTAGGTTCATTTGGACAGAGGAATGTAATGAGAATTTCAAAGAGCTAAAAAAAGGTTATCCAGTGCACCTGTTCTCACACTACCTTATAGTGGAGAATGGTTTGTGATATATAGTGATGCGACCATGAAGGGTATTTGAAGTGTTCTAATTCAAAATGATATGGTGATAGCTTATGCCTCATGATATTTGATAATCCATGAGTGAAATTGTATAACTCATGATTAGGAGTTTGTTGCGGTAATATTTGAATTAAAGATATAGAGAAATTATATTTATGGTGAAAGGTGTGATATTTATTCTGATCATAAAAAGTTTGTTGTATATTTTCACACAAAAGGATCTGACTATTCACCAAAGAAGATGGTTAGATATTTTTATTTATTACAACTACTGAATACATTACCTCCTTGGGAAAGAGAGCAAGGTGAAAGATGCTTTGAGTCGACAAGACCATGCTAGCATATCCATAATGAGGATAAAAAATGATCAATTATTTATGGATTTACAATGGATGGATATTGAAATTATATATGAAGAGGATAAATCATATCATTATAGAATGAATGCTCAACCATCTATAAAAGTGATTATTATGGAGGAACAGAAGGAATATATAGATAAATAAAATTGGGTGAGAAATTATCATGAATTCAACCTTGATTGTGATGGAATAATAAGGTTCAGGAATTGGGTTTGTATTCCTCACATACCAGAATTAATGATGGAGATATTGGATAAGGCTCATAGTTCTTCATTATCTATTCCCCCATGAAGAAAAAATATGTATATGGACCTGAATGAGTATTTCTAGTGGGTTGGAAAGAAAATAGATGTCGGTGAATATGTGTCTCGATGCTAGGTTTTTCAGAGAGTTAAGGTTGAGAGACAAAAGTCTAAGGGGATGTTACAACCATTACCCATACCAAAATAGAAATGGGAAAACATTAATATGAAAATTATTTTCACACTTCCCAAAACATCCAACAGCCATAGTATTATATAGGATATAGTTGATCACCTTACAAAGTTGGAACACATCATTTCTATAAGAGAGTATTTCTCTCTTGATCAGCTTTCTAGGATACATGTAAAGGATGTGGTAATATTGTAAGGAGTACCTCTTTTCTTTATATCTAGTCGAGATATAAGGTTTATCTCAAAGTTATAGAAAAGTATTTAGCATGATCTAGATATAGAGTTATGTTTCAGCACTGCTTGTCATCCTAAGGCAGACATTCAGTTTGAGAGGATTGTTAAAACACTAGAAGACATGTTGAGAGATATCTCTATGAATTTCAAAGGTTTTTGGGATCAAAATGTAACTATGGTGGAATTTTTTACAATAATAGATTTAACTCTAGTATTAAAATGGATCCTTATGAATCCCTCTGTGGGAAGAGGTTAGAAACTCCAACTTGATGGGATGTAATTGAGAAAGAAATATATCAGGACCTGATCTTCTTTATTGAAATGGTTGGAAAAGGTCAGATCTATTCAAAAACAAATAAGAGTGGCTAAGTGTCAAAAAAAGTTATTGTGAAAACTGAAACAAAGACCTAGATTTTGAAGTTGGTCATAAGATGTTTCTAAAAATATGTCCCTGGAATAGTGTAGTGAGATTTTTAAAGAAGGGAATGTTATTCCCTAGGTATATCGATCCTTTGGAATTTCATGATAAAGTTAAGAAGGTATCATACAGATTGGAACTTCCACCAAATCTCTCTCAACTTCCTGAAGTGTTCCATCTTTCTCTCCTTAGAATTTACATACCGAATACTTCACATGATCTAAGTTCAGAAGTCATACCACTGGATAAAGATATTTCTTATAAATTACAACATATAGAGATTATGGATGGTCGAGAAAAACTTCTACAAAAGAAGGCAACTGTATTTATTAATGATTTATGGAGGAACCACAAATTTGAAAAGCTACACGGGAACTTGAGGAAGTAATGAGATAGAGGTATCCTAATTAGTTTGTTTCCATATGATGAATTTTAGGGGATAAATTCAGTTTGGGGGGGGGGTTGAATGTAACACTAATATGTTTTTATGAATTTTATTCATTAAATAAAATTTATTCACCAGTATATTTCTTACAAGAAATTGTTAGTTTAAAAGAACCGCAAGATTCCATTATTAAAAAATTACCACTAAAGCCTTTCCATTAGGTTGGCAGGAATAATTATAATAAACTTATGAAAATGCATATTGAATTCATTGGTTATCAATTATTTATGAAAAAATATAAATAAATTATATATCTGTATTTTTGAGTGAATGACTTTTGGTAATGAAATTAATGCGATATATGTGTGTTGAAAAATTAATAAATTATTTTTCATATTCATCAAATGGATATTTTAGTCATAGGGTATGAATAAAACCATATTTGAGGTTTAGAACATATTTTTTAATGGTTAATTTTGCACTTTTGAATGAATAACCCCTTTAAAATTAATATTTTGACACACTAAAAATTTTTATAAGAAAAAAAATTATTTTGAAGGAGGATATTCAAATTTACTTTGAATTGATTTATGATATTTTTTTGATAACATTCACGGTTTGATAAATAGTAAAAATACAAAAAAAAAATCAAAATAACTTTTTTCATTGAAATAATTTATGTGGGTCAATTATATTATTGAATGGTTTCAAAGTTTAAATAAAATATTTTTTCACCATTTAATATAATTTAGGTCATTTGAATTAATTTTAAATCAAATTCAGATGTAATGGAATTTCAACCTTTGGCAATATTTTAACTTTTTAAACAAGTTTTCTCATTTCAACAACGGGATTAATTTTAAATTAATTACTGCTACATATGTGTTATGATCATGGAAAATTGGATTCCATATTTTTTAATATTTAGGCCAAAATTATGTAAATATTTTTATTTAATTTTTGTCAAATATTAATAGTAACTTTGGTAAATTTTATTAACATGGTAAAAAGGTAAATCGTGTAGTTAAGAGTAAAAATAATATTAAAAAATTACTCCAAGACTTTTCTTAATATAATTATGTAATTATAATTTTCCTTAAAACATATTTTGTTCAAAATGGTATCTATTGGAACCCACATTGATGAGATTAGGACATTTAATTTATTTTATTTAATGAAAAGTGAAATATGCATCACTTAATCTATAATGAGTAAATTATTCTTCATATAAGGTTATACGGAAGATAAATTCAATTATAAACACCCATTTAAAAGCTATTTTTTCTTTATCCTGAGAATTTATTTTTAATTTTTTGTAATTGGATAATTACCATAAAGACTTATACTTGGATAATGAGAAAATTACTTAATTGATGTTAAATCAATAAAATAATTTTTATTAAAATATTAATAATAATCAAAAGGAAGAACAACATAAACAAACCTTATTTTTTGTGTATATATCACTATAATCATACAAGGGTAGATGTATTTACTATTTGTAGGATTGTAGATAAGTTTATGACACTTATATTATTTTATTTAAAGTGAAGATAAATTTGTCACATTCATGTTTTAGAAGTGTATAGCATTTTTTATGTTTGGTTTTTTAGAAGATATATTCTAGTAAAATATTTCTTCTAAAATATATTGATCTTATATTCATAATATTCATCTATTTTAATTTTTAATTTAAAAAATAAGTATATTAAATAATTACACAACATTTGGGATGTAATTATTTTATTAATGAGGAGATCAAATAAGTGTTAATAAAAATATTTATATAAATATAATTGGGGATAATTATTATGTGAAATTAATTTTATAAATTACCTTGACCCCTTAGTAATATTAAAAAATATTTTGATCATGTTTCACTTAATATTTTTATATTTTTAAAAATTCGTGAAATATATAGTGTCAAACTGACTCTATTGATATTTTATCAAAATTAGGTTTTATTAAATTTTTAAAAAATCATAAAACATTTTTAAAAATATAGAATAATTATTATATGGTCTGAAATTTTTTAAATTATTCATTTATAGTATAATTTACATAAAAAATTAATATTTTGCCCTTTTAAAATTGAAATATTCTTTACCCTAGTTAAAAATTAAATAAAATATCTAAGTGTTAATTAAAATTATAATGCATAAATAGACATAATAACTTGTCTAAATTTTATTAGTGGATTATATTAAAACCCTATATCATCTAATAAATTAAATTGGTACATTTGGGAGGTTTTTGGGTGGGGTATTATTTTACTATAAATTAATGATTTTGATGTTTCCAAAAGTGCCGCTCACCTCAATTATAAAAGTGCACTACCTCCCTCAACTCTTCAATTAATTTTTTGCCTTTATGATCTACCATACCCTAACCATATCCCTTATCAACTTCCATAAAAACATTCTAGAGGTATGGGTCTTCTTCGAAGACCAACTCTAGTGCTCTAAGAGGATATTTAGAGGAGGCTTGTCGAAGAAGAGATAATATCATTTAGCAATTCTTTCGAACTTCATTATTCTTCTACTTTCACCTCAACATTTGTTTCATTAAAAAAATATAGTACTGATTATATAATTAAAGTTTATTATGATTATGAAAAAACCATATTACACTTTCTACCCATCCTATGAAAAATGAAATCACCACGCGTGTGTACGTACGGCTTACCGCCTCCATGTCATGGGGTAATCCGTTTTCCACCACTACCTTACATGGATGCATATAAAGATGGAATTAATAAATATATATAATTAATATGAAATTATATTTATTCTGATATAATACCCACCATTCACATCAATACTATTAAGCAATTATGGGAATGATATCGCCGCTCTTGCGTACGTACGACTTACCGTCTCCATGATGGGATGTGATTCGTTATATATAATCTTCATTAAACAATGATTATATAAATGAATTTATTGAATAATTATAATTTATATATTATATTAATACCATGATGTAAATGATATACCTGTAACCTAAAGATAGTAATAAGAACTTATCTGAAAGAACATGCATAGGAACATAAAGCAATTCATAACCGAATAACAAGTGACAATGAAATGTTACTAACAAAAAGATGAAAATATGATCATAAATGTTAACATAAATATTATTTAGATTATGTAATAAATCTGTAACATTATTTAAATCATTATACAGGAGTTCTGATACATACGAATCATATCGGTCCTATGGTAGTGTGTAATTTATCAATCTCATTTTTATCCAATATTGTTTATATATAAGTATTTGTTACGGTATATTTTTCATCGACATCCATGTTTCCTAACCTCATGAACTTCTTCCATGGTGAAATACGTAGAAATATCATGTCTCCAACTTTGAACTCAAGGTCAACTAGACGATTGTCTGTATAACTCTCTTGTCGACTTTGGGCTTCCATGATGTGCAGCTGAATGGATTTCTCCTTCTCCACCATTTCATTAACCATTTCATTTCATAGTAGATTATGCTCAATGAATTAATCATAACCCGCCAGTGTTCTAAACCTTTCCTCATAAAGGGTTTCATATGGTACCATTCAGATGCTCGAGAAGATACTATTGTTATAAGAGAATTCCACAAGTGGAAGATGTTAGTCCCATCCTCCATTTAAGTCCATATAGTACGTTCTCAAAATTTCTTCTTGTGTTTAAATATTTCAATCAAATTGGTCATAATTGTAATGATGATAGGACATATGAAGTTTAGTACAGTTATTAGAGCATCTTGAATACTTTTCTGGAACATTGAGGTGAATCTCAGATCTTAGTTGAGTGCAATAGATAGTGGTACTCTATGAAACCATACCACTTCTTTGATATATATCTGTGAATGCTTATTCAATTAGAAATCCACTCAAATCGTGATAAAGTGAGTTGTCCTAGTAAGACGATCCACAATGACCCATATATCATTATTTCCTCTAGATTTCCTTGGATGTATAGTGAAAAATTCCATGTCAATGTTCTCCACCATCCATGTTAGTATGGGTAGTGGTTGTGTCATCACCTTAGAATTCATTCTTTAATCCTCTACTAGTTGAAATACTAGGAATTGTTTTGTATACTCAGTAGCATCCTCCTTCATATTATCCAACAAAAAGTTCTCATGGAGATCATGGTACATCTTTTTTCTCTTTGGGTGAATATAGAAGGTTGATCAATGTGCATCATTCAAAAGTTCTTTCTTTATCTCCATATCTAATGGTACACATAATCGTGACCCCAATATTACAACTCCTTCCTCCTAAATCATAAAAACAATGGGTTTATATTACTAATGGCTTGCACCCTTTTCTAAATTTTCACATATTTTCTTTTATAATCCTTTATTTTCTTCATGATAGATAGTTGATATATCATTTGAGAAAGGATTGATGATGTTACTCAATTAAAGATTACCATGTCTATATTATGTAAATGTAATAAGATTGGATCCTTTTAAATTCAAATCATTGGTAAATATACGGGATCCTTTCTACATAGAGCATCTTCCAACTTGTTTGCATTGACAATATGGTAGTGGATTGAGCATTGATAATCATTAATGAGCTCGATCCATCTTCACAGGTGCATATTAAGATTTTTTGTGTAAATATATATTTGAGACCCTTTTGATCAGTGTATATCTCAAAGTTCTACCCCATAGATATAATTCTTCCATAAATTTAATTCCAATATCCCAGCTAAAATCTCTAGGCCATGTGTAGGATAGTTTTTCTTTTAGATTTTCAGCTTCCTTGAGGTGTAGACTATCACATTATCGTTTTTCATCAACACACACCCAAATAACTTCTTGGAATTATCACTTTAAACTACAAAGATATATCTACTTGTTTGGGATGTGAGTATTGGCCTAGTGATAAGTCTCCTTCTCAACTCATTAAAGTAGTCTTCACATACTTGAGTCCAAAAAAACATCACTCCCTTCCATGTCAGCTTGGTCATTGGGGTTGACAATCATGAAAAGTTCTTCACAAATAATTTATAATACATTGATAGACCATGAAATTAGTGGATATCTATTACTGATATTCACTTTGACCACTCTTCAATTTCCTTTGTTTTATAAGGGTCCATAGATATCCCTTTTCTGGTGATAACATTCCCCAAGAATGATACCTCCTCTATCAAGAACTCACATTTACAGTACATTTCATATATATTCTCCCTTGTAAAATTCATTATAACATTTTTCTGATTCCCCTCGTGTTCCTCCTTTCACTTGGAGTATATCAGAATATCGTCAGTAAATACTACCAAAAATTTATCAAGGTAATCTATAAAGACTCTATTCATTACATAAATGAAAATTTATGGTGCATTAGTGACTTCTAAGGGAATAACTATAAAAATTTATTGTCCATACACTGTTTGAAATGTAGTCTTGAGAATATCTTCCTTCCCCACCATTAAGTGATGATATCCTAACCAAAGTTCCACCATAGAGAAATAAATGGTCCCACAAAGCTGATTGAACAAGTCATCAGTATGTTGTACAGGATACTTATTCTTTACTTTGATTTTATTGAGCTCATGATAATCAATTCAAAGGCACATTGAACCATTCTTCTTCTTGATGAAGAGGACTGGTGGGCCCCATGGTGAAGCACTCAGATGTATAAAACCCTTCTCTCGATTCTCTTGATTCTTCATCTCTTCCCGCTCTATGGTGTACATTCAATATGGATTATTTGATAAAGGTAAGGATGTAGGAATAGGTTCAATTGAGAACTCCACCACTCAATCAGGAAGAAGACTAGGAAACTCATCAGGGGATACATCAGTGACATCCCTCACAATGGGCATGTCTTAAATCATGATTTTCTCCTTTTTCTCAATGATTTGATATAGAAATTCTTTCTCATATAGAATTAAAATCCACATTAGAGACAATGATTCTAAAGTAGATTCATTTTCATCCTTATAATTGTAATGAATTGGAGGATGCTCTGTGATGTGAATACTGATCCCCCTTTCCCTAAATATGATTCTATCATTGTATACAGATAGCCAATACATTCCCAATTTAATATCAAACTCCACTAAAGAGAATATGAAAATATTTTCTAGGAGTTCTAGTCCACAAACATTTACTAGGGAGGTGTTATAAACCTTGGATGCAATAATTTATCCATTCCTTGTTCTCACAGATTACATATCCTCCATATTTTGAGTCACTATTTGAATAGTTTTACTAATATTTCAAGATATGAAAGAATTTGTAAAACCAAACTCAAATAGTACATTTTCTATTCTTTAATTTATAACTATCATACTTATCACCACATTGTTGTCTGGATCCTCCTCAGTAGTAGTGATTTTGTAAGCCCTTCCTTGTTCCCTTCGTGGTTTTTTTTGATTTACTCTGACAACCCTTGGCATAGGGAAATTGTTTACATAATTACAATGTTACTTTAAGTTGTAAAACTTCACCATAGCCTGAGAATTTATGTGAAACTTCACTTATTCTTCCTAATTATAGGGATTATTCATACCCCATTGGTATTTTGTTTCAGATGTCCCAAATTTCCACATTTGAATCAATTTCTGGTTCCCTTTAGATAGTTCCCATGATGCTTCTTCCCGAGATTTTTACACATGGAATGTTTGGGATTCTTTCAATTATCGAATTTATTTATGGAACGACCCACATTATATTCTATTTTTTTCTCTAGGCCCATGATACCACTGAGATTTTTGGATCTCCATTTCAACCATAAGGGCACAACAAAAATTATCTTTATAGTTATCTACCTCTCGAATAAAAAAACTATACATATACATTTCATTAGTCCTCTAAAGAAGTGATCCACCTTTCATTCAATTTTCATGACAATTCTAGAGGTTTACTTTTCAATCCTTGTAATTTTTTCTTCAAATGCCCCGATTGACTCATCTTCCATCTTCTTGAGTCTGAGGAACTCTCTCTCCATCAAGAGTGGGAGGGTTTGTGTGAAATATTTATTGAAAAACATTCATTTTAATTCCACCTAATCCTTGGATTCAATTTCCTCCAAGGGGCTTTGAAGTCATGATCAGTTTTCCACCAATAATCATCTTCCTGATCAAAATTATAGACTTCCAGTACAACATTCGGTTCTTCTAAGCATTGGAGGATGGATAATATCTTTCCAATGGATTCAATCCTCTATTCCATGAGGAGGTTATTAGAAGATCCACTAAACATGGGAGTACTTTTCTTTGTGAAAGATTATATGGAAACATTCTCTTTCCATGGGGTAGGATGGTGTTCCACATGATTCATGTTATTAATCATACATTGATCCAACAAAGAAAGTATTATCATGAAGGTTAGAGAACCCTCTCCTATCATATTAGACATATCATTGTGGAAATATTCACATTCCCTATCACATTTATTGTTGGCACAAGTTCATCTACTTCCCTCTATTAAATATGAAAAATAACATATAGTTATAGGGCTTGAATACTTTCCTATTGAGCATAAAAATGAGACACTGATTAAAATCGGATAAACTTGAAACGGAGAAGAATATCCTAACTTGTGATTCCCTAGGTTTAAATATAGGTTATCCTTGACCTATTTCTTATCTTATATTCTTATGGGATGTTTTTTTATTCCATTAGTATTGGTTTTTACTCCACAGATTAATTTACCAATCCATATCCCTTAGGACTATCAAACCAAGAGTGCATTAAGGCCAGTTTTTGTGTACCAGTTCTCATTTGAGTCCAACTCAAAGTGGTTTTTTTGTGTTTTACCCCAAGTTATATCTATAACAGATCCCCCTATAACTATTTGTATCCATACAGGGATGTATTTTCTTGATAAACAACTAACTATATACTTTCCAAAATATATGTGTGTTTTATTATAATTACTCTCATCCTTAAGTTTCTTAATAAAGTACCCTATTCCTAATCTCCAAAAATAACTAAAACTTCCTCTGATAACAACTATAATGACCCTATCCTTTTAAATATAAAATTAATTTATTTTGAGCATAATAAAACATTATATTAGAGGCCAAGGATCATAAATTTTAGTGCCCTGGAATTCTATGTACATAAAACACAAAGCATGCGATTAAAAAACACTTTTGTATTTAATATCTATAAAGTGAACCTAACATCCTTTGACCACTTACAAAAACAAAGGGATCCCTTGGTATCACATGAATGATGGGATGAACTAAAACCTCAGTGATGGAATAAACATAAGAATAAGGCATTATCACATGGGTTATAGATCATGACATAAAGATATAAAATGGAATATTGAATCACAACATATAAACATGAGACCATATAAACATTGAATCATAGGAATTTGGAAGCAACCAAAACCATTAATTTATCATGATTCAATTCTCTTTTCACATACAGGATCGAAAGTCAAGATTTACCACCAAGACTGTTTCACATGGTATCACGAGTCAAGCTTTACCACTAAGACTGTTGCACAAAATGTCCAATGAGACTCAACATTACCCTATGAATTGGAGAGATATCTGGGTGAACCCATATTTACATGTTCATGAATATGTTTTTCACATAATAAATCATACAAAATCAATCATACATAAATGTGTGGGTACCCAAGGAAAGACATGGGTATCATAATCATGTCATAATGCGTAACAAAGGGTGTATCATAAAAGCATCCATAAATGAAGGTAATTAAATCATACATGGATATTTATAAGTTAAAAAGTAATATTTCAGGGTAAGTGATTTCAAATAAATCTTACAACATGTAAAAAGTGTTTTTTTAAATAGATTTAAAACATTTTAGTGTGGTTTTACGGAAAATAATAAGGATCATTTGAAAAAGGTATAATATTTTATATTAAACCAGAAGTTAACCAAGAATTTTTTCATAACAAAAAATTCTTTTATGAAAATAATGGTGTTTTGAAACAAATTAAAGAGTTTACATGAAATCGGGTAAGAGCTCTGGAAGTTCCCCTAAAATGGTATTGCTTATTGGGAAGTATTGAGGAGGGAACCACATTAAACATGTATATACCTGAAAGATAATTATGTAGGAAATTTGATACATGAGTTTTTAATATTAACATAGAATTTATAATATATTCACAATAATAATAGATAACTTAATTTGGGTAAAAAGAAATATAATGTAACCCGAAGGAATAACAGAGGTTTGGGTTGAATCCCTTACGGAATATCGCCAAGGTATCTGGTGTAATTAAGAGGGGTTAATGGGATAGAAAGGGGTTAATAATAATTTATACATCATGAAGAAAGTATTTTGGAGGAGATACAGCATACCCAATTATTAGAAATTATATGTAGAATGATATAACATAGAAGACATTCTTGAATAAAAGTGTGATAGAGAGGATCCCAAAACTTAAATTTGATGGGGTTCCTCACTTGATCTTAATGTCCTGAATAATAAAATTAGGTACATTAATTAATAGTTACAAAACCTCCATTTTATTTTATTGATTTATTATAACCTTATTATGTTCATTAATTTTATTTTTGACAAGTTAATAGGTTCAATTTCATTATTTGGAAGTGATTTCTTCCTTCGTTTTAATGATCATCTCACTTATATTCATATTTTGATAAACATGTATGATGTGAGTGGTTATCTATAATTTAAGATATATGATATTAGTGAAAATACATAAGATTACATGGTTATAAAATTCATTTGGTTATTTGGAGTGAAGCTGAATCATTATATAAAACATTAATGATAAATGCTTGGATTAATTTGGTGATTTCTCTTATAATTAACTTGTATTGTGTTATTATTTTACATCATGTCATCAAAAGGACTTTAGAAAATCACATAATATAAAATGAATATTTAATATTCTCGTTCAACAATAAAAATGGTTACATGACCAGAATTGAATATTCTAATAGAAATTGATAAACTACTTTCCTTGAATGTGATAAATTAACACATATCGAATTGTGTTTATATTTCATTAGTATAAAATAAGGGGAAATGAGATATGATAATGAATTATATAATTAGTTTAAAAAAATCAATTACATTTATGGTACTAGATTTTTCAAACCATTTGGATGAGGATAAGTTATGAAGGAAAAGAGAAAAAAGGAACATGAATGGAAAATGATGAAAAATACAAGAGATACTTACCTCATGATTTAATCTTCCTTGAGAGACTCTTATGGGGAGAGGACATGGACTTTTAAGAGGGCCAAGGGATGCTAAAATTGTGGGAATATCTTGAGGAGTGATTTGGGAAGAATTTCGGGAAGGCACAATGCTTGAGATGAGTAAAGAGAATAGGATAGTGTGGGTGTTTTTTATAAGAGAGGGGTAGAGGATTTTTTTAATATTTCAATCATTACATTATTATTTTTCCATAAGACAAGAATTAGTGATGATTCTAGTGACAAAAAATAGTAATATGTGCATTTGAGTTTGAACGCTTGGTGCTAAAATTAGCTATGACTCAACAAATAGTGTATTTAACATATAAGATGTCTAAATTTTATTTATACATTCATGGGTGAGCTTTCTATTCTTTTTGACGATTTACTATTCATAATGGTCTTATTAATATTCATAAGGGTAGTTTACTATTCACAGTAAATTATGTTTATTTAATTAGACCCTAAAAAACACTCTAAACGCAATTGAGTATGTTAGAGTTTTGAAATTCAAATCACAGAAGTGACAATATTATGTTTCAATGTCATATAGTACTTAGGAGTTCATTTTGTTATGATTTCATGTGAATATATGACAAAATTAAAAAAATGGAATTTCTATTGATAAAACACTGTGTCATTACTAAGATTTTTAGATAGACACTCCATCACACTTGTTACTCAATCTCTAACAGCCCAACTACTTTTAAACAAAAATCCACAATAAACATTTTTTACCAAATGTATATATGGACGGTATGGAAAGAATGGTGATAAAAAACAAAAATAGATATCTCCAAACAAGAAATCGACGAGTGAGGAGTAGAATGAGAAAATATGATACCTTGTACTAAATCTTTTAATTGTTTGAGTGAATGTCCATATATTAAAAATGTGTAAAATTTTTGACCAAAGGATTTGTTCATCCCTTGAATCGTTTGATCCATGGAATTGTTCGAGCCTTGATATGACCTTCAATTCACTAAGGAGGACTTCTAGAAAAGGGTGGATTCTATGAAAGGATGGGATATCATGATGAGTTTGTGACTTGTTAGGTTGATTTAAATAGATCAAAACACTTTTATCAACTCATCTAAAAAAGTGTTGCTAAAGATTGAGTTTTATCAGTGCTAAAAACACACTCATACATATTTCTTTTATTATAGCTTATTATATAACTACTAATTATGGCTTTAAAATTATAATTATAAATAAAAAATTGTTATAATATTATCATAATTATATATATGAATTAATTTATTTAATAAATATATATAAATATAAATATAGTAAATATATTCATGATTTAAATATATTTATTCTAATTTTATTATTTTGTACGTATATAATTTTTAATTTTTAATTATATATAGCATTTTTTTAAATATATATATTACTTATATAATTATATATATATAATAAATATATATAAATATAAATATTGAAAATATATTCATCATTTATTAAATTTATTAAAATTTTATAAATATTTAAATACATATAATTAATATTTTTAATTATATAAATACTATAAAAATAATATTTGTTTATTTATAATTATAAATTTATAGATGTAAAAATATAGTAAATATACATCTATAAATATATACATATATATATATATATATTAAAAAATATATTTTCAACATTATCAATGAATATTTAGTCTTAAGTGAACACGTGGTAAAAGTGAGTGAAATACACTAATTGAAAATGAGAACAGTTTAAAAATATTGACAAAATTGTTAGTTTTTATTAATTAAAAATAAATTATTAGAAAAAGAAGGATATATATTGAAATAAATATGACTACATATTGAAAATATCAAAACATTGTGTGTGTGTGTGTGTGTGTGTGTGTGTGTGTGTGTGTGTGTGTGTGTGTGTGTGTATAGAATAAATAATAGAAATTGATTAAATTCCCAAAAATATTGAAAAATTAAAAATAAAACATAAAAAATATTAAAAATAAACTAATACCTATGGGTAATAAAATTAAAAAATTAATAAATAAAATTTATAATGACTAATTACTTGATATATTAAATGTATAATGTTATAATGAAATTATAAAATGAGTAATAAAATTAGAATAAATTACATAAATAGTATGTGTACGTGTTTCTATATAAGATTTCATTAATTTCATAAATATTTGTGTCTGTGTTGTATATAAAAATTCATAAATTATGTATATTTCAAATCAATATAACATACATTTGATCTAATTTTAATAGAAAAACCCAATGACATTAAATTATGTTTATTAATCGATGCAATTAATCAGTATTTTTAATTCATATTAATTTTTAATTATAAACCATTATTCACTAAATAAATTACTATTTAATGAAAGAATAAATATTTTGCATTATATAGATCATATTTATTTACATTCATACATATTTATACATTTAATATATACTAATCATTAACATTATAAATAATTATTTAATTAATAAAATTTATAATATTTTTCTCAATTTTATTATTTTTTATTTTTTATTTTTTTAATTTTTATTTTACATATATCTAAATATTTAATATATACTATTTATTATAATCTATAATATTTATATATTATAGTAAATTTAATCATTTTTTTAATAATTATTTAATTAATAAAAAATTTAATATTTCTTTTAATAAACATATTTTTTATTTTTCTTTAAATATGTATTTCATTTTACTCAAGCCTTTATCAGTGCCAAAATATTGTTGATAAAGGATCCCTTTATGGGTGCGTGAAATATGGAGTTGATGAAGTGTACCCTATATCAGCCATAAAAATAAAGTGTTGATAAAGGGAAAAAAATTTAGTTATTTTTTTCTAGAGTCAACAAAGGCCAGCGATGTTGAAGGTCTATTTTGTAGTATTATTTGGATAGAGTTGGATGATTCACTTTACACTGACAGAGCTTTTGTACAACAACAACTACCACTCTATTATTGGCATGGAAACCCTTGTGAAGATACATTCATGACCCTATGCACATCATCGACTCGGGTGAGAATGGAATTGATGATATGGCCACTTTTGTAGACCACTTGTTGACGATTGAGGATCTAGAAGAGAGGACCCTGCATAGAGGAACCATCTCCTTGGTTTGTGTGTTGTGGCTACTTGGGAATGTGTTAGGGAGCACCTGGGAGTAGGAGATTCAGATTCAGGCCTAGTACCCATTGTGGTTTGTATTATTTTTCTTTTTTTGGATTAAAATATTAATGGCGGGAATGATAAAAAGACCCAACTTTTCCCTTATAATACATTAAAATATTTTTATTGATATTTTCAGAGCTAGGATCAAATACGTCATATTATTCTTTGGCCTTGTGTCCTAAGAATTAATTTTATAAAAAATAAAATATATTATATATTATATACATATAGTTTCATCAAGAATATAGGATAACCTTTAAATGGGTCTCACGTCGTAACTACAACAAGCCACCTCCATTTTGCAAGGGCTAGCGACCAGTAGAGAAGGAATGACTAACATGGGGAGGACATTAACTTTGTTCCTATATAAACACACATATCCATCTCAATGAAGAAGTGTAGAAGAATAATATAAAAAGATGAAAAATACTAAGGGAACAACCATTCATGTAAAACAATTAGAAAATATTATAGTATGGTATCATAAGCTAATAGAAATGGGGGAAAATTCACACATAACCTGGAAGATGTCCCAACCAAACAAAATTATAAAGTAAAACACTAAGGGAGCACACCTCCTGATCTCTGAAATGTGACCACCATACACAATCTCAAGAACATCGTATTCCTAAGCTCTTCAGATGTCATTGCAGTCATGTGAAAAATCAGCATAACACATGACATATGTTGGAAAATCCCATATAGGGTGATTATATACATACTAATTAGGACACCCTGAAAGCTGAAGGGGAAATAATAAGAAATGTAGCTCAACCCAAATAAAGAGATTGACTACCCTCATCCAAACACAAGGGGAACAAAACATTATGTATATGGAATACACATCTAGTCTTTTACGAACATAGTAAGATATTAACTTCATCTAACCTTGAGAATCTAATCACAGAAAGCATGTGGCATTCCGCGAGCATCTTAACATCCCAAGTAATGAAATTCACAAAATCCAAAAGTATTGATATATATATATATATATTCCTAGAAAAATAATCCCAAAAAAGATAGTAATGGGCTGTTCATCTCATAGCTCATCCAAAGAAGAGTCTGAAATAGTTCCAAAAGTCCAACAGTGATGTCCATTATCTCATGCATCTACCCAGTAGAAAACATCCATGTCCAAGAAATCCACATCACTATGGATTACATTTTATGGGAAACAATCACTTGGTAGAGGACCCATTCCCTGGTACCACATGAGGGTTCCAGTATGACACTAAAGGAATCATTCCCTTACTCTAGAGGAGGGTTCCAATCATGGAGTCTATAGAGGCCACATGCCCTTCCCAATAAGAGGGGGCCACTCTAGTTATCATGGATTGATGCTTAGTACAGCTGTATCGTTCCACTTGGGATGCCTCTGGTGATCCTCCCTAATCATTACAATCATTGAGTGTCACCTAAACAAGCTCCATGAAATTTAAATCTCACACACTATCATAACATACATAATATATGGAACCATCACATTCTACAAAGAATAAAACTCGTGATTGGAAACATGCAACCCAAAATCTATGTAAAAATGAAGGATATTAGAGAGATTCAGTTTTCAATAAAAGGAACCAAGGGGAACATTGAGTGTGAGGTGACCCACACTATTTGCGGTCCCACTCCATCACCAATAAGTGTCTCTAAAGGTACATGAATCACAATGCAGGGATACATGGTGTGTAGGGGATCTACAAGGGGTTCACATACCACTCATGTTCCCTCCTGTATCCTTTGATGTTTCAGTGTATCCATCCCATTTCCATGTACTCAAGACATTTCTATGTACTCGGAACATGGTGTGTACATAGGCATGTTTGTGTACTCTAGTTCACAACAAGCCTCTAGTAGTGTCTTCCCATATGGGATCCTTCCCGTTTTTTCCACTAGACAAATTTTCCAATAGGGTAAGGGGTTCATGATGATTAAGAGGGATACATGCCACGACATCCTTATAAATATCAAAAACCCTTCCCATCATTGCATAGGGGAAACACACTTTGTGTTCATCGAACTACACTGTGTTTTGTCCAACTTTTCTTAGAAATCTAAATCTCAACATTATGATTCATGTCAGACCAACCCACCTTTGATCTCACATCCACACCATCCAAAATCAGTGGATCTAGTCTTGATTATTACTTTCTGATCATCTAGTGAACATAAATTGGTTCCAGCATCCCCTAGGGTTCCCTGTAAGCACAACACATAACTTTTCCACCCTCCATATTTGATTCGGTCTTTGTATAAAAAAAATAATCACTTGTAACCTACAACACCACTGTTTCCATTCATAATTTATCATTCCATTCCTCGTGTGTGGATTATTTTTCAATTTTAGCAGTCTGGTCAGGCTCAGTACTACAAGAAAATATCGAACGAGGATAGTATGATCGAATTAGTGAAGAATGCAATGAAATTTTGGGAGGGAGGAACAAGAACGTAGGATTAACCATCACTGGCCAATATTTCTTGGCCAGTAATCAAATATGAGGATATATCAGGTTAAAAAACTATTGAATAATCAAATAAACTAATACATAGGTCCATGATGATGACCAAAAATAGGAAAAAATCATTAAAAATTGTCATAATCAATCTATTTAATCAAATAGTGTATAATCCACAATTTTATGAGACCACATTTTAGGGTATATTCTATTAGATTCTTTGTCTATGTGGGAAGGTATTAGCAATAACACCTATCAAGAATAAGATCATCCTAGAAGAGCAGGTTGAGGATGTGTGTAGGCTTAGCACACTCTGCAAGTTCCAATGCTAGGGGTCATTGAGGTTCTATGGAGATGTAGATCCTCAAGAATAATTGCATTGGTTAGACTTGGTGGTCCATATTTTCAAGATCATAAAAAAGTTGATAGATTAGGTTGATTTGTTGGAAGATATCCATGTCCACAAAGCATCTAAGGGCTGGTGTAGTCTTGTTACACAAATGCTCAATGATTCGACACTATCATAGCCCAACGTCTAACAGTTGTTCCCTGAAGAGTAGTATCCCTCTTATTTTTGCTCATTTCAAATTCAAGATAGTTAAGAGATGCAACAGGTGGGATCGAATTGTATGAGTACACTATGAGGTTCATAGAACTAATGCAACACTCTCTTGACAGGATTCGATATACGTACATTTGAGATTGGAATTTTGATCAGACACTACACCGAGTGATCTATACTAGTGTGGTACCCTTGTCCATACCCACGTATGTTATGGTCTTGGAGTGAGGAATAATAATAGAGATATTATTGTAAAACGAATTCCATGTAGCTAGATTTGGTAGTGGGAGTCACAAAGTCGAGTCATCTGCATCAGCTGGTTGGTTCTAGTTGGTGGGATCTCAGTGAAGAAGATACTATTAGGATTAGGAGTAGACATATGTTTATGTTTCATAGGGAAAACACAGAGGACCAAGAAAGTCTCGATAATGGTGGTGGTATACTTATGAAGAGTGAGGTCACGTAGAATGTGATTTCCCAACCACAGGTGCTGAAGAACATAGGCAAATAGCAGAATGACCAGCATGATAGAGGCAGTTATGTGATCAATGATCTCCCATGTAAGGGTAGGGTTGTCCCCTAGGAGGAAAATCTGACAAGGGTGTTGTAGGATCTATGGGAACTGGAAATTGTTATGAGATCCTTCAACCACTGCCACTAGGAATCCCATGTCTATCTTAGGGAGATGTTGGTTACAGTTGTGGATAGCTGCAAGGTTCAGATGCATACTACCTGGTGATACACGATATAATTAGTGGTACGGTGGGTGTTTATTATACTCTTGAATTATAAATAGTAGACATAGGTTCCAGTCATTAATTCCTCTCTATACATCAACTTCAAGAGATGGAGATATTAGTATAGGCCTTACCCAGTAGCTTTGTTTAGAGGCTCCTGTAGGGAATGCCTCTTCTATATCATTTACTTTCTCTAAGTGAAAGATATCACTATGTGAATAATGGTTCTTGTGGGACCATTTGGTCATCACGATGGATCCCTATGATGTCATCTTCATTATGGATTTTCTGTTAATGGTCTGATCCCATATTGAATACCCCCCTGATGACTCAAATTCCTTCACACTGATGGTATGTGATTTTCCTTTACTAGAAAGAGAGATATCATGGTAGGATGAGCTGATTTTGAAAGAAGAAGGTTTTATCCCATCGCATACTAGTTTTCGAGTGTATCCCTATGTCTAGTAGACTATTTATTCTTTTGAATTCCTTCATGCATGGAATAATATATGGTTGTATTCCCCAATGATGTTTTGGGACTACCACCAAGGCCAGATATGGAGTATTGCATCTACTTAAAACTCAAGACTAATCTGAATTCTTCCACTGTATATCAAATAGATCTTACCAAGATTTGGGAGTTATGGATTCTGCTTAAGGGCCTTCGAGAAAAGGGTTTTATAATCCCCAATGTGTCCCCCCTGAAAGTTATACTGTTGTTCATGTAAAAGGAAGATGATATTTTGCAGCTTTTCCTTGATTATCAACCCTCGAATGTGGCCATTACAAAGAATAAGAACCCTAACCAAGGATTGAAGACTTCATTGACCAGTTTCATGGCATGATATGGTTATGAAAGAATCATCTAAGATATGTATAACACTAGTTGTGGGTTTTTGAGACTGATAATATGATGCTTTCATTCCAATGGTTCTACAAACAATATGAGTTAATGATAATTCCCTTCGGAGTGATGAATTGTCCATTCATGTTTATGGATTTGATGAACCATGTATTCATGTTGTTCATGGACCAGTTTTTGGTTTTCTTCATCAAAAAATACTTCTATAATCCATTTCAAAGGTGTGGATATTTCATGGTTTGGTGGGGTACTATATGAGTTTTGTGTTATACCTTCCTACGATTTCATCCATTTTGACCACCCTGATGTGGAAATGAAAACTTTTTACTAGGGTTGATCAGTGCTAGAGGTCCTTAAATAAGTTAATGTTGGGGATGACTAGTGATACTGTGTTGATACTGTCAAAGGAGGTGGTGGAGTATATAGTGTATTAACATGCCTCTGCAGATGGGGTTGGTTATGCATTGATCTAGTAACAGAACATTATTGCATAAGTGTCACTGTAGTTGAGACCCCACAAGATAAACTACATGACTCATGACCTAGATCAGTTAGGGGTGATCTTTTACCTAAGAACGCGGAGGCACAACCTTCTAAAAGATTGATTTTTTGTTCACTCAAACCATCGAAGTCTCGTATATGTCTTCATGTAGAGGGACATGAAACTGATACAATGGTATAGATTAGAGTTCATATAGAAATATGGTCTCAAGATAGTATACACTATATGTAAGGTGAACATAGTATAATATTTCCTTATCAAGAATTCACATGATCAATTTCGAAGGAGGAATCAGATAAGTTAGCTTCCTTATATCTGACCTTAGTAGAGTAAGATGATGAAAATTTTCTTCAGTTGATGGTGCTGAGACATCCTATAATCGATAATATTATAATGTCCCAAATAGGATACATTGAATGTGATTTCTTACATGAACTTATACCCACATTACATTCTCTATATGGATATTCTAAATAATTTAATCATGTCATCCCTTTTCAAAAATGGATGGTGGTCCGAGCCATGATGCAAGAGTGGTGATGCAACAGTTACACACTTCTCCCTTGGATGTACATCCCGATTTGGAGAAGATATTCAATGACCTTAAAGGATATTTTTGTGTTTTAAAATGAAAAAGAGTGTGGTTGAGAACATCTCTCAGTGCCTCACCTTTTGGATGTTTAAAGCTGAGAACCATGTTCCAAAAGATTTGTTATGCCCCCTTATGTTCCCAAAGTGGAAGTGGTATGACATATCAATGCACATTGTGTTAGGTGTTTTATGGATGGTGAAGGACTATGATGCCATATCAGGGATTTTTGACAGACACAAAAAATTAAGCACAATTCCTTGATATCAAGGAGTAGTCATTTCTGAAATGTTTTTCAAATTTTTATGTATGGAAGATCATTCACCTTCATGGGGTTACCCATAATATTTTCTTCAAATGTGATGTGTGATTCACATTACAATTTTAGAGTTTCATGAAGGATGAATTTGTGACCCAGATGAGGAGGAGTACAAACTTTCTCCTTCATATGGATGGGTTTCCCAAGTACACTATCTAGGTGGTGGAAGAAATACAGAGGGCTTGTATATTTTACTTCGTTCGGAGCTACAGGAATGACATTCTACTAGTAGAGTTAGTTTACAACAATTTCTACCACTCTAATATCAGTATGGAACTCTTTGAGGCCTGTATGGGAGACACAATATTCCACCCTTGTACTAGATCGATATGGCTGATACATCACTTGTTGGTCGATAGTTGGTGCAATTAACAACGGAGATGGTCCAGGTCATCCATGAGTGGATGAGAATGGCCCGTATAAAGTTTAAATATTACACAAATTGACTTCATAAGAACTTTTAGTTTGAGAAGGGAGACTATGATTTCCTGAGAGTCCCTCCTTGATGAGTTTTATATAGGTTTATCTATAGTGTAATGATATCTTGGAGATTTATCAGGCAGTTAGAGATCATGTAGAGGGTTATAGAGTTTGTTTACCACCTCACCCATCCCAAATAGTTGGAGTAGACGGACAATGTCTTCAACATGTCACAATGGAGGGGAAATATTCATGACCACAAACATGATATAAAAGAGAGAGTATTGGACATAAAATACTGGGCCTTTTTCATGGATCACATGGTGGAAATAGAGGATCGGTGGGAGATGACCATATGTTGAAGAACCATCATCGCGGTTTAGGTTTTTTGGTAGCATGGGAATGTGTATAAGAGATCATAGGAGCAGGAAATCCATATGTGGGATTAGTATCCTATGTTTTTTTGTGTAATTTTTTCTTTTTTGAGATGAAAAATATGAAAAGGGAATGATGTTGAGACCTGTTATTCCATGTATGGCTTTTCAAGATTTATAAATATACATTCAGAGGAAGGTGATAAGATCGCTTGCGATTGCAATTCCCCTTGTTCACAAAATTATGTTTTAAAAAATATTAAATGTAATTTATATTATGCATGTATAGTTTAATAAAAAATGGGATAAATCATTAATAGAATCTCAAATTAGAAAGATGATACCACAGTTGAGTCCAAAATGCGATTTTTACCCTAGGTGTGACCTAAAATAGGTTGGTGTGGGTAATATTGGATATATTTCTTGTTGGTGGTGCATTCAGTTAGTTAATTAATTTAATTATTTTAATTAATTAATTATTTTTAACCTATATGGATGGATTTGAATTCACTGATATGGAGAATAATCTTGGGTTAGCTACATAAACCCTTGAAGGATTACAAAATTTTCTTACTCCTATTGGCTAATCGCAGCTGGAGATGAAGAATTTTTGGATCATAGAAGATCAAAGAGAAGAGAATTCAAAAACATATTCAATTCATTGGGAAGTACATTCTTTGATTATAAAAAATCTAATATCTAGGTAGGATTCATCTAACTATGTAATTCACCCTTTTTGATTAAATTTATTTATCAAGATCATTACATCTTTGATCTGGTCTAAACCTTACATGTGCCTACATCCCAGTTTATTTGTTTATTCAATTGATTTATATGACTGTATATCCTTATTCTTAATCTTTGGACATGAATTCTTAGAAAATGATAATTAAACCTCTATTTATGTTCCCTTCTCCCATAATTTCACCTTGTTCTTCACCGATCGGGCCCCATGGTCCCATATCAACATTGATGGGTGGTACTGAGGCCGATTGAATCCCCAAAATCCTGAAAATTCTATGTGTGAAAAGGGAATTATTCATAAGGGATGTTAAGGGGGATGTTTCAGGTTGAGGGTGAACATTTTGTTGATTCAAATCCCAAATGAAAGAGGGTGGGTGGGATATTTTCATGTAGTACATACGGTGTTCCCCCATAGTACAATGTAACCTATTTTCTACCATTGGATGTCCATAAATTATCAATCATGAAAAGATCAACTAATTGATGATTGTGTGGTGGCGAGATCATTGTGAAATAGTCATATTTGAAATGTGATGTTTAGATCTATATTTCTAAAAAAATAAACTAAATGATGTATAGTCTGATTAACACATTTTGGGTAGCACTTTTACTGCAATGTCTACGATTCATGAAATTTATAAGGATGGCATGACATGTATCCCTCCTACACGTCGTGTACCCCTTCCTAGTGTGAATGATCTATGTGTAAAAGCGTAGAAGAAGGACCTCATGTAAGAAGTCATGGCCATTGGAATGCTTGGTACTATAGTACATGGGAAAGGAAAATTACTTTCCATGTGTGGAGTACATGAACATGGCTTGTGTACACAGACACTATATGGTTACATGAACACGGATAAGCACACTGGTGGCACCTCGAGTGGCATGGGAACCTCATCTAAATCCCCAATACACCATGTATCCCTACATGGATGGACATCAATTTATCGCCAGGGACATATACTGGTGATGGTGCGGGAACAAACTTTATGTGGGTGCCATCACACACCATGTTCCCCATTGTTCCTTTTAAGAAAACCTCAATCTCTAATATATCCTTTATTTGGACTCATATTATTTACCATGAGTGGCCTATCTGAATTTTTTCCATGTACAATAAGATGGTTCCATATATTGTGTCTTTCAAGATATAATGTGAGATATTATGGGAATGTAGTTTATTTAGGTTGTGCATGATGGAGATAGTGATCAGGAAGTATCACCAAAGGCATCCTAAGTGTAACCCTACAGCTAGGCTAAGCATGGGAACTCAATTACTGAAGTGGAATCCTTCAGGTAAGTAGTAAATGGTTCTTCTACAAATCCTACAGTGGAATCCTCCCATGGAGCAATGTTATGGGTGCCCTAGAAATAGAGTGTGGAACCCTCCTATTAGCACAAGGCATGGGCCATTTATTAGCCTTTCAGAGTGGATCCTTCTAACTAGGCTAGGCATGGGTCATCTATATACTATTATAGTGGAACCCTCCAATGGGTATGTAATGGGTAATCTATTGAATATTATATTTGAAACATCCAGCTAGGTAGGGTATGGGTCCTCTATCGACTATTAGAGTGGAATCCTCTTTCTAGGTACGGTATGGGTCCTCTACCGACTATTATAGTCAATGAATACAATTTTAAAAGGGCATTAGACATTTATCAATCCATTTATTTGAACCCTCCTATTGTAATACAACATGGGTCCTCTACCAAGATATTGATTACCCTCAACTGTTCGGCATAGTGATGAGGTGTGTCCTGACTTTGTTGTTTTCTACTAAGAAGATGTGTGAGATATTGGGAATCTTTTTTGGACTTTTCGAACTTCTGGTGACTCTTTTCATGGGTTGGGATATGAGACAAAGATACACATTCTCTCTTTTTTGGTTTTCTTTTTCTGAGAATGTGTGTGTGTGTGTGTGTGTGTGTATGTGTATTTTTGTATGTGTTTTTGTTTCCAAGTTATTGGATTTGGATACTCTCCTTCCAGTGGTTTTGAAGACACGTAGGGCATGATACATTTTTTCTATGCTTATATTCTCTATGTTGGAAGAGGTTACTCTCCTACTATGGGTGTTAAAGTCTCGATGTGTAGTTCATCTTCACACAGTGGTAGTCCCATTGTGTTTGTAAGAGGTTACTCTTTCTCTTTATCTAGGTTGATTTGAATCCTATTTACTGTCAATTGTCTTTAGATTCTTATTTTTTCTCTTACTACTATGCTATTATATTTTGTGGAGTACTACTGGATATGTATATAATCACATATGCATGGTATTTTCCCACACCTAGTGTATCTTGTGCAGATCACAGACTGGTCAACGGTGACTTCAGGGGACTATAGGGATACAGGGTGCTCGGGACTACGTATTATGATCATAACATGGAGATCTGGAGCTAGGATCTATTGGAATTTTACATTAGAGAGTTTTTAGAGTGGTACATCTTTAAGGTTGTGAATGTATTTTTCTCCATTAATTTCAATCTACACTACCGTTCTGTTGTACTGTCTATAGGTTTTATTGGCATGGTTGTGCGGCATAGTATTTTTTTTATCATCTACTATTATTCCTATGCACTTCTCCATTATGATGGTTGTGTGTGTGCATACATGTACATAGCAAAAGGAATCCCTATATTAGTTTTCACTTCCGGATCAGGCCATAACTTCCTCAGAACCACCTCCATTGGCTAGGGGACGGTGAATACTATCACAAATGAATAAATATAATGGGGATTCCTTTATCTAAGTACCTTTATACACACACATAGACAATCATTTCAATGAATAAGTGAGTAGGAATAATATAAAAATATGTGAAATACGATTAGAGTAACCATGCATGTAAAACCTCAAGATAATTCATGCGAACAGTAGTGTAAATTGAAATCAGAGGAGAAAAATAAAAACCCAACTAGAAATGGGTCCCAACCTGAAAAACTGGAATGTAAAAAAAGGGAGAGATCCCACCTATATATCTCTATAATGAGAGCGATGTATGGAGTCCCATGCACCTAGTATCACTTAGCTCCTCTGAAGTCACTACTGACCTATCCTTAATCTTCATAAGACATGATACATATGGGAAAATCCCACACATGGATGAGTATTTACATACCTAATAGGACTCTCTGAATTATGTAGGCAGGGCGGTAAGAGATAAATTAGGAATAAAAAGACAGTGGGTAATACACAGGATGTAGAAAAAACTAGGAAATAGGAAGAGTAACCTCGTCCAAACATCAGTCGGTCAACACTATGTATAGATAGATTACATATCATGATTCTTCCACCCATTTAATGAGAGAAATATCATCCAACCATTGGAATATAAACAAGGAAATCATGTGGCATACCTTTCACATCTTCGCAACCCATGGTTGGAGTGTAATGAAATCCCAAGGTATGGACACACATACAGATATATATATATATATATATATTATCTCTAAATGAATCCAAAATTACATACTAAGGGTATCTCTATCTCATATCTCAATCTAAGAAAATATTCTCCAATAATTTTAAATATCTAACAATGATGCCTATCATCTCACGCATGTGATCAGTAGAAAACAACAAATTAAATGCATTCCTTGTCATAGTGGAACAAAGTCAAGAGGAAAAAATATCTACATAGAGGACCCTTGCCCTGGTATAATAAGATTTTTCCACACATTGGATAGATAGTGATCTTATACCCAATAATAACAAGAGGCTTCCACTCTAGAAGTTAGAAAGATGGTTTCAAAAGCATATAAACAATGAAAGAGAAACAAGATTCATCAACATCATGCCATCAAAAAATAATCCATTCAGAGAAGTAATATGAATGGAAACATTTCATAGCTTTCCCAAAAAGTTATGAGTAACACCAACTAATTTTATAATAGATGGTAAATAAGTTTAAAACATATTTTATTAAAATTTCTTAAATAAAATTTTATTTTGGAATTGAAAAGTTCTTTCCAAAACATAAATCCTTTTGAAATTTTTTTCTTATAAAATAGCTTCTAAAACATATCTATATTGAATTTAAAACAATAAAGAAAATTAAAAATCCTTTTTACTTGAATTTTTTTCAAATATCTTTTAAAATTATTTTTGAACACATTTTTTAAGACATGGTTTTTTGAATAAAATAAATTTTTGACTAGAGAGAGAGACAAAAAAATATTTTATTTAAAAATGTTATCTTAATTACTGAAGAGTGGGAAAATGTTACTAATACATTGATTTATATGGAATAAACATAAGATAAGGAATCTTATGCATTGTTTTGGGATATGGATTCTAATATTTCATCAATGGAAGAATAAACATAGACAATCTCAATAAGCGATGAGATTATCTCAATAAACTCTTACAAATGTGTAAATTGGGATAACACATGCCATATAATAAAAATAAATCAATTCAATCCTAAAATATCATTAAAAGAAATATTTTCAGGATATAACATGTAAAATGTAAGCATATACATATCTAAAAATAATTTAGGTGCATAACAAAACACTAATCTCAACGAAGTCAAATTTAGACAAAGCCATTTTACAAAATTGGTAACAATTGAAACCTTAACCCCATGATTGAAATATCATAAAATGGATATGTAAAAAGCCCTAAATTTAATTATAATAATCATTTAATACACATGGGATGTGTGCACAGCACACAGAATAAATAGGTGGGGAATAAAGCATGAATCTCACCAAAATAAAATGTTAGATGATATTCCTTATCTTTTGTATTGACTCTGGTAATACTCTTAAAAACACCCATATAATAAATACAAATTTATTATACATGTTTTAAATAAAAATATTATTATTTATAATACCACATATGCTTTTATTACAACCTTATATTATCCTTTTGTAAACCATCATATGTTACAGATTCTCTTTGGTGAATATTCACTTAATCTTTACATGTGTCTTAATTTTTTATCTTTAGTCCTTATAATTATATAATGATTCAAAAAATAAACCATGATATAAATATAAATTATACTCTGATTTTTTTTGTTATAAAATTCTATATAATATTGAATTACAAAATGAAATACATCGTTCCTGTGTAAGGTAAGTCGTACGTATGCACGAACGTTGTTTCTGTTTTCATTGTCATTGAAATAATGAATAAAATAACATATATTTATATATTTATATATTTATTATATTAGTTTAATGATATAATATATATCATATAGATTCACTAAACTCATCGTTAATACATTCCATGTATTTTATGAATTAATCATATCTCTTTGAGGGGGTGGTAGTCCATACATCCTCAAACAAAATTATTGTATGGACTCAAAATGAAAAGTAAACTGATATGTGTTGTAAAAGGAAATAAATAAGATTAAATACATAATAAATAGAATATATAACATATATGAACATTCCATCCCTAATAATTTCCACCATGAGAGGTGCTAAAGAAAAAAATGAGTAATCATCATTTAGTGAGGTCATAGTTTTCTGTACAAGAAAACAGTATGTTCGTTACCCATTATATGGAGGTGTGTGTAAGCGCAGGTTGAACTCATAGTATAAAAACATAATACTCTATTTAAGATAAATTTTTTTATAAAATCATGTAATAAATACATTGGAGTGGGTGGATAAGGAATATAAAATAAAAGAGCTTGAGAGAATATGTTACCTCTTAATTGGGTAACTCATTTTGGGTTGGGCCAAAAGGCTTCCTTGAAGACATTATGCCCAAATGGGTGGCTTAATGGTGAAAGGGGATGATTTTTTAAATTTTATTGGTTATATAGTTTCCAAACCAAAGAGTATTGAGAGGTGTGAAGAAGTGGGAGAGGTGGTGGCATTTTGTAGGGATAAAAAAGGACTCACATTGAATTTTTGAAAACAAGTTAGGTATATACATGTTCATACCTAAAAAGAGTTATTAAAAACAATAATAAATCAATAATAGAAGTTTTGTGGATGAAATATATACATAAATTGGTGTTAGTAAAAGTGTATAGATCATTTGTGCACCTATGATTAGGGTTTAGTCGCTACTTAAGATTAATTTTACTTTAATTGTTGTGAATAAATTAAATTACTTTTATTAATATTTTTTTTCAAAAAATTACATAGAATAACTAGTATCAAAATATTATAATAATTAAAATTGTATATTTACATTTTTCATAATTTTGTTCATAGAAGAATCAAAATTATGATTAATGATAATCTTGTTGATGGGACGAAATAACAGGGTTTTAGAGTAAAAAAAGTTCAAAATATTATTAATTTTTTGTCATGACCCATCCTTAGGGTCCATGTCGTGACTACCCCAAGCCCAGATTCCATAGGCTAGGGGCTAGAAACTGGAACCAAAGCTGTAAATCCCTATGTTGGGAAGGAATTTCGTTTATAAACGTAAACAAACACAACAGAGTACGCAACATGAAATAAACACTATGTAAAACTGAATACCAAAAAGTGTCCTGGAAAGTAAATGGGCCAGTATAGAAACCCTACTGAACAAGAAGTACAAGTAAAAAAGGAAAAAAGAGATAAAAGTAAAGAGATACTCTTGGATCATCCTCTAGGGATTCCTACCTGAAGGGTAGGTAGAGATGGGAACCTCAGCATTCACGTCCGTCAGTCTCCTCTGTGAGCCGACTCTTCACAAGGTCCACCACCAGGTACTATCTAGTCGTGGCGCTCTCAGCCTCCGTCAGCATTTTCCATCATCTGCATCCAACACAATGAGGTGTAGGCATAGCCCGTGTAGGGGTGAGTATAACGATACTCAGTAGAAACCCCAAGACCCTCAAGGTCTCACAATATCCACTAAGGATAAACAAAAGATGAAAGACACAATCACAAAGTATCAACCAATTCCTACTTAGGTATATGGACATACATATACCTAAGTTACCAATCTCAGTCCAGCTCCAACTCTCAAGCCCAAGCACAAACCAACTCCACAAAGGATATAAAGTCAATCACCACGATTATAATGGTTGAAAGACATGACTCAGCTCACACAGGTATGACACAATAGTAGAGAGATATAGATGATTAGATGTAGCTACTGAATCATATAAGTTGTCGGACCCACATAGGATACAAGACTAGCTATGCTGTAAGACCCACACAGGATACAGGACCAGCTATCTCCTCTAAGCTGTCGAACCCACATAGGATACAGGACTATCTATAATTCATTTGAGATGTTGGACCCATACATGATAAAAGACAAGCTATTCTATCGGACCCAAACAGGATACAGGAACAGAAGTCAGAACTTTCAAACCCACACAAGATTACGGTATAGTATTCATCGCCCTCAAACCCATAGAGGATTCCAGTACAGTAGTCTTCGTTGTCGAACCCACATAAGATGCCAGTACAATAGTCGTCACAGCCAGCTCTAGGGTTCCCACACACAACACGCTCTATTCCGAGAGGGTCATCTCCTAAAATAAATTATTGATAAATCAAATAAGTCTGGAGTTGATGTCTCTCGTAGTTCTGTCTCATCATAAGGAGCCCAACGCGACAGACGGCGCACCAATTAGACGCCCGGTCTGAGAGTTATTAGCATTTCCATTCCAGGGGCCCAGTTGCATTTAATCTCATTCCAAACCCATTTGTTTTCCAAAGTTTTCCAAAACTAACTTATATTATTGGAAACGGACTGCCTCGTCACGAGGGTCCCAGTGCAGTAGACGGCGTGTCGTTCGGACGCATAGTCTTGGAGATATTTGCATTTAGGCGATATCGGGCCTGGCCCGTCAAGCCTAGTGGGCTGGCAGGTCGGGCCGACCCGACTCGGCGGGTCTGACCCGGCTAGGGATTGGCCTGGCTCGGTTTGGCGGGTCCAACCCGGCTAGGGGGTCTTCCTGGCCTGGTGGGGCACGGCCCACCTGGGGATTCGGCTCGCTGAACGGGCTGGTCCAGTTCGCCCAGTGGTGCCGCCTCTCCCTGACCGGCCGACTGAATCTGGCTAGTTCTGTCCAGCGTGAGCAGCCCGGACAGTGGTCTACCTTTCCTACCACGCGGTTCCATGAAGTGTTGTGGTTCTTCATCCCGGCCGGCAGGCGGCCGGCCGGTTCGCCCGGCGAGCAGGTCGTGGTTCCCCTGTTGTGCGGCCCCTGCGGTTGCCGCGAACCTCCATCCCGGCTGGTCATAGCTGGCTGGTTCTTCCAGCTCAGTTGACATGAGTCCAGCCATTTTTTTCTCTAGCCTAAGGGGCCCACAGATGCGGGACATGGTTTTCCTCCACGCAGCGGATGCGACGGCGCCGGTCCACCACTGCCTCGGCCTGGCCTGGCCGCGGCCTTCGGTTTTCGTCGCCTTTAGTTGCCGTCGCCTCATAGAAGTGGTCTTCTGCCTCCAGTGTGGTGCAACGACACCGCGCCCTTTTGTCTCCGCCTCTATTGTTAACAAAATCAAGAATCAACGGAGGGTCGTCGGGCCGTGTTTGTTCGGCTCGTGCACTCTGCATTAAGTGATAACAAAATAATTGACCACCGTCAATCCAAATATAATCGCCAAAGTACGAGGGTTTAATTTACACATTCAAATAAATAAACCAAATTCCCTATACCTCGTAATTTTCATTGAATGTTGACGAGCTGCGGAAGACGGGCGTCATGGCAGTCGGGTGTCATGGAAGACGGTCATCGTTCCGTCAACGCCGCTGGGAGTAGGGTTCGGAACGTCATATCGAGACGACACCTTCGGTGTACTTCATGGGCGAGGGTGTCTCCTTTCCATACTCTAGTTGAAGAAGTGGAGGATATGTTTCTTCATGTCCTTCGGAGACATGAAGCATTTTTCGTCGATAGGAAGATGTTCTTCTCGTTCCCCATGGGAAGAACTCTTTCCTTCTAATTCTCCAAACCCTCCCAACAGAATATTTTCCAAGAAAATAAAATAATAGGATCCCTCATTTTTTAAAGATTCCATCAAATTCAAATGAATTCAAAATAATTCATCACACCACAAATTAATTAATTATGTAATTAATTAATTGTTTCGGCACAATTAATGGGGGGGGGGAAGTTGGAGTGTTCACCCAAAAAATAAATGTAGAATGGGTTGGCTCAATAAATACAAGGGGAGTTAAAATGGTTCAATGGGAGTTCAGGAGTTAGGTGCTCGTGTGGGCCCCACCACACAATATCCTCCCATGGGAGGTTATGTGGGGGTGGTCCCCACCTCCAACTTCCCTTTGGAGAAACTAACCACCACCTAAAATAAAATTATGTAACACATAAATTTTATTTAATTTATAAGAATCCCCAAAATTAACGTCCACTCTTGACCAAACGCAACTGTGGTAGAGGTATCCTTAATCGAATATCGGTGTTGTGAGTTCATTGGTTTCCTTAGATTTCAATTCTGACCACCAGTTCAAAAGATAAAAAAACACGCATGTATTTTTACTGAACGTACCCGAACAGAACTTTAGAAATTGATTCTGGGCACACCGAGCCTCGGAATTAGCCTCCTTCAAAAACTACGGACTCGTAAAATTCCAAAGAATTTACAAAAAAATTCCCTTGAAATTTTTGGGTCTTTACATTACCCCCACCTCAGGGCTTTATATCCCCGTAAAGCTACAACACACACTAGGGAAATATATGGGGGTAATGAGCACGCATCGAAGCCTCCCGCTCCCATGTGATCTCTTTGAGGTTCCCGTGCTACCATCGAATGCACACTAGAGGAATCGACCATCCTTATAGGACCCTCTCATGTTGATCCTCGATCTCCACTAGGTCCTCTATGAAAGTCACCCCATCATCGACATCCAGCTCCATGTGGTCGATGATGTGGGACGGGTCGTGCACGTATCTTCTCAGCTGAGATACGTGGAAGATGTCGTAAACCCGATGCAACTGAGGTGTAAGGTTCAGGTGGTAATACACCTTTCCTACTCTGCTGAGGACCCATAATGGATCGATAAAATGTAGAGATAACTTGCAACCTCGACCAAATCTCTGTAGACCTCATCGAGTTGAGACCCGTTGGAAGATGTGGTTTCCATCCTCGAACTCCAGTGGTCTCCATCTCCTATCAGTATAGGACTTTTGTATGCTCTATGCAGTCTTCATCTGCTCCTAGATGATCTTCACCTTCTCCATTGTAGCATGAACCATCTCTGGTCCTACAAGTGATGACTCCCCTGGGTCATTCTAGCACAGAGGTGATCTGCAAGGTCAGTCATACAGTGCCTTGTAAGGGTCCATCCCGATGGTGGAGTGGTAGTCGTTGTTGTATGCAAACTCCACCAATGGTAAGTGATCCTCCTAGATGTGACCAAAGTCAATGACACATGCACGTAGCATGTCCTTGAGAGTCTGAATGGTCCTCATAGTCTGACCATCCATCTAAGTATGGAAGGCGGTGCTAAAGCAATGTTGCGTCCCAAATGCCTCTTGTAACCCCTTCAATAGCCGGGAAGTGAAACGAGCATCTCGATTAGGGAAGATAGTTAATTTCACACCCTGAAACCTTACAATATTCTAAACATAGATGCGTCCCATGCTCTCTACAGATCCCTACTCTCTGATTGGTAGGAAGTGGTCCGACTTGGTGAGACAGTCTACAATCACCCAGATAGAGTTGTGTCCTATATATATATGTGGAAGTCACATCATGAAATCCTTGGATAACCCATCCCACTTCCACTACGGAGCCTCTAAGGGCTATACTAAACATGTGGGAACCTACTGTTCTGCCTTCACTTGCTGAAAAATGTGGCACCGAGAGACAAACTATGCTACCACTTTCTTCATATCAGGCCACCAGTGTTGTCATCTGAGGTCCTGATACATCTTCGCCACTCCTGGATGTACCGCCAGAGGGGAAGTGTGTACCTCCCTCCAAACATCCTCATGTAGTGCTACTGGTACCATGGAACGTCCTCTAAAGAGGTTGACATGCTCCCCACCTTCAGAAAACCCATCAGGTGTCTGCCCTGAGGATATTTTAGCACATCATGCCTCAGAGTCAACGTCCCCACGAATGCGCCTATGTGACTCACTAAAGAAGTGGAGGAGTGACTGTGAGAGACTGCAGAAAAGATGCTCCATCTCTATCCACAAAGGATATCTGCAACATGACCATCTTCTCAATCACCTCTCCTAGCAGTTGAATTCCTGATCTCTTGCCGAGATCATCTGCTACAATGTACCCCTTCCCATGAGTATAGAATATCTCGAAGTCATAGTCCTAGAGGAACTCAATCCATCGTCGTTGTCTCCGGTTCAGGTCCTTCTCCAAGAAGATATACCAGGGACTCTGGTGGTCAGAGTAGACTGTAAAATGCTCACCCATTAGATAGTGCCACCACATCCTCAAGGAAAAGACCATTGCTTCTAACTCCAGGTCATGGATAGCGTAATTCTGCTCATGCTGTCTAACTGTCGTGAACTATACGAGATCACTGCTCGCTCCTATATCAAGACACACCTGAGTCCGGTCCCTGATGCGTCACAGTAAACTATGTACCATACGCCCTCCTCTGGTAGCCTCAATATGGGTGCATTAGTAAACCTCTGCCTCAGCTTCTGAAAGTTCTGTTGGAATTTATCTGACCACATGAAGGGTTTTCCCTTCTTCGTCAATACTGAATGCAGTGTTGCAACTCTGTAGAAGTCTATCACAAATCTCTGATAGTACCTAGCTAGTCCCAGGAAACTCCACACCTCCATCACACTCTTGGGTGGCTCCCAAGAAAGTATTGCGTCGATCTTCGCTCAATACCCTGCAACTCCAGCCTTTGAGATGACATGCCCAAAGAAGTGAACCCTCGAATCCATAACTAGAACATTGGTAGTTTACCATAATGTTGGTTCTCTCAGAGTGTATCAATTACCACCCGCAAATGGTAGGTGTTATCCTCCTCAGTAGTCAAGTAAATCAGTATGTCGTCGATGAATAATATAACAAATCGATCGAGGTAAGGCTGAATGATCCATTTCATTAGACTCATGAAAACTGCGAGTGTGTTGGTTACGCCAAAAAGCTTAACCAAGAACTTTTAATGGCCATACTGACAACTGAAGGCCATCTTCATCACATCCTCGTCTCAAAATCTGAGCTTGTGATAGCCTGACCTTAGGTCTATCATCGATAACCATTGTGCTCCCTTGAGCTAATCAAAGAGGTCTTCAATCTTCAGGAGTGGGTACTTGTTCTTAATGGTCACCTGATTCAGGAGACGTTAGTCGACATATAGCTGCAAGCTCCCATATGCCTTCTAGGTGAACCAAATCAGTGATGCCCTGGGTGAAACATTGGGTCGAATAAATCCCTTCCCCTGTAAGTCCTCGTGTTTTACCCGAATCTCACGAAGCTTGGCGGGAGCCATCCGATATACTTGAGTAGATATCAGTGTTTTACTGAGGTACAGGTAAATGTAGAAGTATACCTCTCTATGATGAGGTATTCTTGGAACATCGTCAAAAAGAACATCCTCATATTGAACCACCATAATAAGAAAACTCAGACTCCACACATCAATCGCTCTGAGGATGAGACTAGCCAACTTATGTGTGATCGGTTTCCCCCTCCTCTGCCTAAGCCCATCCTACACTGTAAAGTCTCCCTTCTCGCGGG
This sequence comes from Viscum album, assembly GCA_963277665.1. Classification (NCBI taxonomy): domain Eukaryota; kingdom Viridiplantae; phylum Streptophyta; class Magnoliopsida; order Santalales; family Viscaceae; genus Viscum; species Viscum album. The sequence continues at coordinate 1,330,985,554 of OY728133.1, forward strand.
TGAAGGTAAACATGGTCCCATCCATGTGGATACAACTCACTTTGCGCCTAATATAGTCAATTTGAGCATGAACTGTGGATAACCATTCCATACCCAAGATGACGTCGGTAGGCCTCGACGCCGCTAAAAGAAGATCTCAGCCGAAGCTCTTGCCTCCTAGAGTAATATCACACTACCGTCACCAGTGCGTATTCATGGAGTCTACTCCCGTAGGAGTCTCTAGCCTTAAGAATCGAGCCAACGGCTCCGTCGGAATATCTGAGCTTTGAACAAGGGCAGTGGAAATAAAGAATGACTCACACATGTGTCTATAAGTACTGCAGCAAGGGCGGAGTAGACCTATATAGTACGTCGAATCATCTCAGGTGCACCGTGGTCATAGGCCTCGACTACCTGGAGCTGAGCCCGCCTTTGTCCGATATCTCCCTATGGTCGGGGTGGACCTCCTGGTTGTGGTGGTGGTGGTAGAGCCTCGAAACTTCATCCACCACCCACTGCTCGGCCAGCTCCTCTACCACGTCCACATGCTCCCGGCGAACCACCACGGTCAAACATCTGCCTATGCCTGGGAGGTTCCTCTACTATCTGTTGCTCATCTACATGGTGGGTCAGGCAATCATGAGCCATGTGGCCCTGCCCACCGCAAGAATAGCACTGCCTGCTCCTCATATAGTTGACTCTGTCTCGTGTGCCCCCGAACAACCGAACATGTATCCTGGGATCTCCCACCTGATTGCCTGGTCTACTTGAACCTCTGAGACATCTGTCTAATGCCGGATATAGAAGACTCAGCTACATTTCACCCTGTGGTGGGTCTCGCTACTGGTGACTATTTAGAGAAAAATCCCTCCACTAGAAGGGATCTCTCTAGTACCCCCGACTGTGTTGGAATGCAGAGGGAAATCATCGAAGAACTGATCTCATGCATGAGTCCCTGCTCGAAGGTCTGGGCCCTGAAGAACGGGTCCCACACCATATCCGTGGAGTAGCGTTAGAGGTTGGTGAACCTCGCTGAGTACTGAGCTACTGCCATGTTGCCCTGCTGCAGATGCAGTAACTCTTGAATCTGCACCGCACGAAGGGTGGTTGGAACAAGCTCCAACCGGAACAGGCTCTCGAAGACTTCCCAGAGTATTGATACCTCGTCATGAACCCAGAGCATTAGGCTCGACCATCTACCAACTGCTGCGTGCAGGAGACTCACAGAAAGGATCATCATAAGGTCGGCGGGTGTCCCTACTAATCAGAAAACTCTCACGATAGACTCCATCCAATCCCCTGCTACCAGTGGGTCCATCTCTCCCCGGAACCTAGGTGGCTTCTAGCGCTGGAACTCGTGCAGAGCACTTAGACGGTGTGCACTCTCTGCTGCTGGAGCTGGTGGTATCAGTGGCCCTGTGGGTAGTGGTACCGCTGGTGCCTCCGCTGTGATGGGGCCCTGTACCGAGGCCTCGTTGGTCGGTGGGTGACCCTATCATACATAACTCAGAAACCTAGTTGGTTGCCTTCGTGGGGCCATCCTGAAAAGAAACAGGTGCACCATGGTCAAAACAGTATACATGGTGAGATGAGAAAAAGTAATCACAAATGAAACTTTTTCAATGGAAACACATGCATAATCAGTGTTTTCATGCACTGAGTCGGTAATCAGAAGTCAGAGACCTACGGTATGTATACGTCAGCCGCCACACCATCACTGGTTTCCCTAAACTGATAACCACACCCAAAAAACATAACACTATTGTTGTTAAATAAATCAGAGTCTAATTTCAGCAGTAGAAACGACCTCCTTTGATACCAATTTGTCAAGACCCATCCTTGGGGCCCATGTCGTGACTACCCCAAGCCCACCTTCCATTGGACAGGGGTTGGCGACTAGCATGAAAAGCATAAATCCCTAAGCTGGGAAGGAATTGTATTTATAAAAGAAAAAAAACAACAGAGTACGCAACAGGAAGTAATCAATAAGTAAAACTGAATACAAAAGAGTGTACTGGAAAGTAAATGGGCCAGTATACCAACCCAACTGAACAACATGTACAAGTAAAAAGGAAAAAACATTTGAAAGTAAAGAGAAGATACTAGATCATCCTCTGGGGATTCCGACATGAAGGGTAGGTATAGATGGCCACCTCAGCACTCATGTTCGTCTGTCTCCTCCGTGTACCGACTCGTCGCAAGGTCCACCTCCGGGTACCGTCTAGTCGTGGCACTCTCAGCCTCTGTCAGTGTTGTCTGTTTTCTGCATCTAACACAACGAGGTATGGGCATAGCCCGTGTAGGGGTGAGTATAACGATACTCAGTAGGGACCCAGAGACCCGCAATGTCTCACAATATTCACTAGGGATAAAAAAAGAAGAAACATACAATCATGAAGTATCAACCAATTCCTACTTAGGTATATGCCCATACATATACCTAAGTTACCAATCTCAGTCCGACTCCAAATCTCTAGCCCATGAACAAACCAACTCCACAAAAAAAGTAAAGTCAATCACCACGATGATAATTGTTGAAAGACATGACTCAGCTCATACAGGTATACCACAATAGTAGAGAGATATAGATGATCAGATGTATCCACAGGATCATCTAAGTTGTTGGACCCACACAGGATATAGGACCAGCTATGTTTTCAGACCCACACAGGATACAGGACCAGCTATCTCATCTAAGCTGTCAGACCGACACAGGATACAGGACCAACTATAATTCATCTGAGCTGTCGGACCCACACAGGATACTGAACCATCTATTCTGTCAGACCCACATAGGATACAAGAACAGACGTCAGAGCTGTTGAACCCACACAGGATTCCGGTACAGTAGTCGTCGGTGGCGAACCCACATAGGATTCCAGTACAATAGTCACCACCACTGAACCCACATAGGATTCTGGTACAGAAGTCGTCGCAGCCAGCTCTAGGGTTCTCGCACATAGCATGCTCGATTCCTGGAGGGTCCGCTTCTCAATTAAAGTATCAATACATCAACTAAGTCCTGAGTTGATGTATCATGTAGTTCCGTCTCATCATAAGAAACCCAACGCGATAGAGAGCAGATCAATAATACGCTTGGTCCGAGAGTTATTAGCTTTTCCGTTCCAGGGGCCCTGTTGGATTTACACTCATTCCAAACCTAGTTGTTTTCCAAAGTTTTCCAAAACTATTTATAGTATCGCAAATGGACCGCATCGTCGCATGGGTCACAGTGCCGTAGACGGCGCGTCATTCGTACGCGCGGTCTTGGAGATATTCGCATTTAGGAAATATCGGGCACGGACCGTCAAGCCTAGGGGGCTGGCGGGTCGGCCCGACCTGACTCAGCTGGTCCGCCCCGGCTGGGGTTCGGCCCGGCCCGGTTTGGAGGGTCCGACCAGGCTTGGGGGGTCGGCCCGGCCCAGTGGCGCGTGGCTCACCTGCAGACCCAGCCCGCGGAGCGGGCCGGTCTAGTTCGGCCAACGGCACCGAGCGGCACCGCCTCTCCTTACCCGGCCAGCCGAATTCAGCTGGTTCTGTCCAGCAAGAGAGGCCCACACTGCGGGCCTCTATTCCTCCCACATGGCGCCAAGCAGAATCGCGGTTCTTCAGCCCG